>OZ010792.1:398047086-399320586 GCA_963932465.1 Maratus speciosus
GGATTGTCCAGATATTTAGGTTTAGCTTTATTTAGTATATGTGCTTGTACAATTTAAAAATATGAAAGTTTTTTCAAAGGGAAAAACAAATATAATCATGCATGAACCACTTAATATATCACTTGACTAAAGAAAGAGAAAGGAAATAAGATTTTTTTTTTTTTATCATATACCTTTTTTTTCATATAATTCTTTTTTTTTTTTTTATATCTAAATTCAAATAATACTGAAGAATTAATGCATATGACAAAAATTACATTTTTTACCCGTACATAGCAGCTCCTGAGAATGAATCGTCAATCGACTAAGATGCATTGTCGAATTCTAAGACATATGACATTATAGTCATACATGATATAATATGACATTTTATGAGTTATATGTATAAGTTAACCATATATGATGGAAATATATCACATGTGAATAAATAAGGCAAATATGACATATAAAACTTAAATACAACATATATATTGGCATATACTGCTCACACATGTGTTTGCATTTGAAGTATATACTATATGCATATTATATGAAAGAATTATAAGCTTAGGGATGACCTAATTGAAATCATAACTGCATAATCATAATTATGGATGCCAATATAACAAATATGTTTATGTTATATAAATATGTAATATTTATGTTATATTGTAATCATTTTTCTGGAACTAAGCAGTACTTATTAGATGGCAAAAATAACTTTTGACACTTTAATGCTTATTTCTTGCTTTTTTTTTTTTCTTTTTTTTAAAAACAAGCAATAATTTCAATGCTAAAATAGAATAACTCATAAAAAAAAATTATAACATAACATAAGCAATCAAGTATAAGTTGTCATTTGTCATCTATATTAACTATATTATCTAAATTAACCTCTCCATTATAAGTTATAACTGAACTTGCTCAAATAAATGCTGATGCCTAAGAGTTTGCTTAGGTATCCAGTGTTCTCAAAACTTGAGTTACACATTATTGATTAAATATGCCATAATTTACATACCGATAAAAGATTTATATACAAATTAGATTATTTAATAGGCATTATTATGTTAGTGTTTTTAAAATTAAAAAATGCAATATTTTTCAGATTAATAAAAAGATTGAGTTTTTCTGCAATTTCTGAAAAGGTTTGATTTGCAATTCATTCTTGATTTTTTTCACTATTTTGGCAATTGTGGGGATGTCTTTTGAAAATTCATATAACTCATATAACATTAAATAAGGAGGGGGGGGGGGGGATTTTAACTTACTTTAGGATTTTTAGAAGGAAGGACTTTCATTATTTTTACCACTGGTGGATTTTTTTAATTTGAGGTTGCTTGGGCATAACTTTTTCTGAATTGAAATTTTGTCGAGAATTTTTCACAGCCTTTCTAGTTTGAAGTATGTGGAAGACTGTAGTTAGTGCATTTTGGAAGGGGTTTGGATAGCTCAGTAACTTTTTTCAGAGGGCAGTCAATCGAGACATGTTCTCTGCTGCATGCCACACAGCAGGTGTTTATGCTACAGTTTTGTTAACAGAAATGTCATTACATCACACTATAAGAAACTACTCGAAAATGAAAGAATAAAATAGTTAAAAAATTTGTTTTAGATTTTTTTTTTTTTTTTAATCTTTTAATCATTAACAGTCATATTCAAAATGATAAAACAATTTTTGTTTGAAAATAGCTTCAGGGTAATTGCAACTTTAATTGTACAACTCAAAATGTCATTCTGTCACATATGGAATTGCCCAACTCTGAATTTTTCAACTTCTATTCCAATTTTGAATAATGATCTTATGTCGTAAATTTCAAAAGAAGTTTGATTTTTTGTCAGTTCAACTAAGAACAGAGGGAGTAATTTTCTGTCTCCATGGCTTTTCAATTGGGAGATTTTAATAGCATCAGAACTCTACAGTTTAATGTTTTTTTACAGAATTCTAAGTTAGTTGAAATGGGAAGTTCTATGAATATGACTTTGACAGGAATTTCCCTATCTAGGACGACATAACATTGCTATCTTAGTTATTCGGTGATAGAAATTTTTCACGAAAGTTAGTAGGGAGAATTTTAATGCAATTTCCGGAGATTTTAAATTCAAAGCCGTTTGAATTAACATTCTGAATGTTACTTTTAGCTTTTTACTTTTGACTAATTTGAAATCATCCTACATGGTGTTCAGGAACATAACATTTATTCTTTGTAAAAGAAAGGCATATTTAAAAATTCTCTAGTAATACCATCCTGTTCAGAAAAATTACTGTTTTCAGTTAAATGTTTTACAACACTAGTTTTATCAGTTCTAGTAAGTTCATATTTTTCATTATTAACAAGGACAACAGGACCTTTAATTTCGTTAACATAACTATCATGAAATAAATTAAGTTTGTCTCATGAGCTTACAGAGTTTGTAGAATTTACAGATCAAAGAAAGATAGCAGAAGAGGTACGGCTCATATCAGCAGTAGCATCCGGCACACTCTTCACCATAATGCAGCAGCGAATGTTAGCTAAGGCAGTTTGATCGTTTTTTGGACTGATGAGGGGCTTTGTTAAAGCTCAAATCTTTTACAATGTTCTATTATCTTATATTTTGTGCAATTTTATTAAATGTTCTATTTTAATGTATTTTTATTGGCTTATGAATCAAGCTTAGGCATATCATCTTAGTCTATTTGAAATTTTTCAGATGCAATTAAAGATAATTTAAAAGCATCCAGTTTTGCGATTCAATGATGCTAAGCCAAAATTTGTAATCTATTTTAAACAGGAGCAATTAAATCCTTGTAAAATAAAACATTTAAAAAAATCAAAAAGTTTAGTCAAAATTTGGTTGGTTATGATTCGGATTTTGACCTGTGAAGTCTATATAATTGTAAATCAGAAAAATATAAAACATAATAATATCAAGACTTATAAACTCATAAAACACAACTAACTCTAGACCAATATGATGAAATAAATAAACACACTGTACTTTGGATACAGCAAAATCATAACTCAAGAAATTATCAATTTTGAGATAATAATTAAAACGCACATTTTAACTTTAAATTGCATTAGATATCCATCTGTAAATTAAAAACTTTTCATCACAGGACACTGTATATCATTTTAGCCTTTGAAAAATTAATATTACATGAAAAAATAGGTAGAGCTTTATACGTTTGAAAATAACATTTAAGTTATTATATTCCATCTTGTGCTGCGTAAGCCTTGTCAACATATAATAGTGAGAAATTTTCCAGGCTGGGCTTGTTCCATGTGGTTTAGTCGGTAGAACGTCAGTGCGCTATACTGATGACCCAGGTTCGAGCCCCGGCATGGAATCTTTTTCACTATGTTGGCCTTTGCGCCTCTTAAGCAATTACTTTGAAATTTGATTTTAATTTAAAATATTGTATGCAAGACGAGTGTTTCTCTCTAGAATAATTTCCAAGTATTAACATTTAAGAATTTTAGACATTACGGTATTGATTACTTTATTAAGATTTTCGAATTTGCTTTCAAACAGGTTGTGAAGAAAAAAATCATGATTTTTTTTTTTTTTTTCAAAATAATCAGATTATTTTTTATTAAAATCAGTATTTCTAGATTTAAATTTGATTTTTACATTTTCTACATTAAGATATTGAAGGGTGGCCAAGAGTTGTGGGTTTCCAGAATAATTTGTCTTCATTCTTCATCTATTCTGGCAAAAAATTTAAATTTATGTGTAGTGTTATAAATAAATATTAAAGTAAAAATGGTTTTAAAAAAAATCATGCCTAATTTCATGACTGCAATTTATGCTTTCTGAAAAAACTTTAGAATAAATTAATTTGGCTTGGGCCCTGAACACAATTATGGGAAATTCACTGTCTGCTCTTTTTATGCTTTGTAAAAAAAGCATGAGCAATTGTATTTATTACAAAATACATAAATTTTGCTCTGTTTCTTTTCTAAGGTATAACAATAAGAAAAAATTAAACATTTAAACTATCTTTTTAGGATTTCTAAATGTATTTCTCACTGTATATAATCATAATTATTATGAAACAATCTATTAAAGCATATTTAAATATATATATATTACACTCTTTATTTATTTTTTTTTTCTACTTTTTAGTGTCTAAAATATTTAGTTGTTGCAGTTTCACAGTTTGTTGCTACATTTTGGTGAGAATGGTTTGGTATATATCTAACTCTATTGTTGTGTAACTCCCATAAAATTGTAATCCTCAAAGAATATTTGGTGATTTATCATCTGTGGTGGGGAAAAGAAAAAATGCCTTAAAATTAAGGTATTAATTTGTAATTAAATTCTAAAAATATTAAAATGTTGTATTTCTTTAGAAACACACCTGTGAACATAATTTTTATAATTCTAGCATATCAGAAAGTGGGTGGAAAAACCAATTAAAAAATCCTTCTTTGCACATAAAAAAAACAAGCAGAGTTAAATAAAAGAGTGTAAAATAAAGCTGCCATTATGAAGAGAAGTTCTGGAACATGGTTATTTTTTGGGTTGGTGGAAGTAGATTGGTAACACCCTACAGAGAGGGCTACAGAGTCGGTGGGAAAATTGGCCGACTCTAATTCCAACTCTGGGCTGGCTAATATACTAGTGCTGCCTTTTTGTTAAAATTATGAGGGAACGCAAGAAAAAGCGAAAATTTCATTATTTCGGCATTAATTCTGTTCTTAGGGCTTCAAAAGAAAAAAGGGGAAAAAAATATATAATTTAAGCATTATTAATTTTACAATTATTAAGCATTATTAATTTGAGTCCTGTTCACTTGAAAATATGGGCGGGGATTTACAGTTTTGGTGTTACTTCTGCTCCTACAGACTCAAAGAATCCGAGGGAAAAAGGTTATTACGCTATTTCACGTTCCTTGACCCCCCCCCCCCCCCAAAGCAGCAGAAGTCCCCGGTCCATGTAAAAATGAATGAAATCTGGCCTGACTCAATTTATACAAAAAAATTCTGATTTTTATAATACAAATTTAAGATTATTTTAAATAATACTGCAAACATATTTATGGGAAAACTTTATTGTATATTTCAAATTATGATAAGTTCACAAGCCATAGAATACAGAATAAAAACATTAATGATTACTTACACTCTTAGAGTATGAAGACTCATCGAAAAAATTAATGTAGTTTAGATGTTAATGTAGTGTAGTTAGTAATGTTAGTTAATGTAGTTAGAAAAGAAAAAAGGTGGTTAAAACATCCTAATTTTGAAGTCGTATAAATACAAAAAGAAGATTTTTTTAAATATTTCTTTGTAATTTATAACAGTATATTTTTAAAAATTCTGTAAACTGAATTTCATTATCGCTATTGCTATTCTTATAAGAGAAATTGCATCTGACAAGTCCTGGGTATAATTAAGTACAGTGATGGCTTGGCCTAGCCCAAGTATGTAGGGAAAATATAAGCTTGATGCTGCATGGCCCGAGTCCGCTGAAAAGATTCAACTCAGGCTCAGACGCAATCTAACTGTCCAATGCCAATCTCTAAGTTGGACATATTACGTTTCTGTATTGATGCTGTCAAACTAGCAAGCACATTTGTACTTATTCTCATCCTAGTCATGTTAATTGAAAATTGTTCTTATTTTATAGGCGTATTTGGAGTCTTTCAAATTTGTTATATTGGGCAGGTCAGCTTGCTTAACTTTTGTATGAGTTCAGCTGACCCATTAACAAAAATTGTCTTATAAATATCCTGCTCAACTGGCACGTTTGAAAAATTGCCTTCATTTTGCAGACCTCTCTACCCTGGGTTCCGCAAACCCAAAAATTCCTTGAGAAAGTACTTATATGCTAAATGTAAAATATCTACTAGAGTTTTCAATAAAAAACAATTTTCATCTACTTTGTACACTGGGTAGTATATTGGGCATCTTTAACTTGGGTAGCCTTGTATAATCCAAAAATAACAATAATAATTCACCTGATACATTTAAGATTACACATGGTTAAATTTCACTTCAAACTGTCTAACAAAAAAACTGAAGTCGGAGTCAGGTTTTTTAGCAACTTCGATTCTTTTGCTTAAAAATAAACCTGACTCCGACTCCGCAGCAATGGGTAACACACAGATAATTTTAAAGTAGACTATAGCAATATTTTGATAAAAAATTATTTACTGAAAAAATTTGCTAGGAAAACAGAAAATGTTTTTTACAGTTTTACATACATACACATTCAACATACTTGCTGCATTCAACATTGTGATTTTCAATTTACTGAAAATATTTTAGTTTATGTACTTATCAGTTTTATTAAATAAAAACATTCTGATGAAAGTTTATCATTGTTATGATAAATCCTATGGAAGCCCAACTTTATATATTGTATATATAAATACATTATTCTCTTTAGAATCATATCAGGGTAGGGTCTGATCAACTGGTAAGGATTTTATAATGTAGCAACAAAATTCTATATTTTTAAATGAATTCTTATGTGATGTTTTTACAAAAAACTTGTTTCATACATAAATCCATACAAATATTCCTTTTTACTAGTTCATTATCAGAAAATAACAATGAAAACATAGAAATATAAGCACATTAAAGTCTTAAATAGACAAAGCAAACTTACTTTAGCTAAATATGCAGGAACTCCAAGGCCAGTAGCATACATTAAGCCTAAATGCTACAAAAAAAAAACAAAGGATTTAAATGTTTAAATAAAAATGACGGATAAAGATTATCAAATATTAACCCCAACTGACAAAAAATTATATAAAATGGAAAATGACCATGAGTAATACTGTGCTATATTGATGGTAGCAATGCCCCAGAGCAATCAATTCTGTTTTATCTCAATTTTTTAAACATTCAATTATTGAACAATTTCAATTTAAATCAAGTAAAAAATAAAATGTTTTTTCAAATGCAATTTACTTGAAAGCCATACCTCAATTTATTGATTTTTTATGATTTTTAAAATAATTTTCAGGCATCAAATAAAAAAAAATCAAAGAAAGGAAATACACTAATTAAATATAGATCCAATTACAGAAGTTTCCTCAAATCAAAAACAGACTATTTTTATCGCATGTAGCTTATCTACATTATGAAGCACCTCTCCAAAACATTAAATTCATAACGAGGGTTCTCACAGACTTTTGGGCAATCTTAGCAATTTGTCTAATCAATAAAAGAATCTGTAGACAAATTCATTCTAGAAACTCCTTTTTAAAAATTGCTAAAATTCAAAAAGCGTACAGAACAAAATTTACTACATTAGGCTAAAAGTTAGAAACCAAAATCCTTTTACCAATGTTAAAAAATTGTTATGGAACTCGAAAAAAAAATCGCTAAAAATCACATTAAAAGTCACTTATTCAAAGGACAAAATTTACTATAGTAGGATAAAAGAATCATACGAAATTCTTTTTCAGAATGTCAAAAATCGCCGCGGGGCTTGAAAAAAATGCTAAAAATCACTAAATATTAAAAAAGAGCATGGAACAAATTTAACTATAATGGAGTAAAATATTGTAATCTGAATTCTTTCTAAATGACAAAAAGTCAACGCAAAATACAAAAATCTCCAAATATTGCATTAAAAATCACTAAAATTAAAAATTCATAGAGGACAAAATTTACTACATGGAGCTAAAATGTTGAAGCCAAATTCGTTTTACAAATATCAAAAAATCGCTGGGGTCAAAAATTTACTGTAATGGGATAAAACACTGGAATCAGAAATCTTTCAAGAATGACAAAAAATCAATGTGGAATGTGAAAAATTGCTAAAAAAAATAGAATATCACATTAAAAATCACTAAAATTCAAAAATCATAGATAGCAAACTTTGCTACATTAATTAAGCTAAATTGTTGAAAATGAATTCCTTTAACAAATGCCAAAAAATTTCTGTGGTACTCATACAATCTCTAAAAAACACATTAAAAATTGATAAATATTTAAAAATCGCACAGGTCAAAATTTACTCTAGTGGGATAAAAACACTATAATTAGAAATCTTTCATGAATGACTTAAAATCAACGTGGAACATAAAAATTATCAAAAAATCTTATAATATTAAAAAATAGCAGAACACAAAATTTATTATAGCATAGTAAAACATTGTAAGTCGAATTCTTTCATAAATGGCAAAAAATCAATGCAAAACATCTCTAAAAGTCATTAAATATCACATTAAAAATCGCTAAAATTAAAAAAATCATAGAGGAAAAAAATTGACTACATTAAGCTAAAATGTTTACACCTAATTCCTTTTACAAATGTCAAACAATCACTGGAGTACTCATACAATCACTGAAAATTGTATTAAAAATCTCTACATACTAAAAAATCGAAGGTGGCAAAATTTACTATAATAAGGTAAAAAACTATAATCAGAAATGTCACTCTATGTGGACTGGTCTCTTCAGAACAGCGTCGACATACACACATATACAAACTTCTTTCCTCATTATTATAAACTAGAAAAATAGTCCGTCAAAAATGACGGAAAGGAGATATAAAGATGCATATATACAACACATGTGTAAGAATATGAGCTGTTTTTCTCGCTTGTTCCGCAGTGATAGATGAAAATAACACATTTTAAAATGTGGAAATATATTGCCAGAAAACATGTTTCCAAATTTTCTTCTTCGACAAGGCAATTTTCTTTATTTCGGCAATGTCCTTATATTGGAAAAATACCGAGAATTTAATTTCCGTATCCGGTTATGTAAAGGACATTAAAATTGGGCAGTTACGAGCTCAGGTAGCACAGCGCTGTCTAGTGTAGGTTATTTTATTAGTAACATCAGGAAGAAGATGTAAAGACGTACGTTTTCGTATATTACACTTTAAATTTTGACCCATAGATTTTGAAAAAACCTTCAATGCGCGGAGTTTAAATTAAATAGCGGTGAGCTCGATTATGAAAGATTAATGGGTTTTCAATAGGAATTTCACCAAATTAGCCTGCTATCGCCAAGTTGGCTTCATATATGGCAGCTTATTTTTTCACCAAATTTGGCGATATTTTGCCAGGTTGGTCAAAATTTGGTGCTATTTTGGCAACCCTGCCTTTAGCACTTTTCAACAATTACTGATTGTTGAAGCTGGTGCTGATTTCTCCATAGGAAGCCTAACCCTGATATGGCCGCGATCAATGAGGCGGTCCAAACGGAATTGTGAGGGACACACAGAGACTTGGATTTTATATAAATAGATAAGATATCAAACAGTATATCTTTTATTATAAAAAGATAATTGAATAAAAATAAATCTTTTTTATTATTATTATTCTTTAAAATCCTGAATTATAAAGCAAACAACTATCTTTGGGGCAGTAGTGACAGTGATTACCAAATAATTTATAAAATAATGATTTTTAAGGAAAATACTATTTGGAATATTGTACATTACTCACTACCCTATGGCTTATATATTTATATAAAAAAATTGTTTAAACTTCTATTTTTCACTAAATCACAGAGTGAAATTACCACCCACTTATTGGTTTGTTTGCAACTTGCAAAACAAACAAATCATTTATTAGCAATACTTTTCAATTATGACTGCATTTATGCAGAAGAAAAAAACGAGTGCTTGATTACAATCCAGAGAAGATTTGGTCCCTATTAGACACCAAAGCTCCTGCTACTGGAGCATGTTATATTTTCTAATTTATTAAACTTATTTAAAGTCTTTAAACTTCTTTAAAATAAGAGCATTTAATCTATTTCAAAAAATATATATAAGCCTTATTTATTTAAAGTGGTTAACACAATAACTAAAATTATCTTGAAAGGTCCCTTAAAATTTTTCTTTTCTATTGTCTAAGTAAAAATTATTTGTGTAAAGTTTAATAGTATATAAAGATTATTACAGAATATTTATTTAAAAAAATTTCAAAGAGATGCAAATATGAAACATATTTGTTATAAATATATATATCTCTTTAATACCTGACCTACACAATTGTGTAGGTGATCCTAAAGAAAAAGAAAAAACATTTTCCTGTTTTTTGTGCAAAGTTCAGCCTGCACCAATAGAATTGTGTAGGCCTCCCTTGGCATTACCTGACATAGGGTATTTTTTTTTTTAATATTGTTTTCAATCAAATATGATCATATTAGTTAAAAGAAACCACCAAAACTTTTCATTTATACCAAAAATCTTCTGGTCTTAAAGGGATATATATCCAAGAAAATTCAATGACAGATAACTGACAAATGTCGATAAATGAATCTAAGTATTTCCTTTATAATTATGAATAAATACAGAATTTTAATAAGCATACCATCTGAGCAAATGGAGAACCTTTCTCAGTTGCAAGTTTTTCAAACCAATATCTTGCAGCTGTCAGATTCATTGGAAATACATCTCCAAAAAAATATGCCTGACCAATTATTTTACCAGCTTCAAGATGATTCAATTCAGCAGCTTGTTTAAAAAGATCATAAGCTCTATAAAGAAAAATACTCAATTAAATCACATTTATTATAGCTTACATTTTTTAAAACATGCATTAATTTAACAACATGAAAAGAAAAATTAACAATTTAATAACACAGAAATAAGCAAAATGTAAATACAAAGACTTTTTAAAGTGCTTCTTTCTGTTTTTAGTGCCAGAAAACACACCAGAAACCTGCTTTGAAGGAGGGGATGGAGTCTTTATAAAAGTCAAGCCTAGGATTCTGGGAGACAGTTAATCCGCCTTTGTCCAGTTAGCAAAAATTTCACTACCGTTGTTTTAATACCATTATTACAAAAGCAATACCAAAGAACTTATAATTGGAAAAAAGTGAAGGTTAGCAATGTGCCATCTATTGCCAGAAATGTGCAAATTAGGATATTTGACAAACAGTTTGTAATGTAAAAAAAGTTATCTTAAGGGGTAATAATCATCTATGCCAAAAAACAAGACACCAAAGGTTTCAACATAATAACTCTTGAAACTTTGAATGACACATCCGTCCTAAGAAAGTGAAAGAACAAAAAAGCTGTCCAGTTTCAACAAAATGAAATAATGAAAGAAATTCCAATTGATTTGTAGAATTATAAAAAAAATGCAAGATAAAAATGAATGATTTTTTCTATATTAATAAAATATTTTTAAAAGCAATTTACTAATTCAGTGCTGTACTACTTATGCGATTTTATTTATTTTTTATATGTTTTTTAATAAGAAAACGACTTATTCCCCTAGAAGAAGAATGTTCTGTGTCAATCTATAGCAAACCTAAATTCATCTGCAACCAATAACACCTACTACCAGAAAAAATAATAGCAACCCATAAAAAGTGAAATTTGCATTTACAATGAAAATATAATAAAAAGACATAATAAATACAACAAATCTAGAGGCTTAAAGTAAATTTTAGCAATTTTTTTTAAGTACAATACATTTTTTTTTTTTTTTACAATATTAGATTTATCTACAAGATATGAAATAATTTGCAGTGCCTTCTGCCATGGTGTACTGGATACATGGGATACTGGACTTATTACCATGATTAAACATCCCACTTTCCCATAGACAGAATTAACTATTTTATTTTATTTTTTATGTTCCGTCTCTCTCCCTTGAAAATTAAAAGTTCTTCTGGCTTACGCTAGGAGGAAAAGAAAGTCTTGTTTTTATTCCTTGTTTTTAAGAATTCAACTAATTTTACTCAAACACAAAAAGCTAAAATGCATAGAGCCTGATTATAGAAAATTTCCAGTTTGCGTCAATAACCCTATCTGAATGGCAATTTAAAAAAATTACTGAGCTATCACAGAAAATAAATTTAGATTTCTCATTTTTTTAGTTTGAAATCTTTAAGTGACCGTTATTGTAATACAAGATATTAGATGTAGCTAGCCAACGAACTCTGTCAAGATCTTGGTAAGTCCTACACAAATGCTAAGTCACATAACAAATCTGATCATAAATATGAACACTATTGTATGACAAACATCAGATATATACATATCAATATTTGAATGGAGAGTGGTTTTGCAGACAGGGAGGAAAGATTGAAAGGGCACAATTAACCTCTGAATCTAGGAGAAGCACGGTATCATTTTGGGGCCCCCTTTCATTTGGCAAAAGTTTTTTCAGTTCTTCAAACAAGAAAACTCATTAATGGTGCCTCCAAAAATTGTGCCCTAGGGAAGCAATGCCAAATGAGAGAAAAAGAGAACTGTGAAAACAACCCATTTTGAATTTTTTTTTTTTTTCAAAAGGGTTAACATCAGTCTTTTTTCAAACTGATTACGGTATTTAAGATATAACAGTACAAACTTTCAGAACATGTCTCCTGTTTTTAACTGTACTAAGCAGTTCAGCCAACAGAGATTAAAAAGAATGACAAAAATTTCCTTAAATTCTGCTTTCCGTTTTCATTTTCATCTTACTATATAAATTGGTTTATTATATAAATTGGGCATGTGTGAACGATTGGAAGGAGATGAGATTTTTTTATGAGAGTTCTTTTTGATTTTTAATTAATAATTCAGCTAATTATCAGAAATTTAAAATTATGAGTCTCAGGTGCACCAGGAGACGCCTTGGACTTTCTAAATTTTCAGACTTGTATGTAAGGTAGATTTTGCTAGCCATCGCAGACACATACACAGAGAGAAATTTTCTTTTATAAGTACAGATTGAGGTTTACTATAGAATGTTCAGCATTGAAAATTAAGCGCATAGCATTTATAATTTGTTTACTGGAACACAAAAGATTTCTATTACATTATGGTTTTGAGCAGAAAATTGGTGGTGGTGCATATTATTAAAGTTACGATATTTAAAATATAATGAGACTGATATGCATCACTGATATGGACTACATCATGCTTCCTCAGGAGTATAGAATAAGTTTGTTAACAGGGACACACAAAATAATTTCATAAAATTATCATATATGGGAAAAAATTGTTTGTGGTACATTTTAATGATGTTGCGGTGATACTTTAAACATAATGAAATTAAAAAGGATCACTTATGTGCACTATAACATGTTTTCCATAGATTATGGTGTGTGCAGCATTTATCGTTCATTTACAGAAACACCCAAAAGAATTTGGTTACAAGACAGAATAATCAATAATTACTGGAAGTGCATTTTTCAATGTAGTATGCATTCTTAAACATCTAATTTTTTGTGTATTATGTCTATGTGTTGTGCATAAATTAAATTTTATAAATCATATACAAGGGTGTATGAAAGAATTTGCACATATTGCTGGATATGAACAGAAATTGGGCCATTCCATGAAAAATGGACAAAATGTCTTGCACACTTACATAAATACCTATATCTAATAACTTATAAGTTATTAAAATATAAACTATACATTAAAAATAATTTTTAAAAAACCTGGTATAGTTGTTTTAATTTGAAGATACAATAACATTGTTAAAACAGCAGTAATATGAACAAAAGCTGTCCAACACGTGATATGGAATGGTCCTTTAATAGGTTTAAAATTCTCCAAATTTTTACACTAGACCTAAGTAATCTACCTGTTTTTAAGAAGTTTAAAAATCTCCGCATTTTAAATCCTAGACCCAAGTAATCTGCCCATTTTCACTGCCATTCCATGAAAAACGGAAAAAATGTCCCATGCATGACACTTACATAAACACCTATACCTATTAACTTATAAGTTGTTAAAATATAAACTATACATTACAATAACAAAACCCCCTACATTTTCATATTAGCATAGTTGTTTTAATTTGAGGATATAATAGCATTGTTAAAAAAGCAGTAATATGTAGAAAAGTTATTCCACACGTAACACAGATTGGCCCAATTGCTGAAAATGGACTTTTAACCCCTTGACCTCCAGGCTTAATTTCACCGATGAAGGCTATATACCAGGCTACATGGTGTAAAATGTTTGTGTCATAAAACTCACCTTCGACCAGTGCCCTGTTATATATATCAGTTGCATCTCACTGACCAATCCGATTCAAATATGCAATCATTAGCATGTGGAAAACGACGCATGGTCGTTGATTACTGAAATGAGAGGACATACGCAATGTACATCCTTCAGGGTTGTAAAAAACACAGCCCGGGCGGGTTTTATTAAAAAACCCGGGTTAAATGGGTAATTTTCCCCGGGTAAATTGACTACTAAATTTTGGTACTTTGCAAAATTTATCCGTTGAAATTTTGAAAATTCTCAGAGGATTCTCAGGGAAAATTTAATTTTTTGCTTAGGAAAGCGCAAGAAATTTGATTGCCGAAACAAGTGGCAATCCTGATCTCAAATACAATCTTTGTAAACAAACACTTCATAGTCTAATAGATGGGAATGACTTCATAGTCTTAATAAGGATCTCAATATTTTTCTCTGTTCTTAAAATACATATATATTATATGATCCCTTTAATTTAAATAACAAATTTTAAATTGCAAAGCTATCAATTGTGCTATTTAATAATAAAATATAAATATAACTTAAAAAAAACTTGCTCCTTTAAAATTATCATAAGATTAGCAAATGTTGATAAAAAATATCTTACAACAAAAATGTTTCTTATGTATATACAGGGTGTCCACTCTCAACGGCGTCCAATGGCTAATTCCTAAACCGTTAGTCATACACATATAGTTTAAATATTACAAAAATGTTTTCATTTGAGGCAAAGAAATATTTTAAAAGCGATTTGGGTCAATAAAAACATTTCTTAAATTATGAAATTTAAGTGTTTATACAGCCCCCGGTGCTATAAGTTATATTTAGTAAAACTTTCCTATTACACTGACAAGACAGACAAAAAAAGTCCGGTTCATATAACACTAAAATTGACTGAGTTATGAAACTTTAAAAATGCATGACTCATACCACTTTTCTGCATCTGAACACAAATGAGTTTGGCCATGCTTTGAGGGGTCATATCCTAAGTACTTTAAAGTATTCGAAGAACTTTTCATGTGTATCAGCACTTTGAAAAAAATAGTAAAGTGTTATGATTGAGTTAACTTTTATTAATTTTCAGATTGGCTAAAATTATTGTATTTCAACATATGTTTTATTTTGTAAGGATTTGAGACTATTTCTTTTCATGATTTCTTTTAACAAATATTATGTTATTTTATTTAACTTCAACGATCGTATGTATGATTTCCCAGTTCAAAATTTGTACTCGAAATTTAACTCGCTTTCAAGTTTCAAATATCCGATCAAGACTAAATTTTACATGTATACTGATGTAAATCTGATGACAATCTAATATTATGATTTCCGGTGGTTACCATTCATACTTATTTTACAGGATAACACAAAAAATTTCGGATAGATTACTGCCAAGTTTAAGAAAAAGTTTTAGATTAGTTAACACAAGATTGCGATGGTTATGTTTTTTAACTTTTATGTATTTTTTAGCACTGAATCTGGGAATTACCTTAATTTTTAACCATCATCTCAGGATATTTTGCAAATCATAAATTGTCAAAGTTAAAAAATAATAAAAATCAAATACTATAAAATAGAGGAGACGGCTGAGTTTTTTAACTTTTGATAATTGATTTTTATGTACTTTTTAGCACTGAATCTGAAAATGACCTTCATTTTTAACCATCACGTTATAATTTTTTTGCAAATCGTAAATGTCAAAGTTAAAATATAGCAAACATCTGATACTATAAAACAGATGTAAAACTTTTATTTTATTTTATTTTCCTTAAGTGATGGTTAAAAATGGTCATTTTCGGATTCAGCAGTAAAAAGTACATTAAAATAATCTAATAAATATAATAAGTTTAGTAAATATAATACTCTTGAAGCTAACTGAAAAGCTTAAATTTACGTTTTAAATTAAAAGCTAAAACATTTTAAAGTTATAGGGTACCCAATCTAAAAGTGCAAGTAAATTAGTTCAATATATTTTCTAAAATTCAAAGAAGTGAATAAAAAAAACAAAATAACCATGAACAACAAATACATCATTTGTTCTTTTCCAGAAATACTCTTTAAAAAACCCGGGCTTTTTAAGTGGGTTTTTTATAAAAAACCCAGCCCGGGCGGGCAGCTGGGCAGGTATCCGGGCAGCTACCCACTACAACCCTGATCCTAGTGGTCAAGGGGTTAGTGGTAATTAATAAATTTAGGTGTTTTTTAAATTGCTTTTTTAGATATTTTATTTAAGTGTACAAAAAAAATAAATTTCTTAATAATATTCTGTTAGTGTCGGAAAGTGTTTGATAATCTATGCCTGAATTTATGTTTTTGTTACTTTCTTCATTGGATTGCACATCACTTAACGTATAATATTCTTAAAAGTTTACTCATGTTAATTTTGTTCATACTCATTGAATTTCTTTAAAATACACTATTTTGTTGATTTCAATTTCCAAAACTTTTTTTTTTTTGTTCATGGTAATTTCGAAATTAAAGTATAAGTTTAAATCTCCTGTATTATTTCATTTAAGATAAATGTTACATTAGTATGTTATTTAAAATAAGAGGGAGAAAACTTCATTATTATTATTATTATTGCCAGGTCTCTGACGCTAGCAAGCAAGTAACTATTTAAGACTACTGTTATCTGATATTATCTTTTACTTGTCTATTGCATTTCCCATGTTTTACTTTCTGCGTATGCTGATTTAAAATAATATTTTCCTTATCTTGAAGCTGATCTGAGCTGTTTTTAGTTAGATAGGATTGTATGAGCAAGTTCATTGTGTCAATGCATTCTAGCTTCCCTTGCTATTCAAGAACGCATACCACAGATAAGGCAAACAAAGAAATTCCCTATCCCGTAAGTAGTGAAGGCCATCTGAGAGAGAAGTTTTTGGATAAGAGAAGAGGTCGCTGTTCACAAGAGAAGATCCCCATAGGCTGGGCTTGGAAGGCATCACTGAGAGAGAGAAAAAGCAGTTCTGGGGTAGACCTGGTGCAGACAGGTCCTAGCGTTTTGATTGAGTTCTGGAGCAAACCTGGTGAAGACAGGTCATAGCATTTTGATTAAGTTCTGGTGTAGACCTCAACATAGTAAGTTGAGATTTCTGGAACGGAATTAAGTGAGTTTCAGGAAAGAGTTTGAGTCTCTTGCAGAAATAGCTAGCGCAACAGGGAGGTCAAGGGCGATCCTCCGATAAAAATTCATGAGATACCATAGAGTGAGTGGGAAATAGAGTATTTTAATAAGTTAACCCAGTGCGCAGAAAGTACTTGCTATATGCAACGTAGTATTGGGCCGGATCGTCTATATCCGAGCTCTTAAAAATGTAAACAATGTTTTATTTATATGTAAATAATTTGTTCGTTAAATTTAATCGAATAAGTTTAGCATTTATATATATCGGTGGTGGTAGCATATCAAAATAAAAGAACATTTTTTCGAAGTCTGTGCGAGTGGTAATCGGGGTCTAGGAAAATTCATCAGCATGTGGACTAAGGAAGAGGGCAACAATTATCATTAAAATTAAAAGGCAAGACATTAGTATTTGTAAAGCTACTGCAAGGGAAAAAATGGCCATTAGTAAATTTATTTCATCTCATTACTAATAAATTACAGAAATTTATACATACCTTTTCTTGTCAGGTTTAGTAGAATTCAAAATCATCAGAGCTGTTTCATACAAAACTTTAGCTAAAATAAGATTAAATATTTATTTATATTTAGATAAAATATATATTTTTTTAAACTTACATGCCATAATTGGATATTACTACAATGACTATAATGCAGGACAAATTAGTGGCAATGGCTATAATACAGAAGTGGTTATAAAAAAAATTCGGCATTGGCAATTGAAATTTCTGATATCTTGTCAATGTAATCGTAACTGTTAAAGCTCAATATTTGTTATTTTCTTCATTCTTAAGTCCATATTAAAAAATACCCATATCCAAAATGACATCTCATTTCTTTGAACGGTGGGGGTCAATAACGGTTCATATATTAGCAAAGTTTTTTTTTATGACCACCTTGTACATAAAATCTGATTTAATAAAAAAAAAAGAATTAAAATAGTAACTTTAAACTTATTAGCAAATTTGAGCATACATAAGCAATATTCATAAATTTTTAAAGAACATTAAACTGATATGTTTTTAAATATAGAAAATCTCTAAAGCTAACATATACAATCAAATTCAGTTAAGGTTAGTTGGGGTAACTGGACCGTGGACCCACGAGGTAACTGGGCCATAGGCTATTTTATAAAAAACTGTTGACGTTTTTTAAGTTTTAGCTTTTGTGAACAATGCACCTTAATCTCTACTTCCTAAAACAATGTGTGTCAACTCAATCATAACTCTCACTTTGCTATGATAGGTTGTCAAAAATGTACATTTCTTTTTTAAAAAACAACGTCAATATGATTGAACTTCCTCGGCTTTTTATTAAAATACTGTAAGTACTTTTATTAAACAATCTTTTTTTTTTTTTAAAGATTAGGCATATAATTACATTAATATTATTTGGTTACACCATAAATTTTTCAAGAATAGGGGTAACTGGAACATGTATCTGGGATAACTGGACCATGCTGGATCCACTTATCCCAATAGTTATAAATAATTTTTTTAGTTTCTCTTACTATGGGAAATAAATTTCTCCATTGCTTTTTGCTCACAATAAAGAAAATTATAGAATATCTTATTAAAATTATGTAATAAAATTAAAAAAAAAAAGCATATTGGGTGGTATCAAACCAAATTTTTTGACCCCTTGAGAGGCGGTGATGCCGTTATGGCATCACGTAATTTTAATCCCTAATTGCCACATTGGCACCGGAATTTTATAATGAAAATTTCACCTTTATTAAGTAAGAGAAAATATACTTTTACTTGTTTACAAATAGATTTTCTTGTAAATTCTGGTGTCATTAAATTATTTCAACATTTTACGAATGCAAGTACCTTGCCCCTGAAAGCGAGATAGCCAAATCTTGGTATTGTACGATACAGGTGTCGCATTCTATAGGGAAACTTTTATTGTTCCTACCACTATTTTGAAAATAATATCTTCATCGCACCTTTCTTTAGAATATGTTAAATAAAATGATCATGAAGGTAACTCATTAAGGGTTCTGGTAGGAACAGTAAAAATTTCCCTGTATAATGCGACCCATGGATACAGATAAAGTACTTACATAGCTGTTTGTTCATAGATTTACCTTGCTATTGTTTCCTTAAAATACCCATGTGACTTTTATACTTATTACCTATACTAAAGTACATAAGTACTTACTTAATTTTTGTTTTTGGTATAAATAAATCTAATATTTTCACTTTTAGTGCTTTCTTTAGATACATTGAGAGCAAAGGTTTCCTTTACAACGCTCTTTAGTTGATATATAATTTACATGATCTGCCTGGTTAAAAATTTTTTAAGTTATTTACACTTTTTCAAACCAGACCTGATATCCCATATGAAAAAACATAAACGCATGTGGAACATAGACTCTCCTGGTCTACTTACCCCATTTTTATGGGGCAACTGGATCCATGAGGAAAGAAGGATGAAATATACATATTTTTATATTTTTAAATATTAAAATGTAATTTTGAGCATTTCTGTTTGATAGAGGGAACCTCACTGAACACATTTACAGAAGTTCAGACTTTAATTCAAATGAACATTAGCTTTTTGAATTTGAATTGTCAGAAGCTCCAGAGTCACATTGTAAAATTATGGCCCAGTTGCCCCAACTAACCTTATAATGAGCATAAAGGAACCAGAGACTTTGTCCGTCAAAGACGAGCTCTTGGAATAAAAGAGTTCATGCTCTATTTATTCTGTTGGGAAGCAAGAGAATACATGATAGTTTAATTGAAACTGTAAAAACAGTTGAATTAGCACACATATAGAAGTAAATTTACATCTTTAATGAAAAGTATGAGATTAAATTATTCATTATAATGTAGTGTTTTATTTAATCCTTGTATTCTTCATTTTATTCCTTTTAGTTTACATGCTAAAATAAATCATTAAGAAAAAAATGCAATGACAGGAGGAAGCAAAATCTTACCTGACGTTCCTTTATTATACGCAGATTAATAACATTAAAAAAAAAATCCCTGCCAGCTTTGGCCTACAGGCGGAGGTACATTTGGAAGTTAAGTACTAATTTCACCAACAAAAACTAAATCAAGATTAGAGATAAGCCCAGTTTAACAATTTTATCTGGCCGCTTTTGACGAATTTTTTATTTCATTTTTCTGTAAGAGCTGGTTTTATCAGAATCATATTAAAGGGGTACTAAAAAATATATTTTTCCACGCTCAACAACTAGAAATTTTCTGACACATTTTCAGACTCATTTTTAAAAGTAAAATCATGAAACTTGCTGACGCGATTTTTTAGAAGAGATTTATAAGCGACCTGTGTTTTTATTTTTAGTTCAATTAATTAGAACTTGATTTACAATTATTTTCTCAGTACAACCATTTGTTTTCATTTCCAGCACTATCATTTCGGGAAATTTGGTTCAAAATACAAACTTTGACAGCATTTTAAAAATTATATTCTGCCCTTATAAAAAAAATCAACCAATACAATTATTATTA
The DNA here is from genome assembly GCA_963932465.1 of Maratus speciosus. NCBI lineage: Eukaryota > Metazoa > Arthropoda > Arachnida > Araneae > Salticidae > Maratus > Maratus speciosus. Next base: position 398,067,568 of record OZ010792.1, read on the forward strand.
TATAGTTTATATATAATTTATTATATAGTACAACCATTATATAGTTTCTGAATAAGAGAATTTGCCAATTGTATGCGTTTGAGAGCAAAAATTAATTAAATAATGAGTCAAAAAATAAGCAGTTTGCATTTGAGTACATCCTTAATACGATAATTTTCTCGTCAACCCCTATTTTTGTTTAATTTGTTTTTACTATTGGTCTATAACTATTACTAGTTGGTCCTATGAAAAACTTGTCAATATGAAAGTTGTAGATAATACTGAGAAGATGTATAATAAATCTAGCGGATTAGATATCTTGTGAATAGACGAAGTTACGAATTTTTTTATTCTTCAACGTCCCCCTTTTTTTTTGCGGTAAACGTTGGTCCTATCAAAAACTTGTCAATATAAAAGTTGTAGATAATATTAAGAAGATTTATAATAAGTTTAAGTGAATTTGATATCTTAAGAATGGATGAAGTTATGATTTTTTTTTCGGTACTTTTCGGTTAGCCGGGTGCCAGTGTTATACACCCATAACATACATACATATATGTAAATATACACATATATATATATACGTATACACATATTGTATAAACAGTAGAGTCTCTATAATCCGCAATCTTCTGAAATCTGCTTGCATTTCAAAACGTAAACAATGAAATTCCCAGTTAAGAAGTATTCTTTACAATTTTTATTCCAAATATTAGCGAATAAAAGTAAAATTATTTTTAACAAATTTATGAGAAAATAGTAATGACACCGGATATTACAGAAATAAAACGCTTTTATTTCACAGAAACCTACACGCAACAAAATGTAAAACAATAGATATTATTGTGAAGAGTAAACAAGCCCACAAAGGTCTTAGTAATGGCACCATCTATCGGCCACTATAGAAAGTAGCGAATTAATTTAATTTAATATAATATTTCTTGTAAGGTTGGCAACACTCATTTCTTTATTATTTTGCATTTGCTTTGAGTCATATAGACCAACAGCAAATAACGACTGTTTACAGAATTCAAAAGAAACTTCATCAAGAGAAAATGAAAGTTCTCAAGCAAAGAACTATATAAGAAATGTTTAAAAATTGTAATAAAAAATAATTTTGGGTATTAAAATTATAATGTACAGGTAAATAAAAGGGACTCAAGTTTTGATTTGCTTAAATTGAATTATTAAAAGCTCTTCTTGCAAATGGATACAGTAAGTTAAAAAAAAAAATCATTTAATCCAGAATCTGCAAAATTTTAAAATCCGCACAGCCTCTGGTCCCAAGCTCTGTGGATTTTTGAGACTCTACTGTATACACACATATATATATGTAAATGTATATGTATATATATATACATACATTTATATATAAATATATATGTATACATAACACTGGCGCCTGGCTAACCGAAAAGAACTTTTTTTTCTCCCTAAAACCCTATTTTTTTTGCCCCTTGAGCCCATTTTTAATTTTATCAAAAATTTGCGATACATAAATTTTTGGCCCTTTTCCTAGAACTAATAATAACTTTAAACCGATTTGATATGTATTATAATTAAGAAGTTATGAGGGTTTTTCGATTTTTACAAAACCCTTCCCTATTTTCACCCCCTTGGTCCAATTTTGCCCATTAACGAACTTGGCCGAGATTCTCTACCTCTTGATTTTATGTATCAGTTTGGAAGAGATTAGTGCAGAATTATGAAGTTAACACGTCCATAAAAAAGTTATATATATAGATAGATATATAAAGTTTTGAACTGGGGATGATTTTGGGTTGTAGGCAGGGGCGTAGCTACCGTGGAGCAGTTGGAGCAAACTGCTCCAGGCGCACAAATCTTAAGGGCGGAAAATTAGAAAAAATAAAATAAAAATTTTTACAAATATTTGCATATTTTTTTCATTATTAATCAGATATTATACAGCGTTCGAAATCCTTGGTGGTCCGCTGGTCCGAGACCACCAAAAATTCAATCGGACCACTAATTTGAAAAATTTAATGGTCCGCAGGACCAGTAACCTTCCCCCTCTCTGACAGGTAAACGCAAACTTTCCCGTCCCCGAGAAAACTGCAACCAAACACAAATCACATAATTTTATTTTATTTAAAAAAATTGATTTAAACCGTAGTCAGTTGAAACAGATTATTTGAAATGAAATATTTAATTAATAATTGTATAGTTTTTCTTTATGTACTGTTTAATGTTTAGCAAATTATAATTTTACATTTTATTATGAGGAAAATTTTGGATAACTGCAAAGGAAGTTTGACTTATATTCTAGGAGTGGGGGGTCACTCAAAGGGTTAAAGGGACTTAATAGAATTTTATGTAGTAGGCCAGTGATGATTACTGCGGACCAGTAAATTCTTATGTTTACTGGTCCTCGGGACCAGTGACTTTTTTATATCAATTCTACCGCTGTTATAGATAAATCTTGTTACAATCGGCATATTCCTGTTATTTTACTTTGTTTAACCTCACTATTATATTTTTACTACTGTGTCTTTGTGTGTTACTTTCTACTGTGTTTAACCTCAACTATTTCGATTTAAAACGTGTTTTTATACACAATTAAAATAAATTACTTCTATTTGCGAAGTTTTAATTGTAATTCATACCATACTGCAGCCTTGAGTAACTTCTTCAACACCGTTTCAGCATGCCTGATTTTTTTTTTTTTTTTTCTGAAACTTTTCCGTAGACGACAGTTGAACATTTTCAACTCTTAAACTAATCAAAACTTATTTACAGGGCTCTCATTGGTCATTTTATTGTCTACCTCCATTTTCATACAATCTTCCTTATACATTTATCTTGAAAATGTTTTAGAAGTTTATCATGATGATTACTGTGCGGAAATAATGTAAGCCACTGCTGAGAAACCTATATTTACGATGTAACAGCAATGCCTTAGCTATTTAGTTAATTTAAGATTAAAAAAAAAAAAAAAAAAAAAAAAAAAAAAAAAGTTTGACAAATTGAAGAAAATCATTGATCATTTTAAAAAAACGAAAAATTTCAAGTTTTGTTTTGTTTTGGGGAAACCAAACATGGGCATCAATACAGATTACAAAAGAATAATAAGAACCGGATTTACGCATATTCCACATCGGTCCACGGTGACAAAATTTAGATGGGGGGTTAAGCGGCAAATTAAATTTTGTGCGTATTGTTTTTGAGATTTTGAAAATATGGCAAATCTTAAATGCAGAATTGATAAGTCTTTTCCTTCAAAAAGAGAGAAAAATTCAGTGTTCCTTAGGACCTGGTTATCACCTATACAAATTTACACCACTTTTTTCGAAAAGTATTTTTCAGCATTAAACCTTATTTAATTGCAGAGTTTTAGGATTAAATAAGGCAAAACATATTTTTCGGAAATAGTAATGTGAATTTGCTTAGGCCATAATCAGACTCTGCCCCCTCCCCCCACCACAATCCGATAGCAATCTGGAGTTACTCTACTCAACTTTCCGAACAGTTTATAGAAATACTGCGAGTTCAAAACAGTATAAAAATGAATAAAAACTTAGATCCTAATTTTATACAAAGGTGATAAAGACCTCAAGTTTTAAAGAAAACGTGGACTGTCATTCATAAGGCTTAAACATTTTTCGGTAGTTGTTAGTTATCCCGTCGACCAAATTACTGTCGCCAAATTGTAAAATTAAATGCCAATAATAGTTGATTGTAAATGCCACATTCACTTGACAACACGTGTTTACGTCATCAAATGATTTTTATTTCGACGTTTTATTTGTATTTTTATTAATATTATACTAATTTATTTGTTTTTTCGTTGTTTAAAATAAAAATTATGTCAATTTGTATAATTTGGCGATTTATATAATTTGACAAAATTGGTCGACAGGATAACTAACAAGTACCCATTTTTCTTATGACATAATTTTCATTTCACCTGTGCTGAAACAAGGCCTATAAATTAAAAAAAAAAATAAGGAAAACTAGGATTTTACTAAATTAAGTCATTTTCTGGTAGGATCAGACTGGCCCGTCAGGCAACCGACTTGTGGGTCAAGGCGCCCTAAACCAGATAAAGTTGCGACCTCACCCGGAAAAAGCTAATAGTTACAAAATTTGCTACAAGCATTAGATTTAAAAAGTCTTAAATTATTTAATAATTTTAAAAAAATTACTTTTTTGAAGCATTTTTTTATTAATGATTTTTGTTTCTCTTTCCAAAATAGGAGATTTGCATTCTTTTCTCGAAAATTTCCTTGTTTCAGAGGACCATTTAAATCTTTAAAAATATAATGTATATTCTGTAATTCTGCTCGCTACCAATGGCGATATGATCTTCTCCAAGAATTTTCAGTCAATTTGAAGGTTCTTTGGCGCCCCTTTGATTATACCCTGTTGCTAGGGTTTACAGAACATTCTGCATAAGACGAAAATATGTCTTGCACAGAGTTTTAGACAGTTTATTGTATAAAAATCTATTTTAAAGATATTTGGCTCTAAAATCAAATATTTGCACATTTCTTAATACAGTCAAACCTCGTTAACACAAACACGCTTAACGGAATTACTTTTAGCACGAACTGGTTCCGATTTTCCGGTCCAGTTGTATGTAATGTATTTAAGTTCAGATAACACGAACTACTTTTAACACAAACAAAAAAACTTTCCCCTTGAGTGTTCATGTTAACGAGGTTCGACTGTATTACTAGCAGGCATTAAGACTTTTTATCATCCCGCTGCAAAAAAATTTAAAATAGATTTAATTAATAGTAACATTCTAATTTAGTACTAAAATTCTGAATACTTAGAATCCTACACTAGTACTTCTCAAGCTAATGTTAAACCAATGGCAGAGTTCTTTAAAAATTTCTCATTTATATTTCAATTTTTTTTTTTTTTTTTTTTTTTTCCCGTAGCATATATGACATCAATGTCTAAACAGTTATTTTACACTGTTTCGATTTTTTATTTTTTTCTGTCATGACTTTTTAAAGTTCGGATCCAGTTTTGAAAATGAAAGCATTTACAGAAAGAAAAACTGGGATGCTAATGGATATTGTTGGTTTCTACTAGCAAGGTGGTAAAATAATGAATTTCTAAAATGTTGTGCTCTCCAAAAATGCAAGGTCTGCATATTTCACATTGACCAAATCCGACCCTGCGTGCAGTAGCGGCTCTTCAGAGTTTCACAATCACTTTTCTATCAGAATATTGGTATGTAAAATTTGGTCTGTTTGAATCGTAGGATTTTCTACGATTAAACAAAGAGAATTATTTTTTCTGAATATACTGGTACTAAAGTGATTGTGAACCCCTTATCGAGCTGACACTGTCTGCGTGGTGAAACGTTGTTGTATGGATACAAGCTGAACGTAAGCAATAAAAATAATTTAATTGAGATATAAGAGAAAATGTTCATCAGTTATCATCGCAGAATGGTTGATAAAAAGTTTAGATACCAAACCATGCGGCCACTCGAAATTTCGAAAATTAATGACAGATTTAGTGACAGATTTATAACGTTTCTACCGACATCATCAAAAACACACCAAATCGTGCTCTGTGAATCTAAAAACATGAGTACATTCTAACATACACGCATACATATTGAATCTATGTAAAAATTGTGAGAACTGATTCAGAGTATTTGAAAATGTAAAATATAACATTATTTTTATTTATTTTTATTGTGATTACTATGCTTTCCTATTTCCTTCCTTGCACTGTATGTTTATGGAATGTAAAAACTGGAATCTCGAGTAATATATAAGCGTTTCAATCTTGGTTCTCGTTGGTGATCGCCACTGCACCAAAATGTTTTACAAGACGAGAAAACTAAAGATTGAAATGGCCAAATTGCAAGAGATTATTTTTGTTGTTTCGGCGACACTCTCAATGATGTTATTGTATGACTAGACCTTTTCCGTGTAACTCACTATTTGTGTTTTAATATTCTTAGTGTTTTATGACAAATCTATTACTACCATTATTTGAATTTGGCTAGTTTTTCTTTAGCGATTAGCCAAATTGCTCAGATTAGTCAAAAGCCAGTGAGAACCCGGGTGTCAACTTTTATCATTGTTCATTGGCTAATTTTCTAAACCATTAGCTGTAGAACTATAGTTCCAATAGTAAAAAAATTTCAAAGTTATTCTTCATCCTCTTAAAAGTAATTTATGTCAAAACAGTTATCTTTTAAAAGTTACGAGGTTTACATTTTTACACCGTTTCTGGGTTCTATACGTTAAATTTAGGAAAATCTACCCCGTACTTTAACAGGTAAAATAATACATTCTTTTTTGTACGACCAAAACTTACTGAGTTATGGTACTTTGAATTTTCTGGCACTAAAACCAGAAAAACGTATTTCATCCATATGCGAAAAGTAAAATAACAAATTGACAAGTGTTTTTTTTTCTTTTTTTTTTATTAGTATTCTACAATGCTTCGAAACCCTTGAAAAGAAAAACAGACGTTAAGGGCGGCAGATTGTATTGGCCCTTTGGCGCATTTAAAACAAAAATCCCGCCCTATTCGCAGAACATATCTCCGTATTTACAGAATAATTTATTTCGTTATTCATTATTTATTTTTTATTATTTGTATTTAACACGTTGTTGAAATACTTTGACTTTCAAAAGTAAAACTTTAAATTGAATTAACAATAGTATATAAATTTTAAACTTCAAAACAAAAAAGCGCAGAACTTTTTCGAGTGACAATAGGGCACACAAACTTTACTTGCTCCAGGGTGCTGAATATGTAGCTACGCCACTGGTTGTAGGAGTCATGATTGGGATAGATTTGCAAAAATTTTTCCGAAATTCCAACATAGGGGAGAATGTAATAGGTAGTATTTCTTAGAAATGTACCAAAAAAGGTTATCTTATCTTCAAATTTTCAAAATCATTTCAATATTTATTTGTACTATTTATCCTAATAAAATTCATTACACAAAAAAATTATCATATGTCCCTTTTATTTCTAAGAAGCTTTAAAGTTCAGCAATAAAAAGCAACTACATATGTCAGAGGAGAGGCTATCATACATTGTATCATAATCCTTCTCCCATAATTTTCTGTAATGGAGTAGCAGATGCACTATAAAATGATACATTTTATTCAAGAAGAAAAGAATAATAAACGAGTCTTTTATACAAATCTGCAGAAATTTTTTTCTTTCTCATTACATCTGAGGTTCACTTGTAATAACAAAGTTTTTTGCAATGTATTTTTAAACTAAACCAACCATTTACTTATTAATTTCTCATTAAAACCAAGTCTTGTTATATCCAAGCACGCTATAACGAAGTATGACAGTATTTTTTTAGAAAAAAAAAATCTGCTTAGAAAGATAAATGCCAAAGAGTACAAATTGGAAAGTATCTGTGGACACAATTATTTGCCTAAAACTTATCTACAAAAATCAGCAAAATCATATGTGCATGCATTTATTCATGACATGTTTATAATGGATTAAAAAAGTGCTTCTTAAAAAATAGAAGAAATCCAATGATAACAATTAGCTTACACAGTTCATATCAGAGGATAAATATGTACTTTTGAAAGTTCAATTTCTCATTTTGAAAAATTGCTCAGAACAGGTGTTTTTGAATGATATTGACCGTGAACCATCCATGCATAAGAACACAAAACAAACGATATGTAGAAAAAATACTTTTGGTTAAACTTTAAAATTTCAATTTTAAAAGGTTTTTATTTAATTTCCCAAAAGTTCTAAAAATGAAGATAAGCCCTTCTTGTTACATGCCTTTCAATTAGAATGTTTTGCTTACTTGAAAGTGCAGAAAGGGGTAGGGGGAATTTTATTATGAATTCCCTTTTACATAAACTTGAAAATACTCCTTTAAAAGATTGTGTTAAAACAATTAAATATATTGTTCAAGCATATTTTAAATCTATTATATGACATTTTAAGACATAAGTAACTGTGAACACCAATAACTATGAAAAGAAAGGTTAAATAATACAGATTTGAGTATTTTCTGATTTTTTTTTTTTTTTTTTTTTTTTTTTTTAATTACATGAAAATTTAAGCACAATGAATTACCTTGTTTTTCTTCTTCAGTCAACTCTGGTTCCTTTTTAGGTTTTCCTTGATCATTTCCTGTAGCTTTTGTAGATGTAGATTTAGAGCTTGAACTTTCTGGAGGCTTTAATGTATTATCTGGTAAAGCAGTGTGTAATATTTCTTTTGAATTTAAATCACTAAAACTAGGATTTGGGTTCTGCTCTTCAGCTTCATCTACTTCAGATTTTGTATCCTCGGAAGCCATTTCATCAACTGTGAGAAGATATTCCTTATATTCATTGTCTAACATTTCTTGTAATAAAATAGTTTCTTCAGCAGTTCCAGGAAATTCTTTAGATTCCTCGAGTATTTTTTTAATCTTCTCTTTAATTTTATTTAACTCAATGTTATTATTCTGAATCACTTCCATGGATATTTTTTTAAGAATTTCAGCATATTCATCACTAGTGAGTGATTTATCTTTTATGTTATCTTTATTTATGTGTGTTGGTTTATAAATATGACTAGAACTGTCTGATTCATCCTTGTATTCACTTACACTTTCTTCTTCATTTTTTAATGCATCATTATTTGAACTATCTTCTTCATTTTTTAATGCATCATTATTTGAACTATCTTTTAAAATATTTTCTTCAAAATTCTCTTTTGATTTTTCATTTGTGCTAATTTCATTATATACAATAACATTTTCTGTTTTTTCCTCAGGATGTTTTTGACTTGGGGGTTCTTTTAAAAGTTTATCTTTAGATTTTAGAGGATCTTCTAAATTAACACAGTTAAATAGTACAATAATATATATAACTAAACTAATGTATAAAAACTGTCGAGAATAATGCATGTACATGATTAAAAACTAGACTTCTTGCAGACCCTATAAAAAAAGAAAAAAATACAGTAATAAAATAAAGTATATTGGATTCAGATGTTTTTAAAATAGTAAAATATTTACTTAAAAATTCATTTTAGAAATGCACTGAATATAAATTTTTATTTTTAAATGATTAATTCTATAGGATAATTGTGAGTTCTTAGAAAATACAGATATAGTAGACTCCCTTAACCACTTCACCGGCGAAAGGTATGGGGAAACAGTGCTTTAACCCCGCGACTTATCTTGGAGCAATCGGTGAAAAGGTTAAATCCGCGAACGCCTAAAATTCGCGTATTTTTTCAGATGTAAACAATGACATTTACAGTTAAGTTGCAGGAACAAAATTCAAGATGGCGCCGAAATCAGCGGCTAACGCAATTTTTTTTTTACTAAAATTTTTGTTAATCATTCTCTTTTGGCTATTGCAACTGATTTATTACTAAATAAATTTACATTACTTTTGATTTTGATATAAATTAGCATATCTATATCAAAAATTCCAGGATTTAAAATGGAAAAATCCACGAACCAGAACACTATTTTTAAATTATTGTTCGCGGAAATTTTTTTTAAAATTATAGACAAATTTATTTCTAAACATACACAGCAGTATAAGAAAAGCATTCAAGACTCTACTTACCTTTTTCTCGTCAGTCTTTAACTTTAAGTATTCTTTATTTAATTTATTTCTGGGATGTTTATCGTTAAGCCTTGCCGTTCTCCGTATGTAAAACCGTCCACGTAGTGCTAAGAATGATTAATGACGTATCGATCTTATTATTGCTTTACCACTAGATGGCAGCGTAGGACTTTTGGAATCGAATTGAATCGATTTCATCAGAAATAAATTAATATTTTTCTAAATTTTTATTTTACATAATTATTTTAATAATTACTTACTTTTAAACTAATAAATTATTTTAATATTTTACTTATTTTAATGTTTCACTTTATTGTAAGCATTCATTATAATTTCCCTTGCTTAACTACCAACCAAATTAATGTTTCAAAAATGTAAACAAATCAATGACCAGAAATCTGCAAAATTCTAAAATACGCACAACCTTTGGTCCCAAGCTGTGCGGATTTGAGGGAGTCTACTGTATTTACTGGTACTAACCAGTAAACTACTGTATAAAAACTGTCGAGAATAATGCAAGTACATGATTAGAAACTAGACTTCTTGCAGACACTACAAAAAAAAAAAAATGCAGCAATAAAATTAAGTATATTAGATTCAAATATTTTTAAAATAGTAAAATATTTACTAAATAATTCCCTTTAGAAATGCACTGAATATACATTTTTATTTTTAAATGATTAATTCTGCAGGATAATTGTGAGTTCTTAGAATATACAAATATTTAGTGGTTAGCACCAGTCGCATTTTTCTTTGCAATCTCCTTGGCAGCAGATATCTTCAGCTTCATTTGCATTTAGTACTACCAATTTGGGTTTTTATAAAATAAATATTTAATTGTGAATACTACAAATGCAACAAGACTTTTAAAACAGTTAATTTATTGATGACTATAAACAGAGTTGTATAAATATAGATGCATGCTCGCACAGCGTGCACAGAAAAATTTTCGCAAAATTCGGAACTTTGCGAGAAAAGTTTTGAAAAAAAAAAACGTAATTTTTGTTCTTGTAACTTTTTTTTTCTTTTTTAAATACCAAAAATTTAAAAATATTCCCCAATTTTACACAAGATTTATTTATTGTTTGCCAGAGGTGATTCTGTTCCGAATTTTCTGAAAATGTAAGGCATTCAGTTCCGAACATTAAAAAAATTCGGCCATCAGTTTGAAAATTCAGACATAACAAAATATCACTGAAAAATATTGTGAATTTCAACAAATGGTCTCAGAAAAAAACCCAATTTCGTCAATCGTTTGCAGAAAAAAAATCACCAATTTCATCAAAGGATCCCGAAAGAAAAAAACGCGAATTTCGTCAAAGAATCGTAGAAAAAACACAAATTTTATCAAAGGAGCGCAAGGAAAAAAACGAATTTCTTAAAAACATAGTCGAAAAAGACTGAATTTTGTCAAAAGGTCACGAAAAAAATACAAATATCATAAAAGAATCGCTGAAAAAACTAATTTGTCAATTTTCGAAAAAATACAAATTTCGTCAAAGCACCTTGGAAAAAGTGTGAATTTCGTCAAAAAACTGCAAAAAATCCCCACAAAATTTATCAAAAGATTGCAGAAAAAAATGCGAATTTCGTAAAAGGATCACAGGAAAAAGCTGATTTCATAGGATCGCAGAAAAGAATGTGAATTTCGCCAAACGATCGTGAAAAAAACAGGAATTTTATCAAATGATCATGGAAAAAAACAGGAATTTCATCAATGGGCCGCGGAAATAACTCATTGTTCTCTTCAATGATGATACCTATGAATGGACCTCCCTACAAAATGTGATTCAGATGTTTCAGAAACAATTTCACATTATTTCCGTGAACAGAGTGACTGGCATTTTGTGCAAAGAGGTCACAATATTAAGGATTGGGCTGTTTTTAAATTCATTGACAAAATAATTGATAAGAATTCCCCTCTTCTTATAATGGATTTTTAGCTTTATTTTTTTAACCAAAATAATTATTCTTTTATTAATATTAATTAATTTTTAACTTAAATAGTAATTATTTTAAAACTATTGTTTTTAATTCATATCGTTAAAATACAGTCGAACCTCTATTTTGCGAACTTTTCCTTGGAACCAAGAATATTTTGCGAATTTCTTCGTAAAATAACCTCCAAATAGCGAAGTTCATTCTCTATTTAACGAACTTTTTCTTGTGATAAAATTTTTTTTTTCTCCCCATTTCTCAAAATATTTCTGGGCATTTCAAAATTATTCTTTCTTTAAACACATTTTATGATGTTCAATGGCCTTGAACTGGTTTTACCAGGCGCCTTCATTGTCAGCAGTGAGAATTCGGTAAGTACAGAGGACGAAGACGATAATCCCTTAGAGTAACTTTACAAAATGTGGATACAGTGAAAAAAAAAGAAGAAATTAACCATGATGTCCTGATTGATGATTCTATTTCACTTAATTCTGAAATTGAGACATCGGAAACACTATCCGAATTGGATATTTTCGACAGTGTGAAAAATAAAAACAATACAACAATGAATTGCGATGAAGACGAATATGATAGTGATGGAAATGGTCATTATGCAGGAATTAACAAAACTTCGTATGAGGAAATGCTAAAATCGTTTGAAACAATCCGACGCGAATTATAGTTAGAAGAAAATACGCATGAAGGGGTTTTTGGTGCATTGCAAAGATGCGAGACGTATTATGAGAGAAAGCACTTTTTTAAATAAAAAACTCAGGCAAAATTAACAGAGTTTTTCAGAAATTAAATTTAAGGACGCATATGTTAATGTATGGTTAACATTATTTGTTATAATAATAATAAATACGATAATGTCCTTAAAATCCGTTAATTTTAATGTAAAACTATTTACTTTAAACAGAAAATACAGTGTATTCCCGGACAATGTTTTGTTTTCCTTGCAGATTTCAAAGATTTAAACACATAGAAAAAATGAATTGATGATGGGCATTGGTGGGTAAAATAAATAAAACAAATCAATATAATTTATTTAAAAAAAATGTGATTAATTACTTTTAGTAAAAATATTTAGTGTTTATGAATTTAAAATCTGTTTTATGCAGTTTAAAGTATTTTAAAAGGTGAATCTCTATTTAACAAATTTTCCATGTAACGAACTTTTTTCCGGGATTTAGCAACTTTGTTAAATAGAGGTTCGACTATAATATAACATGTTATTTTATTAAACATTAAATTAATTTGCAGAAAGTTTTTGACCCAATATTTATATGCGCAGAAAGTTTTGGTTTTATACAAGTCTGACTATAAATATTTTCAGACCTAATACAACATAATAGAAACATGTTGCACTTATAGATGGTGACAGTCTCTGTTCCAACATAGGCTATATTTTATGTCGGTGCAACTACCCCCCGGAGTGCAGGAGAAAAAACTTTCTAACAACGCAATTTTTGTGATACTAAAGGGCTTAGAAACTTTAAATTTGGCATAGTAGTTACTTATAAATGATGTAAGATGTAAATGTTCTCTAAGAACAGATTCTTAAAAATTCAAAATTTAAAAGGGGCGAAAATGCGTGAATAGCATTCTGAATTACAATTTCTATGGAATCTGTTCTATGGGTTTCTATGGAATGCTAACAGAAAATACCAAACCAATTCCAAACTGATGGTGATATTCCCCTGTTCCAACATAAGCTATATTTTATGTTGGTGTCACTACCATTCGGAAGTTGCAGGAGCAAAAACATTCTAAAATTGCAATTGTTGTGATACTGAAAAGGATAGAAACTTCAAATATGCCATGTTAGTTAGTTATAAGATGTAAATGCTCTCTAAAAACAGTTTCTGAAAAACTTGAGTTCTAAATTATGATTTCTATGGAATTGTTAAAGATAGAAACTTGAAATTTGGCATGGTAGATACTTATAAGATGATGCTCTCTGAGAACAGTTTCTACAACATTCCAAATTTTAAAAATCCCTGCTGGCTCGGCCTACCGGCAGAGATAGATTTCGATGTTGAGTACTAATTTCACCAACAAAAACTAAATCAAGATTAGAGATAAACCCAGTTTAACAATTTTATCTGGCTGCTTTTGATGAATTTTTAATTTTACTTTTCTGTAAGAGCTCATTTTATCAGAATCATATTAAGTCGGCATTAAAAAAATAATATTTTTCCCTGCTTAACAACTCGAAATTTTCTGACACATTTTCAGGCTCATTTATAAAAGTAAAATCATGAAACTTGCTGACGCGATTTTTTAGAAGAGATTTATAAGCGACCTGTGTTTTTATTTTTAGTTCAATTAATTAGAACTTGATTTACAATTATTTTCTATTTTCTCAGTACGACCATTTGTTTCCGTTTTCAGCACTATCACTTCGGGAAATTTTGTTCAAAATGCCCACTTTAACAGCATTTTTAAAATTATATTCTGCCTCTCTCAAAAAATCGACCATACTGATACATCTACTTATAATAAAATCTGAGTGCAGGAAGCTGTCGATAACCATGCCGGTGCGAACCACTCTGGTCTGCGAATCAACCATAGCTAAATGCCATGTTAGGCTTAATGAAAAACATATACTAACATATGACAGCTAAATGATAATTTGTTTTACTTGAAATCATGTCTGTTCAGCATATTTTCACGTAAAACATGTGTATCATATACATTTATAATGTATTTTCTAAATTAAAATTAAGCTATTATACACTGGCGTGCAAAAATTAATGACCAATCACAAAATGCTAATTTTCAAATACGCGAACACTCAAAATGAAATAATATAATTCGAGTAATTACTATCTCTACAACACAGCTAGTCCATATAACATCTCATTCATGTCACACATGCTCACAAGTGTCACAGTCACTACGGTCAAGCAAAAAAATAGGAAATTCCATACATCTCATTATGAGTCTCAAATGATCACTATATGCGACTCCACTGAGACGTCAATGTGACTGCTGCTTTGTGACGAGTCACCAGGTGACTTTACAATGTAGTTAAATTGTGACTGCCATTTTAAGACTCAATTTCAAAGTCATCATGAACATTGCATTATAATAAGTCACCAAATATCACATTATAGTCACATGGAGACTTTTCCCAAAAGAGCAGAATGGTGACTTCACAGTACTGTCACAGCTCTGTCACCTGAAAGTCATCATGTGACTTTAATGTGACATTATTTGGTAACTTATATCAATGCAGCGTTCACGATGACTTTGAAATTGAGTCTACAGATGACAGTCACATGAGTGTATGGAATTTTCTATTTTTTTTTGCTTCACCGTAGTGACTGTGACACTTGTGTGACATGAATAAGATGTTATATGGACTAGCTGTGTTGTAGAGATAGTAATAACTCGAATTATATTATTTCCTTTTGAGTGTTCGCATATTTGAAAATTAGCATTTTGTGATTGGTTCTTAATTTTTGCACACCAGTGTAAATATAGAAATCAGATCTAAACAAACGATACTGTCGCCATTCAGATTCAAATTCCAGCAAATCTACAAGCAAATGAATGACTCTTTGAACGGTATTAAAAAAAAAAAAAAATACTGGTTAACAACGATACTGGTTTTAAAATATTTGTAAAAATATTATTAAAACCTTTAAATATTTTAACTTTGTTTAAAACCTTCAAAAACTATCCAACTAAGTTCTAAATTTAAAGGTCAAATCAACAACAAGTTCTAAATTAAAAATAACGGATAACTATCGCCATCTGGTGGAGAAAAGGTATAACTTTCGCTCTAGGAAGATCTGTGGAAGCACACTGCATTGCATAGTGTATTTTTAATTTATTCAGAATGATTATTCGTTTGCACAATTTCAGATTTCCTGTGACATTGTTTTCTGTCTTATGTGACAAAGTAAAAATTATCCGAATTTGAATATCTAAAACTTTCAAATGCATTAACAATAAAGAATTATTTCAATGGCACTTTAGCATTATTTAAAGGGACAATTTTATTGAAGGTTGCGAGCAGCGCCTCTGTAGGCCGTTTTAATTCCCAATTAATTAGGAGCTTATGTTTCTTCTAATTCTTTTCGCGTCAACTTTCTGTTGTAATCATACTTTTTTTTACAATGCACTTTATCAGATTTGAAGACATTGCAAATAAAACGAATATTTCTTATCGGTACAACATATTTTAATTATCTTGCAGATAAAATTATGAATTTTAACATAGTTTGTAGCGAAAAAAAAAAAAATCACGCTAAACAACAGATTTTTAATGTAGAGGGAACCTAAACAAGCATTTTTATCATAGAATGTGTAGCTGGAAATGCATTTAAGTGCTGGTGACTAAATTGTAGTTTACATAATTTCTTTGTTCTAATCATAAAAAATCAAAGGATATTACTTTTTGATTAACAAAATGCATGAGGCATCTTTTTTTTTTTTTTTAAGTCAGAAAAATATTTTTTTACCAATTGTTTTGAAGATTTATCATTCACTTTCCGTCATTTTTGACGGGGATTATATACTAGTTATATATAGTTTCTGAATAAGAGAATCTAACAATTGGATGCGTTTGAGAGCAAAAATGAATTTAATAATAAGTCAGAAAATAAGCAGTATGGATTTGAGAACACCCTTAATACGATGATTTTTTTTCTTCAACCGCTGTCTTTTTAATTTTTTTTTGCTGTAAGAATTGGCCCTATCAAAAACTTGTTAGATTTTTTTCTTCTTCAACCCCCCCCCCCCTTTTTGTTTTCATTTCTAATTTTTTTTTTTTTTTTTTGCAGTACGAATTGATTCTATCAAAAACTTGTCAATATAAAAGTTGTAGACAATATTAAGAAGATTTATAATAAATTTAATTGGATTTGATATCTTGAGAATTGACAAAGTTATGAATTTTTTTCTCCCTAAAACCCTGTTTTTTGCGCCTCTTGAGCCCATTTTTAATTTTAACAAAAATCTGTGATACATAAATTTTTGGTCCTATTTTTAGAAGTAATAAAAACTTTAAACTGATTATGTACAAAAATTAAAAAGTTATGGGGTTTTTTCGGTTCTCAGAAAACCCTTCCCTATTTCCATCCCCTGGGTCCGAATTTTTTCATTAACAAACTTGACCGAGATTTTATGCCCCTTGATTTTATGTATCCGTTTGGAAGAGATTGGTGCAGAATTACGAAAGTTATTGTGTCCAGAAGAAAGTGATATATATATATTAGTGATGCAACGAATAGTGGTTTGGCCGAATAACCGAATATTCGGCCAAGTTACAGCCGAATATTCGGCCGCCGAATAATGAACTTATTTTTGCCTAAAAACAAAACACAGTATGCACTATATGCACAATTTTTGTATATTTCACAATTAAAATGTATTTTTTTCTTTAAAAAAATTATTTATATACAAATTTTTAATTTTTTAAAGCATTATTTTACTCTGAAAAAATATTCGGCTATGTTCGGCCTAAAAATTGCCTCAATAATATAATTCAGACACCCCCCCCCCCCCCAAGAAAATTCTTAGCAAAAGTTCCTCATCAGGTACTGTCTAGTTACAATTTAATAGATATTATGTGTGTTGTTATTACATTTTAAAATAATGACAAAATTTTAAAAGCACTAGGAAACATAAGTCTCAGCTTTCAGATGAAATAAAATGAAAAAAAAAAAAGAAATCTTAATATCTTTTAAAAAAAACACTGATAGAAAGGGTGAAAGGAATAGCCTCTAAAATGGTGGAAAGAAATCATTGTAGACTTTATAAAGCTCACAATTAACAAAATTTTTATTTATCTTTATTATTATTATTTTTTCTTTGCTGTCAGCAGTGGAGCCTCTATAGAAAGTGCCCCTCAATGTGAAGAAGTAAAAGAAATTAGTAATTTTCTTTCTCAGCCACTACTAGAAAGCCAACAGTGTCCTTTGGAGTGGTGGGCAAAAAATTAGGAAGACTTTCCAAACCTTTCTCAATTAGCCAAAAAGTACCTTTCTGCATCAGGAATACCATACATAGTGAGAGATTATTTTCAGAAGCAGGTAACATTTACGAAAGAAAAAAAAAGAAATAGACTATCACCTGGGAATGCTGAATTATTATTATTTCTGCATCACAATCTACGTTTATTGAAAACATTTTAACTGTTTTTTAAGGCATTACAATGCTATTCTTCAAAAAAAAAAAAAATATCTAAAACATAAATGCATACTAATTAAAAGAATTTAGTATTTACATTTCTTTCATTATTTAATAAGAAATAGTAACAGACAAAAAAATCACTTAAATTATATTTAACTTTTAAGCGTATTTTACTTAAAAAAAAAAAAAAAAAAAAAAAAAAAAAAAAAAAAAACCTTTAAGTATTGCAACATATACAACTTAAATATCTTATATATATAATACATCTATATCTAATCAATCATATATTTATGTTCTTTATAGGTATAATTCAAAATATTATTGAAAGAAATTTTTTTTATGTAACAAGGGTTAAATGTTAAACTTCCCATTATGATTAAAAAAAATTTTGAATTAGCTTGTACAGCAGTATTAAAACAATTTTGAATAGATTAATTTTAAATTTAACAGATTATGTTAGATTATTACAGATACTTTTTGTACTTACTGATACAGCATAAAATTTTTTTAACATGATTCCTAAATTAGCCTCTTGTATAAAAATGGGTAGATAAAACCCATTCGGAGTATGAAAGTTAATGGGGAAAAAGTGTTAGTTAATTTCAAATAAAATTTTCATTATATATGATGAATATAAATTGTCAAATTAAAAAGTTATACTGTATAAATATAAAAAAAATTATTACAGTATTTGGCCAAGGCCGAATAATGGACTTGATATTCGGCAGACAGGCCGAATGGGCCGAATATTCGGCTTCGGCCGAATATTCGTTGCATCTCTAATATATATACACTATATGGCCAAAGGTGACCGGTCACTTGCGATTTTAGACGTTTTGTTAAATATCTAGAAAAATACATGAGAAATTAACCTGAAACTGCAGGTGTGTAAACAGTATAGTATAGGTCATATTTCCGCGAAGATTTTTTCCCGAAAACCGATAGGGGACCGTCAAAAAATTGAAAAAGAACTAATATCTTTTGGATAACCCTGTAAAAACTAATGGAGTAAAAGTGTTTAAACTCGAGATTATTAATAAGTGGCTTACTTTAGTATACTGTGTTCATTTTTATGAGGATAGCATGTATACTCGTAGAGAAATTAAGGTTTTTATAAAAACAGTTCCAAATTTCGCCAAGTTTTTTGCTTATAATTTGCAGAGTTCTTAATATAAAAAAAAATTATTTTCTGAAAATATGACGAACAATATTGTACACAATACCCGCAATCAGAATGAAAAAATAATAAAAATTGGATGAAAAATGAGCAGGTTTACATGTTTCACTGCGCATGCAATCAAAATATAATGTGCATAATGTGTTAACTAAATGTATAGGGCAACTTTTGTAAAAGTCTCAAAAACATAGTTTGAAAAGTCTGATAATAATTGTTTATAGAATAAGCTCAAAATCCGTTGTTCCCAAAATGAAGCAAAAAGATGAGGGATTGTATCCAAATACAGTATTACGTGCAATGTTGTTTATGCTAAATTGGCACTAATCAATGGATATATGGATACAACCCCTTAAGTTTTTGCTTCATTTTGGGAACAACGGATTTTGAGCTTATTCTATAAACGATTATTATCAGACTTTTCAAACTATGTTTTTGAGATTTTTACAAAAGTTGCTCTATACACTTAGCTAACACATTATGCACATTATATTTTGATTGCATTCGCGCATGCACAGTGAAACATTTTTTAGTAAACCTGTTCATTTTTCATCCAATTTTTATTATTTTTTCATTTTGATTGTGGGTTATTGTATACAATGTTGTTCGTCATATTTTCTGAAAAGAACTTTTTTTTATATTAAGAACTCTGTAAATTATAAGTAAAAAACTTGGCAAAATTTGGGACTGTTTTTATAAAAACCTTAATTTCTGTACGAGTATGCATGCTATCCTCATAAAAATGAACACAGTATATAGCAATAAGCCACTTATTAATAATCTCGAGTTTAAACGCTTTTGCTCCATTAGTTTTTACAGGGTTATCCAAAAGATATTCGTTCTTTTTCAATTTTTTTATGATCCCCTATGGGGTTTCGGGAAAAAATCTTCGCGGAAATATATACCCCTTACGTTTTACCTTCATTTTGGGAACAACGGATTTTGAGCTTATTCTATAAACGATTATTATCAGACTTTTCAAACTATGTTTTTGAGATTTTTACAAAAGTTGCTCTATACACTTAGCTAACACATTATGCACATTATATTTTGATTGCATTCGCGCATGCGCAGTGAAATATTTTTTAGTAAACCTGTTCATTTTTCATCCAATTTTTATTATTTTTTCATTTTGATTGCGGGGTATTGTATACAATGTTGTTCGTCATATTTTCTGAAAAGAACTTTTTTTATATTAAGAACTCTGTAAATTATAAGCAAAAAACTTGGCAAAATTTAAGACTGTTTTTATAAAAACCTTAATTTCTCTACGAGTATACATACTATCCTCATAAAAATGAACACAGTATATAACAATAAGCCACTTATTAATAGTCTCGAGTTTAAACGCTTTTGCTCCATTAGTTTTTACAGGGTTATCCAAAAGATATTCGTTCTTTTTAAATTTTTTGATGGTCCCCTATGGGGTTTCGGGAAAAAATCTTCGCGGAAATATATGACCTATACAATACTGTTTACACACCTGCAATTTCAGATTAATTCCTCATGTATTTTTCTAGATATCTAACAAAACGTCAAAAATTGCAAGTTACCGGTCACCTTTGGCCATATAGTCTATAGATAGATAGATAATGCATTTTTCACTTTTGTTTAGATTTATAAGCAGTAAGTTTACAATGTGTTTTAAGTTTTAAATTAAAAATCCAACGAACACTGTTGCCATTGAAAACCACAAATTCCAAATCTAGAAACAAATAAATGACTCTCGGATTGTTTCATTAGAAAAAGACAGTGGTTCCATGTGTCGACTATGTTTTATTTCCCCATTGTTTTGGCATCATCAATCGACAATCAATATAAATAAAGGAACTTTTGATTGAAATTATAGTTTATTTTGTTTTAATGCAGGACGCGAAGGTATAATTCAAGATCATTTTTTAAACGTTTCCATTATATAATTTTAAAATTCCGTTCAATAATAAATAAAATGAATATTTTTGTTATTATGATTTCTTTGATAGAATGTAAATTTAGCTTTATTCATTTTTTAATAGGTTAACATTTATCTGCTTATTTTTTTAAATTTTGTTTACATTATAAATAAAATACTTTTTTTTTTCTAGGTATAATTGTAAGATGTTATTATGACTGCATCAGTAGGTAGGGCTGAAAATTATTTTTTCATATTCCCTTATTAAATTTACAATTTCGTTTTCACTCCAAAGTTATGTTCAAATGTTACTAGTTAAAAATTGAAATTTTATCTGCAATGATGTAATTAATATATGTAGTACAATATTCCTTATATTTTAATTACATTTGATAAGAAATAAAAATTTTATTTACAATGCAAGCAAATTTCAAGTTGATATAAGCTTTCTTAAAAATTGGTAAAATTAAATTAAAATTTTACGAAAGAAATAATAATTTTGGATTTTCCTTATACAGAATGAATTTTTAAAGTTGAAGCTTTTAAAAATTGATCTTGAATTAAATCAATGCATCCTACATATTTCCTATAAAAAACTGCAATTTTAACAAAAAGTTCCTTAGTTTATATATTCACTGCCGATAGATGGCACCAAATCCATATTTAGAAACAAAAGATAAAGCTTCATTAATCGATGAGTAAAACAGTTTGTTGAGCCATTCATTATTGAGATTTAATCTTTCTTTTTTTTTTTTAAATACAGTCAACTCCCTCTAATCCGCACAGCTTGGAATCAAAGGTTGTGCAGATTATAGATCATTACTTTGTTTACATTTTTTTCTCCTGTAAATTAATTATAAATGCATAAACTAATTGGTAAAAAAGAAATACATATCTTAACACATTGGGTTATTTAATTGAAAAAAGCAATATATTTAAGGAAAAATTGTTTAACTTTTTCTTTAACAACTAGGGGGCTCGGCCCCCTACGAGCTACGCTCGCCAACCCCCGTCCAGACAACGCAGACTCTAAATGCACGCTAATTAGATTGGCTTTAAAAAGATTTTGAAAGATTGAATTATAATTTAAAAAACAGTGGCAATCTCCCTATAAACGGATTTCTATTCATTTCTCTTTGATTGGGGAATTTTAATGCCAAATCCGCTGTGGTACTACTTTATTATCTCGTCGACCAATTTCGCCAAATTGACATAATTTTTATTTTAAATAACGAAAGAACAAATAAATTAGTACAACATTAACAAAAATACAAATAAAACGTCGAAATAAAAGTAACTTGATGATGTAGACACATGTAACAACATTTCAAAATAAACTAATATAAAAGGAATTAAGTAAAGAGTCTTTGTCTCCTGGTATTTTTTAACAAAGCGAAAAGAAAGTTCTTTTAAGTGAGACATTTTAAATTTAATCGTTTTTAATCTGACACAATTTTCACCAAGCTATTCTTTTTCTTTTAAATATTCACGTGAAAATACTTTTGTTAAAAATGAAATATTATTTGCGCTTTCCTAACAAAAATAGTTGAAAAGATCCTCTCAAAATATCAAATAAATGTCTAGCGCAATTTCTAAATTTAAACTGTTTTGTAATAACTGTAATGTGACGTAAATATGATGTAATTTCTCCTATTTAAGACTTCTAACGCATGTTAATGAATTTATTATTTTACAATATCATTTCTCTTTTAAAATTCACGTGTACACTTTTTATGACGTAATTTTTAATAAGTTCCTGCTTTTTGCACATAATTATTTAATTCTAATTCCAAATGATTTTTTCTGTTTATAATAGTCACGTGTAAATAAATTGTTAATTTGAAGCAAACATCATTGTTTGCGCTGTTTATACATTTGGCAACAGTATAAATTAATACCATTTTCTAAAATAATGTAAAAAATATCTCTCGAAATGGTGAAAATTTGAATTTAAAAGAGAAATAAAACCTCAAAAAATGAATCAAATTAAAAAAAGAAATACAATCTGCACACCGGGAGCTTCAAACGTATAAAATGATCTAAAAATGATTGAATTCCCATACACAGTTTTTGCACCTATAAAACTTTTTTAATGGAACGATTTTGTCCAACTTTAGCATTAAATATCTCTTAAAATAATTCTTCAATTTGAAAACTGCCTGCATCAGTGTGTTTATCAAACATTTCTGTATAATACCACAGATTTTCATATTTGTGTATGCATTAATTTTCTTAATATTAACGAAGAAAGACCTCCGGTCACAAAAAATTCAAAACCGGCGGCAGCAGTAGTTACTTTTTTTTAGAATAGAGAGATTGTTTTTGTCTGTTTTTATAATTATCAAACATACTATCAATTGTGTTTGTTTTTGAGAACTTTTGACATTTGATATAGTACTTTTTCTTGGAGTCTATGCATAGTCATTATTTCTTGTTCTGAAACAAAACTCTGTTTCTGAAGTAAATACAGATATTTATAACTCATTGCTAAACCTTGGTCAAGAGTTACCTTTTTCACTTTCATCATCATGCTGTGTCAGAATTTATCTGATTTTCAGTAGAGTTTAACAGAGTAAAACTTACAATATAATGTCGTCATCTGTGAAATTTTGCGTATCTGGGGCTTCATCTTGGGAGAATACCCATTCAATTATATTTTCTTCATTCAAGAAATCAGTCACAACAGTTAATGAATTTTTTTGCAAACATAAAAGATCTGAAGATTTCTGTTTTGTACTATTGAAACTGAAACCATCAAAGTCAATATCACCATCATTAAATGCTAATTAAAAAAAAAAAAAAAAAAAATCGGTACTTTTCGGTTAGCCGGGCGCTAGTGTTATGTATACATACACATGTATGTATACATATATTGTATATATCCACATATATGTATATCTATGCATATGTATATATACATGTATATAGACATATACATGTATACATAACACTGGCGCCCGGCTAACCGAAAAGTATCAAAAAATCTAATTTTTTACTTACCTATCATACATAGTACAGGGTAAATTTTGTAATCGTTTTAAAAATCGAAAAAAAAAAATTTTGACGGATTTACATGTTTCAGACACTGGAGATTCCGAAAAACATATTTTTAGAAAAAAAATTTTGCAGTCCATCTCGGTGTGTGTCGATGTGAGTGTCTTTAATCGCTCTATCTCCCGAACAAATTGAGATAGAGACTTCAAATTTGGTGTGTACTTAGGAAGTAGTAATGGGAAGATGCCTATTGAATATCAGTAACCTCGATTATCCGGAACTATTTTTTTCGGGCTCTCGAAATATTTGTTCTGATAAAAGGTACTTATACAAAAATTTTCAAAATTGTTCATTTGAAGGAGTGAATATATAAGACAATAAAAAAACATAAATTTTGCATAAAGAATGAACTTGATCGGATAATTAGTTGCTGAGATATTTGTAATCCTATTTTTGCACACTCTTCGATTTTTCATGACCCTGTATTTCATTCAAATTTCTATTCAAAGATATATTTTAATTGGAAATGAGACGTTTAATCCGACGCAGTAAACTGTTAGTTTATATGATTATAATTTTTCGAATTACAAGGATGTTTATTTTACGCAAGGATGTTTATCGGTACTACTCAATTATCCCGCCGACCAAAAAACTATCGTCAAACTATAAACTTAAATTAGTGTTCCGCTAGGCCATTTTTGAAGGGCGCAGCGCCCTGCCCCTTTTAAAATCGGTAAAACGAGCCCTGCCGTTTTTTAAATCAGCAAACTGCGCCCTTCATATTTCAAAAATAGTCAAATGTGAGCGGAGTCGTTCTCAGCGATCGCTTTAAGCGATGCCGCGGACGCGCTATAGCACGTAAATCACGCGAAAAATCGGAGACGGGGCGCAAAAAAAATAGTTATTACGTGTCCGTGGGACGCGTAATTTCGTCAAAAAATCACGGAAAAAAGCCGATTTTCGTCAAAGGATCGCAAAAAAAAAGCGCAAATTTCATCAAAATATTGCGAAAAAACGCGATTCTCGTAAAAGGGCCGCGAAAAAATAGCGTATTTCGTCAAAGGATCGCTAAAAAATAGCGAATTTCGTCAAAAAATTGCGGAAAAATGTCGATTTTCGTCAAAGGATCGCAAAAAAGCACGAATTTCATCAAAATATCGCGGAAAAAACGCGATTTTCGTAAAAGGGCCGCGAAAAAATAGCGTATTTCGTCAAAGGATCGCTAAAAAATAGCGAATTTCGTCAAAAAATTGCGGAAAAATGTCGATTTTCGTCAAAGGATCGCAAAAAAGCACAAATTTCATCAAAATATCGCGGAAAAAACGCGATTGTCGTAAAAGGGCCGCGAAAAAATAGCGTATTTCGTCAAAGGATCGCGAAAAAATAGCGAATTTCATCAAAAAATCGCGGGAAAAAAGACGATTTTTGTCGAAGGATCGCGAAAAAGCGCAAATTTCATAAAAATATCGCAGAAAAAACGAGATTTTCGTAAAAGGGTGGCGAAAAAATAGCGTATTTCGACAAAAGATCGCGAAAAATTTGTGAATTTCGTCAAAGAATCGCGGAATAAAGCCGAATTTTGTCAAAGGATCTCGAAAAAAAGATCACATTTCGTCAAAGTATCGCATAAAAAACACGATTTTCGTAACAGGTTCGCGAAAAATAGCGAATTTCATCAAAAGATCGCGGAAAAACGCGAATTTTGTCAAAGGATCGCGGAAAAAGGCGAATTTAGTCAAAGCCTCCAATGCACCAAAAAAGATGTGCAAACCAAACTTATCGGTAGAACATTCATAAAATGGGATTTAGTTTTTTTAAATGAGATTCTTAAAACTACAGCATGATTTCAGTGTACTTTAATAATGTATTCAGTATGTAGACCAGTGAAAAATCCCCCCCCCCACTTCTTTCTGCGGTATTACTATTAATCGATTTATTACATTAATTTTACAACAAGTTATTTTAATGGTACTTTAAAGTACCATTGGTGCATAAAGGGTTAATCAGCCCCACAGTTCAGTTAAATATTTAAAATTATTTACTTTATTACTTTTTCTGTTTTGTTTGTTATTTTATTATAAAAGAATTTGAACTCTTAGAATATTATAATTTTTTCTATTCTAATTGTAAATTTTAAGTATAAAGTAAAAAAAAAATATATAAATAAAGTATAAATATAAAGTATTGTAATAAATGTAAAGTATAAATAATCAATCATCCAATCTAATCTACCTCTTCTTCCCCGCCTCCCTCCTTCTTCGAAGGTTAAAATATTTAAAACTCTAATTTTTTTTACTTGCAACTCTGTCACTTCATTGTGACAATAAATAACCAATCATCTAAATTCTGCTTCTCTTTCTTATCAAACATACCAAATTTAAAGGCTTTTATTTTTTCTGTCCTAATTGTTAAAATTTTACTAACGATAAATAATTCATTATATAATCAACCTCCTCCCTGCCCCCCCCCCTCCCCCAAAAAAATCGCTTTTGTCTCTTTGCCCCCACCTTCACAGCTCACAAAACTTATGATCTTTAAGTTATATTTGGTGATTTATTGTAATAATAATTAATTGGTCACCCATCTAAATTTTACTACCCCTTAAAATCTCTGCTTTACCCTTAAAACTGCTAGTTTATGGGACTAATAATTTTTTAGTTTTTTTATTTGAAACAAAATTACTTACCTAGATCTTTGAAATATCAATTTAAGAAAAAATATATATATATATATAATCTGTTACTAAATGTGCGTATAAACAATGATGAGTTTGTAGTAATGTATAATTCTTATATCAGTTTCGAAGATCTACATTTTCTCAGGGTCGAAACTGGGGGGGGGGGCAGAGGAGGCATGTACCCCAGGCGCCAGTTGTTGATTTTTCTCATGTCCATATTTAGCACTATTTTGTTAAAATCGTCCTGTCTGGGGTGTGCCAAAGCACAGAAGAATCTAAGGATATGGCATAAGGATGCTGTATAAAGCGGAATTTTCTTCATTTCCGTTTTCAAGATTTTAATTAATCTACTTTGTCAAATATTGATTCAAGTAGTTCAGTATTACATATTTTATGATTACATAATTTAAATTTTAAAATATGTTGGCTATTAGAAAATTAATAAAATTTTCTTTGTAAATATACTTTGCGGAGGAGGGGGGGGGGGCACCAAAATCCATGTTTGCCCCAGGTGCAAAAAAGGCTAGTTTCGGCCCTACATTTTCTGAAGAAACAATGCCCTTTTTTGCTGAAAAAAGTGCCCTCTTTCAGCTTCAACTGTGCCCTTTTTGTGGCTAGCACCCTGCCCTTTTTTTTCCTATGCCAATAATGGCTTATCATAAATGTTAAGCATTTAATGCATCTCCATATCTATAAGGGGGGTTACCATAGGTAGGACCCTGTTCAGTCGCTAAATGCCACCAAGTCTGGTGCAAACTTGGCAATATATTGCCGAATTTGGCGACCGAAATGAGTCTCCAAAAGGGATGCCAAATTGGCGGTATCTCTAATATTTCACCAAATTCCCATAGACTTCCATTGTAAACCAATAGTGTTTACTTGCTTACAGAAAATCAACAAATTGAGACATTTTAATACAACAAAAACTAATATTAGCTTAAGGGATTATATTAATTATATTTAAAGGAAATTGAATTATGAATAAAAGTAACATGATACAATGCTTAGCATATATCACATGTTTTATTTTCATATTTTATATTATCTATATCCATGATGGGTAAGTATTACGGTGGCCCCCAACGACTAGTTTTTTTTTTTCATTTGAAAAATATAGCTTTACTTCATTGAAATGCAAAAATTTAGGAGGAAAAAAATTAATACCAATTGTCGATCAAATTGACACTGTTTTGAATTTCTCTCACAAAGTTAATGGTAACTTTAATGTTTACATCTGAAACAGTGTGTGGATTATAGCCGTTTGCAGATTATAGAGTCGCAGATTGCAGGGACTTGACTGTAATATATTTTAAAATAAAAATTGTTTCACTTTGCTTATTATTATCATTGCAATAAATACTGTTGCTTGTTTTGCCTAATTGTTGAACTATTTCAGAAATTGAATATACAGTAAAAAAAAAAAATATATCCTAAAATATTCTTATCATTTGTATTTGTAGAAATCATTTGTCATTTTTAAAATGAGTTTTTCTATAATACAAACCCTTCAATAATAAAATCCTCATTCTGTTTGTTTGTATGAAGTCTTATGAAAATGAAAAGCAGGTCAACATTCCGTCATTTTTGACGGGGCTTATATACTAGTTTTAACATATTTTTAAAAGACCGAGCAACATATTTTAATGATAATAAAGAAATATATAAAATTTTGGAAAACAAATTAATTGACTTTTAAAGACTTACATTTGTGAATAGATAAGGATAACTATCCAGTGAAGAGAAAACATGTAATGATGTCTAAGTCTAAGAAACTAGTACATAAATAATGAAACATTTAAAAATTTTTCTTTAGAACTCAAAAAATTATTACAGGTGTTGTTGTATTAAGTTACGATGACTTCATAGTTTATTCTAGATGAAATCAAACTTGGAAAATAATTATTCAACTGATGAAGAGTTAGCACAAACATTTATCAGGTGCATTATGTAATTTTAAAATTCATATTCAATATTTTCGTAATTTTTTATTACTGCCCATGCCCACCAAATATTGTAATGTATTAGTTATACTTTAAGAAAAATAAGATTTATGAAATGTATGTTTCTGTATAAAATATTACATAAGACACACAAAAATTCCATCTATATTTAATAATTATTAAAATTAATTATATATATATATATATAACCATTAATTAAACATAACCTACCACCATCAAAAACCGTAATATTATGAATTAAAGTTGTAAGTATAAAATTTTTTTTTTAATTTATTATAAGAATTATTATGGAAGAAAAATAAGAAAGTGGACACCGACAAATAATAGAAATGCTTATATATTGAATTACGTTGTCAAGGGCACAGAATTCAATGATATAAGCAAAATGGTTGTTTTCTGTGAGAAAAATAAGCTAAAGCTAAAAGTTATTTTCCCCTGTGCCCAAACAACCATTAAAATCAAGTGAATTGATTAAAAATGAAAACAGAATAGAAACAAATAATATGAAATGGAAAAATCAATAAAACCTATTTAAATATTTATAGTATATAAAATAGAAATAATAAACACCATACCGATTAATATTTCAATATTTTAGAATAAATCCACACGCACATGGCACCCAAAATATCGTAAAGATTAAGGTGAATAAAACAGTTAAGAAATCACAGTAATTGATACCATAGGATGCAGTTAATACATTTTGAAATAAATGTTAAATAACTTTTAATATAATATAAAATAAAATAAATAGAAAGTAATTACATATTTAAAATGCACTATTAAATTAATTAAAAACTGTTTAACAATATCGTCAAAATTTAGCTAAAAATTCCCCCTGGTGTAGTAAATTATAACTGAAATGTAGCTGGAAAAAGTCAAATTTAGAACTTATCGAAAAAATACAAATTTTGGTGCTGCCATCTAGTATTACTTTTATGATTCAATTGTCACAAGATAAACAGTTGTAAGCATTTGAATGTAACAATTGTTTTATTAACAGCAAAACCAAACAAATCCTTATATATAGATAATTATAAACCGAATATAAACCACACAATGTATTTAAAAAAAAAACTATTGTTAATAAAATTTAAAAAGCATACAAAATATTCTATTAGCTAACTTATTTAAACTACACTAAGAATTTAAATAATTCTAGAACATCGATAATATATAGCATATATCTATATGCTATAAAACAAAATAAAATACATTAATAATTAATATAAATAATTATTAAAAAATAAAAATCTTTAATAAAAACTATTATATATAAGATAATTATAAAATGAACAGGAAAATAAAAAACATATGGGAGTATAAAGAAGGTAAACAGATACTTAAATTCCGATTACCTGAAATGCACAAATATAGTGTGTGGATTATTTTCATACATCCATAAAAATCCTAAAAGTATGAATGTGGGACATTCAAAAGCATTAAACCGATAATAAATTTTATAACACAAAGTGAAAATAGATAAATATTAAAATATTAATAGGAATAGAGGAATAATAATAAAAATAATTACCCAATTTTAATACATACAGTATAACTTTATTTATATTAAATATACTTATATGTATATTAATCACTATAAAAATGGCATACTATTAGTAATTAATATGATATTGTCCTTATTAAATTAAAATTTATAACAAATGATTGTAAATAAGATTAAACAATAATTAAGCTAATTATTAATGAAATTCACCAATTATATATAAAATATCAAATCAACATCCTTATAAAATACGTATCAAAAATATAGTAATAATACAAAAGCCCCCAATTTTTTTTTTTTATAAATTAACCATTGCGTATTATCCAGACAACACCACCCTCCTCCGTACTCTAACATCTACCCACCCATCCAACCTATAATAATTTTTTTATATTATTTTACAATTTTTAATTTTTTATAGATATTTTTTTATTTTATAATTTTTTTGCAATTTTGTTTACGCATGTGTTAATTTGTTTTAAAAGATCATGTAAGAAAAATACTAATTGTATATTAATGAATATATGAATTTTTTTGGAAAACCATGATTTAATGCATCATAAATTAGTTTTTTAATATTATTGTTAATTAGAGGAGAAGAACATAAACATTTTATTCTATATAAATGATTAAGTATTATATTTCGAAATACAGAATGATGTAGACAAGATTTAAAATTTGTAAATGTATTAACTTTGAATTTAAATTCTTTACATTTGTCATATAAATCTGTGATTGTTTTGTGTCTTTTATTGTAATTTTAAGATCTAAGAAGTTAATTGTATTGTTAGATAAAAGGTTTTCCGTTAATTCCAAATTAGTGGGATAATCTACTGGAAATTGAGTAATTGCAGAATGATCAGTATCAATTAAAATTATGTCATCAATATAACGATATAAATGTAGATTATTATTAGTAAAATTACGTTCATAATGATATAAGTATAAGTCTGAGGGTAAACTGGATGTACAACCGCCTTGTGGTATACCGACATGCTGTAAATATAAAGTGTTATCTTGCAAGATATAATTATTATAGATAATGAAGTTTGTTAAAGATTTAAAATATGCAATATCAATATTAGATGGTAATTCCAGTTTTTTTATAATACTTTTTAAATAATGCATTTATAATTTTATGTAAATCTAATAGGTCTATATTATTAAAAAGATCTTTGAAGTCATATGTCGTTATATTATATACACAATGAAGATTTTTTAAAATATTGACAAGTTGATAGCTATTTTTTATACAATGTGTATTATCATTGTTTGTAGTAAGTACATATAATTGATTAAGAATTTTTAAGAGAAGTTTATTGGCTTTCTTATTATATGTATTGCAACCAATAGTTACAGTCCTAAATTTAATTCGAGTTTTATGAAATTTGGGAATAAGAACTAAATATGGATAATTAAAGTTAGTAGATAAAATATTTAATAGTTTATAATAACTTCGAATTTTACGATTATTTACAATTACATTTTCATTAGTTTTTGAAATGACTTATTAGAAGAAATACAATTTGTAAGAAGTTGGTGATAATAAGATTTACAAATAATAGCATAATTATTAGGAGATTTGTCTATACATGTAATAACGTAGTTTTTTTGTAATTTAGTAATTTGTTGGAAAATAGGCTATATATATATATATAATTAATGTTCACATAAATATAAAGTTTGAGCAATTCATGTACGCTAAAGTTATTTAACAGAGTTTTGACCACTTTTGTGTGGTTAAAACCAATTTTAACCACTTTTAGATCGTTAAAACCAGTTTTGACTACTGTTCTGGTTAAAAGCTAGTTTTTAGTTTTGATCACTGTCCTGGTTAAAAGTAGTTTTGATCGGTCAAAATTACAACCCTGATTAATTCTGTAAAATTCTAAATTTGTCACCTAAATTGATTTATTATTATCAATTATGCTTTTTATTAACGAATGTATACATCAGATAACAAAAGCATTTAAATATTCTTTTTTATAAACTGGCAAAAATAAATGTAATTTCAGTAAAGGTCTTGCATTGTCTTTCAATTATCTACCACTCTGTTGGTCCTGTGAGTGACAGATAATTGGAAGTTTACTGTACAAACAATATAGAAAATACGACATAGCAACCATTTGTTTGATGTCAGTTTCCAACCAAAATCTGACTGACATCATGACTGAAAGCATCTATTATAATTTTCTTTTCCTGTGTATTTAGTTTTTGTATAGCTCAAGTCTAAACCAAAACCAAAACTATGTTTTAGTTCTTAAATATGAAAGTAATATTATATACAATACTAGATTAGATAGTGCCCATTAAGATTTGATGGTAAATAACTTGAATGTTTCATTAGAAAAATTCTTGAATTTTTAATTAGTTGCTCTTAAATTAATTATTGAAATTGTTACAAATTTCTATATTGCCTAAGTGATTCCTCATTCTTTAAGGCGATAGTGGATGCTGTCAATCTAACCTATTCAATGAAGTGAAAGAATTTTAAGTTTATAATTGACAACCAATTATGCCTGCTTTTTATCAGAAATTTGCCTAAAAATACTGGGTAAAGCATTTATTTTTACTTACTATGACTTTTTTTCTTAAAAAAAAAAAAAATAATAATAATAATAATAACTATTTATTTATTTATTTTAAGCTGCACAACCGCTGAAAGCTGTCATGAATTTTATTTTTATTAGTCTCATTTTCTAAAACCTAAATTTGAAACTTTATGCATCTAACAATTTATAATATATATTTTTTTATTACTTGAATTTTATTTTACATTTTTATTTTTTAATATTAAACCATGTATATCAAGGTAAATTCTTTTATAAAAGAGTTGATGCATGCGCAAATGTGTCAATTTGGTTCTTACTGATCTTACAGAATTGCCTTTACATTTTAATGTGTATGATGTATTAATGAAAGTTATAAAACAGATGGATTTTTGCATATTTATAAACGTTGTTTCCAATTAAATTTTTTGTAGAAAATTGTTTACATGTACTTTGCAAAGTTTATTTGTATGCATTTATATTTAAAAATATGGATATACAGTTAGACAAAAAGAAAGAAAAGAGTAAAAGAGCTTGAAAAAATAATTTCAACTGGATAAAAGAAAAAAAATTTTTTTTTTTCTATTAATAGTTAAATATTTCTGGCAGTTATCCTCTGATTACACGAAGATTTGCAGCTATGCCAATAAAAATAAAGGCATGTTTTAAATTTTCAACCTTACCATTTCCATTAATTGGTATTTTATTGAAATAATTTTGCACATGGATTTTAATTTTTAACACTTACAGAGAATTGCATTTATCTTAACAGAGAAATTGTATTTAATCCTATTTGCTTAGATTTTTTTCAAACGATGCTGTTTTTGTGAAATTGTGAACTTTCTTATACTCAAAAAATGTAATCAGAATTTTTTGAATTAGAAATTATCGTTATATTTAGGTTCCTATTTAGACATTTTTAATAAGACACTTTGTACACATATATTAATATTATACATCTAGATAATAGATTCATTGTTGATTTCAGCTGTGACAGTCTTTTAAATTTTAAAATCATCTCTTTTGCAAAGAATTCAGTCTGGAGATTGAAAAAGTTTCCGAATTTTGAGAAGATCTTATGTTTCAGGTGAAAAATATTATGAAGGATCCTTTAAATGACTTCCTAAACTGCTCACAGATTATAATTTCCATGTTAATGTTTTTATCATGGTGTCTAGCTAATTCAGTGACAAATCTCTCTGACTTTTCATACCAATAAAATCAGTTTTCCAAGTATTAAGATTTTGTGATGTTATCTACAAAAAAAAAAAAAAAAAAAAAAAAAAAAAAAAACTAAAAGTTGCCAAGGAAGTGGATAGGCAAAATAAATTCCATAAGAGGTTTAAACAGTACTTGTGAAGAGCAAAATAAGACCTTCTTCGCACAGCAATTTCAAATCCTATGCTTCACAATCAAAAGTTTTTTTCTGAAATTTTCTCAGAAGTTTCACATTCCTCTGGAATGTGATTACTCAGAAATTCCAAATTTCCCTGACTTTTCCTCAGGAATGGTAAATTTCCCTGACTTTTTCAGGTTATCCAAATGGCTAGACACCCTGTTTCCTGTGAGACACTGATCATGAAAAAAATATATAGAAAAAGTGTCAGAATGCAACCATTATTAAAAATTTTAATATATTATTTTTTTTAACAAAATTTCAATTTTTCCAAATTGGGAAAATTGAAAAAAAAACTTGTTTGTGGAGAAAAAAAAAATGGGTTTTTAAACAAAACTGCTAGGTTCTTTCCAAACATTCCCATTTCTATACAGAAGCGCAAATTTGTGAATGTTAATATTATACCAAAGCATAAATAAAATCTGAGAAAATAGACCAGGTTTTAGTTGATGTTGCCGGTTTTGCTGCATAAACAAGTGGTATTTCACAGACAAGCATGATGAGCAAAACTAATTACAATTTTGCCAAATTATTTAAATCGCCAAACCACTTGCCAAATTATACAAATTGACATAATTTTTATTTTAAATAACTAAAGAACAAGTAAATTAGTACTATATCATTAATAAATTACAAATAAAACGCCAAAATAAAAATCATTTGATGACGTAAACACATGTAACTTGCTTTAAGTCAAGTTAATGTGACATTTATGATCAACCATTATTGACATGTAATAATAAAATTTGGCGACAGTAATTTGGTCAACGGGATAACTAGCAAGTATACCAATTAATTTTTCTGGCTTAGGAAAAATGTCTTATTGCATCTGCATTTTGTTGGATAAATAAACGTTTCACTTTAAGGAGTCACAGATTAGTTTAATTCACTGACATGGAAAAAGTGTTGTGATGCACAAGCTTATTGAAGTTTTCACTTCAAAAAGAGTAACTTAAAGTTGGATATTAAATAAAAGGTAGCGATTGTTTAAACTCCTACAATAATTCTCATCTGTATGTTTAGCAAATTATTAAATACTTAAAGACATGGTAAAAACTAAAAAAAACTCGGTTTAATTAATTGTGAAATGCTCATACAGATTTACTATTTTATTTCTAAATAAAAGAAATAAAATCCAATTAAAATTTTGACAATCTCTATAAACTTACCATGTCAAATGAAATAAACGAATAGCAGCATTTGTATGGTCAACCTAGATTATATTTTTCAACAAGCAAAAAGAAAAAAAGAACCTAGCCTTAAAATAAAAAAAATCGGACCTTTGTACCAAAAATTAATTTTTACACTACGAAGACTGAATGTTTGAGGAAACTCAGGTTTCAATACAGACTTTAAATTGTCTCACTAAATGCTATGCTTTCTTAATATTTTTTGTGCAAAATATGCCGTATAATTGTACCATCGGAAGAATCATATGACAGATCCCAACCTACTGAAAAATGAAATAACTAGAATCTGAATAAATAGTACAGCACATACATTAAATGAAAAAAGTGTATTTAACATTGAAGTTCATCGAAATTTTAAATAAAAAGCAAAGCGAAAAAACAAAAGAAAATAAGAGAGAATTTAGCGATGACACATTACTCAGGACAGCATAAATTATTTCATATATCAAAAGTAAACAATTTACCTTATGAAAAACATTTCTAAACAAGTGACTGCAGAATATTTTGAAATCTCATTCCGAGATCATTCAGGATGACGAAAATAAATGATATGCATGGTATAAAACATATTCGTAATCTCACTAGATAAATATAAATATCGAACTGACACGTTAATTCTAGTTTTCTTTCGATCAACTTGTGTTTTCGTCAGCGCATAGAGAAAAAAAACTATAAATTTTTACCAAAATACACAGTGGAAGCCAACCAATCAAAACAGTACAAATGGAAACCACGGAGGAAAAGAAAACCGTCCCTTTAACTAAAGTGCCATTATAAATGCTGTGACGTCAGATACGGCATTTTGCTTGGATACTGACTCCAAACAAACCGTTGCTATGCAGTGTTTTCTATTTATATTATATCTCGTATTATATTTTATAGCTATATCTCATAGATATATGTTTTAATACTTTATATGCAGTGGTAACATTTTCTACAATTTATAATAGGCTGGGATTACGGTGCCTCACTTAAGAACAACTTACGATATAAACAAGATATTAAGGCTGGGATTACGGTGCCTCACTTAAGATCAACTTAGAGACTTACGATATAAACAAAACGTAAACGGCATTACGGTGCCTCGCGATCTTACGACAGCTTGGAAGCAGCCGTAAGATAAGACGCAAGTGGATGCGCGCGCAACCACAACAAATGTAACTGCGGCCTCTGATTGGCTGAGTGCAGGAGGACTTACGCCGAAGCACGAGGACTTACGCTGAGGCACCGTAATACCGAGTTACGATCGATTGCAGGAACGCCCATCCTACGATCGAGCGTAAGATACGGTCGAGCGAGGCACCGTAATTCCAGCCATAGAGACTTACGATATAAACAAAACGTAAACGGCATTACAGTGCCTCGGGATCTTACGGCAGCTTCGAAGCAGCCGTAAGTTAAGACGCAAGTGGATGCGCGCGCAACCACAACAAATGTAACTGCGGCCTCTGATTGACTGACTGCAAGAGGACTTACACCGAAGCACGAGGACTTACGCTGAGGCACCGTAATACGAAGTTGCGACTGATCGCAGGAACGCCTATCTTACGATCGAGCGTAAGATACGGTGCCTCACTTAAGATCAACTTAGAGACTTACGATATAAACAAAACGTAAACGGCATTACAGTGCCTCGCGATCTTACGACAGCTTCGAAGCAGCCGTAAAGACGCAAGTAGATGCGCGCGCAACCACAACAAATGTAACTGCGGCCTCTGATTGGCTGACTGCAGGAGGACTTACGCCGAAGTACGAGGACATACGCTGAGGCACCGTAATACGAAGTTACGACTGATCGCAGGAACGCCTATCCTACGATCGAGCGTAAGATACGGTAGAGCGAGGCACCGTAATCCCAGCCTTACGATATAAACAAAACGTAAACGGCATTACGGTGCCTCGCGATTTTACGACAGCTTGGAAGCAGCCGTAAGTTAATGGTGTTATTACACGAGGGGTCAAAGACGCTTCAGATTCCGGGCGTCTCCATATATTCCTATGGCTCCAGGGGAGTCGCTTGGAGCGCGAGCGTCTTTTTTCTGTCGGAGCATCTTTGACGCCCGAAACGAGGCGAGTCGCTAGTAACAGCCAATCAAATGCTTGGAAATCTTATAATAGAAAAGCCTTTTCCGGAACAGCCAATGAAATGCTTGGAAAAGACGGACCGTGAGGCGGCTGTTGTCGCTAGACGCCTGGGATTCCAAGCGTCTTTGAGTCCTCGTGTAATAACACCATAAGACAGAAGTGGATGCGCGCGCAACCACAACAAATGTAACTGCGGCCTGTGATTGGCTGACTGCAGGAGGACTTACGAAGAAGCACGAGGACTTGCGCCGAGGCACCGTAATACGAAGTTACGACTGATCGCAGGAACGCCTATCCTACGATCGAACGTAAGATATGGTCGAACGAGGCACCGTAATCCCAGCCATATAATAAGATATGAAACATAGCAACCGTTTGTTTGGAGTCAGTTTCCAAGCAAAACGTCATGATTGACGTCACACTGAAAGAGTCTAGTGCTACGATGTGATGAGCGCCTTTCGAGCGCTTGAATTTTGTGAACACAGAGGACGCTGTAATTCGTAGTATGGAGATTGACAACATACGGGATTTTTATCTGAGACGATTCTGGAGATCTTTGCCATGACATGCTGCTTAACTTGTCTCACTCGTATAAAGGCTGGGATTACGATGCCTCACTTAAGATCAACTTAGAGACTTACGATATAAACAAAACGTAAACGGCATTACAGTGCCTCGCGATCTTACGACAGCTTCGAAGCAGCCGTAAGTTAAGACGCAAGTGGATGCGCGCGCAACCACAACAAATGTAACTGCGGCCTCTGATTGGCTGACTGCAGGAGGACTTACGCCGAAGCACGAGGACTTACGCTGAGGCACTGTAATACGAAGTTACGACTGATCGCAGGAACGCCTATCCTACGATCGAGCGGTAGATACGGTAGAGCGAGGCACCGTAATCCCAGCCTTAGTCTTATGTATGTTTGCCAGAGTTGGACAATAACGTCTGTCTAGGCAGAGCATCATGCGCCCTGTGTGTATGAATCTGAAAATATTTTATTAAATTCGCATAGAAAATAAATTACAGATGGTGGAAGTAAATACTCTGTTCTTGGGTGTAAAAGCAGATTATGAAAGCGATACACAAACAAAGAAAAAAAAGTATTCGAGTTTGTTTCAAACTCCACAGGAGAAATCGAGAACTCATAAAAGATATCCGCACCCCTCCTAGAAAATCGTGCCTTGAAAAAAAGTGTTAAACAAGCTTAGAATAACAACGAGAAGGAAGGCAAGCATATCTTTGCATTGCATCTTCCCTGCCTGCTGTTTGCTACCGGATAATTTCTCTTTCGTTAATCCCCATGAGCCCTTGCGGCAAAAGGGGTGATAGTAACAAAGCATTATAGTAAGGTGAAGCGTTAGGGGGGTTGCAAGCAATTCGTCTTCGTTAAATCCCGTCAGCCCCTGCGCGCTTCCGAGCTAAGCCGGTTTCTTGTCTTCCTTCTTTGATTATTAAGAGCCAACCTCAGACCAAAGATACGTAAAGAGCGGATCCCCTTTAAAAGAGAAGTTGAATCCAACATGTTTCCGCTTTCATCGCCAAAAGGGTGTCATTTTTGGCGGTGATCCCTTTATTGGCAACTTTCGGATTTATAGAAACCGACGCAATAAAGTTTCGGCGCGAATTCCCCTCCCCCCCCCCAACACATACCTTCTCAGAAAATGAATAAATAACAGATGTATTTAGTCATAGGGATAGAAAGAAAATACAGCCGAACCTCTATTTAACGAAGTCGCTAAATCTCGGAAAAAAGTTCGTTATATGGAAAATTCGCTAAATAGG
The DNA here is from genome assembly GCA_963932465.1 of Maratus speciosus. Lineage (NCBI taxonomy): Eukaryota > Metazoa > Arthropoda > Arachnida > Araneae > Salticidae > Maratus > Maratus speciosus. The sequence continues at coordinate 398,106,387 of OZ010792.1, forward strand.
GATTCACCTTTTAAAATACTTTAAACTACATAAATCAGATTTTAAATTAATAAACACTAAATATTTTCACTAAAAGTAATTAATCACATTTTTTTAATAAATTATATCGATTATTTTCGTTATATTTATATTTGTTTTATTTATTTTACCCACCAATATCCATCATCAATTCCTTTTTTCTATGTGTTTAAATCTTTGAATTCTGTAAGGAAAAGAAGACATTGTCCGGGAATACACAGTATTTTCTGTTTAAAATAATAGTTTTACATTAAAATTAACGAATTTTAATAACATTATCCTATTTATTATTATTACAACAAATAATTTTAACCATACATTAACACATGCGTCCTTAAATTTAATTTCTGAAAAACTCTGTTAATTTTGCCTGCGTTTTTCCTTTTAAAAAGTGCTTTATTTCATAATACGTCTCGCATCTTTGCAATGCGGCAAACACTCCTTCATGCGTATTTTCTTCTAACTATAATCCGCATCGGATTGTTTCAAATGATTTCAGCATTTCATCATACGAAGTTTTGTTAATTCCTGCATCATGATCATTTCCATCATCTTCATATTCGTCTTCATCACAGTATTGTTTTTATTTTTCCCACTGTCAAAAATATCCAATTCGGATAGTGTTTGCGAGGTCTCAATTTCAGAATTAACTGGAATACAATCATCAGTCAGCACATCATGGTTAATTTCTTCTTTTTTTCTCATCTGTATCCACATTTTTTTAAAGTTACTCTAAGGGATTATCGTCTTCGTCCTCCGTACTTACCGAATTCTCACTGCTGACAAAGAAGGCGCCTGGTAAAACCAGTTCAAGGTCATTGAACATCATAAAATGTGTTTAAAGAAAGTATAAGTTTGAAATGTCCAGAAATATTTTGAGAAATGAGGAGAAAAAAAATTTTAGATCACAAGAAAAAGTTCGTTAAGTAGAGAATGCACTTCGCTATTTGGAGGTTATTTTACGAAGAAATTCGCAAAATGTTCTTGGTTCCAAGGAAAAGTTCGCAAAATAGAGGTCCGACTGTATTAAAAAAATATCAAAATATATACTAAAAATACTAGAAATACAGAAAATGTGTTGCTTTGGCGCGAAGCCAAAAATGCAACCCTAAAACCGGTTACAATTTAGCCCAAACATTATATGCAGCTTGTTTTGACGCACTTAATTGAAACTTCCCCAATGAAAGAATTGACCACGCGCACTGGGCGGAGCTTGCAATGTTTCCCGCAAGTATTGTGGTATTTGATTGGCTTTTGGTGAGCGCTTGTGGGAAAAATAGAGAAGCTGATTAGCTATAATCCATCTTGACGTTGTATGACGTCAGTAATGCTTGTGGTCCATTTAGCCCTTGGCCTACGTGCTTGTTCTGTTTGGGCCGAGGCTAACGAGAAAGACAGGCTACTGCGGTGAATTTGACGTATCTTTTTTTACAGACCGCTGGAGTCACGGGATGATCGAATGCACCAATGAAGGTGTGCGAAAAGGGCATCACGCCAGTCTAGCGGCCTGTAAGAAAGTCACCTGGAATGCACCACAGTAGCCTGTCTTTTTCGTTAGCCTTGTGTTTGGGCTGAATGAGGCCATTTAAAATTAAGCGATAACCGGCTTCATATTGCAAACCGTAACTTATCAACAAGTTTCCATTCGTTTGATCCCTTCAGTTAATGGTATAACAGCAACTAAAAGATCGTCATGAGACCACAATAGAGCACGGGCAGTGTTACAAATAAACTGTCATTTTCTTCTGTGTTCCTTTCTGTCTTATAACTGTCATGGCAGAAACTTCGTTTGTTATTTAAATCCATAGCAACCTTTGACTATGCTGAGTCTATCTGACGCTTTCCTTCCCTCTTTGCCCCTCAACAAACAAAAAAATTTAAAATATTTAATTTTTTCTTACTTCTGTACAGCATAAAAATTGTTTGCATTTGTTGCTTAAAGTTTGAGATTTAAAAAAAAATCTTTCGTCAAAATTTACGCTCCCCTCCATCATAGAGTTCCATATCTTTAAATCTCTTTATTTAAAAAAAACAAATCGCCTTGCTTGTTTCTCATTAATAACAATATATTATAAATAATAATCTAGTCTAGGCAATGGTGAATGTGAGTAAAAAAAAAAAAATTCTGAAATTTACAGCAACTTTTTTGAAAGGTTACAGCAGAGGAAGGAAGGGGGGGGGGAGAAATCTCTTCCCGGCGTCAATTATGCATTTTTCCGCGATTCTTTGACTAAATTCGCGATCCTTTGAAGAAATCTGCGAGGTTTTTTTTGTTGCGATTCTCTGCCAAAATTTGCGTTTTTTCCTCGATTCTTTGACGAAATTCGAGTTTTCCCCTCGATTCTTTGACGAAATTCGCGTTTTCCCCTCGATTCTTTGACGAAATTCGCGTTTTTTCTCGACCCTTTGGCGAAATTCGCAATCCTTTGAAGAAATTTGCTTTTTATCCCGCGACTCTTTGAAGAAATTCGCGATATTTTTTATGTCCGAATTTTCGCCACCGATGTCCAATTTATTTTTCGGAAAATTCGGAGCAGAATCACCCTGAATATAAATTACTCGGACCCTCGACTTTCTATATGTACGCTTCCCCCTTTTTGTCCCCCAGTGTACATGGAGTTAAAAATATTTTTAAATCTTTGCTGTTACACTAAAGATAAATTTTCACTCCCCTTTTGCCTCCCACCCCCCACCTTACAAACAGAGTTCCAAATATTTAAAAATCATTCTGCCATATTTCTGCTTACAAATTATTTCTGATCAACAATAAATAAATGATCATCTAAATTACACTTTAACATCCCATAATTCACCCTTCTCCCCTTTGACTCCCAGTAAAGAAATAAGTTCTGGATTCTCTAAAAACCTTTAAGTGATTTTTCTATAAAAAATCTTCTGGCTTATTTGTTTTGCTCTAGTGACAATAAATAATCAATAATAAAAATGATCCCCACCCCCTCCAGCATGCATAGTTTAAAATCTTTAAAAGTCTTTATTTAAAAAAAATAATCGCCAACATTGGCTCACTAATAAAAACAAATAAATAATCTTCTAAACTACCACCTAAACACCCCAAATTTGCACTTTCTCCTTCAAGCATTCAAAAGAGTTTTAAATCTTTATTTTTATATAAAAAATAAATTGCAGTGACAGTTAATAAATATATTTATTAAAATCTCCATTGCAACTGATTATAATCAGTGATATAAATTATCCCCTTCCCCTGAAATTTCTGCCCCCCTCCAACGTATAAAATTTTAAATCTCAAAACTATTTATTTAAAAGAAAAAGTGCTGTATTTGTTGTTGTCCAATAACAATAACTGAATTATCCGTCATTTAACACCCCCCCCCCCCCCACCACCACCACCACACACACAAACAAACACACTGTTCTGCCATAGGACAGTTTTAAAAATCTTTATAACTCCAATAAAAAAAAATATTCTCAAAAGTACACACTAGGTTAGAGATGGTTTCTACCACCCAAACAACTCAGCAGCTGAAGTGTGATGTTACATGCCCACGCTCTATAGCTCATAACTCAAAATGCAATTCACCATCGAAAAATGAAAAACATTGATTCAAAACTAATATTTTTTTCATACGTATTGGATAAAAATGAATTCATGAATATATTAAACCATTTTGCACTATTAAGTGGAAAAAAAAAATTTATGAGAACTGCCTCAGTTTATTTAGTTTTTACTGCAACATGTTTTCCATTTAGAATTACTTTTAACTGCTAAATACCACTAATAATTGAAAATATCCCTTTATACTTAATAATTCTAATTTTAACTGAAAGAAACAGTTTTCCCATTTTATCAATAAAGACAAAAGATTTTTTAGAAAATTTGGCATTTTTAACCAAATTTCCAAACGTGACGCCTGATCATTCTGAGAATGATCGTCATGAGATAACAATTGCTTAGGCAAGCTTAAAGCTTAAATCAGCATTTGTAGGAAAAGGCCTCACCTTTTTCCTACAAATGCCTTGGTGCCTTGGAGCATTAGGAAAACAGTTTGCTTTTTTTTTAAATTCGCCCTCTGCTTTATTTACAAGTACTTTATTTTCTTCTAAATGGACTTCTTGAAGTGAAATAAAGCTATGATCTCACAATATTATACAGTGTGTCCACGTATAAACTGACCGACCTTTATTTTTGCAACCGTTGGTCCTAGATGCATACTTCCAATTACAAAAATGGTCAAAATAAGGTGCAGGGTTAAGATAAAAAATGTTTGAAGCGAAAAAACAATTTAGTGAAGAATTACAGAATCTAAATTTTTACACGGTCCCCCAGTCCTATGAGTTATATTTAGTAAAATTTCCCTGTTACTCTGGCAAGTAAGGCAAAAAAAGTCCGGTTATTCTAAGATTAAAATTGACTGAGTAATAGCTGTTTAAAGTTAGAGTATATTTTTTGCTGCATATTAGGGGTCATTCACAAATTTAGTAGAAATATAATTTAGTCAGATATATTAAAGAAATGGTTGAGAGTAAAATTAGCATTGCAATATAAATTTGAAATCTTTAATAATTATGACATATTACTGCAAAATTTGTACTGAACATTACAAGAGGATAAAAATAACAGATTTTTTGTTAAATAATAGGATGAAAAACAACAGCCTCAATTCTTTACAAAATGATACATATTTTAAAATGCTATTAGATTACACTGTCTTTCAAATTTTGGGTTGTGGCATGTTTTTTAGCTTTTGAAAATTGATACTTATGAATTTTTTAGCACTGAATCCGAAAATGACCTTACGTCGTGAATTTTCTCAAATCGCAAATTTCAAAGTTAAAAAGCTAAAAGTTAAAATTGATCCCCACTCTCCTCCCAACCTCATCGGACCCCTGAGCTGTTTAGCTGTAAGAAACCCAGTATAAGCCAAAAAATTGAATAAATTATTGAATTAAATAAAATTAAACTGAATAAAAATGTCTTGCATCTATTTTATAGTATCAGATTTTTTGCTATTTTTCACCTTGAAATTTACGATTTGCGAAAAATCCTGACATGATTCTTAAAAGCGAAGGTAATTTTTTTATTCAGTGTTAAAAAATACATAAAACATAATTATAAAAGTCAAAAAACACAACCAACGCAGGTTTATGTTATCTAATCTAAAGCTCTTTCTTAAACTTGTTGACGGTAATCTATCCGAATTTTTTTTTTGTGTGTTATCCTCTAATATAAGTATATATAAGATGGTAAGCGTCGAAAATCATAATAATATTACATTGTCATCGGATTTAAGTCAGTATGCAAAATTTAACTTCCATCGGACATTTGAACTTGAATAAATTTCGAGTACAAATTTTAAACTGGAAAGACGATCGTTGCAAGTTAAATAAAACCTTATGAAATTAACATAATTTTTGTTAAAAGAAATCATAGCCTCAAATCCTTACAAAATAAAACGTATGTTAAAATACAATTATTTTAACTAAACTGAAATTTAAGTTAACTCAATCGTAATAGTTGTACTATTTCTTTCAAAGCGTAGATACTTTGAAATAAGTTTAAGTACTTCATATACGACCCCTGAAAACATGGCTCAAATCATCTGTTTTGATATGCAAAAAAGTGGTATAAGCCATGAATTTCAAAGTTTCATAACTCGGTCAATTTTAATGTTAGAGAATGGGACTTTTTTTGTCTTAATTGTTAGTGTCACAGTAAATTTTTACTAAATGTCACTTATAGGACCGGGGGACCATATAAAAATTTAAATTTCGTAATTTTTTAATAAATGTTTTTCTTGACCCAAATTGCTTTAAAAATAATTATTTACCTTATTTAAACCATCTTTGTAATTGGAAGTATGCATCTAGGACCAACGGTTGCGAAAATAAAGGTCGGTCAGGTTATAAGTAGACACACTGTATGTGTTTGATTACACTACTGTTTATTGTCTTTATGCTAAAGAGAATTTGTGCAAATATTTACTAATGTGAGATCAGCTAAACTGGTAACAAGAGGAAAATTTTTGGAAGGAAACTCCAACATATATAAAAATGTTCTCCCTCGCTGGGAAGATGATTGATTATGGTATTTATCATTCCTATAAAGTAATAAATAGAGAGCATTTTACAAAAAAATTGGAGTTCTGATGATTTTGAACAGTATACAGGGCGTAGGGGCAGACTGTTAAGTTCAAATTTTGGAGGTAGGAGGTATATAGATAATTATTTATTGTTACAAGTGAGCAATACATACAACAGATGCTTGAAAAATAATAATAATAAAGTGTTTCAATAATTAAATTTTTTTAATATGCTGCAGTGTGTGGGGGGTGGGGGTGGAAGGAACAAATTCGACAGGGATTGGGATAATTTAGTTTATAAGTTATTGTTATTAACCCTTTGTTGCATACTCTAAAACTGGCAAATCCCCAACGTTAAATTTAGTATTTTCCTACTTAAAGGATCATGCTGAATGAGAAAAAAATTATTTTATGCGTAATAATTTTTTATTATTTGAGTTACAGCTTGTCCACTATAGTACATACACTATAGTATATACATTATGAACGCAGAATTGAAATGTAGTGTTGTTAGGAAAATAAGATTTATCATAGTTGTGTTCTAGAATATTATCATATTCTAAAAATAATTGTGGTTAAAATTGAGAAAACATTCATTGATGGTGAAATTTGTAAAAACAATCAGTTTTTGCATCGATGCATAGGTAAAGTTTACATTTTACACATGTATATGTTGGCTTCCTTTTATATGGTTCCATCTTGCATCGTTGTGCACTGGGGGATGTTTGACGGGCAAAAGTGAGCCACTTTGTCATATCTGGTGTCCTTGTGCACAGAATTTCCTCTTACTGGCAATTGTCTTATTTGTTTGTCTTCCACCACATCACATTCTTCAGAGTCTGGAATCAAATGCGGTTCACCAAATTGTCGAGTCACTGACTGAATGAGTCCGCTTATTACAGCCAGTTTAAATTTTCTATATTGTATGTCGCAATTTGGAAACAAGCTTATGCTTAAAAGCCACACACTCACAGCAGCTACATCAATTAAATGGAATATAATTAATTCTTTTATACCACTTCTTGGTTTTGCGGTGAGTTCTGTATAATGCCAGCAACATGTCGCATTTATCTACTCCTCCGATATTTTGGTTACAAGCTTCAATCAGAGCTCTTGGTCAATTTCAATGTATTATTTTGTTTTCCTGTCGTATTGCTTTATTTTCCTCTTGGGGTCAACACTGTGTATATTTGAAGCAAGTCACCGGTTTATTGTCAAACAATTGACATACTAAGATATTGTGCTCCTTGTCTACTATATAGTCGAACTTCTTCCAGCAATTTTCATATCTTTCTCTGGTTTTAGAGGGCAGTGATCTGTTCGATCTTTACGTAAGGTGCAGGTTGCAAATAGACCAATATTTTTCAAAAATAGTAAGAGCTTTGGTGAATCAAAGAAATTATCGAAAAAAATATAAGTTCCAGTTGGTACTGCTCGTGTAAGACGAGCCCCTATTTGGCCTGATTCCCCAATTTCATGAGGCATATTAGATACCACAGACTTCTTGTTGTCACCATAAAATTTACATTCATGAACAAATCTAGATTAGTGATGGGCGATTCTCGAGAATTCGACAATCGAGAAAAATCGTCATCGTAAAAAATCACAATCGATACAGCCATCGATTAATTCATAGAATCTACAATCGAGATGTTTTACAATCGATTATAACGAGAAAAGCTAAAAACAGTTATTGGAAAACTTAGCTATTATTCTGGTCGACAATTTCATAGTAGTGATAGGGCTTAGTGATGGGCAATTCTCGAAAATTTACCAATCGAAAAAAATCGTTATCGTAAAATACACAATCGATACAGTCATCGATTACTTTCGAGAATCTACAAAGGAGATGTTCTAGAATCGATTATTGAAATCATTGTTTTTACATATATATAAGGCAGATTTTATTAAATATAGGGTAACTGAAAACAGATGGAATAAAAAAACAACAAACCAAAGGGAAACTATAAAGGAGCCATAAGACTGGAAAAGTCTTGTAAGGGTGCCCCCTGGTTGAAAAAAGCTGAAAAAACGCGAGTAGCTATGAAGCGGTAAGGGGAATTTAAGTATCAAAAATTAGAATTTTTCGGCAATTAGTACCAAAATGGCCAAAGAAATAAGAATCAAAAGCACCCCCTAGTGGCAAAAATATGAACTAAAGGATGATAAAAGGGATCAAAATTTTTTATTGATTTTTCTACGTCATTTGAGATTGGATCTTTAATTTCCCCATTTTTATAAAGTCTTTGACTGGAATACATTAAACGAACTCCCGCGGGGAGCAAAGTAGGAGGGAGGGGCAAGGAAAGTGCATAATATGAATAAGTGGTCACAGTACTTTCCAACGATATGGCACATAAGGGGTGTCGGCTAAATTTAGTAAAGTGCCCCCGCTCGGGGGCAAAGTAAGGGGAGGGGCGCAGGCGATATATAAAACGAAATGGTAGTCACAGAGCTTTCCAATGATATATCACATGAGGGGTGTCAGCAAAAGATAGAAAAGAGTCCCAACTCCCAGGATTCCAATTATCGTGCCCCCCCCCCCCCCCCGAAATATACCCTGCCCATCCTTCTCTTTGAAATTTTCATATAATAAAAATTATTTATCGGAGGGCTCCGTAAAAGAATCCGATCTAAAATGTTTAAAAATGCTACGATTTCAAAAAAGTTCGAAAAGTGCCTCTCTCGGGGCGCCAAACTAAGGAAGGAAGAAGAAAGGTTCATAATATGAAAGAGTAACTTTGCGATGATAACCGAAAACTTTCCGATGATAGATCAAATGACTGGTCCAAAAAAAGTTTGAAATCTACCCCTCCCACGTGGGTTCCCTCTTTTATCCTAGAATATACCCGGAAATCACGCAGCCCACTTTTAAAATTTTATATTTAATAAATAATATTTATCGGAGAGCTCCATTAAAAAACCTCATTTAATGATATTTATTGTAGAAATCTCTACAATTAAAAAAAAAAGTCATCCCCGCACCGCTCCCCCCCACCGAACACCTTCCGGAATTCAACTCTGGGAGGAGAAAGGTTCATAATATGAAAGAGTGGTGAAAGGACTTTCCGATGATATGTCAAGGAGAGGATTGGTAAAAGTTTGAAAATTACCCCCCCCCCTCCCTTTGTGCACTCTTGCGCACCCCAGAATTCACTCACCTTCCTCTTTGAACTTTTTATATTTAATAAATAGTATTTATCTGAGTCTCCAGGTATGGGGCAGCTTGGCAGAGCTAAAATAAGAGAAACATTGAAAATTCGTGGCAAAATGACACTAAATTTAACAGTAAAGTTTGAAACTAGGACTATACAGAACTGAATACATAAACCACTATGCTTCATAACCCACATCGGTTAATAGCAATAAAATGATAAGTGCCAGTTAAACTGATGGCATTGAGCTCACGTGTTATTAACACTAACTGTATATTATACTCTTATTTCAAAGAATAATGTCCCTCAAAAAATAAATGAAGGGAAATATCCCCCGTTTGCCCCTTTTATACTTAACCAATGAACCTCCAAATCTAATCAGGGAAACTCCTTAACTATAATAAATCAGTATATCAAATTTGAAGCAAATCAGATAATTCTGCATGAAAATCAGAAACATATCGCTAAATTAAGGGTGGTCTAACCCCTTTAACCCTTTTATACTTAACTAATGAACCTCTAAATCTAATCGGAAAGCTCCTTATCAGAACAAACATAGAAAAAAAAATTAAAGTAAATTGAATAATTCTCCATGAAAATCCATTTATCTAAATTAAGGGGAGGGGACTTGCCCCCTTTTCGCCCTTGTATACTTAACCAATGAACATCCAAATCTAATGAAGGAAGCGCCATATCGGAATAAATCGGTATATTAAATTTGAAGCAAATCCAATAATTCTGCATGAAAAACCCTTTTATCTAAATTAAGGGGAGACTAGCCCCTCCCCTTTATACTTAACCCATAAACCTCCAAATCTAATCAAGGCAGCTTCTTAACATAATAAACCGGTATCCCAAATTTGGAGCAAATCGAATAATTCTGCATGAAAAGCCCATTTATCTAAATTAAGGAGGGGGTCTACCCCCCTTATACTTAACTAATGAACCTCCAAGTTTAATCAGGGAAGCTCCTTAACATAATAAACCGGTATACCAAATTTGGATACAAATCAAATAATTCTGCATGAAAAGCCCATTTATCTAAATTAAGGGGGGACCAGCCCCCCTTCATACTTAACCGTAAACCTCCAAATCTAATCAAGGCAACTTCTTAACGTAATAAACCGGTATACCAAATTTGGAACAAATCGAATAATTCTGCATGAAAAACCCATTTATCTAAATTAAGGAGGGGGTCTATCCCCCTTTCCCCCCTTCATACTTAACTAATGAACCTCCAAGTTTAATCAGGGAAGCTCCTTAACATAATAAACCGGTATACGAAATTTGGAGCAAATCGAAGAATTCTGCATGAAAAACCTATTTATCTAAATTAAGGAGGGGGGGGGACCAGCCCCCCTTTTCTCCCTTTATCCTTAATCAATGAACCGTCAAAACTAAACAGCGGAACGCCTTATCAGAATGAACATAAAAAAAATTAAAGCAAATCGTACATTTTAATCAAGAGTTATCGCGTTACGTACATACATACGTACGTACAGTACATGCATACACACAGAACCGACGGGAATATTAGCTCTCAGGCTTAGATAGCCTGTGAGATAAAAAGAGATTGGATAAGCAGATGGACTCCTTTGAGAAATTATGACTTAAACCAGAAATGCGGTAAGTTTGACTCTGAAAGCTTCATTTCCATCTCGCATTTCGGCAAATCTCATCTCGATGATTTTTCCAGCATTTCGACGCTTCCAGATGGGAAGCAGCTCGATGGGTGGTTCTCTCGCGGTTTTAAACCTTTCAGGATGGGAAGTCTCTCGAGAGTTTCCTCTCGCCCTTTTCAACCTTTCCCGATGGGAAGCCTCTCGCTTGTTACTCTCGTCCTTTTCGAAATCTCCCAATGAAAAGCCTTTCGAGGATTTCTCTCGCACTTTTCAACATTTCGCTATGAGAAGCTTTTCGAGGATTTCTCTCGTCCTCGGCAGAGAAGAAAAGTAAGAAAATTTATCGAGAGTACCAAGGGACGAGATAGAGAAAAAGGCATGACAATGAGCTGTGAAATGAAGCTTTAATTTTCAAAGTTTCTCTTATTTTAGCCCTACCAAGATGTCACATACCTGGAACCCTCCGATAAAAATTATTTATTAAATATAAAATTTTCAAAGAGGAAGGTGGGTCGGGTGATTTCGAGGGAGGAGGACGTGAGAGTGGACTCATGGGGTGCAATTTTAAAAATTTTACCGAACCCTTTCTGTTGCATATAATCGAAAAGCCCTTAGACCACTCTTTCATACTATGAACCTTTCTTCGCTCAAAGGGGGGTGGGGAAGGGGCGAACAAATTTTTAAAACCGTAGCCGATTTCTATAATAAATTTAAATATCACTTTAAATATGGGTTTTTTATGCAGTCTTCCGGTAAATATTATTTACTGAACATAAAAATTTTAAAGTGGCGGCTGTGTGAATTCCGGGGTGAAAGAGTGGGTCCACGGGGGGAGAGAGGGGGAGCAATTTTCAAACTTTTTTTGGACCAGTCATGTGATATGTCATCGGTAAGCTCTCGGATGACTCTTTCATATTATGAGACTTTCTTCCTCCCCTCCCCAATTTGGCCCCCACTGCGAGGGTAGTTTTTTCCGCTTTTATCATGTTAGATCGGATTTTTTTATGGAGCCCTCCGCTAAATATTATTTATAATATATGAAATTTCAGGACACTTTTCCAAATTTAGCCAAGACCCCTCATGTGACATATCGTTAGAAAGGTTTGTGACTACTTATTAGTGCTATGCACTTCCGGTGGCCGCCCCCCCTCCACTTTGCCCCCCCGGAGGACACTTTTCCAAATTTAGTCAGTACCCCTCTTATGAGATATCGTTGAAAAGGTCTGTGACTACTTATTGATGTTATGCACTTCCGGTGACAGTCCCCCTCACTCTTTGCCCCCCCTGGGGGACACTTTTTCAAATTTAGTCAAGACCCCTCGTGTAAGATATCGTTGGAAAGGTCTGTGACTACTTATTGATGTTATGTACCTACGGTGTCCCCACCACCACTTTGCCCCCCCGGGGGCACTTTTCCAAATTTAGCCAAGACCCCTCATGTGAGATATTGTTGGAAAGGTCTGTGACTATTTATTGATGTTATGCACCTCCGGTGCCCATCCCCCCGCCCCCCGGGGGACACTTTTCCAAATTTAGACAAGACCCCTCATGTGAGATATCGTTGGAAAGGTCTGTGACTACTTATTGATGTAATGCACCTCCGGTGACCGACCCCCCCACTTTTCCCCCATGGGGGTGTTTTTCTAAATTTAGCCGAGACCCCTCATGTGACATATTGTTGGAAAGGCTTATGACCACTTACTCATGTTATCCACCTCCCGCACCCCTCCCCCCCCCACGGGGAGGGCATTTTTATAAATTCAGATCCAGACTTCTCATGTGACATATGGTTGGAAAGGCCTAAAGACCTGTGACGACTTAATCATATTATGCAGCTGCTGTGCCCCTCCGCTCGCTTTGACCCCTCCCCCAAGAGATCTGGTCCGACGTTCATTCGTTTCGATATTATATTTTTTACAAGATTTTGTAGTGCGTGCACACCACACCCGCCTGCTATCATATATCAGTGCCGTATATAGCGGGTAACCTGTTCGTGATTTCATATTACAAGATTACGTATAAATTAGGGGCCCCGATTAAAGGAGGGGCCCGCTAGCGGTCGAAGTCACCTAGTCTTTATTAACATCGACTCATTCCAGTTCACCCGCAGACGATTCTTGATAAATGTATGATGTATATAATACATAATATATGATTTATAAAAGAAATTTGCAAACTGTAGTCATCGAGAAAAAATTTATACAATCGAAAAATATCGAGATGTCCATACAATCGAGAAAATTGAGAAAAACATCTCGTTATCGCCCATCACTAATCTAGATTGTACAGCTCTTATTCACATTTTATATCTCCACTTGCATGATTTTTTTACCATATACACTTTTAGAGAATGCTAACCTTGAAAGGTAACATTTGTTCATTCACTGATTGGCAGATCTCTTGTTCGGCTACATCATTGAAATTTTGGTTCAAATAATAGGTTGAATATTTTGAAAACGGTCATAGTCAACATCTTTTGGGGATTTCTCTAAAGAAGAGTCATTTTAATGAAGAACAGATAATATATCTTCCCAACGATTTACAGGCATGGCATCTGCTACTAAATGTTGTCGATTTTGTGGAGAAAACATTTATTCAACCGACGTCTAAAGCGCAAATCCAGAACATACATGAACAGACTAATGCCTAAAAATACTTCCATTTCATTAACTGTAATTTATTTCATTTTTGTGCGATTTGATAATCTATATCTATTAGACTCAAATGTCATAATTTACAAAGTTCATTATCAAACACTGTCTTGAACATCTGAAGTGGTGTTTTAGCAAGTAAAATCTTATTTTTCGGCATCTGTATATTTGATGGATGAGCTTGCGGAACAAATGTTTTCTTTACCCATTCCCATTTCTAAACACGTCAAAATTATATTTTAAAATTTTCCCTGCTCACACTCATGACGTCCACTTCAGTTGACAGAGTAAAATGTCATAATGTTGATGCTGTGCATGGCGTCCACTATAGTGGACATTATGTAAAACCTTTAACAAAATAAACAAAAAAAATATTTTATACTTGTTTTTCAATTGTCTATTAGGTCAAGACATCCAAAAACAATAATTAATGAACAAAGTATAATTTGAATAATATTATTATAGGTTTAGAAACATTTTAGTTCATGCTGAACAACTTACCGGCATTCTGATGAGACATACATATTAATTATATCTCTAGAAGTAAGTTAAAAGCATTGTGGCACCATTTCGAATTTCCCTGAAAGCATGAATGTCAAAAAGTAGCATAAGCTTTAAATAGGAACTGTGAATGATATAATTGAATAAGAAAAAAATGGCAATTTTGTCCACTGTAGTGGACAGTATGTAACAAAGGGTTAATAAGTAAAAAATAGAAAGATTCTAAGCTGTATATACCGGGAAAGGGAGGAAAAAGAAAAGTGGAAATTTTAGAGAGAGAGAGAGAGGTAACTTCAATTTGATTTACTTATTTTTATTGGAATCAAATATGTTCCATTTCACTATAAAGGCAAAGTATCTTTCAAAAATTACTGTCAAATGGTGTTTTAAGCTGACTTTTGAGTTGCAAGAAAGCAATAACTTATAACTGAAGATGTATGACACTTATAATGCTATTCCATTCTTTGGAAAGGGAGAGAGAGATTGTGTTTCTTAAGTTTGTCCTGAAATCCAAACTTTCTATTTTCTGACACATTTACGAAGTCATTTTTCTTCTAGTGGAATTGTCAGGCATATATATTCTGGTAGCAAGGAATTGAATAGCGTTTTTCAATATCCTATAAATAAAAAGTACCTTTAAGAAATATTGTCAAATGACATCATTTAGAGACTGTTCATTCTTCAGAAATTCTAAAATTCAAAATTAACCATATTAGTGTTATGAAACAGTAATTTATACTACTGTAATTTCGGGTAGATAAGTCGCCCTGGCGTATATGCCGCTACGTCCGAAAATTGTAAAAAAAAATTGAAATTCCATCGTATAAGCCGCACTTATTGAAATTCGTGCATGTATTACTATAGACACCATATTGAAGATTTTCGCACATTTTTTAAAACCATTTTAAAAATTTGAATTTTAAATTTAATTCAAATAATGAAAATAAATAACTTTTGGTTTGTGAATTTATCCAATTGCATCGCACATTTCAGCCTTGGATCGACGAGTAGAAATATATTTGATGGAATTCTTAATATAAAACATAACACTAGAATTACAAATAAAACTATTTTTTATTCGAATCCATCAAATAACACAACGTAAAATTCCGAAAATAACTAATGATAAATAATCATTTTGACAACATGAACTATTGGCAAAAGTTGGGAGAGGCTTATAAAGAGAATCTTTTTGAAAATATCTTCACTACTAATTGTAAACATTAATGTCTATTAACAGAAATTAATTGATACTCGATTTCATATATTCTGTAAATATTTAAAATAAAATGTTCTAAGAAAGTATTAAAATAAACAAAAATTAAATACGTTCATTATTGAAAATTAAAAAAAAAAAACATTCGCAAATGTGCACACTTAAAGAAAAAAAAGAATCTATTTTCTTTTCCATTAAAACGCCGATTATGCAAAACTGAGCATAAAAAGGATTCCTTAAATGTGTCAGCAACTTCACTTTGCGTAAGTGCAGTAAAAAGAAATTATTGAGCTGCAAGCAAACAGAAAAAATAATTTAAAAGAAAAAAAAAAAAACGAAAAGCAAAACCCATTTTTTCTTAGCTATTAAAAAAAAAAAAAAAACCATTATTAATTGTCGATTTTGTTCAAATTTTCAGCAAGTTGCAATAACAGTAAATTAAGCTGTGTAACAAAATTTTATTAAAATATAATAAGTTATTAGAAAATTACAGCACTCCCCAAAACCCCTAGTTTATAAAAAGGAAGAGAGCCATCTGCAGTTTGTTTATTCAACTCTGCAGTGGGGCGGGAAGTTTAACGTTATCAGAATGAGATCATTATCTTTGAGTAATACGTTTCGTTATGCAGAAAGAAACCATGGATAGATTTTTTCCTTTTTTAATGAAATAAAAAAGAACTTCCCGATATTTTTTTAATGATTGTTATTTCTAATCCGTGAAGCATTTTTAATATTGTTTTTCAGATTTTCACTCTATAATATTACATGATCTGATTTATTTATTTATTTTTTTTTTCTGGAGAAAAATGTTATTACTTCGTATACGCTGCACCGGCAGATAAGCCGCGGCTTATCTACCTGAAATTACGGTAATAAAAGAAAGTTTTGCTCTGTGTGCCCACGATGGCTAGTGAAATCTATGCCATGTACAAGGCTCAAAATTTTTGTGAGGATAGTTAAAGGTCTCTCCTGATGCCAGGGGCGTCACCATGGGGGGGGGGGAAGCCTCCCCCCCCCAATATATGTGAAGTTGGGAAATTTGAGCTTAGAGTTGGGAAATTCTAGACTTTTGAGACATTTTCTTTTTTAAAAGTAATAGTAAAAAAATTACGAAATTTTTATTGTTTTGGTGATTATTTTGAGTACTGCAACAGTAAACAAGTTAAATTATCAAATGAAATACAAAAAGAAATCTGCCACACTCAACCTATCATTGTATTTTTCAGTTCTACAAAAATATTGTACATCTACCAGACCTAAATTTCTCTACTCCTGTCCATCAATAACTGACTAACCAGTTCCTTTATTTCCTCCAAAACTTTGTTCCTTTCTCAAAAATTTCACCCTACCTCCCCTTCTCCTCCCAAAAGAGAATCCAGCTATTTTAATCCAAAGGGATTGCAGCTTCTTTTGAGAATTGGAGATACTTGTAGCACAACAGAAATGAATGTAGTAACCTACTTGAAACACAACTATGGGCAAGTAGATTTGATGAGTTTTCACAACGTTTTTGACTAATTTTGCGATTTTTGGACAATATTTTACTCATTCTCGTGATTTTTTTGTCGCAAAAATTAGTTAACCCTTCGCTGTCAAGTAAAAAGCATTATATGAGCAAATGTGGATACAAGAAGTCGTTAGTTTAGATAAATTTGTCACATTTTACTTTTATTTGTGTGCGGAAATATATATCAGTCCTGTTCGTTTATATTCATATGTGTTTATAAAATTTTAAACCAAAAGTCCAGTGTTCTGTGTTTAAAGCTGTTCTAAAAAGTTATTATAAATCTCAGCATGAAGAAACCCTTCATAATAGGAAAAGAGTTTTCGTGCAAGATTTTGGAGCATCTAAAAATCCATTCGAGGATGAAAAATGTAGGACGATTTTAATTTGGAACAGAAATATGACCATGAAAGCAGTCCATCAACTGAAGAAAAAATTGACATGCACCGTAACACTGACACGCTGCACTTGAATAAAATTTTGAAGAAATAAAGATTTTCTTACAAACAAGCTCACAAACAATTATGAATATTAGGATGTGACTGGAGAAGCTGAGTTCTGAAAACACCGTAGGAAGACGGTTTCACCAAAGGCAATAGATAAAAATATTAGCACAGCAATGGACATTGATACACATAAGTTTTACAGTAAAGAATTATAAGAAATACAAGAAAATTTCTGGAATTTAGTAATGGGCTTAAATGACAATGTTCCCTATATCAAGAGAATATTGCAGCAATGCATTCCATATTTAAATTACAATTGTGCAAGGGAAAAGTTAATAATGTTTCCACCTGGATATGAGAAACCGGATGTACATGACTTGCACAGTCAAATAGAAATAAACCAAATCCCAACTCACTTAACAAACCTTTTACTCATGTCATGAAATTCAAAGACTATTTGGGTCACACTGTCAAACTATATACTCGTACCTTAACATTCACAGCAGCTTATCTTTATGGCGTTGCATCTAATGAAAGAATCTTTAGTCAAATAAAAATTAAAAAAATATATATTGCAAGCTACAATGAGGGATGACAGACTTGACAGCCTAATGCTTTTAAAATATGAAAGTGAAATAGGGAATTTTATTAAACTAAGCGATGTTATTAACAGGTGGGCTTCTTTGAAGACCACAAGAATTAATATTAAGTGAAAACTAGTTGGATGTGCCAATCTCAAAATTTTCTTCTACTCCATGCATGTTAATGCCTCAAAATTTGCAATCACAGTGCCAAATTTAAATGACAATTCTTTGCCTATAATAACAAACTCTAAAGGTATAGATTTGTTGAATTGTGTGCATTTGAAAAGGAGATATAAGCATAGCATTTTTCAAACAAATCATTGAATTTTGGCACCCAGCCTCTTAGATGTCTGCAACCAAAATTCCTTACTCAAAGTGCACAAAAGTGATAGCTTTGGACAGTATAGACCCAAGCCTAATAAGGATCTATTTATGTGGAAGTGCTACTTTTGTGGAATATGAAGTTTGACTAAATTCCATGCATTAGTTTTTGAGATACAGCTATCGCAAAATCGTAAAAAATGCTGCATAGCAGCGCCACCTGCTATATGATATACATAAAAAGCTAATCTGCATCAAATTATGTCAAGGTTTAACAGAATATGACGTTTGATTAAATTCATTGCAACAGTTTTTGAGATATAATTATCGCTAAAATCATGTAAATCGTGAAAAATGTCGCATAGCAGTGCCACCTGTTGGACGTTTTACACCAAAAACAAATCAGCACCAATTTTTATCAAGGTACAGTCAAACCTCGTTAACACAAACTGTTTCCGATTGCCTCGTCGAGTTGTACGTAATGTAGTTAAGTTCCGATAACACAAACTACTTTTAATATGAAGAAAAAAAGTTTCCCCTTGAGTGTTCGCGTTTATGAGGTTTGACTGTATAAGTGAGTCTCTAAAGTTTTATTAAATTTCGTGCATTAGTTCTTGTGTTAGAGCGCCCTCAAAATTTGTATCACATATAGACAGACAGATATTTTCTAAAAACAGTCGAATCGTGTTCAGGACTTACTAAAACGTATAAATCAGTCTAAAACCGGAAGTCGAATTTTTTTACGAATCCAATACTTTCTTCTTGTAAAGATAGAAGAAAGTAAAAAGCCTATTTATTTTTTTGGTAAACAAACCCATAATTAGAATTTTTATGTTTTCAGTTTCAGAATTTTTCTTTGGAAAGGAATTTTTTATGCAAAAGTATCATTATAATTATTACACACGTTGTGCATATCATTTTAGTCGAAAATTGGAGCAATTTGTTTCAAGTTGGGAAATTTTCGAATTCTCCCCCCCCCCAAAAAATATCTGTGGCTACGCCCCTGCCTGATGCACCTGAGAATCAGAATTTTAATATTTTGCTAATTAATCAAGATATTAATTAAAAACAATAAGGAACTCTCATGAAAAATTCACCTTTTTCATCGCGATCTCGGGATACCTCTCTCACACATGCCTACAAACCCATTTACGCAGTAGTGGAAAGTGAAGAACCGGGTTTTTCATTTTGTCTTTTTTTATACTTTTATTTTACTTGAAATCAGACAAAATGCTCGGTACAGTTAAAATTGAAAAATATATTCCGAAAGATCGTGCTCTTATGCCTCAAATGCTGTAATTAATTCAAAAAAATATTGCAATTAACACATTGAAATTTTTTTTTTCAAAAAGAGTAGTTTTATCCCCATATGTCAATGCCCCATCCAGGGTGCAATGTTAGAGGCACCAACAAACGAAAAACATGCTCTTAAAGTTGAAACCTTCTTCTAATCAATGGTGCAATTGGTTTTAAAACATATGAATTTTAACCCTTTCAAATACAACAGCGAATGCAGGTCACTTCGCAACTCAAGGAGGATATTTTTTCTTATGCTATAAGTAATGTGTGTATTTTAACACAACCTTTTTAGAGCATCTCAATAGACCAGATTTACATCACCTACAAAAATTTCAAAATGTTCAGACAGATAGGAACATTTTTTACGAAATAAAATGTGTGAAACTTCAATAAAAACCGAAGGATTTCAGTGTGGCTTCACTCGTTTTCGGTTTTCACTATTAAATATGCATATTTTTTTCATGAAATTTAAAAAACGCCTGGGTATAGTTACATTTACAATCTATTAAAATTTCAGAGAATTTGGACGATAATAACTATTTATTTTGTTATGCTAATGAAACCGATGCAAAAAAGAGAAAAAAAACCATTTACGCGGTAGGAAATAGAACCTTAATTTTAATCATTTCTTTGCAATCATGGTAGCTCCATGGTAAATCGCAGGTTTTCTATATGAAAGGTCTCAGTTTGGAACTCGATAGGACAGAAGTTGAAATTTTTCTAAATTACATTTTTCGGTGGATTTAATTAAATGAAATTTCATATTTTTTTGCAATTTTAAGGGTTTGTTTTACCTATACTAAATAATGGAAAGTTTCACATGCAACATGTATGTCAATGCATTGACATGTATGATTCTTGTTCGTGCATCTGAAATTAACATCATCATCATCATTAATAAAGGAGCAACATTTCAAAACTTTAATATCAAATGAACTTTCAAATATTTGATACATACATAGGAGTATGGGTCCTGGTCACGACACAAAAAGACATTCTAGATAATTCTGACTTTTAAATTTTATTATTTGTTAGTTATTACAATTAAAAATTTTGACATAAAAGAGAAAAAAAAAAAAAGAAGTCGTTGAGCTCTGGTAATTTGCAACTTCTCTGTACGGATCGCAATACAAATTTCAAGTTCATTTAAGAATATTATTATGGGCCCGGGCAATGCTGGGTGCAGTAAGTAACACAATAAAATAATGAACAGTAAAGCAAAACATAATCAATTTTTTACAATAAAATAAATAAATAAACAAATGAAATTTTTAAACAGAAAATAAAACATATCCTTTTGGCGAAAATCAGATAAAAAAATTTAAATAAGCATAAAATTTTATTAATAATTAAATTATAATTCATTAATCAAATTATGTTTGATTTTTTCAGAAACAATTTTCTTTTAAGTCGTCTAACCACTGTCAAATTAATTAATATATAATAAATTAATTAATAACAAATAAAATAATTAACTAAAAAAAAATCCTCAATTAAAATTACATTTATGCAAATTTAAAGAAATTATTTCTAGTTGGAAATATAACTCATCCTTTTGTCAAAAATGGAAATTATATAGCAAAAGAGATTAAGGATTAATGGGACAATTTTAACAAAAATATTTTTTACAAATTATGTTTTGCTAGTACAAAATGGAAATTTTCAGAATAACATCTTGAAACATTTTAACATATTTAAAAAATATAAATTTTATGACAATAATTAATTTCTTAGGTTAATATACCAATTAAATTAACAAGAAAAATATCCCATCTCTACCTCATGTGAGGGATGGGACATGTTTTCAAAATGGAAATTCATATTTAATTTTCAAAAAGGTGTTAAAAAATAACAAAGACAATGTGACATTTACTGTCCTAAGGCTTACTGCAAATCACAACATTTATTTTATCAAATATTATATTTTGTAAAATCCAAATCAAATGAAAAATATGCTTGTGCCTGACTAGTGCCGCCAATTACTTTTGGTAGATGGAGCTTTCGAATTATGTCTTGTTCATCAATGATGGAATAATCAGTTTCTTGCAGAAAGATGAAATTTCTTTTTTCATTTCCCCTTGTAAATCAATGGTATCTTAAAGCTCAAATCTTCCTCATCTTTGCTTTCAACTCTTGCAACATAGTTAATAACAGATTTTTTTGTTAAAATTTAACTAAAACAAATTTATTTAAACCTGTATTCGGTTCATTCTACACCAATTTATTTCTTGTATATTTTCATCAATGTTTTCATCATAGGTGTCATGTACAGAAGTGAGTGATTCCTCATCAGTGCATTCATCCATCTGAAACTTTTTTTCTGTGATTTTGATTGTTTTATTTGTTACACTATTCAATTCCAAAGCAAGATAGTCTTATAAATATAAAACACAATAAATAAATAAATGTATGTAATTAAACATAATTATTTGGGTAGAGATATCATATTAGAGGGATGGGACATTCCCTGAGTCATAGTGTCCCATCCCTTCCTTAGAGCAACATTTTTTTAAAAATAGGTTTTTACAACAAGCATGGGGCTTTTTGGCTTAACTTAACTATTCATTCATAAAAGATATATTGTTGAGTTTACAAAATATTAAAAACAATTAAGTTAGCAACAAAGAATGAGATTGAAAATTTACATTAAAATTTTGAGTAGTTTCTTAGTTTTGATACTGTAAAATAGTCTTTTTAATTCACAAACTCATAAGTGCTTGGAGCGAAAAGTATGATGCAATTATTGATAACATATGATATCAGAAGGGGGAGAGGGGGGTCAAAAATTACCAAAAAGTTGATAACATTATATATGCACAGCCCCTTGCACAAATTTTGCTACTTTTACATTGCCCGTGGAAATCGCGGAATGTGCAGTGAGAGGTTTAATCAAAGGGAGAATGATTAAAATGTGTCCCTTAGTTTGATAAAACTGTCTGAAAAAATAATAAATTTTGGAGAAGGGTCTGGACTAGGGCACAACTAACATAAAGCTTATGAGCAAGCATTGATTTGAGCCCTATGGCATCAGATTTATTATTGTATCCCTGAATTTAATTTGTTTTGTAGGATAAGTGGTTTGGAGCCTCACACAGAAGTGCAAAAGTAAGAATCGATAAACTACAAAAAAGCCCCCCTCCCCCTTCTAGAGTAATTTTGATGGTTATTTACTTATTGTTACTAGAAAGGAAAAAAAAAATAGGATAGACATTTTTAATATAGAGTTTTTAATTTACCATATTAATTTGTAATGAAAACTAATAAGAATTAAAATACCTTCATAAGAGAGTAAAATTTAAGACAGTAAAGGGCACTTGCCATGAAGGAGTTGAATCATACAGAAGGGGAATTTTTTTTTTTTCTTTTTAACTCCAGAAAATGAAATTATAGACAGGAAAAAAAAATCTACTTTTATGGGGTTTTTTTTATATATATACAGCGAGGTCTACTATTAATAAAACCATTAGATTTGCAATTTTTATCTTACACCCAAAGAGCACATGATACTTTCAAGAATGTCCATTTTTAAAATATCAACTTCAACAAAAGTGATAAAACTATTATGCAAACAATTCTACATTCCACTATTTAACTATATAGTTGCATTTTTAACTTTTACATTATTTATCTCTCTATAATAAAAGGCAGTGTAACACATCCAGGGTGAACCCATCAATCTTACCAGTCTCCGATAAGATGGAGCCACGTTAGGCTTAATTTTGATTTGAGATGTGTATAAGAAAACTTATCTGCATAAATACAAATCTTTTCTACCTGAAATCCCTTCTGTTCAAAATAATTTTCTATAAAAGATTCAAAGCTAACAGAATTTCAATGATTTACACAGCCATTTCAGAAAACAAACATGGCGCACTCCGTGTGTAAAATGTAAATAAGAAGCTGTGGTAGAGAGTCATTCCTTTTGTGATTCATTGACAAAAAATTAAACCATGGTATCATGTTGATATATTGTCTATTAACCAATTCAATATCTCTAATTTAATATCTTAAAGCCCTAGTCTTAATTATTCAATCTTTAATTTTAATGTATCATATTTAATCCATCTTAAGTTTTCCCCTTTAATATTCATTATCTTATGTTTTGATCAAACGATCAACTTTTTATCAGCTTTTATAGTTTTAATTTCAGAAGTTCAGTCATTACGCAGCCTCCTTTTCTTAATAGCATCGTTCTGGCGTAATGCAAACTCTTCGATCGTACGCTTTTTTTCCCCCTCTGAATGGACAGCGCTTCGCATCGCTTGATGGTATGCAGCGAGCATGCGCCTTTTTCTCCCCATGGTTTTTCCTTGGTGAGCGAGCAGTTGCCGTGCGATCCATTTTTGGCACGGTATTTTGTTTCACTTCATTTTAGTTAACATTTAATTAAATTTAAGATCAACTTCATCTTCCTTAAAAACATGCTTTTTACTAAATATCGCGTTTATGATTTACTCTGAAGCTCCAGCAGTCATCAAGCCAGTCAACTCCCTAATGAAAGTCTGCACACTCAGAAACAAAAGATTGTTTCAGCTATTTTTTGTATTCTCTGTCTCAAGTCACCCCTACACCAAGTTTCTTCAGGTAATAGATTTTGATTACTACTTCTTTAATTGATGGTGAATTATGAACCTTCAAGTATGATCACGATGTCAGTTAATTTTGAACGCATATTCCTAATGAACTTTTCCAGAACAATATTTTAATTACAAACTTAAAATCCAGCAAAATCATATTCAGGTTTAAAGAGTTTTCCTTCATAACACATGGAGCTATGAAGATTAAAGGAGACGATATAAATGACATCATTTGAAGCTGTCCCACACCTGCTGCATGACGTCAGTCGCGAGTAAACAGAAGAAAAACACCAATAGGCATGAAAAACACTTTAACAATGCTTCCCCTTCATTCTTTCGGATGGGGTTCAACCCGAGATGCCTATTTATTAATCAATATACATATAAAAAAAGATTTGGAGGGGGGAGGGAGATAAACTATAAAAATATAATTTTAAAGTGTTATTAAAAAAAGTAGTATTTCAATAGTTGCAGCTGACTGTTTTAATTACGCAGTTTTATTGCATATTTGTTAAATTTTTGTTTTATTAAGGAATCTTAATTTTGTTATAGTATATTAGCCGAAAAACCTGGTTTACCCAGAAATATTTAAATGCTAATTGTGTGTTTATTAGAACATAAACTAGCCGAACTTTGCTCATCTAAATGCTTCCATATTGTCAATTATTTTTTATCAGTTTTTCAAATTTTAAGTGAAAAACACAATTTTTACCCACCGCCCATTTACACTAGTACCTATATGAAACACAGGTATAATAGTTGATTCATTCATGCACTCTGTTCAAGATTCAAGGATTTCAGTGAGAGAATAAAGAAAAATGAACAGATTGACTGGCGTAAGATTTATTTCTAATGCTATACATTTTATTAACAATTTACAATAATTTATTAAGATAAAATTTAAATTTTTTTGCTATCATGGTGATTTAATTTTTTTAATTATTAGATTACTTTCCAAAGTTATAATGAAAGAAGATGTTGAAAGAGATTTATTATTTTGTGTAACTTTAATCACTGTGATTAAGTTATTTATTTTTTTTTCTTCATTAATATCACAAAAAGATAAATAAACAATTAGTCCAGGCAATAGGGAATTTTACTTAGCAAAATTAATGGTAGTACTGGAAATCGGCTTTCTAGATGTTTTTTGGGTCGCTGAATCCAAATTTGTAACTTCCCATCAAAATTTCACCCGACAACCTCCCCAAATTTTGGTAAAAAGCCCTCCAAAAAAGGTTTTTATTAAAAAAATCAATTTTTTTTATTGTTTTAGAGAAAAGGTATCTAGAAATTCAGAAAGTAGACGAAATTTCCAACAAATTAGATATATGACATTATGACTTAGGATGAAGGGAAAGGGGGATCTGCCACGGAACATGCACGCGGTGCTGCGTAAACTAAGTTGCGCAATTCCAATTAACCACTCACACGTTTACATTTGCCCTCCCATCTCCCTCCGAACTTTCTCTATAAGGTTTACTTTAAGATTTTTGGGTCGCTGAATCCGAATTTTTAACTTTCCCCCCAAAATTCCCCCCCCCCCCCAATAGTTGTTTTTAACTTAAATTTCTTATTGTTTTAGGGGAAAAGCATTATGAAATTCAGAAACTAGACAAAATTTGCAACAAATAGGATATATGACATTATGAATTAGGATGAACGGGGAGGGTGGTGGCTGCCTCGGAACATGCACTGTGGCGCTACGTGCACTAAATGATGAAGTCCAGGCAATAGGGGATTTTATCTGGCAAAATTAATGGTAGTACTGGAAATCGGCTTTCTAGATGTTTTTTGGGTCGCTGAATCCGAATTTGTAACTTCCCACCAAAATTTCACCCGGTAACCCCCCAAAAAATTGATTTTTTGAAAAAATTTGGTTTTTGAGAAAAGCGCGTGGGGAATGTTCTGAGGCAGCCTCCTCTCTCCCCGTTTATCCTATATCATAATGTCATGTATCTTATTTGTTGCAAATTTTGTCTAGTTTCTGAATTTCGTAATGCTTTTCCCCTAAAACAATAAGAAATTTAAGTTAACAACTATTTTGGGGGGTTTTCGGGGGGGGGGGGAGGGGGGGGGATTTTGGATGTAAGTTAAAAATTCGGATTCAGCGACCCAAAAAACTTAAAGTAAACCTTATAGAGAAAGTTCGGAGGGAAGATGGGAGGGCTGATGTAAACGTGTGAGTGGTTAAGTGGAATTGCATAACTTAGTCCACGCAGCACTGCGGCGCATGTTCCGAGGCAGATCCCCCCTTCCCCTTCATCCTAAGTCACAATGTCATGTATCTAATTTGTTGCAAATTTTGTCTACTTTCTGAATTTCTAGCTACTTTTCCCCTAAAACAATAAAAAAATGGAATTTTAATAAAAATCTTTTTGGGGGCTTTTTACCAAAATTTGGGGGGGTTGCCGGGGGAAATTTTGGTGGGAAGTTACAAATTCAGATTCAGAGGCTCAAAAAACATCTAGAAAGCCGATTTCCAGTACTACCATTAATTTTGCTAGGTAGAGTCCTATACGGTCTCTATTGCCTGGACTAAATGGAATTTAAACTCTTTAAAATCATGTTCATATGTTTTCTTTCCCGTTTGAATGATGAGCATTTGCCTTACCCTTGCCCCTACTTGATGGCGTCCATGATTGATAATTGGAGCAGTTTTCTTTTGCTTTATATCTCATTTTGAACTGAAAAAAAATAAAATCACCAGAATTTGCTGCATCATCACTTTGATAACATAAAATAAATAAGAATACATTGACAGCAAAACCATTACCATAAATCAGAAAGTAAAAGTTGCTCTTCAAGATGGTTTATTGTATGAACATATTAATTTAAATGAAAGTTCACTTAAAAAAAAAAAAAAAAAAAGCATCAAAGTTTAAAATAACAAAAACAGCAATTATTTGTACACCAACCTAATATTTATTGAATGTAAAAGTGTACAACCAACCATATATATATTTATATATATGCAACATAGACTGCAGAAGAATAATGATCTAATTTCTACTGTGAGCTTCAAGATTTTCATAATAAAGTGGTACAATTTAAATCCTCCATTATAAAGGACAATTAAAAAAACTTTTGATAGTTAAATTTGTTCAAGTACATCAGTTTTAATTACATATTAACTAAAAAATGAAACTTATCATAAGTAATAATAATAAAAATATTTACATATTTGATTCAGTTCAAATATAAAGTATTTTTATTCATAAAAGAATTTTTAAATTTTATGACATTTTTTATGACATAAATATACATCCTAACTCGTTAATTATAAAAGTCGAATTCATCACTATCTTCATCTTTTTTATTTTCAGGAGGTTTAACAGCAGCTTCTATTTCAGAGCCTGAAGAAGTGTCTATCCCTAAAACTGCAATAGAAATAATTAAATATCATGCATAATACAGACAGTAATTGCATTTAAGTAATAATAATATGAAACATGAATTTTTAAAATACTGTAAAAGTAAGGATTACAGAAAAATAATCAACAATTGAGGTGTTGAAAATATTCAGGATGAACTCTCAAAACACAAGTTTTGAGAATCAGCAGTTTAAATATACACATTATCATCTAAAGCAAATTTCAGGTGAACTGGACACTAGTAAGATATACAGACCTGCCAACCTTTGAAAAAGAGAAATCGTAGCATACAAAATTTAAATTAATTTGGAGATTGGTTGGTTGGTTTTTCGTGTTTCACAGCCATCTTTTGACATTCGTAAAAGGAATAAGGTTTCCGTCTTTCAACTCAATATAGTAAATTTTTTCCTCTGAAAATTTTTATACGATATTTAGAGTTTATTTTCGTTTTGCAGCGTTTTTTTTTTTTACATTTGTAAAAGGAGCCTAGATCTATTTTTTTAGCCCAGTGCAGTAAATTTTGACGGAATTCGCAATTTTTTTCCCGCCATCATTTCAGGATATTCACAATTTTTTTTTCCACAATCGTAATTTGCATTTTCCTATCACGATTCTTTGTTGAAATCTGCACTTTTTACCATGAACTTTTGACGAAAATCGCATTTTTTATGCGATCCTTTGACGAATTTTGTTTTTTTTTTACCACGATCCTTTGACTAAATTAGTGTTTTCTTTCTGGGATCTTTCGGTGAAATTTGCGTTTTCTTACTAATCTTTCGATGAAATTTGCATTATCTTACTGATCTTTTGACGAAATTCCAGTTTTCTTTCTGCGATATTTTGACAAAATTCACGTTTTTGCCACGATCCTTTAATGAAATTTATTTTCTTCTGTGACCAATTGACGAAATTGATTTTTTTTTTACATGGTCATTTGTCGAAATTCGTGATAGTTTATCGCAAATCGTGCGATTTTGCACACCATTTCAAACCTTGCTCCTCAAGGAACCCCCTACAGAATTCTTAAAATGGCACCCTTGTTTCTAAAGAAGGGAATTCCTGTATAAATATTTACAAAAACACGATTAGAGTGTTTTATGTTAAGAAGTTTTTTTTGTAGCCCAGATTTTTTTTTTTCCTCATGAGCATTTTTTAATGTCTGAATTTTTGGACTAATGGCCAATTTTTTAAAACTTTCGGAAATGAATACTCGGAAATTTCGGAACAGAATCACTCCTGAAAAATATGCTTTGCGGGATAAAAATCGCAACTAGAAACAAAAAATGCTTTTGTGTTTTTTGCAAAAAATCGTAGTTTAAGACCGGTTTTCATAGCATCGTAGTTTATAGGTCCAAATCGTAGCAACTACGTTTTTTTCGTAGCAGTTGGCAGGTATGGATATATCACCAGCTACTATGTCTTCTATGTTATGTTTTAAAATTTTCTTTTATTGTTAAATCAAACTTTGTTGAGTTCATTCCTAATATCTGCAACATTTGATTTGTGTAATTAAGAAGCAAATCCACATCCACAAAAATCCTTTTAACAGTTAAAAGTTATAATAAAACTTACTAAATTTAAGCATTTCATCTTATCATTTTGGATTTTTCTTTAAATTATAAATCACGTTACTTGAACAGTAAGACGAATCACATAATTCTTCATTTGAGAAAATTAGTTTAATAGGTAACATTAGATTCAGTATGATAGAACATATCAAATTTGTCTACAAACATACCTATCACATACAAAAGATTAACCTCAAACTAACCTATAGGATCAGCCTTTTTTAAAACTTCACTGCTAGTAAAAAATAAATAAATAATTAAACTATTACATTGATATTAAAAATGTTTTAGTCTAAACTTGGTTAAGTTTCAAATACAGTAAAAATTAAACTGGAAAAGGAAAAACTAATGCAATCATTATAGTTTTCAATATAATTTTATTTTAGCATATAATAATACTAGACTTAGAATTTAAAAGAACAACAACAACAAAAAAATACATTTAATATCTTTCACCTCTTATCCCCAAGGTAGCAATTACTACAGTGTCATAAGTTTTGTGGATCCAAAAAACTGTAAATTTTAGAATTAAAAATGCAACACAATCAAATGCCATTCAGGGCTTGAATTTCAAGGTGGGATTAGTGCCCAAAATTTTGAAATCCCGTCCAAAAGAATATCGTGGGCGGGAGGCTCCCCTCCAAAACATTTCACCATTTTCCGAAAAAATTTTCATTTTGAAATTACAATAACGATTTCTGAATTTCGTGATATTTGTGCATGACCAGTGACACATTTTGAGAGTTTTTAACCACAAAAGATTGTTGAAATTCACGAATTTTTCACACGATCGACAGACAATTTCATTTTTTTTCATGATTGGTTGACAAGTTTTGCGTTATTTTCCCCTGACCGATTAGCGAATTCAGGTGACTCTGTTCCGAATTTTCCAAAAATTTAAGGCATTCGGTTCCGAAAATTATGAAAAATTGGACACCAATTCGGAGATAAAAAAAATATAGGGAATTTCAACAAATGATAGACGAAAAAAATCAATTTTGTTCATTGTTCACCGAAAATATCGCCAATTTCGTCAAAGGATCATGAATAAAACACAAATTTAGTCGAAGGATCGTAGGAAAAAAAACGTGATCTTCGCCATATCGCAAAAAAAAAAAAAAAAAAAAAAAAAAAAAAGCGAAATTCATCAAAGGATCGCTAAAAAACTCGCATTTCATTAAAGGATCGGAAAAAAAAAACCCCCTACAAATTTTGGCAAAGGAACACGGAAAAACATTAGTTTCGGCAACGGATCGAAGAAAAAAGTTAATTTTATCAGAGGATCGCAAAAAACGCAAGATTCGTCAGAGAATCCCGGAAAATCGCGAATTTCGTCAGAGGATCACAGAAAAAACGCAAATTTCATCAAAGGATCATGGAATAAATGCAAATTCAGTCAAACAGTGCTGAAAAAAAAAACCCGTGAATTTTATCAAAGCCGCACATTTCGTCAAACGATCGCAGAAAAAACACATTTCATCAAAATATTGCAGGAAAATGCAAATTTCGACAAAGGATCGAGAAAGAATGCGAATTTTGTTAAAAGCTCGCAAAAAAACCCCGCAAATTTTGTCAAAGGATATCGGGAAAGAAAAAAACTTAAGTTTCGTCAAAGGATCACGGAAAAAATGAGTTTCGTCAAAGGATCGCAAAAAAAAAAATGAGTTTCTTCAAAGGATTGCGGAAAAAATATGAGTTTCTTTAAAGGATCGCAGAAGAATGCGAGTTTCTTCAAAGGACTGCGAAAAAAATATGAGTTTCGTCAAAGGATCGTGGAAAAACACTATTTTCACCCGAAAGATCATGGAAAAAAAAAAAAAACCCCTGAGAATTTAAAGAATTACAAAAAAACGTGATCACAAAAATTTCGTCCAAAAATGGATATTGATGATTCCATCACAAATTTGCATTGTTCATGCAAGTAGTTAAAAATGAAGGCATATCAGATATTGCAAAGTTTTCTAAAAAAATTTTAAGAGAGCATAACCATACATATCCGATAATTTCCAAAGTTATAAATGTTGTGCTTGTGCTGTCTTGTCACAAAATTTACCTTGTAAAACAGGATTCAGGGCTCAAAATCAAATAAAATCTAAATTCTGAAATTCATTTAACAACACTATTGTTAAGGACCCATGACATTTGGTTGAAAGTTGAAAAATAGATTGTATAAAAACTTGACTTTCTTCCTTTTTTAAATAAAAAAGCATTTTGCATAATTATTCTGAATTATTAATTTAAATTGCTTCAATGGTATTTCGTCATGTCTGTATTATTAATGTAGTTCTTTAAATAGCATGTAAAATAACAGTGGATTTTAGATTTTTTCTCCCTCCCAAATAACTCAAATCCCCCCCCCCCATTTATAAATGTTGGTAGGGAAACCTCCTAGGAAGAATTGAATTTGAAGCCCTGCCATTATATATTTTGAAACTCTCTAAAATTAAACATTCACTTTAAGATGAAAATAATGAAAATCAAGCTAATATTTAAGCTCAAAGAAAAAATTTAATACGGTAGTGACTTCATCAATTTTTCAAGAAAATTAATTGTGTTTCAAAAGTTGTGATATATTTTACATAGTAATTTTTTATTCGTTAAAGTAATTATAAAAATAAAATATTTTATTGCAAATATTTGTTTTAGAAAATGAAACAGAGATAATTAAACAATTATGCTTAGAAAGAACAAGTTTTTCTTCCTTTCTTTCATGACAGAAATAAAAAGAATAAGGTAAGTCTATGACCACATTACAGTAATATTAATTAAAAAAGAACAAGAACATTTTTTAACAGACACAGCTGATAAATCATTTTCACTATTTTTAAAAATTTAGGTTTTAAAATGTCATTTGGTTTGTTGGGTATGCTACTATCATCTTTTGCACAAGAGGCCTAAACAGACTGGGATCTCAATTTAAAATTGAATCTGACCAACTACAAACACCCATGGCCGAGTCTGGATTCTATCCCAGCACCCTTTGTTCAACAGCCAATATCCTAACTATTAGACAAGCAGGTGGGTGTTTTAAAATAAGGTGTAAAGTCTTGAAATAATTAGCAATTAAGTTTATAAGTTCAGTGCTCAAGTTCAGACTTTAGAACTGGGACCCTGTTTTCTACGGTGATAAAATGATTCTTCAGTCATGGACAATACACCAGAGCCGCATTGCATTGTCTGCAGTTTTTTTATGCCAATGAGACTAAAAATTAGTCACGGCCCATCCTTGATAAATTGATTTCACCTACTTTTGACCCTCAAGAGAGGAAAGTTTCAGCCATGTGCTAGACATTAGATGGCAACACTGACACCAGATGAGAAGAAAAGCTCCCAATAGGCAGCCTCTTTATGATTGGAACTCTGTGGTAGTAAATGACTTATCCCCCACCCCACCCCCTTTTTTTTGCTACAAAGGAGCAAGAAAAGCGAGGGAAGAAAATTCTGATCTTGGAACGCAAAGTGTACTGATCGAGAAATCGAGGTATGGAACAAGGGGCAGAAAACCCTTTTAGTGCCGGAGTAACTTTGTGTGAGTTTGATGCATGACAGTACGGCTGGAGTTGCAGACAGCTGACGTAAACTGGAAACTACCAATTCTGGAAGAGATCTCCTGTCTCGAGGATACAATTAAGGAAACCAAAACTTCCCTATCTCCACCGAAGTGTGAGATGCACGAATGAGAGACTGAAATTCTCCAGAAACTTTTCGTCTGTAGAACGGTGCCTCAAAGTGAACTGATTATCATGACCTATTTGGACAGTAAAAAGAACCAGTCATTTATCTAATTATAATACGAAAACTTACCAAATTATAAATGGACTATTTATTTTATTTAAAATTTTTATTAACCTAGAATAATATATTTTTTGCCTAGAGTTGTCTTTAAAAATCCAAAAATTATTGAAATTTTCATTTAAACAATTTATTATTATTTTTCTCTAGTTCTAAGATATCAATGGTAAATTTTAAATTTCCTATTTAGTATTTTTTTAAACTTTTTAATTACTTTTCAGAAAGTGGGACAAAGTCATTTTGGCTTGGGGTGACTTTGTCGCATAACTAAAAAATTGTTGAATAAATCTTAAAAATCTTGTAAAGACAATGCAAATAATAAAAAATACATCATCTGGTCTTTTAATACATCATAAATTTTGTATAAAAATGAACATTTAAAAAAATATATATATTTATAATAGGTGATTTATCAGATGGCTAACTAAGTGTAGAACCAACCGAGTGAAAAATGTCCAAGCTGGGAATCCAACCCGTAACCCTTGGAATAGTGCTCCAAGTGCTCTACCATTTAAACTATGAGGACGATACCCAACTTAGTATCTCTCCCTCATAAATGTTGGTAAGGCTGCAACTGCAGCACAAGATGCAACAGCCTAAAAGGGTCACGAAATATTCAATAATTTCAAGCAAAACTTCACTGCTGAATATTAATTGAAAAATTAATTAAAATTAAATGAACAGAAAAATGAAATTGTATTCAAAAATGTCATCTATCAGTATTTGGCATTATTAATTAGTTTTCCTGTAAGGAACAAATTTTACTTATTACACGTTTTGTCTTTATGTGAGGGGTGCGACAAAGTTACCCAGTCAGCAGTAGCCCCCTTTTTTTTTTTATCAAATTTAAAAAACAACTTTTCTTCAAATATCAAAATTTTCCACCTTTCCTTTTTATGGAAAAATAATTAGTACCAACAGTTTTACATATTTATATGACAGCTATATGCGTCTTTTCCCTTTAGATGCAAACAGAATTTTTTAATCTTTAATAAGGTTGGCTGGTTTTGAAGTGCTACTAAGATAAATCATTTGCACACAAATGTTAAACAGACCATGAACTCTAGCTCAAAGTGAATTCTGAACTACTATGATTATGTCAGAGTGAACTGGGGGGAAAAAAAATCTTGTGTGTCTTACGAAAGTATTACAGGGATTCTCACCGATTGTGAAATCCAACATTAACCTATGTAAGAATTTAAATACAGAATTACTCATTATTTAATATAAGGTGACCGAGCTAGCAGTTGATCAAATAAGGTCGGTGCTACAAGGTTTTTATTGTATTTCCTTTCTTTTAAGTTTTAGAAGTAAACTAACATGATTTCTACAACCCTTAATGAATGGCCTGTAATGGACAATAATTAAATTCTGCTGAAATTAAATAGCAATAGAATTATAAATAAATAGTTTTTTTAATTGTCATTTCCCCAGTAGTTGATCAGGCGAATCCAGTTTTTGATCGATTTCATTCCAGTAGTTGATCACTGGTCATTTTGATCTTTTTTTTTCAATGTAAGAGAAAAAATTAAACAATTTGAGAATAGTAAACATTTTAATGAGACGATTAAAAGTATAAAATAGAATAACTTATTTTCAATATCGAAACTAATTCAGAGGCAGAGAAAAGATTTCTTTTTCTACTGATTTCTGTGAGTGCTATGTGGAAATAACTTGACCCCACCTATAACAAAAGACAACTTCCATAGGCACCCACATGCTGCTGTGGAAGCCACCGTCGCTCCTTCTTTTTCCATTTCCAATATTTTCCAAAATGACAACGCGCACATCAATATACTTTTACACCATCTGCCAAGTATGGGCAGTTTTCTCATCAAAGGATTCCACTCACACGCTGTCACCGGACAAAACATTGGCACTGAACTCAAAGCTGTGTGAGTTGCTCAGTCGTTTTTTTCCGCCTAGTCTGAATTTTAGATAGTCCTATATCTTGCCTTTGATGTAGAAGTTGTTGCTTCCTCTCTTCCCTTTTCTGAATCATTTCTTTCTTTTGGTTTTCTTTCTCTTCTTTTTCCTTTTCCTTTCCTTCAAAAGACTTTATCCACTATTTTGACATTGTCGCATAAGGCAACCGTCTCTTTTATGTTTTTTTCCTTCTCAGGTGAGTCATGAGTCCATAGAATGTTGTCTGTAAAAGTTGGACTAACATTTTTTACTTTAGCTAGACCTAAGTGTTTTGGGCACTCAGGAGTCACATAATTTGGAAGTAGTCCGCCTGCCTTGAAGGACCTGGTGTTGCACGATCATAATCAAACGTTGGGGAATCATCAGATTGTAGAACAATATAAGCAGTTGGTGTTAGGATATCATCAACTGGCAATTCAGGTTCGGTCTCTGGTGTCGCAATGTTCGTTGAGTTTGTTCGCAACATTTGCTCCCAGAAATGGAACAATTCAAGAGCCTCAACATCACCCTTCCATTGGTTCCCTTCCATGCTTCTGAAGTTCTGAGCTCTGCCTTTTTTTAATAGGGATTCAATGTACAAAATCGTCTGGACTTTGAAGTTTTTCGCTACTCCTACTAATACAACTTTTTCTCCTCTATTTCTTTATTATCTTTCCTTATTAAAAATTGTTTTCTCATCGATATCTCCTTAACCTTAGAAAAAGGTTACTTATTTATTTTATTAAGAAATACTTGAGATGCAAAAACACTGCTAAGACACATCGTTAAAATAAGAACTGCTGGCTTGACGAACACTAGTTTATTAACAGGACAAACAACACACACACAATGAATATTATAACATTAACTTCTGGTTATTTTAACTATTTCACAAAGACATTAAGATGCCGATGTTATCAAAGAACAATCAGGGCGACACACCACTGATTTTCACTCCATCTTTTCACTACACGATCTCCGCCGCGACTGCTCGCTGTTCCAGTTCGAATAGTTCTGCCTTGGCGAGAGTTCACTGTTTGGCGACCGCCAATATCCGTGCTTCGCAAATATTAAAGTTTAATGCGAGTCTTACACGTCCCTCCTTAAGGAGCACATAGTTCTCCTTAGAGACTATGCTGCTAAGAAAAGTACAGTTAGTTTCACAAACACAATGTTAAAGGAAAGAGCCTGTTCGCTAGCCTAAACTTTTTAAACACATAAATGAAAAAAAATATGTATATATATAATAATAATGTAAACAACAGTCGTAATTAAACATAACATAAAATATCAGAATATATAATAATACAATCATTAAACAATAAGTTTATATCTTTCCCTAAGGGAATCTAGAAAGTGCATCTTCCTATAGGTAATTTTTAGATTATATCTTTGAAGGGCTAATGCCCATCGAGCTAGCTTGGCCCCATGTGGCAATCCATGGGAACTCTCTGTTTTGTCAAGTTGGATAAAGGTAGTACGATGCTTGCAAAGTTCGGGATACAGTCTGTATAACTTACTATTCCCAGAACTGTTCTCAATTCTTTCTTGTTGGTAGGCGCCACTACTTTCTTCATAGCTTCCACCTTTTCTGGGTCTGAGGCATGTCTTCTTGATCCAACTATATGCCCTAAAAATTTTACTTCTCTTTTTCCGAAATCACACTTTTCCAGAATTACTGTAAGACCTATTTCACGAAAGGCCTGTAAAACTTCACCTATATATTTCTTGCTGTCAGTAGCAATTTCTTTTTTCTCACTTGCCTTTCTATTTCTTCTTTTGCCTTTGCGAGTGTCAAATATTTTTGGTTTTTGCTTCCTATTTCCTATACTAACTTTTGGCTGCTCAGAAGTTTCTCTGTTACTTCTTTTATCATCCTGAATTTCAATTATTTCTGTTGTTTTCTTCTTATTTTTGGTATCTTTTTCTGACTGCTCAGCAGCCCTTCTAATTCTTCCTTTATCTTCTAGATTTTTAACTTCTTTCAGCACTGTGAAATCTGGTGACTTTTCGTCTGAAACAGTCTCTTCTTTTCTTTTTCTCTAAATTCTTTCAAGCGTTTCGTTTATCAGGTGATGTTCTTTATCAACAACTCTTTTAGATGTTTCTTCCTTAACTTTCAAATTTTTATACTCATTTTCAAGTTTGTTCTTTTCCGCTTCAATCTTAATAAGATCATAGTTTAATGAATTATTTAAATTTTTAGACTTTGTCAGCCGTATTTTCATTTTCTCACTTGCTCGCATAAATTTCTATATTTCTGCTTGTTGCTCCTTTGAAAATGTTTTTAAGTACTTGTATGCTTTATGTAGACCATTAATATCATTATTCAAGACACGAATAATTTTTTCCTTTGCTTTGAGCTTACTATCTAAATCCATAATCCGCTTACTACACTTACAGTTGGTCGTATGAAATTGTTTTAATTTGATTCTAGACACCGCTTCATATTTTTCTAAAATAGCAATGAACTGCTGCAAGACTGTGTTTTCCGTTTCTCGATTAACAGGATTAACTGTAAAGTTCTCCTTCAACTGTTTCAAATTAGACTGCATTTCTTCAATTTTATAAGTCTCTTTAATCTCACCTTTTTCAAATACTTGCACAAACTCCTCGATATCCTCATTTTGAGAAATGGTAACATTCAGCTTGTTTTGAAGATCATTGTTAATTTTTTTAAACTTGACTAATTCATCATTACACTTTCTTTTCTTGGATCTATATTTCCCTATTTCATTCTTTTGAAAAATGATGGTATTAACATCTTATTCTAATCTTTTACACTTACATTCTAATCATTCTTTAAACTTCATTTCAGGTTTAATTTCAAAAGAAATTTTGTCAAACTTGTTCTTAAAATTTTTCTTCACATTTTTAAGATTATTTAATTCATGATAACATTCCCTTTTCTCACATCTCAGTTTTTCCAATTCATCTTTTTGTGAATTTATAGTCCTAAGAACTTCTTCTAACTTTTGGCTCTCGAATTTTTCCTTAAAATTCATTTCACATTCAGACTTTTTATAAGCAAGCCAAAGTTTTTCTTCTAAATCACGGTTAGTCTTTTCCAACATAACCACTTCATTCTTGCAGGCTACATAATCTGCTTGTAATAAATCGAACTTTCCAGCTTGTTCTTTGACTTTGTCTAATTCATTAGCAAACTCAGATTCTTTCTGTTTCTGAAATTCAAGGGTTTCTGTTAAAGATTGCAGTTTTGTTTGCAAGTCTTTCTTTTCGGACTGCACTTTTGATAATTCTTCTTTCAGAAATATACATTCTTCCTCTATTGAATTGATTTCTTTCTTCTGTTTTTCAATAATTTCTTTCGAATTTTCAAGGACCTCATTAGCATATTTTAATGTTTCTTTAGCCTCATTAGCACCAGATTTATACTTTTCAAGAGAATCACTTAATTTATTTATTTCTTTTCGGTGAACTGTTTTCAGATTCTCAATTTCATCCTTCACTTCAGATTCAGTTTGATGAGAAGCAATTCTAGTAGTTTCAGAAACTTCTGAATTCGTTTTAAGTGAAATGTTGGTATTCCTTTTTTCTAGTCTTTCAAGTTCAACACACTTTACCGAATTTGTTTTAATCGGTGACAATACCGGCCCTGTGATTCGAGCTGACAACACCTCCTTATTTTCTATAGTTCCTTCTGTAGTAACCAAATTACTAATAGCACTTCCAATTCTGCTTCGTGTTCTCTTGACTATTATTTTCAGGACAAACCCGTGCAAAATGAGTTGAATCTCCGCATGCAAGACATGTAGGTTTAAACGCCCTGGAATCCCTATACTTTTGATAAGTCCCTTGATATTTCATTTTATCAAATTGTTTGTCGTTTCCTCGATATTTAGTCGTTCCCGCAAAATGACCGTTTTTGTTATTTTCGAACCTTTCCTTAGATTTGTACTTATTAGGCAGCTTTCTTTACAAAAAAGCTACCTATTGCAGCCGTTCGGAGGAAAGCGATTTCAAAAAATTTTGGTATATTTTCATCGATCATGACCCCCAGACCCTGAAACCACCCTCCGTTCAAAATTGATATATATATATATATATATATATATATATATATATATATATATATAAATATATATATATCTGACCTATGTCACACTGTAACTCCCGTAATTATGAACCGATTTCGATGTAATTCGGTGTGTACATAGTACATACCAATGTCTCGACCGAGTTCATTGGCCAGCTTCATCCGCCATTTTGTTTCAAAATGGCGGCCATTTAAAATTTTATAAAAATTTTAAAACTTGAAATGTGGTACCAAAAAATTAAAAATGGAAAAATAGTTTTTTCTTAGGTATTTGACCTTTATACAAAGATTCCGGAGCAGTTTTTGTTTCGTCTATATCTTAAAAAATGGCTGAGTTATAGCATTTTGAATTTCTAGCGTGGCTGACATTTTGAAACATCCTGAATTTTGTCACACGATAAAAGGCGTATTTATGAACCGATTTGGATGTAACTTCGTTTATACATAGTACATACCAATGTCTCGACCGGGTTCGTTGGTCAGCTTCATCCGCCATCTTGTTTAAAAATGGTGGCCATTTAAATTTTTAAGAAAAATTTAAATTTGAAATTTGGTAGCAAAAAATTAAAAATTGAAAAAATATTTTCTTCTTATGTGTTTGACCTTGATAAAAAGATTCGGGAGCAGTTTTTGTTTCGTCTATATCTTAAGAAATGGCTGAGTTATAGCATTTTGAATTTCTAGCGTGGCTGACATTTTGAAACGTCCTGATTTTTCTCACGTAATAACAGGCGTATTTATGAACCGACTTGGATGTACCTTGGTGTGTACATAGTACATACAAATATCTCGACCGAGTTTGTTGGCCGGCTTCATCCCCCATCTTGTTTCAAAATGGCGGCCATTTAAAAAAAATTAAAAAATAAAAAAATTTAAATGAGATACCAAAAAATTGGAAAGTGAAAAAGATTTTTTTTGTATGTGTTTGACCTTAATACAAAGATTCCAGGACAGTTTTTCTTTCGTCTATATCTAAAAAAAATGGCTGAGTAATAGCATTTTGAATTTCTCTTGTGGCTGACATTTTAAAACGACCTGATTTTTGTCACGCGATAACAGGCGTAATTATGAACCTATTTGGATGTAACTTGGTCTGTACATAGTACATACCAATGTCTCGACCGAGTTCGTTGGCCAGCTTCATTCGCCATCTTGTTTCAAAAGGGTTGCCATTTAAAAAAAATTAAATATAAAATTCAAAATGAGGTATTAAACAATTGGAAAATGAAAAAGATTTTTTTATGTGTTTGGCCTTGATACAAAGATTCCGGAGCAGTTTTTGTTTCTGAAAATTTGTTCTTTTGTTTATATCTTAAAAAATGGTTGATTTATAGCACTTTGAATTTCTAGCATGGCTAACATTTTGAAACGATCTTGTATTTGTCACTCGATAACACACGTATTCGCCTATTTCGATGTAAGAAGGAATGTGGATAGTATACATCAACACCTCGACCAAGTTCTCTGGCCAGATTCATCAGCCATCTTGTTTCAAAATGGCGACCATTAAATTAAAATATATATATATATATTTAAAGTGAGGTGCAAAAAATTAGAAATTGAAAAAGGTTTCTTTCTTAAGCATTTGACCTTGATATAAGGATTCAGGAGCATTTTTTGTTTGTCTTTACCTTAAAAAATGGCTCAGATATAGCAGTTTCAATTTCTATTGTGGGTGACATTTTGAAAAATCTGATTTTTTGCATGCGACAGCACTCCTATATATTAACCGATTCCGATGTGAGTGAGCATGTGCATAGCAATTACTAAGGTCTCGACCAAGTTCACTGCTTAGCCTCATCCACCATGTTGTCTTAAAATGACAGGCACTTTAAGAAATTGCTGAATTTGGCAGCCAAATATATGTTACTTTAAAGAAAAGCAGCTTGGATAAAGCTGACTAATTTCGCGAAATTCTCATTCATTATATTGATAAAAATTAGTATTGAATCTCCTATATTCGGTTTACACTAAATTGAGCTTCGTGTGTTTGAATGATATAATTTGGCTTTTTTTAAATAAGGATTATGAAAGCTACCTCTTCCTCCCGGCACTGGCCGGAAGGACTTTTTTTCTCTTCCAGTTGCCATCGAGGAACATCCTTTGGCTTAGTATGGACTGAGCTTTTCTTGAACCCGTCTCTCAAACTTTCGTATTCATCAAGTTTTTCTGCAACTTCTAGAGGGTCGATCAATTTATTCCATTGATGCAAGAAGTGTTCTTTCACTTCGTCTGGTACTCTGCGTTTGAGTTGATCCGCTACCAATAATTTCTTTAATTGGTCGAAATTCTCAACTTTTAATTCGTTTATCCATTCATTGAAATAAGTGTTCAATGAATGACTGTAGCTTCTCCAAGACTCTTCTGGTCCTTTTTGATGCCGGAAAAATAATTGCCTCAGCTTTTCGGGATTTAGCTTGTAACGCTTTAATAACATATCCTTTATGAAATCATAGTCATTGGCTCTCTCAGGAGGCTCTCGAGCTATATTATTAGCCATATCTGTTGGTAACAATCCCAGTAAATATGCTACCCATTCTGATTTATGTACACGCGCCATTGCCGCCTGACGCTCAAAGTTTACTAAATACAGTTGCATTTCGTCTACTTTTTCATCGTATTTAGGAGTTATCTGCATCAGTTGTACTCTAGATCTTGTTTCGTTTGAATTTTCAACTCCATCACCCAAATCTACGTTATTTCTTCTTAATTCCAACTGTTTCATTTCTAGATCGTGATCTCTTTCTTCTTTCCGGATTCGATCCTCTCTTTCTTCTTTCCGAATTCGTTCTTCTTCCTCTTTTGTCTCACGCCGAATTCGTTCTTCTTCCTCTTTTGTCTCACGCTGAATTCGTTCTTCTATGATTCTACTCAGAGATACTTTGGCCTCATCTTCGACGAAATTTTCATTTTCAGATATTAATTTCCTAATATCTGCCCTCTTATTATCCATGTTAGCTTCTACACAGAGTTCTGTTGCTAGCTCGATTAGATCTTCCTTCCTGCCCCTACCCAGGAATGCCATGGTAGAAAAAAATATTCCAACGAATTCAAAATGCTAGTAATGAATTAAAGACAGCGTAAAAAACCTCAAGACTTATTAATTCCCACAAAAAAAATGTAACTATAACCAATCATTCAAATAATTTTTCAATAGAACCTTTTAGAATTTAAATATTTATTTCAATCATTTAATTAAATAATTCTATCAACGGTAGTGATGGGCGATAACGAGATGTTTTTCTCGATTTTCTCGATTGTATGGACATCTCGATATTTTTCGATTGTATAAATTTTTTCTCGATGACTACAGTTTGCAAATTTCTTTTATAAATCATATATTATGTATTATATACGTCATACATTTATCAAGAATCGTCTGCGGGTGAACTGGAATGAGTCGATGTTAATAAAGACTAGGTGACTTCGACCGCTAGCGGGCCACTCCTTTAATCGGGGCCCCTAATTTATACGTAATCTTGTAATATGAAATCACGAACAGGTTACCTGCTACATACGGCACTGATATATGATAGCAGGCGGGTGTGGTGTGCACGCACTACAAAATCTTGTAAAAAATATAATATCGAAACGAATGAACGTCGGACCAGATCTCTTGGGGGAGGGGTCAAAGCGAGCGGAGGGGCACAGCAGCTGCATAATATGATTAAGTCGTCACAGGTCTTTAGGCCTTTCCAACCATATGTCACATGAGAAGTCTGGATCTGAATTTATAAAAATGCCCTCCCCGTGGGGGGAAAGGGGGGGAGGGGTGCGGGAGGTGGATAACATGAGTAAGTGGTCATAAGCCTTTCCAACAATATGTCACATGAGGGGTCTCGGCTAAATTTAGAAAAACACCCCTGTGGGGGAAAAGTGGGGGGGGGGCGGTCACCGGAGGTGCATTACATCAATAAGTAGTCACAGACCTTTCCAACGATATCTCACATGTGGGGTCTTGGCTAAATTTGGAAAAGTGTCCCCCGGGGGGGGGGGTTCAAAATGGGGGGATGGACACCGGAGGAGCATAACATCAATAAATAGTCACAGACCTTTCCAACGATATCTCACATGAGGGTCTTGGCTAAATTTGAAAAAGTGTCCCCCGGGAGGGGCAAATTGGGGGAGACTGTCACCGGAGGTGCATAACATCAATAAATAGTTACAGACCTTTCCAACGATATCTCACATGAGGGGTGTTGGCTAAATTTGGAAAAGTGCCCCCGGGGGGGGGGGGGCAAAGTGGTGGTGGGGACACCGTAGGTACATAACATCAATAAGTAGTCACAGACCTTTCCAACGATATCTCACACGAGGGGTCTTGACTAAATTTGAAAAAGTGTCCCCCAGGGGGGCAAAGAGTGGGGGGACTGTCACCGGAAGTGCATAACATCAATAAGTAGTCACAGACCTTTTCAACGATATCTCATAAGAGGGGTACTGACTAAATTTGGAAAAGTGTCCTCCGGGGGGGGCAAAGTGGAAGGGGGCGGCCACCGGAAGTGCATGGCACTAATAAGTAGTCACAAACCTTTCTAACGATATGTCACATGAGGGGTCTTGGCTAAATTTGGAAAAGTGTCCTGAAATTTCATATATTATAAATAATATTTAGCGGATGGCTCCATAAAAAAATCCGATCTAAAATGATAAAAGCGGAAAAAACTACCCTCGCAGTGGGGGCCAAATTGGGGAGGGGAGGAAGAAAGTCTCATAATATGAAAGAGTCATCCGAGAGCTTACCGATGACATATCACATGACTGGTCCAAAAAAAGTTTGAAAATTGCTCCCCCTCTCTCCCCCCGTGGGCCCACTCTTTCACCCCGGAATTCACACAGTCGCCACTTTAAAATTTTTATGTTCAATAAATAATATTTACCGGAAGACTACATAAAAAACCCATATTTAAAGTGATATTTAAATTTATTATAGAAATCGGCTACGGTTTTAAAAATTTGTTCAAACCTTCCCCACCCACCTTTGAGCGAAGAAAGGTTCATAGTATGAAAGAGTGGTCAAAGGGCTTTTCGATTATATGCCACAGGAAGGGTTCGGTAAAATTTTTAAAATTGCACCCCATGAGTCCACTCTCACGTCCTCCTCTCTCGAAATCACCCGACCCACCTTCCTCTTTGAAAATTTTATATTTAAAAAATAATTTTTATCGGAGGGTTCCAGGTATGTGACATCTTCGTAGGGCTAAAATAAGAGAAACTTTGAAAATTAAAGCTTCATTTCACAGCTCATTGTCATGCCTTTTTCTCTATCGCGTCCCTTGGTACTCTCGATAAATTTTCTTACTTTTCTTCTCTGCCGAGGACGAGAGAAATCCTCGAAAAGCTTCTCATAGCGAAATGTTGAAAAGTGCGAGAGAAATCCTCGAAAGGCTTTTCATTGAAAGATTTCGAAAAGGACGAGAGTAACAAGCGAGAGGCTTCCCATCGGGAAAGGTTGAAAAGGGCGAGAGGAAACTCTCGAGAGACTTCCCATCCCGAAAGGTTTAAAACCGCGAGAGAACCAACCATCGAGCAGCTTGCCATCTGGAAGCGTCGAAATGCTGGAAAAATCATCGAGATGAGATTTGCCGAAATGAGAGATGGAAATGAAGCTTTCAGAGTCAAACTTACCGCATTTCTGGTTTAAGTCATAATTTCTCAAAGGAGTCCATCTGCTTATCCAATCTCTTTTTAGCTCACAGGCTATCTAAGCCTGAGAGCTAATGTACCCGTCGGTTCTGTATGTATGCATGTACTGTACGTACGTACGTACGTATGTATGTACGTAACGCGATAACTCTTGATTAAAATGTACGATTTGCTTCAATTTTTTTATGTTCATTCTGATAAGGCGTTCCGCTGTTTAGTTTTGACGGCTCATTGGTTAAGGATAAAGGGAGAGAAGGGGGGCTGGTCCCCCCCCCCCTCCTTAATTTAGATAAATAGGTTTTTCATGCTGAATACTTCGATTTGCTCCAAATTTCGTATACCGGTTTATTATGTTAAGGAGCTTCCCTGATTAAACTTGGAAGTTCATTGGTTAAGGATAAAGGGGGAGAATGGGGCTGGTCCCCCACTTAATTTAGATAAATGGGTTTTTCATGCAGAATTAC
Source organism: Maratus speciosus (assembly GCA_963932465.1). Classification (NCBI taxonomy): domain Eukaryota; kingdom Metazoa; phylum Arthropoda; class Arachnida; order Araneae; family Salticidae; genus Maratus; species Maratus speciosus. The sequence continues at coordinate 398,151,143 of OZ010792.1, forward strand.
TCGATTTGTTCCAAATTTGGTATACCGGTTTATTATGTTAAGGAGCTTCCCTGATTAAACTTGGAGGTTCATTAGTTAAGTATAAAGGGGGGAAAGGGGGGTAGACCCCTCCTTAATTTAGATAAATGGGTTTTTCATGCAGAATTATTCGATTTGCTCCAAATTTGGGATACCGGTTTATTATGTTAAGAAGCTGCCTTGATTAGATTTGGAGGTTTAAGGGTTAACTATAAAGGGGAGGGGCTAGTCTCCCCTTAATTTAGATAAAAAAGTTTTTCATGCAGAATTATTGGATTTGCTTCAAATTTAATATACCGATTTATTCCGATATGGCACTTCCTTCATTAGATTTGGAGGTTCATTGGTTAAGTATACAAGGGCGAAAAGGGGGCAAGTCCCCTCCCCTTAATTTAGATAAATGGATTTTCATGGAGAAATATTCAATTTACTTTAATTTTTTTTTCTATGTTTGTTCTGATAAGGAGCTTTCCTGATTAGATTTGGAGGTTCATTAGTTAAGTATAAAAGGGTTAAAGGGGTTAGACCACCCTTAATTTAGCGATATGTTCCTTTTTTCATGCAGAATTATCTGATTTGCTTCAAATTTGATATACTGATTTATTATAGTTAAGGAGTTTCCCTGATTAGATTTGGAGGTTCATTGGTTAAGTATAAAAGGGGCAAACGGGGGATATTTCCCTTCATTTATTTTTTGAGGGACATTATTCTTTGAAATAAGAGTATAATATACAGTTAGTGTTAATAACCTGTGAGCTCAATGCCATCAGTTTAACTGGCACTTATCATTTTATTGCTATTAACCGATGTGGGTTATGAAGCATAGTGGTTTATGTATTCAGTTCTGTATAGTCCTAGTTTCAAACTTTACTGTTAAATTTAGTGTCATTTTGCCACGAATTTTCAATGTTTCTCTTATTTTAGCTCTGCCAAGCTGCCCCATACCTGGAGACTCAGATAAATACTATTTATTAAATATAAAAAGTTCAAAGAGGAAGGTGAGTGAATTCTGGGGTGCGCGAGAGTGCACAAAGGGAGGGGGGGGGGGTAATTTTCAAACTTTTACCAAACCTCTTCTTGACATATCATCGGAAAGTCCTTTCACCACTCTTTCATATTATGAACCTTTCTCCTCCCAGATTTGAATTCTGGAAGGGGTTCGGGGGGGGGGGGGGGACGGTGCGGGGGTGACTTTTTTTTTAATTGTAGAGATTTCTACAATAAATATCATTAAATGAGGTTTTTTAATGGAGCTCTCCGATAAATATTATTTATTAAATATAAAATTTTAAAAGTGGGGCTGCGTGATTTCCGGGTATATTCTAGGATAAAAGAGGGAACTCACGTGGGAGGGGTAGATTTCAAACTTTTTTTTGGACCAGTCATTTGATCTATCATCGGAAAGTTTTCGGTTATCATCGCAAAGTTACTCTTTCATATTATGAACCTTTCTTCTTCCTTCCTTAGTTTGGCGCCCCGAGAGAGGCACTTTTAGAACTTTTTTGAAATCGTAGCGTTTTTAAACATTTTAGATCGGATTTTTTTACGGAGCCTTCTGATAAATAATTTTTAATATATGAAAATTTCAAAGAGAAGGATGGGCAGGGTGTATTTCGGGGGGGGGGGGGGGGGGGGGGGCACGATAATTGGAATCTGGGAGTTGGGACTCTTTTCTATCTTTTGCTGACACCCCTCATGTGATATATCATTGGAAAGCTCTGTGACTACTATTTCATTTTATATATCGCCCGCGCCCCTCCCCTTACTTTGCCCCCGAGCGGGGGCACTTTACTAAATTTAGCCGACACCCCTCATGTGCCATATCGTTGGAAAGTCCTGTGACCACTTATTCATATTATGCACTTTCCTTGCCCCTCCCTCCTACTTTGCTCCCCGCGGGAGTTCGTTTAATGTATTCCAGTCGAAGACTTTATAAAAATGGGGAAATTAAAGATCCAATCTCAAATGACGTAGAAAAATCAATAAAAAATTTTGATCCCTTTTATCATCCTTTAGTTCATATTTTTGCCACTAGGGGGTGCTTTTGATTCTTATTTCTTTGGCCATTTTGGTACTAATTGCCGAAAAATTCTAATTTTTGATACTTAAACTCCCCTTACCGCTTCATAGCTACTCGCGTTTTTTCAGCTTTATTCAACCAGGGGGCACCCTTACAAGACTTTTCCAGTCTTATGGCTCCTTTATAGTTTCCCTTTGGTTTGTTGTTTTTTTATTCCATCTGTTTTCAGTTACCCTATATTTAATAAAATCTGCCTTATATATATGTAAAAACAATGATTTCAATAATCGTTTCTAGAACATCTCCTTTGTAGATTCTCGAAAGTAATCGATGACTGTATCGATTGTGTATTTTACGATAACGATTTTTTTCGATTGGTAAATTTTCGAGAATCGCCCATCACTAAGCCCTATCACTACTATGAAATTGTCGGTCAGAATAATAGCTAAGTTTTCCAATAACTGTTTTTAGCTTTTCTCGTTATAATCGATTGTAGATTCTATGAATTAATCGATGGCTGTATCGATTGTGATTTTTTACGATGACGATTTTTCTCGATTGTCGAATTCTCAAGAATCGCCCATCACTAATCAACGGTATTTTAAATCTAGTCAAAATGAACTTTCCGAATTATTACGAAAAGAAAAAATCATATATGAACACATAATTAAATCAATTATTTACTTTCGTTTTGAATGAGTTAAAAAAAAAACACATTCAGTAATAATTAAAATGTACTAATATTCCCTTTCACCAAATTGCTTTCAATAACCATTAACCCTAAAATAGTAGAACACCAAAGAATTATAAATTAGGATGTACATTCAATGTCTATAAATAACAAATGCACTCATAATATTTGTTTCAACACTCCGTACTCATAAATACAATTTAAATCATAATGTTAGTTTTGATTTAAAAATAATAATAACACTCTTAAAAGAATGCCTTCATAACACTAGTTTCGATTTACGAAACTCAGGATACTTAAATAAAGCATAAAGAAAAAAAATACTAATTCCGATCTATGAAAGAACTTTCTTAAACAAACAAACAAAAAAAATGTAATCACTACTTTCAACCTACCAAACTTGGTTGCACAATCACATAATAAAAATATCAATTTCACCTCTAATAAAATATGAAATAAACAACCTTTTATTTATTTTTCTTTCTTTTTGTAGAATGAGGAAATCATAAATAAACACAACTTTAATTATCTTCCTGCATTTTCAAATTGCGAAGGTAATAAATAACCAATTTAAAAAACAAAACATATTCCATAATTCTACCACGTCAACGTTAAGTAATGTAAATATTTCCAAAGCACTTTCAAATTATAATATTAATCTCACTTATTTATTTTGCTCTTATGAAATAGCAGAAAAACAAAATATTCACACCTGTTTAGTCTTTCGAAAACATTTAAAAAAAAAAGGAAAAATAATTCCATAATAATTTACGCAACCACTATTGAACTTTAATCCCAAATCAGTGAAATATTCCCTTTATTTTACACTACATTTATTTTATTTTAACATTACTGCATATTTAAAATATAATGCAATATACACCTTATTTATTTAATGAAATTTCAGATGCAACAAACAATACTTTCGTTTCAAATTTTACATTCAAAGAAACAATCAATCTAATGATAAGTAGTGTTAATAACCTTCATTTAATTACTCATTCTGTTCTTCATGAATCTAGACAATAATATTTTTAATTATTTTACAGCATAACAGAATAATATAATTTTATTTTTGGGCTAGCATAAAAACGAACAAGACTCTTACCTCTTTGATATTACCAAACCCCGTGAGAACAATCATGCCGTGCTGCGCCAATACAACTTTTTCTCCTCTATTTCTTTATTATCTTTCCTTACTAAAAAATGTTTGTTTGTCGATATCTCCTTAACCTTAGAAAAAGGTTACTTATTTATTTTATTAAGAAATACTTGAGATGCAAAAACACTGCTAAGACACATCGTTAAAATAAGAACTGCTGGCTTGACGAACACTAGTTTATTAACAGGACAAACAACACACACACAATGAATATTATAACATTAACTTCTGGTTATTTTAACTATTTCACAAAGACATTAAGATGCCGATGTTATCAAAGAACAATCAGGGCGACACACCACTGATTTTCACTCCATCTTTTCACTACACGATCTCCGCCGCGACTGCTCGCTGTTCCAGTTCGAATAGTTCTGCCTTGGCGAGAGTTCACTGTTTGGCGACCGCCAATATCCGTGCTTCGCAAATATTAAAGTTTAATGCGAGCCTTACACTACTCTAGACTAATTTTCACGTGGGTTTGTAGGCAGAAAATGTCGTTACTTACTGCTGATGCACATTTCGTAGTCTACTGCATCTGGGTTAAACAGAAACAGACTGCATTCCTGGAAGCCATTTTTAAGGACTTTCAGAGTTGCTGCTACTCGAAATACACTTGCAATCAAAGGTCCAAATACTGCTTTGTGACCACTTTGTTTCCAGATTTAGTTTTCCAAACGTAAACTGTTTCCCGACACCACACTTTGAGAGGCCTGAAAATAGCAATGTCAGCTGGTTGGAGTATGTGTGTTGCATTCGGGTAAAGAGTAAAATGAAGGATTTGATTCTTTGAGCATAACTTTGCAACTTCAAGAGTTAAGTGGCTCTTATGGCCATCCACCAAAAGTAATATGAGTAGTTTGATATTTTGCTTTCTCAACCACGGCAAAAATACATTTGCGAGATAATCAAAGTAGGTTTTCCCATACATACAATCTTTCTTTGATCTATCTATTTCCCAGTCATCTGGCACATTCTGCGCAATTTCACATGATATTTTCTGCAGTGGGTAAACGATCAACCCAGGAATAACCTCTCCTGCTGCATTGAAAGTAGCCATCACAGTTATAGCTTCTTTTTCATTACCAGTTTTTATTTCATATAAAATGTTGAATGAAATGGGTCCTAAAACTTTCCCGTTTTTGGACAAGTTTGAAAACCGCTTTCGTCAACATTAAAAATTCACCTGGAATCAAGAAGAATGTCAAGGCAGCCTTCAGTTTCAAGATATTTGTGAAGTTCTTTAGCCTTTTATTGGCTTCAATGATGCGTTTTACGGTTTCAAATAAAGTCCTCCTCTTAATCGGGAACGCTTCTTTGACATAAGCATTTATTCAGTCAACAAGGAGCTGTTCCTCTTCTTTGCTTAAAACTGATGAATATCACACCCGTCTCACCTCTGGCGTTTACCCTTTAACATAAAACAAAAAAGCTTTTAAAGGAAACATAGGTGAAACATTTCGAAAAGGGCTATTGATTTGAAATTATGGAAACACCCTTTTATCTTACATCTTCAACGGCTGCTCTCAGATCATTCTCTGAGTATTGGAAGAATTTATTTTTCAGTGGCATAATGAATTCTGAAAATAAGCAATAATGGCTTGGTAAGCAGATAAATTAAAGAATGATCAACTAATGGCTACACATGTTGTTAGCCAGTAGTTGATATACTGATCAATAACTAGAGTCCTCAAAACCAATAATTGATCACAGCTGATCAATTTCTGGAATTTGCTTATTTAATAAGACCAGAAGTTGATCAGTCACATTTCAACCTCTAAAATGACGTCAATCGAAAATCTAAAAATTAGTATTTAAAATATCATCCTTGAGCTGTGATTAACAACAATTCTTAGAAAAATATTAGCTGAAAAAAGCAAGATGTAAGGGGATTATTTTAACTTATTCTTATTGTCTCCAACTAATCAAAAACTAAATTTTTACACTTTCTAATAAAAAAATTTCATAATATTGCTTCTCTTACAGAAGACAGCTGAAAACTATGTGACAACAGGTGCACTAACATTCAAACAAAAATATTATATCTAGTGCCACTTTTAAAACTCATTTCTGCCGACAATGGCACAATATTTCAAAAATTTGATCAACTACTGCCACAGTCACCCTAATTAGAAAAATTCAGTTTTGACCACCGGAAAGGAGAGTCAGTGCTGTAGCATGAAAAACGCCACGGAAGGGTGGGGTAGGGGTCAAATTTTAACATAGTGTATTTAATATAGTTCTAATTACGATACACCAGCAATTACTTTGCACTATGGGTTGTGACGAGGGTTCTCATTGACTTTTGACCAACCCTAGCAATTTGGCTAACCAACAAGAAAAACAGCAGCTAACTGAAAAAAAAGTTAGAAAAGTATATTCATCGCAATACACTAAACATTTTTTAACCTTCATTATTATTAAAACTAGTTGGATGTGGCAATCCCAAAACTTTCTTCTATCTCATACATGTTAACCCAGTAGCAGAATTTTCTGTGTCCATCTGCAGCAAACCAAAATTTATCTACAACCCAACAATGCTGAACCAAGCTACTATCATAAACACTTATAGTAATTGATAAAATAAGTAAAAACTACATTTTAGAAAGAAAATGTGATAAGAAACTCAATAATTCTTAAGACAAAGTAAATTTTTAGTGAATTTTTTAAGCCCAATATTTATTTTTAAGCTTGCAGATTAATCTGCAATGTCTAAAATAATCTGCAGCACTGCTACGGTGCTGCAGTTTCTGCTATGGAGCATGTTAATACTTCCTGAAAAATTCAGAACAGCAACGCCACTGGTTAGGCGACACCAAAGTCTAATCAGCAACAACTTATGTCAATGTCAATTTCTAATTGAATTTGAAGTTTGATGAAAATCCGTGCAGTAGTTTTTGGTACAGAGCTATTGCGGAAATCTGCATGGCAGTGGCACCTATTGGCCAATTTACACCAAAAACTTATCAGGATCAAATTATATCAGAGATTAACTGAATCTAAAGTTTGATGAAAATTCATGCATTAGTTCTTGAGATACAGCTATTGCAAAAATCGTGAAAAATTCAGCATAGGAGAGCCACCTGTTGGGCTATTTACACCAAAAACTAAACAGCATTAATTTATATCAGGGACTAACTGAATTTGAATTTGATGAAAATCCGTGTGTTAGTTTTTGAGATAATCATGAATAATGCAGCATAGCAGCACCACCTATTAGGTGACTTACACCAAAAAGTTATCATAACCAAATGATATTAAGGACTAACTGAATCTGAAGTTTTCTAAAAATCAGTGCTTTAGTTCTTGAGATATAGCTGTTGTGGAAATCATGAATAATACAGCATAGCAGCATCACCTGCTCCGCGATTTGCACCAAAAAGTAATAAGCACCAATCTATACCAGGGACTAACTGAATCTAAAGTTTTAATAAATTCCGTTCATTAGTTCTTGAGATAGAGCGTTCACCATTCTGTAAAAACATTTTTTTTCTGGATATCTGACTCCTAAAATGTGTAAATCTGTTGGAAACCGGAAACCAAAAATTTTCACGATTCCAATACTTTCTTCTTGTAAAGATAGAAGAAAGTAGCAACTATTGCTAAAAGAATAATAATACTTTGTAAAACACTATACAACGTAGGGTTGGGTATAGCTATATATACTAGAAAAGTATGAACTGGTATACCATAAAAGTACAAAGAAATGAAGTCTGAATAATATCAAATATTGCTATTCTGTATAACTCTTTTTTAACCCGGGAGAACTCGCTAGTGAGAATGCCCAATTGCTTTTCTTTTACTTTACATTCATATAATATCAACTTTTTTTGGTTGGCTTAGTACTTTTATTCACAAAAGGATAAAATAATTGAAATAACATTTTGAAATTTTAATTAAAATGAAAAATGGTTTAAATAAGACTCTTAAAAAAGTACGACGGTGAGAGAAAATCTCATGCAGCGAGTTCTCCCGGGTTAAATGATATCCTAATTTGTTTATGATGAACTTAATACAGTACTGACAATAAAAGTAGAGCATATTTAAACTTCATTTGGCATTTCATAAAATTAAAGTCAGCATAGTAATAATCTTTTCTTTTTATAATGTAGCTAAAACAAAAACCTTGTTCAAAGTTTAAACTTGGCATTGTACTAAAGTGCGCTTCGAAAGAAGGTCGCAAAGTTGCATCGCCGCCTTGGCCCGTGCCACTTTCTTCCAGACAGGTTTTTAATTAACTTTTAAAGATACGGGAGGCGTGTAGAGAGTTCCACTCAATGGAAACTAGTCGTGAATCCCATAGAATTTATGTGATTAATACTTATTAAATTAGTCTTTTTTTAACAATTTGACATTTATTGCTTTTATACTGCTATTGAGCATAGTATTAGACAAAAATATCATCAAAAGTTGTTATTTAGGCTTTAAAAGCCGATGGTACATAGAATATGCTACCCCTGTCATCATATATATCCAAATCGTCCGTATCTTTAAGGGTTAATATCTCGGCTAATTACCGACGATTTTTCTTGAAAATCCTCATCAACAATGCTTTTATACTTCTACAACGATAGGTACCTACAGCGCTCCTCAACACCTTTGAAGAATGCCCACAAATTGGTGTGTAATGGAAAAATGCATTTTTCTCAAAAACTATGTGACCTAGGGTAATCGCTATAATTTTCCTGCAAGGTTTAAATTAACGTCTACTACCTCTAATTTTTTCATAATTTTAGTTTCAGTAGATTAGGAAATAGAAAGGCGGGGAGGGGGGACATATTTTTGCACCACATTTTTGACAATATCTCAGGAAATATAATACTTAAAATTAAGAGAAATATATTTTTGAGTTCAGTGTTACAAAAGCTTACCCACGATATCCCACACAATATACAAAGAAAAGATTTTTTTTTTTTCAAATAGCTTAATTAGTCCTCCTACATTTTTTCTAAATATATTTGTGAATGTTTAATAATCTGTAAATATGTGGGTCAATAGATTTTATTACTTCCCCCAATTTGAACTTTCCACGTTTCATAGTTTATGAGCAAAATGGCTGTGACTGACAGACAGACAAACAGACACAGGAGTGATCTTATAATGGTTCCGTTTTTACTTTTTAAGCACGGAACCTTAATAAACCATAAAAATACATTGATATTATGTGAACTTTGTGATGGTGAAAACTAAATTTTGATAAATATATTTCATAACCAGTAATCTCATGTTTAAATTTCCCGATAGGTCAAACAAGGGATTTTGAGATTTTTTGAGAGAAAATATCTGCTCTGCTAGAAATGCAGTCCTTGTAATAACCAATATCCTAAACACCAGACAAGCAGATGGATTTTCCTTTAACACTAGAACGGCGGGATATTTTACCCAAGTTTTATAAAAATATTTCACATCAGAATTTTTACTTAAGACTATTTAACGTAGCTATTTAAGTTATTTTTGTGCAGCATATATTAATCTTATATTATAAAAAAATTTCTGGTTCGAATCGACATGTATTCATTCGGTAAGGGTCAAAATGACCCCTCGCCGCCGTTCTAGTGTTAAAGACAGAAAGTTTACTAATTAAATTTTCAGAAGAGGAAACTACAATTTCAGGATATTTAATAAAAAGAATTTCAATATTTTTGTTGATTGAACAAAGACTATAGTTAGCATTACAGTAAAATTACAAATAGATTTCAACAAAAAAATTTCAGTTTCAGTACTTCCTGGTTATACCAGCCCCCCATAATTACGATGTAACTATTCTAATCAACTGTTGTATTTTCACTCATATTTAGCAGCTTCTCAAAACATTTTATCAATATTAATTCTACCCAACAGTATATAGACCTTAAAAGAGTTAAAAATGGTATCCCGAAATAGTAAATGAATTTCCAACAGAGAGATCTCTTTTGATTTTTTACAATGCATCTCCATATAATTTCATGGATAGTAACATGCAGTAAAAGTTCTCACTTTTCAGAAAATGAGATTGCATCCATCTGAGTACCAGGTAAATTAAATTCCATATTTATAAAAATTCAGTGTACAATTCAGCATTGAATATTGTTAACAAATGTGGCCTGAGCAAGTAAGAAAAAATGGTGAAGGGAACAGGAATGTGGTTGTTCACTTTATCTCTCACTGGTAAACAGCTTGAAGGTTCGACAAAACAATTAACATTACTGGACTAACCAACACCTCTAAATGTACACAAGTACTGTATAGTATACACACGATTTAAGAAGAAACAAAAACATAAATAAAACCATATGAAAGACACATTTTAAAAAACTATATGAAATATGTTCTGGAACGTAAACACAATATGGCAACAAACACATGCTGTTTCTTTAGGACTACAAACCATTTAACAAGATTTTAGACCCTAATTTAGTGATATATCTCCCTTGGTGGCCAATATAATAAGGAAATAACTTTTCCCCTGATAGACAACTTCAACCTTTATTTTAAATTTTATAAATAAAATTTAAGCTACTAGCAAAATTTAGATAAGAATGGGCCAACTATAGCAGTTTGATACAAGATTAGCGAAGTTTCAATCAATTAATACACCAAACCCTAATCAAACTTACAAAATGAAGATAAATTTATAAAATCAAGATCGAATTACCTTTCTTTGTACTTTTAGATAACTTAGACTGTGGCTTATTCATTGAAACAGGTTTTGGCCTGCTGTAAATTAAAAGTAGCAGCATTTTATTCTTAACAATTAACATACATTCAATAACAATTATAAAAACTTTTTATGAAACAAACTGCAATTCTAGTAATATTTGTTTCTTTAATACAGTGAATCTCTAATTATCTGAATTTCAGTCATCCGGATTGCCAAATATCGAAATCTGTAACAGGAAATACAAAATTACATTTTTCATAAACCTTATTGAAATTCTCACTGTACATATATTTTTTCATAAAAAATAGTTTCCTTAAAATTTCTATTTAAACCAATGTCAAATGTTATGACTGGAAATTCTTATGACCATATTAAGAAAATTCTAAGTCAGTATTTCTGCAATTTCAGAGCTATTATATTTTTCTATTCTTATATTTGAAGTATTCACTTATATTTTAGAAATTGTAACTGAACTTTTACGAGAAAAGCAGGGAGTGTTGAATATTGTTAACAAATGTGGTCTGAGCAAGTAAGAAAAGTGGTGAAGGGAATAGGAATGTGGTTGTTCACCCTCTCTCTCACTGGTAAACAACTTGAAGGTTTGACAAAAAATTTAACATTACTGGACTAACACCTTTAAATGCACATAAGTACTGTATTGTATTTTTTTTTTTTTTTTTTGTACTAAAAATAATCTTATTTTCAACATATATCAGGCCTATATTTTTATTAACAAAAGCAATTTTTTGAGAAATATTTATGTCCCAACGCAAGCTTCTTTTTTTAATGATTGTTTCAAATTATTTGAATTTCTGCATATCCAAATTAAATTTTGATTATTTAGTATAGATAATTTGAGTTTCATTGTATTATTAAATGAATAACAAACAAACAAAAAAATAATACTTTTAAAGCTATAATTTAGTAATACATAATAAACTCACTTGCTAATAGGTTTAGGATCAACAGACTGCAGAACATTTTTATCTTTCTTTGGAACAGAAGATTTTGCTTTTCTGGAACATAAAATTGTAAATTTAACTAAAATATTAATAAAATACAATGATCACTGGTTATAAGAATAGATTGTTTATACGAGTTGAAATCTTAAATACAAATGTATTTTAAATTAACAATTTTTCAGCGTTCAAGAATCAATTCACTGGTTATAAGAAACAAAATGTGTAAAAGAATTTATAATAAAAGAGAGGAAAAAATTAATGGTTCTTTCTATTCATAATTTTTTTATTATAGATATTATATATGCATATGCATACATATATAACATTTATGTGGCAAGAGGTGATATGAATTATTTTACTGATGAGATGAGTTAGGATGGTATTCCATTGTGTGTTGCTTTAATGTTTGATTTGTTTAATTCAATTTTGGTCTTAGCAGGTGAAGGGGATGTTGCATGCATGAAAACTAGTTTTAACCCTACTGTGCATGTCGTTAGCTATGCCACCTGTTTTCTGATTTGGTTTTTCTGTTTGGTTAATTTGGATTTACTGTTTAACCACTTCACCGGCAACAAGTATGGGGAAACAGTGCTTTTACCCCTGACTTATCTCAGGGCAGATGGTGATGTGGTTAAGTTGGTTTATTTTAAAGTTTAATTGATTTACAGTAAAACCCTGATTATCCGAGTTTCCGCTTTAACCGAGCTATCAAATACTTCTAGGATTTTTCCCCTACATTTTCCATTTTTAAAACTACCGAAAAAATGAAGGCAAATAAAAGTGTCCCGAGACACTTAAAAGTTTTAATCTTAAAGATGTTGTCTACTTGTCAGGTTTAAAAACCTCCTTAATTTGTTTAAAGTTCTCAACACTTCCTAAGGTGTAATTAAATAAAATTTACTTCAAAAGATATTTATTACTTCAATTAATTTTTAAATATATTTATTGTTAAACTTACCTACCTTTAAAACCCTTTTATATTTCATTCAACACTTCTTAAATAAATTGTTTTGAATTCTTTTAAGCTTGTTACCAGTAATGGAAATTGCAAGCATCACTCTGCTTGTTCAGTTTCAAACACTTGCTTTCACGCATGCAGGAAGTTGATATTCATAATTCTCAGCTGTTGACTGAAGAAGGCGTTGACTTCCTGTTTCTAGGTCATTCTTTTACTCCTTTAAATACAGTGAGAGAGTGTCACTGACCCTGCTCATTCTTTTGATGTTATTTTTGGCTGGACAGCTGTTTGGAAATGAGAGAAGTTTGTTTTATCTGGGAGGGAGATATAATTTTGAAGTTTGATACTATGGTTAAATGAAACAACAAGCAGGTAGTTTTTCTTTTTTATTGGGATACAGTTCTAAGCTGGGATAATTTATTTATTTGATGCCAATTAGAAATGCTTTTTACTTTTGATTACTGTTTTTCTTATGAGAAGTATATTATGATCAAGTATAATATGTCAAGATTGCTTCTTTACATTTTTAATCAAGTTTGTTATTTTTCTGAAGAATAAAAGTTATTTGTTTTTAAACTTTTTCTGTCATACCTATTTCCTATAAAGCAGAATTATATCTATTATGTACAGAATTAGAATTTACAATTCACATACTCATATATGGTGCTTTTACACTGTGTTTAAAATAACTCTGCTACAAAATAAATTTAGTTTTAGATCAGTTTGTTTTTCACAAACTGACACTACTGGATAGCTGCGGCATGGGATGAAGTAAAATCAGCCACCACAATAAAGTCGTGGAGGAAAATTATCGATACAAAGAATGCAGAACGCCATGGAAAGTTCAATGAAGATAGCGATGAGTGTTTGGATTTAGTCATGAAATTGCCATTGTCTGAACCAATCAATGAGGAGGATGTACGTGACTGGATAAATGCTGATGAAGAATAAGAGATTACAAATGCAATGATCATAAATATCATCAATAAGCAAAATGAATCTAGAGATATTGATGAAGTCAGTGACAATGAAAATCTCCCATACAGATATAGACTAAAAGCTATCGAAAGTTCTAATGAATATATAGAACAACAAGAAGCAACACTAGCAATTCTGTCTTCCTTAAAAAATGGCAAAATATTGCTGCAGAAAAATGCCAAAGTAACGTAACACACAAAAAAAAAAACAATTAAGAACTTTTTTTAAAAAGGTAAAAGGACTCTAATTATCGAAACAATATGAACTGCATCTGGTGTATCTGTTGAAATATACATTTAAACCTGTACAATTTATTTTATTTACAATTCTCGCTTTAACTGAGCTTTTCAATTATTCGAGTTAGTCTGGGTTCACATTAACTTTGATAATCGGGGTTCTACTGTTATTTGATTCAAGATTATAAAGTGTGTTAGTATTCATTTTTAGAATTAGAGTTTTAATTTTAGATATGTACACAGGGTAGCCATAATTAAGTACACGTATTTGAAGGGCTCTATAAGTTAAACTATTTGGAATATTTCTAAAAGCTTTTTTATTTATTCTTTATAGAGCATATGGAAAGAGTTATGCAATAAAAAAGATTAGTTTGAAATTTTACTGATGGATAGCACTTAATTTTCCATAAAACAGTTCCAAAATTTAGCTGGTAAGAAATTCTACATTTATCTTCTACATATACCACCATCTTTATTAAATTCTTTTAATTAGTTCTTTTATTGCAGAATTTATTTCTGCATGCTCTAAACTCAATAAATACCAAATCTTTTTTTTAACATTTCAAATAATTTAGCTTGTAGAGCACTTCAAACACATGCACTTTAATTATGGTCACCTGGTATATATAATCTATACTAATAAAAAAAAGTTTTGATCTGTCTGTATGTCTGCAATGACTAGCAAAATCTACGGCACATACATGGCAGAAAATTTGTGTGAGGTTAGTCCAAAACCTCTCCTGGTGCACCTTAGACTCAGAACTTTAAATTTCAAATAATTAGCTAAGTTAATTAAAAATTACAAAGAACTCTCATTAAAAACTCATATCTGTCTTATCTATCCAAAAAGTGCTTGTGCATGCCCTGATGCTTTGTTTATGCATAGTGAGGAAATGAAGATTGGAAAGAAGTAATATTGGGAAAGGGGGGGGGGGGTATTTTGTCATTATTTATTAACTTCCATCGTCAAACTGCTTAGTAAAGTTAAAAATGGAAGACATACTCTGAAAGATCATACTTTTACATCTCAAATGTCACAATCAATTTAAAGAAATATCGCAGTTAATCCTTTGAAAAAAAAAAATTAATAGGGTCATTTTTTTGGAAAACATTTCCCCCCCCCCCCCCTTATGGCAATGCTCCTCCAGGGTGCAATTTTAGAGGTATCGACAAACCAAAAATATGCTCTTAAAGCTGAAACCTTCTTCTAATCAATGGGGCAATTGGTTTTAAAAAATCTGAATGTTAAATCTTTCAAATACACTGGTAGGTCCACCATGTAGGTCACTTCGCACCTCAAGGAGACGATATTTTTTCTACGCTAAAAGTAATTAAATGTCCAAATTTTAACACAATCTTTTTAGAGTATCTCAATAGACCAGATTTACATCACCTACAAAAATATCAAAATGTTCAGAGGGGTAGAAATATTTTTTATAAAATACGTGAAAATTTTGATGAAACCAGTAAAAACCTGAGGTTTTGTCACAGTTTCGCTCGCTTTCAGTATGCACAGACTCCAAAAATCAGATTTACAGAAAATAAAATACAAAACAGCATATAATTTCAATTCATGATTTTTCATTTAAAAATATAAATTCAGACAAAATGGAGTTAAAGATATAAAACTATACAAAATTTGAGGTTCATTTAAGGTTATTATCACACACCTGGGCAATGGAAGGCGGGTCAGCTAGTCAGATAATCAATGAAAATAAATACAGTAATCCCTTAACATTCATGAGAGTTAGGTTCGTGGAAATGTCCGCGAATGTTCAGACTATCTTCCCTTGCATAAAATGGGGTTAGGTTTTCAAGATTATTTTAAAGGAAAAAAGCAATTGAAATGTAAAAAGTATATTTATTAAGCATAAGTATGTGATATAAATTTGAATAATTATAAACATATTGTACAAAGTTTATTTTTTAGTTGATGGCTGAAAAAATTTTGCAATATGAGATTATTTGGCAGAACATATCTTCTGTTTATGAATTTCCATATAAAGAAAAGTTGCGGCCTCAATTTCTCTCTTAAATTTAAAACTCATCACCAGTGAAGGATTGCATTCTATTGCTTCCTCAACAAAATGTTCTTGAAGTTTTAAAATTTCCCCGACAATTTATGCAGAAAATATTTCACAAAAAATAAAAATTTTGAATTTTAGAAAATTTGCAGGTTTTTCTGAATTACTGATCTATATTTTGCTTGAACACAAAGGTTGAAGTTCTCGGAATTTAGACTATACCCGGCAGGTGTCCAGTTCATGGAATTGATAAAATAAAGTGAGTTTACTTTATTAAAAAAATTTCTTTATACAGGTTGCAATATGTTATCTATCGCCGACCTTTAATTTCTCAACCGTTGGTCATAGACATATAGTTCCAATTACAAAAACGTTTCAAAGGAGCTAAATATTCATGTTGTGGCATTAAAGTGAAAAATCAATTTTATAAAAATTACGAAAACTAACTTTTTATACGGTCCCCCAGTCACTATAGTTATATTTAGTAAAAGTTTACTCATATCATAATAGATATAACACAAAAAGTTTGACATCTGTACTGCAAAAATTGACCCAGTTATTAAATTTCAAAGTTTGAGATTTTCACACATGATTTTGTCTTTCATTAAGGGATCAGTTAAAAGATGAATTAAAGTAATTCGAGATCAAAATCAGAGTGCAATGTTCTTTTTATGGCAAAACCACCTTCAGGCGGTATCACCAAATCGGGGAATCATCAAATAGGGTTATTTCATCTAAAAATTTGAGCTAACTTTTATGGGTCGAAGAACATTCAAAAGTACCGATGATACTGGCTAAAAATGGCTTCGCTGTAGAAAGGACAATTGCACCCTGATTTTGATCTTGAATTACTTTAATTCATCTTTTAACTGATCCCTGAATGAAAGATAAAATCATGTGCAAAAATCTCAAACTTTGAAATTTAATAACTGTGTCAATTTTTGTAGTACAGATGTCAAGCTTTTTGTGTTACACCTTTTACGATATGTGTAAACTTTTACTAAATATAACTATAGGGACTGGGGGACCGTATAAAAGTTAGTTTTCGTAATTTTTATAAAATTGATTTTTTACTTTAAATAATGCCACAACATGAATATTTAGCTCATTTGAAACGATTTTGTAATTGGAATTAGGGGCCGTTCAAATATTACGTAAGCACCTAAGGGGGGGGGGGGGAGGTGGGTTTGAATGATGCTTACGTAAGACATTTTCAGAATCTCTAACTTGTAAATAAATAAATAAATAAATATATATATATATATATATATATATATATATATTATATAAAATATTTCAAATTGAAAGAAAGAAATAGCAAAAGAATATTAAACTTGAAGTTCTGATGTCAGCTATTTTGACCGCACAAGGAAAACATAAACGATCTCTTTTATCTAGAGGTGACTGTTCATGTTTGATGCACGAGGGCTTATTATTTCTGAGAACGTACTACTATTTCCAATTGTGAGAATAGAATTGAATGGACCGATGCGATACGTTGTATTGTGAAAATATGAGTTTTCCGGGAAAGCTTCCAAAACGTAAGTAAAACTCAATCTTTTTTGTTTCCACCTCTCCTCTGTCAAGTGGTTGAACCCCATAACCATAGTGACCGACTGCTCTGCTGTCTGGTGTCTCGTGAGTTTTGAAAACCTCTCAGTAGAGATCTGCACGGGCCAGCCCGGGTCTATTTTCATTCACGGCACTCGGGGCGGTCCCGGGCTTAGTTACTACTCTTTACGGGCCGGGTCGAGTTCGGGCCATACTTTTTTCCTGGGGGGCCGGGCTGGGCCAATTTTTTTTCTGTACAGAGCCGGGACTGGTTTCATTCCAAGTCTTCAAGGCCCAAAATTTGCAGTCCTAGTTTTGACGCAGCCCGTATGAAAATCATTGTCTTGGCGTGGCCTGATCCATTCAAAGGTCAGTAAAATTAGGCTAGGTCCAAAAATTTTTGGAAAAAATTTACACATTTTTAAATCGCTATTATTCTACAATTAAACATTCAAATTTATTCTTTTTAAAGAATAGTAGATTTCTACGCTTATTAAAATATAGCTAAATGAAAATATAATAAAACATGTGAGAAAGAACCTGCCTATGACGAAATCCTGTTATAAACTGAAAAACGTGTTGATCCATACAAAATTAATATACTAATACGTAAGAATGGGATATATAATACATTCACAACTTGTTAAGAAGGGCACTTGTCTATAACGGACTTTTTTTTCCTATTTTATGCAATTCCGTTTTAGAAGATTTTATTGTATAGCATTTTTCAGATTTTTAGCACTTCAATACGTGGAATATGGATTAACGGTATTAATGATAACGGATTCATTTACATACAAGAAATAGAGATTGATTAAAAAAATAAATGTCGCAGCCTGCGCCACTTCTATAAAAATAAAGATTATAAACATAAAAAAATAGTTAAGACACATATTTTTGGCCAGACTTCCTCGTACGAGACAAATCTTTAACCAAATCGACATAAAAATCAATGTTTTGTAGAAATTCAATTGGGCCGGGCCGAGATTTTAACTTTTTTATTGGGCCGGGACAGGCCAATAATTTTTTTTGTACGGGCCGGGCCATGCTGAATTTTTTTCTCTGAGTCGGGCCGGGCCCGGGTCTGGAAATTTCGACCCGTGCAGATCTCTACCTCTCAGTACTGTAGTGTAGTGGTGTTTAAAATAAATAAAATCAGAAATATGTCTTCATTTCAAGAAATCTTGTATAAAAAACTTTTTGAAAGTTTCAAAAAGTTTGCATCAGATAAACCTTTGAAGGATATCCAGTGTAAAACTAATGATGTGTGGCGGCAGTACAAAAAGTCTTCTAAAACTGACAAAGAGTTAGAGGTATTGGCGCTAAAAAGAATTGAGGACGAACTGCATAAGGCAACCAAAAAGAAATCAGTCTTTCTTGATTATTTTATAAAGGTAATTATAATCAATTTATTCTTAAAATTTTAAATATATTTTATCATAACTTTAAGTTTACATAATTACTTGGGGAAAAAAGATAGATAAGATAAAATGACCGTGAAGCCTTGGCAAAACATGGTCAGTATGGGAATAAATAAAGACCAAAGAAACGTCATAAAACGAGTTATTACTTTTTAAATATGGCGTAGCCAAGCTAAACCTTATTTTTTCTTTTCAAATAACTCAAAAATTTATGCATCCATGGGGGGAAAAAAATAAAAAATATGTTAGTTTTGTAGCAGATAATCTTCTAACTGTTTTCAAATTTTGAACCTTACTAAAAATGAAATGTAATCCATTTGAATTGAAACCAATGCATCTCAAACTCAAAAACAGATAAATAAGGTTTTATTTCCAGTGATCTAAAATAAAAGAAAAACAATCCTTAAAAATGAAACGACAAAATGCTGAATACCAAAGAAAACATCGAACTCCAAACAAACAAAGCTTGGAGAAATCTGCCATGATAATTCAGACATTAAAAAAAAAAAAACTTTGAGGGAATCAGTAGGAAGACCAAGTTTAAACAACCATTATTGCTTAAGGCAATAGCAGACATAGCTATTATTGGAAGCGCTGCAGATGCAAAAAGAAGAAGCGAGTCTGGAGTGTCAAAACTATCGATGACTTGACTGCAGAACTGAAAAAAGTTGGTTTTGCAATAAGCAGGAGTAGAACATATCTTCGTTTGCTTCCAAAAAATTTCTCAACCATCGAGGGTTGAAGACATGTCACCACAGTGCCGATAAAACTTTCTTGGATTCTGGCTGATTATGACCGATCTCACATTGATATCCAATTTGCAGTAACATCCATCCACTATTTAGAAACTTTAGCTTCAATTCTTGGACCCATGCAAGTATTTCTTCTTTCACAGGATGACAAAGCGCGTGTACCTTTGGGAATTACAGCAGCCAATAAACAGGCTCCGATACTGATGCATATGGAGTATCATGTATCCTTAGGCGACCACGACTGGGTCATCGCTGAACGCCACAAACTTATTCCATGTGTTTACGCTGGTATTGTGATTGCTCCTGGCATAACAGGTCAAAGTAAAGCCATAGGTTATTCTGGTCCAATGTTTATAGCTATAAGAAGTGGGAAACACAGTTCTTCCACAGCAAATACTCATGCTCAGGATTTTGAAACTCTATTAATACTCAAAGACTTTGAAAAATTAGTGAAAACAGAAGTGGGTTTCATCAAACCTGTAAACATAGTTACGGTTGATGGAGGTCCAGACCATAATCTCCGCTACCAGAAAGTTATAACGTTTGCTATTAACCATTTCAAAAAGCATGATTTGGATGGAATTTTCATAGCGTGCAATGCTCCTGGAAGAAGTGCATATAATTGAGTAGAAAGGCAAATGACACCACTCAGTCAAGAACTGCTTTGTCTTATACATCCTCGTGACCATTATGGTTCCCATCTCGATGAGAACGGTCGCACTCCTGATGAAGAAATGGAGCAAAATAACTTAGTATATACTGGTAAAACTCTCGCAGATATCTGGAACTCATTAAACATTGACAGTTATCCTGTTACTGACACATATGTTGATTCAGGCGAACTAGAGTCTCTTAGTTATGACTTGGATTGGTATTCGAAGCTCGTACAAGAAAGTCAATACTTGCTGCAAATTGTAAAATGCGAAGAAAAGAATTGTTGCTCTCCTGCACGTAGTGGATTATTTCGTATATTAAAAGGACGATTATTCCTCCTCCAATTAAAATGATACAATCATCAAATGACATCATTACAAATCAGGAGGGGGAATTTATAGATTTAAGTCTCCGTCTGGCTTTAAATCTGAATATTATAGAAAAGGGATTTTTAAAGATGCTGTATGATTATTTTTGCCCTTCCATAAAGTTGCAATTATCCGCAAGGACTTGTGGAAGTTGTGGCCAATATCATGCATCTCAGAAGTCAGCAAACAGACACAAAAAAATTCAACAGAGTGAAAAAAGAAACCTTATATGACCATTGAGAATTGCTGTTCGTCGAGCAAATGAACTTATGTGCTTCTTAAAATTCGTGGAAGATATGGAAGATGTTGAGTGGATCAATGAAGATGAAGTTGATAAAGATTGCATCCGAAAAGTAAGCGATGAAGATAATCAAGTAAAACTGGAAACTAATATTATAACAGATATGGAAAAATGGCTTGAGCAGCCATGGTCAACATCGGAATAGATATTGGCATGTTCAAATTTAAATTTTTCAAATGGCCAGTTCTTCTAAAATTGTGATTTAAGAATTTATTATTATATTTTTTAAGTCGAGTAGAGTTTTTTAATTTGTATTGTGTCCTAATTTTTTTTAAGTGGGGGGGGGGGGGGGGTGCAATTTGCTTACGTAATTATTAAGGGGGGGGGGGGGGGGTTCGCGATTTGCTTATTTTTGCTGACAAGGGGGGAGGTGGGGGTTAAAAATTGTCAAAAACATGCTTATGTAATATTTGAACAGCCTACATGTCTACGACCAACGGTTGAGAAATTAAAGGTCGGCGATAGATAACATATTGCACCCTGTATAAAAAATATATATTTTAAAAAAAATCGCATGTTAAAATTTTCTTCATTTTTATTTCGCGAATAATCAAAACTCACGAAAGTTAAATCCACGAATGTTAAGGGATTACTCTATAATGCATGTAGGAGTATATATGTAACAAGAAAATACAAAACCTACTTCTAACAGTAGTTTTTTTTTTTTTTTTTTATACATATATAGGCGATATTCTCTATGAAAATTACTTTTGCATACAATTATCTTAAAACACGAAATGACATTTAGTGAGACACCGAGAAAAAAAAAAGTATCTTGATTTTGTAAAATGACTTCCAGAAAATATTTTTTTAAATAGTAAATATTAATATTTTTAAAAACTAAATATATTGCTAGAACCGGAAAGATACTCTGAATAAGTCAAAATTTTTTGTTTTTTTTTGTATTTCTATTTTAGAAACTGAAATAAAAGTTTCAAAATGCAAAAAAAAAGGAAAAGAAGCAAACTAACATATTAAACTTTAGAAAACATTAAAAAACATATATATGGTGACAGAATTTGAACTCTGCACTGCAAAGACCAGCAAATTCTTAAATGAGGCTCTGGACAATCAACCTCAACCTCTAAGCCTACGAAAAACTGCTGAACCTACAAAAACATTTGTGAGAAAGAGAGAGATGACTGTTGATTGCTCATGTGAGCAGACGTGCTGAAACGTTGTTGTTCCAAGGAAAACTGGGTCAGATGGACCTGGGTTAAGCAGAATGTCCCCGGCCAGTTATTTTTCATGTTTAATCTGAATGCAAATACCCCATATGTAAATATGTTCTTCCCCATATCCGAGAATATTAAAGTGTCAAAATTTCGTTAAAAATCTGCCTAGATTAATTACTTCTAGACAACGACTCAGAGTAGAAGTACATTTATTCCACAAAGTGAGTGTACATTTATTCTACAAATTGGGGGCTCGGCCGGGATTGGGTTTATATGCAAAATGCGGACTTTAACTTACGAGGAAAAAGAAAAGTTTCTTCAAGTGTTTTTCTGTGCTTCGAAATTTCAACTGCATATTTCATCGAAGTGAGGGTGTGCTCTGATGAATCATTTGTGAAAATGCATCTTGAATTCTCGGGGATGATACAGTTAATAGGAAGAAAGTTTTTTCTAGTATTCAAGAAGAAATATACGTCGACCCGTTGACCTAGTCACGAGAAATCATCTCAAGATTTTCAGCCGAGGTTCAAGATTTTTAATTGTTAGATGTGATTATCCTGCACTTGTTTTTTTTCTTTTCTTTTCAAGTTTATATGACAAATTTTATTTTATTTTATTTTCTTGTTTGTGATAAAATGAGAAAGTGTTTTATTTGTTTTTTCCCAAAAGTACTTGAATGGTGCAGATAGAAAAAAGCGTAGTGTTTTTTTTTTTTTTTTTTTTGTACGCAAAGAAGAAAAAGTATATATTTTTTAGTGAAGTTTCTTTAGTGAGCTTTTTAGAAAGTGATTTATGCAGAGTGATTTTTTTTTGTTCTGCATTTTTTTAATAAAGAAAAATAGCCAGGTTGTGGCACTTGCATTAAGAGCATCTGCAGTGATTTTTTTTTTTTTTTTTTTTTTTTACAAACTGAAAACGGAATATAGGACGCATGAGCTTTTGCTGATAAATATAGGAAGGTGTTTTTTTTTTTTTTGCTTCCTAATAAAGATACATGTTCTTATTTGCTTCTAGTTCGAGGGAAAAAAGCATTATAACGATATATTTTTTTATCTTGTTATTTTTTATGTGAAAAGAAAGAAATATATATTCTGTTGAGAATATTTAGATGGAAGTAAGTTTTATAAAACTGGTGTTAAATAATAATTTTTTTTTTTTTGTATTATTATGTAGTGAAGAAAAATGTATATATTTTTTATTTTATTGAAATATCTGGTAAAAAGTAAGTGTGCTTTATAAAATTGTTACATATTATTATATATATATATATGGATATATTTGATTTATCGGGTGCATATATATATATATATATATGGGTTGTTCTCTACAATACTTACAAATTTGGCCAAGCAGACTGACTTGAATGATACATTTGTAAATTTTCATAAAAATTAGATAAATGGTAAGCAATTAGTCAATTATTGAAAATTTTAATAGCAGCAGAAATAGTTTTAAAAATTCGACTTAACAAAAAAATAAAATAAAAATTTTAAAAGTGAGGGAATGATTGGTGAGGGAATGATGAGTGAGGGAATAATGAAACAGATATGAGGGAATGATTGTGTACAAAAGAAGTTAATTAACACAATATTTTTAATATGAATTGATACAATAAAGTACATTTAAATAGATGAAAACATGAAAACTGATGATCTATTATCACATGGCTGAGGGAGTATAGTCTTTCTTTCCCCATAAGATGTGTGGTAATTATCTTCATCTTTTTACTTTCTTCTATCTTTACAAGAAGAAATTATTGGATTTGTGAAATTTTTCGAATTTGGTTTTCGGTGGATTTACATGTTTTAGGGGTCAGATATCCTGAAAAAAAAAAATTATTTTACAAAATCTCTGTCTATCTGTATGCGACACAAATTTTGTGGGCACTCTATCTCAAAGACTAATAGATGGAATTTAATAAAACTTTAGATTCAGTTAGTTCCCAATATAAATTGGTGCTGATTACTTTTTGTTGTAAATTGCCCAACAGATGGCGCTGCTATCATACTTTTTCGTGATTTCCATAATAGCTATATCTCTAGAGCTAATGCTCGGATTTTCATAAAACTTCAGATTCAGTTAGTCCTTGATATAATTAATTTGGTACTTATTTCTTTTTGGGGTAAATCACACAACAGGTGGCGCTGATACGCTGCATTATTCATGATTATTGCAATAGCTACATCTCAAAAACTAATGCTCATATTTTTTATCAAGCTAAAGATTCAGTTAGTCTCTGATATAAATTGGTCCTGATTAGTTTTTGGTGTAAATCGCAGAGTTTGGTGTAAATCACCCAACCAATGGTGCTGTTAAGCTGCATTTTTCAGGAAGTATTAACATCCCAGCAAAGAGGAAATTGCTGGCCAGCAGCAAGATAAGTGCTGGCAATGATGGAGAAGTGCTGGCTGATGGTCTACCACTGCATGACCACTGCTGGACAGCTTCAGTCAACTTTCCTGTTGGAAATCATCAGATAAAATTCTGGTGGGCATCCATTTTATCTCATGTGCTGGCCCACCACTACATGGAAGTGCACGAACTTTTGCAGTATTAGTGCTGAGAAACTTTACGCTAGGTAGCGCTGCGAATATCAAAGACATTGAGTATTTGAACAATCTTAACACAATTTAAGCTGTGAAGCTATTTTTTTTTTGGAAACAGTAAAAAATATAGCACCACTGCCACCAACAAAATAAATAAGTAAATGAATAAATAAATAAATTCTTTATTTCGACGCACTTTCTTTTTCTTCTTAAATCTAGTTTTACTAGGTTACAAAGGATTTCGGTTTTCATAATTTACGCAGTTCAGAATCAATAATAAAAAAAACGCATAAAATACATAGGATTTCTTTACAATAGAATAATTTCTATACCAGTTTAATGATTGGGAATGTAAATCACAAAACAAACAAACCTGAAATAGTGTAATGAGAGCTTGAAAACGACGAGCAGTTGTAGCGTACGCTGAAAGCACTTGTTCATGTCCCATCACGAAAACCAAGCAGCATCGAGCGTGGTTAGTACTTGGGAGGGTGACTACATGGAAACCGCTGAAAGTTCAATTATTTCTATAGACATATCTATTATAGACACTTCTACAGATATTTCTATAGCTCTTGGTGAAACTAGCTTATAGAGAAAAGAGCCATAATTATATAATACTTTGTTTTTTTTATAGAATTCTATCAGAAATTTTTGTAAGGGAAAGTGCTGGGCCAGCAAAGGAATAGCAGTAGGATAGGTGCTAGCACTACAGGAAAAGTGCCGGATTGAAGTAATGTGATGGCATACCAATGCTGGCCTGCTGTTGGCCATCACTGATGGGCCAGCTGCATTTGGCTCGAACACTTTTCGACAGGTTTAAGTAATGGCACCCTTGCACTTTACCGCTGATGACACTGCTGGCTGCCATCTTTTTTCCAGCTGATGGCCCACTGTTTCTTTCTTTGCTGGGATGTATGAGATAGAAGAAAATTTTGGGATTGCCACATCTGACTAGTTTTGGTTTGGTTAATTATAGTTTGTGTTTGCCGATTACTTTTCTTCGGCTTTAATAAACTTGTTTCATCCTCAATAATTTATAAAATTAAGCTACTTTTACAATTCTC
Source organism: Maratus speciosus (assembly GCA_963932465.1). Classification (NCBI taxonomy): domain Eukaryota; kingdom Metazoa; phylum Arthropoda; class Arachnida; order Araneae; family Salticidae; genus Maratus; species Maratus speciosus. The sequence continues at coordinate 398,176,664 of OZ010792.1, forward strand.
ACACTTCCTTTGAAGGCAGGTTATATTGTTTTTCTCACAACATAATCCAAGTAATACATCAGGTGTTTTAAAATTCCTGTTTCATTAAGTTTTTAATACAATTATTTTCATGTTGGAATGAGCTTCACAAGCAGTTGTATCTCTTTCTTCAACATTAGGTTTTTTCACTTAAAGTGGTTTCGGGCAACAGAATGATGAATAACTCAAAACATAATCAACTTCTTTGAGAAACTTCTTGTATAAATACCTATGTGTCTCACATAAAAGCCTTCTTTTGTTTCTTTATTTTGCTTTTTGTGGTATAATCTTTCTTTCCTGGACAAAGTTTTTAGCAAAAAACTTAATATATCCTGTTTAATTTTATTAAATAGGTAACTGCCTCTCTTACAATAAGTAAAGAGATAAGCTTCCTTGCTAGTAATATTCTTCAAGCTTTGATATCTTAGTTTTTTTTTTTTTTGTCATGTGTAGCAATCTGCATTTTTTCAAAGTACTTCCCCTTAAAATTCTGTAGTACATTTGTCTACCTTTTTGACTCTTTCCCATACTGCTAAAGGTTGATGCCAATGCTGTGTAAAGAACGTCTCCAAATAAAAGCTTTTTCTAATTTTGGATGATATGTCTTTATTTCCAGTTATTTTTTCTTCTAGGAGTTAACTTTTAGATGTTTTTAAAAAAATTAAGTAAGGCTTGGTAACACTTTTTGTATTTTGATTATCTCCTTTTGCAGTTTTACAATTGAGTTTTTAATGACTGATTTTCTTGAAACAGTTTTGATCTGCCATGTCTAATTCTTTTTCTCCCAGCACTCTGCCTTGAAAAAAGACGTTCAGCCTCAGAACCACTAAAACTTGTGGAATCTCTGTTACCACTATTTGATGGAGTCTGGGGAGAAAGAAATTGCTCGATCTTCTTATTTTTCTTAATATTTTCTCTATATTTTTTTGAATTTTTCTTCCACGGCTTCCTTTTTTTGACATTGTTGTCTAGAACTCTTGTCCTTTCTCTTTTAAATATTTCAGTTTTTCTTTTTGCTTCATTTTTTCAAACTTCAAAGGATTATTTTTCATTTTCTCTCTTCTTTTTTTGCCTTATTCTTTTTTAAGCTTTGCTTTTTGTTTTTGCTATAGTGTATGTATCACTATTTACTTTTTGATTTTAATATAAATCTGTTTTAAAAAAATGTAGAAAAACTTCTGTAATAGAGCTTGTTTAAGATTAAAATCAAACATGTGAAAGCATAATTCAGATTTATGAAACAAATTGCACCAGTAATCTAGCAAGAAATCAGTTAAAAGTAATTATAAAATCTCATAAACCTAAGATTTTAAAGATTTTTTTTTAAAGTCAATGTATTTTAATCGCATAAAAAATGTAAAATGCTAATCAACACCATTCTACGTATATGCATAATTTTTTGCTAAGCTACTGTGACGTATTTCTAAATTTCTCCAAGAACAGTTTAAATAAAATGTTTTGGTTAGTTTGAGTCACGTAAATTTAAAAAAATAACATACTATTAGTATAAATTTTAAGCAGGAAAACTAAATCCATCATTTAAACGGAAAGCACATCATTCCCTCACTCATCTTGTCATTCCCTCATCCTCATAATGGTAAATGTGAGGGAATGATAAAATAAGACATTTTTACTAATTGTAGGGGAAAATGCAAAATTATGAAGAAATCCAAATTGTTTCCTTTAAGAGAAACACTTAATATATAATGTACGATAAAATTAAAATTTTTGATATTTACAAAAAAATGAATATTCTGTGTGAGGGAATGACTGCTAATAGAAACGCTTCCGGATATACTGACTGAAGAAAATTTCTGAAAAATTAACAAAATCTTACACCACCAATTTATGTTGCTGGACTGACAAGTGCTCAAAATGGCTTCTTCTCTGTGAAGGATGCTAGACTGCTACCGCTCTTTAGTGGTAGATATTTGAGATAATAGCAGTGTGTGAGGGAATGATGGTCTAACATGGGAAAACATATAATTGATTGAGTAGACTATGTAATAATAGTAAAAAATAATATTTTTATTATTTTTTGTAATGCACCAAATAAGAACTTTATTTTGCTTAGGGTATTTTTAATTATTTTTATTTCTGGATGGAAAGAAATAGGCAATAAAGTATGGTAGTACAGGTGAGGAAAAGGTGATGAAATGATGTTTGCATGATATATATTACATTTTTAAATACTAAATTTATTTATTTTTAAATTTTACTTTCTGCTCCTAATAAATTATGTTTAGATCTTCTAATAAAAATAAAAATAAATAAAAATGTAATGAAATTAAGAGCATTTATATGACTGGGAAGCACTTTTTGCACTATTGCAGAGAATAACCCATATATATAATTGATTAATATTGAGATATTTTATTTTTATGTTTTAATTGGTTAGATATAATTATGGCACACTTAATAAGGTCAAAAAAGATTGATCTTGTTACTGCGGTAATAGAGTTAGGTTTAAATCCCCCGGAAGATGCTAATAAAATAAACTGACTGAATTCATTGTAAAATCCGAAGGGTATAATGAGGATCTAGTAAAAAATTTGCTAGCGGGAATTGTAATCGAACGAGAAGAGAATGAGAAATTGTCGCAACAAAAGGAAATTGGAAGTCGCGAATTTGAATTAAAAAGTTTACAATGGAAAATACACAAAATACCCAATTGCATAATTTGGTATCTACAATCGCCGGAAAGGGTTCCAGCGTTGTTCTAAAATTGCTAAATAGATATAATAATGAGGAGGAAAAAAGCATTTACTTAACCCTTTTCAAATGCCAGGCAAAGCGTCCAATGATAGAAAAAAATGAATGGGTTACATATCTGCTTGCATTGTTACCGCTTGACATAGTTTGATAAACCGCAAAAGTGAAGAACTATCCAGTGATTACGACTGTGTGAAGAAAATACTTTTAAGACGTTTCAAACTTACACCAGAACAATTCAGGCAAAAATTCTTTTTACATAGAAAACAAAATTCAGTATCATGGAAAGATTTCTCATATGAAATTGCAAATTTTCTGAATGAATGGTTATCAAGATTACACATATCAACATTTGAAGAATTAAAAATATTTTAATTATTGACCACATTAGAGGAAAATTGTCCCTAGAAATGAAGGAACACTTTTGTGACGAACTACCCAAAATTACGAGTGTAGAGGATTTGACAAATAAATAGGACGATTTTGAAACCGCCAGAATTAACTCACGGAAAACTGAAACTAAGCCCCCAAATACGAAAATAGAAAGCGTCAAAATATTGAAAAAAAAAAAAAAAAAAAATTTGAAATTTGATTTTTATTTGATATAAAAAAGCGTTCCATCGAAATGACATAAGTCGCGTACCATATGAAAAAAAATTACACTCCTACGCCCCAAAAGAATTTAAATACTAAAATCCGTTGTTTTAATTGCAATGAATTTTCTCACCATTGGAGGGATTGTCCCTGAAAAAATAAAGCCTGATCTGCTGGAAGTGTAAATTCCTGGCCATAGGTCTGACCAGTGTACAAATAATTCTCCTAAAAATGCAAATGCTGCCGTGAGCAATAACTCAAACCCAGTGGATAAAATAATAAAAAGCGTGGGGATTTTAGGAAAAAATATGGATGCTTTAATTGATGCAGGAAGTGATGTCAATATGTGTAGTAACGATACTTATACAGCCCTGGGATGCCCTGAATTGCATGAAAATGATTTGGTTTTATCAGGTATTGGTGGTAGTCAAATAACACCCATATGATTTACGACCGTAAAAATTGAAATAGATGGTTACACAGTGAATGCAGATTTATACATTGTAAAAAATTTGAACCATCCCATAAATTTAGGAAATAACTTTTTGAAAGAGGTAAATTTCAATACTTCGGAAAAAGGATTGCAAATTACGGGGAAACGGAAGTTAAGGTAAATTACATCAATGCTTTCCCACAAGAAACAGTGATGACAAAAACCAGACGCATCAGCTATGCCACACCCAGATTTCATGCGATGTTGCGGTCAGAAAAGCAAAACAATCTCACGATAGGAAAAATGATTGAGACAGCTGAATTGGGGAGAAAGGAACAAACTAATCAAAATGAAACAGCTTTCAACTTTAGTGAAAAAATAAACATGCAATTAAGCTCTGATAAAAGTTGTTTGTTAGAAAGAGAACAGTGTTCCATCCCATAGTTAGACTTAGCGAAAACCACAGATATTTATTTAGCTGAGACAGCTAATTCTATTAATTTTGAGGAAGTTGAACTAAATCATATTACAAACAATACTATTAAGAAAGAGTTAACGGAACTGATCACTAATTCTAAGCCAAACAAGGTTAAGGGCACAGAGTTAAAAGTAAACATAATATTAACTGATGATATTCTGATTGTACAACGACCACATAGATTAGCATACCCAGAACAGGAATTTGTGGACAAACAAATACAAGAATGGTTGGAAATGGGTATTATAACAGAGTAGCTCTAATTATGCATCGCCTATAGTGTTAGAGAAAAAGAAAGATAACTCTTGGAGGCTTTGTGTAGACTATAGACCCCTAAATAAAAAAATAATTAGAGATAATTTTCCCTTGCCAAGAATAGAAGACGTTTCAGATAACATTGAGGAAGCGAAGGTTTTCATTAGATTGGATTTAAAAAATGTTTTTTTTTTTCATACAGACGTAGCAGAAGAGAGTAGTAAATATACAGCATTTGTCACACATAACTCCCAGTACGAATATTTAAAGCTTCTATTCGGATTATCGATTGGCCCACAACAATTTCAGAGATATATTCAAGCTGTTTTTAAACAGTTAATTAAAGAAAAAGTAATATTAATTTACTTAGACAATGTCATAGTACTTGCGAAGACTGAGGAAGAAGCGCTTTTAAAACTGAAACACGTCCTAGAAGTTGCATCAGATTACGGACTTGAATTTAATTTTGCAAAATGCCAATTCCTTAAACGGAAAATTGAATTTTTAGGCTATATTATCGAAAATAGAACTACTAGGCCCTCGGAAGCCAAAACTTTGGCAGTAAAGAATTTTCCTGAACCCCGCACCCTTAAACAATTACACAGTTTCTTGGGTCTAACTTCTTATTTCAGAAAATACATCCCTCATTATGCAACTATAGCAAGACCTTTAAGTGATTTATTAAAAGCGGGAAATACATTTAAATTTGGAATCCTCGAAAAACAAGCTTTTGAGACTCTTAAAGAAAAACTAGTTAACCCCACAGTATTGCATACATTCCAATGAGGCGCTATGCTAGAATTGCACACTGATGCAAGTGCCATAGGTTTTGGTAGTGTCCTACCACAAGAAGATGAGAACAAAAACTTGCATCCTATTCATTACATGAGCTGTAAAACCACACCTACTCAAGCAAAATATTTGAGTTACGAATTGGAAACACTCGCGGTAATAGAATCGGTTAAAAAATTCCGAAACTACTTATTAGGCACGAAATTTAAAATTGTGACAGATTGTTCTGCATTTCAAAAGACAATGGACAAAAAAGACATTATGCCAAAAGTAGCCAGATGGGCCCTATTCTTACAGGAATTTGATTATGAAATTGCCCACCAATCAGGATCTCAAATGAAACATGTAGGCGCATTGAGTAGAAATACAGTACTAATAGTTACCCGATCACATGATGAATTAACATTGAAAATAAAGAATGCACAACAAGAAGACGAACACATACAAGCAATAAAAAAGTTAATTGAAAAAAATGAAAGTTCAGAATATTTTATAAGAAACGACATAGTATACAAATATGAAAATGACAGAGAACTTCAGTTGATTCCTACCAATATGCAAAAGGAAATAATATATGACGTTCATAACAAAGGTCATTATGCAATGGCTAAAACTGAAATTATTTTAAAAGAAAATTATTGTATACCCCAATTAAGAAAGCAAATTGAAAGTGTCATTGCCAACTGCATAGAGTGTATACTTTATAATAAAAAGCAAGGAAAAGGAGAAGGTCTGTTAAACCCGATCCCCAAACAAAATATGCCCCTCGAGAGCTATCACATAGATCACATTGGTCCCATGCCTTCTACAAATAAAAATTACAATCATATTTTTACTGTTGTGGACGCATTTACTAAATTCTTTTGGCTATATCCTGTCAAAACTACAGCTGCTAAAGAAGTCATCGATAAGTTAACCCCACAACATGATATTTTCGGAAATCTGTCACAAATCATTACCGACAAAGGACCAGCATTCACCTTTGCTGATTTTGAGAAATATTGTAAGGAAGAGTACATAGAGCATATTCCAATAACAACAGGGATACCTAGAGGAAACGGTCAAATAGAGTGAATGCACCGAATTCTTATCCCAATTTTAGCAAAACTTAGCGTAGAAGGCCACACTAAATGGTACAAATTTGTCACGCCCGTGCAACCTATCATGAATAATACCGTATCAAGAAGTACAAAATTTACACCCTTCGAATTACTGACAGGAACGAAACTGCGACAGAAAACTGACCTGCATATCAAAACACTGTTAGATGATGAGGAATTAAATTCGTTCATATTGGAAAGAAATTTGAATAGAGAAATATCTAAGCAAAACATATTAAAAATACAACAGGAAAACATGAAAACATATAACAAAAAGTGAAAAAAGGCCAACACATATAAACTCTGTGATTTGGTGGGCATTCAAAAAACACAGTTTGGGACAGGTACCAAACTAAAGCCTAAGTTTCTTGGTCCCTATGAGATTACTGCAGTAAAAAGAAATGATCGCTACAATGTAAGCAAAGTTGGACACCATGAGGGTCCAAATGTGACCTAAGCGCTGCAGATCACATGAAGCCTCGGACTTCTACTGTCTAAGATGAAATATTTGTACTTTAAGTGATTTTGTGTTTTTTTAAATTTTTTTTTTAACTGTGTGTTATTGATATTTATTTTACTATTATGGATAAACTGAGAAAAGAACTACATCCAAGCAACAAGCAGAAAAACTTTACTATTTATCAAACACTAAACATATTATTTAAGGACTGAAAACTTTTGATCATTGGTATTTAGTGGTTGATTTTGCTATTATTTTGTTTTATCTTGTTTGTGGTTTTTTTTTTTTTTTTTTTTTTTTTGTATATTATACATTCTGGAAAAAGTAGTCCAATACCAGTCTGGTATATAAATTAGATGGTGACTTGGAGGACACAGCCCTGTCAGGTAGGCTGAATTTGTGGTGACAGAATTTGAACTTTTCACTGCAAAGACCAGCAAATTCTTAAATGAGGCTCTGGATGATCAACCTCAACCTCTGAGCCTACGAAAAACTGTTGAACCTACAAAAACATTTGTGAGAAAGAGAGAGACGACTGTTGATTGCTCATGTGAGCAGACGTGCTGAAACGTCATTGTTCCATGGAAAACCGAGTCAGACGGACCTGGGTTAAGCAGAATGTCCCCAGCCAGTTATTTTTCATGTTTAATCTGAAAGTAAATACCCAATATGTATATATGATCATCCCCATATCCGAGAATATTAAAGTGTCAAGATTTCATTAAAAATCTGCGTGGATTAATTACTTCTAGACACCGACCCAGAGTAGAAGTACATTTATTCCACAAAGTGAGTGTACATTTATTCAACATACATGAATATTTCTTTTTTAAAAAGTATGCCTTTAGAAATGGATGGAACCACTGAATGAGTTTTTTTTTTTTTTTTTTTTTTTTTTTTTTTGTATTTTGAACTTGAACTCAAATGACACATTAAAGCTGCACAAAAAATTAAGAAAGTGAAAACTAACTCTTAAGCAAGCTCCAGAAAAAAATTCTTTTTGAAATAGTAAATATTAATATTTTTTTAAACAAAAGATATTGTTAGAACTGGAAAGGTACAGCATTTTTTTATTTATTATTATTATTATTATTATTATTTTGTAATTCTACAGATGACCAGGTAATTATGATTTAAAAAAAAAAAAAAAAAAAAAAAAAGGGGGAACAATTTTTTTTTATCTGCTTGAAAAATTGGGGAAAACCTGGACAGGCACAGAGTTGTAACTACCTTACGACTACTGTGATCCAATGACCACCCCATTAATATGTAAACTACCTCTTGGTCTGAATAATCTCTTTCAGAAACAAAAGACAAAATAAGTTTTTTAACTGCTTGATTGGCTGGATTTGTTTTGTTCATCTTCCTTAAAATCTGAGATAACAATTCCTTGTAAGGAACAGAAGCTGATTCTGCTTTTGATACATATTTCACAATGTAATGCAAAACAGCATCCTTTAACGTAGTAGGACTGAAATCATGCTAGCTCTCCAAACTTGTGTGTCAAAGCAATTATAGTGTTGTGGATATAATTGGGAAAATGCTAATTATGCCATTTTCATCCTGAAGCTTTGGTGAGTTACATTCTGCTTTTGGAAAATCAAATCTGTAGCTATATATAACTGTTTGTACACCTTTTTTTCTTATGCAATAACCTAATCTTGGGGCAAACCTTAGTTGTCAATGGAGATTATACTAGAGAGGAGTGTAAGTCCGCGACAATAAATAGTTCTGTACAGAATCTGAAAGAAATGGCATATTAAATCTCTTTTTTTCCACATTTTTATATAAAAAATGATTGACTCATTAATCAAAATCGATTGAGCATAACATATATTCATTTTTATGTTAAATATCTAATAATAATTAAGGAAATGTATTTATTCGCAAGGAAGGATTCTGGCGAGAATTTGGCGCGGTGCAAGCAAATGGCTAAGTAACCTTAGACCCCCAACAGAGATCTGCGGGGTGATGGTCAATAGATAAAGCCTCCTCTTATTATTAGAGATAGTAGATTTTTTATGTCCAATCAAAAGTTTCTTTTTTTTAAACTATTAAATATAGAGAAAAATTTTTGGTGGATTCGAATTTTTCGGAAAATTTCACCCCAAGTGCATACCCAATATATGGCTGAGACATTTAAAATAACAAAGAAAATTTTTTTTTTGCAAATTAAAATGAATAAAAGAAGCTCTTTATTTTAAGACTGTTATCATAAAACTATTTTCCCCTGCCCAAGAACTGGAAACTTTCTATTTTAGGGCTTGTTTTTAAACGTAAAAATAGGATACTTGCAGGCATGATATTTGAAGGGATTTGAAATCGAACAGTTTTTATTAGTTTCCGGTAAATTAATTACAAGCAATTGTTATCTAAGAATGTATTTTTATTTCTTTAGTTTACTGGACAATCGGGTTGGATAGAAAATTTTAGTGGATTAGACAATTTCATCTCAAGTAAATATGAAGCACCTGGAAAGAATATGTAAAATAACAAGAATTTTCTTTTTTGTGTAAATTAAAACTAATCTTTTTTTTTTTTTTTTCATGCGGCTTTTCTTAAGTACATTCACGATATAATTTCTATCTTTCCGCAAACAGAAGTTTAAACTATTCTTATTTTACTTACAAGGAGAGGGTCCGAGGTTGGTCTCACGGAATCCAGCGATCCTTTGTACATTGATAGAGTATAGTTAATAGATAAACATATCAACAGGATAAAGTGCAATATTCAGGAGGGTCGTAAAAAACGAGCCCCAAAGTTCACCCATTATTGACTCTTTAGTATATAACCGGATAAATTACTCTCGCTTGCGAGAGGCTCGGTAGTACAGTTGGCAGTGCGCCAGACTTTTAATTTTCTACTTCTGGGACGTCTGCGGGTTCGGTACTCCAACAAGCTTTTTTTTTTTTTTTTTCAGACAAAATAATGATCAGTTATTTTCAAACCATAATTAAAAAACATATATCTAATTATTTAAAGTTAGACAAATATTCATAAAAATATGCTTCTGCACGCACACACACTTATATATATTATGTGCTTATTAATTTACAGAGATATTGCCGCTTTATGGATCTAATGGGGGGAAAAAAAGGAAAATAACTGAATTATTCAGTCGACAAAATTTAATTTTCACATTTATTTATAGACTTTCTATGAATAGATACCTGTTGTTTTCAGCGAAGTAAATTAAAATACGCTACATAAAATTAAAATATGCTATTTTACTTTTATCTTGTCAATTTAAAATGTTACAATTTTTAATTTTTTTCTTTTTTTTAATTTTTAAAACATAATTATTTTTTATCATGGGATCTCATGTTTGGAATTAGAATAACTGTTTTCGGTTAAAAACCTTGTACGTAGATTTGCAGGTGGTTTTTAAGCAAAACAAGTACGCTATAGAAAATGAACAGGGAGGTTTAAAATGTTTACCTTTCTTTTGTTGAAATTTAAGCACCCATCTGCCGCAGAGCGAATGAGTACGGCATTTTGTTTTTAAAGTTTTGAAGTGATTAGACGTTGTTCTTTATTATAATGTCATAATTAAAAGGAAAAAAGTTATTTTGTAAAAAATGTCTAGTGAAGAAGCTTCTAAATTTACAAATATTGAAAAGCGAATTTCATAATACACAATTCATAGCGAATCATCAAAATTGATATTAAAAGATGTAGTCGTGTATTACGCAAAGTTACTCTCTGAAAATAATTTAATTTCATCGGAGTCTTCAGACGCTATTTCTTGTGAAGCCAAGCTTACCCCGAGAATGAACTTTTTCACAATAATCTAGAACTATTTTGTGATAGAATAACTTATAGTTGAAGCACAGCTTTGGTAAAACCAGGCGACGTTTATTTTTATAGGCAGGTGAAAAATATGATTAAGCGGTTACAAAATTGTAATTGTTTAATTGAACAGAAAAGAGAAATTAATTCTCGCTAAGATTGTATAAAAATTCATTCAATTGTGAATTATCAACTCTCTTCACCTATATTTTGTAACATGATAAAATACGCCTGGCATGCATCGAAACTTTCACATAAAAGAATAATATTTATGAATGTCAATGAAGTGTGTTTTCCAAATGATCTTTTTAAAACGCCTTGTTCCTGTAAAAACACTTCTTTTAATATTCGTGCACGCTGTCGCAAAAGTTTCTGTTTCATATGTTTTTATGATAATTATCATCCCGGTTCCTGCCCGTAATCAGAACCTCAATTTTAATAGAACACATTTATTTTTTAAGTACATAGTATAGACAGAAATGTAAAATAAATTTAAATAAGTGTACGTCATTGTGAAATATATGTAAGTAATTGTAAAATAAATATAAATGATTGTAAATAAAACTAAATATAAAATTTACAAAAATGCTGAATGCAAAAAAATACGTATATACTGCATAAGATTCTTGCTTTTTTTTAATTATATCCATAAGGATGCAATAAAACTGTCTCTCTCTGTAAATAAATAAATATGTGTGAATGCGCCAATATTTATATTCGTCTTACATTTAAATAATTATATATATATTTTTTAATTGTGGTTCAAAAATAATTTATTATTATTTTGTCGGGGGGAAAAAATCCTCGTTGGAGGATCGAACCTGCAGATATCCGTAAAAACGAAAACTAGAAGTCTGGCACGCTGCCAACTGTGCTATCGAGCCTGTCGCAAAGGTACTTAATTTATCCAATTATATACTAAAGAGTCTATTGGGTGAACTTTGGGGCTCGTTTTTAACGGCCCCCCTGAATATTGCACTTTATCCTATTGATATGTTTATCTATTGACAATACTCTATCAATGTACAAAGGATCGCTTTATTCCGTGAGACAGACCTCGGACCCTCTCCTTGTTAGAAAGAATTGATCAGCAGTTAATTTAATTTGTCTTTTTAAACAACAGTATAAATTTAATATTTTAACAGTATTTTAGACACAAAAAAAACAAGAAAAAATTCACCAGTTATTCATAATGCATGCTACAGTTTTATGCATAAATGTAAGTTAATTTGATTTGATAAGTAAAATTATAATTTAACTTGACATAAATCAATCAGGCCCGTACGAAATGGGGGGAGCGAAGGGGGGCAGTCGTCCCAGGCGCAGAGATTGAGGGGCGCGACTACCAACACAAGCATCTTATTTTGATTGTTAGAAGAAATTATAGATATACATATCGAGAATGTTTTTTCAAAATGGAAATACATACATTTTTCGTTTCAAAGTTTCACCGTTCCTCAACCCATACCCGAATACAAATGTCTGATTAAGGACTTCTTCCTTTTAAAAACTTATTTTGACATTTTTAATTAGTTAATTAGTAATTTTTTTTTTTTTTTTTTTTTGCTTTGGATAGCTGAGGTTTATCTCTACATCTCTCTTTTTTTTTACTTTTTCGATTGTGTTTGCAGATATTTTTTTAGAATGACACTTTCATTTTCGGAACCGGTTTCGAAAGTGAAAGTAACTTAATAAAATTATCTGCAACCAAAATTGAAAAAGAAAAAAAAAAAAAAAAAAGCGATGTAGATATCGACCTCAGCTATCCAATGCAAAAAAATATTTAAAAATTCCGAGGTGCAAACGAGATATTAGAAAATAAACTCCTCATAGGGTTAGCATTAGTTCGCGAGTGTCTTCGTCTGTAAGGACAGGAGCCTTACACATGAGTTAATGTTAAACCAATGGGAAGGTTCTTTTCTAATATCTCGTTTGCATTTACACATTTTTAAATGTTTTTTGATGACTGAGGTCCATGGTCTACATTCGCCCGCTGCATAATGTAAGTATGAAATAAGCTAAATTAAAAAAAAAAAAAAAAAAAAAAAAAAAAAAATATTGACAGAATTCTCCATTTAAGACAATTTTTAAGCATACTCAGAAGCAATAAAATAATACAACAATTAAGAAATATTAAATATTCAAAAATAGATTTCTACCAACATTTAACAAAACTGACAATTAAAAAAAAAAAAAAAATCCTGCTACAGGGTCTCTGATCCCTTTTGGATAAATTAAAAAACACGTGAATGTAAAAAGAAAATTATAGAAAAAGAATCAAAAATTCTTTGCCACGGTAGGGTTGAGGAAGGCAAGGCAGTTTTTTATCTTTCATTTTTAACAATCAGAAATGAAGAAAGTTTCGTTTAAAAAATTAATTTTCAAAATCCAGAGAGAGGCGGTGGCCCTTCCTGGCCCCTCCCCAGCCGGCGTCCCTAAAGGGGATTTTTTGTTTTTAAATAATTTTGTTCTAAATGTATTTTGGCTGTCTATCATCAACCGGAATTCTTTCAAGAATATAAAAAAAAATCTGCGTGGAACGGGAAAAAACAAATTAATTGGTAAATTCAACTCGCACAAGTTTATTCCTCCAAACAATGACAAACAGCCTGGCGATCCAAGAATATACTTCAGCAGTAAACAAATAATATAAATTAAATCCGAAAAAGGATTTTTGTGCGCGCCAAACTCATCGCTGTATCTCCCAGTATGGAAATCCTACAACGTCAGAGTCGGTAAAAAGGCTCGCTCAGTATAATCACCATTGACAACTAAGGTTTGCCCGAAGATTAAATGTCTTGTGTGTCATTGGGTTTGATTTAAGAGCTGGATGGTATCTTTTTCACGATCTTACTGGAAATACCTGAAAAGCACACTTGACAACAGTGTATATCATTTGCCAGGACATTCTTATCAGGATTAAAAGTGCTGTATAGTTTTCCAAAAAAAATCCTTCCGGCGTGTACTGGGAAGAAAAAACTTCCCTATTCGTTGGTTTTAAGATTTTAGCTAATTTTACTTAAAAACACAAAGCCCAATAATTTGGCAAAATTCGTCAGCTTTAGTCAAGTTGCCTTCATTTATGGAAACCTATTTTTGTTGCTAAATTTGGTGATATTTTGCCAAGTATTGCAAGCTTGGCGAGAAATTGACATTGGCAAATATGAATAGTATATAGTGTTAAGCATATAAGAGTTGCAGTAATGGTTACAACAATGAAAGAAAATGTGCTAGAAAAGCATGTTTACTAAAACTCATAAATTAAAACAAATTATGGGGAATCTTGCTGCCTTCTTTCAAAATATCAGACGCTTAAAATTTCAAACTGTTATATTGCAGTTATTTTTCAAGATAGCTGTGAAACAAAACATGCTCCTGAATTCTTGTATCAAGACCAAACAATTAAGAGGTTTCTTTTTTTTTAGGATTTCTAATATTTTTGTACATCTTTTTGAATTAAAAATGTTTAAGTGGCTGCCATTTGAAACAAAATGGAGATGAAGCTGGCCAACGAACTCAGTCGAGACATTGGTACGTGTCCTATAGGCATGATTAGTCACATCCAAATCAGTTCATAAATATTAGTGCTATTGCATGACAAAAATCAGACATATATATATATATATATAAATTAATCAACATTTGAATGGAGGGTGGTTTTGGGGGGGTGGGGGGGTGGGGGTGGGGGGTCTGGAGCATGGGTAAGCTGGAGCTGAGTAAAAAAAAAATTTCTGAAATTCACAGCAAATTTTCTGAAAAGTTACTGCAGAGAAGGGGAAGGGGGAAATCTACTCCCAGCACAAACTATAAGTTTTTACTGCAGCCTTTTGACAAAATTCGCATTTTTTTGCGATCTTTTAACGAACTTTTGTGTTTTTTCGTAATCCTTTGACGAAATTTGTGGTTTTTTCACGACCTTCTGACGAAATTTGCAGGGATTTTTACGATTCTTGGATGAAATTCGTGTTTTTTCGCAATTCTTTGACGAAATTTGCATTATTTTTCACGATTTTTTGACGAAATTCATGTTTTTTTTTTTTTTTGCAGTTCTTGGACGAAATTTGTGCTTTTTTTGGCGATTCTTTGATGAAATTTGCATTATTTCCTTGATTCTTTGACGAAATTTGCTTTTTTCCTGCGATCGTTTGACGAAATTCACGATTTTTCTTCAAATGATTGACAAAACTTATTTTTTTAGATGACCATTTATCAAAATTCACGATATTTTTTATGTCCGAATTTTCGGATTGATGACCGATTTTTTTTTTAATTTTCGGAAAATTCGGAACAGAATCATCCCTAGTCTGGAGGTCATGATAGATGAAAATATATCGAAATTGCTTCTCTCCAAACAGTTGCAATAGGTAGTTTCTTACTTTTTGTAATGGAAGCTACCTAATATGCTGCAATGCCTACTACATTTTTTACATTAGTCATGTCTAGCGTTTCCACATTTGGCCCCTTTTATCCACAACAAACCATACATGTGAGGAATAAATGGACAACGTGAAAATAGTACAAATTGTAAATATGCATGTAAAAAAGATTGAAAACAGATGTTTTGAAGCTTCTAAAGGTCAGTCATCAGTGCAAAGGTTAAAATTAGAGTTTAAAACACAGAAGTATGCATGAAATGCAGCTTACAGATTGTGGTCAAGCACAAAATGGCAGTAAGTGTTGAAAACAAACAGCGGAGTCAAGAGTTCGGATGTACCCTAGGAGACCAATGAGAAGCACTTAGCCATTCTGAAAGAGCTTAACCAAAAGTCTGAAAGAGCTTCCCAAAAATCAAGAACATAAATTGTTGAGCATTTCTGAATTATTGAACCTTCGGAAAAATAAAAATTCTGAAGGTTCAATACTTTAGAAATGCTCATCAATCAGTTTGCACTTTAAAAAACAAAAAACTCGGGGTCGTTACATACATAAGAAGTAAAACTTCTAAAAGCCTATAAATATTATAAATCACAAATGTGCACGTCGGTAACATTGATGTCATAGCAATGTGGACAACAATTAGGTTATAATGCAGACATTACAACAATGAAGCTAATGTTTTTATTAATAACTCAAACAATTGCAATGATAACTCTAAGGAAAAATTCAAATTTTGTGTCTACATTTTGGGTGTTAGGATTAATGAATATTTTTGATTTTCAATCCCCAACAAGATTTTGGCAGTATCAATTTCCAGTCCAAGTTTGGTGTGAATGCAAATATTTTGGGAACTACTGCATTCACAAAATTGCAATTTTTCATGTGAAGCTGGAGCTGTGCTCTCACAATGATTTATAGATTTTATACATATTACATACTGTACTAACAAGAGAACCACTTTTGGTGTTGCTCGCACTGAGCTTTGAGACCTGGTGCATTTTAAAGCCCTATATAATGAAATTTGAGAATCGATAAAATTTTTCTGTTAAAATAATATTTCTTGATTTTAAAGCAGCATAACTTTCTGAAAATGCAATTTTTGAGTCCACTTATCAGACTATTAACACTGTATTTTTTTAAAGAAAAGAATTTAAAAATAAAAATTAGTTAATAATAAGTATAAAATATTAAAAAAAGTTTGAAAATACCTTAAAAAACCCACAAATTTGATTTTGAAAAATTGCAACATTATATTCATATTTTTGGCAGGGAAACAGTTGGCGTTTATTTTCAAAAGTAGAGCTTTCCGGCAACCCTAGCCAAATACCATAGCTGAATTTGTAATAGCTAGAAATTGCAATGTCCGACATTATTTAGCCACAGTAATTTTTCTAAATTGGGTAAAAATATTAATTTACTTTATGATTACTTTTACCAAAGGACCATTTAATACAGCAACATTTCATTTTAAACACTCGAAACTTTATTCCATTCGATTTCAAAAGAAAATAGCTTGCTTATTTTCTGTTTCACTAAAAAATAGTTTTCAATGATCTTCGAAGCTTTTACAGAATTATATTTATTACTTATATATTTATCGTCTGCATAGAAAAAGAAATAAAAACCTAATATTTGTTTCTTATGCTGTCAATTCTAAAAAAAATCGCAATCTGATATATTAGTAATGTGTATTGTATATTTACTCTTTGGATAAAGCGGGCGGAAAAATTGTAGTGCCATATTTGGCGACTTAACTCACTTTTGGCGTGGAATAAACAAATAAAAATGTAATAATAAAAAATTAAAAGTACAAAAAAGTATACAAAATATGACTTTAGCAGAGAAATTTTATCGGTTCTCTAACTTTTATGTATAGTGTTACAAAATGTACCAGGTCTCGGTGCTAGGTGCGAGCAACACCAAAAGTGGTTCCCTTGTAAGATTAAATTCAGTTGTTTAACAGTTTCAGAAGCAACATTAATGGTGAGCTAGGATTCTCCATTTTGATTTCATGTTTATCAATTTAAAGACAGTAAACTACAAATGTAAATGCAGCTTTATATAGAAGAAAATTATTTTTTCCTTTTGTTTTTACGTAATAATTCATGCAAAATAAAATATGAAAATGTGTAATATGATAATGAATTTTAAAAAGAACCTTAGCCTTCTGATTGCATGAAAAAGTAAAATAAAAAAATACTATCTAATAAAACAATGGAATATAATATAATAATAGTAAATATTCTAAAATATTACAACATCAAATTCTTTGAAGTTACAAACATACACAGTAGACTTTTGGACGGTAGATGCAAGAGTCCTTTCAACTTCATCTTCTGAATCAGATTCTGAAACTTGTTTATTAATCTCTGAAGGGATAACTCTATTTCCTAATAATGATTGATAAGCAGCAGATGCTGAAAAGTACAAATTGAAGAATATAAGTTATAATGGGATAAAATCTAACAGAGATAAGCACAAAGAAACAACTTGTAAATTGTGCAAAAAAGACAATATTAACAATAAAAGCTAATTATTATTGACTGAACAAAAATAAAATAATATTTCTAAAGAAATAATGTACCTCAAAAATATTTACAAATAAACAAAATAGGTAAGATCTTCTGAATTATTGATGGACATGAAAGATATAAACCAATACTTCTTTATTTTCAGTGAATATTTAAATACTAACCAGAGCTTATTGTGCCCCACAGCCTACCAGAACACTGTTGTATGTTCCATATTGCTATTTTATATATTTATAGTACAAAAAATTCTTCGCAAGTAAGATTTTCAGAAAATTTCCTTTATACATGCGCTTGCAATTTGTTCATTTCTAAGATTTTATTACAGTAAACTCTGTCTAAGGCGGAATCGATCTGGATTGAGAAAAATTTCCGTGGTAGACAATATTCTGGCTTATGCAAAATAAATCCCTGGAAGATGACGATCTTTTATTGATTCTCCTGACTAGAAAATCGGTTGAAAACTGAAATTCTGAAAGATCCTTTGTCTTTTTAAAGATAAATGAGAAACTTTATTCAATTTCTTAGTACTGCTGTAATACATTCATATTGGAAGTTTATACACACCAAAAAAAAAAAAAAAAGAAAAAACTTCGAGAATGAGGAAGAACGCTATAATTTTGAATTTGAGTACAATCTTAAAGTATAATATATTGTACTTTCGAAAATACGTAATCATTTTCATAAATGTTCATTTTACTAGAAATATTAACTTTTAGATGCAATTTTGCATATGAAAAAATGGCATAAGCATAAATTCCTTAAAATTTAAAGTTTCTGTTCTTTTGAATTAACTTTTTTAAAAGCTTATGGAATTTTAGCTAACATGCTCGACATTGAGTTATTTGACTTATCAGTTTTAAAGTTTAATAAACAAAACGCTTTTCATTTTTAAATTATCCTTTTTCCGCCTTATGCAAAATTTTGGTTTCGGTGGGACCTTAAAATCCTTTCCGTTTCCGCGTCAGACAGATTCCGCCTTATGCAGCATGAATTAATGTAATTTTCTATGGGTTCGCTGGGACTTGAAAAAATTTCCGCGGTAGACAGATTTCCGGCCTATACAGAGTCCGCCTTAGACAGAATTTACTGTATATATATTAGTGTCAATACCCGCCCTAGGCGGGTAGAAGTCATGGTTTCACTTAAAATTTGATAAAAATATTCATATACCATTTATCAACAATAAGGAAAACGGATCTGAAATGTTAAGTTCAGGCATTGATTAATGCATTTTTAATAGAATTGAATGACCTACTTTAATCAAAAATTCTGGAATTTAATCACATTAAGATTAGGCGAAGATTTCTATTTTGAATAGTAGTGGTAACAAAAAAGTGGAATGCTTGACAGCTATGTATATGCATATAGATACATTGAAATTTAAAATTGTTTCTTTTGCTGTAAAAAAAAATGAATGAAATATAAATATACAGATGGAGAGGATTGGGGTGGGGGGGGGGGGGGGTGCTACGGTTGTTGGTACTGCAGAATATCAGAGAGCTCCAGTGCTTTATTTGTTAAAATTAAGCCCTGGTAGTAAATCTAAAAGAGCATTTACAATTTTTTGGCTCAATAGTGCAAATATAACAAGAACAAGATTAGAACTTCATCTACACAATTGAACATCTATTGAATGTTTGAATTTATAAAACAATAGCAGGTTATCTAATTCGGATACCATCAAAACAGGATTCTTTTAAAGAAAAAAAATCTATTGAAAAATGGTTCAACATGGTGTGAGTACAATGAAACACAAATTACACCAGAAAGCAATTAATCTAAGAATTTTATTAATAATTTCCAAATCTTTCAGTTTTAAGCATCATATATTAATATACAAAACAATGATTAAATTTAAAGCAAGATTTCCTTATTTGTTTTGTGCAAATGAATAATGAAATAAACATGTTACCAGTAAATGATCCTTTTTCATCCACACTATCTGAATCAGACAGAGATATGACAGGAGAACGAGTTCCTAAAATTAAAATATTATTTAATTTTTTATTTAATTATTCAGTTATTATTTGACAATATAAGTCAATTATTTGACAGTTGATAGTCAAAAGAGATTGAGCATAATTTTTTTAAATGCTGATGATATATACAACAAAATGAAGCTTTGCAAATACTTCAATACTGTCCGAGACCAAATAATATTTAATCACCACTCACCACATGGTGACTAAACAAAAAAGTGAAATAAAACAAACAACCAATCACTTTTTTTTTACATTAATCTCCAGAAATTTGTTTTCATACATTTCTATCAATGATGGTGAAATTCTGTATATTTTATTATTTTTGTAGTATGTTGTAAAATAATTATTAAATAGTTTACTGAGACTTGTGAGGGTGTTTTCCAACCAAACAGGAATGGCATTTACATTATATTTTCGTTTATAAGCCGAGAATTTTTGGACATTTTTTTGGCTTGAAAAGGGGGATGGGTGTCAGCTTATACACGAGTCTAAGACAATTTCCAAATTTGACACTCATAAAAAGGATGGGAAATATAAAAAACATAAGAAATACCTAAAATTTTCTAAAATTACTTTAATACTCCACTCTTTTATAATGAAACAAATCACCAGTCATCTTTTACTATCCAAGTCATTATCAGAATTTTCAAGCAACTCCTTAAAATTGCTTTTTCTCAATTGGTACATCAGGATGAATATCGTCAGTATCTAGTTCATCACCATCGCCATCTTCTTTAACCCTTTACTGCACCATGTGCCATATCTGGCACATACCTAAAAACATTATAATTTTCATTATGTGCCATGAATTTGGCCAATATGATATCTATCCCTGATCAGGAACAATCGAAAGAATCGAATAATACTTATTTTGTCCATGTCAGATGGCTGCAGTAGACAAAAAATTAAAATTTGTTCTTCGGAAACAAAAGAAATTTCGATCAAGTTATTAAGGTAAAATTTACTTTTATTATTTTTCTTGAATACTTAAAAATTTTAACATAAAAAAAGTTGCAGAGTATTTAGCAGATAAAATTAATTAATTTAAGTTCATTTAATTGCAAAATATATCAATACAATATTTTAAAACCCCAATTGTATAAATATGGCAAATACCATAAAATATCAAATTTGAGCTGAAAATTTTAAACTTAATTTTTTAAAACTATTTTTTCCATTATTAGAACGATGTATAGATTTCAAATAATTTTTTCTCATAAAAATAGAAAAATTCGTGCAGTGAACGGTTAAAAATGACATCATCCCCAGTTCCATTCATCACATTACTGATGCAACACTTTTTGAAAGATTGGACGATCATTCCTTGTGGTAATTCAAGACAAGCTTCTTGCACCAATTCAGAGATAGCAATGGTATTAACTTTTTAAAAATTACTGCCATTTGTCTCAGCAACATCCCCACATGACATCCATTCAGTCTATTTTGAACGGAGCCTGCCTTTAAATAAATCATTTAGAAAATTGTCTGAGTGTTGAAGAATAGAAGTAAGGCCACCTGGGATCTACTGTAGATATCAATAATTTCAGAGAGTGCATTTTTTTCCTATTAGCTATGCAAAAAACAAGTAATATAAAAATTTTGTTTTTAAAGTCAATTCCTACTTAGGCCATCAAAGAAAAATTTAATATAATCCTCTAAGCTAATATTAGTTTTGTTGCATTAAAATATCTCAATTTGTTGATTTTCTATAAGAAAATAGGTTTACAATGGAACTCTATGGGAATTTGGCAAAATATTAGAGATATCGCCAAGTTGGCATCACTTTTGGCGACTCATTTTGGCCACCAAATTTGACGATATATCGCCAAGTTGGCGACAAACTTGGCAGTATTTTGCGACAGAACAGGGTCACCCCCCCTATGGTAACCCCTTATTGAAAATACTTTCATTGATCTTCAATAACCAATGGCCGCCATTTTGTTTCCCATGTAAAACTAAAATTAATTAATTAATTAATATTTGAAAAAACTGTATTAACATCAATTGTCATCCAGTACAAGTTAAAAAAAATTTATTTCAACTTGATAGGATGAATAATGAGTATTTTATTAACGACTGAAATTTTGAACAAGATAAATAAATATATAAATAAATATAGGGAGAGTGTGAGCTAATAGTAGGAATTGAAAAGTGCAAAGTTTTCATTCGGTGAATTTTTCATCACGTCTGTTTAGTATCGGCTTACATATGGGTTTCTGATTTTGGATGATTTTTCACTGTAAAGTCATATACTCGGCTTATACATGAAAATACACGGTATATACTAAGTCATAATTCTGTAACTGATAGTTAACAAATAGGCAGCCTCATTGTGGTGCTTAGCAGTCAGAACACATAACTACATTGAAGAGCTCACATAACTGGGAGAAAGGGGAGAGGGGATGCTAGTGTGTTTTCTTGTTCTTTTTAATGATTTAAAACATTTTAGAAATATGTAAAGCTATATATTTTTAAATATTATACTAGATTGTAACTAAGAATTTTGTAAAGAATGTTTCCATCCGGTTAACATTACCTCGTGAATGTCATATGCTGACTAGCATAGGCTATTAATGTGAAAAAGAATATTATCAAGATATACTCTCTCTAATATATTTTGTGAGAATTAAATTCATCCTCATTCTTTTTTGACTAGTCCACATATACTTTAAAATTATTAATTGTAATTCATAATTACCAGATACACATTCAGAAGTTTCACTTCTGTTATCACTTGTTTCTTGTTCTTTATTTAGCTGAAAAGGCCCTCTTTCATTTGTAAGCTTCATAGAAAATTTATTAGAATGTCTTCTATCTGAGTTAGCAG
The DNA here is from genome assembly GCA_963932465.1 of Maratus speciosus. Lineage (NCBI taxonomy): Eukaryota > Metazoa > Arthropoda > Arachnida > Araneae > Salticidae > Maratus > Maratus speciosus. The sequence goes on from OZ010792.1 coordinate 398,199,012, forward strand.
CTTGATCCCTATTTTTATCAACGTCACTTATTGGAACTGTGTTATTTTTGGAGCTATTCTGGGTCTTTAATTTTGAAGATAGATGGGCTGTGTCCGATTCAAGAAAATCAAATTCATGATTTACACTATCTGCATCACTTTTAGACACAGAAGCGTCAACATTAATTTCTGAATAACTTAACTTTGACTGGGATTCGGCGAATACTTTCTTGCTTTCAGAATTTTTTACATCATTTCCAGCAACTAAAACTTCATCAGACAGCAATGAGGATTGCTTTTCTTGTAACGCTTCTTTGATGCTTTTGCTTTTCTTTGGTGTGCTAGCACTAGATTTTGCTTCATAGTTCTCATTTGTTTGTAATACATTTTCAGATTTTTTTTCTATATGCTTTCTATTTTCATTCATTTGTGGTGGAAAATGTTCAGTATTTAATGATGATGTAATAAACTGTGGATTATTATCATCTTTATTTGAAAAAGAAACGTTCTGCAATCTTGATGAATCTATAATTTCAGGTTCATCTTGGCTTACAGGTAAATTTATAGTAGATGATGTTGAATTTTGTATCATGCTCATTTGGGATGGAAAATGTTTGGTATTTAAAGAAGCTGTAAAAAACTGGGGATCCTTACCATCTTTGTTTGAAAATGAATCATTCTGTAATCTTGATGAATTTATAATTTGAGATTTATCTTTACTTACAGATAAAATATCTATAGTAGAAGATGTACAATTTTGTATATTTGTTTGACAAGAGAATTGAATTTCATATCTGCAGTTATCACAATATATAGTACTTTCTGTCTGTGTAGATGCAGCTTTTAATGCGAAAGATTTTAAACTATTTAATTCAGATTCTTTGTTAAAACTTTGTACAGCATTCAGAGTCTGAGGAATGTATCTTGAAGTAAATGGATAATTTGTATCATTTAAACTGGTTTCAACTTGGATATTCTGAAAAACAAAAATTATGAATTGAAAAAACATACTTATTTAAAATTTGACCTGAAAACACCCAGTTGCCACACAGAACATGGTAACAACAAAACAAAACAAATAAAGTAAAATAAATAAAGTAAAAAAAATGTGGCAATTAAGTAAAATAAACAATCAACCATTTTTTTTTTTAAATTTTTTTTTAAAGTGTTCCAAATTTTATACAGGTTGGCCCACATTTTTCACACCAAATGCATGATTTCAGAACCTTGCATTTTAAGTGATAAGTTTTAGCAGAAGCTTTATGAACTGTTATAATCCATATAAGGCATTAAATATATTAAATTTTAATTCAACAAGAATTGAGATTGAGAAAAAGTGGCCACTTAAACTAAAAGGGTCTACTAGCCATGAACTAAAAAGTTAAGTTAAAACAAAACAAAAAGTCTGAATTTATTTGATTAATGATTTACATGCCATTACTAGTTATTTTCCAAGGCGGATAAGAATATTTGAAATAAAATTTTAGTTAAAATCATTGCTTAAAACGCAAAGTAAAATAGAAGTTAAACAATCATTGTTATTAATTATCTTAATACCACAGTAAAAAATATCTACCCTATATATATAAAATCCTAATGAAACGAATATATGAAACGCCTGAAATGTATCGATTCTTTGAATCGACTGATTAAACAACTGACTTTGTTTCACGGCGATTTCTCCTAAAATATGGAATACTTTGCGATGAAATTAACATAAAAAATCCGTGTTGATCCACAGATCTCAAAACTGGTATTAGAATTTTTAAATTCGAATTAGTTTTCGAAATATTAATTTTTTTCTAATTTTAAATACATTTTTTCTAATGATGGCAACTCAAATTTTAATCATAACAGCAATTTTTTTTTCATAATTCAGAAAAGGTTACTATTTTAAATTAATTTGGCGACAGTTTGGCCTCCTTTAAATCTATGCTAAGAACAATGCTTTTTTTGTATTTCGTTATCATTTTATTAAATACAAAACTTTCATTTAAAAATGAAACATTTAAATTGATGGCTTTCACTTCTTTTTCTCTCTATTCTAAAAAAAAGTAACTACCGCTGTCACCGCCGCTGCCGCCGGTTTTGAATTTTTTGTGACCGGAGGTCTTTTTTCGTTAATATTAAGAAAAATAATGCATACAAAAATATGAAAATTGGCAGTATTATACAGAAATGTTTGATAAACATGCTGATGCAGACAGTTTTCAAATAGAAGAATTATTTTAAGAGATATTTAATGCTAAAGTTGGACAAAATCGTTCCACTAAAAAAGTTTTATAGGAGCAAAAACTATTCATGGGAATTTAATCATTTTTAGATCATTTTATACGTTTGAAGTTCCCAGTGTGCAGATTGTATTTCTTTTTTTAATCTGGCTAATTTTTTGAGGTTTTATTTCTATTTTAAATTCAAATTTTCAGCATTTCTAGAGATATTTTTTACAGATTTTAGAAAGTGATATTAATTTAAACTGTTGCCAACTGTAAAAACAGCGGAAACAATAATGTTTGCTTCAAAAAAAAAAAAAAATATATTTATACGTGTAATAAATTAAAAATTTATTTACACGTGACTATTATAAACAGAAAAAAAAAAAAAAACATTTTGAATTAGAATTAAATAATTATGTACAAAAGGCAGGAACTTATTAAAAATTACGTCATAAAAACTATAATTACACGTGAATTTTAAGAGATAAAGGAATTTGTAAAATAATAAATTTATTAACATGCGTTAGAAGTCTTAAATAGGAGAAATTACGTCATATTTACGTCACATTACCGTTATTACATAAATTGAACACAAAATAATATTGCAAAACGGTTTAAATTTAGAAATTGCGCTAGACATTTGTTTGATATTTTGAGAGGATACTTTTCAACTATTTTTGTTAGGAAAGCGCAAATAATATTTCATTTCTAACACAAGTATTTTCACGTGAATATTAAAAAGAAAAAGAATAGTTTGGTCAAAATTGCATCAGATTAAAAACGATTAATTTAGAATGTCTTATTTAAAAGAACTTTCTTTTCACTTTGTTAAAAAATACCGGAAGACAAAGATTCTGTTTACTTAATTCCTTTTATATTAGCTTATTTTGAAATGTTTATCTTATTTTACTTAATCAAAGATGAAAACAGCGATTGACATATGTATTTTTGGTACTACTTAGTTATCCCGTCGACCAAAAACCTATCATTCGCCAAACTATAAGATTAAATGCCAATAATGGTTGATCGTAAATGTCACATTAACTTGACTTTTAGCAAGTTACACGTGTCTACGTCATCAAATTATTTTTATTTTGACGTTTTATTTGTATTTTTATTAATGTTGCACTAATTTATTTGTTCTTTCGTTATTTAAAATAAAAATGATGTCAATTTGTATAATTTGGCGAGTGCTTTGGCGATTTATATAATTTGGCGAAATTGGTCGACGGGTTAATCAAGTAGTACCGCAGCGGATTTGGCCTTAAAATTCCCCAGTCAAAGAGAAATGAATAGAAATCCGTTTATAGGGAGATCGCCATTGTTTTTTAAATTATAATGCAATCTTCCGAAATCTTTTAAAACCCGATCAAATTAGCGTACTTTTAGAGTTTGCAGTGTCTGAACGGGGGTTGACGAGCGTAGCTCGTAGGGGGCAGAGCCCCCTAGTATATATATAATAACTGAAAATGTAGCCATTCAAAATTATAACTATATTTGAGCATTTTAAAATACTTAACAAGTTTACAGATTTTGAAAGCTCAGTACTTTAGTTTCTGCATTGACGACTGAATTTAGAAGACTACAAGGTATTTCTTTAAATATAACCAAAATAAAAGAAGACTTCCTCTTACAAGCCTGTTAACTTGTACTGTTTTAAATATTTTATTCTAAATAAATACAGAGTCAATTAGCAAGGTTCTACACAATTTCACACAAAGATTGTTTATGAGCCATAATTTTAAAATTATAAAATATGTATAATAATTAAGGATGCATTATTAAATATGCATTAAATGTTAGAATTATTATACAGTTGAGTGACTCAATTTAACAAATTTATTTATAGATCAACGATTTATAATATAACAATATTAAAATTTTAATTACCTTATGAAAAATAATCAAGAAATTTTGTCTCCTTTCTTTTTTGTTGAGAATGTAAAAATTTCCCAACAGTGCTCAATAATTTAATTAAAATTATTCAAATTTTTTATCTCTGATTTTAAAAGTATCAATGTAATAAATATTTCCCGAATACAGCAAAAGTGATTTTCAGTAAAATAAAAAGTTGGATTTTAGAAGCAAATAATGAATTTTAATTAGAAAGTAATGATCAATGAAGGAGCAATTCCTAAAGACTGATTGTGATACAATAATTCAAACTAGTGATTTGAGAGGTTCTGCTAAAACATGTCAATTAAGTAGTGTTTGAAATAATGTGCGGGATTGCACAAATTACGAAAATCTTGCATAATGAAAAATGCTATGCAAATCATTAATTTCGTCAAACGATAGTGGGGGGAAAAAAAATTAGTCAATGATTGCGGGGGAAAAAATCCTGAAATTGAATCGGTCGCGAAGTTTGCAAACATTTTGCTCTATAGAAACAAAAATTTTTGTAAGGATTTTTTGCCTTCCTCTTCACCAACAATCTATAAAATCCATCCAATTCAGAAATCTGCAAAGTCCTTGGCAGCAGTCTGTGTGGATTTGTGAAAGTGTACTTTATATAATATAATTTAATAAAGCGAATGATTTGATAGCATTGTAATGATTGCGGTAAACATAATTGTAATAATGACCAGAAAAAAAATAAAAAATTAAGAATTTGCATTATGAATCCACATCCCCCCTTCTCCCCATAAAATTTGAACTAAAGGAGAGAAATCCCACCCACCCACCCTAGAATTTAATCCTTATTTCAAATTTGACTTGGTAAGTTTCTTAAATGAAGTTTGTTATCATTGTAATAACCAAGATAAGTGAATAATAAATGCAGAGTTATTTCGGTTCTATTGTATAATGACATTTGGCATATGCAAAAAGGAGAGAGAAACAAATGATTACTACATTAGGTTTCTATATAAAATAGCTTTAGTAGAATGTATTGGTATTTAACACTCACTCTAAAGATCCCCAGCTTTTCAATTTTTGAACATAACAAATCTGTGCGTTGGTCTAATTCACTCATTTGCCTCATAATACTTTGATATATTTCTTCATTTTTCTTCTCTCTTTGGTGCATTTTTTGAAGATATTCTTGTAGAGGCACATTGAGATCTCTGTTATAAATCAAATTTCATTAAAATTCACTAACTTAATACAGTGTAATACTACTCTCACAAAAAGAGCATTACATATAGGTATATTGTCATAGAAAAATTAATTGAAGATGTATAAGAATGAGAATGGGAGAATCACAATGCAGAATTTTTTCCATATAGCTGAAGATGCGTCTAAATTCTGAAATAGACGAGCATATTCCTTAATTTTATATCATAATTTACTCTTATTTTGGGAAATAAACCTTATAATACCATTATGAATATTTACAAAACAGACTGATTTACATAAGGACCACATTTATCCGAATAGTTGTATTGTAATTTTTTATCACCACAATTTAATTATCATTACCAACAGACTAAGCTTTAAATTAACAAGTCGATATTATTAGTGATTAAAGAAAAGAAGGAAATAGGGTGATTGCCTTTCATCAAGGGCAATTCCAAGTCAATGTTATCAATTTTGGTATTTTATTTTTTACATCAAATAGGTATTATATATATATTTTTTTTTTTCTGATAGTATTAAACCTATATTTTTAGGTAGCTTTCATTACAAAAAGCTACCTATTGCAGCCATTCGGAGGAAAGCGATTTCAAAAAATTTTGGTATATTTTCATCGATCATGACCCCCAGACCCCGAAACCACCCTCCGTTCAAAATTGATATATATATATCTGACCTATGTCACACTGTAACTCTCGTAATTATGAACCGATTTCGATGTAATTCAGTTTGTACATAGTAATTACCAATGTCTCGACTGAGTTCGTTGGCCAGCTTCATCCGCCGTTTTGTTTCAAAATGGCGGCCATTTAAAATTTAAAAAAAAATTTAAAATTTGAAATGGGGTACCAAAAAATAAAAAATGGAAAAATATTTTTTTCTTATGTATTTGACTTTTATACGAAGATTCCGGAGCAGTTTTTGTTTCGTCTATATCTTAAAAAATGGCTGAGTTATAGCATTTTGAATTTCTAGTGTGGCTGACATTTTGAAACGTCCTGAATTTTGTCACGCGATAAAAGGCGTATTTATGAACCGATTTCGATGTAATTCGGTGTGTACATAGTACATACCAATGTCTCGACCGAGTTCGTTGGTCAGCTTCATCCGCCATTTTGTTTCAAAATGGTGGCCATTTAAAATTTTTTTAAAAATTTAAAATTTGAAATGTGGTAACAAAAAATTGAAAATGGAAAAATATTTTTTTCTTATGTATTTCACCTTTATACAAAGATTTCGGAGAAGTTTTTGTTTCGTCTATATCTTAAAAAATGGCTGAGTTGCAGCATTTTGAATTTCTAGCGTGGCTGACATTTTGAGACGTCCTGAATTTTGTCACGCGATAAAAGCCGTATTTATGAACCGATTTGGATGTAACTTCGTTTATACATAGTACATACCAATGTCTCGACCGGGTTCGTTGGCCAGCTTCATCCGCCATCTTCTTTAAAAATGGCGGCCATTTAAATTTTTAAGAAAAATTTAAATTTGAAATGCGGTACCAAAAAATTGAAAATTGAAAAAATATTTTCTTCTTATGTGTTTGACCTTGATAAAAAGATTCGGGAGTAGTTTTTGTTTCGTCTATATCTTAAGAAATGGCTGAGTTATAGCATTTTGAATTTCTAGCGTGCTGACATTTTGAAACGTCCTGATTTTTGTCACGCGATAACAGGCGTATTTATGACCCGATTTGGATGTAATTTGGTCTGTACATAGTACATACCAATGTCTCAACCGAGTTCGTTGGCCAGCTTCATTCGCCATCTTGTTTCAAAAGGGTTGCCATTTAAAAAAAATTAAATTTAAAATTTAAAATGAGGTATTAAAAAATTGGAAAATGAAAAAGATTTTTTTTATGTGTTTGGCCTTGATACAAAGATTCCGGAGCAGTTTTTGTTTCTGAAAATTTGTTCTTTTGTTTATATCTAAAAAATGGTTGAATTATAGCACTTTGAATTTCTAGCATGGCTAACATTTTGAAACGATCTTGTATTTGTCACGCGATAACACACGTATTCGCCTATTTCGATGTAAGAAGGCATGTGGATAGTATACATCAATACCTCGATCAAGTTTGCTGGCCAGATTCATCAGCCATCTTGTTTCAAAATGGCGGCCATTAAATTAATATATATATATATATATTTAAAGTGAGGTGCAAAAAAATTAGAAATTGAAAAAGGTTTCTTTCTTAAGTATCTGACCTTGATATAAGGATTCAGGAGCATTTTTCATTTGTCTTTACCTTAAAAAATGGCTCAGATATAGCAGTTTCAATTTCTATTGTGGGTGACATTTTGAAAAATCTGATTTTTTGCATGCGACAGCACTCGTATATATCAACGGATTCCGATGTGAGTGAGCATGTGCACAGCAATTACTAAGGTCTCGACCAAGTTCACTGGTTAGCCTCATCCACCATGTTGTCTTAAAATGGCAGACACTTTAAGAAATCGCCGAATTTGGCAGCCAAATATAAGTTACTTTAAAGAAAAGCAGCTTGGATAAATCTGACTAATTTCATAAAATTCTCATTCATTATATTGATAAAAATTAGTATTGAATCTAGTTATTGAACCCGGCACTGGCCGGAAGAACTTCTTTTATTTGCAATGCTTTTATAAAATTTTGAATGGTCAAAATCAATAAAATCCAATAAAATCAGCATAGCTTCTTTTTATGCATTTGTTTGTCTGTTACATATTTGATGTTGGTCTGTTAAAGATAAGTTTACATATTTTTCATAACTATATTGTAGCAACAGTCAAATTTTGTTAAAGACATATGTTTCTGAACTCCCCCTGAATGAAAGTACATTTTTGTTACAATAAATTATATGTTATTTTATAAATAATATAGATAAACATTAAGGCATCCAAAAAGCATGGTAATTCCTGCTTGTCTGTTACAATACCATTTTTTCAATCATAATTATTTACATTAAATAATTTATTCATAATAACTTAACTATAAATAAGTGCAAGTAGTAAGTCAAAATTACATCCACTACTAATCATATCATAATATTAAAATATTTATTTGCTTAAACGACGTTATAAAAACACATTAAAAGTAAATTAAAAATCTATATTTTCATTTTTTTCATATGCATTTGTAATTTTCTGTGATACATTCTGACGACGACTCAGAAAATGAGTTGAAACATGTAAACATAGATTTTAATTTACTTTTAATGTGTTTTTATAACGTCTTTTAAGCAAATAAATATTTTAATATTATGATATAACTTAACTATATTAATTTATCTTCTAATATCATATGCTAATTGTAGCCATCGAATTACATAATTATTACTTATGCAAGTTTAGGACATTTTTTCCTGTTAGTCTGTTACAATGGAGTTGCCCTCAAAGTAAATATTTATAGGTATTACATAATTAATAATTTTTATATAAGTTAAGGACATTTTTTCCTCTATGTCTGTTAGAATCAGGGTTCGTAAATATCATGATAATTTCGAAAATATCAAAAATATCCGATATTTTGATATATATCTGATATTTTCGATATATATCCGATATTTTCAAAATAGTCAACTTACTGCTGATAATAAATATTTTCAAGCATAATATAAATTAGAAGCTGAAAAGTATTGCACTCAACATGAAAACTTAATCAAACAATGTTCTAAAAATGCATTTCTCTTTTCCTTTTTTTTTTCCAACTAAGAACAAAATTGAAGAACAACTAATTAAAAACAGATGCAATTTGCTTTATACAGTTAAATAAACTTAGGATTTGTATCAAGTTTAAAGAAAGTTTTATATTTCATAAAGCAAAATATTAAATACAAAATAGTTTTTTCTTTAAATTGAAGAATTTTAACATAAATGTAAGCAGTCTTATTTTTTATTCCCTAAACTGTTGTGCAGTTTAGACTCAACTAAACCAAAATCAGAAGATTCTTTTCTAAAGAAGCTGTAATATAAATGATTATCTAAATTACAGTTTATCTTCAAATGGCTGTTCTGAATTAATTGTCTGACATAATTATTAGTTCTACATTTAAAAATTAAAATTTCAAACATGAAGCTTGGAAAAGATATTTTTCTTCTTCGCCTAAAAAAGTCACTGCCAGAGACAAACGTTGTTTATCTAGAGAATGACACAGTCAATAACAGTTGAAAATTTCATTTACACTTGTTTTGAGTGAAGAAAATATCAAGATTATCTTGCACAGTGATAATTTGAAAATAAATATCAAATATACAAAACATCAAACATCTTGATATTTTGAAAATAAATACGAAGAATTTGAAAATATCGAAAATATCAAAAATCTTGATATTCTAAAAATAAATATTGGATATATATCAAGATATATATCATGATATGTACCCATTGATACATATCAACGAACCCTGGTTAGAATGAAATTGCCCTCAAGTAAATATTTATAGGCTATATATGTGTAGATAGGCAGTAGATCTGCTCTGATTTTCATGATCAGAATGTGTAACTGTATTACTGATTAATAAATCTATACACTTCATCATATTGGAAGTCAGGCATGAGAAGTGGAACAGTATCTAGACACCATATAAATTTAATCAATTGCAACATTTTTTTTAAGATTTAAAATGGATTACATTTTCCATCATTCAGGGCTCGCAGCGTTCCTAAAATTTTCGCACTTTCCTACCACTATTTTAAAATGATAATCTTTATTGTATAATTCTATTGCAGATGTTAAAGGAATCTACCACGAAGAATTCTTATTTAAAATACTGGTAGCAAAGTGCGAAAATTTTAGGAGCGCTGCGAGCCCTGATCATTCATACAATCTGAATATTCCATCCACCTTGAATTGCTCAAAGATTTCAATGGAAAACGTTTTAGCATAATTTATATAAATATAAACAAAAGTGTAATGTGATTGTTGGATTGAATAAATTGGAGAATAAATTAGAGCATAGAAATGTATTAATTATGAAGATTAATTAATACCAAATAATTAAATTTGGAAACTGAAAATCTCAAATCCATGTATCCAACAACACACTGCTATGCTATACTTTTCTGTAATGAACATCATAGCCAGGGGTCTGTCCTGACTTTTCTCACAGGGTCCTATTTTTGTGGAAATTGTGAATTATATTTGTGAAAAATCTAATTATAATTTTGTGAACCTGAAATTGGCGTTACATCCAGATTTGCGTGTAGACAATTATATTTTACAAAGGTCCTTATATGTAAATTTAGATAAATAAATCTATATTTACTTTATATACAGTGACCTCGAAAATCTGGCATCAAAGTCATCCCACCCCCCTTTTTTTTTTACACTTACAACTTACAGGAGAAACAAAATAGAAATTGTTAACAAATTAAAAACTTCGAGATTGAAAGTGATGGATTAGCAGACAGCAAGATCACAGATGCTTTGTTAAATGGAATGTTGGTAAACAGCTCAGGGGAGTGAGGATGAGGAGCTGGCAGAAGAAAAGCATTACTAGAAAAATGCATAGGTTTGACTGGAAAATTAATATCTTCTTTAGAGAGACGAGATTGTATTTCAGAAATTGATATTTTTTTCTTGTATAAAATCCAAGAAAAACTTGTTAAAGAATGGTCGAAAAAACTGAAGCAAATAAATTTGACATTGATGTTTTGGAAATTACATGAGAAGAAATGGCTTCACTGTTTATTAGATTTTTTTTTTTTTTTTTTTTTTTTTTTTTAATTTTCTCACATGAATATAACTTGGCTATGAATTAAATTATGAATAAAGGCATCATTAAGAATATCGGAAGTACTTTTGATATTCCGTCGGAAATCCAAAATTTTCAAAAATTCGTCTTAGTCTTGGTACTGATGGTGCCAGATTTTTGAGGTCATATTGTACATTATACAGTTACATAATATTAGTCCAGGCAATAGAGACCGTGTAGGGGCTCTACCTAGCAAAATTAATGGTAGTTCTGGAAAAAGGCTTACTATTTGTTTTTTGGGTCACTGAATCCGAATTTTTAACTTCCCACCAAAATTTCCCCCGGCAACCCCCCAAATTTTGGTAAAATGTCCCCCCAAAAAGTTTTTTACTAAAAAAATCAATTTTTTTAATGTTTTAGGGAAAAAGTATCTAGAAATTCACAAAGTAGACAAAATTTGCAACAAATTAGTTATATGACATTATGACTTCTGATGAAGGGGAAGGGGTGATCTGCCTCGGAACATGCGCGTGGTGCTGCATGAACTAAGTTGCGCAATTCCACTTAACCACTCACACGTTTACATTCACCCTCCCATCTCCCCTCCGAACTTTCTCTTTAAGGTTTACTTTAAGTTTTTTGGGTCGCTGAATCTGAATTTTTAACTTCTCCTCAAAATTCCCCACCCCCCCCCCACCCCCCAAATAGTTGTTTTTAACTTAAATTTCTTATTGTTTTAGGGGAAAAGCATTACAAAATTCAGAAACTAGACAAAATTTGCAACAAACAGGATATATGACATTATGACGTAGGATGAACGGGGAGGGGGAGGGCTGCCTCTGAGCATGCACTGCGGCGCTATGTGCACTAAGTTATGAAGTACAGGCAATAGGGGATTTTACCTGGAAAATTAATACTAGTTCTGGATTTCGACTCAATTTATGTTTTTTGGGTCGCTGAATCCGAATTTGTAACTTCCCACCAAAATTTTACCCAGCAACCCCCCAAAAAATTGATTTTTTGAAAAATTTTGGTTTTTGAGAAAAGCGCGCGGGGAATATTCCGAGGCAGCCCCTTATAGTACAAAATTAGCACTCGCCAGGCGTCGAGTAATACTTAAAACGTGGCGATTAACTTTATTGTCCTCACTCGCCAAACTCAATGGGCACCACTCGCCAAACGCGATGGTTGAAAGATCGATGCCAGGGAGGAAAGCAGTGAAATGCGTTCGGAATTTATAGCATCCAAATCGGCGATTCTCCTGAACATAACAAAAGAAAGTACCTGGGGTGATTGTCTAAAATTTTCCGAAAATTTAAGGCATTCGGTTCTGAAAAAGAAAAAAAAAATGGTCATCAGTCCGAAAATTCGGACAAATATCACTAATTTCGATATGGTCGACGAAAAAAATCAATTTCATCAATCGTTCGTAGAAAAAAAATCACAAATTCCGTCAAAGAATCACGAAAAAAACGTGAATTTCGCCCAAGGACCACGCAAAAAACGCGAATTACGTCAAAGTATCGCGGAAAAAAGTGCAAATTTCGTGACAAGATCGCGGAGAAAACTCAACTTTCGTGACAAGATCGCGGAGAAAACTCAACTTTCGTGACAAGATCGTGGAAAAACGCAAATTTCGTCAAAAAAATCGCGAAAAAAACGAATTTCGTGAAAAGATCGCGTGAAAACGCAAATTTCGTGAAAAGATCGCGGGAAAACGCAAATTTCGACAGAGAATCGCGAAAAAAATGACAAAATTCGTGAAAAGATCGCGGAGTAAACGCAAATTTCGTGAAAAGATCGCGGAGTAAACGCAAATTTCGTGAAAAGATCGCGAAGAAAATGCAACTTTCGAGAAAAGATCGCAGAAAAAACGCAAATATCGTCAAAATATCACGGAAAAACTCAAATTTCGAGAAAAGATCGCGAAAAAAAGCAAATTTCGCGAAAAGATCGCGAAAAAACGCAAATTTCGTGAAAAGATCGCGGAAAAACGTAAATTTCGTGAAAAGTTCACGGAGAAAACGCAACTTTCGTCAAATGATCGTGGAAAAAACGCAAATTTCGTGAAACGATCATGGAGAAAACGCAACTTTCGTCAAAAGATCGTGAAATAACGCAAATTTCACAAAAAGATTGCGGAAAAAACGCAAATTTCACAAAAAGATTACGGAAAAAACGCAAATTTCATCAAAAGGTCGCGGAAAAACGCAAATTTCGTCAAAAGATCGCGGAAAAAAGGCAAATATTTTCAAAGAATGGTGAAAAAACCCCACGAATTTCGTTAAAAGATTGCAAAAAAAAACGCAACTTCGTCAAAAGATCACGAAAAAACGCGAAATTCGTTAAATGGTAGCAGAAAAATGCATATTAGTTAGTGCCGAACAAGGGGGGTGGGGGGTCCCCTCTGCTGTAACCTTTCTGAAAATTTTCTGTGAATTTATTGCATTGCAATTAATAGTGAAAATTTGCGCAACTTAGTTCACGCAGCATTGCCCGCATGTTCCGAGGCAGATCCCCCCCTTCCCCTTCATCCTAAGTCATAATGTCATATATCTAATTTGTTGCAAATTTTGTCTGATTTCTGAATTTCTAGATACTTTTTCCCTAAAACATTAAAGAAATTGATTTTTTTTAATAAAAACCTTTTTTGGGGGGCTATTTACCAGAATTTGTGGGGGGTTGCCGGGGGAAATTTAGGTGGGAAGTTACAAATTTGGATTCAGCAACCCAAAAAACATAAAGTAAGCCGATTTCCAGAACTACCATTAATTTTGCAAGGTAAAATTCCCTATTGCCTGGACTATATGTTCTGTTGCGATTCCTGCTGTTTCGAAACAGGTCAGATTTTCTTTTAAGATGATTAAATTTGTGAAGAATCCATTTTTGTGAAAGGTCCTGTCTTAAGATGAAATTAATTGTGAAAGATTATTTATAGTACCCAAATTCTTCCTTAACAGATCCCTGATAGCTGTATCTCAGTTTCTATTAGATAGAAATGAACTAAATTTTATATTTATGCTTATTAATATAAATATGTACAGTGGTCAAATTTTGGCTTTGTGCCAAACAGTGACACTGTTGTTTCATATTTTTTAAGTAACACAACTGTACTGTTTAAAATAATATAATGGAATTGAAGAAAGCTTTGTGATGGCAAAACCTATTAATTTGTACAGGAAATGAAGAAGACTTTCTCAAGTTTCATGAGAATTTGCTCAAACATAACTCCTGTTCTTGTTAAGGAATTATCGTAATTCAAATTCTAAATGATTAATTGAAAAAACAAATCAAAGATTATTTTCAGCAAAACAGAGAAAAATATAAATCCCATAATAAAAACTATGAGATTACACTCAGTAATATTTTACTTACATTTAGGGTGTGAACGATTTTAATCGGTTGATTTAAATCAGCGATTAAATCATGATTTTAATCAACCAACTAAAAAAAAAAAAAAAAAAAAAAAAAAAAAATCATTGATTAAAATAAAAAAATTTTTAAATGTTTAAGTCAAAAAAATCATTCAAATATCAGATGAACATAATTGGAAAGTTTTTACAGGTATTTTGGCTTATGAATAAACAAAAAAAGAACTTTAAATAATTGTTTCCAAGCTTAATTCTTGAGTATTGTAAAAAAATTAAAAACAATTAAGTTTATGAAAAGCATTGTTTTTATCCAACATAAAACAGTTTCATTTAAAAAGGGTATTTAAATCTAATACAATTTGCAATGTCATAATTTCCTTTAAGAAATCAATTTATGCATTATTTTATATAAAGTAAACATAGCAAGCATAATAAATTTCTGCAAGTAAAAGAATAAATAGTCAGTGTCTAGGTTTCTCGTTCTACTTTTGTAATAATAAATTAACTAGATAGTACCCGTCAAGATTTGACGGTAAATTTGAATGTTTTATTAGAAAAATTCTTTTGATTCCCATTTCTTTAAGACGACAGATGATGCAGTCAGCCAAACCTATTCAATGAAGTCAAAGAATTTTAAGTTTATAATTTACAACCAATTTCGCTTGCTTTTTATCAAAAATTTAGCTGAAAATATTGGGCAAAGCATTTATTTTTACATACTACGGTCTCATTTTTTTCGAATAAAAAACAATATTTATTATTTTTTTAACTACATGACCATTAAAAACTGCCATGAATTTTATTTTTATCAGTCTTATACTCTAAAACCCTAAATTTCAAACTTGATGCAGCTAACAATGTATAATATATATTTTATTACTTGAATTTTATTTTACATTTTTTAAATACTAAAACATGGATATCAAGGTAGTTTCTTTTATAGTTCTTATATGAATATTTTTCTTTCTTTCTCTTTTAATTTTTACGTAAAAGAAAGGCAAACTTTTCTTTTTGACACACACATCTACATATTCCTAATAATGGGCAGAAAATATAACAAAAATTGTAGATCAGCTCAATTTATTTAACTGATAATTACATGCAAAATATTTTAGCTTAAACATTAAATTATCATTATTATTTCTTTTAATATTGTTCAGTGTTAAATTTTATTAATTATAAAGCATTCAAATAATATTAATAATAAAATAAAAATTATATAACTATTCCTCCTCCTAATAAAATATGTCATTATTGAAATAAAATATCGCCAAAAATATCACAGAATTCTTTTTGCCAGGCGTTGGATTCGAACCTGCGTCCTTATGATGTAGAATCATATATTACGTTATTCCTAAATTAAATTCCGTTAATTTATTTGTCACGCATAAATCTTAAAGTATTTATTGACTGTTTAATACAACTTGATTTCTTATCTCATTTAATAAGCTCTCTTTTTAAATAAAAGTAGAGATATCTAGCTACAGTTGACAGGTCATTAATAATCAAGAGGTAATTGTAATAATATTTTATTTCCTGTCTAAGTAAATCTTTCTATTATCTTTTCTTTATTAAGTTAAATGTGTCTTGCATTTCGCGAATCTTCACACATTGTTTATAAGTGAAATTTAACGTCTGTCAGTAAATAAGTAATTATATGACGGGTGGCAGATTAAAATTAGAATTTAGTGCAGGGTTTATTGATATAATGTAAAAGGTTATTGCTCATTTCTTTAATCGTTATGAATAAACATTTTTCATCCGTTATGTAGCGCCAGAGTGATTTGTTAGATTTTAAATTTTGTATGTAGCATTAACGGATATTTTTATTAACTTGTTTACTTGGCTCGCCAGATATTTTTATCGAAAGACTTGACAACCAGCCTTAGAAGAGTAAGGTTGTAAAGGTACTGCTCGTATTAGGGGGATCACCTCACCACATCTTATTGAATCCAAATAAAAGAACTTACGTGGATTTTGTTACGTGTCTTCAATTTCGTTTTTATCTTCAGTTCTTATTGCAGGAATCTGGACCAAAGTATTGTGGATACGTAATCTACGTACTAACTCCTAGTACAGATCAACAGCCTTTATTCAACTCAACTTAACCAAAAAATCCCTCCAAATAAATTCATTTAAATAGCTACACCATAGTCCTCTACAAAAATTCAGAGCTTTAAACTGGTGCCTTAGACCTCTCCACCAAGAAGAACTCATTCTACTTTCCTGTAAATTGAAGAAGTCTGAAAAGAGTTTTGGCGCATGCCGAAAAAGCGATATTTACATAGATAGCTTTGTGTTTTAATATATATGATAGAAATCTCGAATTAAAGGAGAATGAAAGAGTGATATCTGCTCAACAGCTAAATTGTAAATAAATGCATAAGAAAAAAAGAACTAATTGGTATAAAAATGCTAAACACAGCAAGAGCTTCTTTGGTATAGGTTGAATGTTTTTTTGTTTTTTAAACTTTGTAACTCATATATACAAAATAAAAAAAATTAACTAGGTATTAAAAAGGCAGCAAAAGTTTTCTTAAAAAAAAAAAAAAAAAAAAAAAAAAAAAATTGAACCATTAAAAGGTAATAATCCACACTGAGAGGTAATGATGTATAGGTATTTAAATATTTTGAGGATTTCAGATATAACTGGCTATCCTTATATTTATTCTGTACATATGTATGAATGGGTTTAACTCATTTTCATAATTTTTTTGGTTAGCATACACATACATGTGTGTAAGTTTAGATTTTGGTGATTAACAGTAATTTTTTCAAGTACAAATGCAAAATGAGCTGCAAATAATATTTGTTAGTTTTGTTATTTGTGCTACTAACTAATGAAATTATTTATTTGCAGTTTTTATTAATTCTGGGATTACTGCACAAAATGCACCCTGCCTCAAAAAAATAAATAAATAAAAAATAAAATAAAAAGTAGTTAAATTCAACTGCAGTTGTAGCAAGAGATTTCTTGTAAAAAACTTTCCCATTCAACAGTATTTCTAGATTCATGTGCCCAAGATCTTGCAAAAATAATAGAACTTTATTTCTTTAGAAACAAGTAAGAAAAATCATGCGTCAAGCATAGATTAAGAAACACTTTCCAATACTTCCTGAATGCTTTGACAAAACTTCGTTATTTAAGGAAATAAGTTATATAAGAGAACTAAGTAAACATTTTAGAAAACGCATAAAAATTTACAAAACTGATTTCAGCAGTTACTTTCCATAGCAAATATGTATTCCAATTCTTTTGAACATCCCTGTATTTGATCTGTCGGTTGATATATATACTATATAATGTGGAAATTTAGTTTAGCAAGAAAACACATAACAGGTTGAAATTTCTCTTTCCGCAATTTATACTAATAGATGGAAACATACTTGTATACTTTTGTACAACCCTGTAGTTAACCTAGTACCTTTATTACACGCCACTATTTAGCTAAAGTTAAATTGTAAATAAAACACTCTTAAAACTAATGGAATCACATTTCCAGAAATTATCATTTATATACGGCCATGTATCCTGTGGCGGTAATTACGTGATCGTTTAAGTGGTTAAAGTACACGTTGTGAAGTTCTTTTAATAAATTACTATTGATCGTTAAAGAAATAATAAAACTGGAAACGTCTTACTTGAAATGTAGACAATGAAGAGGCAATTTGATGAAAACAAATAATATTCTTTATTTCGGTCGTTAGTAGCAGTAGAAGATTAAGAAAATACTTGCTTCTGGTCACCATTTTAAAATAGAAGAACTAATCCTTTAAGAAGAAAAATAGCAGCCAACACGGAATAAATCCATGGGATTTCTTTTAATGAGAGCAGCACAATTTTAAAGGATTAAACTTTGAGAAAGAAAAACACATCCACGAAAATAAAATATTAAACTCATTCGGCCAAAAACAAAGCGGCACGACATTCGAACGGCCGGCCAGCGGGCTGGCGCTCCGCTAAAAATACGTTAAAAGACTACATCTTTTGCAGACAACATCAAACCAAATTCTGAATTGAAAATTAACGAGTTTTAGTTTTTAAATGATGAATACGGGGTTGACAAAGTAATTAAAAGGCAGAATTTAAATTGATTAGCTAAATTAACATTTACGGGAAATTAATGAAAATCGAATTACAAGCTGCAGAATTAAAAAAGTTTCCACTGATTGGAAAACGAAACCAAACGATTCTCCTGTCAGCGATCGGCGTCAAAAGAGGGCGGAGCATAATTTCAATGACGTCATCATAATGCAAGCTGTCTCCATCGAAACGAGAGCTCCAGAAATGTGCTCCTAAAATACGGAGTGCGCATGCGCAAGCTGCCGATCCGCTCCCAACGCAGATATGAATATCGGCGGTGAAAAATGAACTTGCTTTACGGTGAGGGATAAAAGCGTCAACATCGCGGCGTAAAGATTGAGTTTAAATAGACATCGATGCAAAAAAATAGCTGAAAGGAAATAAAAATAAACCAAATTTAAATACTGTGAGAAGTATTCTCACATTACCTCCCTTCACCGAGAAAATTTTGTAAGACCAGGAGATGTAAAAGGCAAAATCGATCAAAAACCTTTTACAGAAAATGGCATGACAAAATTTTGAACTGCCAAAGCGAAAAAAAATCATTAAAGTCGAACAATAAAATTTAAAGTTAAGGTGCTGGAAAAAAAAATGGTGATTTAACAGTTGAAAAAAAAATTGGTGCTGGAAAAAAAAATATTGGTGACCAAAAGTAAGAGAGAGAAAAAGAATATACATTGCATAAAGTACATTCATAATCCAAAAAGTATACAATACATCAAGTATACAATAAAAATGCCAAAAATACAGTAACATTGGCAAAACCTTCTATTTGATCTCATAAAATTATCATCCTAAAAATGTTAACATATTCTGGGTTAACAAAATTGAGATCATTGACTAGTCATAACAATTTTTGCTATCTTGGTACCAAATAAAAACAGAATTAACTTCTGATAAAAGTTGCAAATACAAAAGCAACAAAAAAGTCAGGAAACATTTTGTAGTTTGACTTTTATAACATGCCTAGGACTTTTTAATTTTAGAATTATATCTAAAAAAGAAAGAGTTTTCTTTATTACTCTTAACATGAAAGGAAATGAAATGGCCATATATAAATAAACTTTCATAAAACTTAATGATATCATTTTAGTGTATCAAACTTAGTATTTCATTTAAAATAAAACAGACAACCAATTGTATGTGATACCAATTGTGTAATTGAGTCGTGCACTACTCAATCACCCAAACAAGGTATCCCATAAAAACAAGTTGCTATTTCAATCAAAAGACATGTCATAATTAAGTGTCATAAATCCCATCTTAGACACAATTTCTTTAAACTTTATACTTTACTAAATAAAAATTTCAATGTATTAGTCATAAGAATTCTTAATATATATATATGAGACTCAAAAGATTAGGTAAATATACATATACCATGGTTTTTCTTTAAAATGTGAGAGACTGGTTGGTGATCACCAAAAAAAAATTTAAGTACTTCCATATAGAATGAAAGAAAAAATTTGACAAAATCATGAGTTTATAAAACTAAAATACCATGTACCAGGAATATAATTTTTAAATAATCATTTAAAATATAATATAGAAATAAAATTATTACAATTCAATGTTAAGCTCACAATGATGATAATGACGAAGATGAAATCATCAGCAACACTGTAAACAAACACAAAATTAGATATATATATGTAAATATTGAAGTCCATAACCACGCCGATGACCATCATGCCCTAGCCACCAGCATATCTATGAACAAAAATAAACACATATATGAACTCCTACGTAAAATTTTAGGTGGCTTGGATCTCCTAGCAAGGCTCCTAACATCTTAAGTAAAAGAAAATTTTAATTATAAATAAGAATATAGTAACATTGTGTAACTGCAGGTGGTAGAGGCAATGTTTATGGATTCAAAACAATGTTTATTGAGTCCAGAGCCATATGGAACAAGGCTATTTGAGATAAATAGATGTCACTGAATGTTTAGTAACACAACATGAGGTGGTACACTGGTATAGTGCTGTCGAAAAAAAAAACTGGAACATTCACATAATAATCATCAAAATAGATGATCTTTGCATGATGACATTAGAACATTTTAACATGACGAGACACTTTGTAGAAAGTGAGAATGCATTGCATTCTCTTTGAAGCACTTAACTGACGACATCGTACTCATCACTGCAGAGCAATCATAACTCTTGCGACGCATACATGAATCACTTTTGCAGAGTTAACAAGGACGAGAAGTCGGTGGTGCACTTATGATGAAATGTAGGACATAATCAGGAGTTGAGGTCAAGAAGCACTTTTTTTTGTAAAAAAAATTTTACTAGATGATTTATAGAAAAAAATTCTATATATATATATAAATGCGCTGGTAAAAAAAAAATTTCCATCTAGAGTTGTGCTTTTCTGTAATCTTCTCGTATTATTTGTAGGTATGAAGAGAAGACAATAATAAATTTCACTTTCTTCATAAAACATTGAAAACTTCAAAATGAAGATCATTTTTACTATTCAATTCTTCATAAAACAAAAAATCTTCAATGAACGAATCTTTTTTTTTTTAATACTAAAGTAACGAGGCAAATGGCAAAATAAAAACTTAGAGGCTTTGGGTATGAAATAAAATTAAAGTAAAAGGCACTATGCACATAATAAATAAATAAATATGGGAACTTTTCAAAATAACTTGATCTTGCATAAACACTGTAACAAATATTCACAAACTTCTTATATTAATTGAGAATTTACACTTGATTATCAATGAGCAAAAATTTTGCAATGTGAGGATGAATTACTACACACAAGCAAAAATTAACTCTGAATAATTTTAATTGCACGTGCTAGAATATTTGGAGAAAATGCAGCATAATAAAATAAAGTTGTCGAAGGTAAAATATATCAGTAATTTTCAAGTAATATAATTTTAAACTTCCTTGTTTTGAGAAGACTTAGAATAATATGATGTGAGTAACTGAGTTCTAGCAGCAGACAAGTCAACAATTTCACTTGATGAGGATATTTGCTCTCACATGAGAAACGTTAACTGGCACACTATTATAATCAGTAATGAAAGCTATTTATTTATTTATTTTTAAGAGAACAAAGTAGTAAACACTATTTGTAGCTTCACAAACCGAAGAACTCTAATGAAGTGGTTTCATAAATGGATATTTGCCTATAAATGAAAAACATCTCCACCAGGCATCTTATGGCTGAATACGAAGCACATAAAAAATTAAACTATTGTAGATGTAGGAAACTTTTGAAGAAGTAGGTAGGTAATGTTATAATTTTTTAGCTTCCATGATAACATGTGCAACAACAGAGAAGAGACCAGAAGAAATGGATGTCACACAAAACCACTGACCACCTTCATCAGGTAAGCAACAAATGAATGGAAGAAAAGTCTGAAGAATGTCATTACAGGTAATTAAAAAAATTTTCTAGCAGCATATACAGGAACAGTCATCATCAAATATGGCAAAAAGCACATCACTATTGATAGTTAATATATATAAAAGTAATCTTCACTATTGGCAAGGAAAAAAAAATTTTCTTATGGTGAATGGAATTTTTAAGTAGAACTGTTACAGGATTGAAGAAGCCCCATTTCATTTTAAATGAAAAAAAATAATGTTGCTCTTTTTATTTTTATAAAGCAACATGAGAATAAGGTATGATGATGTCGATGTGGATATGTCATGCATAGACTTATAAATTTGTGAAAGAATTGAATTTGCCAAAGAGAATTGAAGCAATGAAAATTTTGAATATTTTCAATTTGTTAGCTGAGAGTTCTATAACAACATCAACAGGTAAATTTAAAAACAGGAACAGTTCTTTAAATATTAGAAATGAAATCAGACTAGTCCACAAGACAACATGCCAACCTTACATATCAGCGTATTTCATAAATCATCTAAGGAGCAAGTCTAAGAACTTTTCAAAGAGGATAACTGTTTATAAATTTTCATATTATATTTTTGTTATTAAGAGAAGCAGGCAATACCTCAAAATAATCATACAGGATAATTACTACTATAAATTACTTGAAGAATACCAAACTTCAGTTGGAGAAAATAGGCATAATTGATGAGATGAGAATAACTTTAGGTGAAGAACAAAATTTCTCAGCAACAAGAATTAAAAATAACACTTCAATAAAATTTCAATCATTTTTTAAAAATATATATATATATTGAAATTCAAATTTATAATTCATTTAAAGTGCCATTAATAAGTAGAAAATTAAAAAAATAACCCAAAAGCCATGCCTCCTAAAATATCACATTATGTTCTTGAGAACAATTTTTGCCAATCTTCAAATTAATAGAAATTATTTGAGAACATAAATTCATTTGTAAAAATATTTCAATTTCAACAATTATTCTTCAAAATTATTTTTAATTCCACAATTTTCAATCAATTAAAAAAATATGTAACTGCCTCAGACTTTTATTCTTAGAACAGAATATTGCTATTATTTGCACCAACATAAAATTCATTTTCAATATTGTAATTATATAAATTCATTTCTTGATTTGAATAATAATATATTCTACAAAATATAGTAAAATTTAAATATGAATTCTTTAGAATATTGTAAAAAAAAATTGTAACCACGTAACAAAAAAAATGGCATGACTCAAGAATTTTTCAGAATGAGAACATCAAATATTTTACAATATTTTCATAAATTATATCCAACAAATCTTGAATTAAATTAACCATTTTCCTTTTTTTAACTAATGAGAACAATTACTCAAAAACATTTTACTTGACTTTCTTGAATAACGATCTTAATATTTTTCAAAAATTAGAACAAGTTTCATGAAAATGTAGCTTCTATTAAAATATTTCAACCAAAACTCTCATAATTCTTAAAAAAAGAACAAAAAGTTCTAAAAAAATTATCTTCAAGAATCAGTAATTTGAAAATTGCAATAATCCCAAAGCAACATCGTTGCAATTCGAAAGGTACTACGGCGCCAAATGTGGCGATAATAAGTGATCGTTTAAGTGGTTAAAGTACACGTTGTGAAGTTCTTTTAATAAATTACTATTGATCGTTAAAGAAATAATAAAACTGGAAACGTCTTACTTGAAATGTAGACAATGAAGAGGCAATTTGATGAAAACAAATAATATTCTTTATTTCGGTCGTTAGTAGCAGTAGAAGATTAAGAAAATACTTGCTTCTGGTCACCATTTTAAAATAGAAGAACTAATCCTTTAAGAAGAAAAATAGCAGCCAACACGGAATAAATCCATGGGATTTCTTTTAATGAGAGCAGCACAATTTTAAAGGATTAAACTTTGAGAAAGAAAAACACATCCACGAAAATAAAATATTAAACTCATTCGGCCAAAAACAAAGCGGCACGACATTCGAACGGCCGGCCAGCGGGCTGGCGCTCCGCTAAAAATACGTTAAAAGACTACATCTTTTGCAGACAACATCAAACCAAATTCTGAATTGAAAATTAACGAGTTTTAGTTTTTAAATGATGAATACGGGGTTGACAAAGTAATTAAAAGGCAGAATTTAAATTGATTAGCTAAATTAACATTTACGGGAAATTAATGAAAATCGAATTACAAGCTGCAGAATTAAAAAAGTTTCCACTGATTGGAAAACGAAACCAAACGATTCTCCTGTCAGCGATCGGCGTCAAAAGAGGGCGGAGCATAATTTCAATGACGTCATCATAATGCAAGCTGTCTCCATCGAAACGAGAGCTCCAGAAATGTGCTCCTAAAATACGGAGTGCGCATGCGCAAGCTGCCGATCCGCTCCCAACGCAGATATGAATATCGGCGGTGAAAAATGAACTTGCTTTACGGTGAGGGATAAAAGCGTCAACATCGCGGCGTAAAGATTGAGTTTAAATAGACATCGATGCAAAAAAATAGCTGAAAGGAAATAAAAATAAACCAAATTTAAATACTGTGAGAAGTATTCTCACATATCCATTCCTTTGCGTGATCCTGTATATCATTTAATCTATGTCATTATCTACAAACATTTCTTAGTAAACTAAATTCAGTTCAGCGTTAAAATGCATAACTCATTTAAAAACCACCTTTAAGCAATTTGCAATCATGCCCAGTGACCATTACGAATTCTTTTGTGTAGCCCTGTATACGAATTACATCATTTATACACACTAGATGCAATGCATAAATATATAGTGAAACATAAAAGCACATAACATAATTAAAAATGCATTTCTAGCAATCATCACTACCGTACAGTACTTCGAATACAATATATTATCTGAAATCTTTTTTGTGTCCCTGTAAATGCTATGCACTTCGTATTATACATGAAATAACTTATAGTAAACCTTAGCGACGTATATCAATTTCATTATACATGAAATAATTTAACATAATTAAAATATGTTGGAAAAAATTCTCTCCATCTCTATATCATTATATAACGGAATTCTTTTGTGTGGCCCTGTAAATGAATAATAATTATTTTTTGCCCCGCATATGCTATAGAATGCATATTTTAGTGCACTTGATAAATGCATATCAATTTTATCATGTTTGAAAGCATGTAACATCATTAAAAATCATTTTAAACGATTTTTTCCCATAGGCCATAATGTAACGGAAAACTTTTGACTGTCCCTGTAAATGAACTACACATGACAGAAACTTCATTTGCAATAGGGTTCGTG
Organism: Maratus speciosus; assembly: GCA_963932465.1. Lineage (NCBI taxonomy): Eukaryota > Metazoa > Arthropoda > Arachnida > Araneae > Salticidae > Maratus > Maratus speciosus. Next base: position 398,224,074 of record OZ010792.1, read on the forward strand.
CTATGGTAGAGGTCACTAACATCCAAAAATTTCAGAACGATCTGAGTATATTTATGGGAGTTAGAGCATGGACAGACAGACAGATGGACAGACAAACCGAAGTCATAAACACTTTTCAACTTTGTTGGAAAGTGTTAAAAACAGGATATTATTAAAACATGTTATTTAATTGTATTTTTCAGTTTGTGATTCATAAAATTATTTAAAATTAAGGAGATAGTTTATTTATCATACTAAAAATTATTCTCTTTTTTTTTCCCTTATATCGTTATTATTAAACACATTACTAATATATTTCCTGCCCGTTTTTCTTTCTAAAATGAGTAGGTACTACATTATTAATCATCATTTTAATAATTAAAGCTTAAAAATGTGTATGTTCCTAATTAGTGAGTTTGTTGTTTAATAATTATTAATTTGAAGTAGTGTTAACTATTTAATATTAAATGCAGTTATTAATAATATTTTTAAATGTTAAATATTACTAGTATTTAATAAAGTTTTACATAATTATTACAATATTAATGTATATAACATTATTGTATGATACTACCTAATGAAACTCCTAATTTGCAGTTTTTATAATTTCTGTAATTACTAACTAATAATTATAATTTTATTAATTAAAGTATAAAAACATACATTATGTTAGCAATTAGTGGTTTAATTGTTTTGGAATCCTAAAACTCTTGCAAGCAATTCAGTATTTGAACGCTGGGAAAAAAATCATAAAAATCCGATTTAAATTTTAAAAATCCAATTTTTTTTTATTTTTTTACACCCTACTTACATTAGACTTTATATTTTACAGGAAACAGTAGGTTTTCTAAAACTCAAAGTAATGAAGAATTTATATTTAAGCATGTAGCACATTTTTTAGCCAAATAAAAAAAAGAGTTTTTTCCCCTACAGATACATAATAACTTTAAAAATGGCTTTTAAAATCAGCAGTAACAGTTTTAAAATAACAATAAAATCTTGACATTGCTTACTTTTTCCGCATCAGAGAATCATTCAGTTTTCTTTCTGCATTAAGATAATGAAGTTCCCTGAAAATAAATCAAAATTATTACACAACAACAAGTTTTAATATCACATTATACTTTTTTTAGACAGGATAAAAGAATGGATTAATAAATCGTAATTGCAATCTACAAAATTGTATATTTAACTTAAAACAAGGATTTTTTTAGGACTTTTACAGTCTACTTAGCTCATTTATATAGTCGACTTAAGGGCCTTTCCATTGTGACGGGTGTGACATCCAGACACAATTTTAAGAGGTTATATCTGTGTTTTCGCCAATAAATTAGCTAATAAATCCCTGAAAAGTATTCAAAATATGTTTTTCCATGCATTTACTTGGAAAATTGTGCAAACACAAAACTTCAATAGCTTTCAATTTAAAAAAAAAAAAATTTTTTAATCTTGTGACGGGTGTGACTCTCTCCGGACATGATATTTCACTAGCATACACACATTTGTTAAAATTCCTGTGAATATTTTAATGTTTCATTATTAAAACAATTTTTTTCTAATAAAAGAGACTCAGATTAAACTTAATGCATAATTTTCATAATAAATTTTAATTATTTTAATGTATAAGAATTTTTTTCCTGCTGTGACGGGTGTGACATTATGCAAAGTATACAATTTTAAAGTTATTTACAAAAAAAAAAAAACAAAAAAAAACAGCGATCGGTATTGACAGAAAACTTGACAATAGCTAATATACAAACAAAATTTAATAAAACTAACATCTTTATGCAGTTAGTTTAAAATTTGTAGTGCCCCTTGTTATAAGTGATGGGGTAGCTATTTGTTTTACAATGGCAGAAAAGTTTTCAATTGAGATATCTTCTTTCTCTGGCCAAATCCAATGTAGTCCACTGGCTCGCATGTATTTCAAGCTTATTTCTTCCTTATGGTAGTTGATATTCAAGACATTACCGCAGTACAAGGTACAAGCTATTGTGATTTTTGTTACTGGCCAGGGAAACCACAACATAGTCTCAGATATTTAAATCTGATGTTTTCAAAACCTTTCTTGGGGGAGATTCACAATTAGCAGTGACTTACCTCCCTTACTGTTGATTCCGTAGTTTTTCCAATCAAAAAGTTGGTACTATCAGCACTTACCTTAAAGTGGTAATAAGACTTGATGCCTTCCCATCCTTCTGTCAACATTTGTTAAGTTTCCAGTATTTTCTCTGCTGAACACATACAATGTCTTTATAGCACCAATCTCCTGTGCACATTAAAAAAAAAAGCCAAAGCAGAATTAACTATTGCTTTTCTGGACTTAAGCAAAACCCACACTCTTGACTTTATCAATCCCCCAATTCCGTCAACTGCTCCTTTACCATGAGAAGTGACCAAAAAGTTCCATTCACATGTTAGCTTAAAATCTTTGATAAAGAAGCACAAATTCGAAATGTTGTTTTTAAACAGGTCTGCACAGCCATCAGAAAATGTTTTCACTGTTTTGAGTTGGGGAAACTGTTTTTCAGACTAGTAGTAATGGCATTTAAAAATTCCCATACAGCATACTTATTTAACATGCTGCAATTCGTTATTAATCATGGAAGACGGTAGTATTTCGAGTGACGCAGCCTTAAGCCTAAAATCGTATCGTATCGTATCGTTAAAATCGTATCGTATCGTATCATAGAATTCGTAGATGGCAGAACTCATATATACAGCTAACTCGACATCAAAGAAAATGCGAAAAGCCGCCTTTTAATAACTCAGCAGATATACGTCTTATTGTTCTGAATTTTCTAGAACAGTCTTATATCTGCAGTCTAATCGTATACTGAAATTTTTACATTTCTACGTGCAGTATATTTTGAGATCTAAATAGTCATTTTAAAAGTGAAAACGTTGGTATAATATCGAGGAAGTTCCTAATTTGAAAATCTCGAAAACGGTTCTAACGATTATTTTTAAATTGATACATAATATAAATGTGATTAAGGCGAGGTGAATAACACTTTTCTTTTTTCTGGGAAAACTCTCGTTCGTTAAATAATTCGATTTTTTTTTCTCTCGAAAATGACACGAGCGATTTTTTAAAAATCAAATAAATATGTTTCAGATGAACCAAATAACAATTTACTTGTTTCCAGCAAGACTCTTGTTCGTTTTATAATGCGCATGAAAAATCGGACTATATTTCTTCGCCATTCTATGGAAATTTCACCGAAAATGCATGACACTGTATTCATACACATGCTTTCTTTTTAATCACTTTTGGGGAGAAAAATTTTGTCTTCCCACGGCTGAGTGGTTGAGGGCCATCGTCTACTGATCTTAACATAGGCAGTTCGATACTCGCTACTCGCTGGTGCGTGTGAAGTTTTTTTTTTTTTTTTTTTTTTTTTTTTTTTTTTTTTTTTTTAAAGTCTGTTAGTTGACCATTATTCTCAGTTCCTTTGTAATTTTTTAATTGCTATTAAGTTAAATAAAATTACAATTATAATGACGCCAATTTGATGATGATTATTTTTTGGCAATTTTTCAACAATAAAAATATTACCATAAATTTTATAAATATATTTAATTTCAATCACTTTACAAAAAATATACATTAATACAGTAAACTCTGTGTAAGGCGGAATCGATCGGGACCAAGAAAATTTTCCGCAATAGACAATATTCCGCCTTAGACAAATTTTACTCTATGTCTATGGATTCGTAGGGAGTTGAAATTCTTTCCGAGTTAGACAGATTTCCGTCTTACACAGAGTCCGCCTTACAGAGAGTTTACTGTAATTATTATTTGAATATAAATCACACGATCAGAAACGTAAAAAAAATAATTCATTTCAGCTCTTCTTTTTATAATATCATTTTTTATTATTATGACGGTCAATCAATATATAATCACTGACATCCATAATATTATTATTATTATAATTATTATTTTCCTTGCATAAAAACTATTGTGATGTAATAATTATTTTATAATAAATAATTTAGTTGAAATGTTTTATTTATAAATAACAATGAAGTTTTACATAATAAGCATATCAGAATTCTGGTGTCGCCATCTTTTGACGCAATTGCGTACCACATTTCAGGGTCGTACTGGCATAACTGAGAGGGCGGTGGCAAAATGGATAAAAAGGGCGCCGATTGCCTTACAAAAGGGCGCAAATGTTTATATATACATACATACACATACTATATAAATTATGTGTAAAAAATCACTTTAAAAATATATACGAGTATATTGCTATAGCGAAAACTTTATTCCTAAAATAATTATGTCACCCAAATTAGTATTTTACACTATAGAAATGTAATATGCACAAAAATAGTTCCCCGCAAGGCATTGCAGTTAAAAAAAAAATCTGATGTTAGACCAGTGTTGCCAATTTAGAGGTATTTTTTTCCTACACACTTTTCTAAGAAAGCTATCTCTGTTTTCGAATTTCGCTCACCTTATCTAATGAGTTAATTCAAACTTTACCCCGAATATTTGAATAAAAATCTCCATACGATTATCTCCAAATGGAAAATAAAATATTAAAATAAAACAAACAAAAACAATTTCGTTGGGTCAAAACTCAAAAGTGCAAAACATTATTTAATACAATTTAATAATATTTTATATAATACAATCTCTAGAATACAAATACTAATTATGGTGTATAAAATTTCAGGAAAGTTATTTTTGTTTAGTTCAAGAGTGACGTCTATTTTACGTGAATTATTTTTAAAATATGTTTTATTTCTTTATTTTTTCAACATTCAAAAGATATCATAGTAGATTTTTTTTTTTTAATTATGGCCATTTTTTTTTTTCCATTCTGATCAGAAACAAAATTATGGCCATTTTTTTTTCATCCTGACCAGAAAAAAAAAAAAAATTATGACCATTTTTTTTTTCTTTTCTGACCAGAAAATCAGAGTTCTAACTTTTTACGACAGCTCTTTCATCTTCACCTAACACTTCATTTATAACGGTTGTTTCAAAATAATGGATGGCACCAGTCCATCAGTTCAGAAGAAAATGATCCATTCCAAAGGTATAAGTTCGATTGAAAAAAACTATTTAATACTTTGAGCAGAAAGAAGAGGCTACACCTGCAATTTTTATGACACTAATAGAATCCCATAGCTGCCAATGTGTACGGTTTAGTTACCTCTAAAATTTAACACAAATTTTTGCCATATTTAATCGTTGACAATTGTTAGACTTTTTAAACTGAAATTCCGGAAGTGACAGCCGATTGTTCCCTTGCGACGACATTCCTCTGGCTTCAACTCGTAAAACTTGGCTAAAAGTGCTATCTTTGACAACATTTTATGAATGAATCTTTGCCTTTATAAGAAAATGGGAAACTAATTTCCTGGTATCTGAACAAAATGGGCAAATTTTATATTTTTACGAATATTAATGCAAATTTTTTGTATTTACGAATGAAAATGACTTCGCGAAAGTATCAGAAAAGTAGTTAGTTTGGATTTGGGAATAGCTTTCAATATAAAAAATTCTCATAACGAGGATGTGATCGCCCCCCACCCCAAAAAAGGAAATCCATGACCCCCTCTAAATGATGAGCTGAATCCGTCCTTGGCTTTGTCGAATATTGATTGATTAAAATCTCGGAAACGGAATCGAAAAAAAATCCGCTTTATACAGGATCCTTATGCCATATCATCTTTAGATTCTTCTGTTTTGTCATACGCCAGACAGAATGATTTTAACAATACCGTGCAAAACACAGATGCGAGAAAAATCGACAAACAAAATCTTCATTTGGCGCCCGGGGCACATGCCCCCTCTGCCCCCCTTAATTTCGGCCCTGCTTTCAAATCAGCAAACTTACAAAGGCTGTGCCCAATAATGGAGTTGTTTCTGTTTTTCAAAGATCTTGTTCTTTTTTACCGAGATTCATGTGTGTATGCAGGGTGGGAGGGGGGGGGGCAGAAAATCTTTGGAAAAGTAATACATTCTTTAAAAGTATTACGCTGAATGTAATTATTTTGAAAAGTAGTATTACTTGAATTTTATTGCATGATAGTTTTGTTTTAAAGGTTTTCATTAAATTTCATTGTAACTGCTGGCTGCTGGCTGAAAATACCAATTATTTTTTATTGCCCACCAGAAACTTTTTAATCGAACTGTCTTTTATATTTTTTGAGAAAAACAAAAGATCTTTCAGAAAAGGCTGCCGAATGTGGCGTTTTGAACCGAATTTCCGGACGCGACAGTGGAGGAAGAGAAAGAAAACTGTTGTCATGAGACAACAATCAATTTTAAATTTTAACTCAAGATGTAATTAATTTAAAGAACAGAATCTATTGTATTGCAAATCACTTCAATAACCAAGCCTGCAAGTCTCATTCTTTTATGTGGAGTTTCGCCGAATATTCGGTTTCATTTTCGTTTTCAGCCCAAAATCCTAGTTTCGGCGAAAATACTGCCGTATATTCGGTATTACTATAACTGCCCCTCCCTAGCCTCCCCCAAACGGCACTCCCATCCAAAGAGCCGTACATACTATATATTCACATACAAGGAGATAAATCTAGAACGCATTACTAATATTGATTAAATTCGTTATTTTTAAATTAAATTATTTTTTAATATATTTTTTATGTTTATAGCACCTTATATTTAATTAATTTTATTTCAATCAAATTATTTTGTTAATTATGTACTGCCGTTTCTACGCAAAACATTATTCAGATAACATGCGTATATGTACGTTTATGTTACTTACTTTGAATTTATTTTTAAAACAATTTCGCTTACGTTTTCAGTCGATACTAGGAATGTAACCGAAATTCAGTTTCTTTCGAAGACTATTTTTATGTTTGTAAATCAGCAGAAATTTTCGCATTATTGAACGTTAAAAAAAATTTTTTTTTTGAGAACCGCTTTAAGGATTTACATATACATTTATAATCATAACTTATAAATTTCGGAAAATCGAGTTTTTATTTTAGCGGCTTTATCAACGGAATTGAGACTTCTTTATGTTGTCAGAATATGGAATAGACAATTCTATGTAAGTAAAAAAAAAATAAAAAAATACAATAAGCATTCTATTATAATTATAACATAAAATTGAAACTAGTTTTTTTCCTCAAAATTGCATTTTTTAATAGATGACCACGGCACAATTACTTTAATAATACTGAATTGTTTTTCACTTCTAATTTTGTCAGCTTTTTCCTTCTATATATAAAAAAAAGTTTCGAATTGGAAATGGACCAATGAAAATCTGCGTAGATATTCCCGGTAGATCGGCATCCAATTTGAATGCTTAAGCATGGCCTTTCTTCGTTAATATTAAAAAAAACTGTTGCAAACAAAAATATGAAAATCAGTGGTATTACAGAGAAATGTTTGATAAACACGCTGATGCAGACAGTTTTCAAATCAAAGAATTATTTTAAGAGATATTTAATGCCAAAGTTGGAAAAAATCGTTCCATTAAAAAAGTTTTATTGGAGCAAAAACTACATGAGAATTTAATCATTTTTAGATCATTTTATACGTTATAAGTTCCCGGTGTGCAGATTGAATTTATTTTTTTTATTTGACTCATTTTTTGAGGTTTTATTTCTATTTTAAATTCAAATTTTCAGCTTTTCGAGAGATATTTTTTATATATTTTAGAAAATGTTATTAATTTAAACTGTTGCCAATTGTATAAACAGCGAAACAATAATGTTTACTTCAAATTAAAAATTTATTTACACGTGACTATTGTAAACAGAAATAAAAACTTTAAAATTAGAATTAAATGATCACATGTTAAAAGCAGGAAAATTACGTCCTAAGAACCATATTCACACTTGAATTTTAAAAGAGAAACAAAATGTTAAATAAAAAAAATTATGCGCTAAAACTTGTAAAGGGGAGAAATTACATTATTTAAAATGGCCAAAAAATATGGTAAAAACATTTAAATTAAAAAATATATTTGCGCGAGATATTTTGAGATAATCTTTTCAACTATTATCGTGAATTCAAAGACAGCGCAAATATTTCCTTCTAACAACTAAAGTATTTTCACCTGAATAAGAGAAATAAAACTTTGGTGTAAATTACGTCAGATTTAAAACGTTACATTTAAAATCTCTTATTTAAAATCATTTTCTTATAGCGTTGTTAAAAAATACCATAAAGCAAACACTCTGTTGACTAAGTTCCTTTTATATTTGGTAATTTTCAAATGTTTAACTAATCTTATTTAATCAAGCACGGAAACAGCAACTAACATCAGCTGATTCGGTCTTGAAATCCCTCAGTAAAAGGGAAACCCGTTTACAGTAAGATCGCCATTGATTTTTTAATTATACAGAGCAGCCTCGATTGCCCGAGCTAATTGGGACTGTTACTAAATCGGAATCGGAAATCTCGGTTTATAGAAACTGTGTGTAAAAACTCGCCGTGCTTGCGAATTTAACATCTCTTTTAAAAAAATATATAGAACGTTTTTTAAATAATAAAAATAAATATATGTAAAGTTCTGTTTCACAGCTTAACAAATTTAAAAAGAAAATCAACTACCAGTAGTAAATTTTAAAATGCAAATTGAAAAATTTACGAAAGTTCACACAGCCACTGGAAACAAAGCATTGTTCGCTATTGACTTCTCAGGGTCCAGTGTTTCTTTGGAGTTGAGTGCTTTTGGGGGCAGAAGGCCTGTATATAGCACGGACAGTGAGCTAAAGAGTGTGGTTATTTTTAAGGCTCATTCAAAAGGAAAAAAAAAATCAGACTTTGTTATCGGCTCGGTTAACAGAAACCTCGATTAATCGAAGCTCGGTTAATCCAGGTTCTACTATAATTCAATCTTCCGTAATCTTTTTAAAGCAGATCAAATTAATGGACTTTAGCACAAAGTCACATAGCTGATAACTGCCATGCTTGTTGGCCACCTTTTTTTCAAAAAGTTTGCTTCACCTTATTCAATTAATGAGATATCTCCGATAAAATAAGTCACACTTTCCCGTTCTAAAATACTGGTATCCAAAAATCGTAGCATGTAACTGACACTACAAGTACTCATGGAACTAGACTATTTTAAGTCTGATTTTTATTATAGACTATATAAAATTATTAAAAATATATATTATGATAGGAACTAGCGGGCTTCGTCCGCTATTTACGTTACGGATATAAAAATCATGTTTTTTTTTTTAGGGAAAAAGAAATAAAAACCTATTTGACGATAGGTTTATAAAGACACATTTTGTATTTGTTATATTTCCGGGGATGAGGAGGGGGGGACTATTTTGATTAAATATCGCAATTAGTCCACATGGCAGATATAATTATGATAGACACTAGTGGGCTTCGCCCCTCTATGGCGCCTTATGGGTCCAGCTTCCATAACTCAGAAACCACCTTTCGGACATCAATGCAACAGATTCCAAACGTTATAATTAACTTAATAATCACCCTATATAGCATTAAAGTAAATTTATGAGTACTGCATACTATTTTTTTATCCTAATTTCTGAAGAGAAAAAATTATTTCGGTTCCATTCTTAGGTACTGGTCTGAAAAATTTTGAAAAAGGGGGGAAGGAGGGGACATGAGACTGCTGTTTGTGAAACAACACAACGGGGTCTGGCTTATTCAACTTGGTTTTTGGTGACTTCAATTGGAAGGTGGTTTGTTTAAAAGAATGCGTTCCCTGCCCCATGAAAATTGGAACTATTGGTGCACCATCTATGTAAGGATTTAATAATTATAAATTAACATTTTGGATTTATTAATTTAAGGACAAAGTGTTTTTAAAGGAATATCAAATGAAACCCTCTGTGCGATCAGCGATTATACTTACCCACTTGTTTTTATATACAAACTGCTATAAGGAAAATTGTAATAAAATAGTAAAAATTAAATCTGCATTAAATTCCATAAGTATCTTTTTTTTAATCATTTTATCACTAACCTCAAAAAAGTAATGATATCAATGCAAAAACCCTTGACGGGTTAAAAGTTTCTGACGCAGCAATTTATCTTATGCTCTAAGAATTTTAAATATGGAACTTAAAAATACTGATATCAAATTTTGAGTGACGTTATGCTATTTCTTAAAAAATATATTTGTATTTATTTCATCATTTTATGTTTGTTTTATTTATAATCGCATGTGCAAAAGTTATGTTCAACATGAAAAGCTGCATAAAATTTTATTCGCTGTTGCTTTATCATTTACATCTCTCATAAATTCAAAATATGAGTTTTAAAAGATATGATATAAAATTTAAGTGACGCCTTGATGTGACTTTAAAAGGTTTGTTTTAAAATTCAATTTAAATTATTTTTGACTTGGTTAAAATATTTTTTTACATCTACACAATACTTTTAATTTTCCAATTCACTGTTAAATATATCACTTTCATTGAATCTATACTATGCATTGAAATGTATTTATTTCAATAAATTGATTTATCTTTTGTGTCACGCTATTCAAAATTGTGAGTAAGATTTATGTAAATGGTTTCTTTGCGTCAAACTATCCTTTTTCATACATTTCATGTAGTTTGGACACAATGATGCAAAGAAACCATTTACATAAATCTTACTCACAATTTTGAATAGCGTGACACAAAAGATAAATCAATTTATTGAAATAAATACATTTCAATGCATAGTATAGATTCAATGAAAGTGATATATTTAACAGTGAATTGGAAAATTAAAAGTATTGTGTAGATGTAAAAAAATATTTTAACCAAGTCAAAAATAATTTAAATTGAATTTTAAAACAAACCTTTTAAAGTCACATCAAGGCGTCACTTAAATTTTATATCATATCTTTTAAAACTCATATTTTGAATTTATGAGAGATGTAAATGATAAAGCAACAGCGAATAAAATTTTATGCAGCTTTTCATGTTGAACATAACTTTTGCACATGCGATTATAAATAAAACAAACATAAAATGATGAAATAAATACAAATATATTTTTTAAGAAATAGCATAACGTCACTCAAAATTTGATATCAGTATTTTTAAGTTCCATATTTAAAATTCTTAGAGCATAAGATAAATTGCTGTGTCAGAAACTTTTAACCCGTCAAGGGTTTTTGCATTGATTACTATATTACAATTGATTACTATATTATTACATAAGAGAGAACCACATTACCTTTCAACGATGCAAAGCATGTAAAAAGGGTGATTTGAGGATGAGTCCCGTGAGAACTCTGGATCTCATTTTGAGAGACAAAACTATAGTTCTCGGCAAAGTCCACTTGTATTATTGCTTCAGTGCCTCCCACATCATTTTTCACTTCTTCAAAGTAACTGGATTGAGTTACAGTTATGTAAAGAATATTAATAATAAATTTTCACTTTCTTGAAAATCTTTCAAAAGTTAAAGTAAATTGCCACCAACTCACAATTTGCTAAAATAATTCAAATCTATATATCTTATGATTTATCTTTTTTTAAAGCCACATTTGTCTTAATATGTTTAGAAACAATAATGATTCAACCTTACACTTCATTTAAGAAACATTTAAATACATTTCTAAACAATTTAAAATAACAATTAATAATAAAAAAACAATTTCACACCTGTCACAAGGATTTTGTCACACCTGTCACACTAAAATTCCACACAAAATAAAAATTTAATGAATTTTAAATATTTCATATTTATTCAGACTTGCAATAATTAGACTTTCAGAAAGTTTCATGTATTTTTGAGAAAAAATGAATTTTGTATAATAACTTGAGCATCTGTTTTGTGATGGGTGTGACAGACAGTCAGTATAAATACATTTGCATTAAAATCAGGTCTTTTAAATTATTTTGAAAAATTAAGTGTTTCAAAAGGTAAACAAAGGTCACAAATAGTAATATATGCACATAGAGTGAAAATTTCTAAACAATTTAAAATAACAATTAATAATAAAAAAACAATTTCCCACCTGTCACAAGGATTTTGTCACACCCGTCACACTAAAATTCCACACAAAATAAAAATTTAATGAATTTTTAATATTTCATATTTATTCAGACTTGCAATAATTAGACTTTCAGAAAGTTTCATGTATTTTTGAGAAAAAATGAATTTTGTATAATAACTTGAGCATCTGTTTTGTGATGGGTGTGACAGACAGTCAGTATAAATACATTTGCATTAAAATCGGGTCTTTTAAATTATTTTGAAAAATTAAGTGTTTCAAAAGGTAAACAAAGGTCACAAATCTATATATATAAAACAAAGTCTGAATTTTGTATTAATCAACGCGCAGCCCAAACTACTGAACCTAATGTCTTGAAATTTGGGGTAAAAATTCTTCTTATGACATTGAGTGCCGCTAAGAAAGGATTTTCTAAAATTCCACCCTTAAGGGGGATAAAATATCGAACGAACTTTTAAAAAATTCCTTAAAAATCTGATTTTATAGCTATTTTTCAACTGATAACATATTTTGGTGTATTTTTGTATGCTGAATCGAATGGTACTAACTAAATTCTTTTAAGCCCAATAGTTCGAGAGATATTTCATATTTTTCTAATTTGGCACTATCTTTGGCGCCAAAACCTGAATTTTTCAAGTGATAATTTCTGAAAACTCATTCTTTTCATTCTGTTACTATAGCAAGGGAAAAAATTCTAATTGAATAATTTTTTAAAAAATCCTTTTAGTTAAATAAAAACAACTTCGTCAATTAAAAAAAAAAAAAATTCAAACGCCTCAAAAACTAAAACTAAATAATAATAATAAAAAAAACCTGTAGTACTTTATCGTTCTAATTTTCGTCACGATACCATGCCAAAATGTATGGTACAGCGGCATTTATTTCAACCCTAATCGTGCAAATGATTTTTATTGCAAACCATGCCACACATTAACATTTGCTAATCATTGAACGTGAATTTTTTTATGCAGGAATTTTTAATGATGGAATTTATTTTATTCCATCATAATCTCGCAAAACTTTTAAATTTATTTTTTGAATAGAAAATATTTATTACTGATACTGATATAGATTTCACCATTTCGCAGTTATCTGATGATGAGGAAACAACAGTAAAATTATTTCAGAAGTTAGGAATTTACATATAAAAATGTTTTGTTCAAAAAACCATGAATGTCTTTATTGAAAGAATGAAATGTTTACTGCAATGCGAGACATACGTATTACGTACGCCATGCTTCAGTAGTAAAAGACATTTACAATTTCAAGACTGCAGTTTAAATTGACTGTATTTTATTACTTGAAAAATATTAATTTATTCTTATATTTTAAGTATTTATTCTGGTACCCGTCGACCAATTTCGCCAAATTATATAAATCGCCAAACCACTCGCCAAATTATACAAATTGACATAATTTTTATTTTAAATAACGAAAGAAAAAATAAATTAGTATAACATTAATAAAAATATATTTAAAACGTCGAAATAAAAATCACCTGATGACGTAAATACGCGTAATTTGCTTAAAGTCAAGTGAATGTGACATTTACGATCAACCATTATTAGCATTTAATCTTATTGTTTGGCAATAGATTTTTGGTCGGAGGGATAATCAAATAGTACCATTATTTTTATTGATTTAAAAAAATGGTAAGTCAAAGTCTGTAATTTTCAAAAGTTATATTTTTTAAATGCTTATTTTTTTTATCAACATTTTTTTGGTCAAATGCATCATTTCATTTTTGTGCCAACTATTACGCTTGGTGACAATGGTGTTGGCATAACAGGATAATACCAAAACAGTTACTGATTTTATTTCAAATCTAAAGAAAAAAGGTTTAATGAGCAATAAATATTGTAAATATGACTATAACTCAGATTCTACTGAACAGAATTTTGTAGAACTTACACTGTTAAATAGTAAATTTGGTTTATAAATGATTTAATGTAAAAACCATCATTCTAAGTTGCTACGGGAGTTCTAAAATTAGGTGAACTCGATTATGAAAGATTTCAAGTCAACTAATTAAATGCACAGTAAGTTGGATAATATTTCAGGGATTTTTTCAATATTTATCATATTCTGTGTTGTTTAGTTACGGAGCTATGCGGAAAAAGTTCTCAGTGGTACAGTAAAAAAATTGGAAGATATACGCTACAGAGATAGGGTATACTAGAGAGTATATATATGCTATAGTTATGGAAGTTAAGCTGAGTTCCTTAAAAAATTCAGAAGTGATGCAGTATATACCTACCCCTACCTCCCAGAGAGTTCTATAATCAGGTTAATGCGATTATGAAAGTTATATTTAACTATCTCAATATATATATATATATATATATAATGCAAAGAGAAATTTCATTCCGGCCGCTTATATTTTGAGTTCTGCTGAATAGATTTTGACTGACATTGTTAGTTAGATAATTTTTCAGAAAAGATGTTACTATAAAACATAATGTTCTACTTTGCTTAGTTAAATAATTATGAGGAAAGTTCTAAATCAGATTAAACCAATTTTGAAAGATTTGCTTTTTTTTAAAGGTTCCACTGAATGAATTTTTATGTGATTTAAACTGTTAATTAGATCATTTTTAGGGAAGGTTTCGGTATATTTTCCAGTTTAAAAGATTCTGCTAAGTGATTTCGATGCAACTTGATCGGTTAGTTTATTTTTCAGTGAATGTTTTAGTATAAAGCACATATCATTTGCTGTTGCTTGGTTGTTAGGTTGCTTGATTGTAGAATTATATGTAGATGAAAGTTCTAGAATCAGGAGAACCCAATTATTATGAACGATCAGCATTTTCAATAAGTCCAATTAACAGATTCTAATGAGACTTGCATTGATAATTTTTCATGAACGCTTTTAGTATATTACATATTGTTCTATTGTTCTTTACCGAATCCTACACTAACGGATCAACTAAAGAAATTGGTCCTTAACAGTCTAAATTTTGTATGACTCAATAAAAGATATAATAGCGTAATTACATTCATATTGCTTTCAGCAATTCGGTTGGATACACCAGGTAAATGTCCATCTTTGCTTTAAAACGCATGATCAAATTCACAGATATATTTTGTTTCATTCAAGATTTCTTTAGAAAAACCGACCAGCGTAGCGGGCGAAGGCGGCTAGTAGTAATATATGCACATAGAGTGAAAATGCTGCTGTTTTAAATATTGAATCTGGCGTTATGAAAATACCTTATTTTACATTCTAGAAAGTTTTTGAAATTTTTCTAACTTTGATCCTAGATAAACTATAAAAGAATAAGTTTTACAGATTAGTTCTCTGTAATTTCATATGTGTCATATTTTTTACCTTTAATTTGATATATTATTTGTAATAATAAAAGAAGTTTGAAATTTCAACCCTCATGTCCACTTTTTCATGGAAATGCCCTTAATTAAATCACTCACCCATAATGTAGAAAATTAAATGAAGGTAATCCAAATAAGAGTAACACATTTTATTACGATGAAAACACAAAATATGATATGCTGTTGGCCAACAACTAAAGAGAAATTCAACTTCATGTAATAACAAATCATTTAGATTAAGATGTAACTCGGCAGATTTAAAATATTAAAATCTTTTTCACATCATAATATATACCAAAATATCTAACAATGGAAAACTCATGACTTAATATCTGTATCATTTATCAATCAGTATTTAGTTATTCTGTAATGTAATATTGAAGACAAACGATGTCCAACAAGAATTAAAGTTATTGTTTAAATTAGTGTTTTTAGTTTTTGTTAGTAGTGATGGAGCTAAAATTTTTAGAATTTCTTTGATAATTAATCTTGAAAAGATTTATTTTAAAAAGTTCTCTGAAGAAACTATAGTTGTGTCTGACTAAAACGTGAAGACGTTGAAATGTAATAGTGGAAAAATCAGGTTTTCGCAGATCTCCTCTAATGATGAAATTTAACCTCTAATATTTATGGGAAAATTATAGAATGATTGCTGAAACTTTTCTATATGAGACAAAAATGTTGGTTCCAAATTCCATTGCTCGATACTTAGAAGATAATATTCATCCCAGGAGCTGAATTTCCGGTGCCCATCTGCAGCAAACTAAAATTTATCTGCGACCCAACAATGCTGAACAAACTACTATCATATATACCTACTAGCAGACCCGCCCGGCGTTGCCCGGGGTTTGTAAATAATAATCTTAAACAAAACTCAAGTTTGTATGATTTTATATCTTTTCAAATTCTTTTAAATGAATCTAATTCGGAGTCCACATTGCCTTCCGCAGCGTCTAGTGTGTTCCCAACAAATTTCATTCTGAACGAACCTGTAACATGGGTCTCCGCTACGTTTGGCAGCATTTACTGGAAGTGCCCCGCACGTGCCGGAGACAATCGAAAACCTCGTTGAGTGAGCGAAACCTCGTAGTAATCTAACCGATAGAATCTAAAAAAAGAATGCACCATTAATCATTAAGGTTAGAAATTGTTGGTAACTGAAGTCTAAGGATAAAATTTCATAATACAGAGAATAGCTGAATTGTTCAATAGCTAAGTTCAATGAAGACACATCCCGTTGAAATTGGTCCCATAGAACCCGAGGAAAGAATGCGTCCCCAAGCGGTGGAAGATGCCTTATCACCTTGTACATTTCATGAATTACTGTTTCATTAACACGATATTTAAAAAACGGATGAAATTCATTATCTACAGTTACTTTTAAAGTAACGTGAATTTTAATTTACGGCTGCAGTGAGTAGACGTAAGATTATGCTGAAAAAGGAAATTAATGTTCGAAAAAGGTGGTAACTGAGGTATATAGAAAGACCGGGCCTTGGGGGCCAGGGTCTTAACTGGAATGTAATTGGGTATAAGAAAAATTTTTTGGGTTTTTTAAAATAGCTGGAAGTCGCTAAAACTATGTTAAAGAAAATTGCAATAGAATAGGATAGTTTTTAAAGGAGCTGCAACAAAGGCCCCAAGATGACGATTAATATTCAAAATTGGTGGTTTCTGAAGTCTGCAAATTTTTTTGGTCGTTTGTGTAGTAGCTGGAGAACCTAAAAAGTTGTTAGAAAAAAAAAGTTTGTGAATCTGACCATTTTTAAGATAGCTATAACATGGGGATTAAAAGGGAACTGATAGTTGAGAGCAGGACCCTAACTTAAAAATATGTTTAAATGTGTTAGTACTTAGCGTTTTAGATCTTCAATTAGTTAAAATTAATCATAGGGTGTAAAATAATCATTAGAATAATATTTTAAAGAAATGCACAAAAATTGGGTAAATGCTTAAAAAGGGGCCCTAGAGCCCCAATAAAAATATGAGGGTGTTGGTCTAGGAGGAAGAGTCCAAGACTCAATTTTAAAATTATGCAATGAGAAGACGAGAAAATTAGGGTGTAAAAAATGCATAGCACACAAAAAGTTCAAGGGGACCTGGATCGGGCCCTAAAAGGCCCTAAGGTGCCGCAGGATATTAACTGGAATATAGAAACTGGAGAATAACTAAATGGAAAATAGTTCCAAAAATGAAGATCGGATTAAAAGGGACAATTTATTAATATTTTTTGGTGCAAAAGCTTCAAGGGGCCTTGTACCGGGCCCCAAGGAAGAAGGGACTTAAGTGGCATGTAGTTTGATATAAATACACTTTTTAGTAGTTTTTAATGTAATCAGAGGATGCTAGAACTATGGTAAAGAAAATTGCAAGGAATTCTGATCAAAGAAGATACACCAAGGGCCCCAAGAAGATGATTTATATCCAAAACTGGTGGTAGTTGAAGTCTGAAATATTTTTTTGTCGTTCATGTAACAGCTGGAGAACCTAAGATGTTGTTAGAAAAACAAAGCTAGTTAATCGGACTATTTTTAAGGGAGTTATAATAGGGGGCCCCAAAATGGGCCAACTGATGGTTGAGAACAGGGCCCTAATATCAACACATGTTAAAAAGTTTTACATAGCATTTCAGATCTTCTATTAGAAAAGATTAAGCATGGGGTATGAATTAATCATTAGAATATAATTTGAAAGAAAAGTGCAAAAAATTGGGAAAATGCTTAAAAAAGGGCCCTAGGGTCCCTATAAAAATATCTGAGTGTTGGTCTAAGGAGAAGAGATCAAGACTCAACTTTAAAATTATGCACTGCGAAGGTGAGAAAATTAGGGTGTGAAAAACGCATGACACAAAAAAAACTTAAGGTGCCCTGGACCGGGCCCAACGAGACCCTAGACGGGCCTATGGTCTTAACTGGAATGTAGAAACGGGAGAATAACTAAATGGAGAAAGTATCCCAAAAATGAAGATCGGATAAAAAAGAAGCAATTTATTAACAATTTAGTGCACTAAAACTTCAAGGGGCCTTGTACCGGGCCCCTTGCAAGGGTGCCAGGATCTTAACTGAAATGCAGAAATGAGGCAGAAACTGAAAGGAGAATTCACCCCAAAAACGAAGATCGGGTAGAAAAGAGGCATGTTATTAATAATTAAGTGCACTAAAACTTCAAGGGTGCCAGGGTCTTAATTGCAATGTAGAAATGGGGTAGAAACTGAAAGGAGAAATCACCCCAAAAACGAAGAAGATCGGATAGAAAAGAGGCATGTTATTAACAATTTAGTGCACTAAAACTTGCCCTGTACTGGGCCCTTCTCAAGGGTCCCAGATTTCTTAACTGAAATGTTGAAATGGAGTAGAAACTAAGAGGAGAATTCACCACCAAAACGAAGAAGATAGAATAGAAAAGAGGCATGTTATTACAATTTAGTGCACTAAAACTTCAAGGGGCCCTATACCGGCCCCTTGCAAGGGTGCTAGGGTCTTAACTGAAATGTAAAAATGGAGCAGAAACTGAAAGAAGAATTTGCACCAAAAACGAAGAAGATTGAATGGAAAAAAGTCCTTCCGGCCATTACCGGGAGGAAGAGGTAGCTTTCAAATTCCTTATTTTAAAAAAACCAACTTATATTATTCAAACACACGAAGCTCAATTTAGTGGAAACCGAATATAGGAGATTCAATACTAATTTATATCAATACTAAATCATTATGAATGAGAATTTTGTGAAATTAGTCATCTTTATCCAAGCTGCTTTTATTTAAAGTAACTTATATTTGGCTGAGATGTTGATGTATACTATCCACATGCCTTCTTACATGGAAATAGGCGAATACGTGTGTTATCGCGTGACAAATACAAGATCGTTTCAAAATGTTAGCCATACTTGAAATTCAAAGTGCTATAATTCAACCATTTTTTAAGATATAAACAAAAGAACAAATTTTCAGAAACAAAATCTGCTCCGGAATCATTGTATCAAGGCCAAACACAGAAAAAAACTTTTTCATTTTCCAATTTTTTAATACCTCATTTGACATTTTAAATTTAATTTTTTTTAAATGGCAACCCTTTTGAAACAAGATGGCGAATGAAGCTGGCCAACGAACTCGGTCGAGACATTGGTATGTACTATGTACAGACCAAGTAACATCCAAATCGGTTCATAAATATGCCTGTTATCGCGTGACAAATATCAGGTCGTTTTAAAATGCCAGCCACAATAAAAATTCAAAATGCTATAACTCAGCCATTTTTTTAGATATAGACGAAACAAAAACTGTTCCGGAATCTTTATATTAAGGTCAAACACATACAAAAGAAATCTTTTTCATTTTCCAATATTTTGGTTAAATTAAAAATTTTTTAAATTTTTTTAAATGGCCACCATTTTGAAACAAGATGGCGGATGAAGCTGGCCAACGAACTCGGTCGAGACATTGGTATGTACTATGTACAAACGAAGTTACATTGAAATCGGTTCATAAATACGCCTTTTATCGCGTGACAAAATTCAGGACGTTTCAAATGCCAGCCACGCTAGAAATTCAAAATGCTATAACTCAGCCATTTTTTAAGATATAGACGAAACAAAAACTGCTCCGGAATCTTTGTATAAAGGTCAAATACATAAAAAAAAAATATTTTTCCATTTTCAATTCTTTGGTACCACATTTCAAATTAAAAAAATTTTTTAAAATTTTAAATGGCCGCCATTTTGAAACACAATGGCGGATGAAGCTGGCCAACGAACTCGGTCGAGACATTGGTATGTACGATGTACATACCGAATTACATCCAAATCGGTTCATAAATTCGAGAGTTACAGTATGACAAATGTCAGATATATATATATATATAGATATATATATATATATATATAGATATATATATATATATAACCAATAATTAAACATAACCTACCACCATCAAAAACCGTAATATTATGAATTAAAGCTGTAAGTATATAAAGATTAAATTAATTATAAGAATTATTATGGAAGAAAAATAAGAAAGTGGACACCGACAAATAATGGAAATGCTTATATATTGAATTACGTTTTCAAGGGCACAGAATTCAAAGATATAAGCAAAATGGTTGTTTTCTGTGGGAAAAATAAGCTAAAGCTAAAAGTTATTTTCCCCTGTGCCCAAACAACCATTAAAATCAAGTGAATTGATTAAAAATGAAAACAGAATAGAAACAAATAATATGAAATGGAAAAATCAATAAAACCTATTTAAATATTTATAGGATATAAAATGAAATAATAAACACCATACCGTTTAATATTTTAGAATAAATCCACGCGTACATGGCACCCATAATATCGTAAAGATTAAGGTGAATAAAACAGTTAAGAAATCACAGTAATTGATACCATAGGATGCAGTTAATACATATTGAAATAAATGTTAAATAACTGTTAATATAATATAAAATAATATAAATTAATTACATAATTAAAATGCACTACTAAATTAATTAAAAACCGTTAAACAATATCGTCAAAATTTAGCTAAAAATTCCCCCTGGTGTAGTAAATTATAACTGAAATGTAGCTGGAAAAAGTAAATATAGAACTTATCGAAAAAAAAAAAAAAAAAAAAAAAAACACAAATTGTGGTGCTGCCATCTAGTATTACTTTTATGATTTAATTGTCAAAAGACAAACAATTGTAAGCAATTGAATGTAACAATTGTTTTATTAACAACAAAACCAAACATATCCTTATATATAGATAATTATAAACAGAATATAAACCACACAATGTATTTTTAAAAAACTATTGTTAATAAAATTTAAAAAGCATACAAAATATTCTATTAGCTAACTTATTTAAACTACACTAAGAATAATTCTAGAACATCGATAATATATAGCATATAGCTATATGCTATAAAACAAAATAAATTCATTAATAATTAATATAAATAATTATTAAAAATATAAAAATCTTTAATAAAAACTATTATATATAAGATAATTATAAAATGAACAGGAAATAAAAAAAACATATGGTAGTATAAAGAAGGTGAACAGATACTTAAATTCCGATTACCTAAAAAGCACAAATATAGTGTGTGGACTATTTTATACATCCATAAAAATCCTAAAAGTATGAATGTGTGACATTCAAAAACATTAAACCGATAATAAATTTTATAACACTAAGTGAAAATAAATAAATATTATAATATTAATAAGAATAGAGGAATAATAATAAAAATAATTACCCAATTTTAATACATACAGTATAACTTTATTTATATTAAATATACTTATATGTATATTAATCACTATAAAAATGGCATACTATTAGTAATTAATATGATATTGTCCTTATTAAATTAAAATTTATAACAAATGATTGTAAATAAGATTAAACAATAATTAAGCTAATTATTAATGAAATTCACCAATTACATATAAAATATCAAATCAACATCCTAATAAAATACGTATCAAAAATATAGTAATAATACAAAAGCCCCCATTTTTTTTTTTTTTTTTTTTTAATATCAATTTTGAACGGAGGGTGGTTTCGGGGTCTGGGGGTCATGATCGATGAAAATATACCAAAATTTTTTTAAATCGCTTTCCTCCGAACGGCTGCAATAGGTAGCTTTTTGTAATGAAAGCTACCTAAAAGGGATGTTATAACAATTTAGTGCACAAAATTTTCAAGGGGCCTTGTACTGGGCCCCTTGCAATGGTACAAGAGTCTTAACTGAAATGCAGAAATGGAGCAGAAACTGAAAGGAGAATTCACCCCAAAAACGACGAAGTTCGGATTGAAAAGGGGCATGTTATTAACAATTTAGTCCTCTAAAACTTCAAGGGGCCCTGCACCGGGCCCCTTGCATGTGTGCCAGGGTCTTGACTGAAATGCTGAAATGGGGTGGAAACTGAAAGGAGAATTCACCCCAAACAAAGAAGATCGGATAGAAAAGAGGCTTGTTATTAACAATTTAGTGCACTAAAACTTCAAGGGGCCCTGTACCGGGCCCCTTGCAAGGGCGCCAGGGTCTTAACTTAAATGTACAATTGGGGTAGAAACTGAAAGGAGAATTTACCCCAAAAACGAAGGAGATCGGATACAAAAGAGTCATGTTAGTAACAATTTAGTGCACAAAAACTTAAAGGGGGCCAGGGGCCCTGACCCTTAAAAAATTAAAAATCTGAGCCTATGGTGTCTTGGGGTAACCTCACCTGAATTTTCAGACTTCTACGTGCGGTAGATTTCGCTAGCCGTCGCACACAGACAGACAGACAGAGCGATTTGTTATTTTATTAGTATAGATAAGAACTCCTAAAATTAAGCAAAAATTGCATTTTACAAAGAAAAGGAATAAAAAATACAAAAACTCTTAACCCTTTGAGCTCTGAAAGTGAATTTCTTCAAAATGCCCAATTATTACATTGGCACCATTATTTTGTAAACAAAAGATTTGGCTAATATGCACGAAAAAATGCATTAATCTATTTTCAAATAAATTTAGTGGAATATTCCAGTGTCAATGTGACATATGAGGATTAAAATTAAGTAAGAAATTTACCCATCAGAGCTCAAAGGGTTAAAACAAAGTTAATTTTTAGTGAATTTTTTAAGCCCAGTATTTATTTTTAAGCTTGTAGATTAATCTGCAAGGTCTAAAATAATCTGCAGCGCTGCTGCTGTGCTGCACAGTTTCTGCTATGGGGATATTCATTACAAGTTAAGAGCCATTATTTTGAAAATCAGACAAGTGTGATAGTTGTATTTTTTATTTTGCTTGATTTTTTTTTATGTTGAAGTAGACCACATTTAATGAATAATGTGCAATGTTGAAGCCCTGAAAAAATTTTCCCTTCCCTGTAGAAAATGTCAAAATTCAAGGTTGTGACCGTCATTTTTCATGAAAAGTGAAATGCGAGTATGTTTGCAGTGCTAAAGCTTGGGAAAGCAACGGCATCCCAAAATTCTTTTGTGATGAAATATTAGTATAACACTACCTGCTTAGTAAACTGTATTAGTTTCCATGGGGCATTGTTATTTTACATTGTTATGTTGCCTCAAAATGCAATGAAAATGACGTTTTGTCCGTTTTCCGCACGTATTTTATTATTTAAGCAATAGTACCACAAACTTTTTCTTATAGAATATCGAAGTGTAGTACTAGGACAATCTAAATCATATAATACTTTACCGGGATATTGCTGCTGTTAGCAGAAATAGTCTGTTAAATATTCAAAAATTTCAAAATCGGCAACATTTCAATTAGTCTTTTCTCAAAACAGCATCACGGTTCAATAAAACAAAATGTATCACGTGGTAGTTGAAAATATGTAGAAACACATGGAAAAGAAAAAAAAGTGAGGCCTCGTCATATTTTTAGAAAAAAATAACAAAATTTACAAAAATTCACAGTCAAAATATCCCGTTTAAATTTCCCTTTTCTCCATTTAGAACAAGGAAGGGGAAAGAAAAGGGGATATTTCATTTTCTCACAGGGAAAAAACTTAGCTAGCGGAAAGAGAAACGGGATGTTTCGTTTTCTGATAGGGAAAAAGTATGATAAATGACAGTCTTTTTTGTAACTTTTGATTTTTTTTCTAAAAATATGACGAGGCCCCACTTTTTTTTCTTTTCCAAGTGTTTGTACATACTTCAAACTACTACGTGATATATTTTGTTTTATTGAACCGTGACGCTGTTTTGAGAAAAGACTAATCGAAATGCTGCCAATTTTGAAATTTTTGAATATTTAACAGACTATTCCTGCTAACAGCAGCAATATTCCGGTAAAGTTTTATATTATTTAGCTTGTCCTAGTAGTACACTTCGATATTCTATAAGAAAAAGTTTGGGGTACTATAGCTTAAATAAGAAAATATGTGTGGAAAACGGACAAAAACGACATTTTCATTGCATTTTGAGGCAACATAACAATGTACAATAACAATGCTCCATGGAAACGAATACAGTTTACTAAGCAGGTAGTGTTATACTAACATATCACCACAAAAGAATTTTGGGACGTCGTTGCTTTCCCAAGCTTTAGCCCTGCAAACATACTCGCATTTCACTTTTCATGAAAAATGGCGGTCACAACCTTGAACTTTGACATTTTTTACTGTGAAGGGAAAATTTTTTCAGGGCTTCAAAATTGCACATTATTCATTAAATGTGATCTACTTCCACATAAAAAAATATCAAGCAAATCAAAAAATACAACTATTACACTTGTCTGATTTTCAAAATAATGGCTCTTAATCGTAGAATACACTTCACAAAGTCTCAAAAATGAAGTTATAAAAGGTCTAGATTGTTGGCATTATAAAAAGGTTAGTTTATTGGCATCTTGCTAAAATGGTTATACGCAGCGTAAAGAAAAAAAAAGTTATCCTTTCAGAGTCTTAGACCACTCATTTGAGACAAAAATCCTGATAAACAAAAATCAGGACCCGAATCAGGATTTATTAACTTTTCTCAATGCATGTCTAATTCTATCGCTCTTTTCAAGTACACACTGATGAAATATCCAAACCGTCAGGAGAAAAGTACATTGGTGAGACACTGAATATAAAAGGAGCCAATGAGCACTGCTTAAATCTCGCATTCACAGTAGCAATTGTTGGCAACCGGCCTGAACGGAACCAATAATCGTGATTTCAATCGTAACCGTATTAGCGGGTCGCTGAACTCTGCGAAACCCATCTCCCCCCACCCCCCCCTCAAATTCGAGATGGAGGATCAACAGTGGATTTCATGATGTAAAGTTGTTGTTTAGATACAAGAAAGGAGGCAAAAGATTACCGCATCTGAAAAATGGCTGGCGAGATTTTTAAAAAGTTACAAAGAAAATATTGTTTTGTGTACAACTCATGGATTTCTGGTCGAAAATGGATGACCTTTTGGCTGCTGAATGGAAATATTTATTTAAATCTAATAAATATATTTTGAAGCCAAAATAATTAATATTTAATAAATTTTGGAATACGATTTTTCAGCACTTAGCTAATGATAGGGGAAATTTTTCAGAAATGCTTTTTAGGAATATTCCGTTTTGTTTATATTCTTAAAATGATAAATAAATAAATGTTTTAATGCATATTTCTACGAATAAATATTATTTTTGAATTAATAATGGAATATAAATGGGTCATTTTCAAAAAGTTTGCCAAAACAGCATTTAAAAAAATTAAAATTCAAAATTGTTTAAAATTAAATTTATTGTTAATACACAGGCTTAAAAATAATTAATCTATTAGAATATAATAATATTCGAGCTTAATTTTTTGTGTCATTAAAGATATTTAACTTTGAAAATGAATCTCTGGGTTCCAATGTCATGAGTGTTACCGGACAAAATGATTGAATTTCTTAGTTAAGTAAAAATGATTATTTCTATAAAATGAAAATTTTCAATTACATATGGGTCTTTTAAGAAGGATACATACAAAATGAGCAAATACAATTTTTTTTTTTTTTTTTTTTTAATTACTGTGTACAAGTACATTGTCATGAGCATTACTTTTTGTTTTTTTTTCCACTGAACATTGTTGTAATGAAATAAAAAGAAGTAAATTTAGAGGATATTTTTGCTGTTAAAATATGTTATTTGAAGTATTCTCTTAATTCCTATAAAAGTTATGATAAAAAATATTTTTAAATGGTAAAAATTTAAAACATTTCATGAAGTAACACTCATGACAAATGGTAACACTCTTGATAAAAAGCATTGTGTTTTTTAATACACATGTATTGGAAATGGAAAATAATAGATTCTATTGCCTTTCATAACAATTTGTGGACTAGGTAAAGTTATTATAACATGATTATATTCCACATATGAGATATCCTCTTTCATTAGCCCAAACATTTGGCCCTTTTTATCAGTTACCCTGAAAAACACAACTTTCAACTCTCCAACATATCAATAAGATGTTTTGTTTCTATTAAACTAACACATAAGTACCTGGTTAAAGATTATTTACACTTCCAGGTTCAGACCCACTAAATTCTGAACTATTCTCAATATCAAAAGAAGAAATCAAAGAATCATTGTGAGATTCACTGCTATAAATAAGTCTTTTTTTCTCTTTAGATCTTGAATGTTTTTAACCTCTTTAATAAGTGAGATTTTTCTTATTGTTTCAAAGCATTTACAAAATTTTCCGTCTGCCCATTTGTTTTCTTCACAAAAGCAGGAAAAATTATGATAAAAGACTTCCTCATGTTTCACTGTTATAATTTGATGGATAGAATGAGTGTATGGAATCGTTCGAAGACTAGATGATTAGGGCGTGTCAATTTGGAGGGCAAAAATAAAAATTCGTGATTTTTGTGAATGAGGGGGTCCAAAAGTTTGCCTTTAGATGCATAATATCCTAATTTAAAAGATTTTTTCTTGTTCATAAAGATTTAGCTTGGTAAATTTGCGCTTGATTATAATCTGTATTGAAATTTCCGAAAAAAAGGGATAACTTAATATGAACGGCAACAAAATTTGACCAAAAAATGGTTTAATAAACTCAAACAATTTTATTTATATTTTGCCTTTATTATGAAACACTGAAAACAAATTGTCAAAAAAGTTAAAAGCTTCAACCAACAATATTCATCAAATCTTGCTTCGATTCATTCCTAGACATGATTCTTCTTCTTGCTTCCTGGCCTCTAATGAATCCTTCTCGTTTCTCATGAGTATATACTTTGCCAGATGCCTCTGTTACTTGTTTTACACACCTCTCTATGGACTGTCCATGACATGGCCACTTTGGAACTTGCATTGGCTCTTCAACAAACTTCTTTATTTCAGATATTTTGAGTTTACAAGTAAGTGGAGGTTCAAATACTTTTTCCAACCAGTCTATCAGTTCCAAAAGGGATATTGCATTTGGATTTACTGCAGGTGTTTTCCTAGGCCGAACAGATAAGTCACCTGGTGTATTATCATCTTCATTCCTTAATTCGATTACCTTCTGGACCCAGCTTTTCTTTCTTCTTGGTCTTCCGAGCATAAAAGTGTCTCAAGCACCATTTCACTAAATGCAAACCACGATGAACGTCGGATTGTTGGCAAAACAATATCAGCTACTGCTTTCTTCTGATATTTTAGGAGCTTCAATTGATAAAGAATGTGGCGAGGTCCTTCCACCCAGGAGAATTTCGATTTGATTGTAAACCAGCGGGGATAGTAAACACCAACAATGTATTCCACAAGCAGTTGTAATTTCTTCACGTTGTTGCCTTTAAGACCATGTTTTGAAACCCATATGCGACAAATTCTATTTGCAGTTGTTAACCACCGAGAGTGGCTTACAGGAACAATTTCTAATAATGCCAGATCCCAGATCAGTTAGAAGTACACCTGTCCTTATGGCCTGAGTTATCCTGTAATCATAACCCTGATCTGTAGAGAGATCTTTGACAACAGTGTTACTCAATGGAACCATAGATTCTGGAAAAGATATTCTGACAAACGAGGGATTGACTTCAAGTTCTTTTACAGTATCAAGCATATTGACAATCTTACCACTCCACTTGTTGTTAGACGAAGTTTTTCCATCCGACTCAGTGATCATGTGCCGCAAAGGTAGCTCAAACCAACCAGATGAGTTTACGATTTAGCTTTGCCTTATCCCAATGCATGACTCCTCCTTCCCAACCAGTGTTAACATTTGTTGAGTCACCACCAATAGCCTGAAAACTTCTGTCAATGCTGTTTTTATTTAAAAAATCCACAAGATGGTTAGCAATAATTTCAGCAGGTTTCCTTTTCGTTAAGTCTTTGTCTGGAGTAAAATGGCAAAGATTCCTTCCTCCTGGCTCACTGCAAACAGTGTAATGCTCTTCTTTCACAATACTTGGAAACTGATGACTTGAGTTATCTGCTTGTAACAGAACTTTAGTGGAATCTTGGCGTCCATTAAAAAAGATACATTCAATATTGCCAGTACGGCATCGAACATGGAATTCTTCAGCAAGTGATTTCATAACTTTTTCTTGTGCTCTTTTTACTTTATTGTGATCAACCACAAGTCTCTTGTCTCTTTCATTAATTAGTGCAGCATCCAAAAAATGCTGCTGTTGTAACGGCAGCTGTAGCACGGAGACTGACACCATACCTAATACTTTGCAATGCAACATTACGCAATTGTAACGTATTATACAGACTTGTACTTGAAATAGAAGGTACATCAGAATAATCACATGGGATGTGCAAATGATCTTCAAGTTCTTCATCTGTAAAATCAGTTAGCTATTCATCGTCGTCGAAGAAAAGAACTTCATTTGTTTGCAATGTTAACTCTTCCTTCCTTTTCTGCTCATGTTCAGAAATTCTTCTTAATTCATCTTCTTGCCTCTTCTGTTTTTTAATTTGTCTCCTGTGCTCAGGTAGATCTGGTAATCCAATTTGATGCTGTCCAAGATATCCAACTTTCTCTCTTTGACTATTTGTATAATATTAATAAAAATTAATAAAAATACATTCAACTGCAAATGAGTATTGCTAGTTTAAAAGTTTTCACGAGTGGAATAAAATTATTTTACAGATGTTATAGCATTATATAAGTATATTCTTAACCTTAGAGCAGAAGTACAAGCAGAAATAGTGATAAGAAAGCACTTCTTGAGAGAAGATAGTTTGCTGCGATTTTTACTTGAGACAGGAAAATCTCACGAAATTGAAGTAGCTATTTACCAAGCAAACCATTGTAATTTCCAGTTCATATAAATATATTTGTGAATGGCTAACCAAAACACAACTTTTTGACCCCCCTCATTTTTTGAAAAAGGAAGTCGAAAAAATCGACACGCCCTACTAGATGATATTTGTTGTAAATAATGAACAATTTTTTCCTCTGGTACGAAAAATAGTTTCACTTTTAAATTATTGCTTTGTAGTGCATCAAATAAAGTTTCAGCATCAGGTATATTGATACCATGTGCGACAATCTGATCAGCTAATCTTTTTAAAGTTGCACAAATGACCCCTTTCCATGTTTTTTTTTTTTTTTTTTTTTTTGCCTATGACTCAATGTCCCATCTGGGGGCTTGCTGCACCCTTCCTGCCATTTGTTTTACAAAATAGCACCCTTCTTGCGACTCATCCAAAAAATCAACACCCTTCTTGCCCCTTTCCCAAAAAATTAGCTCTTACTCTTTTTTTTTTTTTTTTTTTTTGTATTAAAAAAATTATTTGCATAGTAAAAACTTCCTTATTGTTGACTTGAAAAGAATCCCCTGAATTTAAATATTAAAAGTGGCTTTAAATAAAACAGAAAAAATGCCACCCCCCCCCCTCCCCCCCAAAAAAGAACACTTTAGAATCTAAAAACTGTCTTTAGAAAAAAAAAGTGCCCTTAAGAATAAAAATGTCCTCTTAAGTATAAAAAAAGTGACTTTTTTCAACAAGCAGAACCCTGCCTCTTTTTAACACGTTCACGCCGGCACGGTAGGTCACACTCGACTGTTTCAGAGCTGTCAAGTCTCCGACTTTTTGCACACCATTGTTATTTTAGAGAAAATGTTGTTCCTTTAAATCACCAGTAGGTACCCAATTGTTCTAATTAAATAAAACAACATTTTCTATATTAAAATATTGGTATCCAAAAAGCCAGAGACTTGCAGCTCTGAGACAGTCGAGTGTGACCCACCACGCCGGTGTGAACGACGTTAAACCTTGGGTAAACTCTGCTAAAATAACAAAGATTATGCAGATCTTAAATGCTCTGTTCATTTTGTGTGCATTCATGCTAAATTCCACTAAAAAATTCATTAATACTCATTTTGTCATGAGTGTTACCTTTTATAAAGTAACACTCATGACATTATTATACTTCAATGTCTTTATTCTATAATAATAATTAAAACAAAACAAATTTTTTAAGGACAAAATAAATAACCATTTTATATCATCAATTCAAAATTTAAAAAATAACATTTTAACCTTAATTACTTTATTAAAGTAAGGTAACACTCATGATGATGAATAAAAATACTCACCTTCCTTAAAGCTTTGTTGTAAAATATCACCCTTATCAATTTTCAAATCTTCACAAAATTACACTAAGTAACATTCTACAAGTCTGGACAAGTGAAAACACACTAGATATGTACTAATGAGTAGCTCCACACATATGTAAATAAATAATCAAAATTAAAATAGGTAACACTCATGATGCAGTTCTGGGGACAGACCTTTACTGTTTCATATTGTCATCAGATAGTAAAAACATTTTTTTAAAAATGTAATTATAGGTTTGTTTGTTGCATATACAATAGGTTGCATTAATTTTTTCAAACAAATAATAAAGATTTAATTAAAAATTTTTAAGTTTTTGGCTGAGCAAACAAGCTAGGGACAGTCAAAAAACCACTTTTCCAGACAAGATTTGTTATTTTTTTAGCATTGAAATTCATCAGACATTTAAAATAAATGGCACATTGTACAGCAAACAGTACATAAGTTAGGATATTAATGTCTTTTTGTCCAAATAATTAAACAAATATAAAAAAATAAGCACCAAAGTCCAGGGACGGGGTTTTAGCAAATTTTTTTTAAATGACCCAAATGTTTTATATTGATTTTTAGAAAAGTAATTTATATCCATAAAGAAGTTAAGTTTTGATTTGGATAAATTAAGTAATGAATAACCATTATCGGTTACAGAATTTAAAATTTCTCCAGTTCTTCTTCACCTGGGTACTATTTACTATATAAATGAATTCCAGAGAGCCTTCCTTATATTATTATGCCCACTGTCTAAATTTTCAATGTGGATGTCTGGTACAACTGGTACAATCATGCAATAGTATTTTGCAGTCTTAAACATGTCCAGAATTTTTTTCTTTGTTCACTATCAATGAAATTACCTATTGTGGTATATTTCTTTTATGAAATAAAGGGCTTTATGTGGGTTTTCTTGTTGCCCATTTAACATGCTTTTTAACACTGGGTCAAATTTAAAGAATAATACTATAATTTTCAAACATTTTCCATTTTTTTCTGTGAATAAATTATCAGAATCATCATTAAATTGTCAAAAATACAGTTAGGAGCCTATAAAGCTGTATTTTAAAATCCACAACATTTTGAAAAATTTACAGCCAGATGCCTAAAATATAAAACTGTATTAAAATCAAAAACATTTAAAAGAATTTTGAGGAAGAAGATCTAGGAATCATGGGCAATACAATATTTATAAATGGTGATGTATTAGAAAACACAAGGAAAGACATTTTAGTGTCACACGTTTTACCTTCCCCATTACCACATAATATACTTAAAATTGTTAACATACCATTTGATGATTGATGATCATTTAAATGCTAATATTGAGTACCATATTTTTAGAAACATTTCCCAATGCATCCTCAGAAAAACTCAACTGGTACTCATAAAAAATGTCAGCCAGTTATGTTTCAAACATTCTGCTAACCCACACTGAAATTTTAAAATTTGACAAAAACCATCCAATAGCAAGCCATAATTAAATATACAATAAAGCATTCCTAAAGCTCTGTGCTCCTTATGCATTTTCAAAATATGCTGCTTTGCAAACGACCAGGTGGATGTAGGTTTCACTTTCAATTAGGGATTGATTGAATAGTCAATTTGGTATTCAGTGATTCGGCATGTAAAACGAATATTTGGTTTCGACTGAACTTTCCAAATAATTTATGAAAAACAATAGGAAAGGTATTACTAGTAAAAATACATGATAAGCAATTAGAGATGCAACGAATATTCGGCCGAAGCCGAATATTCGGCTTCGGCCGAATATCAAGTCCATTATTCGGCCTTGGCCGAATAATACTGTAATAAATGTTTTTATATTTACAGAGTATAACTTTTTAATTGGACAATTTATATTCATCATATATAATGAAAATTTTATTTGAAATTAACTAACACTTTTTTTCCCATTAACTTTCATGCTCCGAATGGTTTTATCTACCCATTTTTATATAAGAGGTTAATTTAGGAATCATGTTAAAAAAAATTTTATACTGTATCAGTAAGTACAAAAAGTATCTGTAATAAGCTAACATACTCTGTTAAATTTAAAATTAATCTATTCAAAATTGTTTTAATACAAGCTAATTCAAATTTTTTTTTATCATAATGGGAAGTTTAACATTTAACCCTTGTTAGATAAAAAAATATTTCTTTCAATAATATTTTGAATTATACCTATAAAGAACATAAATATATGATTGATTAGATATAGATGTATTATATGTATAAGATAATTAAGTCGTATATGTTGCAATACTTAAGGGTTGTTTAAGTAAAATACGCTTAAAAGTTAAATGTAATTTAAGTGATTTTTTTAAGTCTGTTACTATTTCTTATTAAATAATGAAAGAAATGTAAATACTAAATTCTTTTAATTAGTATACATTTACGTTTTAGGTTTTATTTTCAAGAATAGCATTGTAATGCCTTAAAAAACAGTTAAAATGTTTTCAATAAATGTAGATTGTGATGCAGAAATAATAATAATTCAGCATTCTCAGGTGATAGTCTATTTCTTTTCTTTTTTTTTTTTTCGTAAATGTTACCTGCTTCTGAAAATAATCTCTCACTATGTATAATACTTCCTGGTGCAGAAAGGTACTTTTTGCCTAATTGTGAAAGGTTTGGAAAGTCTTCCGAATTTTTCGTCAACCACTCCAAAGGACACTGTTGTCTTTCTAGTAGTGGCTGGGAAAGAAAATTACAAATTTCTTTTACTTCTTCACATTGAGGGGCACTTTCTATAGAGGCTTCACTGCTGACAACAAAGAAAAAAAAATAATAAAGATAAATAAAAATTTTGTTAATTGTGAGCTTTATAAAGTCTACAATGATTTCTTTCCACCATTTTAGAGGATATTCCTTTCACCCTTTCTATCAGTGGTTTTTCTTAAGATATTAAGATTTCCTAGTACTTTTAAAATTTTGTCATTATTTTAAAATGTAACAACACACATAATATTTATTAAAATGTATCTAGACAGTACCTGATGAGGAACTTTTGCTAAAAATTTTTTTTGGTGGGGTCTGAATTATATTATTGAGGCAATTTTTAGGCCGAACATAGCCGAATATTTTTTCAGAGTAAAATAATGCTTTAAAAAATTAAAAATTTGTATATAAATAATTTTTTAAAAGAAAACAATACATTTTAATTGTGAAATATACAAGAATTATGCATATAGTGCATACTATATTTTGTTTTTAGGCAAAAATAAGTTCATTATTCGGCGGCCGAATATTCGGTATTCGGCCAAACCGCTATTCGTTGCATCACTATAAGCAATGCTCATCACTCAAATTTTTCATCATCATCACCACCCAGTTAAATCATTAATCATATATATTATAAAGCAGTAAGCTCAAAAAGTTCCACTCGAGTGTTTTCAAAAACTACCCGGTGGATTTTTTTTCCAAATTGTATCATTCGATAGGAAATATTCCCGGGTAGTTTATGAGAAAATATACAGGGATAGCTATGATTTTTTATAATAAATTTCGTATTTTACTGTTATTTTGAACGAAAAGGTTGCCAGTGATTATCTTTTGGCGAAAATTATCTTTGATAAATGAACTGAAATGGCTATACCCGTTAGAAAACAATACAAACAAAAGAGGAAAATAATTACTAATATTTAATTTTTAAACAGTGAAAGAAAAAACCGCTTTAATGAGGGAAAATATTATAAACGAAAATATTTAATTTAAACATGAAAGGAATATTTGTAATGCTTAAAAATGAATTCAATATGAAATATTTCAATTCATGCAATATTTGGCACGTTATCGCTTCCGCCAAGTTAAGATAAATGATTACTACTTCATTATCCCTCTGACCAATTTCACAAAATTATACAAATTGCCAAATTAAACACATGGAAGAATGTTGCCACTCTAAACTTTCAAGAAAGAAAAAATAATTAATTTAATTTAAAAAAATCACTAAAGAACAGTGTTACTTTAATGATGACGTTCACTTATGGCATAAAGCGGTATACCAATTATAAAATTTGATTTATTTAGATAATTTCGGACAAAATAATACTAATAGTTTATGTATTTACATGCAGAATTATTAAATTAAACCAGAAACAAAGGTATATTTTTAAGATATAGTATTTGTGAATAAGAAGTATTTTAAATGTAATAATCACATTTATTAAAGAACACACAATAAATATCAATGATAACGGAAAATTGCAAGGAACCTGATGCTCTTTATTTAGCCAAAAAACGTAGGCGGATATAACTATAAAATTATGTAAACATTAGATATCAGCTTAAAGAATAAAAATTTCAAATTTTGCACTAATGTTAAATAACAAAAGAACATGTAAATTAATAAAACAGTAATCAACTTACAAATAAAACGTTGAATTAAAAAGACTTGATGACGTAACAAACACGTTTAACATATTTAATGTCAAGTGAATGTGACATTTACGATCATCCATTATTTGCATTTAACCTTACAGTTTGGCGACAGTTTTTTTGTCGACATGATAATCAAGGACGCAGATGTCATATACGCACCACGTTGGCGCGATTTTTTCTGACACCAATCTCATTTACGCATCGGACTACGTAACTGGTGCCAAAGTGTCATTATTTTAGGGTTTAATCTAGAAAAAAGGGATTTTTAGCTTTTTGGCTAATTGCAGCCAATAACTTCTAGCCAAATAAAAATAGCTTTAGCCAAGGAAAAAAAAGTTTTATTTATACAAAATTTCTATATACATGAGTATTATTTTTAGTTATGCAATATACAAACAAATACATCACTCTGTAAGATTGATCCTTCGAGATTTGGCTGTATACCAACCACACAGCAAATGCTTTTTTTAATGGAAATTCTTTTCAAAATTCCCCTTCCAAATTAATCATTAAGTTACTTAAATTCTTAATTGTCAGTTTTTGTTATATTCATGAGACTGAATCCCCCTTTACAGTCTGCTGTAGACAACAAAAGTGATGCTACAAATTCATACAAAGAAGTCACATTGGGTAACAGGCCAGTAATGCCATTTTTATGAAAAAAAAAAAAAAAAGTAATACAATAAGCTAGTTTCATTTCTTTACACTTTGTAGTCAGAACCCGCATAAATTCAAGTCTGAAAAGTTTATACGACATGCATCTGGCACATTGATGATTCAAAGCTAGTGCACATCATGTCCCATGTTTATACAATCTGTGATTTTCGTTTTCGCCATATACTGGAGTTGTGTCTGATGCAAATGACATCACACTGTTTAAAGACGCTTATACAGAGAGTACGAGACAAATTTTGAAGTGTTGCCGCAGTGCGGATGCAATATGAGATTTTTTTTTCGTTTTTGTGCAACGACAGCAGGTTTACGAAATGCGGAACAACAAAATGGGAATGATATAGCATATTTCTTTGGCTGCCGCTATTTGGCTAATTCACTAAATGCTTTTGGGGCAAAAAGCACTTCCAGTTAGCTTTTTGGCTATTTGGCTAACTCTAGATTAAACCCTACTTATTGTTATGGTAACCTGGAGGTTGTTATTTATTTATTAATAAATTGTTTATTAACTTTTATTTTCTTTTTAAAAATTATACAAATTGTTTTGTTCTATAGTTATTAATTAAACTTTTTTTATTTATTGCTATTATCTTTTTAAAAATATATATGTAACTGATATTCGAAGACAAGGTTTTCGCCAAATTGGCGTTAGAAAAAAAATTGTGCCAATGTGGTGCATATATGACATCTGTGCCTAATCAAGTACTACAGAAAAATTAAACTCAAAAATTTGATTATATAAAATCTCAGTACTATTTTTTAAAATTATTTTGATTTTTATCTCACTCCCATTATGTGTCTTACCGGAGAAACTCGCAGAAATAGCTCTAAAAATGGCTCTACTTATGAGTTGTAGGAAATGGTTTATTTAAAATGATATTTGTTTATTTAAAATGTTGTTTGGCATTTTTTCGACGCCGATTTGGCGAAAACATCAACAGCATAAACAACAACATCCGTGTTACCATATCAAGCAAAATGACGACACTTTGACGCCGGTTAAGTATACATTGCGTATATGACATTGGCGTCAGAAAAAATTGCACCAATATGGGGCGAATATGACATCTGTACCAAATATTTAAATTTCAACGTAAATGATTGTTACACATACACATATTGTAAAAAATGGCACAGATGTCATATTCGCCCCATATTGGCGTGATTTTTTTTTGACGCCAATATCATCAGGGTTGTAAAAAACCCGGGTTTTTTGTTAAAAACCCAGCCCGGGCAGGTTTTATTAAAAAACCCGGGTTAAATGGGCAATTTTTCCCGGGTAAATTGGCTACTAAATTTTGGTACTTTGCAAAATTTATCCGTTAAAATTTTGAAAATTCTCGGAGGAATTACTCAGGGAAAATTTAATTTTTTGCTTAGGAAAGCGCAAGAAATTTGATTGCCGAAACAAGTGGCAATCCTGATCTCAAATACAATCTTTGTAAACAAACACTTCATAGTCTAATAGATGGGAATGACTTCATAGTCTTAATAAGGATCTCAATATTTTTCTCTGTTCTTAAAATACATTACATGACCTCTTAAATTTAAATAACAAACAAATTTTAAATTGCAAAACTATCAATTGTGTGTTATTTAATAATAAAATATAAATATAACTTTAAAAAAAACTTGCTCCTTTGAAATTATCATAAGATTAGCAAATGTTGATAAAAAATATCTTACAACAAAAATGTTTCTTATGTATATATACAGGGTGTCCACTCTCAACAGTGTCCAATGGCTAATTCCTAAACTGTTAGTCATACACATATTGTTTAAATATTACAAAAGTGTTTTCATTTGAGGCAAAGAAATATTTTAAAAGCGATTTGTGTCAATAAAAACATTCCTTAAAAAATTACAAAATTTAAGTTCTTATACGGCCCCCGGTCCTATAAGTTATATTTAGTAACATTTTCCTATTACACTGACAAGACAGACAAAAAAAAGTCCCGTTCATATAACACTAAAATTGACTGAGTTATGAAACTTTAAAAATGCATGACTTATACCACTTTTCTGCATCTGAACACAAATGAGTTTGGCCATGCTTTGAGGGGTCATATTTTAAGTGCTTAAAGTATTCAAAGAACTTTTCATGTGTATCAGCGCTTTGAAAAAAAATAGTAAAGTGTTATGATTGAGTTAACTTTTATTAAGTTTCAGATTGGCTAAAATTATTGTATTTTAACATGTGTTTTATTTTATAAGGATTTGAGACTATTTCTTTTCATGATTTCTTTTAACAAATATTATGTTATTTTATTTAACTTCAACGATCGTATGTATGTTTTTCCAGTTCAAAATCTGTAGTTGAAATTTAACTTACTTTCAAGTTTCAAATATCCGATCGAGATTAAATTTTACATGTATACTGATGTAAATCTGATGACAATCTAATATTATTATGATTTTCGGTGGTTACCATTCATATTTATTTTACAGGATATTGGATAACACAAAAAATTTCGGATAGATTACCGCCAAGAAGTTTAAGAAAAAGTTTTAGATTAGATAACACAAGATTGCGATGGTTGTGTTTTTAACTTTTATGTATTTTTTAGCACTGAATCCGAGAATTACCTTAATTTTTAACCATCATCTCAGGATGTTTTGCAAATCATAAATTGTCAAAGTTAAAAAATAACAAAAATCAAATACTATAAAATAGAGGAGACGGCTGAGTTTTTTTAATTTTTGATAATTGATTTTTATGTACTTTTTAGCACTGAATCTGAAAATGACCTTCATTTTTAACCATCACGTTATAATTTTTTTGCAAATTGTAAATGTCAAAGTTAAAATATAGCAAAAATCTGATACTATAAAACAGATGTAAAACATTTATTTAATTTACCTTACCTGATGGTTAAAAATGAAGGTCATTTTCGGATTCAGCAGTAAAAAGTACATAAAATAATTTAATAAATATAATAAGTTTAGTAAATATAATACTCTTGAAGCTAACTGAAAAGCTTAAATTTACATTTTAAATTAAAAGCTAAAACGTTTTAAAATTATAAGGTTCCCAATCTAAAAGTGCAAGTAAATTAGTACAAATATATTTTCTAAGATTCCAAGAAGTGAATAAATATAGAAATAAATAAAGTGAATAAATCCAAAACAAAATAACCATGAACAACAAATACATCATTTGTTCCTTTCCAGAAATACTCTTAAAAAAACCCGGGCTTTTTAAGTGGGTTTTTTATAAAAAACACAGCCCGGGCGGGCAGCTGGGCGGGTACCCGGGCAGGTACCCACTACAACCCTGAATATCATATAGGCAATGGGTGCTTAACTTGTGCCAAAGTGTCGTTATTTTGCGTGATGTGGTAACCCGGATTATGTTGTTTATGCTGTTGATGTTTTCGCCAAATTGGCAACTGAAAAAAATCGTGCCAATATGGGGCGAATATGACATCTGTACCAAATATTTGAATTCATTTTTATAATATTAACTGCTATTTATACAATTTACATTGGAAAATAAAAATTTACCCTCTCTTACCTTTTTTATTATTTTTTTTTAAGTGTATGAGAGAGGGTAAATTTTTATTTTCCAATGTAAATTGTATAAACAGCAGTTAATATTATAAAAATGAATTCAAATATTTAAATTTCAACGTAAATGATTGTTACACATACACATATTGTAAAAAATGGCACAGATGTCATATTCGCTCCATATTGGCACGATTTTTTTCTGACGCCAATATCATATAGGCAACGGGTACTTAACTTGCGCCAAAGTGTCGTTATTTTGCTTGATGTGGTAACCCGGATTATGTTGTTTATGCTGTTGATGTTTTCGCCAAATTGGCAACCGAAAAAAATCATGCCAATATGGGGCGAATATGACATCTGTACCTAAAAATATTTAATTTCACACATTAAAAAAACAAAACAAAAACAAAACAACAAAAAAAAAACATATTGGCACGATTTTTTTCTGCCGCCAATGTCATATACGCAACGGTACTTAACTGGTGCCAAAGTGTCGTTATTTTATGTGATATGGCAACCCGGATGTTGTTGTTTATGCTGTTGATGTTTTCGCCGAATTGGCGTCAGAAAAAAATCACGCCAATATGGGTATGTATATGACATCTGTGCAGAAAATTCATGGCTTCAAAAGTTAGGAAATCGAGTTATTCTTAAGGATGTTTTTGCAATTATGCGTTATTACTATAAAATAAACTCGACATTTAAAAACAAAAAAAGGCTGAAATAAATTTTCAATGTTCTTTTTCATTTGCCATTTCTTTTTAATTTTTTCTGCATATCTTCTATTCTTTTAGGAAGGTATTTAAAAGATATTGGGCTTATCTTCCGTAATCTGGTCACCCGCCAATTGGAGCATTTTTCTATATTTTTGGAAGACTGATTTATGATTGAAGACTATGGATGCTGAACTCGATTACAAAATATCAGAGGGATTTTGTAATTAGCTATTATATTTATAATTTTTTATTAGGGAGCATACGAATAAAATTCAGTATTATATATTTTTCATCTTCTGTTATTGTAATATCACAAAAAAAGTAATAATTGCAAGCTACTGAAAAACTTTTTATTACCAATGCATGGAAAAATGTTTGTCAATTTATCAGTTAGCCTATATAAGGAAAAAATGCAATTCTGATTAAACAAAATTTAGATCATTATAAAGCAATTTCGTCTGACAGACTGTCCTATAAATTAATCTTAGTGACAAATAAACGATTATTTTCAATATCCGGATTACTTAAGAATAATTTAATCTTAAATAAAATATAAAGGAAACAGTAAGTCTCTTTATCTCTCTGTGTTTTTATGCTCATTAGAAAAATGCAAAGAAAATCTTCGGTTCAAGTATTCACGAAAAGGATTTTTACTAAACATTTTGCATAACTAACGCTTTATCATTGTCAGTTGTATTTA
The DNA here is from genome assembly GCA_963932465.1 of Maratus speciosus. Taxonomy (NCBI): domain Eukaryota; kingdom Metazoa; phylum Arthropoda; class Arachnida; order Araneae; family Salticidae; genus Maratus; species Maratus speciosus. Next base: position 398,264,298 of record OZ010792.1, read on the forward strand.
AGGTATCGGCTTTTGTTGGCAAAAGATCTATAATTTTGTCAATAGCAATTTGACATAATGTAATGAAAAGTAGTTTGGTGCGTAATTAACTTTGTTTTTTAACTAAATGTGTTACATTTGTAACTCTATCGTTGCAAATACTTCTAATGTTTGCGTTAACCTTGGATTAATACGATTACGGAAGATTTTATTAGATGCAAACTAAATGTTTATTTTTCTATCAGCATCAGTCATCAAAGATTTTTCCAGGTTAACAGTTACATGATTGCAACTGGTTTATAAAATGAAAAGGCAATGAGAATTATGTTCTTTTATTTTTATTCAAACAATTCAGATTTAAAAATCTACATTTTTTATTTATTTATTTTTTTTTTTAATATGATGGTTAATAATTTGTTACACTTTTGACTGTATTTTTGCCTTCTGGAATCTGAAGATGGAAAACTGTAATAGACCTGCCAGGAGAAGATGCATATTGCGAAATATAACATAATGCAGTGTGAAGTTTTATTCAAGCTACACACAACACATTTCGGCAAGCTGAGAAGTCCGGAGTCCAAGAACTAACAAACGAATATGAATCACCCGAAAATTATTTTAGTTTAATGGTCATTCTTTGCAATCATTGTAATGTTCAATAATTTAGTACTGTGGTGACTAAAGATATTTCAATTCCTGTTGCCATAACTGCCTCATTCCCCTACCAGACTCCACTATAACTGATAAACTAAAAGAGTTCTTCTGAATAGCCCAAATTTTGTCCAATGCATAAGATAGTACAACAGGACATTCCAGGTGTAGGTCCATGTTGCTTTAAAATATAAGGTCAAATTAGATCAAATTCATTATTTCGTGTGATTTAAGGTTCATGTGCAAACAAAGACCAGCGCAGCGGGCATAGTCTGCTAGTTAAAATTTAAAGCAATAATTTGCCATGCCAGAAAATAGTTAAATATACAAATTGATATGTTATCTTTTGTATTTGAGAACCTTTTATATTCAATGTGTTTAATAATTAGACATAGACAATCAGTAAATCTAGATAATGATAACATCCAGTTTCTAATTATTGGAATGAACTTTTGTTTTTCTAACAATCCTTACCCTTAATAAGTCTTGAAAATTTAATATTTCCATAATTTATTTTGGGTACGGACTAGTGATAAAAAAATAATAAGTGATGGATTAATGAATTTGTGAGTCGAAAAAAAGACAAATTATTTGTGTATAAAATTAGATTTAAGAATAAAAATGTAACTGAATTAGTAAATTATTAAAAAAGCTAATATGTGCAAAATATTTTAAGTATTTGGTTGCTGAATACCAAATATTCAGTATACGCTTTGATTGAATATTCGGTATCAGCAAAATTCCTGATTCGGTCAATCCTAAGTTTCATTCTCAATGTGCATACATTATAATTTCCAGCACTTATCTTTGAAAAAATTTCTCCTTTCCTTCAGTTTTTGGGTTTGCCACCTACAAAAAATAGGTTACCATTAATGAAATTAGAGTCATACAAATTTGAAGCTTTTTTTTTTTTTTTTTTTTTTTTAATCGATTAAAAAATAAAAATATACTTAAATCTGACGGTTAAATATCTTATTTAATTAATTAAAACCAGCTCCTATCTTACTCGGTAAAATTTTGACTGAAAGACAGTGGAACATTATTTTTCTCTTTGATTGGTTTAATTAAAATTGTCAACAATAACCCAGATTATAAAAAAAACAAGGGAGAGACATAACAAAAGCTTTAGTTCGATTGGCTATCTTTTTATCAGCCAAAAATTTTGTATAATGTCATTACTGGTGCACTTACCTATACAGGCTTGTCAACAGCAAACAATCAAATTGTGTATGTTTTTTACTTTTAATATAAAAAGGTACTCTGCCTACTAACTCAATTTGCACAAAAATTACCGCATAGCAGAAAATTCTCCAGGTGTCTGCGACAGATACTTCGGGGACAAAAAATAATCTGCAGGTAAAATATTTTTACAATTGAAGTGTTAATTAATCAAACAATCACTCACCTTTTGTGTTTTTAGGTATTTTATAAATTTTTGTTAATAATAATCTCATATAATAATTTAATAATTTATAATAATAATAATTTATAATAATAATAATTTATAATAATTTTAATAATAATTTTTTGTCGAAATTTGCGTTTTTCCGCGATCTTTTCATGAATTTTGCGTTTTATCCGCGATCTTTTCACGAAATTTGCGTTTTTCCGCGATACTATCTTTTCCGAAATTTGCGTTTTCCCGCGATACTCTGAAGAATTTTGTGATTCTTTTTCACGATTTTTTGTTGAAATTTGCGTTTTATCCGCGATCTTTTCACGAAATTTGTGTTTTTCCGTGATACTTTGAAGAATTTTGTGATTCTTTGTCAAAATTTGCGTTTTTTGCGCGATCTTTTCACAAAATTTGTGTTTTTTCCGCGATTTTTTGACGAAATTTGCATTTTTCCACGATCTTGTCACGTAAGTTGCGTTTTCTCCGCGATCTTTTCACGAAATTTGCGTTTTTTCCGCGATGTTTTGACATAATTCGGGTTTTTTACGTGGTCCTTGGGCGAAATTCACGTTTTTTCGTGATTCTTTGACTGAATTGGTGATTTTTTTCTACGAACGATTGACGAAATTGATTTTTTTCCGCGACCATATCGAAATAGCGATATTTTTATGTACGAAGTTTCGAACTGATGACTGTATTTATTTATTTTTTTTTTTTTGTTGCTTTTTTTTGGAAACGAATGCCTTAAATTTTCGGAAAATTCGAGACATAATCACCCCTGCTACTTTCTTTTCTTACGTTCGGGAGAATCGCCGATTTGGACGCCGTAAATTCCGAACGATTTTCACCCCTTTCCTCCCTGGCATGGATCTTTCAACCATCGCGTTTGGCGAGTGGTGCCCATTGAGTTTGGCAAGTGAGTACAATAAAGTTAACTGCCACGTTTTAAGTGTTACTCGATGCCTGGCGAGTGGCGAGTGCTAATTTTGTGCTATATATACTGATTATATTATTGTTTATATTATTTGTTTAGGAAATAATTCCGTTTCCTGTTCTGGTTTGGCGTAATTAGCGAAGGAATCCAAAATGGCACCAAAAGGCCTTTTTAGCATCTGACAGAATTTTTTTCAAGATGGTAGGAAAACATGGTTTTTAAATTTTTATAAGCATATATTTTTGTATTATAAAAGTTATATTTGTATTATTTTTTATATATATTACGTATGTAATTATATATATAGAGAGATATACGTTACAGTTATACATATTATATAAGGTACTACTTGATTATCCTGTCGATCAAAAAACTGTCGCCAAACTGTAAGATTAAATGACAATAATGATGATCATAAATATCACATTCACTTGACATTAAACATATTACATGTGTTTGTTAGGTCATCAAGTCTTTTTAATTCAACATTTTATTTGTATTTTTATTAATGTTTCACTAATTTATTTGCTCTTACGTTAATTAAAACCAACGCAAATTCAGATTTTTTTTTTTTTTTTTGGCTTCAAGATCTAATGTTTACAATTTACATACATTTTACAATTATATCCCTCTACGTTGTTTAACTAAATAAAGAGCATTAGGTTCCTTACAATTTTCCGTTATCACTGATATTTATTGTGTCAACCCTATTCGTTAGTGATTTTTTTAATTTAAATTCATCAATTTCCCAATCTTAAAATTTTAGAATGGCAACATTCTTCCCTTTATATAATTTGGCGAAATTGGTCGATGGGATAATCAAGTAATACTTCATATACATATAAAAACACATGTAAATAAATACTATATACTAATATATATATATTTATAATTTTATATATTTATTATGCATGTGAAATTAAAACAGAACTTTATATTATAAAGCCACGGTCGGCAACAGGCAGACCGCAGAAGATCGAATCCTGGACAGGCAAAAATTTTCAATTTGAATAAATAATTTATTAATATTTACATATAATAGATATCGTTCGAGATTAACGGACGCCCACCTTGAAGACACTCTTTGTATCAACTGTTCACCAAATGGCTTACAAACATGAACCAAACTATAAAAAACTGGCTCAAGACTGCAAGAGTAATTTTTCGCATTTATTTTTTAACGAATACCTGCTTTTTCTATTTTATTATCTGTATGTAAAAATTTTCAGAACGTAACCTGTGCAGTGGTAGAACTGATTAAAAAAAGTCATTGGTCCCAAGGACCAGTAAACATCAGAGTTTACTGGTCCACAGACATCATCACTGGCCCACCTACATAAAATTCTATGAAGTACCTTTAACCCTTTGAGTGACGCCCCTCCCCTCCTCCTCCTAGAACACAAACCAAACTTTCTTTCAGTTACCCAAAATTTTCGGCATAATAAAAGGTAAAATTATAATTTGCTAAAAATTAAATAAACAGTACATAAACAAAAACTATTAATTATGTATTTTATTTCTGATTACTTACTTCAACTAAGTTTTAATGCAATTATTTATTTATTTTTTTAAATAAAATTCTGTGGTTCGTGTTTGGTTGCAGTTTTCTCAGGGATGGGAAAATGTACGTTTACCTGTCAGTGAGAGAAAAAAGTTAATGGTCCTGCGGACCACTGATTTTTTTAAATTAGTGGTCCAATTGAATTTTTAGTGGTCTTGGACCAGCGGACCACCAAGGATTTCGAACGCTGCTGTGTATGTAGTAATTTTTCAGAACGAATACCTGACCTATTACATATATGTGTAAAAAGAAAATTATAGTTCTTATATTACTTATGTTCTTTTATTCTCTGGACCTCAAAAATATTTTTCAAAAGTATTCAGACCCAACTTAAAATTACTTGCCGACCCCTGTTATAAAGGTTAATGTTGTACACATCTTAAAACATAAAAATGCACAAAAAATATATTTACATAATATTACATCTATAGAAAAATATATTTAAAAAAAACATGGAAAATTATAAATTAAAAAATATGTATGCAATATTATTACTTATGCATCAGTAGCATTCAAATAAAAAAAACCAGTCAAGTGCGAGTATTACTCGCTCTAAGAGGGTTCCGTAAAATAAATATATGAGTTATTAACTGTATTATTAAAAAAAATCGTTGCTAAAAGAATAATAAGACTTTGTAAAAAACTATATAATTATGTGTATATTTGTAAATAGCTATGTAACTAACCAAAATTGCGGACATTTTTTAAAATTTTCATGTTTTTATAACTTTGTGTGCTCATTGAATAGGGTATATGTGCCAGTAATGGACACCCCTTAATGTTTTTGGTTCATAAAAAAATAACTAATAAATATTTAGCTTTAATTATTTATTTTATAATTCTCCCTTGCATATTTTATAAAACTGGGTTATCGTTGACACTTTTAATCAAACCAATCAGGAAGTAGAAAATAATTTTTCAAAGTTTTGCTTCTTTTCTGTGAAAATCTTAATGAAGAGGCTAAGAGCTGGCTTCGTTTAATTAATTTATATATTTTTTATTTTCTTGCAAAATTTTAATGTTTTTGTTTGAGTAGCAATAGAAAACTTAGAATTTTATATACTAATGGCCATTTACAAAATTTCATTTATTTGTAAGATTTTAAGAGGAGGTGTCTATTACTGGAATGGTTAATTAGTCATTTTCCAGTAATGAACACCCCATGTAGACATTGCTAAAAATGCAATTTCAGTAATGTTTATAGTGCATAAAATATTTTGACTTAACTGCAAACCTAAATAATCAAATTTTTAAATTACACTTACCAAAATGTAATAACACCAAAACTTTTATAAATAGCTGCTGTTAAGTTATTTTATGGGATTAATAAAATTTCAATATATATATATATATATTTTAATGTATATGTACCTTACATATTTTATAATCTAGCAATCAAACGAGCCAGGAAGCATAAAACATTGTTTAAGAGCACAGTCAAAGAGGGACTCATAGGGCTTAATCCCTCTCCGTTTCAATAAAAACAATTAAGTTACAGAGGCTGTTAAAAATCTATTTTCTGTCATAAATGTTTCCTTATTCACCTCGGACAGAAAAAAAAAAAAAAAAAGTAATATTAAGGGGATTGTGGACCTTTATTTGAGCAAAAATCGACATTTCTTTTTGTGTGTATTAATATTCTCCAATTTATACTGCGTCATTCGTGGAAAAGAGCATGCAGATGCAATTATTTCACACAAAGTTACGAGTGTTTTAATTTTGTTCACAAGCAAATTTGTGGCCGTTTAATATACTTTAAATCTGTATTGCTCAATACTGATTTTTCAGCTTTTTTTTTATATTTGAAATGCTCCTTGCTACTTAATTTTCTATTAAAATTCATAAAACTGATAAGGAAGAATCCTAATATTGTATAAAAATAAACTGTGTATGCATTTTAAATTTAGACTTCATTAAGACAATTAAATTTGAGTTTTAACTTATTATAAGGCAGCATTTTGATGGAAATCGATATGGAATTCAGAAAAATATCTCTAAAAAATTAACTATTTAAGGGATTAACAAATCGATACACAGATTTGTCTGTAATAGAGTTTGACGTGATTAAAATCCAAAATCGAGGAAATACCTAAAAAATTAAAAAGCAAGGAGCATTTTAAAGTTTCGTTTTAAAATTTTTAATTTTTTGAAAGATCTTAAAAATAAAATAAGATTGGAAATATCTTTTAGGGTGTTCTATATACTTATGGTGGAATGTATATTTTCACAAAATTTCAAATCTCTATTATGAAAATTAAAAGAATTTTTCTTAAATGTCCACCGTCCCCTTAATGAAAGTTATAGGTAATATTCATGAAACTAGTAAATCTGCAGATCAGTGGCCTCAAACATCAATTCTACAGTTTTATTTTGAAATTACTTTATTTAGTATTTAAAATATTCAACTCACAATGTCACAATATAATTTCTTTCATATTTGTAATATTAATTATTATAAATGATAGGCATATCAAGTATAGGTGAAAATTGGCAGTCGCCACTCGCCACGTGGCGATTAAAGTTGTAAAAGTGGCGATTAAAAAATCGGCCATCGATCGCCACTATAGTCGCCACTCGCCAAGTGGCGATCAAAAAATCTGTTATCGATCGCCAACTGAAATACAACTTTTTTCATTTAAATATGCATCTCTACTTTGATTACATCTAATTAGCAAACTGGTTAATTCTTTTTCCTACCGGATGCAATCAGATTTCAACGATTTAGCTGTATTTTCAATATTTCGGTTTTTCGCCATATGCTCACTCTTCGGTTGGGTTATTTTTTCAAGAAATAGTTTTATCCTGCAAAATATATTCATCAGCTTTGGTTCCACATGCATTTCAAATAATTTATTCTTTTTTTTTCACCGGATGCAAATGCAAGTGGATTTTAACCCTTTCAAGGTCTGGTGTACTATTAATAGTAATAGATTTCCATAGAGTTATATTTTATCTCCTTAATTTTGTTATTATCTACAAATAGTAATGATAGTACATGGCTATGCCTTTCTTATTTTGATTTCATTTATGTTTGGACTTTTACTAACCACAATAACAATAAAAGTTTGCTTAAATCTCTTTGCGTCGTTGGCGATTCCTTTATTTTATACACATATTTCACTCTTTAAATTTAAAATATAGGTTACCTTTCTGAATGAATCATGTGATAAAACACAAAAAACATTAGAAAGTTGTAATATCTGTTAAACCCTGTTTTAATATATTTTCCAAATGTCTCCAAAAAAACTCTTCCTGAACCTATTATCATATAAATATAAATTGAATAGTACACAAAATAAGTACATTCGTTAGAATTCAGACAATGAGATAATCTTTAAACTTCAGTCAATCTATTTGGATAGCTATGATAACATTATTAAAATAGATGTAATTTTGTTCTCAAAATTGAAAAAAAAAATCATACCCAAAAGGGTTAAGGACATTGCAATACCTTCAAGATCAGTTAGATTATTTTTCTTCAAGATATACTGTTTAATCCTGCGAAATACTCACTAGCTTAGATTTCAATTGTATGTAATGTGTGTAGTATGTTAATAACACATTACTTATTAAATAAAACCGAAATAACGTTTTGTGTTTTATTTGATTGTTCTTTTTTATTGTATATATACCTAGCTGTTGGAATTTTGATTTAGTTATTTTTTATATAAAGTAAGAGTAATTTGATTGATGTGTTTGTGAACATATACAAATAATCCAAAAATATATTCTAAAAAAATTAATATAACAGATTTTGTGGTTTAAAGTAATTTTCTTAAATTTCGACTGCTTCCCTATTCTTATGAATAGTTGGCTGGTATAAAACTCTGATTTATAGAAAAATATGTATATATACAATACAACGATTGTGGTTTATCTACATGTCAAGCAAGTTTGAAACATTATAGTGGCCACTAACTTTAAAAAGTGGCCACTAATGAAACTGAGTCTACCGGCCACTGGCTACTAACTGAATTTCCCAGTTTTCACCTATAATATCAAGTAGTCTCTGGAAGATTAATTGTTAAAAATAGTGAGACAAAACCAAACACTAATATTCAAAACGTTTTTAATTGTATCTTTTAAATCCTTTACTGTTTCAATAATTGGTAGCTGTAATTGCCTGATATTTAGTATTTTAAACTATTCATCGAACAGAGTTGTATAATACAGACACACGCGCGCACGGAAAAGTTTCCGTAAAATTCAGAACTTTGCAGAAAATTTCTTAGAAAAAAAAAAGTAATTTTTGTTTTTGTAATTTTTTTTTATTATTTTTTTTTTAAATATTGAAAAATTAAAAATGTTCCCCAATTTTATGTACGATTTATTTATTGTTTGCCAAGGGTGATTCTGTTCCAAATTTTCCGAAAACTTAAGGCATTCGGGCCATCAGCCTGAAAATTCAGGCATAAAAAATATCACTGAAATATATTGCGGATTTCAGCAAATGGTCGCCAAAAATAAACCTATTCTGTGAATCATTCGCAGAAAAAATACCCTATTTGGTCAAAGCATTGCGGAAAAAACACGAATTTCGTTAAAGGACCGTGGAAAAAACGCGAATTTCTTTAAAGGATCGTGGGGAAAAAAAATTGTCAAAGAATCGCAGAAAAAACGCAAATTACGTCAAAGAAACGCAGGTAAAAACAAATCGTCAAAGAACCGCGGAAAAAAAATTATTTCGTCAAAGGATCGCGAAAAAAATGCGAATTTCGTTAAAATGCCACGAAAAAAGCGTTGGTTTCGTCAAAAGATCGCGAAAAAATGCAAATATTTAGAAATATTCAAAAATATGAAACTTTTCCACCAGCCCCCCCATCGCAAATCTCGATGGTAGTATATGCTGAGGAAAAATGAAAACCCTTTATTGAACTTTGACCCTAAGCAAAGTCAGAATTTCAAACTGGAAAAATATACTTCAAAGAATATAATAGAAGTCCAAAAATATATGAAAAACCGGGGTCAAACTACAGGCCCATAACCTTTTGTTGAGAATTACAAAGGTAATTCAATCTTAAAATGGTATAGCAGAGTTAGCATACGCTAATGGAGCGTTATGACTGAAAATAGTCCGACCCGGTTTAGTAAGTGAAAGGTTAACTTAAATAAAATATCAATAATAGATCTGTGTCTGTAAAAAGAACAACAACAGAAGTAAAAACCAACAAAGTTTATTAACAGAAATTAAAATAAATAATATATAAAAAGTAAAGCATTCCATTTAAACAATCCATATGTGACAAACGCTAATCATAGCCAAACACTACTATCAGTTTTCTGAGGTCTCAAGTGTTTAATAAAAAGAGCTAACATAACTCTTATCTTAAAAATATCAACATACAGACCATTTAGCTTTGGAGCATCAAAGGAGTTTAAAAATGAAAATGAATAATAAAGCTTAACTTATGTCTTAAATCAAAATGAATTTCATATTGAATAAATTATCTTTTAACTTTAAATTATATTAAACTTTCATATTGTATTTAGATTCTATTACTCAAATTCAACTTTAGAAACTAATATAAAAATGAGACTATTACTATTAAATTACTTAATAGATATAATATATATAACTGGCAGTAGTAAAAAGATCTTGTATACCTCTACTTAAAATGCACATCTATCATTCCATAAAAACACCCCAGCCTCTCCCCACAATATAGCATGCTCGGTAATAGTTGCCGGCACTTTCCATAGCAAACCTGAAAAACCACACAGTACACAACAACCACCAGAACATACATATCACTCCAGGGTTCCAACAACAGACATGAGCTAATTGGCCCAATGATACGGATATATGGAAATACTGAAACCATCCACAATCCTTTATAAAAATGGAAGATTGGCCGAGATATCCAACTTCAGATGGCACAGCAGAAAGGAGGAAAAATCTAAACACTATCACTTTATATTAAACAGAAATTAAACTATAAGCATTAAAAGAAAAACATACTTTAATGAAATTTGAGCGTGTCGAAATATAGCTGCACTAAAAGACCTTCATATTTAAACGGAACACTTCATCAATGTAGATTCAACTTTACCGGCATTACAGAAACTAAACAGTCTCCCGATGGTGACACGATAAAAACGTCTCTCCCATCAGAGTTGGTGATTCTAATCCACTTTGCATTTATTCATTAAAAAAACAAACAGCTTCTTTCTAACACACTGCAGGCATCCCAGAGCTTTATAAAAACCACGTACAACGAAAAGAAAATAAAGCGAACGAAAATGTTAAAATCCACGAAGCTACTAAACAGCTGTCTGGCTCGACTATAAATAGTACTCCAAAGGAAATTACCCCTCTTACGTAACTCCTTCATCCCGCACTGAATGAACATCACTGTACGTTACTAGAAAGATCTGAGGGTGTGGCCTAGAACGCAGACGACAACGGACAGCTTACGCTACCTGTCGTCGTTCGCCGAAACTCCTCAGACGAAAAACGTGATCTAAGTCTTGCCGTGCGTGCATGAGGATCGCCGAGAATAAACATTACAATGTTTCCCGTGAGCTGTAAGCCATGATATATGGAGAGTCAAAGATAGGAAAAGGTTTAACACTTTATTATAAAGGATAACAGTAGAAAGAGGTAAGTGACAAAATAAAGGTATTTATTTTACTGAATAAAATTATTTAAATAAAAGCTTGATGTAGGACTTAGACTATGTAAAATGTTAACAGAAGGAAATATATGAATTAAGCCAGTGTAGATGTTAAAGATTGATAGGTTGAATGGGTGATAAGAAATATGGAAACATGTTAAGGAAATATAAATTTCCTAACAATTTCGTCAAAGGATAAGAGGAAAAAAAACCGCATTTTGTCAAAAGATCGTGAAAAAAACACAAATGACGTCAAAAAATCACGGAAAAACGAAAATTTCGCCAAATGATCACGGAAAAAACGAGAATTTCGTCAAAGGGCCGCAATAAAAACTCATCGGTCTCTTTAATGATGATACCTATGAATGGATCTCTCCTTACAAATTGTGATTCAGTTGTTTCAGAAGCAATGTCCATTATTGCATTTTGTAAGAAGAGGTCACAATATTAAGGAGTGGGCTGTTTCTAAATGCACTGACAAAATAACTGATAAGAATTCAGCCCTTCTTATCATGGATTTTTAGCTTTATTATTTTTTTTAGCCAACATAATTATTCTGTAATTAATATTAACTAATTTTTAAATTAAATGGTAATTTTTTTAAAACTACTGTTTAAAATTCATACCGTCAAAGTAATATAACACGTTATTTTATTAAACATTAAATTAATTTGCAGAAAGTTTTTGACCCAGTATTTATGTGCACAGAAAGTTTTTGGTTTTATACAAGTCTGCCATCGAAAATAATTAAAATATCGATAATTACAATAACTGATGCAAATAGTAAATGATTATCACAAATATTTTATTAGTTACTGGTATCCTGATTGTTAGTTTCATTAGTATGCTTTCATTAAATTCTGTTTCTAAATATAGTCATGAAAACAATTATATTTATTACTTTTTATGGGGTGTCCATTACTCGAATAGAAGGTGTCCATTACTGAGTCAGAGGGTGTCCATTACTGGGCTTTTGATATATTTCTGTTATTTAAAATTAAATTTCGATTCATATGGAAATGAGACTATAATATTGGTTAAATATTGTTGATAGGTTAATATAATATTGAAAAAACTGGAATATAATAATTATAACTATTAATAAAATAATAATTTTAAAAGAAATTCCTTAAGGGTGTCCATTACTGGCACATCTACTCTCTACCCTATATTAATTTTCACTTAAATACAAATTTTTAAATATCAAATTCAAGGAAATTTAATGTAGAATTTAATAATAAACAATTGGGTAAGTGTGATCATAGATCGCACAGAGGGTTTCGTTTAATATTCCTTTCAAAACACTTTATCCTTTTGCTAAATCTGTTAGTTCCACATTTCGCAACCAGGGGACGCACTCTATTCTAAACAAACCTCTATCCGAACGAAATTTCGTTTTACAAATTATCCGTAGATATATTAGTCGAGGGGATTGGGCTCATAGCACCCGAGATATGTAAGGGCCCCCTGGTGGCAGACTTAGATAAAATGTAAAACTGTCTGCAAACTCAAATAATTTCTTAAAAATTTTCTGCAAAAAATCGCCGTGTCCTTCCCGAGTCCTATATCGCCGCTACCAGCAAAAAAAATCTTCAATTTAGCTTTTTTAAATTTCTGCAAAGCAGTTTTTTTTTCCCCTTGAACCCAGCAGCAGAATTTTTTTCTGCAGTCTGCAACACAAGTAGAAATTTTATAAACAGCCTGCAGAACTTAAGGACAAACGCCCTCTTTCCAATCCTTCGCATTTCAGTTTTCAGAATTAAGACTTTATTGAAAACAGGATAATATTTTCTAAGATATTAAAACCGAATTCCCTATTCGAATGCAAAAAAAAAAAAAAAATTGCCACAAATCGCGGAAAAATGCTAAACAAGCACATAAACATTCGCTAAAATGTCCAACCAAATAAACTTTATTCAAAAAAGATCAACATTTAACATTTTTTTTTAACACAAAATTTATTTTTAACCTGTTAAATTAATCTGTAAAGCCTAAAATAATCTGTAGCACCCACTTCGGTGCTGCACTGTTTCTGCTACCGGCCCTGGCAGGAGAGAGAGAGAAAAAAAAACAAAAAAACAGTGGCACTCCGGGAGTGCCAATAGAAGTGAAAACTTCAACAATTACGTGTGTGTTTTTTTAATCGTCAGGAAATGTTTTATGCATTGAATTGTGTAGCAGCACTAATGAAAGCATCTGGGGACACGGCAGTGCCCCTGCTAAGTCTTGAAAGCACAGCCGTAAGCATCTTTTTCTGGAAGCAACTCAGGGTACTTTTGACCCCCCAATATCTTTGTGTTGGTGATTCCCAGAAACTTGAAACTTCGTAAATCTAAAGTAATGTGGAAATGGAACTAAATGCTGAAATTTCACGTTTCTATCTTTTTTATTTCAGAAGATATATGAACTTAAACTTTCGCCTTTTCGACACTGATTCACCGATCATCAAAACTCACAAGTACGTCCTGTATCCCTAGAATCTTGAAATTTGGTATGAAGGTAGTGTTTGGGATACAATGAAAGGGAAAATTTAAAAAATCCGGAAAATTTGGATAAAAAGTCGAAACATCAAAAAACCGAGAATTTGGCAGAGATGTGATATACGAACCAGGTTTGGCGCGATTTTTTAACGTCAATTTGGCGAAAGCCTGTTTTCCAATACCAGTTACAATATATATTTTTAAATTATTTTTTATTGTTTTAAAAAGTAAACAACAATAAATAAACGGTAATTTCATTAATAACTATAGAACAAAACAATTGTACAATTTAAAAAAATAAAATAAAAGTAAATGAACAATTTATTAATAAATAAGCAACAGTAGCCGGGTTACCTTGTAAAATAAAGTAACGCTGTCAATTGCTGCAATAAGTTGCTGTCAATTAGGTACCCAAGTGCGTATCTGACATCTGTGCCCCGTATTTTATCTTCCATAATCGAAATTCCCGCCAATACTGTTGGTCATTGACCAAACCATCAACACGATAAAATACAGCGTTATCGGTTTTTAGTTACACGAAATAGGTAGGTCACGAATACGGTATCATTCATTTTAACTGACGAAAAACAAAATAATAATTTGTTTTAGAAATACGCCGGGAGGAAAAGTGAGTTTTAGCTTCCTTCTTCTTTTGCGGATTGAGCTGAAGAGGGAAAAGTTCCTGTCATTCACCGCTTGGCGAGCTAGTGTCTATGTGTCAAAATGCTAGCATGTCGGTTACGTTACAGTGTCTCGAAATCAGTGGTTTTTCCCCATCTCAAAAAAAGCTCAACGCGCCTAAAGAAGTTTTCACTTCAAAAAAGCATCGTACCTGCCATTCCGGCATAAGTGCCGCACTTACAATATTTTCAAGTTTTAAACTCGTATGTGATGTGACGCTTCTTCCAAAAAATACTGTACCATAGTACATGGCAAATAATTTTTAGCAAATTTTTTTTTTCTTCAATTGAAAAATAGTCTGCAGGCCTTCTCAAGAAGCTGCAACACGCGTCACACTGATTCTCCACCCGGGTAGGGTTGCAAAAAAGGCGGCTAAAATTAAAAAAAGCCAGGCCGGTGGCTTTTATTGGTTTTAACCGGCTTTTTTTGGCCAAAATTGGCTTTTATACAATGAAGCATTGTAATTATAAACTACACATTTTAAAGTGTTTTTAATTAGTTTTAATGACATTTAATTGATTTAGAGTTTAATAAGTAACCCAATTTCTCAATAATGAAGACGACAATACTGGAATAAAACTTAGATGGTTTTGCTAGTGATTTGTAGTCAGAATTGCAAATATGTCAGCTAAATTTTAAAAGGGCCATACCAACTGCCAATTTTTTCAGTTTTACTGCTTTATAAAATTAAAGAGGACAATGGTTACTTAGTTACATGTTTTATTACTTAATTTTAAGAGCTATTAATATACAAGTCTTATTTTATTTCTAGTAAACATTTAAAATTATACATAGTCATATTAATAAAAACACCATTTCTCACTATTAAAAACATTGCGAACAGCATATGCATGAATATGCTTAACAACAAGCTTTTGAAAATTTTATTTAGAGAATTTTTTCTTGTTTAAATGCTCTATTTTTTATACACTTATGTACCACTCTCCTCAAATATTATATCCTTTCTAATTTCTCTTTTAACATTTATAACTTAATCTCTCAATATGGACACACAAGAATGTTTCCATTTTGATGTGCTACATTTTGTCATTAATTAAATATAATCTTTAAAATGTGTAGTGTATGTGGAGTTATGTAATATAGAATTTCAAAATACTAGTTTGGAGCCAAACTTATATTATTTTCAATGTTTATATATATATATATTTTTTTTTTTCTAGACATAATGCCTTCACATTTGCCTTCTAGAAGTTATAGATATATTTATTTGACAAAATTTAATAGAAATCTATAATTTTTTTAGTAGAAAATATTTATAAGTGTATTAAAAATGAATTGATCCAAATTTAAAACAAATTAACTGTAAACCAACTTAAAAAAATAAAAGGCGGCTTTTTTTAAGTGGTTGAAACCAAAAAAAGCCGGCCGCCTTTTTTTGGCCTGGCTAAAAACCGGCAACCCTGCACCCGGGGTCTTGATTTTGATTTTTTTTTTTTTTTTAAACAAAGAATCTGTAAAAAAAAACATCAAAACTGTCTGCAAACTTTGAAAATTTTCTGCGAACGGCGTTCACCTATATTATCTGACTCTGCCTGGTGGTAAAAATTGGAACTACAATATGTACGGCTATGGTGCATAATATGAAAGAGTGGTCAAAGGAGTTTCGGCAAAAGTTAGAAAAGTGCACACCGGATGAAAACGGTGGAGGTTAGAAAAATCGCTAAAAATACAGAAGTTAGAGCCCAGAGTGGTAAATAATATAAACCCGTTATAAATAATATAATATATAAGTCTTATATTTAGCCCAGAAGGCTAAATATAAGACTTTTTCAAAATTTTATGATTTGTCGTTGATGTGAGGTGTTCAGCTATAAGTATCCAAAATTTCAAGTCTTCAACTTAATTAGGGGCTGCGTTATTAAACAAAGCTTAAAATACACAAGTTACAGTCCAGAGGGGTAAATATAAGATTTTTTTCAAAATTTTATGATTTGTTGTTCGATGTGAGGTGTTGAGCTATAAGAATCCAAAATTTCAAGTCTCCAACATATATAGTTTCTGAGAACGGGCTCTGTGACGGACAGACAGACAGAGGAGCGAGACGAATAGGGTTTCGTCAGATGAACGAAACCCTAAAAACAGAATTAAAATATCTACATTACAAAAAAAGTTACACTTAGTCTAAAACAAACACAATTAGCCATGAATGCTGAAGTGTATTGTAATAAAAGCTTCCTATCCAATCACAATGACTGTTCTGAGAACCAATCAAATGTCAGTAACTAAACGATAGTACGTTTTGATTTGTAAAAGCGGTATTTTGCTGGAATGAATTTTGCAGAAGGGTGAGTATTAGTGTAACTAAATAGAGTAGAACCTTGATTATCCGAAGTAATTGGGACGGGCCCTCTTTCGGAAAATCGAGAATGCTTCAATTTTAAGATTAAATATGTGAGACGTAGATTAGGGTAAGAGCTGCACCCTGATTGCATTGAAGAAACTAAAAAAAATCCAACAAATATCATGATTTGGGCCTGTATGTCTGCAGATGGTGTGGGGCTGCATTCAAGTGATTGATGGCATTCTGATTGCAAAAAAAATTATTGAAACTGTCCTGGAACCAAAATTGATACTTTCCATCAAGGATCTCTTCCCAAATAAAGCACCCTTTATCTTCCAGCAAGATTCAGCTCCATGCCATGTGGCAAAAATATGCAAAGAATGGTTTAAAAGTAAAAGCATACAATTATTACCCTGGCCAGGAAATAGCCTTGATCTGAATCCTATAGAAAATTTGTGGCAACGTTTGAAAATCCTTGTATAAAAAAAACGTCCATTTAATAAAATGCAACTTATTGAAGCCATAATTGATTCTTGGCATTATGTGATTAAAAAAGATGAATTCCAAATACTAGGTATCTCAACAAAAAGACGCTGTGAAGCTGTAATAAAAAACAAGGGTTATCCTACTAAATATTGAATGTGTAAGTATAACTTTAAAATACAATGAAATCCAGATAGATCTTATTTTTTGTAAGCGTAACTTTTTGTGTAATGCAGATATTTTAATTATTTTTTTTTTATTAAATTTCCTTGAATTTGATATATAAACATTTGTATACCTAATTTAAGTGAAATGTATATATTCTTCAAGCATCAGGGTTGCAAAAAAGCCGGCTAAAATTTAAAAAAGCTATGCCGGTGGCTTTTATTGGTTTTAACCAGCTTTTTTTGGCCAAAATTGGCTTTTATACAGTGAAGCATCTTAATTATAGACTACACATTTTAAAGTGTTTTAAATTAGTTTTAATGACATATAGCTGATTTAGATACAATAAGTAACCCAATTTCTTAATAATGAATACTGAAAAAAAAAAACTTAGATGAATCTGCTAGTGATTTGAAGAATTGGAAATATGTCAGCTAAATTTCAAAAGAGCCATACCAACTGCTTTATCTGGTTTACACTGACCTTTAACCTACCCCTCCTTTTCTTCTTCATTTTTACTGCTTTGTAAAATTACAGAGGACAATGGTTAGTACTAAGTTACATGTTTTATTACTTAACAAATTTTAAGAACTATTGATATACAAGTCTTATTTTATTTCTCATTATTTAAAATCATTACATAATCATAGCTATAATAAAAATACAATTTCTCACTATTAAAAACAATAGTATGAAAGCATATGCATATGCACTCTTTTAAAAAACAACAAAATTTTATTTAAATTTTACTTACAGAATGTATTTTATTTATTTAATTTGTATAATTGCTAGATTTATTTTTATACATTTTTGTACCAAACTCTCCTTAAATGTTATACCCTTTTCTAATTTCTCTTTTTACTATTATAACGTAATCTCTCCATGTGGACTTGAAAGAATTAAGAATGTTTTCATTTTGATGTGCTACATTTTGTGATTGTTTAATGAAATATAATCTTTAAAGTGTGTAGTATATTTGGGGCTATGTAATTGTATAGAATTTTAAAACACCAGTTTAAAGTCTAACTTGTATTCTTTTCAATATTTATAATTTTTTTTTTTCAGATATAATGCCTTCACTGTTGCATTCTAGCAGCCAAGACTTATTTATCTGACAAAATTTAATAGAAATTTATAATTCTTTTAGTAGAAAATATTTATAAGTGTATAAAAAATAATTAATCTAAATTTAATATGAATTAGCTGTAAACCAACTTTTAATAATGAAAACCGGCTTTTTTAAAGTAGTTAAAACCAAAAAAAGCCGGCAACCCTGTCAAGCACACAAAGTTATAAAACATGAAAATTAAAAAAAAAATGACCACAATTTTGGCCACCACTGTATACTACAAAAGTATGAATGGGTATACCATAAAAGTTCAAAGAGATATGAAGCCTAAGTAATATCATAGCACTATTTCGTACAACTCTTTTTTTTAATCTTATCCTAATCTGTTTATGATGAACTTAATTTGATACTGACAATAAAAGTAGTGCATATTTAAAATGAACTTCATTTGGCATTTCATAAAACTAAATTCAGCGTAGTAATAATGTTTTCTTTTTACACTGCAGCTAAAACAAAACCCTTGTTCAAAATTTAAACTTGGCATTCTGCTAAGTGCACTTCGAAAGGAGGTCGCAAAGTTGCAACCCTGATCAACAAGCAAAATTGCAACCCCCCAATCTTGGTCCATGCCCTGTTTTTTCAGATAGGCTTTTAATTGACTTTTAACCCGTTAATAGTCGCGCGTTGGTCTTTTCCCCGTCCGAAATTCGTTATCTTCCTGTAACTCATTTCCCATTAAAGTTACGATAGCCAAATTCCGTGTAGCTGACCTTGAGTGTTCACACTCTTGTGTAGTAAAATTGCAAGTCATTCCTGCTATTTTTTAGCAGTTTATCACATTCTTAATTTTCAATCGGTCTAAATGACCGCGTTGCGATCACTTGCGTTAGTTGAATTTTTCCCCCTCGTGTTCATCCTTTCCCATTTCCGCGAAATCTGTGGGGGAAAGTTTCTTCGAAGTCCGGACTCTCTGCCTGTTGTTATTTCGTCTTTCTTTCTATCTGCTATTTTACCCGTTCATAGAATACTTTTTTTACTTTTAGAATGTGACTTAAAATTGTTTTATTATATTAGTTGTGAAGTCAGTTCGCACAAAAAACTGATGGATGGTCACTTACATTTTTTTTTTCATTGTCAAATATTACAGGAATAAATTCTCAAATTGACAATCGTTTAAATATGGAAAAAAGGGAAATTCATCATCATTATTTCAAAGAACTTGCTTCCCATTTATTACCGGAACATATAAATGAAAGAAAACAGACAATAACACTGCCAAACCATTAAAAAAGAGAGAAGAGAATTTTGTGGGAATCAGTAAAAAAATTGTCGTATCTCCAAAATCTGAAAAGTATCGTTTTTGTACAATAAAACAAATTCGAAAGATAAAACAATTTTCTCAGAAATGTAGTATGTATATCTGTGAAGAATATACATATAATTTATTTGTACTATAGGAAAAATAATGAGAATTTTATAATGTAGTTTAGAAATTACGAAATAAAAATCTCTTTTGGATAATTCAGTGAATGTTTATACTATGATTTAAAAAAATATTTTAAGTATTTTTCTAAAATTTATCTATTTTTAAATTTTTATACTGTAAGTAAAAACACATTTTTTTTAAACAATGCCGCAGAAAATGTTTTTATTATTATTATTATTGAAATCCAATAGAGGCTTGGGGGCGGTATCTAACAAATTTAAATTTGTTGTCCTTCATCAATTGTTCAAACTATTTTTCAGAATAATGTTTTCGAGAGAAAATTCATTTAAATTAAATTATTGCTGCATATTTATAATTTCGGAGAAAATTTTCTTATTGTTATTATTATTTTAATGAATGTTTTTACAAAACAATAAATTATAATATTAATACCTTATTATGAAATGTACAATTGAATAATTATTTTAATTAAATAGTTGCTGTAAAATACATCCCTATTAAGATGAACCTTTCAATGATTCTATTAATTAAAATAATTTATCCATCTTGGGATTTAAATATACAATTGCAAATGTATTTAAATTAAATATATAATTTCAATAACTTATTTATTATTTACTTTATATAAGAGAAGTTCGTATCCAGCGTTTTTATTCAAGGGCGCTGCTCCCACCCTGAAATAAGTACAAAAACTACAAATCGTGCATTTTCATTTGAAAAATGGATTTAATCACAAAATCTCAAGAGCCCCCCCTCCTCTCCCCCCTCATACACACACAGACACCCCACAAAATAAATGAATAAAACGTAGTTACAACATTTACATTTATATTTTCGAAGTTAAGTATTTTTTACCTTTTCTTTATTATATATATATATATATATAATATGCTGGTAAATTAGTGGTATTGTATTTGGGTTTTGTGTTGCATGTCATAGGTTCCATTTTTATTTTCAGTTTAATTGTTCAATTTAATGTCAGTGTAATATATTGATGCTAAATTTATTCATTTTATTTTATTAAATGGATATAGAGTACCGGAGTATCATAAAAATCTACCTGACTGATTATGTCCATCCAAAAAAAAAAAAAATAAATAAATAATAAATAAATAAATAAAATAACCCTATCACGAATTTAGATTCATATTCGTAAATGTTTTCCTACTAATTATTGATTCATAGTAACATCAGAAATTCAATCAAATCATTTACTATTTACTTTTAAGTATTTATGCAAAACGAAGAAAGAGTTATTAAAAACACTTATCTAGATGCCAACTGAATATATACTTAAGCGAAATAAATAATTGCTGTAAAAGGTTGTGAAATAAATAATTGCTGTAAAATGTTGTAAAATGAATAATTGCTGTAATCTTTTAAAATTCGGTTAATATTTTCACCCTACGTTACCCGTTTTCGATCATCTGATAACACCGGCAAGTTTCCCCTTCGTTTTCGGCCTGCTGGTAACGGCGGCAAATGGACTGAACGCGACTACTAACGTTCTAAAAAATGTCGCGACTACTCTCGGGTTAAAAACACAGTGGCATATTGAGAGATCAATTCAATGCAAACTAGTCGCAAATGAAATGCTATTTACGTGATTAATTCTAATTAAATTTGTCTGTTTTTAACAATTTTATGTTTATTTCTTTTATACTGTTCCTGAGCATTGCATTACACTTAAATATATCATTAAAAGTTGTTACCTAGGCTTTAAAAGCCGATGGCAGGGTCGTACCGGGCAACGAGGCAAATGCCCGGTGCTGTTCCTGAGCATTGCATTACACTTAAATATATCATTAAAAGTTGTTACCTAGGCTTTAAAAGCCGATGGCAGGGTCGTACCGGGCAACGAGGCAAATGCCCGGTGCGCCCATCGTCACTTTTTTTTTTTTTTTTTTCTAAGCACGCTTAAAGTTCTGTATTCTGAAAGGCATAAAATTTTCAAAGATTTTCATTTGGAAAATTAAAAAAGTAATGCTCTTTTTTTTTTTTTTTTTTTTTTTTTTTTTTTTTTTTTTTTTAAGTATACATAAGCAAACTATGTGTGATCAAAGACAATTAGATAACCCAATTTCGAGATAACATAAGTTATCGGCAATCAGATGTGCCATTGTTAAACATGGTATCCTGACCAGACCTTGTTTCAAAGCCTGTTCTAATGATAAATTCTAAGAAAAATATTAAGTATTCATTTATTTAGATATACGCCTAAATAAGTTCTGCTTTAAGAATGCTTCTAATAAGTGTCTAATAAGTCTGCATATTTTCTGCGTCTAAGTATTTAGCCCCCCTGGTGTTGCCAGGTATTTTTGTATTTCTGCCTTTTGCGCAAGTATAAACGACGAAACACTGTATAAGAAACAGATTCTCATTTTAAGTGGATTCATTGTGACAGAAACTTCGATAGTCATGGCGCCCAGGTCCAGATTTTATTCAGTACCTCGAAGAATAGTAACTTCCACATAAATTAATATTAGAATTAATGGCGTATTTAGCATATTTTCTGTCAAATGTTTAGCGCCCTGTGTGGCTGCCCGGTAGTTTGATATTTCTGCTTTTTGTGAAAGTACAAAAGACAAAAAATAGGAATTTAAAAAAAAAAAAAAAAAAAAGGAATTCCAATTTAAGACAGGAGATTTTGATTTTAATTTCATTTGGTCCCAATGTCAGAGCGGCGGCTTCGGTAATCATGGCGCCCTTGGTCAGATTTTTTTTAAGCGTTTCTGTAAAAAATAACTTTCAAAAAACTAATATCGTGTTTTTGTAAGCATGGCGTCCTTGGTCAGATTTTTTCAGCGCCTCTGTAAAAATAACTTTCTAAAAATTAATATCGTGTTTTTTAATCACGGCGCCCTTAGTCAGATATTTTTTCAGCGCCTCTGTAAAAATGCCTTTCAGAAAACTATTTTCTCTAATCATGGCGCCCTTGGACCAGGGTTCGCAAAAACCCGGGTTTTTTTGAAAAAACCCAACCCACCTGGGCTTTTTCGGGTTTTTTCATGAAAAACCCAATTTTCCCCGGGGAAAATCGGGTTTTTTCAAAAGTGTAATGTATGCGATATTACATTATTGTATATTATATTATTTATATACTATACAGCAAAAAATATATATATTGTTCCCTTATTACAATATAATTGTAATGTTATATTACAAATTATATGAATTTAAATTAATTAAATGTCAGTGCTTCTTACAAAACTAACAAACTTAAAATAGGATATAAATTGTTAATTTGCTTTAAAATCAAATAATGAACAGAATACTAAAATTTAAAATACTATATAAGGAAGAAAAAAGGGGTAAACTAGTTGGATGTGCCAGTCCCAAAACTTTCTTCTATCTCATACATGTTAATTCATAATTCTCTATCACAGTGCCAAAATTAAATGACAATCTATGTCCGTTATGAGAATTTTGTAAAATACAGGTTCATTGAATTGGATTTATTTAACAAGGAATAAGTATCATATTGTTTCAAACAAATTACTGAATTTTGGAACCTACCCTCTTGGATGTCCGCAACCAAAAATTACAACCCAAAGAGTATGAAATCAGCACCTGTTGACCTGTTGTTCAATATACACCCAAGTCTAATAAGGATCTATTTGAGTGCCTCAGTTTTTTAGATATAGATTTTGTGAAAATTGTGAAAAATTCAGCATACCAATACCGCTTGTTGCACAATTTACACCAAAACCTAATCTGTAACAGCTTACATCAATGTGTAACTGAATCTGAAGTTTGATGAAAATCTGTGCATTAGTTCTTAAGATTGCAGAAATTGTACAAAATGCAGCACAACAGTGCCACTGTTGGGCGTTATACACCAAAAACTAATCAGCACCAGTTTATATCAAGGTCTAACTGAATCTAAATTTTTATTAAATTCCGTCCATTAGTTCTTGAGATAAAGAGTTATTGCTGAAATCATGAGAAATGCAACATAACAGTCCCACCTATTGGGTGATATACACCAAAACTTAATAAGCAACAACTTAGGCCAAATTGTAAATGAACCTGAAGTTTGATGAAAATCAGTGCATTAGTTCTTATGATAAGGCTATTGCAAAAATTGAGAAAAAAGCTTTGTAAAGACAGAAGAAAGTAAAAATACATATTTTTTATTTTCATGGATATAATTGATTTGAATTTCTTAGACATTCTTATGATATGCCTTTACCTATAATTATGTACTATGTATGTTGCCTATTATGTCTATGTTAGTAAAATATTTCAATTTGCTAAAATACATTTTTTTTTTTACTCCAAGTGTTTAATGTAATAGTTTTTATATATATTTTTAATTAACTGAAATGACTTAAATTCATTAAATATTGCTGAAAATTGAAAAAACCCACATTATGGGTTTTTCAGTGGGCTTTTTCAAGTGGGCCCAGGCTGAAAAAACCCACCGGGTTTTTTCGGACTGGCCCCAGCTTTGCGAACCCTGCCTTGGACAGATTTTTTTTAGCGCCTCTCTAAAAATAAATTTAAAAAACTAAACTAATATCGTGTTTTTGTAATTATAGCGCCTTTAGTCAGATTTTTTCAGCGCCTCTGTAAAAATAACTTTTAAAAAATTAATATCGTGTTTTTGTAATCATGGCACCCTTGGTCAAATTTTTTTCAGCGCCTCTGTAAAAATGCCTTTCAAAAAACTATTATCGTGTTTTTCTAATAATGGCGCCCTTGGACAGATTTTTTTCAGCGCCTCTGTAAAAATAAATTTCAAAAAACTATATTGTGTTTTTGTAACCATGGCGCCTTTGGTCAGATTTTTTCAGCGCCTCTGTAAATATAAGTTTAAAAAAACTAATATCGTTTGTTTTGTAATCATGGCGCCCTTGGTCAGATATTTTTCAGCGCCTCTGTAAAAATGTCTTTCAAAAAGTTATTATCGTGTCTTTCTAATCATGGCGCTTTTGGTCAGATTTTTTTCAGCGCCTGTGTAAAAATAAATTTTCAAAAACTAATATCGTATTTTTCTAATCATGGCGCCCTTGGTCATATTTTTTTTTCAGCGCCTCTCTAAAAATGCTTTTCATAAAACTGTTATCGTGTTTTTCTAATCATGGCGCCTTTGGACAGATTTTTTTCAGCGCCTCTAAAAATAAATTTCAAAAAACTATATCGTGTTTTTGTAATCATGGCGCCCTTGGTCAGATTTTTTTTTCAGCGCCTCTGTAAAAATAACTTTAAAAAGACTAATATCGTGTTTTTGTAATAATGGTGCCCTTGGTCAGATATTTTTCAGCGCCTCTGTAAAAATGCTTTTCAAAAAACTATTATGTTTTTCTAATCATGGCACCCTTGGACAGATATTTTTCAGAGCCTCTGTAAAAATGATTTTCAAAAACCTATTATCGTGTTTTTCTAATCATGGCGCCGTTGGTCAGATATTTTTCAGCGCCTCTGTAAAAATAAGTTTAAAAAAAACTAATATCTTATTTTTCTAATCATGGCGCCCTTGGTCACATTTTTTCAGCGCCTCTGTAAAAATAACTTTCAAAAAACTAATATTGTGTTTTTGTAATCATGGCGCTCTTGGTGAGATTTTTTCGATAGCTAAAAACGTTTTCTGCCGTTTTCTAAAATCCGATCTGCTTAACCGCTTTAAACTTCAAACACCATCCCGATTTATAAATTGAAAAATACACATGTAATTAAAATAAATAGATAAACCACTAAAATTGTAAAAGTCGTTTTACAAAAGAATGGATGAATATAAGTAAAGATAAGTGCAAATGTGTTTGTGTTCAGTTTTCAATGCTGTTAGTCAATAACGTGGGAGTTCCTAAGGTGACAAATTACCATTTCGGCGGAGTTTCAACTATTAGATATGGGTTCTATCGGGGCCGTCGCGAAACAACTTTCTTCTCTAGTTGTTTCGCGACGCCCCCCGGTTCTATACCCAGTGGTTTCTGTAGTAATACCAGATGTGACACTTTTTATTGATTATACTGTATTCTGAGATTTCTGGAGAAAATAGAAATCGGATGTGGACTGCGGAGGTATTTTCCCATGAAATACTAATTAATACAAGACACACGCTTGGCGTACAGGTATCTGTGAAGAATGAATCGTTAAAAAACGAAAAAATAAAATATTGAATTAAGCAACTGTTATAGCAGTTTTATAATGTTTTGTGTAATAACACAAGTGGTGTATTACACAAAATTCCTCTTCAGTCGAGAATTCTTAATTGTTTTACATCTTTTTTAGCCTGCCCAAAACTTTTGACGACATTATTAAATAATTTTCATTGATACATACATCAAATTTTTAAAATTTGCCATTAAGGTGAAAACGAAAAATAACTTTGTCAATAAAGCTTATAATTTTTTAGATAAGTTTCTTTTTTTCAAGATATCGAGTAAAAAATAACTGAAAAATAATGAACACATATAAGCTTAATTGCGGTAGGAAAAAACGTGTTATTCTTCTTTTCAATTTTTTTCCACATTACGCAATTAAGGGCGCTGGTCACTCAGCTTCCGATTTCCCCTCACTCATATAAAGTCTATGAGCATTGGATGCGATATCTCCACGGGAAATGAATATTTTTAACTTCTATTTTTTGTGTACACTTCCTAAAAAATGTGCCTTTTTTTTTTTTTTCTTAGTTCTCAAAATATTTCTAAAGTATAAACTTAATTTTATATGAAATGTTAAAATCTTACGAGTGGCTGAAGTGTTAAAATCTTGAGTACACACATAGCTGCCAACTCTTCCGCTTTTTCAGACCACAAAAATTTAATAGAAATTTTTGCCTTATTTAATCGGCAGACTACGACGATTTAAAAAGGTAAAATTTACTATAAAATTTTTGTGGTCTGAAAAAGCGTAAGATGTTGGCAGCTATGGTACACAGAAAAAAGATGTTAAAAATGTGAATTTCTCGAGAAGATATTTTAAATATACGAATGCATCAAAAATCCATAGACTTAACATTACGGAGAAGAATTTCGAAGCTGAGTGACTAGCTCTCTTATCCCTTGAGGGGCGGTGGGATAAAATATATCCTACCTAATTTAAACAAGATTCTGTCCAGAAAATTTTAACTAAATTTTATATTTAATTTTAACTTTGGGGGGAAATCGATGAAATGTTGCTTTTCCTTATTTAAAAATAAAATTTTTCAATTATTCTGGTGAGAATTCAATATTTAGAAACATTTTTGCTTGCCCCTCAGGGGGTTAAGTGTTTCTATTTTCTTTGACTTTGTTTTTTATTTTGTAATACAATGCTTTAATATAATTTTGATAAATATTACTTTAAAAAAATGCAAATATATTTGAAGCTATTGTCGCTCTTCTGGTGTATGTTTTTTTTTTTTTTTTTTTTTTTTTTTTTTTGTGCGCGTGAGTTGCGGCGGCCATTATAGTTTAAATTTGGCTTATCTGAAATTAATTTTTAATTAAATATGACTTATTTTAGTGACTAGACGGGACAAAGGATGGAAATATTCAACTTTTATCGTAGAAAAATACTGACTTTTGATGTCTGAAAAAAAAAAAAAACCTTAATGCACTGCATAATTATGTAAGAAAAAAAGCTGACAAAATTAGAAGTGAAACAATTCAGTATTATTAAAGTAATCGTGTCGTGGTCATCTATTTAAAAATGCAATTTTGAGAAAAACTAGTTTTAATTTTATGTTATAATTATAATAGAATGCTTATTGTATTTTTTCTTTCTTTTTTTTTTACTTACATAGAATTGTCTATACCAGATTTTGGCAACATAAAGAAATCTTAATTCCGTTGATTAAGCCGCTAAAATAAAAACTCGATTTTCCGAAATTTATAAGTTATGATTACGTGTAAATACTTAAAGCGATCTCAAAAAAGTATTTTTTAACGTTCAATAATGTGAAAATTTCTGCTCATTTACAAACATAAAAATAGTGTTCGACAGAAATCGAATTTCGGTTATCTTCCTAGTTTTGAGCGAAAACGAAAGAGAAACTGTTTTAAAAATAAATTCAAAGTAATTAACATAAACATACATATATGCACGCTATCTGAATAATGTTTTGCGTAGAAACGGCAGTAAATAATTATTAATTAAAAAATAATTTGATTGAAACAAAAATTAATTAAATATAAAGTGCTATAAACATAAAAAAATATTAAAAAATAATTTAATTTAAAAATAACGAATTTAATCAATATTAGCAATACCTTCTAGATTTATCACCTTGCAAGGGCGGATCTGGAGGGTTCTCAAGGGGGGGAGAGGGCGATTTTAGAAATTTGGAGATTCCCATCTGATGCGAGGGTCGAGGCTAATTTTTTGCACTGTGGGTCGTGTTACTTCTACTTTTTGCTGGGGGTCGGGTTTGGGTCCGGCTGACTTGTAATTTTTGCTGCTGGTCTGGTTAACTTATAATTTTTGCTGTGTATCGCGTTTGGGTATGGTTGACTTCTACTTTTCGCTGCGGGTCGGGTTTGGGTCCGGCTGACTTCTCATTTTCTGCTGCGGGTCGGGTTGACTTCTACTTTATAGCTGCACCTAGCGCTTTGGGTTTGAGGCAAATTGATATACATTATTTCGAGTTTGGGTCAATTTGGGGCGAGGGTTTTCACTCTTGCGAGAAGGGACCATAATTTTGAATAGAAAGTCAAAATATTTTTTAAGATAAAAACTATATGCAGTAAAAGCTCCATAACGGACACGCCCAAATAATTTTTTAGGAATACTTTTTAATCTTCTGGATTATGTAAAAAATACTAATTTGCTTATAAGACTGCTTGTCTCTTTATATCTAAGATCAGTTGCAATTCAGTAAAGAATGCTTCGGAACTTATTAAAAAAGCACACCGGATGTGCTAAAATGGACTCACTGAGTTTAAAATTCTTTAATTTACAAATGGTGACAGGAATTTAAAAAAGTCTTTCAGGAGCGTTATGTAAGTTGTCAAGATATTTTTTACTGCGATTCTTGATTTTACTTTACAATAGCAACGATAGTGGCGCTCCAAACAGTACTCGTTAAATTGGGGCCCGATTTCTGTCCTTCCTCCTCCGGGAATCGATTTAGCGCCTATTGCTTGCAGCACCATCTATCGCCGCTATTTTAAACTAAAATCAAGAATCGCAGTTAAAAAAAAAAAACCTCCTGATCAAGGGTGATTCTGAGAAAGAAAAAAAAAATCTGAAATTCAAAGCAAATTTCCTGAAAGGTTACAGTAGAGGGAGTGGGATTCCCTCCTGCCACTAATTATTTTTGTTGCCGGTCGGGTTAGCTGTTTTCGATCCGGGTCGGTTTCAGGCTGAGTGTAGATTCCTACAAGCCGGGTTTGGGTTAACACGTTTTCTTCAAAAGTTAGTTCAGTATTTTGTTTCAGATTAAAAACTATACCTATAATAATAAATATAGATGTATGTATGTGTGCTGTTTTCTAAAGAGATCACTGCATTTTCTCCACGACTCCTTGATGAAATTCGCATTTCTTCCACGACTCTTTGACGAAATTCGCGTTTTCTTCGCAACTCTTTGACGAAATTAGCATGTTTTCGCAGCCCTTTGATAAAACTCGCATTTTTCCGCAGCCGTTTGAGGAAATTCGCATTTCTTCTACGATCCTTTGTTGAAATATGAGTTTCTTCCGCAACCCTTTGACGAAATTAATGTAATTTTCCAGCCCTTTGATAAATTCCGCGTTTTTTCTTCGATCCTTTGTCGAAATTAAAGTTATTTCCTGCGAACGATTGACGAAATAGATTTTTTATGGCGACCATTTGTCAAAATTCGCAACTATTTTTATGTCCGAATTTTCGGATCGATGAATTTTTTCAATTTTCGGAATCGAATGCCTTAACCCTCTCGCTGCGTAATTCTTTTTTTTTTTTTTTCTTAAACCAAAATAGGTTCAAAAATTGCGCATTTAATTTATTACATGTTTCAAATGTGCATATAATTTACAGGTAAAATATATCCAAAATCTTTGTGAAAGAGTTTTTAAAAAAAATTGATCTTTAAAAAAAATTTGCTGCAGAAATTGCGGGTTGCGCAAATTTTGCTACACTGTAAAAAAAATCCATGGACTTTCCGTTCTGGAAAAGGCAACTAGTTGCCTTTTCCGAAACGGAATAGATTCCTTTTGAGAAAGAGAAGTTTTAATTTACAACACGATTAGTTTCACATCTGCAATGAAAGTGACATCTTTCATTACCAAAAAGATTACTTTCATTGCAGATGTGAAACTAATCGTGTTGTAAATTAAAACTTTTCATTCTCAAAAGAATCTATTCGTTTCAGAAAAGGCAACTAGTTGCCTTTTCCAAAACGGAAAGTCCATGGATTTTTTTTACAGTGTACTTTTACGTTGGCCGTGGAAATCGCAGAATGCGCAACAAGAGAGTTAAATTTTCAAAGCTTTTGGAAAATTCGGAATAGAATCAACCCTGCTCTTGACGTCTTACCTAACCCTCTGCAAATATATATAAATTTTTTTAATAGCTGCATTTGCAAGTTAATAGTAAGTTAATAGCTGCATTTGCACGTTAATAACATTTGCAAATTACTGAATTTTAAAATCAGTCAAAACATTTTAGGACATCAGGTATATTCAGTAGCTATGGGATGATGGCTGAAAGAAGCATTTAAAAAAATTAAAGCTGTCTTCGATATGTCAGTTAGGGTTTTACCCGGGCTGAAATTTCCAGGCCCAAGCCCAGGTCTAACTCACACAAAAAAATTATTTGCCCGACCCGGTAGAGAAACTAAAAAATAGACAGCAGACCAGCCTGCATTTTGCAATTAAAATTATTCATAAAGCGCACTTACTTATGCTCATATTTTATTTCCAGATTATGTTCGAAATTCATGACAACAGAAAAACAATGATATTAATGACTATTTAGGCAATTATGTATATAAACACTACGTAAAAATATGTCTTAGACAATGACATTCAAATGAAAATCCAGTAAGAAAATCAGTTTAGAATGAAATAAACGAGTGATAAAAGAACGTTATAATTTTAAAGCTCTACAAAGAAAAAAAAAGTAGATTTTTAAAAATGTATCTCTGTAACTTACCAAATCAAATTAAATTTCTAACGATTACGCTAAACAAATGTACAACATAAATATAATTTTTACGAATAACAAATAAGTAATATGCCAGACCAACTTGGCCTCGTGGGGGGGGGGGGGGGAATTTAGAGGAGTGCACGGTAGAGATCTGCACGGGCCGGGCTCGGGCCGATTTTCATTCACGGCATTCGGGCCTGGTCTCGACTCTCTTCGGGCCGGGCCCGGGCCATACTTTTTTCTGAAGGCTGGGACCGGGACGGGCCTAACTTATTTTTCCGTACAGAGCCGGGCCTGGCTCCATTCATAGCCTTCACGGCCCAAAATTTTCAGTCCTAGTTTTGACCCAGCCCGTATGAAAATCATTGTCTCAGGGTGGCCTGGTCCATTTAAAAGTCAGTAAAATTAGGCGTGGCCCAAAAATTTTTCCAAAAAATGCATACATTTTTAAACTGCCATTATTCTACACTTAAACATTAAAATTTATTCTTTTTAAAGAATTATAGATTTCTACGCTTAGTAAAATATAGCTAAATTAAAATCTAGTAAAACATGTGAAAAAGAACCTGCCTATGACGGAACCCTGTTTTAAATTGAAAAACGTGTTGATCCATACAAAATTAATATACTAATACGTAAGAAAAGAATATATAATACATTTACACTTGCTAAGAAGTGAATGTCTATAACGCATTTTTTCCCCTTTTCTATGCAATTCCATTTTAGAAGATTTTACTGCATAGCATTTTTCAGATTTTAACACTTCAAAATATGGAATATGGATTAACAATATTAATGATATCTGAAACATTTACATATATGAAATAGAGATTCATTAAAAAAATTAATATCGCAGCCTGCGGCACTAATGATAAAAATGAAGATTATAAACATGAAAAAAATAATGTTAAGATAAATATTTTTGGTCAGATCTCCTCGTACAAGACAAGTTTTTAACCAAATCGACGTAAAAAATCAATGTTTTGTAGAAAATCACTCGGGCCGGGCCAAGATTTAAACTTTTTTCCGGGCTCGGACCGAACTTTTGAGTTTTTTACCGGGTCGGGCCGGACCAATATTTTTTCCTACGGGCGGGGCCGGGCTCGGGTCGAACTTTAAATTTTTGTATCGGGCCGAATTTTTTTTCTATGAGTCGGGCCGGACCCGGGCCGGGAAATTTCGACCCGTGCATATCTCTAGTGCACGGGTCGCGGACTGGACAATAATGCTTATCATACGGGCTGACACGGAGCGAACGTTTAGATTTTATTCTGGGCCGAGCCCCGACCTGGAAATTTTGGCCAGTGCGGACCTCTAAGAAGAATGAAGTCCACACCAGGCTCGACCTGGACGAAAAAGAAATCTGCCCCAACCCAAATCTGCAGAAAATGTAAGATCAGGGCACGGCCCAGCTCTAAAAGAGAGAAGACCTGACCCAGCCCGTGTCTCATGGATTTAAACTGGCGCGACCCTTGGCTCGAGCTTCGCCCCAACTGATTTCCCGTGAGGATGCATAAAGTCATTTTGCAAACCCTTTATTAGACCAAGGGGGGCGATCACCCCCCATCCCCCCCGTCTTAGATCCGCCATTGTCACCTAGTATGTTAATACATAGTATGTGCGGCTCTTTGGATGGGAGTGTCGTTTGGGGGAGGCTAGGAAGGGGCAGTTATAGTAATAACGAATATTCGGCAGTATTTTTTTTTTGGACGGGAACAAATGACGATTTCATTCATTTATCTATTTCTTTGAGAGTTTCCTGGCAGAATAGGGCAGGAAAGTTTATTGACCGTCATTCTTAATTTGTCATCAGAGTTAAATTCATTGTCTAAAAAAGCACAAAGGGGTTTAAACACTTAAAAGTTACCGGAATTAAAAAAATCTAAACTTAGTTTAGAAGTTTGATGAATAATGCGCTCTCCGGAATTATTTTTCTAATAAAACCTTCTTCAAGCGACCAGGAAAAAACTGAATTTGTTTCATTTTCTTCAAAGAAATGGGTCACTCATGGAGGGAGCTCAACTGGGATGGTTTCTGAGTGGGGGTAAAATTCGTATTGAGCCTACGGGAATAAATTTCGTCCCATGCAAAAATGGTCGTTCTGAGAGGTGGTCGCACAAGGAGGTTTCACTGTATATATATATATATAGATATAAGCATTTGCGCCCTTTTGTAAGGCAATCGGCGCCCTTCTTATCCATTTTGCCACCGCCCTCTCAGTTATGCCAGTACGACCCTGGCCGATGGTACATAGCATACAACGGCCCTGTTATTATGCAAGTCCAAACCTTCATGTCTTTAAGGATTAATATCTCGACTAATTACCAACGATTTTTTTCGAAAATCATTATCAACAATGCTTTTATAGGCTACGATAGGTACCTCCGGTGCTCCTCAACACCTTTGCTGAATACCTGAAAATTGAAATTTGTGTGCAACGGAAAAATGCGATTTTCTCAAAAACTAAGTGACCTAAGGTAATCGCTAGTTTTCCTGCAAGGTTTAAATTAATGTCTACTACCACTAACTTTTTCATAATTTAAGTTCAGTAGATTGGGAAATAGGAGGGGGGAACATATTTTTGCACTACATTTCCAATGACATCTCTGAAAATATAATACGGAAAATGAAAACAAATGTATTTTTGAGTTCAGCATTAGGAATGCTTTCACTCGATACATGAAGAAAATATATATATAGGGTAGATGTGCCAGTAATGGACACCCTTAAGGAATTTCTTTAAAAATTATTTTTTTATTAATACAGTATGGAACCATTTATCCGGAAACCAGTTATCCGGAATGATATTTCTGATAGGCTGATTTCAGAATCTTTGCAGAAAAAGGTGTCGCACACTGCCAGTTTGACATAGGCTTTGCTTGAAACAATTGTATAATTTGATGACAACATCTAGTATTTGAAATGAAAACATATTTAGTTGTATTTTAGATGTTTTAATTTTTATGCAGAGGAAACAGAAGAATTTTATTTCCTAAGAGATTCTCATAAATTACCTTATTTTAAACTCTGGTTAACTTTTGATCTTTCTTGCATTGATTTTTAATCCAAGTAATCTAATAATTTAATATCAGAAATAATTCCACAGCCACACATATTCCTCAAAACTTATCAAATGGATACTGCTTTCATGCACAACCACCAGTTAACCGGAAAAACCAGTTATCCAGAATACATCTGACCCCAAGCATTCCGGATAAATGGTTCTGTACTGTAGTTATAATTATTATATTCCAGTTTTTTCAATATTATATTAATCTATCAACAATATTTAACCATTCTTATAGTCTCATTTCCCCATACGAATAGAAATTTAATTTTAATTAACAGAAATATATCAAAACACCCAAAAGCCCAGTAATGGACACCCCATAAAAAGTAATAAATATAATTGTTTTTATGACTGTATTTAGAACCAGAATTTAATGAATACATACTATGAAACAAAATAGTTATTTTAAATAAATTTAACAATTAGGATACCAGTAATTAATAAAATATTTGTGATAATCATTTACTGTTTGCATCAATTATTGTAATTATCAGAAGATCGATGTTTTAATTATTTTAGATGGATAATTTAAAATGCTAAATATCAGACAATTACAGCTATCAAATTATTGAAACAGTGGTGGATTTAAAAGGTAATAATAATAATAAAAAAAAAATTTGGAATATCAATGTTTAGTTTTGTGCCACTATTTTTAATAATCTTCCAGAGATTACTTGATATATCATTTATAATAATTAATATTACAAATATGAAAGAAATGATATTGTGAGTTGAATATTTTAAATACTAAATAAAATAATTCCAAAATAAAACTGTAGAACTGATGTTTGAGGCCACTGATCTGCAGATTTACTAGTTTCATGAATATTACCTATAACTTTCATTAATAGTATTGCATTTTTTTTTTTTTTTTAACAAGGAAACATTTAAGACAGAAAATGGATTTTTAATAGCTTCTGTAACTTAATTGTTTTTATTTAAACAGAGAGGGATTAAGCCCTATGAGCCCCTCTCTGACTGTGCTCTTAAACTGTATTTTTCTGCTTCCTGGCTGGTTTGATTGCCAGATTATAAAATATGTGATGTGAAGTATATATACAGTCAAACCTGTCTATCTCGAAACCTGCCTATCTCGAAAACCTGTATATGTCGAAATTTTCAAATTTCCATGCATTTTCATTCAAAAATCAACGTATTTTCCAAACATGTCTCAAATTATTTTTTCACCAAACCTGCCTATCTCGAATTTTCGGAAGAAATACCACTTTTCAATTCGAGATCCGATCTTTTTTATGAATAACAAACAATCCCACGATAGCATCAATAAACGTTTGTAACTCGCTAGTGCTCATTTCCATGAAATTCCTAGGGGACATACGCCACTCTCCGCACCACAGGGAATGCTCAGGGACAGTGCGGGAATTAAGATAGATTCTACGATGCAGGGAGTTGCAGGATAGATTTTACGATGCAGGGGGGGGGGGGGGGTAGGAATTGGAGAAAAGAGGTGTGGGACCCTATTCTAATTTTTCTCTGAAAAGAGAACTCGTTCTTAGTTTGTGATCCTTTTTGAAGATATTCAAGGAATCATGAAAATATCTTGGCGACTCGAATGATCAGAAGATTAATTAAAAAAAATAAACTTTGCTAAATTTTACAAGACTAAGCCAAATATTTCGCGTGCGACAATAATTCTGCGCGCTCTGGAGAGCTCAGATTTGACTGCGTAACACGTGACCGAAAGCACTCCGAAAAAAACGTAGGGGATAAGAAGGCACGGTGCGACGCTATTGGTCGAAAGTAAAAACCTCTCCTCGTGCTGTGCGGAGAGAGAGAAAAAGCAGTCTACTACAGCCATTTAGCCAAATAAGTAAGGAGTAAAAAATCGTTTCAACACATTTCACTAATTTAGAGCTAAAAATGTCAGGTGTAAAAAGAAAATTAAACGTTTTATCGATCGAAAAAAAGATGGAGATTTTGACTTTTTTGAAGGAAAATCCGTCTGTGATGAAAAGTATGGTCGCTGTTAAATTTGGAGTTCCACCCAGTACTCTTTCCACCATCATAAAAAATAAAGATTCTATCGAGAAGAACTTTGAAAACAGTGCTAAGACCATGAAAAAGAACCATGTCTGCACTTTTCCCGATGTGGACAAATGTGTTAAAAAATGGTTTGAGCAATACTGTGGAGAAAGAGTTCCTATCAGTGGGTTAATGCTGAAAAAAAAAGCTGAAGATTTTGCAAAAGAACTGAGACTTAGCGATTTCAAAGCAAGTAATGGCTGGCTTGAAAGCTTCAAAATGAGACATGGCATTGTATTCAGAAAACTTTGTGGAGAAAGCGCGTCTGTACAAACAAGTGTTATCGAAGATTGGCTTAAAACACTTCCATCTTTGTTGCAAGGATATGATCCAGCAGATATTTTTAATGCTGATGAAACCGGCCTTTTTTTCCAATGTTTGCCGAATAAAACAGCAATTTTTAAAGGAGATGAATGCAAAGGAGGCAAGCAAAGTAAGATAAGAGTAACTGTACTTCTAGCTGCTAATCAAAATGGCAGTGAAAAACTTCTGCCAGTAATGATTGGCCGTTCAGCAAAGTCAAGATGTTTTGCAAAACTAAAATCATTTCCGATTCTCTATAAAGCAAACAGAAAATCTTGGATGACCAGCGAAATTTTTGGCGAGTGGTTAAAGAAAGTCGATAAATCGATGGGCTTGAAAAAGAGAAAAATTCTGCTCTTCATCGATAACTGCAGCTCTCATAAGAATCTTCCTTCAACAAAGAACGATACGGTAAAATTTCTATCCCCGAATACAACTTCAAAACTTCAACCGTTAGATCAAGGGATTATTCGGAGTTTTAAATTTGAATACAGAAAAGAACTCGTTCGAAAACTCATCAATGCAATTGAAGATGGTGAAAAACTTCCAAGAATAACTGTTTTGGACGCTATGAGGATTATAGACTATGCTTGGAGATGTGTCAAGAAAAAAACTATAAAGAATTGTTTTAAAAAGGCTGGATTTGAGCAACCATGCACTGTCAGAGAACAACAGCTAGAAGAAGAAGAAGAAAAGCCGGCAGAGGAAATTGATGAAAATTCCAAGGAATGGAAAATTATCAGAAATGAACTAAATTTTGACAGTTCATTTAAAGATTTTGTAAACGTAGATGAATCACTGGTAACAAGCGGAACATTATTAACTGATTCCGAAATTTTAGAAAACGTTCGAGGGATTTCTGATGATGAAGAGGAAAATGATAACGAGGAGAATATCAATATAGAAAGAGTTGTTACACCAAAAGAAGCAGAAAAAGCCGTTGAAACATTGAGAATTTTTCTTGAATCCCAGGACAATATTGATCAGAATTGCTTCTCTGCTGTTGTAAAATTGCAAAAAATTGTCCAATCTAAAAAAGTTTTGCAACAAAAACTCCTAAAGGATTACTTTTCTTAAGGTATGTAAATAAAACTTACTTATTTTTAACCTTCGGTGTTTTGTATTTAGTGTAAAGAAATTTTCTTAGTCTGTTTATATAAAACCTGTATATCTCGAATTTTTTTTTTGACTCCCGAGAGATTCGAGATAGACAGGTTTGACTACATGTACTACATAAAAAAATAATAATAAAATAAAATAAAAAATTGAAATTTTATTAATCATATAAAATAACTTAAAAGCAGCTTTTTATAAAAGTTTTGGTGTTATTAAATTTTGGTAAGTATAATTTAAAAATTAAATTTGATTATTTAGGTTTGTAGTTAAGTCAAAATATTTTATGCACTATAAACATTACTGAAATTGCATTTTTAGCAATGTCTACATGGGGTGTCCATTACTGGAAAATGACTAATTAACCATCCCAGTAATGGACATCCCCTCTTAAAACCTTAAAAATAAATGAAATTTAGTAAATGGCCATTAGTATATAATATTCTAAGTTTCCTATTGCTACTCAAACAAAAACATTCAAATTTTGCAAAAAAAAAAATAAATAATATAGGGTAGATGTGCCAGTAATGGACACCCTTAAGGAATTTCTTTCAAAATTATTTTTTTATTAATAGTTATAATTATTATATTCCAGTTTTTTCAATATTATATTAACATATCAACAATATTTAACCATTCTTATAGTCTCATTTC
Source organism: Maratus speciosus (assembly GCA_963932465.1). Lineage (NCBI taxonomy): Eukaryota > Metazoa > Arthropoda > Arachnida > Araneae > Salticidae > Maratus > Maratus speciosus. Next base: position 398,302,295 of record OZ010792.1, read on the forward strand.
CCAATATGAATCAAAATTTAATTTTAAATTAACCATTCTTATAGTCTCATTTCCCAATATGAATCAAAATTTAATTTTAAATAACAGAAACATATCAAAACACCCTCTAACCCAGTAATGGACACCTTCTGGCCCAGTAATGGACACCCCATAAAAAGCAATAAATATAATTGTTTTTGTGACGGTATTTAGAACCAGAATTTAATGAATACATACTAATGAAACAAAATGGTTATTTTAAAATAAATTTAACAATTAGGATACTAATAATTAATAAAATATTTGTGATAATCATTTACTGTTTGCACCAATTGTAATTATCAGAAGATCAATGTTTTAATTATTTTAGATGGATAGTTTAAAATACTAAATATGAGGCAATTACAGCTATCAAATTATTGAAACAGTGGGGGATTTTAAAGTCAATTAAAAAAAAAAAGTTTTGGAATATTAGTGTTTAGTTTTGTCTCACTATTTTTAACAATTAATCTTCCAGAGACTACTTGATATATCATTTATAATAATTAATATTACAAATAGGAAAGAAATGATATTGTGAGTTGAATATTTTAAATACTGAATAAAATAATTTAAAAATAAAACTGTAGAACTGATGTTTGAGGCCACTGATCTGCAGATTCACTAGTTTCATGAATATTACCTATAACTTTCATTAATATTACTTTTTTTTTTTTTTTTTTCGTCAGAGATGAATAAGGAAACATTTAAGACAGAAAATAGATTTTTAATAACTTCTATAACTTAATTGTTTTTATTTAAACGGAGAGGGATTAAGCCCTATGAGTCCCTCTTTGACTGTGCTCTTAAACAATATTTTCTGCTTCCTGGCTGGTTTGATTGCCAGATTATAAAATATGCAAGGTACATCTACATAAAAAAATAAATAAAATATTAAAATTTTATTAATCCACATAAAATAACTTGAAAGCAGCTATTTATAAAAGTTTTGGTGTTATTACATTTTAGTAAGTATAATTTAAAAATTAAATTTGATTATTTAGGTTTGCAGTTAAGTCAAAATATTTTATGCACTATAAACATTACTGAAATTGCATTTTTAGCAATGTTTACATGGGGTGTCCATTACTGGAAAATGACTAATTAACCGTCCCAGTAATGGACACCCCCTCTTAAAACCTTAAAAATAAATGAAATTTTGTAAATGGCCGTTAGTATATAAAATTCTAAGTTTTCTATTGCTACTCAAACAAAAACATTCAAATTTTGCAAAAAAGTAAATAATATATAACTTAATTAAACGAAGCCAGCTCTTAGCCTCTTCATTAAGATTTTCACAGAAAAACAGCGAAACTTTGAAACATTATTTTCTGCTTCCTAATTGGTTTGATTAAAAGTGTCAACAATAACACAGTTTTATAAAACATGCAAGGGGGAATTATTAAAAAAATAATTAAAGCTAAATATTTATTAGTTATTTTTTTATTAACTAAAAACATCAAGGGGTGTCCATTACTGGAAGGGTGTCCATTACTGGCACATCTACCCTATAAATTAATTAAACGAAGCCAACTCTTAGCCTCTTCATTAAGATTTTCATAGAAAAACAGTGAAACTTTGAAACATTATTTTCTGCTTCTTGATTGGTTTGATTAAAAGTGTAAACAATAACCCAGTTTTATAAAACATGCAAGGGGGTAATATAAAAAAAAATAATTAAAGCTAAATATTTATTAGTTATTTTTTTATGAACCAAAAACATCAAGGGGTGTCCACTACTGGCACATCTACCCTATATATTTTTTCAAGTAACAAGTAGCCCTCTAAAATTTTACTAAATATATTTGTGAATGTTTAATAATTTGTAAATATGTGGGTCAATAGTCTTTATTACTTCCCCCAATTTGAACCTTCCACGTTCCATAGTTTACGAGTAAAACGGCTGTGACAGACAGACACAGAAGTGATCTTATAATGAATGGTTCCGTTTTTACTTTTTAAGTATGGCAACCTAAAAAGCAAACCCAAATGCTGAAGATTACAACAGTCACATCGAAACATTTATCGCCCCCCCCCCCCCCAAAAAAAAACAACAACAACAAAAAAAAAAACAGAACAGGATATGGAGTTTTTTTTACCCTTTGTTTACATTGGATCCCAATATTTAGGTTGATAGAATTGATTTAACGCATCGCCGCCAAGCAGTCGTTAATTCTGCGGCTTAGCCTTTTTTTCAAATATGTTTGTGTTTGCTATACTGATGTACGGCTTTAAATTCCTTCATCCAGAAAGTCATGAAGTGACGTTTTCAGAGAGAAAAGAAATACTTGCCGTGGGCGATATTTGTGTCCGACTAACAGAAAATAAATTATTTTAAGTATCAGAATTTAAGATAATAATACATTAGGTTTCTCCTTCAAAAAGCTCAATTAATTTGAATACTAATGCACTATTGATATTATTTCTACAAGATACTTAACAGTTGTATGCGTTAAACTTACACATTACTGTAATGAAACAAATAACTATTCCTTCTTACTTTTTTTGGAATTCTTCATGCAGAAATTGCGCTTTTGCATAAAAATCTGAAGACATTTTAAATCCTACAGAATATTGTACAGTTTGAGCGAGGAAAAGATCTGTTTGTTTGTTTGTTTGTTTATTGACCCTCTCGGGCCCGGTGAGCAGCTTTCTATTTCTGTATAGCTGTCATAATCCACTACCTAGATAAACTACAAGAGACAGATACGACAGAAACCAAATAAACCGGCACAATGAAGTACCACCACTGTCAACATTAAGTCCTATACAGCAGCGCCAAACCAACTCCGACAGTGACGATAAATCTCATTCAATAACTGAGAGAACAAAACCAACTCATCATTACCCTTTCTCCCCATTGCTGAAAAAATCTCTTCGTACGACATACTCTTCGATATCGATAACTTGCTAAAAATCTTATCCCGAATCCTACAAAATTTCTTGCACCTCAAAACCGAATGATCCTCGGTTTGCTCCTCGCCACCGCACAAATCACACTTAGCATCTCCACTACCCAGAAACTTCTTTTGACGAACCAGAGTGAGAACCGTCTTGGTCAGAAACCGAGCAAATATTACGCCACTCTCCCTCCTAAGACACTGATGCGGATGCCCTATGTTGGCGTAATCCCAACCACGACCTGAATGATCAATCCTATATTGGTTCCAATCCCAAATAGACTCCCTCTGTTTATTATTTCTCACAACCATCATCCAGTCCTCGGGAGAAAACCATGGAATACAAATATTCCTATACGGGCCCTTCCTGGCCAGCTCATCTGCACACTCGTTGATTTCAATTCCTTTATGACCAGGCACCCAGATAAACTCCATCTGAAACTGATCCATCCTCTTCCTATTAATCTCATCCCTTAGCATGGTGATAACCGCCACCGACTTACGATTGATCTTCTCAAGGGCCATCAAGACACTTTTGGCATCCGTGAAAAACATATATTTCCCACCCTCCACCATATAATACTTAATAGCTACCAATAATGCAATTGCTTCCGCAGTAAAAATCGAATTGATGTTGGGAATTTTCAACGCCATCCGGTTGCCCGTATGTTGGTTGACCATTCCAATCGCAGTCTTGTTCCCCTCTTTTGAAGCATCTGTAGCAATGATGATCGCCTTGTCTCTGTGCATCTGATAAAACCAGCTAAACGAATTCCTAATTACCTCCTCAGGGAAATTTTTATTCTGGAAAGGCCAGGCATTAACATAAATTTTGCAATTTTCATTCACCTTGGTGCCCCACTTGTAAGTTATCATTTCGTTAACATTCGTGTTATGCCGACTAAGGATGTTCAGTTCCCTGTAAAGTAAATCCTCTGACAGGACATCAGTATACTCTTTATGTTTGATTTCTGAAATAGTCCTCTTTGCAGCCAAGAATTCTCTTCTTGAGTGGCTGCTCCAGACCCCGCACTCTTGTAATAGCACTGGGATTGGGCACCACCTTGGCATGCCGCTCGCCCATCTAAGGCCCACATTTTGAATCACTTGAAGATGGCGACTTTCAGTTTTGTTTGAGTGCGCTATAATCCTTGGGTTACCATCAAGAAGAGATCCCATCATGCTATTTGTAATTTTTAAAAGATATTTGGTTTCAGTGCCCCAACTCCTGCCAGCAATAACTTTAAGCATGTTCATTCTCTTGCTTGATTTCTCTTTCAGCATGGCAATATGGTTCTTAAGATTCCCCTGACTATTTAAGAACACTCCTAAAACTCTTAACTTCTCTGAAAAGTCAACCTCCTGACCTCTAATCTTAAACTTCTCCACGTCCTCATTCCACCGCCCTATCTTCATGATTTGGCACTTATTTGGATTCACCTCAAGGTTCCATGCACGTAACCAATGGATAGTCCTAATCAGATTCTCCTGTAAAATGTCCCTCAACCACTCCACATTGTCATGAACACCATAAGGAAAAATATCGTCAGCATAGATCACACAATGAATACAAGAGTCAAAAATCTCAAAAATATCAGCTAAGTAAATGGCAAAAAGAAAAGGAGAAAGAGGGCTGCCCTGTAATAAGCCCCTCAGATACATGAATGGCTCCGAGAACCAGCCCCTCCATTTAACTCGAATCCTCAGCTCCTGCATGAGGTTCCGGATCAGAATACACAGATCTGCACCTAGCCCCAATTTTTTTAGTTTAAGCAGAAGACCATCCCACCAAACATTATCATAAGCACCCTTAATGTCCAAAGCCACCAAAAAACCCTTCTGTTTGGCTTGACGTCCTCTTCGAATATCTCTGTAAATTCTGTACACGGCAGCCTCGCAGTCCCTGAACGGAATAAAACCATAGTGGTTTCTATGAAATATTTTGTTTTTCATGCTCCAATTGAGCAGAATATCTAATATCATCTTTTCAAATATTTTTTTACTGGTCACAGTCAAAGCGATGGGCCTATATCCCCTTATGTCGTTTCTTTTCTTTCCTGGTTTTCTAATGGGTAGCATGATGACTTCTTTCCAGATTTCAGGGATTTTTTTTGTCTCGAGAATTTTATTATACATCTCCAGCACCTGAGATAACACCTTGGTTTTTAGGTTTTTAAAGAAATTCATTTTGATCCCGTCTATACCAGGTGAAGTAGATTTACTTTTCCTGATTATCCTCTCCATATGGTCCATCTTAAGCCTTGTGTCCAACTCATCATCTCCCGAGAAGTCAATAGGTATGTCATGAAGGATCGGAGAATTTTGGAATATAGTAGCAAACAAGTTTGCTTGGGAAACCGCATCAGGTGGACAGTTTGGGAAATCGAAGTCCATATTCGCCTCCTCCTCCTTCAAATTGTTAATTCCCCGGATAATCTTGTAAATCTGAGGTCCCCTTCCAGCCTCCCTAGCAACAGAATCCCAAAACTTCTGATTGTCTTTCTTAATCTGCTTCTTCAGTTTGGCGTTATAGAACTTGTATTTGCACCATAAATCTAACTGACCTAAACGAACAGCCTTCCTGTGGTAAAACCTTTTAAGAGCCAATAGTCTACGAGTGACAATCCCCCACCCAGGCGGAAGATTGCCCCCACTCACTGGAAACCTCTCCGTGCACTGAATCAACGCCTGGGAGATATCCGATGACCACCTGTCCAACCCCTCAGCATAAACATCATCTTCCAAACCATCCACCACCGAGCAAACACGCTGCCAACTGACCTGAGTCCAGTACCGTTTCTTACTGCTACCTCCGTTGGACTTTTCAAGAATCCTGATAGGATAGTGATCCGACCCCAACGGGTCAGGAAGAACATCCACCTGGAAGATCCGAGCTAAATTATCCGACACAATTGTCAAGTCCAATAAAGAGCCCATGCCTCCGCCCCTACATCTCGTAGCCTGATCTAAATTCATTAAGATAGCATCCGTGTGCGTGATCCAATTCATCAAATTTATCATTTTATTAGCTTTAGGGTTATTTTGCCAATTCAGAAAGTTAATGTTGAAGTCGCCAACAATGATATAGTCATGCCCGATCACCTCTTTGATACTCTCCAACCACCTAATATCCGCAAACCCCTTCGGCGCGTAAATATTTATGATAGCAATCCACCTTTTTTTGTGCCAAATTTTAATTCCAAGAGCCTCATGGTCTCGGCCAATTCTAGGAAGCTGAAGCATCTTAACAGGTATCCGCTTCGACACCGCAAGCAGCAAGCCGCCTCCCGCCCTCGATGAACTACTAGGCCTATCAGCACGAAATAAATTCCTATTCCTGAAGGATAAATTAAAATTGTTGCTAAGAAGCGTTTCCTGAAACGCCCAAACAATACAGTTGCGAAACATCCCGGTACGCAGCCAGGGTAAATTAGACCTGAGACCTCTAATATTCCACTGACAAAGAAAAGTGTCCATGAACAATAACAAAACAAAAAACTCACAAAGAACACAGAAACGCTAAGAAACACAAAAATTATCAACACTTACCCCCAAAACCAGCATACCAGTAAATCCAGATACCGATCCACCAGCTGACAATGAACCGAGCACTAGTACCACAGAACAGTCCATGACCCTTATCCATTTTCTGTATCAACCAACATTTTATCCATCTCTGGAGCAAGATATTCCTGTAACAGCAATCTTTCACCTTCCTGGGCTTCATTCGATAATTTTAATTTTTTCTCTCTTAACTGAGAATAGAACTCCCCCATGATATCTCTTTTTCCAATTTTATTTTTAACTGTCGTTTCTTTTTCATTTCCTTCCGCCCCGTTTTCGATTTCATTTACTGATTTTTGTTGTAAGCTCACCATAACTTCGCACATATTCATAACTATGTCCATTATTTTGTTAAACTTCTCTTCCATAAGTACAGCTAACTTGTGATAATTGCCTTCATCGTTCACTTTTTCGATGTTTGTTTTTGTTTTAGCCGCGTAGCTTTTAGCTGTTTTCAAATTGAACTGTCGTCTAGCTTCAGCCAGCGTGATATGGTTTTCACTTTTAAATTTTTGAATTTCCACCTCTCGTTTTTTGATTTCGCAATCCTCGTCGTCTGCTTCATGATTTTGCTCACAATTTGCGCATTTGACTTCGGCTTCTTTGCATACCAACTCAGGGTGGTTTTTCCCACATCTTTTGCATCTTTTGTCGTTTGTGCATTTATTCGTTCCATGGTTGAAGCTTTGGCAAATATTGCATTTTCTTGGCCTGTCTACAAATAAACTTATTTTCTGTCGCATATAAAACATTTTAATGTATTCTGGTAGGACATGTCCATATATGGTTATAAGCACTGTTCCCGTGGGAACTGTGCGGCCTTCATATCTCTTTGTAAATCTTCTAATATTTTGGATCGTAACTTGATTCTCTTCTTCAATCTCTTCTTGGATTTCTTTTAATGTTATATCGGTATCAATTCTGAAGATTAAAAATCTAGAGGTTATATTTTCATTCATTAATATATGCTTCACTTTATTGTTAAATATTTTTTCTCTGTTTACAATCTCATTGGCACATTCATAATTTTTCGTTGTGATTAGCAGCTTGTTGTTCCTGGTGTATCTAGCCGTATCAATTTCCTTGTAATGTTCAAAGCTTTGTTTTATTTCTTTCTTTAGCTGGATCGGGTTTAACTTGTGGAGTCCGCCCTCCTCACCTTCCGTAATGATGACATAATCTTTTAAATTCGGTATCATGTTAATTTGCTGCTTGGCTGTCCTCCCATCGTTCCAATTATATTTCTTGTATTCTTCACTGTTGAAACCTATGCTTTCTTTTATCTTTACCTCCGTTCCCGACATTATACCAAACCGTGCCTGATGACCAGTCCAAAGTGCTCAGACTGTCAACACACACTTAAATTTAACTACACACAAATTCAATAATACGCGAAAACACTAACACTATTGTATTACGATAAACAAAAAACTTACTCTCACCACACTATAAGCACAACCCTCTACGCGCACGTGGGCTTAAAGCTACCGCCAAAAACACCACACACACTCACCGGGCCAGGGAAAAACCAATTCCCGGAAAAGATCTCTCACGACTAAAAAAAAAAAAAAAAAAAAAAAAAAAAAAAAAAGTAAACAAAACCTTCACTAATGCCAAAACTCCGAGATAAACTCTGGGCAAAGCGAGGGGCAAAGAAATAACCATTTCTCTAAAGTTGGAGTTTACTTTTTAAACAAAAGTCTTTTTAAGCCTCTAAAAATATTAATACAACAGTTCTGAAGTTTTCAAATATCTAATGAATTATCTACCGCATAAAATTTCTTATTATCTGTGGTTTTAATTCTTTCGTGGATCCCAGCCATCACCGGTGATCACTTATCACTAACAGTAACAGTTATACAGCAGACACCAGCACCACACTACCGCTAGCGTTTGTGACGTAAACAAAACATGCCATTTAAAAATTTCCTGTAGAAAATTTACTTAATTATTTTTAAATCACGCATCACCTCATACATTTAAATAGTCTGCTTGTTCATTTAATTTCTTAAATAAGTTTATTTGTTGGGTAAGTTTTTCCATTATGTCTGTTAATCTAAAGTATCTCTAAGTGCTTGGATTTAAATGCCGTGATAAGCGAAATTTGATAAACTTTTATCTTTTTAAGTGTAATATCTTTCATCAAGTGTTATATCTTTCATAAAACCCTTTTCTCCAGTCTTATTTTATGTTTGATAGGTCAAATTGGTATGTATTAAGAACCTTTATATTACATTTTTTAAAGTTTCCTTAAAGTGCCAGTCAAACTTTTACATCAAACACATTAAGGAAATAATGTAAAGCCTTGAACTTGCTGGAACAAAAGGAGTACTTTTAAGGAAAAATGTAATTCCTTCCTCTTATCTTTTTATTTTAGGCAGAAGATTCTGGCTGTGAAACATGATGTGGAATTTTCTTATTGTCGTTGTGGCTATATTGCTGTACTGTTTAAAATCTGATTTTATAAAAAAAGTTGATCCTGTGAGTTATAGGTAATTTCTTACTTAGGCATTATTTATTTTCAAATTCATTTGCTAATTTTGATATTTCATAATAATTGTACATTAGTTTATTACCATAAATTGTTTACTGCAATTAGTGAGCTTCTTGAAGTTCGAAATATTTTTTAGGTGTAATTTCTTTTAACTTCACAATGGTCTGCCACTTCTTTCATTATAATAGCCTTATTATAATAGTAATAATTTTATTAACCGTCTCGCTGTGTAATTTTTAAAAATCAAAATAGGTTAAAAAATTGTGCATTTGTTTTATTGCATATTTCAAATCTACATATATTTTACAGTTAAAATATGTAAAAAAAAATTTTTTTACTTTTTTAAAAAAAAATAAGATCATAAAAAAGATTGTCAGAAATGAGTTTGAGGAATAATCATATAAAAGTGAAATTCTGAAAATTAATCTTGGTTAAATGCATCCTTGCAAAAACTACAGGTTGCCCAAATTTTGCTAATTTTATGTTGCTCGTGGAAATCATGGTATGCACAGCCAGAGAGTTAATATTGCCATTATTTACATTGTATTAAATATTATTAAAAAGCGGTTTGCTTTCATAAATATTAAATAAGTGAAATTTAAGAAGCGGTATTTGATGATTCATCACTTGTGCCAGCCTAACATAAAAGTATTTACCGTTTGGGCCAAGTGAAGTAATTACCAAATGTAATTACTGGAAAAAGCTGAATCAGCAGAGCAAAAAGTGAATACACAATTGGAGCATATATTGCTGAGAAGCTTTGCCCAAACTTATTAGACCAGAATTGCTAAATTATTTAAAGTTTAAATCAATTTAAATAGCTGAAAAATAAAAATTTGTTTGTAAAAGGATAACAAACTAAAATTAAAATAACTAATTTTTATCTAACAAAAATAACAAGAGTAAAAGAGATTAAAAACTTTAAAATAAAAACCAGGAAAGTATGTGACATGAGTCCAGAGTCAGGGGCGTAGCTACCGTGGAGCAGCTGGAGCAAACTGCTCCAGGTGCACAAATCCTAAGGGTGCAAAATCAGAAAGAGCGAAATATACATTTGTAAAAATATTTTCATATTTTTTTCATTATTAATCAGAAATTATAGATGAATATTGTTACAACCATCATATTTCTATGATATTTTACCTTGTGTTTAACCTCAATTATTTCGATTTAAAACATATTTTTATTCACAGTTAACATAAATTACTTCTATTTGCGAAGTTTTAATTTTAATTCATAATTTATTGCAGCCCTCAAGTAACTTCTCCAACACCATTTCAGCATGCTGGTTTTTAATCTTCAAGTAATCAAAACTTATTTACAGGGCTCTCATTGGTCACTTTATTGGCTACCACTATTTCCAAACAATAAACTTCCTGGTACATTTCTATTAAAAATGTTTTAGAAATTTATCATGAGGATTACTGTACGGAAATAATGGTATAGTCAGTCACCACTGAGAAACCTATGTTTACGATGTAACAGTCTTAGCAATTTAGTTATTTTACGATTTGAAAAAAATAGTTTGACTAGTAGAAGAAAATTGACTATATTACAAACGGAAAAAAAAAATGAAAATTTTAAAGAGGTTTTTTTCTGTGTGTCTTTCCAAACTAAACATTCATCAATGCAGATTACAAAACAATAAGAACCGGATTTAGGCATATTCCACATCAGTCCAAGGCAACAAACTTTAGATGGGATATGAGGGGGAAATGGCAAATTAAATTTTGTGCATATTGTTTTTGAGATTTTGAAAATATGGTAAATTTGAAATGCAGAATTGATAAACATTTCCTTCAAAATTAGGTATCAAATTTGGTGTCCTTAGGACATGATTATCGCTGATGCAAATTTATATCATTTTTTTTTTTTTTTTTTTTTTTTTTCGAAAAATATTTTTCCAGATTAAACCTTATTTAATCGCCGAATTTTATGATTAAATAAGGTAAAACATTTTTTGAAATTAGTAATGTGAGTTTGCTGAGGCCGTAATCAGACTCTGCCCACACACAACCACCATCCGATATCGCATAATTAGTAGTAGTCAATGAATTTTGGAATAATAAAATGAAAAAAAAAGCTGGAGTTACTCCAACTGTGTGTTCAAAAAAGTATAACAATGAATAAAAATTTAGATCCTAATTTTATGCAAAGGTGAAATATTTCCACTTGTGTTTTAAAGAAAATGTGCATAAGGCTTAAAAACTTTTCAAATGGCCTAATTTTCAACAAATTTTCATTCTGCACATGCTGAAACAAGGTCTATAAGTTAAAAAAAATAAGACAAAATAGGATTGTACCAAATTAAGTCGAATTCTGGCACACTCAGGCTGGCCCGCTAGGCAACTGACCTGCGGGTTGGTGAGACCTAAATCATGTAATGCTGTGCTCCCCCTGAGTTGAAATAATAAATATTACACAATTTTCTATAAGCATTAGATTTGAACAGTCGTAAATTATTGAATAATTTAAAAAAAAAAAAACACTTTTTTGAAGCATTTTTTCTATTAATAATTTTTTTTATCTTTGCAAAGCAGAACTGAATTTTTTTTGGAAGTTTCTTCGTTTCAGAGGGACCATACGTCGTCTCTATTTCAAAATATATATACGAATTTTTTTATTTAGTTTTCTGTAAAATCATTTACTATGTATTTGATTGAAATGTGTAGGTGTCGTGTATTCGTACAATGCTGTGTTTGTAAATTAACCTATATAAATGTTTATTATATTGATTTTTGTGCTTGACGAAAGAAAAATATATAAAGAATATTTTTGGCGAAAAAAAAAAAAAAAAAAAAAAAGATAAATCAAACCATTTTTTTAGTCAAAAATTGCACTTTAATATGAAAACGGGACTGTTTCACTGTGATGATCAAAATGGCAGTCTGCTATTTTGTATATACGTTAAATCTGGACTGTTCATGTTCAACCGTTTGAAGATTCTTTTTGCGCCCCTTCGATTATATCCTGTTGCTAGTTTTTTTTTTTTTTAAATACAGTATATTCTGCCTAAGACGGAAATTTGTCTTACATAGAGCTTTAGACAGAGTTTACTCTATAAAAATTTATATAAAATGGCAACGTTCATTACAAATTTTTCATTTTTAGTATTTTTAAATAATTTTTCTTTGCATTGAATATATGAGGTCAATGTCTAAACGGTTATCTTTATGCTGTTTCGATTTTTTTTCTAAGAACACTTTCAATTTCGGATCCAGTTCCGAAATTGAAAGCATCCCCAGAAAAAAACTCGAATAGTAATGGATATTATTGGTTTCTAATAGCAAGGTGGTACAATAATGAATTTCTAAAATGTTGCGCCCTTCAAAAATCCAAGGTCTGCATATTTGACAGTGACCGAGTCCGACCCTGCGTGCAGTAGCGACTTCGCAAGGGTTCACAATAACTTTTCTACCAGAATATAGGTATATAAAATTTGATTTGTTTTAATAGTGAGATTCTCTACGATTAAACAAGGAGAAATTTTTTTGTGAAATTTCTAATAGTAAAGTGATTGTGAACCCCTTGTTGAGCTGCTACTGTCTGTCTAGTGAAATGTTGTGGTATAAGATGAACGTGAGCAATAAAAATAATTTAATTGAGATTTAAGAGAAAATATTGGTCAGTTATCGTCACAGAATGGTTGAAAAATAGTTTAAATAACAAATCCGTCGGCCGATTTCTTCAAAAATTAATACAATTCTTGCAACAGATTTATAACATACCTGCCGCCATCACCAAATCGTGCTCTGGGAATCTGAAAATGTGGGGAAATTCTAACATACACGCATACATACACACATACATATTGAACCATTGTAAAACTTGTGAGAATAGATTCAAGAGTAATTGAAAATGTAAAAATATACCATTATTTTCATTTTTTTAGTGTGATTTCAATGCTTTCCTAATTCCATCCTTACATTGTATATGTGTATGGAAAGTAAAAACTGTAATCTTGAGTTATGTACACTGCTGAGCAAAAATTAAAGACAAAGCAGATAAATTTGCATAAAAGCTTAACAAGGCGGCAACAGAACGGACTAAAAGGACAATCAGGAGATACACCTTGGACCGATGCTGTTGGGCATGCGCATATATGGCATATAACGTAAGAGGTGGAAGTCGCAAGAGTATAAAGCACAGATGCGGTGGACACTCAGCAATTCGGTGAAATCTATTGCACGGTGTACAGTGACTTCAACGAGGGTTTGTTGCTACTACTGTGTGATATGGCCAACAGCCAATCCAGGAGATGTCATCTGGATGACTTTATCATATTTCGCATCATTGGGAGGTTTGAAGAAGGTCGAAGTGTGACAGAAGAGTTTGGGATCGCTCAAAGCATCGTTTTACGAGCCTGTAGAGCATTTCAAACGATAGAACAAGCTGTCCGAGTGTTCAGCAGTGGTCGTCCACGTTCAACAACAACAGAAGAAGACCGCTGTGCTATATTGTCCTAAGGCGAAAAGGAACAGGCAACAGACAGCTGGAGAAATCGCAAGGCACATAGAACCGGCTATTGGATGTCAGATATCACGTTTTAGTGTGGTCAAGAGGCTGCACAAAGGTGATCTCTATACACACGTCGAACAGTGCGGTGTGTACCATTAACAACTGCTAATCGGAGACAGTGGTTTCTGCGGCGCCAGGAACACAAAAACTGGACATAACAGGGGTGGGGTCGAGTACTCTTTATGGATGAGAGCCGATTTAGTCTGACGAGCAATTCTGGATACATACGCATCTGGAGAGAGCAGGGAATATGCAATCACCCATCAAACAGCATCGAAAGGGACCGTTTTGTAGGTGCCGGAGTTAACGTTTGGGAAGGTATCATTCTTGGCAGCCATTGGAACCTTCACGTCTTCCATGGAGATTCAGTAACTGGTAGCCGCTATTGAACTGAGATTATCTTGCCAAACGTGCGTCTTTTTAGATGTGCTGTGGTTCCAGACTTCCTCTTCATGGACGACAAAGCTATACCTCATCGTACAGTGGCTGTCACAGAGCTCCTGGAGAATGAAAATATACAACGCATGGATTGGTCTGCAAGGTCCCTGGACCTAAATCTCATAGAATACGTGTGGGCCTTTCTCGGGAGACGCTTGGCAGCGTGTGACCAGGCGCCAGCAACAATTCCGTAGCTTCAATTGGTGTTACAAGCGGAATGGGACTATGCCTCAAAAGCTCCTTGACAACCACGTGTTCAGCATGGACAGACGTTGTAAACCCTGCATCGCAGTCAGCGGTGACCATATCCCCTATTAAGAACTGAATTGTTCCTGCCAAGTGCCTGTCAGGTAGACATTTCTGTCTTCTCTGTAGTTGTGATCCAATTTACCTTTTCAATAAAGTATTTTTATGTCCTTTTGATTTCTTGTTTAGATGGTTTTGATCACTTGTACCATATTTTCACATCTTGGAGAATTTATGGTATGATATTTCGGTCGATGTGGAAAACTTCTGTATGATGTTTCATTCGGAAAACCATCTAGTCTTTAATTTTTGCACACCAGTGTATAAGGATATCAGTTAGAGTTCTCGTTGCAGGGGGACCAAAATGTTTCATTTGGGGAGAAAACGGAAGACTGAAATCGCCAAATTGCAAGAGGTGTTTTTTTTTCTTTCGGAGACACTCTTAGTCATGTTATTGTACGATTAAACCTTTACTGTGTAACTCATTATTCTTGTTTTTATATTCTTAGTGTTTCTTAGTGGCGAATCTATCACTACCATTATTTGAATTTGTCTAGTTTTTCTTTAGTGATTAGCGAAATTACTCTAATTAGCAAAAGTCAGTGAGAAACCCGCTGTTAACTTTTGTCATTGTCCATTGGCTAATTTTCTAAACCATTAGCTGTGGAAATATAGTTCCAATAGTAATAAAGTTTTAAAGTTGTTCTTCATCCTCTTAAAAGTAATTTATGTCAAAATAGTTATTTTTTTAAAGTTGCGAGATTTACATTTTTATTCGGTCCCTGGGTTCTATAAGTTATATTTAGAAAAATCTTCTCCGTATACGGGTAAAATAATAAAAGTTTCTTTTTTGTATGACCAAAACTTAGCAAGTTCTGATAGTTTGAATTTTATGGAATTTTAGTATTTTCTGACACTAAAAACAGTTTCATCCATATGCAAAAAGTTTAAAAAAAATCTTGACAATAGTGTTTTTTTTTTAATTAGTTCTCTACAATGCTTCAAAATCTTTGAAAAAAAAAAAAACATATTAAGGGCAGCAGATTGTACTGGCTAATTGGCCAATTTAAAACGAAAATCCCGCCCAATTCGCAGAAAATATTGGTAGGTACTCCATACTTATAGAATTATAATTCATTTCATTATTTATTTTTAATTATTCGCATTTAATATGTGTTGAAATATTCTGACTTTCAAATAAAAGTAAGGTTTTAAATCGAATTAAGATTGGTATATAAATTTTAAAGTAAAAAAAAAAGCCGCAGAACTTTTTCGGGTGATAAGAGGTCGCACCAACTTTACTTGCTCCAGGGCGCTGAATATGTAGCTACGCCACTGTCCAGAGTTTAACAACATGGATACTTCAACTTATCAGACATATGAAGTTCCAAATGAAACATCAAACAGTTCTTCCATTAACACAGATAGTTTGGAAAGAACCAAAATGACCTCTATATCAACATACAGTTGAACAAGGACTGAAGCCCCAAAGAGCTTCTAAAAATTAAATGTATATCTACTTCAAAACACCATTTCAATTACCTTTAACTTTATATAAATAACTCTAACTTCTTAAAGAAAAATTATTACACTTTAATTTATATCAGGTATAGAAAAACAATGCTCAGTTAAATAGATTTTACTCTATATATTAAACTTGAAATAACTTTTAAACTTTATAAATCTATTATAGAAACTTTAATGTTCAAATTGACTTCCCCCCTCCCTCACTCTCCAAGCAATACATTTCCAAATGATATTAAATTCAATTTCCATTACATGCCTTGCATCATGGAATAACGCTGAAACTAGACGTGAAAAACCAGCAATAAAGTATCGTTGGTATCCAAGCAAGTGTAACACATTTCCATTTCCTACCCTGCAACATGGAAAAACCTCCGACATTAGATGCGAAAACCAGCAATAAAATATCATTGGTATGCAAGCAAGTATCAAACATATCCTGGTAAATACATGCAGGAACTTCACCCAAACCTTTGAAAAAGTGAAGTCCAATGACATGCGTGACCTTATGAATAGAAATTGGAAAAACAACAAACTTTCTTCATTCTAAATGAAAGAAGAGGAATGACAATCTCAAAGTAATTTATCATTAAGTATGATTCCACTAAAGATGAACAGGACATGAGTGTTTGTTATTTAAGTAAACGACTGTGAAATATTTTTAAGATGAAACCACTTTAAAACCTTTCTATATTCACTTCTTTGTTGACATTAGCATTGCAGCCCATTATCACTAAATAAATACAACTTGACAAAGTCAACTTGAAGTCATTCTTTGAAGAATATTTACTCGGAAAAACACTATATATAAAAACACGTCTTGCAAAAACAATTAAAAACTAAACAGTTGATAACGAGTTGACTTTCATGGCCAGCCATCACATGAGAAACAACAAAAAAAAAATGATGAACACATGGCTACTCACGATATAATACCGCATGCCAATTACCAAACCAATCAACTGTACACTTTCCATCCCAACCGCTCAAGACGTTATATGCATCTGGAATGATCTCTGATGTGCCGTGACTGTCACAAGCTCACAAGAGAAAATGCAATTGACGACAGCGTCAGTTGTCAACTTTCCCCAGATCACTGTATGATAATGTTACGTTTTTTGGCTGTCTTCATAAGCAGACCGTTAGAGACTCTACATCTCGGGAATGGATGGTATCTAGTATATCACTAGATATAGGAGGTGAACAAGATGAAGTTTCATAAAGAGAAATCATTAGAAGTATCGCAATTTCCCGATATTATACGAGTGTCTTCGTTCGGCGGAGGTAAAAGATTTTTGTTTTCCTTAACTTTGCTACGGGAGAAAAAATTAGTGATTTCATGATTCACACCTTAAATAAAAGATACTGTGAAATAATTGTCTACATGATTGATCAAGCTAATTTGCGATATATGGAATTGAAGCAAAACAGATTTTGATTCCTCTGATGAGAACTGTGCTTATCGTTAGCCACTCTTTTCCTAGTGACTCATTCTGACGTTTGAACATTTAAGTGCTGCAGATCGCAATTTCAAAACAACCTGATCTATTTTGTATGCCTAGAAATCCTTTATTACATTTATGTTCTCTGTTAATCATAAATGAAAGTCAGAAATTTACATTTCATAATGTCGCTATTTATTGCTTATTAATATTTTAAGATATGTTTCATGTTCCAAAAGTTTGTCTTTTATTTAATCTGGCCAGATATTTTCCTCATCTATATAATTAATCGTATGAATACTAAATAAAGAAGTATTAAAATTTATTTTTCTGTGTGTTCTTTATACTTGAATATTATTTATTTTAAGTTTATTATTTCAGGTGTAATTTGAAAATATATTTGAAGGGTGAGATTAATTATCTTCTTTATTTCAGCTAAGATTATCATATTGAATAATAAATAGAAGGGGGTTAATATTAAATCTAATAACTTTTAATTAACTTTTCATGGCGCGATGTACCGCTACTTTCACTGCGGCCAAAGTGTGATGTTGGGTGTGTGGGTTTTGAGACTTCAAATGTGAATTTGGGGTAATTATATATGAATTAATTATCCTGAATTCATTTCATACTCTCGGAATTCACATACCCAGCACCTCACTTAACAGATAACAAGGCCGTAGTGTGAGGATGGAAAGCTGGAGAAAAACAGATATGGTGTCATTATGTATGAGCTAAAAACATGATACCGAAAGTCAAAAGCAAACAGGTGATTGAGAAGAAAAGCAGGTGGCAGGAAAAAGACACTTGAATAATTAAACTAAGTAAGAAATATCCAAAGACACTTTAAAAGAATAATACTTGGAACCTAACTTTAGGCTTTGAATTATATGTGCAGGGTTCGCACAGACTCCTTGGAAACTCCTTAGAAATGAAAACATTCCCAAGTAGTACTTAGAACTACTTAGACAAGCAAACCACTCCTTAGAAACTCCTTAAATTGTATTGCGGCTTCGGACGCAAGCGATATTGCTGCCGAGGAAAAAAAAATCGTGATTGTAAAACGCACGGTAAATCCTTTATGCACGTCATTCATCTGAAGCACAGCATTGATTGGGTAGGATAGCAGGGCTCCTACTAGGTCCGTTTTTCAATTATTAGGTCCGTAAAGTCCGTTTTTCGACACTACTAGCCGACCTTTATTTTAAATTTTATCGATATTTGGTATTTAGCGAAGAATCTCGGAAAAATCGCGTTTTTCACAAATATGTTCCAAAAAATACCGTCAAATTTCGTCAATCGATCGTGGAAAAAATTCGTAAATTTTGTCAAAGGATCGTGAAAAAACGCGAATTTCTTCAACAGATTGCGAAAAAACTCGAATTTCTTCAAAAGACGCGAACAAAAACGCGAATTTACTCTGGATCGCGAATTTCGTTAAAGATTGAAAAAAAAAGCAGATTTCCTCGAAAGATCGCATAAAACGCGAATTTCCTCAAAAAATCGTGAAAAATGCGAATTTCCCCAGAAGATCGCAAAAAAAAACCTGCGAATTTCCCCCCAAATGATCGCGAAAAACAAGCGAATTTCGTCAAAGAATCGTGAAAAACAAGCGAATTTCGTCAAAGGATCGTGAAAAACACGCGAATTTCGTCAAAGGATCGCGAAAAACACGCGAATTTCGTCTAAGGATCGCGAAAAACACGCGAATTTCGTCTAAGGATCGCGAAAAATGCGCGGTTTCCATCAAAAGATCGCGAAAAAATCCGTCAGATTCTTTAAACAATCGAAATAAAACGCGAATTCCATTAAAAGGTCGCAAAAAATGCGAATTTATCGCAGAAGATCGCAAAAAAACGTGAATTTCCCCCCAGAAGATCGCGAAAAAAATGCAAATTCGGCAAAATTTCACCTTCAAAGAAAGCGATTACCGCTGTTCTAAAAGAATAAATTCAAAACTTGTTATGTTTTTTCTTGTATGTTGTGTTTAGCATTCTTTTTTTTTTTGCCTTTTAAATTTTTCTTTAACATGTATCATGTATATGATATACATAATAAGTGTTTGGGATTTGACTAATCTCTATCTATATGACCTAGGGGTGATTCTAATCCGAATTTTCTGAAAATTTAAGGCATTCATTTCCGAAAATTTTAAAAAATCGGTCACCAATCTGAAAATTCGCACATATGATCGCCGAAAAAAATAAATTTTGTCAATCGTTTGCAGAAAAATTGCCAATTTCGTCAAAGGATCGTGGGAAAAACGCAAATTTAGTCAAAGAATCGGGAAAAAAACGCAAATTTCGTCAAAGAATCGCGAAAAACCCCACAAATTTCGTCTAAAGATCGCGAAAAACGGCAAATTTCGTCAAAAGACCGCAAAAAAACCCAACAAATTTCGTCATAAGATCGCGAAAAAAACCACAAATTTTGTCAAAAGATCGCGAAAAAACCCACAAATTTTCTCAAAAGATCGCGAAAAAAACCACAAATTTTGTCAAAAGGTCGCGAAAAAACCCCAAAAGATCGCGAAAAAACACTCAAATTTCGCCAAAAGATCGCAAGGAAACCACAAATTTCTTCAAAAGATCTCGAAAAAAATGTGAATTTCGCCAAAAGATCGCAAAAAACGCATATCTAGCGTCGGGAGTGGATTTCCCCTTCCTCCCCCCTCTGGCGTAACTTTTCAGAAGATTTGCTGTGAATTTCAGATTTTTTTCTTTTTTTACTCAGAACCACCCCTGTGACACATGACCATTGGTCACTGCATAAAAACGTTGATTGTCCATTTTGTATTTAACTTAAGAAAACAGTAAGCAGTATATTGTGAATACTGTGCAATTTCAGCACTAACAATTAGATTCTAATACAGTAAAATTTGTTTTTTAAATATTTTTCTCTCCAAATTGGGCATTAAAAATTGGAGTGTGCATACCACATAACGATGCAGCACATAAAAACATTGACAACAACAACAAAAAAAAATGGCAATCCTTAAAACTTTTGGACTCCTTGGATTTTTTGGGTACTCCTTGGATATTTTCTTCCGAACTCTGTATGAACCCTGTATGTGTAAACTTATAGACTTTGTCAAGCTAAGATTATAAGGTGATAAGAATAGAATATCTGGGGGTTGTATACAGGGATATATAATATATATATACAGTAGACTCCCTTAAATCCGCGACCCTAAAATCCACGAACGCCTAAAATCCGCGTATTTTTTCAGATGTAAACAATGAAATTTACAATTAAGTTGCAGGAACAAAATTCAAGATGGCGCCGAAATCAGCGATTACCGCAATGATTTTTTTACTAAATTTTTTTTTAAATCATTCTCTTTTGGTTATTACAGCTGATTTATTACTAAATAAATTTACATTACTTTTGATTTTTATATAAATTAGCATATCTATATGATGAGGTATCGATCTTACGATCGCTTTACCAATAGATGGCGGCATAGGACTTTTGGAATCGAATTGAATTGATTTCATCGGTAATAAGTTAATATTTATTTTACATAATTATTTTAATAATTACTTACGTCTAAACTAATAAATTATTTTAATATTTTACTTATTTTAATGTTTCATTTTATTGTAAGCATTCATTATAATTTCCCTTGGTTAACTACCAATCAAATTAATGTTTCAAAAATGTAAACAAATCAATGACCAGAAATCCGCAAAATTCTAAAATCCGCACAACCTCTGGTCCCAAGCTGTGCGGATTTGAGGGAATCTACTGTATATACCCAACACTAAGATGCTGTATATTCCCTTGTCTGCCGTCTTGGATTTCTTGGCATTTATTGATAAAGCTTATTGAATATTAATAAAAACATTGTTTTAGCTGATGCTATATTTCAAGTTTATGTTTTATTATTTACATATTTTCTTTAAGCCTAAAATGTGCATAAATCACTGCTTGGTGACATTTACTACTTGGCGGCAAAAGGGTTTCCACAGCAAGAAAAAATCCAAGATGGCGGACGAGAGAATATACAGCATCTGTTCCAAAGTTTGTAATATGGAGTTTGTAATTCAAAGATGTTTCTAGTATTGTTTCATCATATTTATTGTATTTACTTGTTTTTTTAAGTGACAATTATACAGTTGTCACTTTAAAAAAATCTACAAAAAAGAGGAAAAAAGACTCTGGTAATTTCTCTGAATAGCTATCAGCTGTACCATGAAAATGTGGAATGATGGCTTACTTTTTTTTTGTTAAATTCTTTAAAAAGACCTAAGTTTCTCAAAAAAAAAAAAAAAAAAAAATTAACTTTATGTTTGCATTAAATATTGCCCTTGAAACAAGATACAGTTTGACAAATGTTCTTCTTAAATACCGGTTTGTAAATTTTGTCTTTCAGGGGAAAAGATTAAATATACAACGCAACCTCAATTTCATAATTTCCTCAATTTAACAATAAGTTTTAATGATCCACATTCAACTAAATTTATTTCCCTGTTGAATGATCCTGGTTTTAATGATATTTTTGATGGATTTCAAATAACACATTTTTCGTATACAGTACTCTCTCTCTTTCTCAAATCTGCACATCATCGCAGATGTAAATAATGAAACTTTCAGTTAAGATGTAGGGACAAATTTTTTTAGTTTTATATCATTCAATATGTATTTTAATATGTAATTTTTGGTAATATGCTTGAACTTCTGGTTTTTCATGATGGAAGTATATAAATTTATTTCTGGGGGGGGGGGGGGGGAAATCCGAGATATTGCTGATATTACTGGTCATCACAATCTTTTTACCAAATATAGTTATGTATTAATCAAGCTTTTTTGGTTATTAAGACAGGCTAAACCTGAAATAAAACTTCCTTACTTTATGATTTTGATGTGAATTAATAGGGTATCTGTATGAGCCAAGTTTCATTGAATAATTCAAGGAAAATATCTCATATTTATTATGCATATTTAATTATACATTGTTTAACTTGACCTTTATTTTTAATAATTTAATCATTTTTAAAATTATTTTTCTTTTTATCATTTTAGTTTATTACTAGCAGACCCGCCCGGCATTGCCCGGGGTCCATAAATAATAACCTTAAACAAAACTAAAGTTTGTATGATTTTATATCCTTTGAGATTCTTTTAAATAAACCTAATTTCAGAGGCACCCATTGCCTTCTGCAGCGTCTAGTGTGTTCCCAACAAATTTCTTTCTGAACAAACCTGTAATGTGGATCCACACTACCTAAGACAGCATCTACCAGAAGTCCTCCGCACGTGCCAGAGACAATTGAAAACCAAGTTGAGTGAGCCAAAACTTGTAGCAATCAAGCCCATAGAATCCAAAAAAATTTCAAGGGCTCCGGATCAGGCCCTATGGAACCCTAGGATGCCATAGGATTTTAACTGGAATAAAGAAATGGGAGAGTAACTAAATAGAAAAAGGATTCCAAAAATGAAAATCAGATTAAGAGGAGGCAATTTATTAACAATTTATGGTGCAAAAATTTTAAGCGGCCCTGTGCCGGGCCCCAACGGGCCAGCAACTTAAGTGGCATTTAGTTG
This sequence comes from Maratus speciosus, assembly GCA_963932465.1. NCBI lineage: Eukaryota > Metazoa > Arthropoda > Arachnida > Araneae > Salticidae > Maratus > Maratus speciosus. The sequence goes on from OZ010792.1 coordinate 398,324,986, forward strand.
CATATAAAGTGACTTTTTAGTAGTTTCTAAAGTAGTCAGAGGATGCTATAAATATGTTAAAGAAAATTGCAAGCAATTCGCATCATTTTTAAAGAAGCTGCTCCAAGGGCCCCAAGAAGGCGATTAATATTCAAAATTGGTGGTAGCTGAAGCCTGAGAAATTTTTTTTTGTCGCTCATGTTAGAGGACCTAAGAAGTTCTTAGAAAAAAAAAGCTTCTGAATCAGACCATTTTTAAAGGAGCTAAAATAGGGGGCCAACTGATAGTTAAAAACAGGGTCCTGACATGAAAACATGTTAAAATGTCTGGGTACTTAGCGCTTTAGATCTTCAATTAGTCAAAATTAAGCATACGGAATAATATGGATGATTCGTTAAAGTAATACTTTAAAGAAATGCACAAAAAGGGGGTAAATGTTTACAAAAGGGCCCTAGGGCCTTAATTAAAAATATGAGGGTATTGGTCTGGGAAGAAGAATCTAAGACTAAACTTTAAAATTATGCACTGAGAAGATAAGAAAAATGGGGGATTAAAAATGATTGGCGCATAAAAAGTCCAAGGGGCCCTGGACCGTTCCTACACACCCCAGGGGGCCCAGGGTCTTAACTGGAATGTAGAAACGTGACAATAACTAAATGGAAAAGGGATGCCATAAATGAAGATCGGATTAAAAGGAAGCAATTTATTTGCACAAAAAAATCAAGGGGCCAGGGTCTTAACTGGAAAGTAGAAAGACGATAATCACTAAATGGAGATAAGTCCCCTAAAATGAAGAAGATTGGATGAAAAGGGTGCAAGTTATTAACAATTTAGTGCATAAAAACATAAAGAAAGCCCTTGAAAAATTAAAAATCTGAGCCTCAGGTGCATCAGGACCTGTCTTGGACTATTCACATCTAAATTTTCAGGCTTCTATGTGCAGTAGTTTTCGCTAGCCATCGCACACACACAGACATGCAGAGCAATTTGTTATTTTATTAGTATAGATTTTACTTAATCATTTTAATATTTTACACTATATTGCAATCCATTATAATTTTGATTGCATTATTACATTCAAATTACTTTTAAAAAATTGTAAACAAAGCAGTGACCAGAAATCTGCACAACCTCTGGTCCTAATAGGGTTGCCAGATTTATCTCAGAAAAAAAACAGAAGGTTTTGATTGACACTAGTTATTTTTGGTTTTATTACGCTATCGTCCTTTTTTATAACATACTAAACTATGTTGAAATTGACAGTAATGTTGTTAGTAAATTTACTGACAGTAATGTTGTCAGTAAATTTGTTTAAAATTATTAATGAATCGCTATTTTCCAACTTTATTTGTATTGCGTTATTTTATTAACATTGTTTAACTAAATTTGCAGTCATATATCGTATGATGAATGAAAAGTTAATTGAACTGTAAGAACAAAAATAAATCAAAACATCTTACAATTCAAAGATGATAGTGAAAATTTTAGTAAACTACAAAATATATACGAAAATAAATTTTTGTATAGGGAAATTTTCAATCCATCATGATGTTAAAACTTAAGGAACAGTATAGGTACAGATTCCCAAAATTTTTAAGGAGTCAGTGGTGCCTAAACCCAAAAAATTCAGTCACCACATTGTGAAAAAATTGCATAAAAGCAATAACATTTATATGGGCAAAATTCAGGAATTCAAAGTGAAAAATAATTTGTTTAATGTATACACATGTGACATGTACAACAAAACATAGACTAAATATATAAAACGTGTACATTTAATTTAATCAAAAAATTCTTTTAATTTGGTTATAAATTAAGTGTAATATAAATTTTAACTGTGCAGTTCAGAATATAAAGTTTGGTAAGATACAGGTTAAAAAAATATGCATAAGCTAAGCAATCTCGGTAGTGGAGAATATTAGGAAAACAATATTTCTTATTTTTATTTTCTCTTACAAGAGTACATATAAAAAAAAATTGAGAATGTGTGAGTATTATTGGGTCGTACGGAAAGTCGTGTCCGTTTGGGAATATGAATCCGTACCGGAAAATTCTATAATTTAATTATTAGACATTGATTCTGATATTTATTGTCTAATAATTAACGGGCAGAAGTTTTCGGTAGGAATTGTTTTTCCCCAAACGGACACGATTTTCCGAACGACCCAATATTATTTTGCACTATAAAAATCAAAATAAAATTCAAACACTTGTTTTTGAAGAACGCACAAGAAAAATGATCATAAAAAAAAATCTTATCAAAGACTATTACAGGGGTGATTCTGTTCCGAAAATTCGGACATAAAAAAATATCGTGAATTTCCACAAATGGTCACCGAAAACAATCAATGTTGTCAATCGTTCAGAGAAAAAAATCGCGAATTTCACCAAAGAATCGAGAAAAGAATGCAAATTTCTTCAAAGGATCGCAAAAAAACTCCTCAAATTTCTTCAAAAAATGCGAATTTCATCAAAGAATCACAGAAAACGCGAATTTAGTCAAAGAAGCGTGAAAAAATTCGAATTTCATCAGAAAATCCCGCAAATTTCGTCAAATGGTAACGAATAAATTTTCATCAAAGGACTGGGGAAAAAAACTCTAATTTTGTCAAAGGATCGCAAAAACAGTGCTAATATCGTCAAAAGATTGCTCAAAATGCGTGAATTTTCTCAAAGAATCGTAAAAAACCTTCCACGAATTTCGTTAAATGATCACGAAAAAAATGGGTGATATTCCCATTTTTTCTCTGACCGGTTGACGAAATTCAGTTCTTTTGATTGTTGATATTTGTGGTTTTTATGCGACAGAATGATGTATTGTTTTTTTTTTTGACCGACTGACAAATTTCACATTTTTTTCTATCAACCAATTGATGAAAATCGCGGTTTATTTCACGACAGATTGGTGAACTTGTGGTTTTATCTTGTGAACGATTCATGAAATTCATGGTTTTATTTGGCTAGCGTTCGACGAAATTTGGTGGATTTTTCCATGACTGTTTTTACAAAGTTCATGACCGATTGAGGAAATTCCCGATTTCTTTTCATGACTGATTGACAAATTGATTTTGCAAAATCTGCCAAATAAATAAATAATTTGAGGAATTCTGCTAATTCGTAGAAGAATCGCATGCCGATATCTAGTGTCTACCTGTAAGAACATATTTGAATAACCCCAGAGTTACAAATTTAATGTGTGGGGCCCAGACGTATTCTTTTCTCGGCTCGAATTTTTCTGTGTCTCAAGCTAACAGTGGTACACCACAGTTGTTAAATTCATTCCGATTCCTCGGACATCAGTTTTTTTTTTTTTAGAAGAATATAATAAATTTACGATTCCGTGAAAATGTGAGGTACATGTTTAATCATATTTTTTTTAATCATGGAAGATTTTAAAAAAAGAAAATCTGTAAATAACGCAGGGTTATGGAGGAGACATGATCCTGTGATTGATAAGAAAAAAAAAAATCCAAAAATCATTCGGCGGAAAAGTGGCATCCCTATAAGAAGCATGGCCACTTAGATGCCGAAAGTTAGTCACCAAAGCAAAAAATTTAGTTGCCACATGGCGACTGGCGACCGTGGATCTGCATCTATAAGGTACAGGTATACTAAATAAAAATTTTTATATTGTAGATACTTACAGTGTATAATAATGTCAAGTTCAGATGATCTAATCCTACAGAGGAGATTGTAAATGTACAATTAATATCACACAACACCCAAGATTTTTGTTATCCTGATCAGAAATATAAACAATTTTTACATTCGAGACACATGTATATAACTTTTTTTTTGGCAAAATGTGAAATTTTGGAGCAAACTAAAAAAGAAAAAAATTCTTTAAACTATCAAAAGTAAGATGTGGTAGAAAAATGGAAGAAATCGTCGTACGGGTCGATTTTAAACGTACACTGTACGATAGGTCTAAAAAAGGCTAAAACACGTACAACCTACGAGGAAAACATACAAACTGGCAACCCTACGTCCTAAGCTGTGCAGATTTGAGGGAGTCTACTGTATTATAATTGCTTTTTCTCTCTGTTGTTTACCTATTTATGATGTGTAGTATAATGAATTTAATTTAGAGAAATTGCAAACATCAGTTTGGTAGGGTCAGGTGGGGGAAAATGGGTCTAAAATCAAACATTTTTCAAAAAATGCTTATATATCAACCTTTTATAATTTTCTTAATGAAACTTTTGATACATATTATATACATTTGGCTTATATAGATTACAAATATAACATTATTTTAAATGTTATTTTTCAGTACTTTATTTAATAAGGCAAGTATTCATAATCCCATTTTCTCCCATGGTGAGGGGAAATGGGCCTAGTAAATTAAGTGAATTTTTGAGTAAAAAGATGCTATTATACAATGTTTAATCTACAAAACACTAATTTTATTGTATACTTAGAAACACATTATTGAAAAATGTGTTTTTCAAAATTCAATTAAAGAAGTAATGTCCACAGTTGTCAAATTTTGGTTCTTTTACTATGCGGCAAATCTCACTGAGCTCCACATCATTTTTGTCAGCAATATCAGGAAAAATGTAACATTTCTCTAATTTAGATGTAGGCGGATATTTTATGCAATAAAATTCGGTGATATCTATCACTTGGCCTATGCTACTTTATTTCTAAAGTCATTGTAGTATTTAACTTCTACCCAAGAACCTTGCTTTATTTCTGAGAGTGGTGCTGCTACTTTTAAATTAGGATCAATTTTACTTTCAAGTTTACCAGTTTCATTTTTCCTATTTTTTTAAATTCCTATTTTACTTGATCTTTGAATGTCCCCTTTCTTTCTCTTTTGATTGCATTTTTTTTTTTCAAAATATGTGATGGAAATAAATGGAAAATAGATTTTATAGGTCAAAAATTGTAAACTAGGTTAAAAAAAACAACTAATGATAAAGTAACTGTTATTTATTTTATTTTTTATACTTCAAAAGTAAACATAGAGTTAGAATGTGTTCCATCAAACGGCCTTTAGCTAAACCCAACTATAGACCCATTTTACCCCACCCTAGAAAAAAAAATTTAAATGGTAAAGTTATTCTTGCCTTTTTATACAGTTAGGTTCCTAAAAGGGTCCTCTAATAGTCTATCTAAATAAAACAGTATTTTCACTATCTAAAGAAGTAAGAAAGTTTTTAACAACAAATTTCACTTAGACAATTCAGTGAATGTAAACAACAAAATTTAAGCATCTAGAAAGTTGTTGGCAGATCCTAAAATTTGATTAGAAATACTGGGCATAATCTCAAAAAACGTTTCTACAGTAAAAAAAATTTATAACACATGTAAATGTATGTGGTGAAAAGGACCATTTTTTAATATAGACCCATTTTCTCCCGCCTGACTCTATGACATTTCTAGGCAAAGTTTTTTATTCATAAATTGTGTGAACTGTGTCTCAAGTTTCCATTTGTGCACTTAAAGATTATATAAAAATTTTATGGCAAAAACAAACAATATTTGTCTGATTATGATTCTAACACAGGGCATGATGGAATCTCGAAAGTTACTTCAAATGAACCAATTAGTTAGATTACATTCAGGTGAAAAAAAAAAATTAATGAGGCTTGATATGGGTGAATATTTATATAATGCTTTTGTAACTACTGAAAAACATAATGTCACCTGCTACATTTAAGGAGAAAGCAAAGCTGTTGTTGATAATTTTTCATTTTTAAAAAAGTATTTCATGCAATAAAGGGAAAATATAATTGAATATTAGAGTGGTAGGTAATATTTAATAGTAGAATTTGAGCATTTAATAATAACTTTTTATGAAGATTTAATTTATTTAATGTGTTCTGCAGTGTAATGGTATCCTCAACTATGGGGCCCCACCAGTGGCTGAGAGGTTCTGCGCTCGAAGCTGGTAGATGGGAGGTGCTGGGTTCGAACCCAATCGCACCCGTCCGCCTAACCGTTTCGGAGTTTTTGTGGTTTTCTTCGAAACCTTGGATTTTCCATGCGTAAATACGGGTTAGGTTCCCTTAGAAAGACCCCCACGGAGGGCACTCCCCCTAGGGCCTATATCCCTCGAGTAGGTAATCGGCTGTCAAAAATCAACCCAACCCAACCCTCAACTATGAAAAGTAATTTTAGCTTTTGAACACTAACATGTTGGTAAAAAAGTGACAAATTTTATCTTCTATCTTTATGTAAAGATCTTGAGATTTTATTGATTTAATTTATTTTTGTTTTTTACAGTGTTGATTTGCCTGACAAATTTGATGGACCATTGAAACCAAATGAAAGGCTGGATAAAACAGAACTACTATTTGAAAATGCTATTCATTGGCCTGAATCTTTTGCTGTACATGCTGGTAAGATTTTGACATTTTCTTTATCATTCTTTATTTGGAGATATGTCGGTGTGGTGTGCTGGATATTATTGCTTAAAAAGTAATGGGAATTTTTTAACAATGTGAATTAAAAATTAAAATGTCTATTTCCTTGTCCAATGTTTAATCATCAATTTCATTCTGCTCTCAAGGATTTTTTTTTTTTACTAAATTTTCTTAGTAAAATATATATTTTAATCTTACTTGCTCATATAATAACATAAATTATGTTCATTTTTGTGAGTTCAATAACAGATGATTGCGAATGAACAGACTCTGATTATGGCCTGGTTCTGGTCACGATAAATATGTGCCTAGTTGTCTCAAATTTAGAGTTTGAATCTAAAACCAAACTCTTGGAAAGAATTGAAGAGAGTAGCTAAATTAATATTTAAAAACTGAGCATCCAAATTGAATATTTGAAAATTGAGATTTAAAGGAATATATTTAATTTTTTACATTTCAGATTCATAAGGCATGATGTCATTAAATGTCTAATGATAAAATTTAAAGATTTTTTAAAAATGGTTTTTGGTATATGACTAGAAATATGTCTCTTTTTGTATGATTATTGAAAAATCTTTACTAAATCTTAAAATTGAATTTATTTTCAGCAATGCGTCATTTTTTTTCTTGTGTGCATCTACTTATAATAAAATCTGAGTGCAGGAAACTGTCGTAACGATGCCGATGCGAATCACTCTGGTCTGCGAATTGACCATAGCTAAACGTCATGTTAGGCTTAAGGAAAAACATATCCTATCATATGATAGCTAAAGGATAATTTTTTCTGCTTGAAATTATGTCTGCTGAGTATATTTTCACATATAAAATATGTGTATCATATCCATTTATAATGTATTAAGTTCTAAATTAAAATTAAGCTATTATAAACATAGAAATCAGATCTAAACAAACGATACTGTTGCCATTCAGATTCAAATTCCAGCAAATCTACAAACAAATGAATGACTCTTTGAATGCTTCATTAAAAAAAAATACAGGGTAACACCGATGCTGGTCTTAAAATATTTGAAAAGTATATTAAAAACTTTTAATATTTTAGCTTTGTTTAAAACCTTCATAAGTTATCCGATTAAGGTCTAAATTTAAGGGCCAAACTAACAACAAGTTCTAAATTAAAAATAACGCATAACTATCGCCATCTGGTGGAGAAAAGATATAGCTTTCGCTCTAAGAAGGTCCATGCAAGCACATTGTATTACATTTATTTTTAATTTATTCAGAATTATTATTCTTTTGCACAATTTCAGATTTCCTGTAACATTTGTTTTCTGTCTTATATGACAAAGTAAAAATTATCCGAATTTGAATACCTAAAACTTTTGAATGCATTTACAATAAAGGATTATTTCAATGGCATTTTAGCATTAATTAAAGGGACAATTTTTTTCTGCAGCCAAGGCTGCAAGCAGCGCCTCTGTAGGCTGTTTTAATTCCCAATGAATTAAGAGCTTATATTTCTTGCTATAATTTTTTTTGTGTCAACTTTGTTATAATCGTATTTTTTTTTACAATGCATTTTATCAGATTTGAAGACATTGCAAATAAAATGAATATTTCTTATCAGTACGACATATTTCAATTATCTTGCTGATAAAATTTTGAATTTTAACATAGTTTATAGCAAAAAAAAAAAAAAGTCATGCTAAACAGCAAATTTTGGTACTTTTCGGTTAGCCAGGCACCAGTGTTATATATACATTAGGGTGGAACTAAAAAACGATGTTTCGAATTTTATATTCTAATAGCGATTATTTTTTTCCTTTTTAACTCCATAAAAAGAAAATAGTTTTCTTTTAATTTTAAAATGATATTTTCCGGTTCCTCAAAGCGCCTGATTTTCCCTAAAAAACGAAAAAAAGCCAATAATTGCGTAAAAATTTTTTTACGCTTATTGTTAAATTTATATTTTGCAAAATTAAATTAAGTGTTAATGTCCTGTAATAAAGAGAATAATTTGGTATGAGTGCCTTAGAAAATTTAGCCCCACTTTATTTGACTTTTGTAGAAGACAGCGTCATGGGCGTCAGCTTTCATTGTCTCTGATTTATTTGGCTGCGACACATAACAAGTTAGTCCGATTTAACGTGTGTTAACAGTTTCTTTAATTATTTTTCAATAAACATTCGATGTCAAAAGTGACAAAGTCTGTTAACGTACCTAAATCTAGATAATTGTTGAAGTGTCTTGTATTTCGTGAACCAAAACAATTAACATTAGACTGTCATCTTTGACGAACATATGAAGATGTTATGAAACATTATTTTTGGGTTCAATTTAACTTAAAATCTGACAGCTTGAATCTGGTACACACTATTTCTAAAATATTTAAAACTGTTGATGATACAATTAAAAGTATATTGCTGAGACCTTCAATTCCAACGGTTTCTGATAGACAAATAATAAAAAATGATTAGAGACTAGCGCGAGAAATGTCAAAATTTGAAGAAAAATATTAAGATTAGAAAGAATAATCCCACATCCAATATAAAATTGCAAAATGTTAGGTAATCCTGCAAAAAACATTTCTTTGTGTAAAGGCACTAAATATTATCGTGTATCAGAACAAGAACGTCACTTTCTCAAAGACCAAAGAGAGATGGGGTGATGGCAATAGGATCAATAGATATAAAAACTACAAAAAATGTGTAGCAAGACTGGAAAAGAAAATATCAAGGAAAAAAATTATTTTAAAACAAAAAAAAAATGATGTTTTGATTGAATGATCGTCAAGTGTAAAAAATAGTTCGGAAGGAAATAGTTCAATCGGTTGTTTTTCTAAACCTGAATTTGATAATCAACAAGGTGAAAGAACCGGAGTATTAGACAGAACTACAAATATTATTGCAAATGGCACCTTAGAAGATTGGGTATTTCTGAAGACAATAAAGAAAAGGTAACTGAAAGAAGGACTTAAAGACGACAAAGAGAAAAGAAAAGGAAGAATTTGAAAGAACAGGAAAGACGAAATGAGTTAATTTTAGAAGGTTAGTATTTTGATGGCAGAAAGGATAACACTATGATAACTGAAGCAGAGGGAAAAAAGTATAACTAAGAATCATTAAAGACGAACACCTGGTCTTAGTTCAAAAACCAGGATAAAAATATATTGGTCATATTTCATTGACACCTTCTTCTTATACTGAAAGTTATTGGGTGAAACAGAAATGCCTTTAATGCAGGATGCAAATCTGGAGTTGTTAAAAAATCAGAAGCAATGCCCTAAAAACTTTATAATGGATAATTTGATTATAACATGCAAATGAACTTTTTTCTTAGATACTTATTTCAACATCTTGCTGGAAAAACTACGGGTACGAAAGGATTTTCTGGACCAGTAGGAAAGCGACTTGAAAAAATGCTAACATATTGAAATTATAGACTATAAAAACATTGATCCTATCTTGACGGACTGATCGGATGAAGAACTTTAAAAAAGTACAAAAAAACAGGTGGTACACCTGAATTTTAGATTTTCCTTGTCATACCCAAACAGTGGAAACGTGTGTCAAAATTGTCCCACGAGCTGAGTCATCTGCCTTTAAATATAAAGCAAAAGATGGCTTAATCTTGGGAAAGTTGAATTCCCACAATGTAATGACAAAGTTTGCCTAAAAAGACAGTAGGTTGAATATCCAGTTGAATTAATCCATAACAAAGGGGGGTAAGAAGGGTTGAAGTCTATATTTAACCACCTCCTCGTGGTGACTTCTGGATAGTATTTGCTAAATAAAAGTAGATATGAGCGAACAGCTACGTTGTTTACTTTAAGTTACTTTATACTGAAATTTCAAAACTTTGACCTCCTTGAGGAACCGGAAAACAACTTAATTTAAAAAAACCTTTTCAGCCAAAAGTTTAGACATCCAAAAAGGAAAAAAAGTTTTCACTATTACACATTAAAACAAAAAAGTTTTTTTTTTACCCTATACTTAAGTTCCACCCTAATATACATATATATGTATATATACATATATATTTACATATATGTGTGTGTGTATATATACAATATATGTATGTTTATTTACATATATGTATGTAAATAAATATGTATATATAACACTGGCACCCGGCTAACCGAAAAGTACCCAAATTTTTAAGGAACCTAAACAAGCATTTTCGTCATAGAATGTGTAGCTGGAAATGGCGCATTTAAGCACTGGTGACTAAATTGTAGTTTACATAATTTCTTTGTTCTAATCATAAAAAATCAGAGGATAATACTTTTTGATTAAGAAAATGCATAAGGCATTTTATTTTATTTTATTTATTTTTTTTTTTTTAAGTCAGAAAAATATTTTTTTGAAGATTTCATTTACTTTCCGTCATTTTTGACAGGGATTATATACTAGTCTAACATAAAATATGTCTTGTATGCTTTAAAATTTAGATTGAGATTAAATTACAAAGTAAACGTTTTGAGTTTGCAAAGCCTTTGTGCAAATTTTACTTTTAGTATACAGAGGGAAAGGACATGCAAATGTCTCAATATTTTGATGACAGCTACCTAATAACAATTAAATAATTGCTGCAAAGGTTTATTGTAATATTATCAGTATCATTGTTGGGTAATCATTTCATTGTTATCTTCCTGATGTAGAAAGTATAATCAATATTTTTTGTTATTGATATAATCATCATATTATTGTCGCTACTTTTAAATACACGCATGTTTCTGGTATTATATTGTAATATTTAAAAAAAATGCTTTATTGAAAACATTACAAATCAAGGTAATTTAAATAGCAATTTAACTTTGTTATAAGACGCACACTATTATGCACTTTTGTATCAAATCATATTGGAAGACAGATTTAAACTAAAAAATTAACTGTACTTCCAGACATTTGCTTATTTATTACATAACTAGGAGGTTCTGCTCCTACGAGCTACACTTGCCATCTCCCATTCAGACACTGCAGACTCAAAACCACGCTAATTTGGTTGGCTTTAAAAAATAAAAACATTACAGAAGATTGAATTATAATTGAAAAAATAGTGGCGATATCCCTGTAAATGGGTTTCCATTCATTTCCCTTTGACTGAGGTATTATAAGGCCAAACCAGCTGCTGTTGAGACATCTAATGGCTGTTTTTGTGTTTGATTAAATAAGATCAGTTAAACATTTGAAAATAAGTTAAATAAAATGAACTAACTAAACAGTCTTTGTCTCCCGGAAATTTTTAACAACGCTATAAGAAATTTTTTTTTTAATAAGACATTTTGAAAATGAATCACTCTAAGGTAATTTTCACCAAAGTTTTCTTTCTCTTTTTAATATTCACATGAAAATGCTTTTGATGTTAGGCAGGGAAATTATTTGCACCTTAGAATTGGCAACAATAGTTATAATCTCAAAATCTCATGTAAATATATTTTTTAATTTAAACTGCTTAGCAATGTTATTATTTGGCCATTTTAAGTATAATGCATTTTTCAACATTTCACTGCTTTTAACACGTAAACATTTAAATCTTATTTTAATGTTTCTTTCCGTTTTTTTATATGTGTGAATACATTTTTAATTGAAAGGGAATAGTATCCTTTGCACTGTTTTTACAGTTAGCAACAATTTAAAATAACCTTTTCAAAAATATGAAAACGATTTATCTTGAAATGATGAAATTTTTCATAAATTTGAAAAATTAGTCAAATTAAAAAAATAAATGCAGCCTGCAAGCAAGTATAGTTGTATGGTTTATGTATGTATAGGTTTGGTTTATTGTCATTGGTTGTGGTTTATGTATTATGCATAGTTTTTTCCCCTATAACTAGGGGCCAACCCCCATCCAAGCACCGCAGACTCTAAAAGCACGTTAATTTGAATGGCTTTAAAAAGATTTCAGAAGATTGAATTATAATTTAAAGAAACAGTGGCGATCTCCTTGTAATCGGGTTTCCATTCTTTTCCCTTTGATTGGGGTATTTTAAGGCCAAATCAGCTGCTGTTAAAGGTTACAATGACTGATTTTGTCTTTGATAAGATCAGTTAAACATTTGAAAATAAGCTAATATAAAATGAATTAAGTAAACAGAGACTTTGTCTCCCTGTATTTTTTAACAACACTATAAGAAAGTTCTTTTCAATAAGACATTTTAAATGTATCATTTTACATCTGACATAATTTTCACCAAAGTTTTCTTTCTCCATTTAATACCCATGTGAAAATACTTTTATTGTTAGAAAGGAAGAATTATTTGTGCTGTCTTAGAATTCGCAACAATAGTTGAAAAGATCATCTCAAAATATGAAATAAATGTCTCACGCAAATGTATTTTGAAATTTAAGCTGTTTTGCAATATTATTATTTGGTCATTTCAAATATGGCATAATTTATCCTATTTACTTCTTTTAACGCATGGTACCTGGTAGACCGAGCCTCGCTCAGTAGTTTTTTTAACACTTTTATTTAACTCAACCTGGTTTTTATATGTGAAGGTGAAATTTTATAATAGATTTTTAAATCACTTCATGATAGGCTAGAATTATAAAAATTACATTAACAGGTGTGTTTGCAATGACAATATAACTTTGTATTGTTTTTAAAACTTAATTATAAATTATTACATTAATTTTTAGGCATTTTTCCAGTAGCCTGCCACACCCACAGGTGATAAATCACCAAACATTCTCTGTGACACCTCCAATTGTATGGGAGTTGAAACAACAATGGATTTAATTATCGCCAACAGATGCATGCCAAAATATCCCAACTGGCTGCCATAAACTGCAGCAAAAAGGGCTAAAATGTAAAAAATAAATTATAAAAAATTGTTTAACAAAATATCACTATTTTATAAGCTTTAAATCTTCATCTTGAAAATCGTGTCTATTTGTTTGACTGCAATTGATGTTTATTTTTAAAAAATCCATTGCAATACATTCACCTGGCGTGGGCACCAAACTCGATTATGAAAAATTCACAGATTTTTTTTGCGCTTTGTAGAAAACTCAAGCAAATGAATTTATTAAACACTATATAGTGTTTGCTCTGTTTCTTTTTTAAGGTGAATGGGAAAGAAAAAAATTCAACATTATTTAAACTATCCTTTCAGGATTTCTAAATGGATTGCTCAAAGTATAATCGTAAATTAATATATTAACAATTAATTGATAAAAGTATACTCATTTTTTTAAATAGTACTCTTTATTTTTTAATTTGTTTTCTACACTTTAGCCATTAAAATGTTTCATTATTGCAGTTTCACAGCCATTTGGCCTGTCTTTCAGAGCATTTATTGGCACATAATTGAATCCATCGTTGTTTCAACTCTTGTAGAATTGTGTGCATTACTGAAAATGTTTGGCTATTGATCACCTGTGGCATGCTAACAGAAAAATGCCTTAAAATTAATGTAGTAATTTCTGAAAATAATGAAATGTTGCACTGTCATCAGAAACTCACCTGTGAATATCTATATATATATATTTATCTTGCGTGGCGCTAAAATAGGGCTGAATTTGTTGCTTGATGTTTGGTAACAACTGCAGTAACACAATTAATTTGCCTTATTACATTCCACCAATCAGAAGAGTGATTTCACCATTTAAACTCACATCATATTTAAAAGAAAAATTTCAATGGTTTTGATAAAATGTGAACATATTAAAATGATTCCGTTTAATTATGCACTAATTGCATAAGAGCAGAACACAGATTATTTATTGAGAAATAATATTAAATAATCTGTGTAAATAAAATGACAGTGAATAATCGTTCATGGTAAGCAATTATGGAAAATGAAATGTTTCCAGTGAAGATAATGACATCATTCGGAAAGCAAAAGATGCATTTTCATCCATGAATAAAATATTTTACTATAACTGTGTCAGTGATGACGTCATATTCCTGCACATAAATAGACCAGGCTCTTCATTTATTTAAAGATTCTTGGTCCACACAAAATAAACTATTTCTGAAAATTACATAATTTCCAATTAATTAAAATGAATAAAGAATTGCTTAAATGACGCTCTAATCTTGGAAGGGATGAATGGTTCTGATGGTGAAAATGATGTCATATTTGAAAAAAAGGATTCATTCTCATATGGAGTCTAAAAGTATCATGGCACACGCTAGAATTGTTTCAAACAAACAACCGATTTCTGGGGTAGCTTTCCATAGTGTGAAGGAGTTACCTCATGCAAAATAACACAGCAAATGCACAGGAACGGTTTGTTAGGAACTCCCAATGATGTCATGAGCTTTAGAGTTTATATAAAACTGAAATATTTTAGTATGATTTTGTCAATATGATGTCATATTCACTGGCCTTTACCTCTAATTCAGCAAATTAAAAATCAGAGCAAGGGTTGTTTTTAAACACAGTATGACCTTTTGGCAGATGTAAGAATATCAATGGCCATTGGTTCGTTTTACGGTCACATGCTGCATTCAGAAAATCAGCTTTTTGATTCTTTTAGACACATAAAAAAATGTGTTGTTTACATTTTGTTAACTTGCCAAGTGTCTGAGAGAGATTGTATTTTTCACGTCGAATGAATTTTAGATAGGATTTGTTGATTTATGTTGAACTGTCTTGGTATCAGGTAGTGTTTTTCCAAGAGTTTCTCAAAATAAATTTAAGCCATGCTGTACAATATTATGTGCAATGAATTTTAAATTAATTGTGTTCCAAGGTAATTTTTTTCACTTAATTATTTTACATTTCGAAAATTGATAAATTTTATAATGTTAAAATGATTTATGCCTATTGGTAGCACCAACTAAATGCATTTTTAATTGTGATTAATAATTTTCAATTACTGTTTTTTTATCCTTTTTTTTTTTTTTTTTTTTTTTTTTTTCATAAGTTAAAAGGATTTATGATAGTACTCATTACAGCTAGGGTTGCTGCAAAACAGGCCAGCAAGCTAGGGAAATGTAGCAGTCCCAGTGTGAATTGTTTCGTAATTCACAGAAGTTGGCGAGCGTTAGTGAGCAGGGGGCAGAACCCCCTAGTTATTTTAATAATTCTAGATTATGAAGAAGTGGATTAAAAATAGAGTACATAATTTCATCTTTACATACAAAAACCAGGTTACATTAAATAAAAGAGTGTAAAAAAAAAAAAGTTTTTATCAACCAATACATTGAGAAATCAATTTAGAAATTCTAAAAAGATTGTTTATAAGGTGATTCATTTTGTCCTTTCTAAAAAAAGTGCAAAAATTAGATATTTTTTTAATAAATTCACTTGCTTGTGCTTTTGACATTGTGTAAAAAAAACAGCGAATTTTTAATAATTGGTTCCGGTAACTGCACCAAATTAATTCATTTTAAGTAAAAATAAATTAGGCATGATTTTGAAGATGAATATTCAGTGCTTATAAAAGAGTATTTAAAAAATATATATTTTTTTACTTTTATACTTATTTTTCAATAAACATCAAAAAGTGAAAGTTACTATATGCAAAATATCCATAAGTCATGGAGGATATATTTATATCTATGGCTCGTAGTCTTAGCGCAGTCGAAAGGGAAAAAAAACAGTGAAAATGATGTCACAATGATGCAAAAGTGATGACATGTTTCAGATATAATATAAAAATGATTGTTTTCTTTTAAATATGTCTTTTTTTGGGGGGGGGGGGGAAGAGGAGTGCAATTTAGATTTTGTATTTTAAACAATTTTGTAAAAAAAAAAAAAAAAAAAGGTAGATAGAAGGAAATTTGAATTGTCAATTATAGAAATAAGTCTTTTATATGAATGTGATAACCTCAGACTGCTATTCTCCATATTTTATAAAAAATTTAAATGATTACTCTTTAAATTAATTATTATTATTCTTACTAATATTTATTCTTCAAGAATTGTTGTCCAAGTCAATTGCTGGCTGCAAAAATGAGCCATTTCGCGAACTATATGGCAAGTTTAGCAAAAAAATTGTCTTGCTTTTAAAACTGTTGCTAATTTTGCGCCAAGGTGTATTACCATGGCTTCAAACAATTTTATTTTACCTAGTCAGTTAAAACCAATTTTACTGTGCTTTAGATATACATAAGCCGCTATTTAGCGCTCGATTTAGTACAGAAGGCAAGCCGTTTGCTGCCTTGGAGACGAACCTTTATCTGTTGATGATAAATTAACATTAGTATTGGTGAGAATTTCGATTATAGAAGATTAAATATAAAAAAATTGTTGTAAACCTACCAACATTTTTTTTTTTTTTTTTTCGAAGTCGAGACTGAATTAGATGGTTTTCTCACAATTGAATAAAACATATTTCATAAAAATTGTCGGAATTGTTTTTGACGATACCATTATTTTGTGTAATGAGTTTGCTTTAACAGTAGAAAACAAGATTTCTGTAATTAGCAACCAAGCTAGATTGATTTCTTTTGCTCGAATTAGTATAGGAACCGAATTTTGTGAAAATCATTAGAGCCTTATTCGATATATAGCAACATTTTCAGTGTTGAGTTTGTTTTAATTGATCAAAACAAATTTCCTTGAATTCTAAACCTAACTAGATGTGTTTCTCGTGCTCAAATTAGTACAGAATACACATTTCATTTAAATTGCATGAACATTTTTCGATTTATAGCAAGCAGAAATTTCAGCTCTGATCTTGTTTTACCCTGTAAAAACGATTGTTCTTGCATTCTGGACCTAGCTAGATCTTTTTCTGGTGCTTGATTTAGTATAGGACGTAAGTTTCGTGAAAATCGGTTCAGTCGTTTAAGATATCATTCGTAATCGGGAAAATTACTTGCTCGTTTAATACCTATGATTAATGAATTTATTATTTTAAAGTTTTCTTTCTCTTTTTAATATTTATGTGAAAATACTTTTGTTGCTAGAAAGGAAATAATTTTATTTGCGCCGCCTTAGAATTGGCAACAATAGTTTAACCCTCTGAGCAGCTTGGAGGTATTTTTCCGTTTCTCAAAAACAACTTAAATCTGTTTTAAGATAAAATATTTTTAACAGAATTGTATTTTAAAATGTAATATCAAATAAAGGGGCATGAAGTGTATTTTAGAAACAATCAGGGAAAGAAAATTTACATTAGATTATTTTTATAAGCATTTTTTATGAAAATGCAGGAAAGCCCTCAAGACGCTCGGAGGGTTAAAAGATCATCTAGAAATGTGACATGTTTCACATAAATATATTTTTTAATTTAAACTGTTCGGCAATATTATTATTTGGCCATTTTAAATATGACATAATTTTCTCCATTTACGATTTTTAACGCATATTATTGAATTTATTATTTTACAATTTTCTTTCTCTTTTAAAATTCACATGTAAACCTGCTTTTAATACGTAATCATTTAATTCTTATTTGAAAGTTTTTTTCTGTTTATAACAGTCGCATGTAAATAATTTTTTAATTTGAAGTAAATATTATTCTTTGCTCTGTTTTTACAATTGGCAGCATATTAAAATAATAACCTTTTCTAAAATATGCAAAAAATATTTCTCGAAATGCTGAAAATTTGAATTTAAAATGGATATAAATCCTCAAAAAATTATCCAAATTAATAAAATAAATGCAGTCTGCACACCGGGAGCTTCTAATGTATTATCCTTATAAAAAATGATTAAATTCCTATGTTTAGTTTTTGCTCCTATAAAACTTTTTTAATGGAACGATTTTGACCAATTGTAACATTAAATATCTCTTAAAATAATTATTTGATTTAAAAACTGTCTGCATCAGCGTGTTTATCAAACATTTCTCTATAATAATACTACCCATTTTCATAATTTTGTATGCAGAAGTTTTCTTAACATTAATGAAGAAAGACCCCGGTCACAAAAAATTCATTTACAGCGGCGGTGACAACGTTAGTTACTTTTCTTTAGAATAAAGAGAAACTTTTCTAATGGAATGATTTTGACCAAATTTAACATTAAATAGCTCTTTAAATAATTCTCTGATATAAAAATTGTCTATTTCAGCATGTTTATCGAACACTTATCTATAATACTACCAATTTTCATATTTTTCTATGAAGTAGTTTTCTTAATGTTAGCAAAGAAAGATCTCTGATCACAAAAAAATCATTTATGGCGGCTGTCACAGTGTTAGTTTTTTTTTTTTTTTTTAGAATAGAGAAAAAGTTTCATGTAATAATATGAATGCTTTTATTTCTTAAAGGTGTTATTGGAAGAAATTTTGATAGTTAATAAGAAAGTATGTATTTTAACTCAAGTTAGAATGAGCATGATAAACAAAGTGAATAAATATACAATTATAAATTAAAATATATTCAATAGTTCTTATATAGTTTTTTTAAAATCTGTTATATCAATAACTTTTTACTTTTAATCTTAGACATACTGTATTAAAAATAAGTAAATTAGATATAAAATTATATCTGAAATAGTGCAATATTTGTGTATTGAGCAACATTTTAGGTATGTACTTTTTACTATACAGATTTTCTGTAACTTTTTCCAGGTAATATCTATACTGGATTAGGAGATGGAAGAATTGTTCGAGTAACTGGTGAAAAAATGATTACTATTTGTAGAACAGGGAAGGAATGTGGTATGAAAAATTTTTTACTTTGTTTTGT
This sequence comes from Maratus speciosus, assembly GCA_963932465.1. Classification (NCBI taxonomy): domain Eukaryota; kingdom Metazoa; phylum Arthropoda; class Arachnida; order Araneae; family Salticidae; genus Maratus; species Maratus speciosus. The sequence goes on from OZ010792.1 coordinate 398,343,888, forward strand.
AGATGGAATATTTATGATCAAAATAAGATTTTAATTTTCATATTACTTAATATTGTGAAATACAGGTTATTTTTAGGTATTTTGAAGAACTTTGCCTTTTATTGACTGAAAAATATCTTTAATTTTGATATTTATTTAACAGATCTTATATTTTCATGCACTTGTTAAATTAATTGCTACCACCTATTTTTAGGAAAAATTGTGTTCTATATTTAATTTCAGTTGCTAAAATTATCTGTTTAACTTTCAATATTTTGTGAGTTTTTTGCTTTAATTACAATACAAAAAATATTGCTGCTGTATTATGTTTGCTAAAATAATAATACACTATTACATATTAGCTGTTTTCTGACTGTTTTATTCAGGGGGGGAGAGGTTGCAAATGTTTACAGTTTAATTTAAACTTTTGTTTATATAACTGTTGCTTATATAAATAATTTGTAGACTGATGATGGAACTTCACTCGAAACACATGTAAAATACTTCTTGTGTGGTTGTTTGCTCAAAGCCAATTTTATATCACTGTTATAACTCCCATACAGTTATAACAATGTTGTTGTTAATACATTACTCTTGTTTAATGCCAACCTTGCCTGTGTGTCTGAATGTGAATTATTGGCCATTTTGCCTGTAAGAAGAGTGGGTGTAACACAATTGTTTAATTTTCAAAAGATATAAACTGCTATGTAAATAAACCTGGTGAACATTTGTGGTTATTTTTACATGTAAACATAAACATTTTATTTATATATAATAATATAATTGTTTTTTATATACAATTTACTTCTGTTTGTATATAAAAATAGATAAATGACTTGTCTACACTAAATAAATAGTATAATTGTTTAAAAAATTGTTTTTGTGTATGAATCAATGAATAGTTTCCCAGAAAACATGCATGAAAAGTTTACTTCTCATGCCAAAATTATTTTTTCTACCTTGCCAAGGCCCCTATACTGGAAAAGTACCAATTTCATTTAAAAAACTAAAAAAAAAATAAAGAAGAAGAAATGATACAATTAATCAAAATATTTTATTTAAACATCAAAGAATTGTATTTAATTTTTCACACGCAAAACATAAAAAGATGCTATTGGCGATTAAAAAATGCTATTGGAGAGATTATCTCAAATACTAAATTATTATGGCTTTTTTCTTTTAAATAGAAAACAAATCCCATTTTTTTTTTTTTTTTTTTTTTTTTTTTTTTTTTTCCAGTCTGACTAAATTTATATATGTTTTATTGTACTTTAATATTAGTGCATGCGTTTATTCTTTGCTCCATGTGCTCTAATTCGGTTGTCTAAGAAAACATCCAGCCGGTGAAAATGGCGTACACTAAATTTCCATGACTTATATAGATAAATTGTGTTTTTTTATCAGTTTTTTTAAATATAATTTTTAAACGATTTGAAACTTATTTTTAATAATAGGCGAATTAACTTTGTTACCTACATAGCTACATTCTGTGGCAATTAGAAATGAAATCTGACAGATATTTTTTAGTTATGCTTGACAAAAAGTTTTAATGTCCATTGTAGCTATATATGCCCAGAAAATAATACTGCGTTGCGTTTTAGCCTTCACTTAGCCAGACAATTGTTATTAGTATCTTTATGAAACTAAGTTTTCTTTCACTGCTAATTAAATAGATCTGACTGATGTTTCACCATCTGTATTAATAAAAGAACAATGTTTGTCTGTGTGTGTTTGCAATGGTTAGGAAAATATACTGCACGTATAGGTCTGAAAATTTGGATGAGAGTAATCCAAGGCAAGTCCAAATGCACCTTAGGTTCAGATTTTTCATTTTTTGTTAGTTAGCTGATTTATTGTCTAAAAACCACAATGAACATCACAAAATGGCATGCTGTTGCAGTTGTCTGGCCGAAAGCGGGCAAAAGTTGTTGTTTTTTTCGTCCATTTAACAAATCGAAATATGGAAAAACAAAAAATATCCACTTAATCATCATATCCAGTTCTAACGGTGTTGCCCATTTAAAAAATATTTATATTTATCATTTCAAAGAAATTTTCCAAATGTTGAATTTATGGGTCTTTCTTCCTCTTGCTTGTTTACAAGTCCACACCAGTTCTCCTGATTTAAATATACTTAAAAATAAAAAATGTCCACTTATTTGGGATGCTGTTTGATTCTAATGGTGTGATTTGTTTTTAAAAATATCAATATTAAACTTCAAAAAAATGTTTTCTGAGGGCAGTGTTTGAATTCTTTGTTTTTACTGTAATTTTTAAAAATCATCATCCACTTTCCAAATCGAAATAGGAAAAAACAAAAAAATATCTACTTAATCTGCACACTTTTTTTCTTTCTAACAACATCTTTAATTTAAAAAAAATATCAGTATATCACCTCTATTTTGCAATAAGGGCGTAAGGCACATATTTTTCACAATTGTGTTAAGTGCATATGTAGAGTCAGGAAGCAATATTTTATAATATCTAATAAGGACGTACATGTATCTCTATTCATGAGTAGGGCTTAAGGCACAGGTGCTATCAGTATATGTAAAAAATTAAGGGCTTAAGGGCTCATAAATTTTTGCTGGAAAAAACTGGATGTGAAATATACCTAAAATTTAAAAGTTTACTCCCAAGGGTGCTTACACAGTAAGCAATTACAGGGTGAAGAATTCTTTGTTTTGGCTCTCCTGAACAATTAATCATTTGTACTTTATGCCTTTATTGCAAAACACAGACAATATACCGTTAAAAAAAAAAAAAAAAAAAAAAAAAAAAAAAAAAAAAAAAATTCTGAATGCCGATTGCATGTTTTTCATTTTCCTACATCTTTAAAAATCAGCACCCGCTTTTTGGAAAGAAATACAAAAATCTAAAAAATACCTGATTCTTGGTACCTTTTTTATTCTAACAAGGTCCTTTTTTTTTTTTTTTTAATGCACTGTATTTACTGTTTCAAAAAAAAAAAAAATTGGAAGGTCTTTTATGAATTTACCACATTTACTTTTTTCTCACTGCCTTCTCAAAATTATTTTTGTGTTTGAAGAGAATAATTGTGTTTTGGAAATTTTCGAATAGAAAATAGGAGCCATTTCATGGCATAAAAGAGACGAGGGGCTTATTGTAATTGGAAAGGTTTTGTGTAAAAGTATGAAATCATAGAAATATGAGGATGTACTGAAGGCTAGGATCAGATTTTTTAATTTAGTTTATAGCTCCTATAGACATGTTTAAAGATTTTGTAAAAGTTATTTGGGGGGTTGGATTTTCTTTTAAAACATGAGATATAACTTTAGATATAATAAACGGCGTACATACCTTTGTTGGATATGAATTTTTTTACCCATTTCCCCATCAAATGTAAACTTCAATGTTTATTTCCTTTTTTAATTATGTTGCATATTTTATGTGTAGAAATATTAAAACTGTGTTTTTCTCACCTTTTTTAATAATCAAATGAGTATTTCTCTTGGAGAGGCACAAATACATAGCTTTCAATCCATTGTTTATTTTCCAGTAACATTTTAAAACAAAGAATACTTTTTAATGATGCAGACAACAATTAAAACCATTTTCCAAATTGATGCCATATAGGTTTTATAATTCTTTTTCATTTAAATTTAAATCATAGAGAAAGTTAAAATCATTACAATAATGTGCGATTGTCCTCTATATTTGTGTGTGTATGTATACATATATATATATTAAGGGAAAACAGTTTCTTCCATTTGCTTAAAAATTGATGCTTTTAATCTTGAAAACTTATATGTTATATAGTATTAAATTATTCAAGTATGTTCAATCATCAAGACATCACAAATGCAGTCTAGCATTAATCTAGTGAAATGAAATTTATATTTTGTTATGGTACATTCTTAGGTGCAAGATAATAATGTATATTATTGGACAGTCTTATGTTTCAAATAAAAATGTAGTAAGTTATAACAGTTTATAACTTAAATATGTAAAAAACACTATTTGAATGTGTTATCTAAAAATCATTTGTGTTGATGTTTTTATAAAAGAGTGAAATGTTACTTCCATGTCTGTTTATGCTAAGTAAAATCTTCTATGCTAGCTCACATTTTAATCGTCAATTATTAGAACTAAATTGGGAAATACAAATATGACTATCAATGAGGAATTCTGTATTCATCCCTAACCCCAAGAGAATAAAATAATGGATTCTGTAATCTATATTCCTCAATTTTTGTCTTGAGACTTGATTAGATTATTAACTGTCTAAAAATTTGGATACTATCTACTGTAGCATTTTGATTCCTTGTTGGTAGTCATAATTTGAACTTATTCACTGACCATTTTATAAAAAAAAAAAAAAAAAAAAAAAAAAAAGTTTAAATAAATCTATTTTGAATTATTTTTATATACTACTGTGCTATCTGGTTGGTTGAATTGAACCGTTTGATACTTTGCAGCTGGTCAACATGAGGAACACATTTGTGGACGTCCTTTAGGTTTAGAATTCAATAAGAATGGAGTATTGTATGCAGTGGATGCTTACCATGGACTCTTTACTGTTGATATTAAGTCAGGTAAAATACAAATTTGATTTAATAAGACTTTTTAAAGTATATTTAAAACTGGAATTCCATTCAATATTATAGAATCAAAGCAATATCATTGAATATATATGTATGTGATTGTCATATTTCTGCAAAAATAAGGTATTTCTACTTATGCAGTTAATTTGCTGGTATATTTATCCACATGATTAACTTTGACAACATGCATGTACTTTGTACTTCTAAATAATTAAATAATAATCCTTTCTTAAATAGTATCTATCTTTCTTAAATAAACCTATTGTAGATCTTTCGTCTTCTGCATGTGGTCCTTTCAGCTAGCACCATCTGTCGCATTCTTTGCAAGCTCTGCTCTCTACCTTTCAGTTCATTTTTTACCTTGTCCCCTTACGGATACGTGTCAACTGTAGCTGATGATGAGCTGTTAATATTTTTAGCTCGAAACGCGTTCTATGTATTGTTTTTATTTTATGTTGATTTTTTACAAAGATTTATTATTTTAGTAGAAGACAATTGTCTTTGTACATTCAGTGTAATATAGATCTAAATGATTGTAGGGAGAGGAAAAAAAGAAGAAAACCTTTATTCTTATGTAATTAAAAAGTTGCATATTATTTTAAGTATCCAAAATATTCCAAGTACAGAAAGCCTTCCATTATATTGTACTTTGTTATACAGGATTATTCATAATTCCCTCCAGGGTTTCGAAGCACTACAGTAAAAAAAAACAAGATGAATACAGCAAAAAAGAACATTTGAAAAAATACAGAAACAAATCAAGTGTTATTGTCAACAGTTGCTGGTAGGCAGTTAGTAAATAAAAATGGCTTTTACAGATGAACAGAAAATGTTTTGTCTTAGAATTTGAAAAATCTGAGTGAGTGGTGTTGGTTCAGCAGACATTTCATATGAAATATCAAACACAGGGACCAACTGACAAGACCATTCATGTGTGGTACAATAAGTTCAAAGAACATTGATAGTACCATGTTGAGTAGAGTGTGGCAGGAACTGGACTATCACATTGATGTATGCGGTGTGACCAAGGGTGCATGCATAAGACACCTGTAAGTTATGTAAGTAAAACTTGATTTGTTTCTCTATTCTTTCAAATGTTCTTTTTTGCTGTATTTGTCTTAGTTTTTTACTACAACACTTTGAAACACCGGAAGGGATTATGAATGACCCTGTATTACTCATTTAAATAGATACTCTTTTCTTATATCTCTAACCTCTCCCACATAAATCTCGAAAAACTGTATCTTAATTGTATCTTTTAAAATAACTATATATATATATATATATGTGGAATGATTATAAGCAGGCACACAAAACTGTGACTTGTTCAAACTAAGAAATATTTAATTATAACTTTCTTGACTATTAAGTAAAAGTACAAACATTAAGATTCGTGGTTATAATATAAATATCTACAGTAAAACAATATTCAGAATATAGTTAAAGGTTAAATTATTGATCGGATCAATACGATCCTATTCCATCAGGAATAAAAGAAAGGGGCTACACCCGATCATCAAAACAGCGGTTGGCAGAGACGTCTTTCTCTAGCTAACGCTTAAAAGCATCTCTTGTCTGTCCCCAGATATCTCGGTGCTCATCCTTGAGTGTTTTTGCTGGGTTAACAATTCTTTTCCTGGGAATCGGACCTCGACCTCTTAAGGCATCTGATGTGCAGTATTGTCTCGCCACCACATTTGGCCATCTTGACCCTTCTGTGTCCTCACAGAGATCATCCACCATATATGCTGGACTGGTATCATTCGACTTTCATGGAACCTGAAAAATACTAGAAAAATACACAGAAAAACAAACAACATGACAAATAATTGCAATTTCAAATCACTAAGTAGTAAGTACAGACAAACACAGCCTTTCCATATAAAAATAAAACATTGAACACTGTTCCAGTTCTTGGTTTGTAATATAGTATTAAAAAAAAGAGTAATGTGCAGGTGAGTCTATCACTTGGATGCAGTTTTGTGAACAATATAAAAAGTTTTTTCCTTGTATAAAGTAGTCATAAAAAATGTTTGGATGGATAGAAAGTACACGCACAGTTACACTAGTAAAACACAGTAAAAAAAGATGACATGAACGCAAAAAAAAAAAAAAAAAAAAAAAAAAAAAAAAAAAAAAAAAAACCCACAAGAAAACACCAACTTGATCTAACACTGTGTTTACTTTAGGTTGAAGAAGCCCATGGCTTCGTGTGATCAGCTGCAGTAGAGGTCACTCTTGGACCCTCTTGGAAGCCCACTTTTTCGACATCGTATCGATCATTGTCCTTCACTTTAATCACTTTGTATGAACCAAAGAATTTTGGTCGTACCTTCATACAGACTCCAAATTGGGTTCTTTGGATCGCAACTAAATCACCAATTCTATAACATTTCGCTTTTTTGCATTTACAATTGAAAGTTTTGTGATTTTCGTCTTGATTTTTTAATATATGTTGTTTCTCGATATTTCTGCTGTTCTGTCTTTCCCCGACAAATACGTTTTCATGTTCCTCATCAAGAATTTGTTTCACTCTTAAATCATCTTTATTTCTAATTTTTACTCCCATTCAAACCTCAAAGGGTGTGTATTGAGTGCTTCGAGAAATCGTACTACTCATTACTCGCTGAACAGTTGGTACATATTTATACCACGATTATCGATACTTAATTTAGCAAGGATTGATATGAGAGTCTCCTGTTGTCGTTCTACCTTTCTGTTTCCTCTGGGTATTCCCGTTGTAATTAGAACATGCCCAATATTTTCATCTTCGAGGTATTTTTTAAACTCACTAGAGGTGAAGGCGGCACCTCGGTCGCTAACTATTCGCTCTGGATTACCGAATGTAGCTTGTTGAATTTTTTATTTAGAGATTGCTTCCTTTGCAGATGTCGTCTTAACTGGATAAAACCATACAAATTTTGTAAAAGTGCAGAGAAGATAAAATTATAGTTTTTGTTGGTAGAAGGCATTGGGCCTAAGTGGTCGACGTGATAAGTTTGGAGGGGGGAATCCTGTTTAGGGATGGGATTTAGCAATCCTTCACCTTCCCCTCGTTTTCTGTTGTATAGGATGCATTCTACACAATTTCCTATAACACTTTTGATTTGTTTTTGAAGATTAGGGATATAATAATCTTGCTTTACTATCGCTTTGGTCTTGGCTACAGCGTAATGTCTTTTATTATGAGTTTCGCAAACAATTTCCTTTTGCATGATTTCCAGTACTATAATTAATTCTCTACCATCTTCATATTTATACACAATATTTTGCCTAACAAAATAATCTTTGCTCTCATTTTTTTTCAATTAGTGTTTTGATAGTTTTAATGTAATCGTCTTCGTTTTGTGCTTTAGTTAATTTTGTTGTAATTTCATCATGTGAACATGTTGTGACTAATACAGTGTTACGACTCAACACATTGTGTTTCATTTGATTTCCGGGCCTGTAGACAATTTGATAATAGAATTCTTGTAGAAATTATGCCCACCTTGCTACTTTCAGGGTAAGATCTTTCTTCTCTAATGTTTTCTGAAAGACGGAACAGTCAGTTACTATTTTAAATTTATTCCCTAACAGGTATGTCTGAAATTTCTTTAATGCTTCAATAACAGCAAGCACTTCAAGCTTGTAACTGCTATATTTGGCTTGGGCGGGTGTTGTTTTCTTACTCATGAAATGAACGGGGTGTATATTTCCATAATCATCTTTTTGTAACAAGACTGCCCCAAAACCTAAGCTGCTAGCATCCGTGTGTAATTCTGTCTCTGCCCCTCGTCTAAATATGACTTATCAGACAATTTATTTTCCAATATTTTGAAAGCTTCTTTTTAACTTGCTCCAAAATTAAATTCGTTCTCCGTTTTTAGGAGATCACTTAAGGGTTTAGCGATTCTAGCATAATTCGCTATATATTTTCTAAAATATCCAGTTAAACCTAGGAAACTCCGGAGTTGTTTCTTATTTTGTGGCTCAGGGAATTTCTTAACGGCCAATGTTTGTGTTTCTGAAGGGCGAATTGTTCTGTTTTTCCACTATGTATCCTAAAAATTCGATCCTTCTTTTCAAAAATTGGCATTTAAAAAAATTAAATTCGAGACCATACTCTGATGCTACCTGAAACACATGTTTAAATTTGGAAAGTGCCTCTTCTTCAGTCTGTGCAGGGACGATTATATCGTTTAAATACACCAAAATTGTTTTATCTCTTATTAGCTCGCGTATATGTAGCATTGAAAGTGCTGAGGTGCTAAGCTTAAGCCAAAAGGCATGAAATTATACTCGAACTGGGAATTATTTGTAACAAACAAAGTAAATTGTTTATTATCCTCATCGACTTCTATGTGAAAAAAAACGTTCAAGTCCAATGTGCAAAAAACTTGATTTTGCCCGATATCGTCTAAAATATCATTTATTACTGGGAGGGGGGTAATTATCCCTAATTATCTTTTCATTAAGCTTTCTGTAATCAATGCATAATCTGAAATTGCCATTCTTTTTTTTTTTTGGCTAAAACAATAGGCACGGCATAACTCAAATAACTTTCTCGTATAATTCCTTTATATAAATCCAGGAATCAAGCCATTCCTGGATTTGTTTATCAACAAACACTTGTTCTGCAAGTGCTAATTGCCTGGGTCAGTGTGTGATTGGTATTTCATCGCTCAATATTATTTTAATTTTCAAATTAACACTTTTAGTTTTCTCAGGCTTATATTTCTCAACTAAGTTAATTCTTCTTTTAAACCGCAGTCAGTTATGTGAGTAAGATAGATTTCGTTTATATTAACCGAATTCGCTATTTCTGCTAAATAAACAGATTCATATCTAGGAGTGCCGTCTAAGGATTCTTCAGTCATGGGAGTGTCGGCGGAATTTAGTCGCAAGCTTGGGGTGGTCATGGGAATGTTTGTAACATCCGACCGCAAGACTGATTTGACCATGGGAATGTTTATAACATCTGGTCTGCCATCAGAATTTCTAAAGGAACAGCAGTTACCATATTAACAATATAATTTTTCTACTTATTTTGCTTACTCGTAACTTTAAGGCCATTACCAGATATTTCAAAATTTAATTTATTCAAACAATTATTTCCTAAAATCATTTCGTACTGTAAATCATTAATGACAGAAATATCACAATTCACACTAATATTATCAATTGAAATGTCAGTATTGAAAAAAACCATTCGGACTCGCTCCTTTTCTGCTAATTCCTGTCAATTTTACATAATTTTCATTTAATTTAGGGCGTCCTAAAACCTTATAGATATTATTGTTAATCATTGTCACATCGGATCCAGAATCTATCACAGAATTGACGTTTTTCCCCATAATTTTGGGGATTTTATCCGATGAGCAGGAAGTGTTATTGGTAGTATTTACTGATTTATTATAATTGAAGTTACTTTGGTCAGCCCTATGTTCGGTTTCTTTGCCTCTAAAATAAGTTGGTTCTTCTTTTCTGCTGGGACACTTATTTGATTTATGGGAGGCGTATTCATTACAATAAAAGCATTTAATTTTGAAAGGGCGTTAGCGTTATTTCTTGTGTTAAGATGATTTTTTTCATATTTACTACTTTGCAGAATGTTGTTTCTGTTAAAACCTATGTTTTCAACGTTTTGAGTAAAACGCCTTTTAACATCGTTATTCGGATTTCTCGGTTTGGAAGTCTTCCTGATAATATTGCGAGCTGCCTCATAATCATCAAGTTTACTTATAAAATCAGAGACCTTAGTAAACTTAGGCAAGTCATCAATAAAATGCTCCCTCATCTCAAATGGTAATTTTTTCCTTATTTGGTCGATAACCAAAATGTTTTTTAAGGCATCATAGGACAAAATGTCAAGACCTGCTAACCATTGTTCTAAAAAAATTAGCGAGTTCAAATGAAAAATCTCGCCACGAGGCCAAAATTCTCCTTTCTATGGAAAAAGAATTTGTCTAAATTGTTCTGTACATACCTTGAATCTTTTGAGTAATAACTGTTTAATATAATCATCATTAGAGAGTTCCTCCTTTTCACAACCTATTATGTTAACTATTTCCAACGGTAACAGACCTAGCAAATAAGTTATCCAATTTTCCTTTTCTACACCCAGACGCTTTATTTGGAGTTCAAATAGTGTAAGATAAATGCTAATTTCTTCTTGGTTGTTATACTTTGTAATTAATTTCAAAACATCGGGACTTTTAATCCTGCTACTTAATGTTGAAATTTCTGTCTTGTTTTTCGTAGCGATTTCTAGTTCTAGTTTTTTAAGCTCATATTCCTGTTTACTCGCTTCCTCTAGTTGCAATTTTCTATCAGATTCTTCTCTTTCAGTAACAATTCCGGCTAAAAGATTTTTAACAATATCTTCATTATAATTGTCCGATTTGGTTATAATATCTGAAAGTTGGGGCTTACTAGAGCTTTTAGGGGCCTCAATACCTAATTCCCGCACTACTGATAGATCTGTCTTTTTGGCACATACTAAATGCATCATTATCTTTATTATGGTTTCGTTCATCTGACGAAACCCTATTCGTCTCACTCTTCTGTCTGTCTGTCTGTCACAGAGCCCGTTCTCAGAAACTACACATGTTGGAGATTTGAAATTTTGCATACTTATAGATGACCACCACACATCATACGACAAATCATAAAATTTTGAAAAAGTCGTACATTTAACCCTTTGGGCTCCCACATGTGTATTTTAAACAATTCTTTCTAAGTGAGTCCCTAATTAGGTTGCAGGCATGAAATTTTGCGTACTTATAGATGGACACCTCAGATCAAACGACAAATCATAAAATTTTGAAAAAGTCATTCATTTAACCCTTTGGGCTCCCACATGTGTATTTTAAACAATTCTTTCTATGTGAACCTCTAATTACATTGGAGGCGTGAAATTTTGCATACTTATAGCTGAATACCTCACATCAAAGGACAAATCATAAAATTTTGAAAAAGTCGTACATTTAACCCTTTGGGCTCCAACATGTGTATATTAAACAATTCTTTCTATGTGAACCTCTAATTAGATTGGAGGCGTGAAATTTTGCATACTTATAGCTGAATACCTCACATCAAAGGACAAATCATAAAATTTTGAAAAAGTCGTACATTTAATCCTTTGGGCTCCCCCATGTGTATTTCAAACAATTCTTTCTATGTGAGCCTCTAATTAGGTTGGAGGCGTGAAATTTTACAAACTTATAACTGAACACCTCACATCAAACGACAAACTATAAAATTTTGAAAAAGTCGTACATTTAATCCTTTGGGCTCCCCCATGTGTATTTCAAACAATTCTTTCTATGTGAGCCTATAATTAGGTTGGAGGCGTGAAATTTTACAAACTTATAGCTGAACACATCACATCAAACGACAAACTATAAAATTTTGAAAAAGTCGTACATTTAACCCTTTGGGCTCCCACATGTGTATTTTAAACAATTCTTTCAAGTGAACCCTAATTAAGTTGGAGGAGTGAAATTTTGCATACTTATAGCTGAATACCTCACATCAAACTACAAATCATAAAATTTTGAAAAAGTCGTACATTTAACTCTTTGGGCTCCCCCATGTGTATTTCAAACAATTCTTTCTATGTGAGCCTCTAATTAGGTTGGAGGCGTGAAATTTTACAAACTTATAGCTGAACACCTCACATCAAACGACAAACTATAAAATTTTGAAAAAAAGTCGTACATTTAACCCTTTGGGCTCCCACATATGTATTTTAAACAATTCTTTTTAAGTGAGTCCCTATTTAGGTTGGAGGTGTGAAATTTTGCATAATTATAGCTGGACACCTCACATCAAATGACAAACCATAAAATTTTGAAAAAGTCGTACATTTAACCTTTTGGGCTCCCACATGTGTATTTTAAACAATTCTTTCTAAGTGAGCTCCTAATTATTTTGGAAGTGTGAAATTTTGCATACTTATAGCTGAGCACCTCGCATCAAACGACAAATCATAAAATTTCCAAAAAGTCGTACATTTAACACTTTGATCTCCAACATGTGTATTTTAAACAATTCTTTCTAAGTGAGCCCCTAATTAGGTTGGAGGCGTAAAATTCTGCATACTTATAGCTGAGCATCACACATCAAACGGCAAATCATAAAATTTTGAAAAAGTCTTACATTTAAGCTTTTGGCTTCCTACATGTGTATTTTAAACAATTCTTTCTAAGTGACACTCTATTTAGGTTGGAGGCGTGAAATTTTGCATACTAGCTGAACACCATCATGCGACTAATCATAAAAATTTGAAAAAGTCGTACATTTAACCCTTTGGGCTCCCACATGCGTATTTTAAGCAATTCTTCCTAACTGAGCCCCTTATTAAATTGGAGATTTTAAATTTTGCATGCTTATTATAGCAGAACACCTGAGGCCAGGCGACAAATTATAAAATCTTGAAAAAGTCTTACGTTTAACCCTTTGAGCTACCACATATGTATTTTAAGCAATTCTTTCTAAGAGAGCCCCTAATTAAGTTGGAGACATGAATTTTTGCATACGTATAGCTGAATACCTCAGACCACACGACAAATCATAAAATTTTCAAAAAGTCTTATATTATTTACTCCTCCGTGCTCTAACGTATATTTTAAGCAATTTTTCTAACCTCCGCCCTTTTCACCCGGGAGCACTTTTCCAACTTTTGCCGACACCCCTTTGACCATTCTTTTAAATTATGCATCATAGCCTTACATATTTGAGTTCCACTTTTTACTGCCAGGCTGCCTACTTATCTCGGGTGCTATGGGCCCAATCCATTCGACTAATATATATGTTACGGCCAATACCCGAAATTGGCCAAAACCCGAACTAGCCGGCCAATTCGCGAACTGGCTAACAACGCTTTAAACTGACTGGCCAATTCAGGAATTGGCCGGCCAATCCCCGAACTGGCCAGATGCGATCGGCCAGTTCGCGAAGTGGCCATACGCGATCGGCCAGTTCGCAAAATGTGTATATAGAAACCAATTTGTTACTTTTTGTCTCTTTCTAACATAGTTGAAAGGGTTTATGAATTCAATTTGTCTGGCCGTCTGCCTGTCCGTGCTCTAACTCGAGTAAAGACTCAGATTGACTTGTAATTGTTATATTATTTAGGTTTATAAATTAATTTCGGTTTTGAAAGTGAAGTGTGTACTATTTTTGGTTAATTATCAGCGACACACAAAAGTATTTCTTTACAATATCATGAATGAGAAAAGTTTTTCCGGTGTATTTTAATGTCATTACGTTATCTCAATTATAATAAAATTAGTATGCATCATTAAGATGGACAACAAACTGTTATCTAAAGTATATGAAATAAGTAGCAATTATTGTTTCTTTACAGAGATACTCAAAAGTATTTCGTTACATTCCAGTGAATTGTGAAAGAACATTTTTAGTGCACTTAAATGATGTCACCCTATTTCAAACATAATAAAATCCACATACTCTACATATGTGGGGAGCAATATGCTTTTTTTTTAGTATTGATTAAGTAGCCATTATAGTTCGTTTATAGGGACGCCCAAAAATATTCCAATAAAGAATTATGATATATGTGAAAAAATCGTTTATAGGGTATTTTAATGACGTTACACTACTTCAAACATAATGAAACTGTTATACATTACTCATGTGCTCTACAACATGTTTTCTATAGATTATTGACTAGGTAGAATTTGTCGTTTATTTAGAGAGTTATTCAAATAATTTGGTTATTGGATTGGCTATGAGCTATTATTGCTTGATGTGCGTTTTCAGCTGTGATAGGCTTTTAAAATTTAATTTATTTGTTGTGTATTACTGGTTTGTAGATCATATGCAGGGCTGCATGAAAGCTAAAAGAAACACATTACCGGCTGTGGATACCCATTGCTGAACACTTCGTATACTGGCCAAAGCTTCCCGGCCAGTTCGCGAATTGGCCGGCCAAAACCCGAAATACGCTGTTCATTTCAGGTATTTCCGGTTTTGGCCAAGAATCTCGGCCAGTTCCCGAATTGGCCGGCCAATTCGCGTATTGGCCAAGCTCCGGGTTTTGGCCGTAACATATATACGGATAGTATGTAAAATGGAGTTTCGTTCGGATAGAGATTTGTTTAGAATAGAGTGCGCCCCTGGTTGCGAAATGTGGAACTAACAGATTTTTCAAAAGGATTAAGTGTTTTGAAATGAATATTAAACGAAACCCTCTGTGCGATCTGTGATCACACTTACCCACTTGTTTTTAATCTAATATCAATTATTTATAGTGATGGCCCGGTGTATCGGGCCGCCCAAAAAATATCTTAATACATCGGCCTTCTTAAACAAAAACATTTAAATTATAAGCAAAGTATGCAGAATAGGCTGAAAAGAAATAACTGTGGCAGAATGGCAGAGTATTAAATAAATGACACTAAAAGGTAGTTAAGTTGAAAAATAACTAACGTTTATTTTCACAAACATCTATACTAATAAAAGAACAAATCGCTCTGTCTGTGTGCGATGGCTAGCAAAATCTACGGCACGTACAAGGTTCAAAATTTTTTTGGAAAGAGTTCAAGGCCTCTTCTAATGCACCATATCCTCGGAATTTTAATATTCTAATTATTAGCTGAGTAATTAATTAATATTCGGACATCACTCTCATCAGAAGTACGCCTTTTTTCCCTCAGATTACTTTCAGTTGGCTGGTTCATAAAGCATCGCTCATCAAAAATATGTTTTTTCTTTCTGCTTGCTTTCATTTGGTTGGTTGTATAAAGCTTTCGCAGAAATAATTAAATAAACCGGGATACAATTAAATAAACCAATTTGGGTGCTTAATGTTTCAAGAGTGACTGTTTTTTCAACTAAACATTAAATTTTAGCATGAAGGTGAAACACGTGCTTTGAAAACATATTTAATAATAATGAACTTTAAGAGAATGGATTAGTTTCAAATGACGTCACAACCTAGCAACCAACTTCACAACTTGGCAGGCTTTTTGTTTGCCACACTGTTTTCTGTTTTTTCTCTACTTTGATTGGTTGAGCGATAATATCTGCTAAACTAGTTGGATGTGCCAATCCCAAAACTTTCTTCTATCTTATACATCTTAATATTTCAAAAACTAGTTACACATGTTAATACTTCAATATTATTAGTTCATTATTATACCAACTTTGATTTTCATCTTAAATTTCTGCTTCAGTCAATTAAATGAACTAAAAACGAGTTAATCTATATCATGATATTTGTTAAAATTAATAGTTTTTCCTTATTCTGTTGTTATCAGATGTTTGTAAATAGCCGGCTTAGCAGGAAGTGAGTTCCCGCCTTTGCACGAGCCGCTGATGGACAATAGAACTACGAAAAATCAAGAAAAGTATACAAAAATCGCCATCACAGAGCCCCATTACCGCGCGATATTTCCAAATTCAAGGAGGACCTGTTGGCCAAAGCCAAAAACATGCACAAAAAATTTGGTTTAATTGTATGCATATTTTATACAATTTTCGATTGTACAATAAAGAAAATGGTACAGACATCGTAATTATAGCGCACCCTTCCAGCGGAATTTTTTCAAATTCAGGGAGGACCTTCATGCCATGAACAAAAAGAAACACAAAAAATTTGGCTCAATTCTCTGCATAACTTCATACACTTTTCGATGGTATAATATTCAAAATGGCACGAAAATCGCTATTACAGCGCCCCCTACCTGCAATTTTTTTTCAAATTAAGGAAGGACCTGCTTGCCATAGCCAAGAACTTAAAATAAAAATTTGGTTCAATTCTATGCATAACTTCATACACTTTTGGATGGTACAATATTCAAAATCTCTGTTACAGTGCCCCCTACCGGCGAATGTTTTCCAAATTCAGGGAGGATCTGCCTGCAAAGGCCAAAAACTTAAAATAAAAATTTGGTTCAATTCTATGCATAACTTCATACACTTTTTGATGGTACAATATTCAAAATCTCACAAAAATCGCTGTTAAAGCACCCTCTACCGGCGAATTTTTTCCAAATTCAGGGAGGACCTACCTGCCATATTCAAAAACTTAAAATAAAAATTTGGTTCAATTCTATGCATAACTTCATATACTTTTGGATGGTACAATATTCAAAATCGCTGTTACAGCGCCCCCTATCGGCGAATTTTTTTCAAATTCAGGGAGGACCTACCTGCCATATCCAAAACTTAAAATAAAAATTTGGTTCAATTCTATGCATAACTTCATCTTGGATGGTACAATATTCAAAATCTCTATATCAGCGCCCCCTACCGGCGAATTTTTTCCAAATTCAGGGAGGATCTGCTTGCCATAGCCAAAAACTTAACATAAAAATTTGGTTCAATTCTATGCATAACTTCATTCACTTTTTGATGGTACAATGGCGACAGACACACGGGCAGACAGACATTTTCTATAAACATGTTTTTTGGGATCTCTGACCCCTAAAACATGTAAATCCGTCGAAAACCGGAAGTCGAAAAAAATTTCGATTACAATACTTTCTTCTATTGAAGATAGAAGAAAGTAAAAATCGGCGATTTTGGTTGGTTTACGGAAAATTGGAGGTGCCTGTTTGATGCTGATCTATTTAGATAGCAAGAAATGTGTTTTTTTAAATGCTAAGTAAAAGATTAGAATACTCCTTACTGGCTCTTTTACCAATAGAAATTAGAAATTGGCAACAATAAGTCCTTGCATTCTAATGCTTTCTGCTGCTGTAGCAAGTAGCAACAGTTTTAATAGAATTTAAATTCTCGTTTTTATATTAATAATGATTTTTTTTTCAGAAGTGTTTTTTTTTTAAGATATTTTTAAATGCATTTTTTAATTGCTCTTTTTTATGTTTTAAATACAGAAAAATGTTCTGAATTTATCGCCCGCCTGCTATACAGTACCGCAGGCAGTGGGAACCCATGTCAGATGTTCGTACAGAACTTTTTGCACCTTAATTTATGAGTAGTGGTTATTTCCGAATAGTAATTTTCCGCACATTTTTAAAATTTTTATATCATTCCCCTACCACCTCGACTAATATATCTACAAATAGGTTTAATAACGGAGTTTCGTTCGGATGTAGGTTTGTTAAGAACAGGGTGCGCCCCTTGGAGGCGGAAAGTGGAATTAACATATTTTATGGAGCATGTATAGAACGCCTGCTATAATGGTGAAGCAAAGCAAATATTTTAAATTCTTGGTTAAGACCCCCCATCCATGTATCTACGGGTAGGTTGCATGAAGAGGTTTTGTTCATATACACTTTTGCTAAGAATATAGTGCGCTCCCTGGTGGTGGAATGTAGAACTAACAGACCGCGATTTCATTTAAAGTAGGAAATCTAACAAGGCGATCTGTTTGAAACTTCAAGATAGTTTATAACACATTAGAAAAAGTTTATATAAGAAAGCAGGTGGGGAGATGGGGAGGGGCGATAGATTTCTTTTTTTTTAACCTTTGCGTTTCTTACTGTTTCCGGTGCAGTTTTTTGATGGAGTCCTGAGATAAATGTGTCTTATTAAATATAAAAATGTCAAAAGTTTGTTACCACTATTTCCGAACAGTAATTTCAAAAATATCTTAATTTATTGCTTAAAACCGCCACCCCCTTGAGTAACATATCTACTGATAGGTTGTTTAACGGAGTTACGTTCAGATACAGTTTTGTTAAAAATACAGTGCGCTGCCTGGTGGTGGAAAGTGGAACTAAGAGATAGCGATTTCATTTAAAGTAGGAAATTGGACAAAACAATATGCTTGAAAATTTAAGATAGTTTATAACACATAAGAAAAAGTTTATAAAAAATGGCGCGTGAAATTTCGGGCAGGTGGGGGGGAGGGGGGGAATGGCGAAATATTTCTTTTTTTTTACTTTTGCGTTTCATACCATTTCAGGTGCGGTTTTCTGACGGAGTCCTCAGATACATGCTACTTAGTACATATAAATGTGACAAAAGTTACACTATTTTCGAATAGTAATTTCAACAAATATTTTAAATTCTTGCTGAAGATCGCCACCTCCTCGAGTAACATATCTACTGATAGCTTGTGTAAAGGAGCTTTTGTTAAGAATAGAGTGTGCTCCCTCATGGTGTAATGTGAAACTAACATAACGCGATTTTGTTAAAATTAGAAAATCTAGCAAGGCGATCTGTTTGAAACTTTAAGAACGTTTATAACACAAAAGATAAAGTGTAAAAAAGAATGGTGTGTGAAATTCTGGGGAGGGGCTCTAGATTTCTTTTTTAAAAAATAGCGTTTCTGACCTTTTTATGTGCCGTTTTTTGAGGAACTCGTGTGATATATGCTACTTATTAAAAGTTGCAGGCATTATGTCTGCTTTGAAAAACACCTACTTTTATTTTGGAGAGTAGATAAAAACAATAGAGTAAAATTTTAATAGGAGTTCAAATTTAAATCAAAATTTTAAAAATGCAGCATTTACAGATTTTAAACTTTAGCATCTCGGACTATATTAGTACACTAATTAAGAGTATGTAAATTAAAAAAAAAAATTGATTCAGAACTTTTTGTTCAAAATTGAAAAAAATCGACTTTTAAAAAGAAAAAGGTATGCTTTTTTTTTAATAGATAATGAACGCAAATTTGTTAAAATTTGGAAAACAAACTAAATGATTGACTTGAAATTTTCACGTAAATTATAACAGCCCTTTGACCACTGTTTCATAGAGTAATATTTGTATAGAACATATTACGCTCTCTGTCGATGGAAGGTTGAACTACCCACTATTTTCGAATAGTAATAAGCAAATTTCTTAATTTCTTATTTTAGTCAACGTCCTTATTTTAACACAGTGTTTATCGAAGCATCTAAATAGACCAGATTTACATCTCCTATAAAAATTTTGAAACGTTCGGACGAGTAAAAATATTTTTTACAAAATAAAATGTCTGAAAATGTCCACGAAATCAGTAAAAACTTGAGTGTTTTGTCGCAGTTCCGCTCGCTTTCGGTATGCATAGACTCCAAAAATCAACTTACGCAAAATAGCACGTATCTTCAATTTAATATTTTTCTTGCGATTTTTTATATTTGAAAATATAAATTCAGACAAAAGGAATTAAAGGTACAAAATCATAGAAATTTGAGGTTCATTCATCACGGGCCCGGACAACGCCGGGTGGGTCTGCTAGTAATTAAATAAAGAAATGAACTTGAATTAAAAATAAACTTAAAAGATATTAAATGAAAAACAAACTTACAATTAATTTAAGTTGCGTACTCACAATGGCACAAGAAAAACAGGTGCATCTTCACATTCTCGCTCTTTAACATTCCGTTGCTTTTATTGTATCAGCAAATGCAAATCTTAATATAACATGCAAATGATATTTAAAGGAGAACTTCGTGACATTATTTTTATGTGGATAGTTAAACATGAACAATAGGTTGGAATTAAAAAAGATACTGTAAACCTTTTACCATCCTGCTTCTTAAAAGACAGGTGGTTTTTCTTTCACATTAAATAACGTACATGACTTTAGGACCAGCCGTTTTTCTAAAAACCTTTTACTCCCCAAGCAACATCTCTATCGGAAAACCGTAGTGAAGAAGGAAGAGATGTAAAAGCTAAAATGCTTAAACTGCCAGTGAGATATGTCTGAAGTTACGTCATTCCATCATTTACATATGACAGAAAAAGTCATATGCCCTTCAAAGATTCTTATCTGCCGAACCCATAAAGTTTTGAATACAGCTATCACGGCAAGTTTCGTAACTGGATTGAAGTGACGTGATGAAAACGGAATGACGTCATAGCCAGCTTTGAAAAGGAGTTTGAAAAATAAACTCAAGCTAGATGGAGTGCTATTGAAAAGAGATTAACGAAATAAAAATAGCTGCTTGAAGTTAACAAAGACAGGTTAGATTAATGATATGAATAATAAAGTAATTAAATAGTGTATAAGTGAACAAGGAAGGTTTATTTTAGGCCAACATATAGCAACACAAAATATATTTATATAAAACTTCACTTACTTCTATGTGAAAATCCTTTCTTCAAAACATAAAATCACAATCACTAAAATAAAATAAGAAATATATATATAATGTAGTATTGTACCACCACCAGTACAATTGATGTACTCTGTAAAATAATATCTTTTTCAAGCAAAGCACACGCGTAAGGGAAAAAAAACGAAAACAGCCCTAAAAATAAATCACTGAGCTGAAGAAAATAATAAAAAAATCAGCCCCGCCAAAAAAAAAAAAAAAAGCACAACGAGCAAATGTTTACACATGCGATATTTTATAGCTCATAAAAAAAAATTCACTAAGAGCTTTCTTGACACACAGGGTCTTGATTTTTTTCATCTTAGCAGAAGCGTCCGAAAATTTCAGAAGATCCCATGGCAAACTTTTTTTTTTCCTCTTAGGAAGAACCGTGAAAGCTAATTCTCTTTTGGATTTCCTTCTCTTTCTTTCAAACCAATATCCCAGCAACTTCGATGATGGCTTGGCAGCAGTAGGTTCCGTCAAAACGTAAAACAAAATTGTTCGTCAAATCTTATATAAAGTCCAAGGAATGTTCTTTTAAAATAGTAGGGAAAAAAAATGTCCTGACAGTTCACATCACAGCTTCGAGCCCCCAGAATTGTGGGATGATTATAAGCAGGCACACAAAACTGACTTGTTCAAACTAAGAAATATTTAATTATAACTTTCTTGACTATTAAGTAAAAGTACAAACATTAAGATTCTTGGTTATAATATAAATAATATCTACAGTAAAACAATATTCAAAATATAGTTAAAGGTTAAATTATTGATTGGATCTATACGATCCTATTCCATCAGGAATAAAAGAAAGGGGCTATGCCCGATCATCAAAACAGCAGTCGGCAATGACGTCTTTCTCTAGCCAACGCTTAAAAGCATCCTGGGAATCGGACCTCGACCTCTCAAAGCATCTGTTGTGCGGTGTTGTCTCGCCACCACATATATATATTTATTATTATTAAAATAAGTTTAATTCATTTAATTTTATTAACAAGATTGCAATACACATATAAATTCATGTTGAGGACTACTAAGACTATCATCTTTTTATATGTTTTTTAATACCATTAAAAACACAAATTTCTGTCACAGGATCGCTGAAAAAACACTGTCAAAGGATCGAGGAAAAGACACGAATTTAGTTAAACATTCGCGAAAGAAAATGCAAATTTCTCTAAAAGGATTGTGGGAAAAAGCAGAATTTCGTCATACGATCGCGAAAAACACAAATTTCTGCCAAAGAATTGCTGTAAAAACGTGAATTTCGTCAAAAGATCCCAGGAACAACGTGAATTTTGTTCCAGAGACGCTGAAAAAAAAATGCTAATTTCTGTCATAGGATGGCGAAAAAAACACGAATTTCAGCAAAGGATCGAAGAAAAAAAGACATGAATTTAGTCAAACGATTGCGGAAAAAATGCAAATTTCTGCCAAAGGATCGCAGTAAAAACTCAAATTTTGTCAAAAGGACTCCTGATTGGTTTACAGAATTCCTGAATTTTAACTTAGTTTACTCCTGACTTCTACTCTTGTTACCGAAATACCGTATCTTTATTTTTATTTATTTGTTTATTTTTTTGCATATAAAGAAAAAAAAAAATCAAGCTCTGTTCTCTTAACTTTTTATTATATATGAAATATATTTTCATGGTACCTTACTAAGTTAAAACACATTTTTCTTAAAAAATTCTCTAATAATATAATGTCTTAAAAGATACCTTTTATAAAAAATGAAAAGTACTGACAAGATTTCTGTGAAATAGATAATGTGGTCACTATTTTCCTTGTGTGTTATTCTATGCCATTTTTATGCATGTATCTGAAAGTGAGCTGGAATTTTATTTGTTCTCGAGTGTATGAACCATGTTACATATTCATTATTACCTAATTCTTTATAAAATATTAATTTTTGCTATTTACTTATTTAAGTTAATATTATAGTTGGAATATAGTTCTATTTATTTATAGTATTAATCAGTAAGAATCCTATTTATTTTAACTTATAATGTTTGTACATAAGAAAAGGTAACATGCTACACCCGCAGACAATTTTCATCCCACTAAATTGCTGTCACAGACACAACCATAACTTTCTGCTATTGGGGGCATCAATAGAAAGGTCGTGAAATCATGGTATGGGCAGGAATCATTTTGAATGGCCTCACTGACCTACACTATTTTACCAGTGCAATTCTGAATGCTAAAATATGCAGAGATGAGGTTTTTGATCCTCATGTCAAGTTGTTTTGGGGTG
Source organism: Maratus speciosus (assembly GCA_963932465.1). Taxonomy (NCBI): domain Eukaryota; kingdom Metazoa; phylum Arthropoda; class Arachnida; order Araneae; family Salticidae; genus Maratus; species Maratus speciosus. The sequence goes on from OZ010792.1 coordinate 398,366,693, forward strand.
CAACTGGTAATAACTTCCTCCTAATGGATGGTAATTTGGATACTCATTGTGCTGCACTAGTAACTGATTATCTTGAGGGTTGAGGAATCCAGTGAATGGAGTGGCTTGCATATTCAATGGATTTAAATCCGAAAGAACATGTGTGGGACGCACTAGGACGCCAACTTGCATCTTGGCAACCCCCCCCTAACGCTCTCCAGGAGCTTCGAAGGGCTATTCATCTTGAATACACTTTGTTACCGCAAGCACTTCTAGTATGATAAATCCCTGTAAAGCTTGGATTTCTGTCAGAGGTGACCACATGCCTTATTGATTTTTCCTGTGTGTCTCTAAAATGTTGTAACAGTACAATTTCGTTATCCCCTCTTATATCACACATTCCTATGTTTTTATGTAAATTTACTTTTTGCAGAAATAGGCAGTTCTGAATTTTGAATATATTTGTCAGGAAGATCTTGTGCTAGTTTCATGTTCTTATCTGCAAAATTATTAAAATTCAATGAGTTTTTATAGTTGTTCCCTTAATTTTCTCGCCAGTGTATTTATTTAATTTTACCTCATTTTCTATTATTTGTGATTTTAAAGAATTTTTCTTTCTGTAATTTTTTTTTCTTGTTGTTAATTGCATATATTTATATATATATATATATATATAGCTGATTCAATAAAAAATAAATATGAAATCTTACTCGAAAAACATTTATGTACACAAATTAATATTTATAGTCTAAATTGTTCATGATTTTTTGGAGCGATTGAACACACTATAGGTTTGCTCAGATAATTGAAAAATAACAAATTAGTAGTGAAGTAAATGTTTTTTACACAAGACGGCATTATAGAACAGAATGCTCTGAGTAGCACTGAACACTTGTTATGATTTTTGTGCAAGTTAACAACTTTAGTAGAGTTTTAGAATTTGAGTGAAATAAGCCTTCATGTATTTGACACTGATCACTGATAAAACATTAAAAAGTCTTTTTTTTTTTTTTTTTTCTTTGCTTTCTGGGAGAATTGTTGGTGTCTTAACCTGAAAACTGCCCTGCATATCATTTCATTTTCCATTGACTTAAAACTTTCCAGTACTGAATTAACAGAAGTCATCCAGTAACCCCAGTTGCACAAACATTTCAAACTGTAATTAATAGATGATATTTTATAAGAAAAAATGTATTTCTCATAAAGATAGCACAGTGTTAAATTTCAATTGCAAACATTTAGAATCAGTAGATATGTGATTGATTAGAAGCATTTATACATGAAAAAAATCTGTTTATAAAAATACTTACATTAACACAAAAACTAAAGTTATACATACTAAAGGTAAAAACAGTACATATAAAGGCTTAAAAATACATTTCAATAAACAGATCAACATGTTTCATACATACAATCAGCGACATCAAGCTAATAAGCTATTTTCACAAAAATTTGAAAAATTAACTTTATAAATTAATTAGTTTATTTATCATTATAGATCTTAATAATGTCACCGATTTTATGTATGAAACATGCTGATCTTATTACTAAAAGGTATTTATAAGTTTTTAAACATACTGTTTTACCTTTAGCATGTATAATTTTAGTTTAATGCAAAAAAGTTTAAACGATTCTCTTACTCTGAAATTTCTGATTAATTAAAATTTGGCTTAGTGCTCAAATTATCACAGTCTAGTAAAATCCAAAATCTTTTTTGGTAACTGCTACTTTAAAAAGAAAAAAATAAAAAAAATAAATAAATAAATAAAATCTTTGCAGTTCTTTTTTTAACAGTTTTAAAAATAATTGTACTTTTTTTTTTTTTTTTGTCCTTTCTAAATAAAAGAAACAAGTTTCTACTGTATTTATTTTTTTATCTTTTATATATATATATAGGGCAAAAGAACAATATTCTACCATCTACTACTGTTGTTGATGGTCATCCTTTGAGATTTTTGAATGATTTGGCCATTGATGAGAAAGAAGGTGTAATCTATTTAACACAGTCATCCACAAAATGGGATATAGGAAATGTTCTTACAAGCATTGTTGAACATGATACTTCAGGAAGGTATGTATCCCAAATATTTTGCATTAGAATTTTGTTCATGTGTGAATTAAAAAATGTATATTATTTAGATGTTAAAATAGCTTTCCATCATATTTGTTCTACAATTGATTTTTTTTTTTTTTTTTTGCAGTTGTTGCAAAATGTATAAATCATGCTAGTATGTAAATATTGCATAGAGTAGTTCTCAAAATTTGTTATTTTAAAGTATGCATACTGTTAAAAATTCCTTAAATTATTTTTTAACCATTTTTTCTCCTTTTCAGATTATTGAAGTATGATTTGAAAACCAGCAAAGTAAAAGTATTATTGACTGGCCTTTCATTTCCTAATGGAGTAACCTTTTCTAGTGATGGATCAAGTTTGCTTATAGCTGAAGGGAATAAGCTTAAAATATTCAAGTAATATTATTTTTTTACACACCTTTATTTAACTTGGTTCACGTATGTAAAGATGGAATTTTTTAATTCATTTTTCACCCACTTTCTGTTGTGTTAAAATTCTAGAAATTGTGTAATGTTATGTGTTCCGAAAACAATACAGTATTTTCATAGTTTTAGAACTTAATTACTTAATTGTGAAATAATAGTTTATTATTAATTAAATTAGGATTATACATTAAGAAGATAATTTAGAAAATCTGAATAAATAGTTTAAATAATGCTTTTTTTTTTTTTTTTTTTTTTTTTTAATCTAATACCATATGACTGACCAATATATAAATTCATTAGTTCCCACTTTCTACAAAGCATCAATAAAAGCACTGAATTTTTCATAATCATGGCTCACGACAAATTCACATATTGTAACCATCATGTTTTGTAAAAGCATGAATTACAATCATGAAATTGAGTTTGATTTTTTAAGATAAACATTGAATACTTATAAAAGTGTTTTTTTTAACTATCTTTATTTTTATATTTATTAATTGCAAAATTTTTATATCTGAATTCCTATTGTTAAAAGAGTATTTAAATTTCTAAACTATTTATACAAAGCTATTGTATTTTCTTGGATAACTCTAGGTGGAACATATATTACTGCTGAACTCCTTAAAATCTTTTTGATTTCCTTAAGTACAATTATTATTATTATTTTTTTTTTTTATGTGTAAATATTTCTTAGTTCTTATGACAGTATATCCAAATGATAATTATATGGAAAACATTCTAGAACTCTATTGAAGTTGTTTATTCTGAAGTAAAAGTTCGTAAATTTATCATCTATTATTAATGAATGGAAGAAACCTGAATGTGAGAGGTTAAATTTTTTAAAAAATTGCCAGGCAAATTTCATTGTTCAAATGCCTAAATAGAAGATCAGACAATTTTTATTTCTCCAACAACCTGGTTATATTTTGTATTAACACATACATATGGATAAAGAAATTTTCTCATTTCTTCTTCTTTTTTTATTTGTTAACAATAAGAGAATGAATTTTCAGTTTTCAGTGTATGTCATAATTTCTTATCCTTGTTTTTATGCTTTTTTATATTAATTTCAGTTGCTTATTTCCATTCATTGAAAAGAAAATGGCACATTAGATTAATGGATTTGAATGGTAAACTATGGATGCTAAAATTTCCTAATAAGGGTCTTAAATTATCCAAATAAATTTGAAATTTTGTTAATGCATTTGTCAGATTTTTTAAATTGTGTGTATAACATTGATGGAATTTTATATATCTGTTTTAATAACATAAAACTTTTTTTTTTTAAACTTATTTGACATGATTTATATTTCATTTTGTTGTCTTTTTCTTTTATCAGTTCCCTAGCAACCTTATTTCATTGCCTCTAAAAACACCAATTAAATAATTCTGATTATGAAAGATTAAGCAGAAAGTCTGGCTGAGGAAAATATGATTATGAATAATTACCCAGTAGGTTTAAAAATCTCCAAATATTCCTATTTTTGGGGGTGATTTTAGTATACTTACATCTAAATTTTAATATAAAATAACCATCAAAACTTTTTTTTTTAAAGCAAAAATTGTAAAAACATAACATTTCCAAATTAGATATAAGCTAGATTTAATAGATTAATTTTACACTTCCATAAGTTCCTTTTGTACATGAGATTTTATTCAACTTTTCCATCAGATGCAGGTGTTTTGTGGTTGGCAAATAAGTAAATACTGCTGTTTGGATATTAGGATAATATAAAATGCTTGTCCAAATTTTTGCTTATCATAATAAAATCACAGTGTAAAATGAAACCCAAGATATACTATAATCATCCGGACAATCAATTGGAAATTATAAATATAAATTTAATGAGACTACAGGGGAGAGGGGCTCTACCCCCTCTGAAGAAATGTACTTTTTTTAATCTAAAACACTACAAGAAAAAGCAGTTCATCAGAATGTCATTGCATAACACCAGGTTTTATTTAATGCTTCTAATTTACGGAACCTCCAAAGAATTTTACATGCTTATAAATATTTATGTAATTTTTAAATTTTAAATCATGAATTGTAGGATGTAAATATTATGCAAAATGAAATTAAAAACAATGACTTGCAGAACTGACGTTGAGCTTCTGATCTAAATATTTAGTATTTTAAAAAAGGCTTTAAATTTAGTAGTTTACAATATGGCTTATATATTTACTAATATAAAGTAAAAACACTATATATATATTATGATTAGCTATCATGGAATGGTTCAAATAATTTTCTGCAATAAAATACTTCTACAAAAATATGCGATACTTTATATGTCATTATTTTATATCTAATATGTTCTTTTCATGGAAAAGTAATAACTTAAGTTTTGGGAATGTGTTTGAGTTTTGACAAACTTTATTATCCTAAAAATGAAAACATGTTTTATGTCAGTAAGTTAGCATTAATTTTTGTTTAATTTCTGATAAGATTAAGCAGACACTGAAGCTTCTACAGTTTCTGCATCCACTTCTGACATTTTTGTAAATTTCTGTGTAAAATTTTTTAACTTTTTGTGAAATTTAATATCATGTCAAAATCATCAAATTCTGCTCCAACAAACCTTTTTTATTTTTTTTAAAGGAATGAGTATTTTTCTTTCTCTTATATTGATGTAATTTTAAGTCAGTGGGTGATAGTCTAGGTTAGAGCATTAGAATAAAATCAAACATAATTTGAAAAAATATATATGTATTAAACTCACTTTAAAAAAATTAAATGACCATCATTCCCTATTTTAGCGTCCCCCTTCCCCTGTCCAATGCAGAATGTCATTTATGGCCACCATTATCAATTAGAACCGTATATTGTCTTGCATTTTCTTTTATATTTTCCACCTCCAAAAGAGAGTTCTTTACTTATTTGGAGTTCAATTTATATTATTTTTAAAAAGGATTACAGTTAAAATATATAAAAACTCTTGTGTAGTATAAATATTACTAGATTTGATTTTCATTAAATTTGGATGGAATTCTTGAATTGAATATTTAATTTCAAAACATATTATTTCCTATTTCTGTAACACTTTATTACTCAGTTTTGATAATTTGTTGATTGCTTATTATTTTACCAATTTTGAATTTTTTTTTTTTTTTTTTAATTGTATAAAATTACTTTTGAAAGTTGTAATTTTGAGGAATTACGTTGTTTCACACAATCAAATTTTCTAAGCATATCTGATTATATTAATAGGAACATTAAAAGTATAATTGCTTATGAAATTATCTAATGCATTGTTATATAAAACATTTTTAAAAAAATCTCATTTTAGCAAACTATTTTCTCTGTAGGTATATTCTCAGTGGTCCAAAGACTGGCCAGTATGTGGACTTTTCTATGAGTTTGCCTGGTGAACCTGATAACATTTCAAAATCTAAACGTGGAACATATTGGATTGGTATTGCTTCTGGTCGCACAAAAGAATCTCCTGCTCCTCATGACAGATTTGCTGAACAACCTCTTCTCAGGAAGGCATTCCTAATCACACAAAATATACTACTTGCACCTATTGCTACTATCATGAAGCTTATACCTCATAAAACAGTGAATGAAATTGGATTTGAAGTGAGTGTTATGAAATCTTTTGAGTTAAATTTATATATATGTAGAAAGATTATATGTAAAAAGTTAATGTGTAGATGACTTAATTTAAAGCCCTGCTGAAACTTACAATTGTCTCGATATAAAAAATGAAGCATTGCTTTCAGTGAATGAATTACAGTACAGGGCCTATTATTCTTGAAACCGGAGGCGCTCACGATTTCAGGTCCTACCAAAATTCGGATTCACCCCTCCCAACAACAAAAAAATCCAGAATTTTCAAAAAACATAAAAATAACAAAATTTAAACAATCCCATGTAGAATATAAATAAAACTTATCTTTTGCATTTTCTAAAATTATTTGAACAAAAATTGCTGAACTATTCAATGGTAACATTGAATAAATGAAAAAATACAATTGGTAACTAATATTATTTTATCTACCTTTTTTTTCTTTGCTGCTAAGTAATTTACATAAAAAATTTTGATCGATATTTTTAATAAATTTTATTTCTTAAATGAATTGCCCCACCAGTGGCTGAGAGGTTCTGCTCTCGAAGCTGGTAGACGGGAGGTGCTGGGTTCGATCCCAATCGTGCCCGTCGGCTTAATCATTCAGAGTTTTCGTGGTTTTCTTCGAGCCATGGATTTCCATGTGTAAATATGGGTTAGGTTCCCTTAGAAAGACCCCCACAGAGGGCACTCCCCCCTCTGGCCTATATCCCTAGTGTAGATAATCGGCCATCAAAAATCAACCAACCTACCTTCTTAAATGAATTTGGGCCCCTTTGCATTTAAAAAAAAAAAAAAATCCTGCATTAAACAAGGGTAAGAATGAATAAATAGCAAAAATTTTCACAATTTTGGTGATTTTGCTGGCCATGCAGGAAAATTTTTTCCATGATGACTTTTAAATGTATTTGCGAATTCTGCCGGGAAAAATCTGGAAACCGTAGGCAGATTGTTCTGGAATCTGTGAGAAGGAGGGGAGGGGGTTGCAAGCAAATAAATAGAACTCTGCTATTATATGTCTATTCATGTAACATAATGGTGTAGCCATAATATTTTTTTCGGAGTGAGAGGGAGGGGGCAAAACATCTAACAATTTTTTTCTAATTTTGGGGTGGGGGACTCCATGTTCTCCCGCCACTGTAGTAACATATTTTAGTGGTTACAAATTGAAACAATGGACTGAAAAAAATTTCAATCTGTAAAATTTTCGAAAAATTTCAGAAATTGCAAAATTTTACAAATTTAGAAAATTTTCAAATAAAATTTTTTTTTGGATTCCGGGTCCTTCCTGATTTTGGAATTCCAGATAATGGGTTCTATACTGTATTTACATTTTATGCATTTTTCAAAAATGTATTTCAGAACTGAAAAATATAATGCAAGTGTAACTTCTGTTTGAATTTGGAGTATTTAGTGTAAATTTAATTAGTTTTGAAAATTGATATTGAAACTTTTGCATATCAAATTAATCTTACTTCAAATTTATCTCTCAAACTTTTGCATATAAAATTTCTATATCAAATAATGTTAATATTGAATGAAAGTTATTTCATTATGAATTTATATATTCTTCTTTTTGTTCTTTTACAGCTCGGTAACCTCCGGATCATATCAGATCTCCCTATAAATTATGGAATAATTGTTGAAATTGATGATAAAGGAAATATTGTACAGAGTCTGCAATCTCCATCAGGCAAAATTGCTAGAATATCTGAAGTGCTTGAACACAATGGATATTTATATCTTGGTTCTTGGAGAAATCGTTTCTTAGGAAGACTCAAGCTATAGATTCTGTGATCACATTAATTTGGCAACTATTTAGTGAATGTTTATCCCATAATTTAAAATCAGCTGCACAGAATCATAAATTTATAGATATGGGGATTTAATATTATTATTTATTTTTAAGGGAAAAGAGAAATGTTTTGTTTAATCATGTGGTCATTAAATAAGTAAATATTGCATGTTTTATAGTTGTAAAATTATCTTATTGAATAATTGAAGGATAGGATTACATTCCAGTGGTTAAATTTAACTCTGTATAATGCACAATTATATTTGTTGATATTTACATTTTTTGGAAAATATGTATCTTATTTTATAATTTGGGATATATCTTTGTATTTATTTAATAAAATATAAAATTTTCCTTTTGTAAGTCAAAGTACTTTTTTTCTTCTCTCTTTCTTATGGCGATGCATTAATCATAAATGTGATTATTTAAAATTTATAATTAATAAATTCTATTTCTTACTTGTGCATTCAAACTTAAATATATATATATATTAATTTATGTAGCGCAATACTTATTTATTTCCAGTGTCACTTCTCAATGTTAATTTAACATAGAAAAGCCTATGGAGATGATAACTTTTTTATTTTTTCTTCCCACCTTTTTGTCCCTGATGCCACTCATTTTTTATTCTTTACTAATTCTAATAATATTATAAATTTAAAGTTTAAAAACGTTTGCTTGACGTCAGGGTCAAAACGGATCATAAAATGCCTTTGCATATAGGTGGATTATAATCAAGATAGTTAACATGGGCTAATTTTTATTTACATTATTCAAATACTTTTCTTAATAATTCCAAATTTCGCTTTTTCCATTGAGAATCAATGGACATTTTCTAATAAAATTTAACATTTTTCCTTCATTGTTGTAAATAATTCAAAAGCCGTAATAATAATTTTTCTATTTTTAGTTGAATGATTTTCACGTGAAACAAGAAACTGAAGTAACTGATTTGTTTTTTTAAAGAATTAAAAAGAAGATGAATATGGCGTCATAGTGGAAATAAAAATGACATTTTCAAGCAGTTTTTTAAGTTCAGATTGTAATTTTTTGACCAAACTACAGCAACCTGCATTACTGCACTGGTGAAACATTTTGAATTATACATAGGTGAATTGCATCACAAATTGACATGCGATATCGCATAAATCAAAGCCTGATGATGATACCCTGCTCCATTAATTTTGAAATGTGTTCGTCTGAATGCAGTAGTTATTAAAAAACTTTGGCATATTAAACAAAAACCTAATTTGCAGAACAAATTTAAAAAAAAAAAAAAATTTATTTCCTAAATTGTTTAAGCCCAAGAAGGGCCAGATATTAAGATATTTCATTCAATTCATTCTACATTTAATGTTAAATTTTTGTAACAAATAAGCTAAACCAACTGAACATAAAAAAATAAAAATGAAATTCATACAATATAATGCTTTAAACACCTATATACTTAGATTCCGTTCAAATGAAATTGAAATAAATCTTAGACTTTTTCCATTTTTAAGTTGTAAATATTTGTACTGCAGATTTTGCATTATGTTTATGACGACTGTACATAATATGATAAGATACATGCAAAATACAAAACTTTAAAGAAAGTCTAAGATTTATTTCGATTTTATTTGAACGGAATCTAAGTATATAGGTGTTTAAAGTATTATATTGTATGAATTTCATTTTTATTTTTTTATGTTCAATTGGTTTAACTTATCTGTTACAAAAATTTAACATTAAATGTAGAACAAATTGAATGAAATATCTTAATATCTGGCCCTTCTCGGGCTTAAACAAGTTAGGAAATAAATTTTGTTTTTTTTTTAATTTGTTCTGCAAATTAGGTTTTTGTTTAATATATATATATGTAGTAATTTGCAAAATTCTTTTGGTTGACTTTTAAATTTTACAAGTGTGCTTCTTTGCAAAGAGAAACATGCTTAAGAGGCTACTCCTCTCACACAAAAACACTTGCTCACTAATGTTAATTCTATGGGAGAAATTTTTTTTAACATCTCGTTTGCATTTCAATATTTTTAGAGGTTTTTTGCACTAGATAGCTAACGTTGATCTCTACAAAAGCTGTTGTTCAATTTTGTTTGCTAGTTTTTGTTTATGAGGATACTTTTATTTTTGAAACCGGTTCTAAGTCTTAATAAAAAAAGCTTGTAAACAAAATCGAAAAAGTAAAAAATGGCTTTTGTAGAGGTTGACCTCAGTGTTTCATAGAATATATAGGTTATAACCAGTGTTCTTGCTAGCTTTTGACAAATATAAAAAAATTGGCTAATCAACAAAGAAAAACTATAGTCGAAAGAAAATGTTAGCAACATTTTCATCATGAAACAGTGATTTTTAAAGCTTGCACTGAATTTCAAAAATCTGGATGGGAATGGGACATGACAAAAAAAATAATAATAATAATTCAGTACTCAGGGCCTCTGCCCCCTAGGAGCTATGCTCGTCGACCTCCGTACTGCCACCGCACTCTAAGAACACTCTAATTTGATCAGCTTTAAAAAGATTACGGAAGATTGAAGTATAATTCAAAAGCAGTGGTGATTTCTCTGTAAACAGATTTCCATTCATTTCCATTTGATTGGGGAATTTTAAGGCTAAATCAGATGCTGTTAGTTAAGACATCTACCTAGTGGCTGTTTTCATGTTTCGTTAAATAAGATTAGTTAAACATTTGAAAAACAGCTAATATAAAATGAACAAAGGCAACAGAGTCTTTGCTTCCCAATATTTTTCAACAACACTATATAGAAAATTATTTTAAATAAGACATTTTTAATCCCTTAATCATCGCTGGATACGTTCACAGGCAGTCATTTGTGCAAAAATTTGTCGAACTCCTCATATATTTGGCTTATACTAGCTAAAGTACCCTTGTGTTGCCTGGAATTTTAAGAATGTTTGTTTTGGAAAATCAGTGATTGTGAGTTAATTTATGTAATTTTCACTTTTTTTTTTCATTTAATCTGGATGCCAGATTACCTACTTACTTAGTAGATATAATCTGTGATCTGGATTGAGACCAAGATTAAAACCTTTTGATGAAAAGTTTTTTTCTGAGTATTTTGTTATCTAAATATTTTTTTAATAATTAAAAAAAAAAAATGGCAAGTACGAAAATTCTATGAATTTTATTTTAAAAAAATCTGAAATCTTTATTTCAGTTCTTCATTAAGAATGAGCTCTAGGGACATAAACCTTTGTGAAAATTCTAATATATATGCATATACACACACACACACATATATATATATATATATATATGGAATAGATTTTAAAATGGTGAAAACAAATTCAGAGAACCTCAATGTTAAAATATGTCAATATTTCCATGATCGGTTTTTTATCATGTTTCAATATGTTTTTTCAAACTCATATGATGTTATATATTCACCTGCTGACGTCCATTATATTTCCAATATGACGTAATATTCACTTAAAAATACATATTCGTTATTTATTTCATTTTCATTTTTCACTTGGAAATCTTGCAATAGAAAAATTATGACGTAATATTCCCTTTTTTTTAAAATTTGTCAAACTATTTATTTCAATTTCATTTTCACGAAGAAATCTTGCAATAGAGAAGTAATTGTTGTGGTAAGAATTTTATTGTGGATTTTTAATTGTTGGCAACTGCTATAACGAAAAAAGATTAAATTTGATAGGAAATTGCTGTTAAATTGGTGGTTTTTTATTAATTAAAAATTAACTATAAATTATTTCGATGTCAGATTACTTTAGTTGCCTCAGCCTTGTTTTAATACACATATATGTAACATTTTACAATTCTGGCTTCCAAACTGGATTTGTATGGAATTACAGACAGACAAATTTTCATTTTTATATATTAGATTATAGTGTCTTTGATTTTGTCGCTTCCGGATTATTTTAAATGCTTAAGCACTCAATAAATGTCAGCACTGAATTGACAAACTTGATTTTATGCTTAATTTTAAGAATTTGTAGGAGTTGGAAGATATGTGTGAATAAAAAAAAATTGAAATATCTGAACGATTTTTCTGAAAATCATACAACGATTAAGGGGTTAAATGTATTGTTTTAAATTTAAATTGAAATTTTCACCAACATTTTCTTTCTCTTAATATTCATTTGAAAATACTTTTGTTGTTAGAAAGGAAATATTATTATTTGTGCTATCTTAGAATTGGCAATGACAGTTAAAAAGATGATCTTGAAATAAATGTCTCGTGTAAATGTATTTTTAAATATAACAAATAAAAATTAATTATTTATTAATTTAATAAATATGCACAATCTCACCGACAGGGAGGCCAAATTGGTAATATGTGTATATTATATATATATATTACTCATTTGGATTAGCATCTTGCACAGGTCGGATTATAACTGATAATTCTATTCAATCCAACCTTAATCCAAAACTGACCAGAACCCGAAATCAAAGAAAATTAATCACATTTTAATGTAATGCTGACCTTGGTATGGTATATACTTACTAAATGGCATATACTATGGTATATACTAAAACAGTTTCTGAAAATTGGTCTAACTAACAGTTCAAGTTACATTGAAATTCATTCAGCAGAATCTTTTAACACTTTCCGGTCTATGCTCAAAAGTTCTACTTCAGTGCCATATGTTACTTTGTTGAACGGCGTTCGAGAGACACTCGAGCGGGACTTTAAAATTCAATTTCCCCGTTACCTACTCGAGTGCAGACTGCTCTAAGATATTAGGTGGATGTTTGTTTTCCGAAATAAAATATAGAGGTCAGCACTTTGTTCATTTTTGTAGAATGTTCTTGCACATCTATGAAAATTTTCACACAAAAGTAAATTTTACAAAATAATAAGTTTTTAAATTGTTCCTATATTTAGTGCGTTTGTTTATATTGTTTCTAAATCATATGCAGTTAGAATAACATAAGAAGTAAATTATTATTATTATATATATACTTTTTTTTTTTTTTTTTTTTTTTTGTAAAAAAGTAACTTTTTGTCTCACGATAAAATTTAGTTCACCGTTTATTGTTTCTAAAAATTTTCTGACACCATTATTACATTATGTACATACAGTCGAGTCTCTATATAACAAAATTCATTGTTCCCGTAAAAAATTTGTTATATAGAGAATGAGTAAAAATCTTATTTAATGTGTAAATTTTGAACAAAAATTATTTTTTAAGTGTTTTAATTAAGAATTTGAAATGTTTAACTATAAATATTAACCTAATATTGTATTTCTGATAGAGAATGAGTAAAAATCCCTATTTAATGTGTAAATTTTGAACAAAAATTATTTTTGAGGTGTTTAATTAAGAATTTGAAATGTTTAACTATAAATATTAACCTAATATTGTATTTCTTAATTACTTAAACAGTTTCAATAAAGAGAACAGACATTTATTTGAAAGCATAATAAAAATAAAAATCTCATAAGGAAAACTTAGATTAATTTTAGATGAAGAAATCTGTAATTTTTCGCTGTTTTGATTCCAAAATTGTTGCTCTCTCGAAAAAACTTTAGCACACTTTAACAAGGAATGAAAAATTGTATCGGGAACATTTTCTTCCATTTGAAGTCTTCTCCTTATAAGATTAAAAGAACTCATCATTTCACTGCATGATGGTTTTTTCTCTTGTTGTACATTTTCGTTTTCATGCTCATTGTCACTCTCACCATCATTGTTCATAACGCTGCTTAAAATATCACTATCAGTAGGATACTGCGCAATAGTAAGATTGTTATCCACTTTAAAAAAATCAGAGAGAGTAACATTTTCTTCGACATTTCCGCGTTCCTTAATTAATTTCCATGTCTCTTTTAAGTCTGCTAAAGCCACATCTTCGTCTTCAGAATTCGCATTATTTTTCAGTTCAGAAAAGCCGGCCTTTTTGAAGCAATTTTAAATTGTTTTTTCGATTACATCAAATCTCCAAGCTTTATAAAGTTCCGCAATACACTTTCTAAGTCTAATGATGTCTTAGGTGGAATAATTTTTGTCAGTAGCTATGATCAGTTCTTTAAGAATTTTTCCTTATAATGCATCTTTAGATTTTTTATTATTCCCAAGTCCATGGGCTGCAGTTTTGATGTGCAATTGGGTGATAAGAAAATAACTTCAACATTTTGCAGTTTTTCTCACAGTTTTGTGAGTGAGCTGGATATAATAAGCAAAGTAATTTTTCGGCATTGTTTTCTCATTTGATTGTCAAGTGCTTTTAACCATTTGTCAAAAATTTCACTGGTCATCCAGGACTTTTTATTAAAATCATAGTCCACTTCTAAGGACTTCATGCCCTTAAAACACCGAGAAGATTTATTTTTCCCAATGACTAGCATCTTTAATTTTTCTTTCCCTGTCATGTTAGCACACAACCGAATAGTAATCCTTTGTTTGCCACCAAAAAATTTATCTTCTTTAAACACCAGAGTCTTGTTTGGGAGACACTTGTAAAAGAAACCTGTTTCGTCAGCATTGAAAATGTTCTCAGGAGCGAATTCTTTTAGAATTTCTGCTACTTTAAGACTCCAGTTCTCACATGATGTCACCAGAGCATCCACACTTTCACCGCAGATAGTTTTCTGGAATAACCCATGTCTCCTCTTGAACTTTCCTAGCCAACCAATGCTGGCTTGGAAGTCAGAGTGCCCAAGAGATGAACCATATTCTAGAGCCTTTTCTAAAATCATTGGTCCCATAATTGGTAGATTCCGGTCCCTTATCCCTTTAATCCACTTAAACATTGCTTTGTCCAAATCCCTGTATTGGCACATCCTCTTTCTTTTTCACGCTGAAACAAGATCAGAATTCTGCTAGGTGATTGTCAACAAACATAAAAAATAGAGAGTCAAAGTAATTGCTGGAATCCCAAACTTTTTTGCCACATTTTTTTTTTTTAATACCTTATCAATTTCTTTTAAAATCTTCTCTTTATCACAGAGAGTTATGCAGTTCTTAGGAGACATTTTTTTGCAGAAGCAGTAAAAAAAAACATACTCCAACAAATTAAGTTTTGCAAATCTTTCACACTAAAGAAAGCCAGAAACAATAAACATCTACTCTAACTGTAAGGTTGAGAGTTTTAGTTTGGATAGATGAAAATGTGTTCAAAATGGTGACAGTAATTTGCTCTCACGGCTGCAGCTGTCAAGGGAAAATTTTTCATCCAACTAACCGTGTGCTTGCGCCGCCTTTCCCGCCCACTTTTTTGTGGAGCGCATCATGTCATGTGTTATGCCAATAGATTTCGGTAACTTTCTGGCAGTGAATATCGACTTGTTGTGCTTGATTAAAAGGGAATTTATTTTTCTAATTTAACCTTCTGAATGATCTAAGATCTCATTCACTTTAAGTTTAAATTATCTCTCTGATCCTGCTCTTATATGTGTAAAAATCCAATTGACACTCTTTTAAGAAGGATGTTGGAAGGTGTGTGGGATAGGGAGAAATGAATTCGTTGGACATAAAGAACAAGGAGATTCAAGGTAGAAAAGTAACATAAAAATCTCAGCACTGAGCGATAAATCAGGAATCAGTGATGGAAGATTGATTCCATGTGATTTGGAAGCTTTTTTAAAACTAAATAAATAAAAACATTATAAGAAAAAATTTTGTTATATGGAGACTTTTTTTAGTGATATCAAGGGAAAAGATGACTGTTAAATAGAAAAATTCGATGTATGGAGTTTCGTTATAGAGAGACTCGACTGTATTTTCAAAATAAAGGGTTTGAAATTTTAGATAAAAGAAATATATATATACTTCAAATATATATATATATTTGAAAACAGGTAAAATACCCCAGTCCACTGTAGTCACTACAACAATAAAAGGTCAGACCAGAAAGTATTAAAAAGGTTAATCTTTCACAATCTGGTTCATCTGATTCTGGAACTTTATCCCATAATTCTATAACTAAGCAATTTGGAATGATATGTTACATACTAAAACCTTCCCTGAAAAATTATCTGACTAATAGTGCAAATCCCATCAAAATCAATTCAGCTGAACTCAAGTTATAAGCAGCCAGAACATAATTCTCATTTGCATGTTACATATATATATAGTAGATAGACATAGATTCTTCTAAAGTAGTAGTACTTAAACTGTGGTTAGCAAATCACAAAGAGTTCACAATGCACCTTCAGAATGAACATTCAATGTAAATTTTTTCACATATGCAGAATCGGAGAGAAATTTTGTGAATAAAATTAAAGTAAAAATAAACAGTACTATTAAAAAATACAGTATAATTAGTTTATATATCCTGCATTCAATATTCTAAAGAGTATCAGTAATTTCAGTATAGACAGTAAATATGAAAAGGGGTCCGGGTAACTAAAAATTTAAGAACTGTTGCTTCTCTCAAATAAATATTTCAACACTAATAAAAAATATATACTGTATTTTTCGGCCTATTATCTGTGGATTATGTGTTAAAGTCCTAAATTTTTTGCTGCGTATTATAGGCCAGTGCGGATAATCTAACATTTTTTTTCCTGTGTGTTGCTAATCAGAATAATCATGAGAAGAACTAATGTTCCTGATATACAACAACAGATGATGCTAGCAGATTTCAACAATCTACTTTGGGAAAATATATCCGACATTGTAGTTCTTAATTAAGCAATGACTCCTTTCCCAACTCCAAGCTGCACGCCATAGAGCACTAACGGAGTATAATCTTGTGGGAAACATTTGTGATATTGTAACCTTGAACGCAAAAGGAGATTAGGGTCAATTTATAATCAATCTCTTTTTATGTTCACGTAAAAGTATTCTGCGGTGCAGGCTATGAAAAATGTATGTTTAATAAAGTTTTTCAAGTGTGCTTTATTATTTGTTTCTATTATACTGAAGAATTTTTCAGGTAAGTGAAATTTTAAAGTATTTTAGGCATATTTTCTGAATTATCAATTTAAAATGAAGAAATAATAAATGAAAGGTAAAAACTTAAAAATATGACTGTGGTATTAATACCAGAAATATAAAAATTTAATGCAAAATATATTTTTCCTTATTTTTAAATTATTTCGTAATGTTTGCTTTCTTAAAAAAATTCCTGAGGATTTGCATATCTACTAAAAATTTTCCATTTCTGTTTATAAATTTATCATTGTTTTATGCATTTGATGAAGTAAAAAAAATATCACTTTTATCAAGCAGTTTATTGGCGACTAACATCATCTATTGACCAGATTTGAAATTTCCATTTCCAGTGCGGATTATAGCGCTGTGCGGATAATACGGCAACATTTATTTTAAATAGCGAAAAAATATGCTTGCAGATTATATGCTGATGCGGATAATAGGCCGAAAAATATGGTATATACATACTAAAAAGCAGCCTTTCATCCCTTTGGGGTCGATAAAATGAGTACCAAGCTTGCTTGGGAGCTAAACACCGAGGGTCTCGCGTTAGGTTGACCACCTGGCCGGGACGCATGCTGCATAGCACCTTGGAGCCCAGGGTCAAGAAAACAGAGATGGGCACTGTCGGCCCTGATCCTTCTTGAATTGTATAGCCACAGAGTTTAGTTAGTTTAGTCATACTAAAAAGAATATATACCAAATATTTAATAACAAATTTTATTTTAGTAACATTTTTGAACGGACAAAAAGTAAACAGACAAAAATTCGTTTGAGTTTATAAAAGTAAATCTGTTAATATGAATAAATGCATCTTTATGTATAAATGGCAACAGTAAAATATATTTGGCACTGCTCTTTTAGCTACTTTCATAATTATCAACAGGGTAATGTTCATGATATTGCTGAACATGTGCTTTGATTTCATTCAACTGTTCTTGAATATGAGGAGGCATTTCATCATAGACATCTCTTAGCATCTCTTCTATTGGGGCTTTTTTAAGCTTTTCTGCTTTTACAACAGTTTGCATAACCTGTAATATATATATAAAGAACATTTTGTTACATAAATTATAATGAGGTGGAATTCGTCGAAATAAAGTTTTAAAAGGTCCAGTTTTAATATTTTTTTTAATCAAGATTGATAATAACTCCAATTATCTTGAAATAAGGTACAGTATGTAAACACTGCTTGACAGTGTGGAAATTATATGTAATAATGTATTAACACTTTAACTAATAATTTAGAAACATTTGCATACTAATATATTTTAAAGTACCAGAATTTTTTTAATAATTAATCGTAAGTGTGTTACAAATTGTAAGATTTCCTTCAAAAATAATAAATTTCAAATATCTCCATTAATTATAAATATTAATTTAAATGAAATGTTTATTTAGTAAACAATCTCAAAAGAAATAATCCTAACTTTCTTATTTTTTCTATTTATTTCTGATATTCAATGCAGAAAATATCATTTATTTAAATTTTCTTTCTTAAAAATAATTACTATATTTCAATATTAATGTAAATAAAGTGTATTTCCTTGCAGAAACTTTCCGAAAATCGGACAATAGCTCATTTTCTCAAAGTCTAAGATTAAATTTTAATTTTCCAAATTAATAAATTTTTAACATTCAATCTTTATTCAATAACGGGTTGATCCAGCGAAAATTTGGAGCCTATTTAGGGCCCCTTCACAAAAATCCATTTAATAAAACAATTCCCTTCACAAAATTCCTTTTAATAAAACAGGCTCTTTCACAAAATTCCATTCCATAAAAACATACTTTTCATTGATTATTTTTATTAAAATGTTTAATAATTAAACAAAATAAGCTCACTAGAAAGGAAAACTTTAGCTGAAGGATTTAAAGAAGTTATTATTAATAAATGTTTGGTTTGAATTTGAGAAACTGTATTTCATCTTTCGTGACAAAATGTTATTTTTCACAAAAACAATAATAAATTTCACAAAAATAACTTTTATTTTTCACAAAATGTAAATGGGTCCCAAGAAATAAAACCTGTGTTGACCCCTGAACAAATAAAAATATTTCTCCTTTCTTCACTGCAAAATTTTCATCCAATTCGGATAAAAAAAAAAAAAAAATTTTTTTTACTTATTTTCTGTCACTTAAATGTCACACCATTAGACTTCTGTCAAACAGTGCCTTGCCATCTAAATCTCCCTCCTTCTCTTCTTAAAACCATCTTTTGAGTCATGTGACAGTGTCAAGGTCATCACTAGTGCTTTCCTGAAGTTTGTTGTCGCTACTCGCAGTAACTTCTTCTTTAAAACTCTGTTCGGCATGCTCAGATTAATCGAAGGGCATAGGTGAGAATGAGGAATGTTTTCTAGTTTCGACCATATCTAAGAAAGCCAGTACATAGCAACACATTTCTTGTACACTGGGGTTTGGCAACAGCCTATTTTCTTGCATACTCAGCACATAGTAACAGAAGTTCTTGCATGCTCATTGGCTGTGCTGGATACACATGAATTTTGGCACTAAAAAAGATCTGGAAAACTGTGAAATACCTCTGTAAATAACCACTGGTGATAGAGGACATGGGTACAAGTGCCTGGGCCTTCGAACCGAACAATCTTCTGGCACAGGAGATTGCTGATAAACATCATAGACAACAGATGCTTTTTGTGCAACTGCACTTACAGCTTTTCTCATCAAAAAGTATACCTTACTTATAAATTGATTCTTCAAGAAGGAATGCTTAAGCTATAAAACAGTTTCCCCCAGGTTTAAAAAAGGGCAGGGTGCTGCTTGTGGGAAAAGGGCACTTTTGGATTCCTAAGGGCATTTCTTGAAATTTTTAAAGGCATTCTTTTGATTTTTAAAACTACTTTTTAATATTTAATAGATAGAACACTATTTTAAAGACAGCAATGAGTCAGTTTTTACTATGCAAGTAAGTTTTTTAATAAACAAAGGAGTAAAAGCACTTTTTTCAGGTGGGGCAACAAGGGAGCTAATTTTTTAAATGAGGGGCAAGAGGGGTGCTATTTTGTAAATCTAAGGGCAGGCAGGGTGCAGCACCCTCCTGAAACTGTCTGGGGGAAACTCTGATAAAACATTCCTCATTTTTGCCTATGCCCTTGCTGTATTGTGTTCAGGGTTGTAAAAAACCCAGCCCAGGCGGGTTTTATTAAAAAACCCGGGTTAAATGGGCAATTTTCCCTGGGTAAATTGGGTTAAAATGACAAAATGTGGAATATGATTCCACCTTCCTCCCAAACAATAATCTTCAGGGTTGTCACTGTATAGGGAAAACTGGAAAAAGTGAGGGAATTTAAAAATGAATATTAAAAACAAGAAATGTTACTAAATTTTGGTACTTTGCAAAATTTATCCGTTGAAGTTTTGAAAATTCGCAGAGGAATTGCTCGGGGAAAATTTAATTTTTTGCTTAGGAAAGCACAAGGAATTTGATTGCCGAAAAAAGTGGCAATCCTGATCTCAAATACAATCTTTGTGAACACTTCATAGTCTTAATAAAGATCTCAATATTTTTCTCTGTTCTTAAAATACACACATATATATATATGATCCCTTTAATTTAAATAACAAACAAATTTTAAATTGCAAAGCTATCAATTGTGTGTTATTTAATAATAAAATATAAATATAACTTTAAAAAAACCTTGCTCCTTTGAAATTATCATAAGACTAGAAGGTAGCCCGTCAGAATGACGTGTTTGCATTTTCAAAAGAATGATATAGCATTGCATTATAAAAATAATTATGAAGTAATAAATTTTATCTTATCTGACTAATAAAATAAGGTGGGAATAAAAAAGTTATAAAAACAGTCCATTTATAATTGAAACTTAATTTGCAAGAAAGAACTTCACTCACAAAATTTAAAGTACTTCACAAAAAACATGCAAATTAGAATTAATAATGCTATTTAAAAATATATTGTCAATTAACTTTCGTCTTCGTTCATTGCTTTAAAAAAATCAATAACCTTCAATTTCTTATAAATCATAATAATAATAATACAAAAAATTAAATAAGAGTCCTTCACGGATTAATTGCCGATAGCTGACGCCAAAATAATAATTATATAACTTATATTTTAAAAAGTTTAACTCAGATTAAATCCTCATTTTTTTAAAAACATGCATAAAGAAACCTATAATAAATTTTGATCATTAAAAATGATCCTTTATCACTTAAGTAAGTTGTAACTATTAATTGCATTAACAGATTTTTTTTTTTCTCAAATTCTTTTATTAAATTACAAATTTATTTTCCCTACAAAATACAAAAATGCAAAATTTTATTTCCATTGTTATATATATATATATGTACCTTGGAACAAAAAGGGCCAATGTCCAAAATTGAGACTTAGGGCCTATATCCCACGTGCTGATAATTGGCCGACATAAATACAACCAACCAAAATTGAGAAATTTGAGTTAAATGCACGAATGAATTCAGGATGCGATATAAAGTAATTGTTAAAAGGGCCAAAGTCCTCCCAATAGTAGATCATTGAGAACAAAATATTTTTTCGAGGCCAATGTTACTTACTGTTAATGTAAAAATGGCCAATTTAAAATGTAAAAAAAAAACCCAAATCAATTTAACATTCATTAGATTGTAGTGAGAAAAACATTACTGAATTGTAAAAGGTACAACTTTGAAAATAATAGTACAGAAATCGTAGCAAGATTCTTAAACTTCCTCAAACTTAAATTGGGTTTCCTGCCATTTGAGAAAAATGGACATTGGCCCTTTTTGTTCCAAGGTACAGATATATATATATATATATATTCTACACGGCATTAAGTATCCCTGATAGTCTAATTATATTTTATAAGAAATACTATTCATTCCCCTTTTCCCCCCCCAATGTCTTCAGAGTTCAAAGAATTTCTAAAGAAACTTCTTTTTTATTTTAACTACGACAGATGGCGCCAACAAAGCTCAAAGTTCAGAATGAATGCGATACAAATGAATGTTTACTACTTATGGAGAGAGAGGGCCAAACGAATTTCAACTATAGTTATCTCAGAATATGTACATAATTAAATGTAAGTCATCTCTCAAATGTTAATTTATTTTGAATAATCTTTCTACAAATGTAACTTTTATGAAGTTTAATTCAAAAAAATAATTTTCAATAAAAATGGCCGAATGGAATACGATAAAGCGAAGTGGAATCCGGATGAGTTCAACCCCGGAAGCGTTATACACTTTGTTTCATTATATATATATAATTAGCAAATGTTGATAAAAAATATCTTACAACAAAAATTTTTCTTATATGTATATACAGGGTGTCCACTCTTAATGGTGTTCAATGGCTAATTCCTAAACTGTTAGTCATAGACATATAGCTCCAATTACAAAAATGTTTTAATTTGAGGCAAAGAAATATTTTAAAAGCGATTTGGGTCAATAAAAACATTTCTTAAAAAATTACGAAATTTAAGTTTTTATACGGACCCCGGTCCTATAAGTTATATTTAATAAAATTTTCCTATTACACTGACAAGACAGACAAAAAAAGTCCGGTTCATATAACACTAAAATTGACTGAGTTATGAAACTTTAAAAATGTATGACTTATACCACTTTTCTGCATATGAACACAAATGAATTTGGCCATGCTTTGAGGGTTCATATCCTAAGCGCTTAAAGTATTCGAAGAACTTTTTATGTGTATCTGCGCTTTGAAAAAAATAGTATAAGTGTTACGATTGAGTTAACTTTTATTAAGTTTCAGATTGGCTAAAATTATTGTATTATAACATATGTTTTATTTTGTAAGGATTTGAGACTATTTCTTTTAACAAATATTAAGTTATTTTATTTAACTTCAACGATCGTATGTATGTTTTCCCAGTTCAAAATCTGTACTCAAAATTGAACTCACTTTCAAATATCTGATCGAGATTAAATTTTACATGTATACTGACGTAAATTTGATGATAATCTAATATTATTATGATTTTCGATGGTTACCATCCATACTTATTTTACAGGATAACACAAAAAATTTCGGATAAATTACTGTCAAGTTTAAAGAAGTTTAAGAAAAAGTTTTAGATTAGATAACACAAGACTGCGATGGTTGTGTTTTTTTAACTTTTATGTATTTTTTAGCACTGAATCCGAGAATTAGTACCTTAATTTTTAACCATCATCTCAGGATGTTTTGCAAATCATAAATTGTAAAAGTTAAAAAATAAAAAAATCAAATACTATAAAATAGAGGAGACGGCTGAGTTTTTTAACTTTTGATAATTGATTTTAATGTACTGAATCTGAAAATGACCTTCATTTTTAACCATCACGTTATAATTTTTTTGCAAATCTTAAATGTCAAAGTTAAAATATAGCAAAAATCTGATACTATAAAACAGATGTAAAACTTTTTTTATTTAATTTTCCTGACGTGATGGTTAAAAATGAAGGTCATTTTCGGTTTCAGCAGTAAAAAGTACATAAAATAATTTAATAAATATAATAAGTTTAGTAAATATAATACTCTTGAAGCTAACTGAAAAGCTTAAATTTACGTTTTAAATTAAAAGCTAAAACGTTTTAAAATTATAGGGTTCCCAATCTAAAAGTGCAAGTAAATTAGTAAAAATATATTTTCTAAGATTCAAAGAAGGGAATAAATAAAACAAAATAACCATAAACAACAAACACATTTGTTCCTTTCCAGAAATATATTTAAAAAAACCTGGGCTTTTTAAACGGGTTTTTTTATAAAAAACCCAGCCCGGTTGGGCAGCTGGACGGGTACCCGGACAGCTAACCACTACAACCCTGATTGTGTTACACTATTTCAAACATAATGGCATTTATATACATTACTGAGTTGCACTACAAGATGGTTACTATAGAACATGTTACATATAGCATTTAACTGTACATGTATCATCAACTTTTACGTGTAACGTCAATTTCTGAGATGCACAAAACATGCTTTTTGTAGAATATTGAGTGCAAAGCATGTAACATTCATTTGCAGGGTCACACAAAAGAATTTCGTTATAAAACGGTCTACGGTTAAAAACTGTTTTCATTTTCACTATATTTTAATTATGTTGCACTGTTCCAAATATGATAAAATTGATACATTATTGAGGTGCACTACTTGCTGTAGAATATGATGTGCATATCAATTATAGCAATAAAGACACATAAAAGATTTCAGATACACTGTATCCAAATTATTGTCTATTAGGGATGATTGCTGGAAGTTCAGTTTCAGTTATGGTGCGCATTTATAAGTTTAACTAAATTTCTGCATACTATGTGGTGTGTATAAATTTTAGGGATCACACACAAAAGAATGAGTAAGCATTACTAAGGATTGACATGAATTTCTTAACGGTATTTTTAAATTTGAGTTATGCATTTTCAAACTTAACTATATTTACAATACTAAGAGATGTTTATTGAATATAAATAAAATCATATACAGGGCAATGCAAAGAACGCAGCTTATGAATAGTAACTCTTGAATGTGAAATTTCCGAAGTTTTAAGCGTGTTTTTACTGAATTAAATTTTATCTTAATATGCAACATGTATAAAAATCTGTAGTAATATACAGAGCTGTGCAAAAGAATTTAAGTATAATAAATAAGATTTATGTGTTAACATAACTTTTAACACAATCTTATTTATTATATTTTATGGTGCAATTTCCTAATATATGTTAATGAATTTAAATATGTTTCCACGTGTTGGTAGAAATTTCTGAAGGTGAATTTTCAGTGGTATTATGCGTTTTCTTACTAAACTAAATTTTAGCATAACATGTAGAATATATATACAAATCTACAGATTATATACAGAGCTGTACAAAAGAATTAGAATACCTTTCCAGCTATGAGCAGCAATTGCTGAAAACTAGTTTTTAAATGTGTTATGCAATTTCTAAAATGGTTACTTAGGTACCTTATTTATCTTACTAAATGGAAATGTTTTGTTAAAGTATTCTGGATGTGTTGGAAAGTGTTATAATTTATGAGGCATTATTTTTCTTTCTTGGTTTTTCAATTTTATTTTATTTGAGTTGGGATTCATATAAGGAGCTGTGCATATATAAGGTTATTTTAGGAGGGAGGGGGGTCTGGCAAATGATATTGTAAGATATCTCTTGGGTGAGGAGGGGTTTGTCTTTTGATATCGATATCATTTTTGATCCAACCAAAATTTTCTCTTTTTATTTGTAATTTGTTCTTCACATCAAAGTAGCCTGATATCTATTTTTATGGAAATAACAAAGTTATTAAATTCCAAAATATGGAATGCCACAAGGTTTGGCATTCCTATTCTTTTGTTATATGTGTATGAAGATATAATTTGCTGTTCGAGAAACCAACTGCGAAGTATGCTTGAAATGATATCTGTTTTGTTTACTGGTAAATAAATGCAAAAGAATGTTGTCCACCTGTTCAGTTGATAAGTTCTGTCTGTCCCATCACTCCCTCCTGTGAGGGGGCAAGTACAAAGACATTGACATTACTTAATAAAGAGCTCTTATTAAATATTTTTAAATAGTAACTATTTCTAAGTGTTATTTGATATAAAGTTATTTCATATACAAAGTGATATTTTATTGACTTCTCTTCATTTGAATCAATAAAGTATGCAAATAATAAATGTATAACCATATCTGTACATCACTCCAAACAAAAGAAAAAAATTCAAAAAATGAAAATTTGATTTCTTGATATTGATAATGATAACATTACCAGGGATAGGGGGTGTCGATGAATGATAACGTATGATATCATAAGGGGGGCCAAAATTACCAAAAAGTTGATAACGTTATATATGTATAGCCCCTAAATATAAATTTAATCTTGCAAAATATTATAAATGTTATATTTTAAATATAAATAATAAATTTTGAAGTAAACTTATGAACAAAAATCTTTATCATCTAATAATGAATTATTATTTCTAAATATCAATTATTTGGGATTAAATTAGTATATTAATTTCATGCATAATGTTTACAATTTACTTTATGATCATTAATTTTCATTTTGGCCTATATTTAAGAGTTTGGGTGATATTTTTTAGATTTGTTTATAAATTTTAAACTTTAATATTTGACATATTTCAATTCTTCACCAATCTCAGATTTTCGACTCTGACATAAGAGTATAAAGAGGAAAAGTAAAGAGTGTTAGTAAATCACGAAACTTTCACATGAAATCAAAACAAGCATTTATCATTCAGATTATATTCTCCATTATTTCTTAACATAAATATATTTATCCTACTATTTCATCCCTGGCTCACTTAAGATAGCTTAAAAATCTATGGTACATTGCATTTAATTGTTTTGATTTTTATAAGCTCAAAACATCTACCCAAAGTATCATTCCAATAAGGGTGATGATTCTTGTACATATAATGACCTTAATAACATCAACTAAGCAATTATACAAGCTGGTAAATAAGAATGGTCAAGCAAATGCATAATTCTCAACTTTATAACATTCATGGAAAAGATTAAACTATAATTTTTTAGCATAAGTTTACATTGGATAAAACAACTAAACATGCGATTCATATGGGTACACCTACATTATAAACACCTGCAGGTTTTCAAGCAATTTTCCCATATTGTCCCTCACTATTTTAAATGACATATTAAAACTATTACTTACCCATCATACGTAGTATAGGGTAAGTCTTGTAATCGTTTTAAAAATCGAAAAAAAAATTTTGACGGATTTACACGTTTCAGACACTAGAGATTCTGAAAAACATATTTTTTGAAAAAAGAATTTGCCGCCCGTCGGGATGTGTATGTGTGTCTGTAAACACTCTATCTCCCGAACAAATTGAGATAGAGTCTTGAAATTTGGTGTGTACTTAGGAAGTAATAATGGGGAAAAGCCTATTGAATATCAGTGACCTTGATTATCTGGAACTATTTTTTTCGGACTCTTAAAATATTCGTTCTGATAAAAGATATACAAAAATTTTCGAAATTGTTTATTTGAAGGAGTGAAGATAAAAGACAATAAAAAAAGATAAATTTTGCATAAAGAAGGAAGTCGATCGGATAATTAGTTGCCGAGATATTTGCAATCTTATTTTTCACACTCTTGGATTTTTCATGACCCTGTATTTCATTCAAATTTCAATTCAAAGGTATATTTTAATTGGAAATGAGACACTTAATCCGACGCAGTAAACTGTTAGTTAATATGATTATAATTTTTTTAGTTATAAGGATGTTTCTTTTACGCAACTCGGCATTACTCGATTATCCCGCCGACCAAAAAACTGTCACCAAACTATAAGATTAAATGCCAATAATGGCTTATCGTAAATGTCAAGCATTTAATGCATCTCCATACCTATAAGGGTGGTTACCATAGGGGGGACCCTGTTCTCTCACCAGATACCGCCAAGTATGTCGCCAACTTGGCAATATATCACCAAATTTGGCACCCAAAATTAGTCAGCAAAAGTGAGGCCAAATTGGAGGTATCTCTAATATTTCGCCAAATTCCCATAGACTTCCATTGTAAACCAATAGTGTTTACTTGCTTAAAGAAAATCAACAAATTGAGGTATTTTAATGCAACAAAAAGTAATATTACCTTAAGGGATTTTATTAATTATATTTAAGGGAGTCCAAGTAAATTAAATTATGAATAAAGTAACATGATACAATGCTTAGCATATATCACATGTTTTATTTTCATATTTTATATTATGTATATCCATGATGGGTAAGTATTATGGTGCCCCCCCCCCCCCCCCCCCCCCGTGACTAGTTTTAAATAGTGAAAGATTTTTACATGGCACTTGCATGTGTTATCAGTTTTCTTTATGGTTGATGTTTCAGGTTAATGAATTGATAGAACTATTCATTAACTATACGTATTATTACCTGTTTCTTAGTCTCTTCTTTCCAAGCTTTTTCTTTTACATCATCCCACCAGCCTTGATTCTCCATATATTTTCTTAAACGAGATATAGGATGGTCTTTTTGATGCCAAAACCGGACTTCATCTACAGAGCGGTAAGCACTGCTGTCATCAGAAGTACTGTGATGACCAATTCTATAAGAAAATAGAAATAAATGTAATTTTTTTTTAAAAACATATTTCTGATAGAAGGTATCTGTAGAGAATTTTTAAAGAAATGAATCCTTCTTGATATTTTTCTTATTTATTAGAACAGTCACAAAAACACAGATCTTGACATTTACAACACTTCACACACAATGAAACATGCAGTTGCAAAAGTTCTGGTTTCAGAATCAAATTTCACTAGTTAAATTTAACACTCTAATCAATATACTTTCATCACACGAAAGCCTTAAATTACATTATAAAATATATCCCCTGCCTATATTGGGTGCAGATAAATTAAATAGAATATAAAAGACAATAATGCAACAGGAGCACCATGCCCCACGTAGCACTCTCAGAAACCAAAGTCAACTAACTGATGATGTCATAATTATCACTACAACACTAGGGCTACTAGAGATACGAGCTGAAACATCTACCATTGATGTTCCTTTAGGTTTGCCATATGTACCCAGTGCCCATTATCTTCTATGTAAACTCAGAGCAATGGTGCTACATTTTGACAGTTATTTTTTATTAATTACACGTTATAATTAGTTACGAAATTTATGATGGGAGGTTGTTTCGTGATGAATTGTTCAAACCATTCTAGAAAAGGACACAGAATGTTCAAATTTCCCGAAGAAAACACAAAAAGAAATAAGTGGATAATCAACTGTTGTCGAGATAAATGGCGGGATTTATGAAAGCACCAAATTTAAAAGTCTGTTAAAACATGTAAAAGTGATTGATGATTACGATTCTTTTTAAATTTAATTATTTATTTATGTTTATAATATTTACATAAGTGTATAAATATACATAAGAGACAATGATTATTTATACTCTTAATGTTTTGCAAACTTTTGAAGGTTATTAATCAATATTTACGAGATTTTGAATTATTTATTTTCTTATTAATCTCATTAATTATTTACTTTTTCTCACTACAAAGTCTGAAATAGAGCAAAAAATTAAAAAAAAAATTATGAACTTCATGTGTTGGAGAGAAATGGATTTTTCTTACTTTTGTTTGCAGGGGCGAGGGGGGAGGGGGGTTAGATTACTTGATTTATTTTTACTATAAAACATGTAGGACATATTTTATTTAAATTATAGATTTAAATATCAAACTGTTTATTGAGCCGAAGGGGAAAATTGGGAAGCTGAATTTTATGAGAATTATTTTTATTTAAGTGATGGTTATATAATTTTAAGTCTTTCTGCACCTTTTTAATTCTCTAAAAAATTCATAAATAGGTTAAACACTTTATTATTATTATTACTATTATTTTACAGATTCAGAAATTTATAATACGGAATAATTTGCTTATTTTTTTAATATTTAAAATATTTTAGGAGAGTTTCATAAATTAATCAATTATTAGTATAAACAGTGAGTTAATGTAAAAAGGAGGATATAAATGGCAAATTTCAGTTAACAGCTTTAAGTACACAACATGTTAATACTTGTTCATGAAATAATCTGCAATCTTGTTGCTGTTCAGGAATTTGAGTTTAAGAGCTCTACCAGTTACCCAAAATAACTTTATGATACATTTTCTTAATTTTTAAACGTAAAGACATAAAACTAGCAGCTCTGATTACTGAAGTGATTTTGAATCAAAATGAGATTTCCATTTTTTAATAAATAAATAATTTATCGAGTTATAAGCAATTGTGGTCACATGACAACCGGTTTTTCTTCTTTTTTGCGGTGTCGCATCTCTACCAATTACCCAAAATAATAATAATAATAATAATAATAATAATAAAAAATTGATATCTTTGCCCGAAATGTTACCACTTTATCCATTGAAAACACTGGTGTTGGAGAAAAATTTTAAAGTTTAGGAAGTTGGGGAAAGGGTAATTTTATTTATTTATTTATTTTGGTGGGGGTGGGGGGGAGGGGAGGAAGAGGTTGATTAGTTATTTATCGACTCACAAATGGGGCAGAAAGAAAAATTAAAGTTTTGAAGATTAAGTTTTGCATGGTAGGAAAGACCGGGATAGAGGTAATTTCAGGTGGTGGGAGGATGTTAAATAATTATTTATTGTTATTGTTATAATAAAGTAATAAATAGAGCAAAGAAAGTTTTAAAAATTAAAAACGTTTGAAGATTTTTAATTTTGTGAGTAAGGAGTGCCAAATGAAGGGAGAAGCAGAATTTTATGGGGGGAGGGGGGTAAGTAAGTTCATTAGATGACTTATTAATTACTTTTACTAAAGACTTAAAATTGTACAGAAAAAAATTCAAAATTAAACAGTCTAAAGATTTAAATTTTTTTGTGCCAGGAATAAGGATGGGGAGGCTACGAGGGAAGCGGCCATATCAGAAGGAGAGAGGATTTTAGATGATTAATTACATATTATTATAATAAAGGAACAAATAGCAGAAAAAAAAAAGAATTCTTTTAAAGTTTATGAACAGGGGGGGAGGGCAAAGGGGAAGAAGCAGATTTTTTTTAAAGGGGGGAGAGATTATTAGATGACTTGTTATTTACTTACTTTACACATCGAACAAAAAAAAATTAAGATATTTAAACCCTTTAAATTTTGTGTGTTTGGTATTGGGGGGAAGGGGAGGGGGAAATGTGAATTTTGGTGGGCTAGGGAGGAAAAAATTATATGATCGCTTATTTAGTAATTATTTTAATAAAGTGACAGATAGAGCAAAAACAAAGTTTTAAAAAATTACAGTTTTAAAAATTTTAAACTGTACTGGGTATTGTGAGAAGGGGGAGGGGGTTAGAGAGGGAAGCAAAATTTTGGGATAGAGGAATTTAGATTAAATTTTAACGAAATTTGTATGATCATACTGTTACAATAAAATAATAAATAGTGTAGAAACTTTTTTAAAAATTAAGGAATTTTAAGGATTTTTATATTTTGGGTACTGTTCGAGGGGGAGGGGGAGCAAAAGATGGCAAAGAAAATTTTGAAAAGAGAGGTATTTAGTTGAATTTTTCCTTAAATTGGAAATTCACTGAAATGTAGAAGAGTTTCACATCTGATTAAAAATCAGAGTTTCAAATTAAGGACTTTTAGCAGATTTTGCATAAAAATAAGGACTTTTAAGGACGAAAAATTATTTTTGAAAAATGTAAAAATTTTCAAAGACCGTACGATCTTCATAATAGAAAAAGTTTCCTTCTTGTACATACTTGCATGATGCATTGACTTAGTGCAAATAATATATGATAAACAAATTTCTTGAAATCGCCAATAAGGCGCTTATGTCACCAAGAAGCAGGAGTGCACCCAAAGTGTACCTAAATATGGCAGTGATTCTCCGCCCGTAACTCTAGAGGCTGTATACAACACAGCACAAAATGCATAGTGCTACCATCTATTAACAAACAGAACTATATCATAAATTTGATTCCTAATTGAATGAATTGCACTGAACAGTATCATATGACATATTTTAGAATAAGTAAACTTCATTAAAGTGATTTTAAAAATTAATTTTTACATCTGAAAAACGAAAAGTAAATTTTTAATTTTTTTGTTTGAGAAAGAAAGTTCATAATAATTTCCTGATATTTCAAATTCCCTAGAAAATTAATCTTTACAACTTTTTAAAAAATAATAATCTTTCTAGGAATTCACAATAAATTATATTATTAGTAAGAAAGGAACAAATACACATGCATATCGATAATTCACACCTAAAATGATGAACATCAATTTTTAAGATTATGAATTCTGAGAAGAAACTGCATAAAGGTCTTAATAATAGACTTTGACAAGTTAACTAGCAACTAACTGACATATGAAATGCTTGTTTATTTTTTTAATACTGCTAAATTACACTTTTCTGTAAATGTAATTATGAAAAAATAAAATAATAATAACATTTATATGAGCTATATGAAGAAAGTAAAACTTATTTCACAAAAGACCAATGTAATTTCAAAAAAGACCAATGTAATTTAACAAAGACCAATGTAATCTTTGGTTTTATGTCACATAAATTACTTTTTTAAACTACACTTAAAATCACAAACTATTTTAGCTTTAATATAAAACTAAAAACTTTGATAACAATTTTATTGAATTGATGAATAGTGACATTAGTCATTGTACCTGCATAGATATATAAACATACTAGAAAACCCACCTGGTGTTGGCTGTACTAACCCAGGCAGAAGAGGCAACACTGACGCTATTTACAAAGCCCGGATCCAAAGGAAATACTGGTTTGCTGACGTCATCAACCATGGCCAAAGAGAAGTTCATCCCAATTCCCCTGTTTTGGCTCTCCTTATAGTATTGTACTAAAGGGAGTAAGCTTTGTACCGTGTGTGTGTTTTTTAGAAACAACATCCTTTGTAATGCTATTACAGTTCTGATGGATATTATTAATATTTTGATTAAAGACTGGATTGTTCCTCAATTAAGGTAAGTACTAATTTAAAATATATATTTGCCATTTTTGTGAATATTAACAATATTATTAACTTTCTTTTAAAATATGTGCCAATTATAGCATACACATGCCATTGTGCATGTGTATGCTTAATGCCACAGCTTTGTTGAAGCTTGTGATATAAAAAATATTGGTATTACTTTTGCACACTTAGTTTATTTAGTAAACAATTAAGCTGTCGTGCAATAATTTTTATGCATTATTTAGTATTCAATATAAATTGCTTCATTTGCAAATGTAACACTTTTTAGTTAAAAACTGACTTTGTTTATGCCAGGGCCGGCGCTAGACATTTTGCCGCCTTAGGCGAGCATTATTTTGCTGCCCTTATGACATAATAGTTTTTCACGAATAGGGATTTTAGCCGAATATCGATTGCCAAATATTCGGCCAACAGGTAAACCGAATACCGAATATTTGGCTAGTCGAATAGTGACTATCAAGCTGAATACCGAATATTCAGCCTGTCGAATTGTGACTATTCGGCAGAATACCGAATGTTCGGTATGCCGATTACTTTTAAATTTCAGAATTAGAAAGTATTAAAAAGCTAAATTTTTAAACAATTTAACATAATATTTAACACACATACTTCCATATTGATATGCAATATCTTTTTACAAGTAAATTCTATACAAAAAAAATTATCCTTTGAATTGTTATTTAAGAAGAGGATAGTTTTAAAGCTTAATTGATAAAATTTTAAATTGTTAACTAGTTAATTTTAAAAACAAATGAATAAAATTTTCTTATATTCTAAAACAAATATTTTAAAAACAAAGGGAAATTTTGAAGGAGTTGGATGAATAATTGTACAGTCATGTACTGTTTATTTGTCAGGAAGGGACTGAAATCGTCATTATTGGTTAATTTTCTTACGCGATACCTTTCAAATAGCAAATAAAAAATGTAAAAGCCTTCTCTTTTATTTAAATATAATTCTATTTCTAATTATTAAATATATTTATTAGACAGTTAAAAATAGTAGTTGTTTTAAGGTTTTTAAAAATGTCTTTTAAGTATTTTTAAGCTTTTTAAAAAGGTCTGGCCGAATATTTCGATATTCGGAAAAACCGAATATTCGGCCAAGCTGAATATTTGGCATACTTAATAGTTTGATATGTGGCCTAACCGAATATCTGGTAGTATGGCCAAATAGGCCGAATGCCGAATAGATACCGAATATTCGGTGCATGCCTGTTTTTCAACACTACTCAAATGTTTTTTAGAATACTAAACTAATATGCTAATTATAATTTATTTTGAAAACAAGTATATATCAAATTAATTTACATTTTTAAAATAATCAAATTACTTAAGAAATTTTGCATCTTGTAAAAAATAACAACAGCAAGCTTGAAACTAAATTAATAAAAATGTAATCGCATCCTAATAATATTTATAAGAAAGTACCGTATCAGGAATAAAACTGACTCTTAAAAAAACTCATTCTCCTTAGGGAAAAAACATTTATTAAATCGACGTTATGAATACTTCATAAAATCTCAGTTACAGTTGACAAAGGAATTACATTTAAAATAAGCATTATTGATCCATAATATGTCAAACAATTAAAATAAATCAAATTACGTATAAAATTTGTATATGAATTACAAAATACAAAATAATGATATCAGTAACATATACAGGGTTGCCACGCTTCAGGGAATTTTCAGATCATGAAATTCTTCGGTACCAGTATTTTCTTATGTATAAAATCTCTCCTTAAATAAGACGAAATTTCGTGTGTTTAACATAGATTTATTTTTCTATAAACAAATACTGATATTATACCTGGAAAATTCCCTGAAGTGTGGCAACCCTGATATACCTTTTTAAAATCATATAAGCCAAAATAAAATCCCACTTTGAATAATATTTAAAAGAAAATAACTTTAAAAATAAGATACAACTTCAATATCTAATTTGTATTGATTTTTCTTTAGCAAAGTCATTTAATATAATATCGAAATCAATATTATAAAATTATCACACTTTCGGGTCAAAAAGAGAAACACACAAAAAGAAATCACACAAGAAGTTCTTGCTTAAATTAGAAATTATGATATGATGAGATATTTACATGATCATATGAAATATGATACATGACAATTTGATTTCACGTTAGTGATATTTACAAAAAACACAACTACCAACAGTGAAATAATAAGTCAATATTATAAAATTATCACACTTTCGGGCCAAAAAGAGAAACACACAAAAAGACATCACACATGAAAATTTGATTTCACATTAGTGATATTTACAAAAAACACAACTACCAACAGTGAAATAATTCAATATATAATTAGCTCTTTATCAAAATCGTTTATTATATTTTCATCTGCTAGAATAATTTAAATTTAATACCAATTCTCGATCCAAAAGTGATTAAAAAAAAGTATTTAAACAATTAAACAATACATCAATATCTTGCATAAAAGTAAAAGGAAAAAATAATTGTATCAAGAACAAATTAATTTCATGCTTTTTTTCAAAATATACAATGTTGCCGGTACTTAAAAATAATTAAATATTCAATTATATACATGTTCGTTAAAAATATAATTATACATACAATGGCACTACTACTACAGAAAATAAAAATTAAAACGACTAGCATAAATAAAACACAAATTTTAAAACTTAAATTGACTTCTTTGCAAAATTGTTTATTCTGATGGCGTAATTAATATTTTAAGCAATCGTATTTTCAGATTCTAGAATAGCTAAATATGAAGCTGTCTTAATGTTTAATCAATTTTTTAAATCAGTAAATGAACAAACAATTTTACCACAATCAAACAAGGCACTCAAATAAAAATAGACTAAAGAATATCAAGCTTTCTTGATGTTTAATCAAATTTTTAAATCGGAAAATGAACAAACAATTTTGTCGCAATCAAACAAAGCACTCAATTAAATAAAAATAGACCAAAGAATAAAGACAGCAGGAACAAATTACTAAGGTGCACACACGCTTTGAAATTTCCAGGTTGTTTGGCACCACTATTTCTGTATGGATATTTCTATTCAATATTTAAATGGCAGAATTCCAAAAATAGCATTAAGTACTATTATATTTTAAGTAAAATAAAAATATACTTAATTGCAATCACCTTATTTAATAATAGAAGTCGTAATATTTTCCTGATATTAAATACGATGAAAAATTTTGTTTAAAAATTGCGGTATAACTGTACGTACCCAGAAATTAAACATCCATTTGAAATTAAATAATAAAAATGCAATCATATATTATATTGTTTACAATAACATATAAAAAATATTAAAGAAGCAAACTTTTATGCATTAACCCTTTCATAAATTTAAACGAAAAATACAATTACATCTTGAAATCACATAGCCATTTAAAATAACATTAAAATATAATTAAATGCAATCAAGTATTAGTAATAACTGCTTGAACTTAGACGTCAAGATTTAAGCAAACATTTTAAAATCTAACACGCCTTGCCTTTTCTTTTGCAAAATCATTAATTATGTCATCATAATCAATGTTAGAAACAATTACATTTTCAATTGCCAGTATTACTAAATTGGATAGGTGCTCTTGAGCCATTGTAGACCTCAAGTAATTTTTTATAATTTTTAATTTTGAAAATGAGTGTTCACTACTAGCAACTGTTATTGGCAAAGTTAAAAGAATTCTAATACAAATAAAGATATTTGGAAATACTTTGATTAATTTATTTTTCTGAATGCAATTTAAAATGTGAATAGCTGTCATCCCCTTTTTTAAGACATTCCTTTGTTTATATTCGGTATTATTTTAGAATCGGTAAGAGATTTACCGATTCTAAAACCTTAATACATTCTGGTATGATCATATTCGGACTTTGTAGAAGTTTTGATGCGATATTAATTTTTGTCAAAATTTCATGCCAAAATACTGCATTGCAAACAAATTTGAATGTAGAAATTTTATTGGCCAGCGATTTACTCCTACAAACTGTCTCACTATCTCCTGATTTATTGAATCAATCACTATCTCTTGAATTTGCAAACATTATGTTTGAAATCGGTTTCGTATTTCATACAATTGCATAAAAATCGTAATTTAGAGCACTTATAGAACGCTTTTCGCTC
This sequence comes from Maratus speciosus, assembly GCA_963932465.1. Classification (NCBI taxonomy): domain Eukaryota; kingdom Metazoa; phylum Arthropoda; class Arachnida; order Araneae; family Salticidae; genus Maratus; species Maratus speciosus. The sequence goes on from OZ010792.1 coordinate 398,403,042, forward strand.
ACTTCATCCTTTTAAATTTGGAATTTTCTTTCGACAATTCTTAGAAAGCATTTGCATATTTGAAGTAATTACCATTCCAAATTTAAAATGTTAGACCCCCCTCAGTAATACAAAAAAAGCAATTTAGAACATTTTTTATCTTCGGGAACCCACAGGTGGCAGTGAAAACAAAGTAAAATATAGGCAAAGTAAAATATGGAGCGGGGACTGTCATCATCAATTTGAAACCATTACTTCTGAAATCAGTTTATATTTCCTGAGATTGCATAGAAATCGCTATTTAGAACATTTTTAGAACGCTTTTCGTTCATTTTCACCCTTTTTTAAATTTCAAATTTTTAAGGAACTCTTCTCAGAGAGCATTTACATCTAATGAGTAATTACCATTCCAAATTTCAAGTTGCTAGCCCCTTCAGTATCACAAAAATCACTATTTATAACGTTTTTTAAAAAGCAACTGCAAGGTGGTAGTGACACCGACATGAAATAGATCCTATATTGGAGCAAGGGCAGTCATCATCAATTTCCAGCCATTACTTTTGAAATTGGTTGGGTACTTTCTGAGATTGCGTAGAAATCACAATTTAGATGTTTTTCATCCATTTTCACCCTTTTTAAGTTTCGAATTATTTAAGAAATGTTCTTAGAGATCATTTATATCTTTTAAGTAACTACCATGCCTAGTTTCAAGTTGCTAGCCCCTGCAGTATTACAAAAAACACAATTTAGATCGTTTTTTGCTCCTGCACCCCCTTTGGGGTAGTGACACCAACATGAAATACAGCCTATGTTGGAGCGAGGGCTGTCACCATTGTTTTCACACCATTATTTTTTAAATCTGTTCGGTACTTCCTGAGATTGCGTAGAAATCGCAATTTAGAAAGTTTTTAGAACACTTTTTGCTCATTTTCACCCTTTTTTAAATTTAGATTTTTTAGGAAATGTTCTTAGAGATCATCATTTGTATCTTATAAATAACTGCCCTGCCTAATTTCAGGATTCTGGGCCCTTCAGTAACACAAAAATCGCAATTTACAACTTTTTTGCTTCTGCAACCACTAGGTGATAGTGGCACCGACATAAGATATAGCCCATGTTGGAGCAAGGGCTGTCTTCATCATTTTGATGCCATTATTTTTTAAATCGATTTGGTACTTCTTGAGATTGCGTAAAAATCGCCATTTAGAATGCTTTTTTCACATTTTCATGCCTTTTAAATTTCTAATTTTTTAAGAAATATTCTTAGAGATCATTTATATATAATAAATAACTACCATGCCAAATTCCATGTATCTGGGCCCTTTCAGTAACACAAAAATCGCAATTTCGAACTTTTTTGCTCCTGAACCCCCTTTAATGGTAGTGGCACTGGCATAAAATATAGCCTATGTTGGAGCAAGGGTTGTCACCATCATTTTGACACTATTATTTTTGAAATCAGTTTGGTACTTCCTGAAATTGCATAAAAATCGCCATTTAGAACGTTTTCTAGAATGCTTTTCGCACATTTTCACCCCATTTTAATTTCGTTTTTTTTTAAGAAATGTCCTTAGAGATCATTAGTATCTTATAAGTAACTACCATTCCAAATTTCATGTTTCTAGGCCCTTCAGTAACACAAAAATTGCATTTTTAGAATGTTTTTTGCTCCTGCTGCTCCTTTGGGTAGTGCCATCGACTTAAGATATAGCCTATGTTCTAAGTTGGACTAACATCATCATTTTGATACCATTACTTCTGGAATCGGTTCGGTAGTTCCAGAACTTATCTCCTACAAATAAACAAACTTTACTTCTTTATAATATTAGTGTAGATAAATTATAGACAGAAGGGAAAATTGTAAATCGAAAGTGGCGTTTTATCAAGGTCTCACTTTTTTTGGATGGCAGTTTATTAAGATATTTTATAATTATTCCCTTATGTGGATAAAGATCCAGGACATTGAGAAATTAATGATACTAGGGGATCGTACACGGGCTTCCCGGGTTAAAAAATATAGGTGAAATCATTTTTTTTAATTGAAAACTAATAATTTTTTATATGCAATAAATTTTTTAGATTGACCACTTACATTAAAAAAGCATTTTTCATATGGAAAATACGAATTATACAATCAAATAAATTTTTGAAATTTATCAAAAGCGATATTTTCTTATTAGCCGCATGCTAAGAGTTGTTTGCCAAGATTTTACTACTTATGGCATCCTTTTACATTCTGATCATTTCAAAGCTTATACATGTCTGGTAAATTTGTGTTTTATTTATATTATTTTATTTAATTATTCATAGGGAAGTTTTTTTTTAATGGAAATTAGCCATAAGAAAATGAACTCTTTATTTTTTTTAAGGGCAAATGGATTAATCTTTCGCAATCGAGTTCCGATATACATAAATTAAAAAATATTTCATGCTTTAAAATTGTTTTTAAAACCATAGATAATCAGTAAGCTGAGATGAACTTTGCAAACAAATTCCATTTGAAAAAACAAAAATCCTATTTGGTGATCTAAAAATTTAAATTGTACGATTACAAATATGTTAGATTTGTGTTTTTTCAATATTATTCTTTTATTTGTTTATAAAAGAAGTATTAATTTCGTTAATTTGTCTTTCACAAATATGTTAGATTGGTGGGTTTTTTAATATTATGCTTTTATTTGTTTATAAAGGAAGTATTAATTTTGTTATGCAAAAATAGTCAGAAACAAATGCTGAAAAATGTTTGTTGCTTTATGTGCAAAATGTGTATTATTATTATGTATTTAAACCGGCACGTAATAAGATAAACTTAAAAAAAATCATGCTTAAAAATTATTTTAGAAAATATAATACATCAGTCAATGAATATAGTTTTTAAACAAATTGCATTTGAAAGCAATTTTTTTTCCGTATGCAACGAAAATTGAAAATGTACGGTGGTCAGAAGATTGAAAAATTGCAGTAGCGAAAATTTCAAGACCGAAATTATCATGAAGTGTTGCCATTCGCAAAATGACGTCAGCGTTACACACAGATACGTTTGTTCTTTATAATATAGATACATAATCATTAAAATATAATAGATCAGTTATTAGGATGTGGTTATCAATTGAGGCTCTTATGCTTGGATTTCTGGAATGAAAACAGCAATTTTCACCTTCTCAAAATTTGAATACGCACTTCTCATATCCATATTCATCATTTTTTAAAAATTTGTATTTTGTTTGATCATTTAAGAATCATTTTAACTCAAAACACGATTGTCAGCAACATCGTTCATGTGAACAGACGCACTCTTTACTTGAGATTCTAATCTCAATTTCAGAGAGTAAAAATTTCCATAATTTATGTTTTTTAGACGCATTTGTGTTAAGAGGCTTAGTTTTATCTAAGAAAATGATCGTTTTCTTTTAACTATGACTTCAATTTCACTTAAATAAGCATTTCGCCTAGTGTTTGAAACTTATTATTAGTCACATGCAGAAGGAAAAACAATATATAAAATTTATGAGGAAAAATGCGTGTTTTCAAAAGCAGTATGTCATTTTCCGTTATTATGCCCTTAATATAATATTCTGCTCCTAATGGGATTTTGCGCCACTAAACCCTATACAACAATTTTTATCTACAATTTTGAATTTTTATCAGAAAATAGCATGAATAAAGTTAAAGATGCCTCATTATTTCTCTCTTGTCTGCAACAATGAAAGCTATCTAATTTTCATCCTTTTGAAGAAATTTCAAAAAATGCTTTTAAAATTAAAATATAAAGGTGGGGATATTTAAACAAAAACAGATAGTGCGATCACATCTACAAATGAAGAGCTTTCAGTATAAAAAAATATTAGTAAAATTGGTTCAGCAGAAAGATCAGGGCGGATGACTAAAAAACACACTTGTGTTTTAAATATATAGGTTATATAAAATTAGGAAAAATTAAATTAAGCAAATTATGTTATTTTGATAAAATTATTGTAGAATGTCCTAAAAAATAGCATTAAAATTTTATTATTCGAGAGAATTTTCGACAAAAACTTCAGGAACACAATATTATTTTAAATTATTAGTTGTTTGCTTGTCTAACTCGGCGAAGCAAATCCATCCAGGCGAGAATCATCAATTTCTGTAATATAAATCGCTATTATTTGCATGTCACCTCTCTTTTATAAAGACACTCTAAATTTTTGTAAAACATTGCGTTTTATCAGTGTGTGATTTCGATTACATTATTTTCAAAAGTGACGTGTTTTCACCTGTGAAGAATTTCAAAGCAGCAGGGCTGTGAAAATGACGCACTTCTACAAAACATAATTCAGGATTAGGAATTAAAATGCACGCTTTTTTATAAAATGACGTCATTTGCATCCGCTAAAGCAATCCACTTTTACAACGCAGTCTTAAATTTCGTCTATAGAAAAGTGTGCATATGATGTCATTATCACGGAACAACAGACAATATTCTTGATATAGCCAATATTTTATTTTCAACTATTTTTTCAGGTTTTATGAGAAAATGGCAACAAAAAGATACAGTATCTCCTATTTTCGACTATTTTCCGTTTACTTTCAATAGAAATGAGGTACTTTTGTTGCCACAATAAGAAAAATGGTATAAAAAACAGCAAAAAAAATTAATATCTCAAAAATTAATTGAGATACAGCTTTCAAACAAATTGCATTTAAAAGAACATTGTTTTCCTCATAGAATGGTGTAAAAATTTAAAATGTGCGATGTTTAGAAGTTTAAAAATTTGCAGTAGAGAAAATTGCAAAACCAAAATTTTATTTCAAATTTCAAAGTGTTGACATTCGCAAAATGACGTATGCATTACGCACAGATATGTTTGTCCTTTATAATATAGATATACGGGATGATTTTTTTAAGCAAGTGACGGTATAACAAGTAATGTTGCCAGGTTGATTTACGTGGGACACCTCGCAACATTAATAACAAGGTTTTAATTAAATGAGCTTTAAAGACTACTTTTTTCAAAATTATCTGCAATCATGATCTTAAATTACAAAATATATATATTAGTATAATATTTACCTGAAGTATGAAATGTTATTACTACTCGTACTACTGTATTACCATACTATAGATGTCTTGGAATAAGAAAGATATCCTTCCTATATCCTTCCAAAATCTGATTCTTTACAGTTAATTAATGAAAAGAATTACACCATCGAATGACTGACTGACTCACAAGTAAAATAATAAAATACTAAATACATGAAGCTGCAACATTATGAGAATTTGTTTTGGTTTCTATTCTCTGGTGTCAGATACCCTTTGTGAATTCTGCTGAGCTGATTTCAGTATAAGGCTTTTCTTTGAAAAGAAAAAAAAAGCATGAAAATGTTGTAGCTACAATATACTATTATGTCTTAGTGTCGATTTAATCCATGTTCCATAATAAAGATTATGAACTCTTCGATTATTACTTGGCTATAATTATATGAAATGTACTCCGTATTCAAAAATAAGAAAAAAAAAATTCTTTTTTTTTTTTGACAAATTTAATGGTAATGGATTATATGTTCAATATATGCCAGCCAAATGCCGCCCTTTATGCGTGTGCCCTGAGGCGGCCGCCTCACCTGCCTCATGCCTGGCGCCGACCCTGCTTTATGCATATCAACAGAAAGTTGTGTATAAATAATTTCACGTACTTCAAACTTTTTTGCTCATCAGAGCTTTCATATTTTCCATAATGTCTTAGCACAATTTATGCAAATACGTTTTACTTTTTATACAAATATAAATTTAAATCAAAATTCTAAATCTGATCATACACTTTTATGACAACAGGGAAATTAGTTAATACATATATAAGCAATTTTAATATTATTCTAATATACAAAGTCATTAAAAAAGACTACCGTTAATTATGAAATATTGAATGATGTGTTGTAGTATAAAAATTTCAGTTGGAAAATTTTTTTATGTGAATAGTTTTCTTTATTGCATCACTGTTAAATTTTAAGATGGAAGAAAGACTAGTAAATTTATTTATTATTGCTAATAAATTTATTTATTTATTATTACTAATTATTAAATTTATTTACTTATTTATTAAGTCTATAATCTGGAATCCAAGTGTAAGTCGTATCATCGCACCTTTCTTATACCGCTAAAAAGTAACATTAGAAATAAATTAGTCACACTTTTTAAAAGACATAAAGTGGCTACATATTTGTTATTATCCATGATCTTTAAAGCATAGTATAGTACAGCAAATGAATTATTTTTGCTTTATTCTTATTGTATACCTATGCATTAGGGATGGAAGAAAAGCCCAGAAATTTTCAATAAATAAATAAATAAAATAAAACACCTTTTTTAAGACTTTTTCATAATAAAAAATGGTACTTTTCGGTTAGCCGGGCGCCAGTGATATATCTACATATTTATATATATACATATATGTATAATATATACATATATATTTACATATATATGTGTGTGCGTATATATACAATATGTGTATATGTAAATATATATGTATAGTTACATATCTATATTATAAAGGACAAACATATCTGTGCATAACGCATACGTCATTTTGCGAATGGCAACAGTTTGAAATTTGAAATAAAATTTTGGTTTTGCAATTTTCTCTACTGCAAATTTTTAAACTTCTAAACATCGCATATTTTAAATTTTTATACCGTCGTATAAGGAAAAAATGCTCTTTTAAATGCAATTTGTTTGAAAGCTGTATCTCAATTTATTTTTGAGATATTAATTTTTTTTGTAGTTTTTAATACCATTTTTCTTATCGTGGCAACAAAAGTACCCCATTTCTATTGAAAGTCTTTGAAAGTAAATGGAAAATAGTCGAAAATAGGCGATACTATATCTTTTTGTTGCCATTTTTTCATAAAACCTGAAAACAAAGTTGAAATTAAAATATGGGCTATGCCAAGAATATTGTCTGTTAATCCGTGATAATGACGTCATATGCATACTTTTCTATAGAAGAAATTAAAGAGTGGATTGTAAAAGCGGATTGCTTTATCGTATGCAAATGACGTCATTTTATAAAAAAAGCGAGTATTTTAATTCTTAAACTTGAATTATGTTTTGTAGAAGTACGTCATTTTCATAGCCCAGCTGCTTTGAAATTCTTCACAGGTGAAAATGCTTGACTTTTGAAAATTGTGTAATCGAAATCACACACTGATAAAACGCAATGTTTTACAAAAATTTAGAGTGTCTTTATAGAAGAGAGGTGACATGCAAAAAATAGCGATTTATATTACAGAAATTGACGATTCTCGCCTGGATGAATTTGCTTCGCTGAGTTAAACAAGAAAACAAATAATTCGTGGTTTAAAATAATATCATGTTCCTGAAGTTTTTGTCCAAAATTCTCTCGAATAATAAAATTTTAATGCTATTCTTTTGGACATTTTACTATAATTTTATCAAAATAACATAATTTGCTTAATTTAATTTTTCTAATTTTATATAATCTATATATTTAAAACACAAGTATGTTTTTTAATCATCTGCCCTGATCTTTCTGACGAACCAATTTTACTGTTATTTTTTTTAACTGTAAGATCTTCATTTGTAGATGTGATCGCACTATTTTTTTTTTAATATCCCCACTTTCATATTTTAATTTTAAAAGCATTTTATGAAATTTCTTCAAAATGGTGAAAATTAGATAGCTTTCATTATTGCAGACAAGAGAGAAATAATGAGGTATTTTTATATTTATTCATGCTATTTTCTGATAAAAATTCAAAATTGTTGATAAAAATTGTTGTATAGGGTTTAGTGTCGCAAAATCCCATTAGGAGCAGAATAACGGAAGGGGGCATTATTAGGGGCATAATAACGGAAAATGACATACTGCTTTTGAAAACACGCATTTTTCCTCATAAATTTTCTATATTGTTTTTCCTTCTGCATGTGTACTGATACTAAGTTTCAGACACTAGGCGAAATGCTTATTTAAGCGAAAATGAAGTCTTATTTAAAAGAAAACGACCATTTTCTTAGATAAAGCTAATCATTTTAACACAAATGCGTCTAAAAAACATAAATTACGGAAATTTTTACTCTCCGGAATTGAGATTAGAATATCAAGTAAAGGGTGCGCCTGTTCACATAAAAGATGTTGCTGACAATGGTGATTTCAAGTTTTGAGTTAAAATGATTTTTAAATGATCAAACAAAATACATTTTTTAAAAAAATGATTAATATGGATATGAGAAGTGCGTATGCAAATTTTGAGAAGGTGAACATTGCTGTTTTTCATTCCGGAATACCAAGCATAAGAGCCTCAATTGATAACCCCATTCTAATAACTGATCTTTATTATTTTTTTACTGATTAAGTATTTATATTATAAAGAACAAACGTATATGTGCGTAACACTGACGTCATTTTGCGAATGGCAACACTTTGGTCTTGAAATTTTCGCTACTGCAATTTTTTAATCTTTTGACCATCGTACATTTTCAATTTTCGTCGCATAGGGAAAAAATTTACTTTCAAATGCAATTTGATTAAAAACTGCATCTTAATTGGCTGATGTATTATATTTTCTAAAATAATTTTTAAGCATGACTTTTTTTTAAGTTTATCTTATCACGTGCCGGTTTCAATACATAATAATAGTAAACATTTTGCACATAAAGCAACAAACATTTTTCCGCATTTGTTTCTAACTATTTTTACATAACGGACTTAATACTTCCTTTATAAACAAATAAAAGAATAATATTAAAAAAAACACCAATCTAACACATTTGTGAAAGACAAATTAAGGAAATTGATACTTCTTTTATAAACAAATGAAAGAATAATATTGTAAAAACACAAATCTAACATATTTTTAATCGTACAATTTAAATTTTTAGATCACCAAATAGGATTTTTTTTTTCAAATGGAATTTGTTTGCAAAGTTCATCTCAGTTTACTGATTGTCTATGGTTTTAAAAACAATTTTAAAGCATGAAATATTTTTTTAATTTATCTATATCGCGCGGAGCTCGATTATGAAACATTAATCCGTTTGCCCTTAAAACAAAATAAAGAGTTCATAATTTTCTTACGGCTAATAGCAATTAAAAAAACTTCCCTATGAATAAATATATAAAATAATATTAATAAAACACAAATTTAACAGACACGTATAAGCTCTGAAATTATCAGAATATAAAAGGATGCCATAAGTAGCAAAATCTTTGTCAAACAACACTTACCATGCGGCCAATAAGAAAATATCTCTTTTGATAAATATCAAAAATTTATTTGATTGAATAATTCGTATTTTCCATATGACAAATGCTTTTTTAATGTAAGTGGGCAATCTGAAAAATTTATAGCATACAAAAAAATTATTAGTTTTCAATTAAAAAAATGTTTTCACCTATATTCTTTAACCCGGGAAGCCCGGGTACGATCCCCTAGTATCTATAATAAAAAAAGAAGTTTGTGTGTGAGTGAGTGAGTGAGTGTGTCGACGGTGTTCTGAAGAGACCACTGCATGTAGAGCTACAAAATTTGGGGAAAAGGTACGTCTATATATGAAGTTTTGCACCTCGAAGCTCGATTTTCGATTAGATTTTTTTAATTTAATTTTTTATGCGATTTTTAGCGTTTTTTTTACGTTTTGAGGCGATTTTTCCATATAAGTGAGAAGAATATGGTTTCTTTCTTTTAACCCAATGTAGTAAATTTTGTTCTCTTTTCAAAAAAGTTTATTCGGAATTCGTGCAGCGTTTTTTGAATTTTTAGCGAATTTTTTAGGCAATTATTGAACAGCATTTAATGCATTTAATAAGGAGGTTACCGTAGAGGGACACAGTTCTGTCGCCAAACGCCGCCAAGTTTATCGCCAACTTGGCGGTATATCGCCAAATTTGGTGACCAAAATGAGTCGCCAAAAGTGACACCAACTTGGCGATATCTCTAATATTTCGCCAAATTCCCATAGACTTCCATTGTAAACCAATATGGATTACTTGCTTACAGAAAATGAACAAATTGAAATATTTTAATGCAACAAAAACTAATATTAACTTAAGGGATTATATTAATTATATTTAAGGGAATCCAAGTAAATTAAATTGTGAATAAAAGTAACATGATACAATGCTTAGATTATTGTATTTTATTGATATTTTCGATGAAAGGGTTGCCAGTGGTCATTTTGGTGAAAATTATAGTTGATAAATGAATTGAAATGGCTATATCCGTTAGAAAATAATGTAAACAACTTGCAAATTAAAAGAAAATAACTGTTATTTGTTTAATTAAAAAAAAGAATCAAAAAACTTTTTAATGCAAGATAAAATTTATAAAATGAAAATATTTAATTTAAATATGAAAGGAATGTTTATAAAACTTAAAAAATAAATTAGTATGAAAGAAGCAATTGATACATTATTTGGCGAATTTTCGCTTCGCCAGGTTAATAAAAATGTGCCTGAAAAAACTTGAAGAAATAAAATTTAAGTAACAGTCTTTTAGTCCTTCTTTATTTTTTTATTCAATTTAATTTTCTTTATGTAATTTTCCCATCATATGTCTTACAGGAGAAAGGCTTTATTTGTGAGTTACATGCTAATTAATTATTACCTTGGTCGCCAAACAATGCAATTTTAAGCCACAAAGGCAGAAGCGTGAAATAAGCCAGGCGAAGGTCGCAATATTTTTTTTTTAAGTATAGGAGAACATTTTGGAGTAAATCTTTATATTCAAATGTAAATTATATAAAAAGGAGTTAAAATTATAACTATGTAGTCAAGTATTTAAATTTTAATGTAAAAATGTGCCATATACACACATATTTTATAATCTTTGATAATCAAGCCACCACCAAATGACATATTTACTATATTATTGAAAGTTTTGTTGGCACAGGTGTCATATACGCTCCATGGTACAAAATGGGCTCCAAAATGGCGTTATTTTGCCTGACATGGTAACTCGGCTATTGTTGTTTATTTATTAATAAGTTATTTATTTACTTTTATTTTCTTTTTTACAGTTATACAAACTGTTTTGTTCTATAAACATTAATTAAACTTTTTATTATTTATTGCTATTTCCTTTTAAAATAATAGAAAATAATTTAAATATATATGTGTAACTGGTATTCAAAAACGATGTTTTCACCAAATTGGCGTGAAAAAAAAAATCACGCCAAACCCGGTACGTATCTATGCCTAATAGTTATTTACATTATTGTGATTACTTAGTATCAGGCAACAGATTGAAGAGTATTTGGCATATTTTTGATACATGGGCTTTGGTGAGTTAGAGAAAATGGCCTTTGCGAGTGGAGTGAATTTTACGTATATTTACTGGCAAACTATTTATTTTTCATATACATATAAGCATTTTTTTTCAATATTTATTTTATTTATTTATATAAATAAGAGCTATTTATCTACCTTTAAATACGAACAGAAATAATTTGTGGTTCTACCTGATTATCCCGTAGACCAAAAAAAATATCGCCAAACTATAAGATTAAATGCCAATAATGGGTGATCGTAAATGTCAAATTTACTTGACATTAAACACTTTACACATGTTTGTTACGCCATCAGGTGATTTTTAATTTGATATTTACGTTTCTTCGCGATCTGCTGCAATTTTTTGACATTCCATTTTTGACCTATAATACTAAAGTAATTTCTACCTTCATTTCAATAAAGTTTATTCGGATTTCGTATAACAATTTTCGAATTTTTCGGGTATTTTGTATGTGATTTTTAGTGTATTTTAGCGATTTTCTACCAATTTTCCACATTAGTGAAAGACGTTGATAGAAGTTGAATCAACTTTCAATCTTCGAGCACAATATATAATTTTTCTTTCTCTTTTCAAAATTTGTGCAGTGATTTAAAATTTTTTCGCAATATCTTATTGTGATTTTCAGAGGTTTTTCACGATTCGTGCAGTTTTTTTATGTACCCGGGCAAGTTAGCTAGTGTATACATATAAATATGTATATATAACACTGGCGCCCGGCTAACCGAAAAGTACCTAAAAAATTTTTAAACTTTATTTATAAAAAGTATCTTTTGAGAAATACACAATTGCTTCATTCTGATTCCCCCACACCCCATGTTTAATATCTCCCATCATTAAAATATTCATATATTTTCTCATACAGAGATTATAAATTTTTTAACATGAAAATATTAACTTAATTAAATGCTTCTCCTGTCACTAATCATATCAGTTAGTGAAAAAAATTGTAATTGGAAAAAACATATTTTGCAATGTATACAATTATTATTATTATTTTTTTTTTTTGATCACCAATAAAAATCACCAGAGGTATTTTAATATTATAATAAAATATTATTTTTTTTTAATGATGTGCAATTAAAATTATTAGGGCTAGTATAAAATTGGGCCTTTGTCTCAAATATACTGCACTTATGTGAAAATGATTTTTTCTTATTATTATTTGTTATATAAATGCATGTTACAAGGCAAACATATTTTAACAAATAATGAATTACATTAGTAATATTCACGAAAATAGCAAATACATATTGCAAGACTTGCTTGAAAGCAATCCAGTCTTTAATCGAAATACTATTAATTTTCATCAGAATTCAAAAAGTATTGCATGGGCTTATTCATATAACATATGAGACAGTGGAAAATTACAATAAAGCTGGCTGTTTAAAAAGTTATATTTTTTAGCAAAAGAATTAACAGTGCTTAAATGGATGTGTTTTTTATTTTGAAAATCTGTTGGAATATGAACTTGCACATTACAAATAAATAAATAAATAAAATATTTCACTTTTATTAAAAGATGGTGGTGGACTTAAAAGAAACTTCTTTTTCTCTTTTAAAAAGTAATACAAAATTCTTAATAAGTTCATTGAATACAATTAAATGTAAGTAAAATTCCCAATGCAAACCATTTTATTTAAACAGAAACTGTTCTGACTTAGAAATAATCATAATAAATTGCATACACTTGATTTTATGTTATAAAAATATGTTAGAACAAGAAATTTAACTTTCACATAAATTAAAAGTGTCACCTTCACGGAATGAATATACATTTATATATAATACATAAAAAGCAAATAAAATATTACTTAATAGAAAAGAAAAAAATAATAAATTAGATACATATTTTTCTTATTATTAATTGTTAATTAAAAAATAATAATATAATTCTTAAATATGTGACCTTAAATGTCAATAATATTAAAGCTCAATATTTTATAATTATGTATTTCTCTTTTATAAAAACATGTAAAGAGGAAGGGAAATCTTTTGAATGTTTATATATCATATTTTATGTATGCTGTACATTCAACTCATGGCTGAATTAAGTTTTGAAACAAACTCGAAATGCACGATGACGAACACAAAAAATACGGAGATTGCAATGACTTGACTATGTTTGATGTCACTCTCAGTGTGCCTGGGCATTGTAAATAGTGCCAGTGTTGGAAGAAGGGGAAGCTTCTTGGTAAAATAAATATAAAGGAATAATCTAAAATATATGACAATCATTGTAACTGAGCCCTTTGCATTTCATATCCATACATTGTTAATCTTGCGATCAAAATAATGGGGCCACATGTGCTTCAATGTCATAAATTGTTAATATGGTGATCCCTATAAAAGGGTCCCATGTGATTTGTGCTTCATAAATCATTAAATGACAATCATTATAATGGGATCCTGTTGAATGTTGCAGAAAGTGACCATTCTTTTAACAAAGCCCTCTGTGCTTCACACCTATAAACGGTTAATATGGCAATTCCTATAATAGAACCCTGTGTGCCTCAAGCCTATAAATCGTTAACATGGTGATCACCTTAAATAAAAAAATTGTCCTTCCAATAAATGTCTTTTCAGAAAAGGAAGAAATATATTTGTATAAAGTCTATATTTGTATAAAGACTTAAATCTGATCACAAAAAAACGAAAATCAGAAAATCAATTTATAAAACATGATATTTAATAAATACTAAATAAAAATTCACTTGGTAAAATGTCTTGTACAAATTATTTAATCAAATATCAGCAACAGTTGTCTTATTTGTCTAATCTTTCATAATCAAGCACATAGCTAAGATTGGCGACAAACATGATCGATACTGGCAACAATATAGTTTCAATATTATAAGAGTGACAATAATGATTACAACAATAAAATTAAATTTGCACCAAAACTTGCTTACTGCAAATTGGCTATAGACCTGATCACAAAATTGTCTTTGATCTTCATCATCTCAGGGGTTGAATTTCAAAAACCACTGAAATATGTCCTTAACCACTTTTTTAGTAGATTTGTTATGCTGCATATCATGTTCTAATACTCCCAGGCACGTAGCCAGGGAAGGGGCTAAGGGGGCTGAAGCCCCTCCCGAAAGTTAAAAAAAACTTTGCAAAGTTATCTCTAATGATAATGAAAATTGAGAAAGTTTTTATTGTTTTTATCTTTCATTACATTGACATTACGTACATTTTTAGTAAAAAAAATTGTAAATTTATTCAATTACAGGTACAGTAATACCTCGTTATATCGCTCATTCGTATATATTGTTCCTTTTTATCATCTACCACTAAAAATATGAGTTCTTCTTAAAATGCAATTTTTACTATCTTTATGCACAGTAAAATTCGATAACTGTAATTCCTTATCATTAATTTGACTAAGAAGAAGTAAGTGTAATATGCACATGGCATATAAGTTAACTGTAAGAGTCAAATATAAAACATTTACTTGCATCTTATGCTATTCCTTATCTCTATCCTCAGTATATCATGTATATAATGAAAAGTTAGAGTGGTCCATGTTAAAAAGGTTTATGGGGAAAGGAGCAAAAACTTTAATAGCCGCCTAATGAATTTTTTGAGCCGTGGATTGTGTGTCGGAAAATACATTATTGTATTTTGCCATTTGGCCAGATAAAATGGAAGCAAATGTATTAATGATTGTTAATGGAAGCTTTTAATTAGCTGGAAACTATCGTGGTATGAAATAGCAAAAATAGTCTTTCAATAGCATTTTTTATTTGCAGAATCACAGAACAGCACCATGGGTACACTAAATGTTGAAGTGACTTTCGTAGAACCAGTTGCAATAATATTTACTTTCTTTGGAAGCAAGTCCTGTTTAGAAATTGAAATTGGTAATTGTTTTGACGTTAGTGTTCCAGAAGAAATTGATGGAACTAGAGATGACTTAGATGATGTCACAAAGAAAAACATTCTTGATTTCGCTTTACATTCTACGCTAAACATTTCAGAAATCGGAAAAAGGCTAAATATGTTTTCTTAAAACATATGCAATTAGATTATCACAAACAGTGTGTTATGTTAGCAAACAAATTTCTTGAGATTTCTTGAGGAAAGCATAAAGATATTATTTCACTTATGGATTCCCAAAGAGCTTTAAAAAAACGAAGAAAATTGAGCAGCTCTTAGACCAATAATTGAAACTATCTTATTCAGGGATGAGATTTCCGCGTTTTTGCACACCAGTGTTTTGTTAGAGAAAATGATATTTCATTTAATTGGAACATTTTTGCTATTTAACAGAACAAAATTTTCTCTAAGAATATACTGGTGTGCAAAAACTCAGAAATCACATCCCTACTTATTTTGTGCAGAGTAAGATATAGAGGTGATCATGATAGCTGCCCTGTAACATTAGAGAAGCCGATAAAAAAAACATGGTAAGCTTAGAGCTCTTAAGATTTTGAGCAAAGTCTGAAGAGGATGAATTGAAACGACATATTATAAACAGTCATAGAAATGCTACTTACTTCAGCCCAGACATTCAGAATGAAATCATTCAAATATGCTCGGATATAGATACCGAAGAACTAATTACCAATAAAAATAACCCTACCTGTTTTAGCTTGATTGCTGATGAAACTATGGACATTTCAAGCACAGAACAACTTGCTCTTTGTGTTAGATATGTAAACTATTTAAAAAAATCACAAAACCCTATAATTTGGGAAGATTATTTAGGTTTCATCCCAGTAAATGACTTCTCTATCAAAAAAATTTAAAAAAAATAATATTACAACATTGTGATGAACGACGTCTTGACATATCTAAATGTGTCGCACAAGCGTATGACGGAGCGGCCAATATGGCTGCTCATGTTAGAAGGATACAGTCTAGAATTCATCAAAAGTATCCAAAAATTAGATATGACCAATTAGGCAAGCCGCCGGTTAAATCTTGCACTGTCCAAAAGCATATAGATTTTTGCCATCCAAAACTGTCTTGGAACTGTTAATGAAGTGAGAAATTTCTTTAGAAATCACCCCAAGGCGAATTTAGCACTTCAAGATGCAATTTCCTCATATGCCCAGAAAACAGAAGAAAACTACTTCTCTGCCTTTGAGGCACAAGATTTATCGAAAGGTACGAAAGCATATTGACTTTTTTTGAGCTATTTAAATGTATTTGTATTAGCTTAGAAATTATTTTGGAAAACACGTGAAAGATTTCTTCAACAGTTGGAACTTTCTTGGCAGTCATGTAGAAGAGTTAAATCTGTTTGTGACAAACTTTTCCATCTGACAAAAGCTATTGTCAGTTCTTCTTGAAGAAAAATCTTGTGACATGATACAGGTTGTAACTCATGTTAAGATGTCTTAATTATTTTAAAGAAAATAGAGTAAATGCAATGGAAATCTTTCGTGAGATAGTTAATTCTGCATCAAAACTTGGGGTAAACTGAAATAAATTTCTCAAGGATAACATTTAGACAGAAAATACATGCAACGCCCGCTGAAGTTTATTATAGGGTCACAGTCTTTATTCCCTATGTAGAAAGTCTCATTCAAAATTTGAATTAAAGATTCATTTCGAATGAAGACATTTTAACAGATTTCCAAATACTTCTTCCAGGATTTGCTTCTCAGAAAAAATCAAGCAAATTAGAGGATACATAAGGATCAACTCAAACATTGTTGCTTTTTAACACTTTCCAAAAAAGTTGAAAAGTGTTTATGACTTTGGTTTGTCTATCTGCGCTCTAACTCTTGTAAATATACTCGCATTGCCCTGAAGTGTTTGGAGGTTATTGAAGTTTATCATAGCACATTCCCTATTTCAAATGAAGTTTGTAGTATGTTTAGTTCATTTACAGGGGCAGTCAAAAGTATTTCGTTACATTACAGCCAATGGGGAAAAAATCGTTTCAAATGATTTTTAATGATGTAACATACATCCAAACATTATGTTAAACTATTACATATATAATGAAATTGATATACGTCGCTGAGGTTTACTATAAGTTATTTCATGTATAAAAGTGCATAGCATTTACACGGAATACACAAAAGATTTCAGATACTATACTGTATCGAAGTACTGTACATTAGCGATAATTGCTGGAAATGCATTTTTAATTATGATATGCGCTTTTATGTTTCACTATATTTATGCATATTATATGGTGTGTATAAATGCTATAATTCATATACAGGGCTACACAAAAGAATTCATAAGTGCTACTGGGTATGAGCACAAATTGCTTAAAGGTGTTTTTTAAATGAGTTATGCATTTTTACGCTGAACTGCATTTACTTTACTAAGAAATGTTTGCAGAATATAGATAAAATGATATACAGGGCCACGCAAAGAATTGTATACATGGCCGTCTATAAATTATAATTTCTGGAAATGTGATTTCAGTAGTTTTAAGAGTGATTTTAGTTAAAATAAATTTTAGCTAAACAGAGCGTGTAAATAAGGTTATAAGTAAACTGCGGGGTTGTACAAGTGTATTCAAATATGTTTCCATTTATTAGTATAAATTGCTGAAAGAGAAATTTTAACCTGTTATGCGTTTTCTTTCTAAACTAAATTTCCCCATTCTATAGTATGTCAACATACAGATGATCAAATACAGTGCTGTTCAAAAGAATTGGAATACATATTTGGCTATGGATGTAACTGCTGAAATCAGTTTTTTAAATGTTTACTTAGTTTTCTTATTTATCTTATTTCCCTAAATAATGAAGTTTTGTTAAAGCTTTCAGGGAGTGTTGGAAAGTGTTTCATAATCTACACTGTACGCATTATTTTTCTTTCTTTTTTTTATTTTCGTTGCAGATTTTTTCCCTAAAAACACATCCGGTTTCCGAACCGGCTTGGAAACTGGAAGTGCTCTTAAAAACCAAAAATTGTAACACAATCGAAAAAAAAAATACGAAATAACAATTTTTGATATGGACATAAAGTATCCTATACAGAAATATACCTTAGGTTAAGCCTTATTTTTTTTATTTTCGCTTTAAAAATTATTCAAATTACTGCTGTCAGATCTGAAAAAAATTCCAAAATTGAGCCCCTCCCGAAGGGAAATCCTGGCTATGGGCCTGAATACTCCTACTGAAATCTGGCAAAATGACCTAAAACTTTTGACACCACCTTTAACCTTCTTCGGAATTGAATTTTGAAAAATCCTTTTTTTGTGGAAGTCTATTGTGTGTTGTGAATATGAACCCATAAGTGAAAATTTCTAGCTTCAATAGCTTTGTCTGTGCATTGATGAATCTGTCAGGACAAAACCTCTTACATGTAAAGATATACCAGGTATTATACAACAAAAAATTTGCTTTTTTGGAATACTATATACCCAGACTCATATAATATATATATCTATACTAATAAAATAACAAATCGCTCTGTCTGTCTGTCTGCGTGTTGGTGTGTGTGTGTGTGTGTGACAGCTAGCAAAAACTACTGCATGAAGAAGTCTGAAAATTTAGATGTGAATATCCCAAGACAGGTCCTGATGCACCTGAGTCTCAGATTTTTAATTTTTAAGGGCTGGGGCCCCTGGGCCCCTTTAAGTTTTTATGCACTAAATTGTTAATAACATGCCTCTTTTCTGTCCGATCTTCATCATTTTTGGGGTGAATTCTCCTTCCGTCTCTGCCCCATTTCTACATTTCAGTTAAGACCCTGGTACCCTTGCAAGGGACCCAGTACAAGGCCCCTTGAAGTTTTAGTGTACTAAATTGTTAATAACATGCCTCTTTTCTATCCGATCTTCTTCGTTTTTGGGGGAAATTCTCCTTTCAGTTTTTATCCCATTTTTACATTTCAGTTAAGACCCAGGCACCCTTGCAATGGGCCCAGTACAGGACCCCTTGAAGTTTTAGTGGACTAAATTGTTAATAACATGCATCTTTTCTATTCGATCTTCTTCGTTTTTGGGGTGAATTCTCCTTTCAGTTTCTTCCCGATTTCTACATTTCAGTTAAGACCCTGGCACCCTTGAAGTTTTAGTGACTAAATTGTTAATAACATGCCTCTTTTCTATCCGATTTTCTTCATTTTTGGGGTGAATTCTCCTTTCCGTTTCTATCCCATTTCTACATTTCAGTTAAGACCCTGGCACCCTTGCAAGGGGCCCAGTACAGGGCCCTTGAAGTTTTAGTGCACTAAATTGTTAAAAAATTGCTTCCTTTTAATCCGATCTTCATTTTGGGGATACTTTCTCCATTTAGTTACTCTCCCGTTTCTACATTCCAGTTAAGACCATGTCTAGGGTCCGTCTAGGGTCCCACAGGGCCCGGTTCAGGGCCCCTTAAATATTTTGTGTGTCATGTGTTTTCCACACCCTAATTTTCTCACCTTCGCAGTGTGCAATTTTAAAGTTTAGTCTTGAACTCCTCCTTAGACCAACACTCACATATTTTTATAGGGGCCCTAGGGCCCTTTTTTAAGCATTTCCCAAATTTTTGCACATTTATTTTAAATTATATTCTAATGATTAATTCATGCCCTATGCTTAATCTCGACTAATCGAAGATCTAAAACGCTAAGTACTAAAACATTGTAACATGTTTTCATGTTAGGGATCTGTTCTCAACTATCAGTTGGCCCCTTTTGGGTCCCCTATTATAACTCCCTTAAAAATAGTCCCATTCACTAGCTTTTTTTTCTAACAACATCTTAGGTTCTCCAGCTATTACATGAACAAAAAAAAAAAAAAATATTTCAGACTTCAACTACCACCAATTTTGAATATATACTGTCACTCTGAAATTTTTGAGATACAACTAGGTTTTTAAAGTTATACTTACAAAATATTAGGTGTGTTCAAAGTAGTCTCCTCCAGCATCAATGCACTTTTGTAGACAAATTTTCCACAGATTAAATGCCTCAAGCCATTCGTTTCTTGGAATAGATGAAAAAAATGCATTTATAGCCACATCAATCTCTTCTTCTGAATGAAAATGACGTCCACGTAAGTTCTTTTTTAGATTAAAGAATAACCAAAAGTCACACATAGCTAGATCAGGTGAATACGGCAGATGTTCTATCACTTTAATTCGTTTTTGTTTAAGAAACTCAACTGTTAATCTGGCTGTACGTGAAGATGCATTGTCATGGTGAAGCATTAGTCCCCTAACATTCACTTCTTGTAGAATTTCTGGAAAACATTTAGTGGTATACCAGTTTGCTGTTACTGTCTTCTGTCCTTCCAACTTGATGGCTTTGGCCAATCCCGTACTTCTGAAGAAAACGGCATACATCACTTTTTTCATTGTGCGTTGTTTTTTCACCATTGTCGGAGTGGGATCATCTTCAAAGACCCATACTTTGCTTTCTTGACGTGTTGGAATGTCAAAAAACGATATGTACGTTTGATCACCTGCTACAATTTTAGAAATGATGCGGTGGCCACCATCATTTAGCAATTTAAGAGTTTCTTTACTGATTTTGACATGCTCCTCTTTTTGGTGTTCAGTTAGATTATGGGGAGCCCAACGGCAAACTACTTTTTTCATATGCAATTCTTCATGAATAATTTTGTGTATGGCTGCGGATCCAATGTTAAATTCCTTCTATATCATTTGAAAGGTACAGTGATTATCATCCATTAACATTTTTCGTATGACAGACACATTATCAGGGATTACTGCCGACGGCGGCCTTCCTGTGTGTTCTTCATCCTGAAGAAAATTGCAACCTCTGCTAAATTCGTTAAACCATCTGAATACAATAGCACAAGCTGGATATTCATCACCAAATGCTAATTTCAACCGTTGAATGCATTCTTCTTGATTTAATCCTGCTTTAAAATCATAGAAAATCATAGCGCGAAAATGTTCTCGTGTTGAACTCCATTTTCTCTTCTGTTTAAAATTTATTCTATGCTAAACAAGTTGAAGCAAGTCAGTAAAAAATCGTCTACTGTGTTAAAATACTTTGTATTTTAAAATTAAACCGTTATTTTTATTTTGTAAATTCTCGTCTGCACGTATCTCAATAATTTCAGAGTAACCCTCGGAAATCGTCTTCTTAGGGCCCTTAATGTATCTTCTTTAAAAATGATCCGAATTCCTTGCAATTTTCTTTACCATAGTTCTAGCGTCCTCAAATTACATTAAAAACTACTAAAAAGTGTATTTATACCAAACTACATGCCACTTAAGTCCCTTCCCACTTGGGGCCCGGTACAAGACCCCTTGAAGCTTTTACACCATACATTATTAATAAATTGCCCTTCTTAATCCGATCTTCATTTTTGGATTTATTTTTCCATTTAGTTATTCTCGAGTTTCTATATTCCAGTTAAAATTGTGGGGCACCTTGGGGTCCTGTAGGGCCCGATCCGGGGCCCCTTGAACTTTTTGTGAGCTATGCATTTTTTACACCCTAATTTTCTCACCTTTTCATTGCATATTTTTAAACTTAAATCTTGGACTCTTCCCCCTAGACCAACACCCTCATATTTGTATTGGGGCTCTAGGGCCCCTTTTTAAGCATTTACCCCATTTTTGCGCATTTCTTTAAAATATTATTCTAATGATTATTTCATGCCCTATGATTAAATTTGACTAATTGAAGATCTAAAACACTAAGTACTAAAACATTTAAACAAGTTTTCATGTTAGGGCCCTGCTCTCAACTATCAGTTGGGCCCTTTTGGGTCCCCTGTTATAGCTTCCTTAAAAATGGTCCGATTCACGAACTTTTTTTTTCTTAGGTTCTCAAAAATTTTCTTATACCCAACTACATTCGAGTTAAGACCCTGGCCCGCAGGGCCCGGTCTTTCTTTATACCTCAGCTACCACCTTTTTCGAACATTAATCTACTTTTTCAGCATCAACTTATGTCTACTCACTACAGCCATAAATCAAAAATCACATTACTTTAAAGATAACTTTAGATAAGGGATTTCATCCGTTTATTAAATATCGTGTTAATGTTAACAGTAATTTATGAAATTTACAAGGTGAAGGGGCATCTTCCACCGCTTGGTGGCACATTATTTCTTCGGGTTTAAGGGCCCAATTTCAACGGGATTTGCTTCCTTCAACTTAGATTACAATTCAGCTACTTTCTGTATTATGAAATTTTATCTTAGACTTTAGTTACAAACATTTTCTAACATTAATGATGCACTCTTTTTTTTTTTTTTTTTTTTTTTTTTTTGGATTCTGTGGGCTTGATTCCTACAAGGCTTGGTTCACTCAACTTGGTTTTGATTGTTTCCGGCACGTGTGAGCACTTCCGGTAAATGCTGCTATAGGTACTGGGGATCTAGATTACAGGTTCGTTTGGAAAGAAGTTTAATGGAAACACATTAGATGCTGCAGAAGGCAATGGGGGCCTCTGAAATTAGGTTCATTTAAAAGAATTTCCAAAGATATAAAATCCTACAAACTTAAGTTTTATTTAAGGTTATTATTTACAAACCCCAGGCGGGTCTGCTAGCATATAATAGACTAATGAACATTCAATATATCAAAAGAAATTTTTTTTAATAAAATCACATGGAAAAAAAAAGTTTTAAAGAATCTGCTAGCCACACTCTTTAATTCTGAACAGCATTTATAGTCACAAAAGTAACACATAAATAATGAAGTTTCATAATTTCAAATAAATTATCTTAATACATAAAATAATTTTGAAAATTTAAAGAACAACAAATATTTTATAAATGTCATTATTTATTAAAGCTTTTTTTTTCTTTCCTTTATTTCACCCTTTACAGTTTTTTTAAATATTTTTTCTTTACAGATTAATAAATGAGCTAAAATTACTATTAAAATCAAAATAATTATACATACAACTAGATTTCTTATGTAAAATGCTATATATTGTGTAGAATGGCTCTTACTTCAGATATTATTTTTAGTTTATGTTAATAGGATGATTAATTAAAGCAATACTTCTATTGTTTGGAGAAAAGTTATTTGTAATGGACTAGGTCATGATCACACGTGGTACGCAATAGTCCGAGGTTCGGAGCGTCATCTCGAGAAAACAAATTATTAAAAAGGGTTTACCTTGAGTTCGAAGAAAAGAAGACACATGAGGTATTAAATAAAAGGACTACGGTTGCTTGGAAAGATGTCATCACTTTATTCTTGATAAATTCTTCAGAAATTAAGCAGGGAGAATGGGTGCTGTCTTGAATTAAGACCTGGTAGCTCCATCGTATCTTGAATTCACCAAACGCTGAATGACGCGCAAATTAGGAATAAACATTTAAAAGGTAAAGATAAACTGTGAAATTAATTAATTAAAAATAAAATTAGCTCTCGTTCGTAATGTATAAAAAGGTCGAAGTATGTCGAAGTGTCCCACCGGACACGTGGTCTGGAAACAATGGGGACATGCTCTACCGACTCCAGTCGAACGAAGAACGTCCAACACCGATGATAAATTCACTCAGACTGACTTTTCGAAGTGCGCGCGGAAATGGAAGATCGAGAGAGAGAAAAAGCAACCTCTCAACATTCATTGCGTGGAGATAAGCACGCCGATCTTGTTAGGAAATATATTTATATTTCTCTCCTATTCTTATCGTTCCATTCAACCTCTTTCATTCAACCTTTAACCTAACCTGTTTTATTTAATTTATCTTTATATAACCCTCTTTAAGTAATTTCATAATTGTCTTTAAATAAAATATAATTTAAATACTTATTTACCATTCACTCATTTAAGTTTCAATAAACTAAGTTTCTATATTTAAACAATTTTCATTATCTTTATTTCAGTGTTTAAACATTATGTTATAATAAATATACTTTCTTTATTTTTACCTTGAATCACTTCTGCATAATCTATTTCCTTGGGCATCAGTATTTACTCATCAGCCACGTTCTTTCCGACATTACGTAATCTCTCTTTCAGCTTGTCAACAGACATCGTTCATTCAGTCTCATAAAATGAGGAGTTACGATGACCGTTGACAGATGGCGTTGCTTGTCCAGTACACGTGTCTATTTCCAGTGGCCGATCGCTATTGGTTCGTTTTCCCCGGGATCGTTCGAGATGCCGGAAGTGGCGTTTGACTTGGCGATCGGAAGTCACGTGAGGGGGCGTTGTCGGCAAAGGGAGTGAGCTATTTATATCGTAGGAGCGAGTTCATTGATAGCTTCGTTTTTCCTTTAGATACCTAGTTGCATGTTGGCTGCATAATGTTTACGCTTACTGTTTTTAAGATAGAGGATGGAATGTGATGTGCTGGATATAAGATAATGGTGTCAGTTTTACTTAGTAGCTTTTAATGTAATACTCTTGCTTTTTCATTTGATATGGAGACTGTGTACAGAATTAACAATGTCAACGTAGTGCTGGATATCGCTGGATGAAAGATGGTTAACAAGTAATAACTTTTGGTGTTGAAGAATACACCTGAATATATATGCATTGAATCTCTTTTGGATTTTTCTTAGCGTACAGATAGCGGGCCATCGGCGACATGTCAGTTAGTTTGTCTTTATTTATTTTATTTGAAATAGATTACTTTTCTTTACAGTAACTTTCTCTCCCTCTTTAAAAGATATTTTGGTTTGAATTATTTACGGTAATTATGTAAATGGAGATTAATCTAGTCAGCTTCCTTTTAGTAAGTGGATTGTGAACTGTAGGGTTGTGAATTGGTTCCAAAGGGGCCAGGGACGTTTTTCCCGTCTTGAGGCTGCAGATCGGTCGTAGCAATAGTGGTTCGAGACCTACGCCTTCTGGAAATATGTGCGAGGTACTTGGAGTTGTTACTGACTGGCAGTATTGGGATTTTTGCAATTCCTTTGAGATCCTACAGACGGATTTCGCTAGGGGATCTCTGGAGAGGCTTGCTGCAGTTTATGATTTCATTTATGTCCCTTTTTCATGTTTGTTTTAGTTCTCCTATATTTTTTTTTAGCTTCTAGTGGCAGTATGAAGTATTTGGAGAATTGTATTAAGCTTTTGAATATAATGAAGTTTGACTTGACTTTAAGTGACAAATCTTTTATGGAGAGAAGGATAATTTTAATGTGATTAATCGAATATAAACCTTTTTGCTATTCATAATGTTTTAAAGATAATTTGATATTTTCTCTATTTAAAGTTTAATGTTATTTAAAGTTAATTGAAGATAAGTAAAGTAATTGGAGTAAAAATTTAAACAAGTTTCTTTTTAATATTTTTGCTTTGAAATAGTTTTTAGCTTTTGGTGCTCTGGTTCATTAAACATTGATATAGAGTGATGTTTCTCTGCATGGTATTATACCAAGTGCTTATGTTAATTGGATGCTTAAGAGAACTTGAGAACTTATGTCGATTGTTTATACATCTACTTTTATCGTTATGATTTTTAGTTTCATTTTTGTTTTTATTTAAATTTGTTTAATAAAATTGTTATTTGTTTTTAAATCTGTTTGGTCGTTCTTTCAGAAATACTTTCAAGAATATTTCACTTTACAAATTTCTTGGGTAAACAGTTTCAGCTTAAACGCTCCATATGCGTATTATGCTTTGCTTCCTTTTTAAAGCCATTCCAATTACCTTTATTAATTGGATAACAGATCTGGCAGACTGAAGAAAACAACAAACGCGCCACGGTAAAGCTATGAAAAAATGGCACTTCTTCCCAACTGAAAGAGAGGGAGAGAAAAGCGCTCGGACAACTTGGCTGATTGCCAAAAAACGAACTGGAGGATTTTTACAGAATGAACGAGCAATGAAAACATTAACTACGATGTAGAATCGTAATTAAGAGTGGATTGAAGTTAAACGAAAAGTAGATGAATAAATTAAATATAAATTACTACAAATAAAGATTACTTAAATAAAATTAAGAGATTTTAAACTATTTAATACATATTTAGACTTGGGGAGATTAAAAACAAAATATATCACACGATACTATATTTATAGAATGATGTTTTATTTCCAACTATGCAGCAAAAAAATGCCATTTACTTTTCCTTTAAAACTAATTTTAATTATTAAACTTCAATTCCAATTCTCTTTGAGCCTCAAAGGTTAACCATAAAAATAAAAATTCCGATATCACTTCTTATATAAAAAATTGTGATTAAAAGGTTTTATTACTAGATAAAAATATATATATATATGCGTTACGTTAAAATTTATAATATATGTAATGTTTCAAGTTAAGTTGGCAAATCAAAAAACTTTTCTTTCAAAAATTCCATTAAATGTTATATCAAACAACATCTTTATTAATTGCCAAATCAATCTTTAAAAATAAGATTAAAACGAATGAATAATATATGTAACGTTTCAAGTTAAGTTGGCAAATCAAAAAAAAAAAATTTTTTATTCCATTAAATATTATATCACAGAGTACCTTTATTAATTGCCAAATCAATTTTTAAAGATAAAATTTAAGCTAAATAAACTTCAGAATATAAAATTATTCATCAAGAGACATATAAATCGAAATATATGCAAGATAAAATTAAGGTAATACTCACCCTACATGAAAGTGTAGCTGTTATGTAACTTCAATAATAAAACAAAATATCAAAAATAACTTCTTTATTTTTCAATGCAACTTTCTATTTAATAAATTATTCAAAAAATTTTAGTTGTAGTGAAAGGATCCCACATTGCATAAAACAAATAATGGATTATTCATCAAAATTAATTTTTTGAATACTTAATTTTTACAGACGTTATATTTTTGCTAATGGTACTGAATTGTGATGAACTTATGATGAAGATGGCAATTAATTACAGTTTTGAAGATGGCAATTCATTGTGAATTCATAATATTTGATCACTAAAAACTTTACTGATGCTTTGAAGACAATATTATTGTTGATGTGGAACAAGAAAAAAAATATTCTTTTGTACCGAGAAGCAGAAGGAAATAATTCAGCTTTTAACTTTTTGGTGAAAAACTTACCAACAATTGCTCCTTTTTTTTTACTCAATTTTGCCTTCTATAACAATAACAATTCTAGCTGAGTTTTCAGAGAATAAATTTTATTTGGCAATCCCATTTCTTGAATATTCTTTTCAGAAATGGATAGTTTATATTTGAAGTTTATAGTGGAAAATAGAAAAAGGGATTTTAATGATGCAAGCAATATGAAGAACTTTAAAAATTAGAAAAAGAGAAAAAAAGCTTTTGCAAATTTAAAATCTACTATATAAAATGCAAATGGGAATATCATTCTGAATGCTTTTACTCACTTTCTGCTAACAAATTTTTGTATGACTTGGATTGCCAGTTATGTAATTTTGGGGGAAAAGTTTTAGTGTAAAATTAAAATATATCGTTCTATGCTGTTTAGTTATAGAGCTATGGGAGAAAGTTCCATCTACTATATAGAGTGGTGGCCAAAACTGTGCAAAACTTTTTGAAAAGGTGTATTTTTGAAGTTTGATGGTTCATAAAACCACTTTCTCTTTAAAACTATAAACATCTATACCAATAGAAAGTTAATTTAATCAAGAATGTAATACAATAAATTTCATGAAGAAATGTTTACTAGAACGCGAAACATATTTTTAAAATAAGGGGATGTAAAAAAATTATCACTATGTCAGTTATTACTTAGTTGGGAAACCTTTTCTCTTAATTAGGGCCTTATAACACCTCCCCATGGGGTAAACCAAGTCTTTTAGTTCTGAAGCTGTTATAATGTGATATAAGATTGAATTATTGCTTCTGTTAATTGGATTTTATCGCTGGGTTGCTTCTGTTCAACAAGTTTTTTTAGTCAACTCCACAGATTTTCAGTTGGACTAAGGGCTATTCCTGGGCCATTCCAACACTGGAATATAATTACCTTGCAACCACTTTTTGCATACTTTAGCAACATGCCACAGAGCTAAATCCTATTATAATATAAATGTTTCATTATATTGGAAAAGATCACGAGCGGAAAGCTTCAGCTCAGATTGAAGTATTTCATTTATGTATTTCTGAGCATTCATATTTCCATTAATTACACAAATTCTGCCCATACCTTTTGATGTTATACAACCCTATATCGTAACACTGACTGGTTCTTCTCAGGGTGTATGATGCAATTAGGATGCAAATATTTTCTTATTCTTCTCCTTGTATATTTTATGCAATCACTACCAAATAAGGAGATTTTGTTCTTGTCTAACTGAAAACACTGTCCCATTGTCCCGCTGTCCAGTGCTCACTTTAATATTTTCAACCTTTGTTGGAGAGATAACTTTTTTTTTTTTGCAGGATTGTAGAATTTTAACCAAATCCTTGCAGTCAGCACTGAACATCACATTAGCTTGCACCATTTCACCTTGTATCAGGGTTGCCGGGCTTTAGCCAGACCCAGGTGTTTTGAAATTCTATATTACATAGCTCCCCATTTTAAAGATTATATTTAATTAAACAATGACAATATGTAACACATCAAAATGAAAACATTCTTACTTGTCCATAAGGAGAGATTATAGTCATAGAATGAACAATGTTAAAAGAGAAATTAGAAAGGATATAATATTTGAGGAGAGTGTAATACATAAGTGTATAAAATAAAGAGATATGCTAAACAAAAAAATGTTCTCCAAATAAAATTTGTTGAATTAAAATTTTGAAAAGCTTGTTGCAATTTAAAAGAGTGCATATTCATGCATATGCTACTCATAATACTGTTTTTAATAGTTAGAAATGGTGTTTTTATTATACGACTTTATGTATGATTTTAAATATTTATGAGAAATAAAATACGGCTTTTATATTAATAATTCTTAAAATTAGTTAAGTAATAAAACATGTAACTAAGCAACCATTGTCCCCTTTAATTATATAAAGTAGTAAAAATGAAAAAAAAGAGGAGGGGGGTGTTAAAGGTCAGTGTATACCAGACAAGGCAGCTGGTATGGCCCTTTTAAAATTTAGCTGACATATTTCAATTCTGACTGCAAATCACTAGCAGCTCTATCTGTGTTATTCCAGTATTAATGTTTTCATTATTGGTAAATTGAGCTATTTATTAAATTCTAAGTCAATTAAATGTCATTAAAACTAATTATAAAACACTTAAAAATGTACAGTTTATAATTAAAATGCTTCACGATATAAAAGCCAATTATGGCCAAAAATGGCTAATTTTGGCCAAAAAAGACGGTTAAAACCAATAAAAGCCACTGACGTGGCTTTATTAAAAATTTTAGCTGATTTTTTTGCAACCTTGCCTTGTATACCTCCAGATGATTTTCTTCTGTTACATATGCACAGTCTCTTAATTTTTCTATTATCACTTGCTGTTGCACATATTTTCTGCCTTTACCAATTTGGTTTTGTAGTGACATTGTCTCTTTACAACACTTCAAAAATTTAGAAACACAAAAATATACTATGGATCTGACTACAGGGCTGACACTGCCTAATGCAGTAAAAAATAGTTCTTTTAGCCTATGAATAATCAAACAAAGGGTAACCAAAATAGCTTAAATAGTTGCATGGTTACTTAAAAAGGGGGGAAAATAAAATACTTTTCCATAAGAAAATAACTAAATCTGTTTCATAGAAATTATTATTCTACAATTTATGCTAACACCCAAATTTGTCACTTTTTGTACTTTTATTACAAAATCCCACATTATTTTTTTTTTCAAACTTTTAAAATCATAATCTGACATACATAATCAGAATGCTGTTCAATTTTACAAGATTAAACTGAATATCTGCTTGTGCTTGGTCATTAATATAAGATTTTCTAACAGGGAAAGAAAAAAAAAAAGAGAGCTTTTTATTAGTTTAAACTTTAACTTCATTTTTTAAAAGCAAGAAATCTGACCATAAAAAAATAGTTTTATTAAAAAAAAAAACAAAAAAAAACAATGCATTTGATTAAGTACAGACAAATGGAACTTTTGTATAGATAACTGATTTATTCTTCATAAGAAAGATTTGTTAATATATGTACAGTGAAACCCCCGATCTATCGTTCCCGCATCCATCGTTTTCCCGCATTGATCGTTTTTTTTCTATGGTCCCTGCACAAATTATATTTAAATAATGTTAACAAAACCCGCATACATCGTTCTTCAAAAAGTGTTTTCCCGCATTCATCGTTGTAAATTTTTTCTCCTCACCGAAATGAAATTGAAGGTCAAGGGGATCCATATGACATACAAACTGGAATTACTTCTTTTATCCTAAAGTAACTCGTTTGTACTGTTTTAGGGGGGGGGGGGGGGGAACAGGGACTACTGAAATTTAGGGATTATATTTCCACAGATCAAAATGTTATGACATGCGTTGTCCTAGGCATAGAAGAAGCATGTGATGATGCAAAAAATGAAAATAATGGCAAAGAAGCAGAGGATAATGTTCATGCACATGAAGCTGAGTCTACACCAGTGCCAAATCTGTCTCATGCAATTATGGCTTTGAAAGTGCACGAACTTTTATATATTCACATGAAATTACAGAAAAATGTTGTACATCTTGAAAATTTGTTGTTTAATATAAAAAATGAACGAAAAACCCAACATAAAATTACTGCTTTTTAAAAATAAATATCAATTTTCTACAACTTCGATTTATTTCTTTTACAGTTTGGCAAGTAACAAATTAGTATTTATTAGTATACTGTATACAATGCATGTATTAGAAATGCATAAAGGTTGTTTTTTTCGTGCTTTGACGTTAACCCGTATTCATCGTTTTCCCGCATCCATCATTTTTTTTCACATACCACTTGAAAAACGATGGATCGAGGTTTTACTGTATATATATATAGCAAAACTGGCACGAAGTATGATATATTATAGTCACAAATAAGTTAAATAAAATCATCTAAATAGAAAGAAACATAATATTCTAAATAATTATTATTAACATTTTAAATCAGTTATTAAATTGAAAAACTGAGCTATAAAACATTTCCCTCTTCAGTAATCAAAGCCTGATCAAAACACAAAGCGACTTTCGGCCACCTGATTTTTGAAAACTGCAAATTTAGTAAAGTTGAATATTTTCATCAGTTTCTGGCCCTTATTGATTATAATCAATACTTTGGACTTAGAATGGGATAAGATTAAAAACAAAAGATACATAACATTGTCCAAAAAAGATTGAAACACACTTTAATTTTTTACCTGTTGGAGATACATAAGCAGTGTGAACTGCAAAAGTGTTCAGAATAAGGTAGGAATTAAGATTTTGTTGATGAAATAGTCCTGCCATTAATTAGATTTAATATAAATTAAAAACAAAGAAAGTAAACAAACCTGTAAGTCATTGCTTCAATAAGAGCAGGTTTACATTCTTCAACAACCAACTGCCGAGCAGCTTTAGTCACATTGTACACAGCCAAAATATCATTACCATCAACTCGTATAGATGGTATGCCATAAGCTGGACCTCGAGCAGCTGAAAAATATACATATGAAAATAAAACCCATATACTATTATTATTGCTTTACAATATATATCAACAGTATTAACTTCAAAAGACAATAAGCAGATTTTAAAACATGTTTATTTTAGAAGCAATGAAGGAATAAAATGAGGCATCTTACCTACACCATCTCCTTTATACTGTTCATGTGTTGGAGTGGATATAGCATAACCATTATTACGACTGCAAAACAGAAAAGTAAATTTAATAGGATAATATATTTTATATATATATACAGTGTAACCTCTGAATAACGATTACCAGTGGGACCGGTGAAAAGTGACTGCTTTTCAGAGGTGGGTGTTATTCAGAGGTTTTATTTAAAAAAAAAATCAAAATTACATAAATTTAAATAGAAATACACACAGTCATTTTAATTAATCCTCATTGTTTTAATATAAGAAAATCAGTGATTTTCAATTGCTTTGTTTTTTTGCTGCAAACGTCTTTCTCCAAAGAAAAAAAATATGTTTTGATTTGCTATACAACTCATCATCATTATGATTTAATGAGAAATTTTGAATTTCACCAACGTCCATCAAATCTTC
This sequence comes from Maratus speciosus, assembly GCA_963932465.1. Lineage (NCBI taxonomy): Eukaryota > Metazoa > Arthropoda > Arachnida > Araneae > Salticidae > Maratus > Maratus speciosus. The sequence continues at coordinate 398,435,206 of OZ010792.1, forward strand.
GGTATATGTATTAATGCTGGAAATTTTGGGCGATTCTATAATCCATTTCCTCTTACTCTCTCCTATCTTCCACCATTTGCTGCATGGAATCAAATGTGGCAGTAACTGCCAAATTTTTTGACCAGACATACAAACAAGCTGGCCTTTATGTTAGTTATGCCTGCCGTTCTAAGAATATGATATAAAACTAGTGGGCTCGGCCCCCTGCTCGCTAACACTTGCCAACCATAAAAAAAATAATAATGCATAAAAAAAGAAAAACTATGTTGAAAATGCAAATAATAATACATGTAGGTGGTGCTGGCAATGGGCATAAATATTTTTAACTTTAAGAAATTTACAAATTGGTAAAATGTCAATTAAGAAACTGGAAAAAAACCCTTGGAAATAGAATTAATATAAAAGCTTAGTGAAAACACAATACAAAATATTTATAGTTGGACTGCTATGTGATCCGAGCAAGCAACATATGAAATTTATGAATATTTTTAATGCATAAAAAGTAATGAAAAAAAGAAGTTGAAAATGTAGATAAAAATGCATTTAGGTGTTGCTGCCAAATCAAAATAACATTATGAAATTAACAAATTTTTAACTGAAAAGTAATTAACTGAAAATAAGATACCTTGGAAATAGATTTAATTTAGAACCTCAGTGAAAACACAATTCAAACTATTTTTAGTTGGTGCCACCACTGTAACAGAATTAAAAGACCTCACTCTTGAAAGTCCGACATATAGTTGCACATGAGTGAATACCGGCTTAGACAATACTAAACATATTTTGTCAAAAGTTTGGCCCTGTGACTTGTTAATCGTCATTGAGAAAGCTAATTGACACTGTTTGAATTTAAATGGCATGTTAGTGTCAGATGGAAAAAGTGGAATTCTTGGTATGAAAAAAGTTTCATTAGTAGTATTATCAATAGTTGTAGCTTCAATTGTATTAATATTCAATTTAGTAACAATAAGTCGTGTACCATTACACAAACCTTTGGAGGGTGCTAAATTTCTAAGCAACATTATTATACATCCTGGCTTCAAATGTAGTTTTTATGGTGGCATTCCAGTAGGTGTTAAACTGTTTAAAAATTCTTCTGGGAATGCAAGTTGGTCTTGAGGATCATCAGATACAATGCTGTCAATTCCTTCATATACAACCTCACTGCCTGATAAACATTCTAAAACTCGATTATTCAGCTCTATTGATATTTCATAGGTTACAGTGAGAATAGCTCTTCCTTTCAGCTGTTGAGGTGAAACTGTTGCAAAATCTAAGTCACTGTACAATTGTTTTATGGGATCTTGAATTGGTGAGTAGCATTTTAATGGCAGTTCAACAGTATCACCATTCTTACATTCACCAATATCTAAGAGCCAACTTGAAAACTCCTTCTCTGTTTCAAGAGCACGCATATTTTGAGTAAGGTATAATTTCTGAAATTGAGACCAAAGAGGATGCTTTTTCAAAGAGCTGCTAACAATTAGTGATCTTGAACCTCTCAAAATAACTGGTAACACTTGACGGAAATCGCCCCCAAATAAAATTACTTTTCCACCAAATGGTTTCTTACATTTTGTAAGATCTTGTAGCTATCTATGTAGCTTTGTAAGATCTATCAACTGCAATAAATGCATGCACATGGGTCACTGATGCTTCATCCCACATAATTAATTTAGCATTTAGCAATAACTTAGCTTCTTGAGTGTTAGGTTTCACATTACATGTGGAGGTCGCATTCAGAGGAATGTGTATCTTGAAAACTGAATGTGCCATTCTCCTACCACTTAGTAAAGTTGCAGCAATTCCAGTTGAAGTGACAGGGATGGCATAGTCTCCTTTTCCTCTGATTATATGTAATAAAGTGGAATAAACGAAAGTTTTTCCTGTTCCAGCAGGGCCATATAAAAAGAAAAGTTTGGATGTATCTACTTGATCTCCATAAATAGCTTTAAGGACAGTATCAACAACTAATTGTTGTTCAGCATTAAGTTTGCCAGTTTTAATTTGTGCTTTCGTTTGTTTCTGAACAATGTCAAATGTTGGCATATTTGAAGCCAGCTATTGCTAAAGATGTGACTGGTAGCTTAAGTTTTTGTAAATTTAAATCATGTGTTTTATGCAGTGTATTAATTTCAGCAAGGGCATATTGCGGTCCAGTGTGAAAATTGCAGGAATATCGATGAACGAAGTCTTCGCTAAGAGCAGCTTTATGTTTATCCCAAAGTTTTGGAATGTCTTCTACTTCACCAACACCACAAATCATCGAGAATAATAATCTTAGCTGACTTGGAGAATGTGCCAGTGTTGCCTCATTAAGTGTGTCATGCCAGTGTTGATTGCCTTCGAGTAGGCCTCGCACTGTACATGCTTGTTGGAAGGTATCACATATGATCCCATCTTCTGTTCTAATATCTTCATGACTAATAGCACCAAATTTTCGCAGCAACAACACTCTTAAATAGTACCTTTCACTATCCTGTATACTAACTACTGGCATTCTGCCAATTACGTCTTCACCTCTTTGCTGTTGTCTTTTCCATTTTTTGTCAAATGTGTAATAATGAGGGATATCTGTATAAGAATAGTTACATGCTTCTGGATCAGTTAGATTAAGTTCAAATCATGCAGTGAAAGTTGTATGCTTTGTAGCAGCCTGTTCAATAGCTTGAATTTCCTGACCTTCTTGGTACACAATCTGCTGTTAGTTAGGTAAATGGACTGCCAGTCGTTTTACTACCCAAACAGCAAATAATCCTTGACCGAACTTCTGCCGAAAGTCCTAACTCGACTATATTTCGTCCTAGCGATCTCATTTTCTGGGGTCGGCAAATATGACTTCTTGTCCGCAAGGCAAATCACCCTTCCAGCATCGTCTCCTGACTACAATTGTGTCGGTTTTGAAGCCTTTGCGTATTAGTTTTCGATAATTTAGTCACTTGGTAATCTTTTACCGAGTACATTTCAATATCATATGATCTTTTGCCGATTAGCTAATCATATCGAATGGAAGAATTCGTACGATGGAAAAATTGTATTTACAACGTAAAACAATTCGTTTTAATTCAAAAAATAAATATTGTTAATTGGGAACATTTTCCCCTATAAGATGCAAAAACACTTCCATATCGAGGATGTAACTAATTGAAATGTAATAAATCTTGTTTTGTTTAAAGTCAAAATATTGCTCTTAAATAATTTTACAATTAAAATTACAATTAATTTTCTATTGTAAGATACAAATAAAATTACATTTAATTTAAAAATTATGTTCTTGCTTATAAGTGACTCACACTGTTGATATACGAATATTATTGTATCTTACAAAGAATAATTAACTGTAATATTCATCCCAAGATCAGCAATATTTAGAATTTAAATTAAACAAAATGTCTTACCTTTTAATTAATTACGCCCTCGATATGAAAACATTTTGTATTTTTATAGCGGAAAATATTTTCGTCTGACAATATTTATTGTTTGAATTAAAATGAACTTTGATACATTTTAATTTGATAATTTTTGCATCTTACAATGTAAAATATTCTCAATGTATTCGCAATGTAAAACATTGCGTCCTAGCTGTGAAAATTCCATCATTTAAAGTGTCTCATTAAATTTTGGTTATGTATGGAAAAATTTCTTTTTTTCTTTTTTTCAATATCTAAATAATTATTTTAATTTAAAGAAAATTTCAGTCATTTTTTTTTTACTTTTAAAAGCTATAAAATGAAATTTATCACTATCTGGAGAAAAAAAAAAGATCAACTTCTTTATAATTTATGCAATAACGTTATATGATTTTTTTTTCCCCAAATAAATTAAATTTTTAATCAGAAATTTCTAATACGTAACTAAGAAAATACATTTAGAGCAAATATTTTGTTGTTGTAATAGTCTAAATATATAAAATTAATAGAAAAAGAAAACTAAAATAAATAGTCTTCAGATATTATCCTGATATAATTTAAATTTCAGATTTTATAATTTTGAATTTATTTATCAAATAATTATTTTAATTAAAAAAAATTGTTGTCATTTTTTTTTTTTTTTACTTTTAAAAAGGTATAAAATTAAATTTATCACTATTTGGAAAAAAAGATAATAAACTTATTTATAATTTATACAATACATTATCTGAATTATTTTTTAATAAATTAATTTTTAAATCAGAATTTTCTAATTCACAACTAAGAAACAATCATTTAGAGGAAATAGTTTGTTGTTGTAATAGTTTAAATTTCAGATATTACCCTGATATAATCTAAATTTCAGATCTTATAATTTTCAATTTATTCATCTAATAATTATTTTAATTAAAAAATGTTCAGTCATCTTTTTTTTAACTTTTTAAATGTACAAAATTAAATTCCTCACTATCTAGGGGGGAAAAAGAATGATCAACTTCTTTATAATTTATACAATAACATTATCTGAACTAATTCTAAATTAATTAATTTTTAAATCAGAAATTTCTAATTCATAATTAAGAAAATACAGTCAGAAGAAATAGTTTGTTGTTGTAATCTTCTAAATTTCTGATATAATCTAAATTTAGATCTTATAATTTTAAATTTATTTATCTAATAATAATTTTAATTAAAAATATTCAGACATTTTTTAAAACTTTTAAAAGGTATAATTTTTTTTTTTTTTTTTTTACTTTTTTGGGGAAAAAAAAGATGATCAACTTCATTATAATTTATACAATAACTTTACCTGAACTATTTCTAAATAAATTAATTTTTAAATCAAAAATCTCTAATTCATAACTAAGAAAATACCAAATTGTTTATCATTGTACAGGGTGGCTACTAAATACTGATACAAATATTTAGACATTTTATTTTACAAATAGAAAATAGAAAAAAATAATTACACTAATATTATGAACATCATACATGAAAGTTTACCTGTAAACAAATTCACTCAAATCGACCGCCATCTTTATCAATTACCAAAGATAATCTCTTATGCCATTGTCCGAGGGCGGCACGAATCATTTTAAGAGGTAATTTGTCCCATTCACGCAATATGGAAGCTTTGAGAGAGTCCAAACTTCTGTGTTGTTTGCTATTTACTTTAGCCTCTAAAATCCCCCAGACACAATAATCTAAAGGATTTAGATCCGGTGAAGAAGGTGGCCAATCTTCGTGCATGATAAAATTCGGACAATTGACCTGGAGCCAAGCTTGTGTTGATTTAGCTCGGTGTGAAGGTGCAGAATCTTGCTGAAATATCCAATTCTTTTTTGGATACAACCTGTCAGCATGTGGCAATAAATGTGCAGCCAATATGTTCTGTTTGTAATATTCCGCATTGATTTTTACCCCTTTATCTATGAATTTCAAAGGCAATTTCCCATTGTTTGACACTGCAGCTCAAACCATAACAGAATTCTTGTTCTGAAAGCGTTTAACAGTTCGGAAAGTTTCAGGTATATCCTCAAACGTTGCTGAATATACGACATCATTTTTAGCATTATAACACTGTTCAGTGCAAAATAGCTTCTCATCAGAAAATATCATTCTGTCAATATTTTTCTTACCGTGCCGCTTCAGCAATTTCTTGCATCTTTGTAATCTTTTTATCTTTTGGGCATCAGTCAAACCTTGAACTTTTCTTTTCCGATAAGGACGGAAACCCAGGTCTTCATTTATAATAACTTGCATAGTTCTGCGACTCACGTTCTCTTCTGCAGCCATTTTATTTGCAGAGCGTTGTGGATTTCTTCGTATCTTTTCACGAATTCTTTTGATGCGCTCTTTTGTGCGAACTGATCGTGGGCGACCAGACCTAGGTCGATCTTTACAGCTATTAGTATCCAATAATCGATTTATAGTTCTATATATAAATAATCTATTAAAACCAAGGCATTTCAATTGCTTAAATATTTGACCTGCGGAAAGCCCGCGATCAAAGAGCTGTTTAATCATCATTCTTTTAGCTTCCATTTTAAAAATAATTCTAAATATTTGATTTTTACAAAAATCGTCTGCACTAATAGAAAATTGCCAAACGCTGAAATACAGAAATAAATTATTTTACCAAACGATTAAAATTAATTCTTATTTTTTGAAGTGTATCAGTATTTAGTAGCCACCCTGTAATAGTCTAAATTTCAGATATTATCTGATATAATCTAAATTTCAGATCTTATAATTTTTAATTTAGTTATCTAAATACACAAAACAGCAAATATCTCTAATCATTTTATTAAGTATAATTTTAAGTATGAATGTCTACACGTTATTATTGAAAAAAAGAAATAAAGAACAAACGCTTTTAAATTGTTAGTTTACTCTTACACTAATTGCCCTGCTATCTGTAAGTTTTAAAGAGATTTAAGTTTACTGATTTGTAAATAATAATGTATTCTCACCAAAGAGCATTTCTTGGAAAGTATTTTTTTCCCTTATATTCATTCGATTGTCCATTTGGAAATGATGTCCTTGAAACGTGAAAACGTATTTTGAGCGGGAGGGAGATAAGATAATGTAGGGCATTGGACAGTTTATTCACGTGACACACATCCCCTCCCTATCATCACTGCAGGGGGTATCTATACAGCGGAAACAAACAATAACACCTCAGTAAAAAGATTCATTTTTCATTACTTTCCGATTGCCGGCCGATTACATGCATAAGAATGAAGCCCAATTAATTGACTTGTAGTAATAATACAATATCCTGCCGACGTTTTCTCACGACATTGTCTAGATAAATCGCTAAATTTTGTTGAGGCGATATTATGTGAAGCTCTCCAATCGACTACTCATCATTTGCCGACAATTCTGGTATTAGGCCGAAATTTAGCCGATATCTCTTGCTACTGGGGTATATATGATTTTTCAGACATGTAGAACTCATTCAAACGCCATAGTGCTTCTGGGGCATTAACAGACCTGGCATCTAAATAACTTAATATCTCATCATGATCAATAACATTATTTTCTGTCTGAAGTCTAACTGATGCTGCATCATGCCCTTTATATACGTATTTGTACAAATATTTCACACTTTTTACTGATGCACATACTTCAACATTGATGTGTGCATTAAATTTTCTTGATAGCCATGGATTGTAAGGCACAATCCATCGATTGTCAATTTCATGTTTGCCAATCTTGACAGGAGTAGAAGCTCTTTTTGGTAGATAGGATATCCATTTACATTCTCTTCCGTACATTCCCTGAACTCTTTTGGAAATTCTTTTGAGCATTTTAAAGTACCGCATGGGCCATGTACCATACATTTCGTTATTATCTCAAAGAGTCTTGGATTTGTGTTAAAGTATGGCAGTTCTGCACTGACAAATTTATCGATGTCATCTTTTGTGCGGATCTTGTTTGATGAATCAAGTGTCAAAAGAATATGCGCATGAGGTAATCCTCTCTTTTAAAATTCTATTACATAAATATGTGTCAGAACTATACCAAATATGTTATGGTTCAAAATATCATTCAATAGTTCTGAAAGTTTCATTTTAAAAACATAGATAACTATATCTGGTCTGTTTTCTTGCTGGTGCAATCCATCCAAAGCAATCTGAATTTCAGGCCAAGCCAGATTTCACAAATAGATCTGGACGTCCAAACTTTCGAACCATTGCTATTGCATCTTGGTAATTTTGCTGCATGTGCTGAGGACTTCCTTGAAATGAAGAAGACAAAATTATAAGTTTTCCTGTACGTATATTTTCACGACGTGCTCGAGAATCTAGTGCATCTAAGAGTCCACTGTATAGGGTGTAAAAAAAATTAAAAAATCAGATTTTTTTTATTTAAATCGGATTTTTATGATTTTTTCTTCAGCGTTCAAATACAGAATAGCTACCAAGAGTTTTAGGTTTCCAAAACAATTAAACCACTAATTGCTAACATAATCTACATTTTTACACTTTAATTAATAAAGTTATAATTATTAGTTAATAATTATAGAAATTATAAAAACTGCAAATTAGTAATTTCATTAGGTAGTAATCATACAATATTGTTATATACATTAATATTGTAATAGTTATGTAAAACTTTATTAAATATTAGTGATATTTAACATTTATTAAAATTATTAACTGCATTTAATATTAAATAGTTAACACAACTTAAAATTAATAATTATTAAACAATTAACTCTCTAATTAGGAAAATATTATACATTTTTAAGCTTTAATTATTAAAATGATAATAATGTAGAATTAATTTTAGAAAGAAAAAAGGGCAGGATGCTAGTTCCAAAAAAGGGCACTATTTCATGAGGAAATATATTAGTAATGTGCTTAGTAATGATATACAAAAAAAAAAAAAAAAAAAAAAAAAAAAGAGAATCCTTAGTATGATAAATAAAGTGCCCTTAATTTTTAATAATTTTATGAATCGCAAATTGAAAAATACAATTAAATAACAACATGTTTAAATTTTAATAATATCCTGTTTTTTCTAAAGAAATAAAGTTCTATTATTTTTTCAAGATCTTGGGCACATGAATCTAGAAATACTGTTGAATGGGCAAGTTTTTTACAAGAAATCTCCGGCTACAACTACAGGTGAATTTAACTTTTTTCTTTTCTTTTCTTAAGGCAGGGTGCATTTTGAGCAGTAATCCCAGAATTAATAAAAACTGCAAATAAGTAATTTCATTAGTTAGTAGCAAAACTAACAAAACTAACAAATATTACTTGCAGCTATTTTGCATTTGTACTTAAAAAAAATATTGTTAATCACTAAAATGTAAACTTACACACATGTATGTCTATGCTAACCAAAAAAATTATGAAAATGAGTTAAACCCATTCATATATACATACACAATAAATATAAGGATAACCAGTTATATCTGAAATCCTCAAAATATTTATTTTTTTATTTAGTACATATGAGTTGCAAAATAAACTATTCAACCTATATCGAAGAAGCTCTTGCTGTGTTTAACATTTTTATACCAATTAGTTCTTTTTACTTTCTTCTATCTTCAATAGAAGAAAGTATTGTAATCAAAATTTTTTTCGACTTCCGGTTTTGGACGGATTTACACGTTTTAGGGGTCAGAGATCTCAAACAAGTGGGTAAGTGTGATCACAGATCGCACAGAGGGTTTCGTTTAATATTTCTTTCAAAACACTATCCTTTTGCAAAATCCGTTAGCTCCACAATTCGCAACTAGGAAGTGCACTCTATTCTGAACAAACGTCTGCACGACAAAACTCCGTTTTAGAATCTATTTGCACTTATATTAGTCGAGGAAATTGGACCCATAAAACTTAAAATAGGAAAGCATTCCTGGCCAAGTGGAAATAAAATATGAAAGGCTATTGTACATAAAATGAAAGAGTGACCAAAGGGTCGTCAAATGATATATTGGATGAGGGGTTTGGGGGAAAAATTGAACCCCCCCTCCCAGAGCCTTTAAGTGAAACTAGCTCGCTGTAACTTAATTACATTCTAAGTTAGAAAAAATGCTTAAAAAACACAAGTTAGAGCCCAGAGCAGTCAATAATATAAGACTTTTTGGAAAAATTTATCATTTGTCATGTGATCACATGTGTTCAGCTATAAGTATGCAAAATTTCATATCCCCAGCTTAATTAGAGCTCAGTTAGAAATAATTGCTTATAATACAGAAGTTGAAGACCTAAGGGTTAATTATAAGACTAATTCAAAAGTTCATATTTTGTCTTATGATCTGACGCGTTCAGCTATAAGTATGCAAAATTTCATGTCTCCAATTTAATTAGGGGCTCAGTTAGAAAGAATTGATTAAAAAACACAAGCTGGAGTCCAAAGGGTTAAATATAAAACTTTTTCGAAAAAAAAATTATTTGTTGTGTGGTCTCAAGTGTTCTGCTATAAGTATGCAAAATTTCATGTTTCCAACTTAATTATGGGTCTCATTTAGAAAGAATTGCTTAAAATATATATGTGGGAGCTCAAAGGGTTAAATGTAAGACTTTTTCAAGATTTTATAATTTGTCGCCTGGCCTCAGGTGTTCTGCTATAAGTATGCAAAATTTCAAATCTCCAATTTAAATATGGTCTCAGTTAGAAAGAATTGCTTAAAATATATATGTGGGAGCTCAAAGAGTTAAATGTAAGACTTTTTTTTTAAGATTTTATGATCTGTCGCCTGCCCTCAGGTGTTCTGCCATAAGTATGCAAAATTTCAAATCTCCAATATAATTATGGGCTGAGTTAGAAAAAAAATTGCTTAAAATACACAAGCTGGAGTCCAAAGGGTTAAATATGAAACTTTTTTCGAAATTTATTATCTGTCGTGTGATCTGAAGTTTTCAGATACAAGTATGCAAAATTTCAAGTCTCCAATACAATTAGGGGCTCCGTTAAAAAGAATTGATTAAACACACAAGCTGGAGTCCAAAGAATTAAATATAAAACTTTTTCGAAATTTATTATTTGGCGTGTGATCTGAGGCGTTCAGCTATAAGTATGCAAAATTTCAAGTCCCCAATTCACTTAGGGACTCTGTTAAAATGAATTGCTTAAAATACACAAGCTGGACTCCAAAGGTTAAACATAAAACTTTTTCGAAATTTATTATTTGTTGTGTGATCTGAGATGTTTAGCTATCAGAATACAAAATTGCATGCATCCAATTTGATTAGGAATTCTGTTATAAAGGATTGCTGAAAATACACAAATTGGAGCGCAAAGGGTTAAATATAACACTTTTTCAAAGTTTTATGATTTGTTGTGTGGGCTCATGTGTTTAACTATAATAATTCAAAATTCCATCTTTCTAACTTAATTAGCTGCTCTGTTAGAAAAAAATGCTTAAAATACACAAGTTGGAGCCCAAAGGGTTAAATATAAAACTTTTTTCAAAATTTTATGATTTGTCTGGTTGTCTCAGGTATTCAGCTATAAGTATGCGGAATTTCATGGCTCCAACCTTATTAGGGGCTGACTTAGAAAGAATTGTTTGAAACACACATGTGGGAGCCCAAAGAGTTAAATTTAAGACTTTTTCAAAATTTTAGGATTTGTCGTTTCATATGAGGTGTTCAGCTATAAGTACTCAAAATTTCAAGTCTCCAACATGTATAGTTTCTGAGAACGGGCTCTGTGATGGACAGACAGACAAAGGAGTGAGACGAATAGGGTTTCGTCAGATGAACGAAACCCTAAAAACATGTTTACAGAAAATGTCTGTCTGTCTGTCCGTCCGTCCGTCTGGCTGTCTGTCGCCATTGTACCATCAAAAAGTGTATGAAGTTATGCATAGAATTGAACCAAATTTTTATTTTAAGTTTTTGGGTATGGCAAGCAGATCCTCCCTGAATTTGGAAAAAATTCACCAGTAGGGGGCGCTGTAACAGCGATTTTTGTGCGATTTTGAATATTGCACCATCCAAAAGTGTATGAAGTTATGCATAGAATTGAACCAAATTTTTATTTTAAGTTTTCGGATATGGCAAGTAGGTCCTCCCTCAATTTGGAAAAAATTCGTCAGTAGGGGGCACTGTAATAGTGATTTTTGTGCGATTTTGAATATTATACCATCCAAAAGTGTATGAGGTTATATATCGAACTGAACCAAATTTTTATTTTAAGTTTTCGGATATGGCAAGTAGGTCCTCCCTCAATTTGGAAAAAATTCGTCAGTAGGGGGCACTGTAATAGTGATTTTTGTGCGATTTTGAATATTATACCATCCAAAAGTGTATGAGGTTATATATCGAACTGAACCAAATTTTTATTTTAAGTTTTCGGATATGGCAAGTAGGTCCTCCCTGCATTTGGAAAGAAGTTCGCCGGTAGGGGGCGCTGTAACAGCAGTTTTTGTGCAATTTTGAATATTGTACCATCCAAAAGTGTATTAAGTTAGGCATCGAAATGAACCAAATTTTTATTTTAAGTTTTCGGATATGGCAAGTAGGTCCTCCGTGCATTTGGAAAAAATTCTCCAGTAGGGGGCACTGTAACAGCGATTTTTGTGAGATTTTAAATATTGCACCATTCAAAAGTGCATTAAGTTATGCATCGGAATGAACCAAATTTTTATTTTACGTTTTCGGATATGGGCAAGTAGGTCCTCCCTGCATTTGGAAAAAATTCGCCGGTAGGGGGTGCTCTAACAGCGATTTTTGTGCGATTTTGAATATTGTACCATCCAAAAGTGTATGAAGTTATGCATAGAATTGAACCAAATTTTTTATTTTAAGTTTTCGAATATGGCAAGCAGGTCCTCCCTGAATTTGGAAAAAATTCGCCGGTAGGGGGCACTGTAATAGTGATTTTTGTGCGATTTTGAATATTGTACCATCCAAAAGTGTATGAAGTTATGCATAGAATTGAGCCAAATTTTTATTTTAAGTTCTTGGCTATGGCAAGCAGGTCCTTCCTTAATTTGGAAAAAAATCGCCAGTAGTGGGCGCTGTAATAGTGATTTTTGTGCCATTTTGAATATTGTACCATCGAAAAGTGTATGAAGTTATGCATGGAATTGAGCCAAATTTTTTGTGTTTGTTCTTGGTCATGGCACGAAAGTCCTCCCTGAATTTGGAAAAATTCCACCTGAAGGGGGTGCTATAATTGCGATGTCTGTACCATTTTCATTATTGTACCATCGAAAAGTGTATGAAGTTATGTATATAATTGAATCAAATTTTTTGTGTATGTTTCTGGCTATGGCAAGCAAGTCATCCCTGAACTTAAAAAAATTCTGCCAGAACGGGGCGCTATAATTGCGATCTCTGTGCCATTTTCATTATTGTACAATCGAAAAGTGTATGAAGTTATGCATACAATTTAACCTAATTTTTTGTGCATGTTTTTGGCTTTGGACAACAGGTTCTCCTTGAATTTGGAAATATTCGGCAGTAAAGGAGCTCTGTGATAGCAATTTGTGTATACTTTTCTTTATTTTTCGTAGTTCTATTGTCCATCGGTGGTTCGTGCAAAGGCGGGAACTCGCTTCCTGCTAAGCCGGCTATCGCAAACATCTGATAACAACAGAATAAGCAAAAACTATTAATTTTAACAAATATCATGATATAGATTAACTTGTTTTTAGTTCGTTTAATTGACTGAAGCAGAAATTTAAGATGAAAATCAAAGTTGGTATAGTATTGAACTAATAATATTGAAATATTAACATGTGTAACTAGTTTTTGAAATATTAAGATGTATAAGATAGAAGAAAGTTTTGGGATTGGCACATCCAACTAGTTTCTTATGCATTCATTTACAATTTAGTTTTTGGACAGATGTCACTCTTTCATTCTTCTTTAACTCAAGATTGCTATTAATTTATTATTACAAAAGTAGAATGAGAAACTAAGACACTGACTATTTATTCTTTTACTTTCAGAAATTTATTACACTTGCTATGTTCATTTTATATAAAATAATGCATAAATTTATTTCCTAAAGGAAATTATGACATTGCAAATTATATTAGATTTAAATATCAATTTTAAATGAAATTGCTTTATGTTCGATAAAAACAATGCTTTTCACAAACTTAACGGTTTTTAATTTTTTACAATACTCAAGAATTAAGCTTGAAAACAATTATTTAAAGCTCTTTTTTTGTTTATTCATAAGTCAAAATAGATGTAGAAACTTTCCAATTATGTTCATCTTAGATTTTAATAATTTTTTTGATATTTTAAACATTTAGAAAATTTTTGATTTTAATCAACTGATTTTTAAAAAAAAATCAGTTGATTAAAATCACGATTTAATCGATGATTTAAATCAACTGATTAAAATCGTTGACACCCTACCACTGTATAATTCAATTCTTAATTTTTTTTTATTAAACCGTAAATAATTCAAACGTGATCCTTCTGTTTTAACATAGGCATCAACAATAAATTGTTGAAAGAGTTTTCCGCTGTTATGAAGTATGCTGAAAGTATTGCGTGTTGCAAGCCGATATGCATAATACTGAAGTTGTGTAACTCGAATTCACCTTGATGATTATCTGTCTTCAGCATGCAGAATTCCATAGGAGAAATGTTTTTGCAGCTGTCACCAACTGGATAGATGCATACATTGCGATTGGATGGGGGTTTTCCATTATCTCCAACAAATATAGCTGCAACTTCTGTTTTGCCAGTGGGCGCATTGTATCTATGCAGATCCAAATCTTTATTCTCCATGAAGACCATCTTTACATCAGTGGTTCGATTATCTTTAATCAATCTGTGCATCTGTACGTAAAGGCATGAGATTGCAAAAAGATAAAAAAAGAGGAAAAGCGCGTGAAATGGGAAAATGAGAAATTATTTAAAATAGCGCCATTTGAATGCATGCTATTTTAAAGAAGGTTATTTTATTTGCAATAAAATTGTCAACTTTTGTTTAAATGCTGCTTTATTTCGGGAGGATTGTTGAGGGGGGGGGGGGGGGTGGCTAAGAATCAATAGTTTATGCAAATACTATAAATAATTTTATACTCAAAGTTTCTATTTTAAGTTCATAATTCAGATGCAGTGTTTTACACAACAATCTTAGCTAGTTGTCTAATTAATATTTTAACAAGATTTCACTCAAAACATCAGTTAATAAACATGGCAAGCTAATGTTTAACCTGCCACTCAGCTGCAAAAGAATTTGATGAAAACAATGTTGCAGCAAATTTTTCACGATTATTTGCTGAAATTAGTGTTTTTTCTGCGATTCTTTGACAGAATTCGCGTTTTTCCGTGATCTTTTGCCGCATTTCGCATTTTTCCCGCGATCTTTTGCCGAATTTCGTGTTTTTTCAGCGATCTTTTGCAGAATTTTGAATTTTTTCTGCGATCTTTTGCCGAATTTCGCGTTTTTTCCGCGATCTTTTACCGAATTTCGCGTTTTTCCAGCGATGTTTTGCCGAATTTCGTATTTTTTCAGCAAACTTTTTCCGAATTTCGTGCTTTTTCAGTGATATTTTGCCAAATTTTGCATTTTTGCGATTATTTGACGGTATTTGCATTTTTTCCCGAAATTCGCATTTTTCGTGCGATCCTTTGATGAAATGGGCATTTCTTCGCGATCTTTTGACTAAATTCGCGTTTTTTCTGCGATCCTTTGACAAAATTCCTATTTTTTCCACTTATCCTTTGACATAGTTCACGTTTATTACGCGATCCTTCGACGAAATTCGTTTTTTTTCCACGATCCATAGACGAAATTTGAGTTATTTTTTCGCGATCCTATGTCCGAATTTTCGGATTGATGACCGATTTTTTAAAATTTCGGAACAAATCACTCCTGCGGGAAACAGAAAAAAAGCAGAAAATGACAGAAAAGCGGAAAATCGCGAATCCGCAGAAGAATCTCATGCCTGTAGGTAGGAATCAGCAAAAGGATTTATGCTTTTTAATTAATTATCTAATTTCGCCATCACTGTTTGCAAGCATCCTTGATTATTCTCCATGCACTTCTTTGTTGCCTCACTGGAATCAAAAATGTACAGTTGACCATAGCCCACTCTATTATTTTCTTCATTTGTGTAAAGTGGAGACACCATGTGATAAATTTGGCCATGAATCCTAAAGCAGTATGATCCTATTCCAGAAGGTGGTTTAATTTGAGCCCCATGGATGCAAAGGCAAAAGAGGCATTATATTCTCTTATATGCTGTCTATATTTTTTAGATTCCGATGAATCACTAGTTAAAAATTCTTTCAATAAATCCGGTGCATCTGAAAGGTTTGGGAATTGAACTTTTCCATCGTGGCAACATCTGGTGTATTTAAACTGGAGTTAAGTTCTTTTTTCCAGTACAGAGCATGACAAAATTAGCAAACTTCTTCCATATTTCCACAACTATGCTCTTCAACTTGTGTAGGTTCACTTGAAACACAGCGAAGCTGGTCAAGGCGTGTCATTTTAGATCTTCGGGCACGCAATTCTTCCAATATTTCATTGGCGCGTTCAGCCCTTCTCCTTTCATTTCGCCTATAATATTGAACAGCATGGCTTAAATTCATTCAAAACTGCAATAAGAAGCTATCAGAAATTGCTATGTATCACGTTAACGAATTGTAAACAGAATGTTTTCGGCTGTGTCTAAATACAATCTTGTTCAAAAAGCTGATTCGCTGAATCCATGACGCCACCGTAAAATGAACCAATAGCAATTGATATTCATACATCACTCAAACAGTTTGTGTTAAAAGAGAGATTCTGTCTGGGTTTTGATTTGCTGAATGCGTCAGGTCATTAACCACTGAGAATCGTCGCTACGGTTGTTGCCAAATAGAAAGCTACAAATTCAGCCTTTTTTCGGCGCTAAGTAAGAGAAATACAGTCCCTGGCCAAATTATTAGACGCACCATAAGATTTTATAGAAAACGTTAATTATCAGGTGATACTGTACAGCTGTTTTGTTTTTTAAGAGATACAATGTATAGTTACTATATTATTAACCACGTAATTATCTGTAACACTAATAAAACATCGTCATTATAGAAAAAATATGTATTTATTAACTCTTGAACAAAAATGAAGAAAATGTGATGAAAAGTTAATATCTTGTTGATCCACCTTTAGCCGCTATGAGAGCTTTAATTCTGTGCGGCATGCTATCTATGGAAGACAGTACTGTCTTCTGCATTTGAGGATGATCATTCCACACATGAATGATCTGTTCTAAGAGCTGAGTTTTGTTTGTAATCACAACTTTAGTAATACGTTTGTAATCACTCTTTTCATGAGTTCCCACACGTTTTCAATTGGGTTCATATCGGGTCTATTACCTGGCCAATCCAACAGAGGGATATTTTGCTGTACTAAAAAAGCTTTAACAGACCGTGCTGTGTAGCTGGGAGCTCCATCTTGCATGAAAATGAATGGTTCCCCATTTGGAAACCATTGTTTGAGCTGCGGAATCAACCGATTTTGTAAGACGTCTTTGTACTGATCTTGCCTCATTGTACCTTTTATCATGTACAGACGTCCAGTACCCTTGCTGCAGATGACTGACCAAATCATGATTTTTGTAGGGTGTTTAACAGTCTGAACGACACAGTCAGGATGGAACTTTTCGCCAGGACGACGATGCACAAACTGAGCTTTATTCTGCAAAATTTCAAATGTGCTTTTATCACTGAAGCAAACCCGTCAAAAACAGAAAAAAACACAAACATATCTGCGGATCTTACGTCATTGCATAGAAAATGATATTGAATGTATGACTAGTGATGAAATTATAATAACTTACCGATCTCCAGAAGTCCACATCTTTATCACACTACCGTTTGGCCCACTTCAGATGCTTTGCTTTCATTGCAGCTGTTAACTTGGACTTCTTGGCGGGACGGCAGGCCTTAAAACTTATTTCTGTTAATTTTCTGCGAACAGTGCGCTCAGAAACATTCACGTTAGTATCTTGGAGTTGCGATTTTATAATTTTTGTGATAGCCCATCTGTTTTCCACACAAATTTTCTTTAAACATCACCCTGATCTTGGAGTGAAAATGGGCTTTCTGCCACATCTTTGCTTTCGTTTTGGGCTCAAATCGTCCCCTGCCTCAATTTTCTTCTTTATACGTCGTACACTAGCTTCAGAAACCTTCAATCTTCGTGATATTTCACGGTTTGAAAAACTTTTAGCATCCACGAGGGCCTTCACTTCAGCTATTTTACGAGGTGACAGATCACCTGCTTTACCCATGCTGAAAATGTTCCACATGCTTATTTAAACACTGCACACACAAAAAACAACTAACTCTGTATCATACAACTTTGAAACAAATAAACCAAGCGCATAACGTCACAGAAACACGTCCTTAACTGAAACACTATCAAATGTCGGTTTGAACTGGCTGCAACAGGTTTCCACTTGTTTACGTCCATGTATCCATTGGTTCACATTGTGTTGCCATACGTTAAAACTAAATACCAATAGGAAGTATATAACAAATCTCCTGAATAAAAAATCATTAAATCTATGTTTAAATATAACACAACTGCATATAAACTTCGTCGAAAACATGTATTTCATAAAAAACAACGGTGCGTCTAATAATTTGGCCAGGGACTATATATATATATAGATTATCCCATTATTATTATCATCTTCATTTTCTGTTTGTTCACATATCAGGTAAATTTTTTTATATCTCTTTCACATTTCGGTTTGCAAATAAATATGAAATTGTACCAGAAGCTGTAAAAAAATTATCTTGTGACTTTTGAGTGGCCGTTGTTCAGAATTCCTTATTTAGAGGTTCGTACTAATGTTAATGCTATGGAACGTGTTTGGTTCTATCAACAGGTGGCCAGTATTTGGAGGTTTTCATTGTTTAGAGGTGGCCGTTCAAGGAGATTTCACTGTATCTTCAAAAAAAAAAAAAAAAGTCAAGTTGAAATTAGCATTAAATATCAGGGCTTCAAATCAAAATGAAATCAAAATTATTTTTCTGCTATAGATTTTATCTTTGTTCCATCAAAAATAATATTTTTTTTTTCCAGTTTTCGATTTAGTTCTGGTTTTAAATTTCTAATTTCAAACAATAATCTAAAGAAGCATACTTAAACTAACACAAAATATCACCAGACAAAATTATCAAATTCTTATTTTCTTTTTGCCCTAGACTTTCTATAATTTTACAAAACTCTAGTTTTAATGTAGAAAGTTCAACTTTATATTAATTTCTTTCTTAATGTTAATGACAATTTGCTATCCTGTCCTAAAAACATCTCGTTTTAAAATTAGAAGAAAAACAAATCTTTGTTCAATTAGATGCAATCTTCGGATTGGTAATTTGGACACAAGCATGTAAAAATGTCATTGTCCTTTGTTATATCTGAATAAATATTTTAATTTTTAGTAGCTTTATTAGTTTCATTACAGATAATTTATAATTTAGCTTTTGGGATGAAAAAAAAAGTCAAAGTTATCAAAGAGTTAAAGACACTACTGATAAAGACAATACTGATGTCAGCAGATTGTATTATAATTTATATTTTAAATAATTGAATTTTTAAAAATAAAAAAAAGTTTTATAGTTCATTTCTATAGCAAAAGAATAATTTTGGTTCAGTTCTGACTTTCGTTCCATCATAAAAAAAAAAAATTATTTTCCATTTTCAGTTTGGTCCAGTAAAAAAATGTGCATACTATAGAAAATAAATTCAATAAATTAATAGCTGTTGTTACGACGGAATCTTACAAAACTACAAACATTCTGTTATATTTAAAATAAGTTTACTTTATACCGATATTTTACAGTCTGAATCTTTGTGCTTTGTAACTAAATCGTCAAATCATTGCTTAGTATTAGGCATCTATCAAAAGAATATCTATCCAATGATTCACAATATAAGCTCAAGTATGGTTCAAGGGGAGAAATACCTATTTATAAACTAAAATACAGTAGATTCTCAAGGAAAAAAAAAAAAAAAAAGATTATCCAAAATTTGAATTAACCAAAACACATGGTTTTAAAGAAACGTGAGAAACGAAACAGTATGAATAAATGTAGTTAACATACAGTGGTCTTTATTTTTAAAATTGTGATATATGCAGTATCTCACATAACAAACACAAATACTTCCATACCCACATATATAAAAGAGCTGACAATAACATGCTATTTAAGATGGAGTGAAATATATATAAAAATCTCCCGAATGATACCCTTTGAATAACTGGGATAGTAAAAAGATGAAGTGGCATTTTTCTTATTGTTAAGTTTTTCAGCACTGAAAATTTAGGAATTTCTTTATTTTACATATAATAAACTAATTATATCAAAAATTTACATACTTTGAATTATGCAAATTAATGGATTAAAAATTCCAATTAAATTTTAAATATTAACATTGTTTTCAATTTTACTTTCAAAGGCAATGAAGTTCCAACCAAATTATCTAAATTCAAATTAAACGGAGACTACTGTATCTTGAAAAAGCCATAAAAAACAAAAGCAAATATTTCTGAATATTTAATAGAAAATGTAATTTTGTCCAGACTCTAGAGTTTACTAAAATCTTTAAGAAAATACAATTTTAGTAATCTAATTATTTTATCTAAGTAAAAGCTTTTTACCAGAAGAAGATAATAGGACAACTAAGTGTAGCAGCAAAATTTAGAGCAGCATGAGCATCTCCTTCACTCGAAGCTCCTTCTCCAAAGTAGCAAATGACACACTGACCTGTTTGAGCTCGTTTAAATGCATAAGCACTTCCAACAGCTGAAAGAAAACACACATATAAACAATAGATACATTTGAAAGATCTTTTTGCATTTTTCTTTCCTGTAAAAATTATAATTCCTTACAAAAAAATTGCAAGTAACTACTTTTAAAGCATCTTAAAATAATTAATTTCAGTTTAAAATTACTCTGAATTAAAAAATCAGCAGAGAAATATTTAATTATAAGATTAATATTTCTTAAAAGTTTTAATTACATTTAGTAAATACTTGAGTAGGGGGTGGAATTTTAAGACACTTTAGGACACATTTTTACAAAATTTTAGAACATTTAACGGATATTTGATATACAATTTATCAAATGATTTAATTATTTTTTAAAAATAAAATAAGATTCAAGAAAAGAAATTCATCAGTATAAATATTTTCTAATTTTTACATATAATCAAAATATTTATAAACTTAATTATCAATAAGTATATAACTTTTTTACTTTCCAAACACATAGTGTAAGGAAAGTATTGTAAACAAGATATATATGTATGTGTGTGTGTGAGTAAAGGAGCACAATAGCTGCTAAACAGTAGGCTGTAAAAAATCATGATTTTTTAAATTCAAATCAGCTTTTTATGACTTTTTATTTCCCTTTTAAAATACTGAATAGCTACTACCAAGAATTGTAGATTTCCAAAACAATTAAATCTCCAATTACTAACATAATTATATTTTTGTGTTTTAATTAATAATTAATAAAATTATAATTAGTAATTACAGAAATTATAAAAACTGCAAATAAATAATTTCATTAGTTAGTAGCATACAATAACATTAAAAATAAATATTTTATAATAATTATGTAAACATACGTTAAATACTGCTGATATATACGTTAAATAAAATTATTGATACTAGGGGGTTCTGCCCCCTGCTCACTAACATTCGCCAACCCTCATGAATTGCGACACAATTCACATTGGGACCCCTACACGTTCCCAGCTCGCTTCGCTTGCTCACCACTTTTTGCAGCAACTTTAGCCATAATAAGTACCATCATAAATCCTTTTAACTTATGAAAATTTCAAAAAAAAAAAACCTTAAGGTAAAAAAACAGTAATTGAAAACTTCGTTGAAATCATAATTAAAAATGCATTTAGCTGGTGCTACCAATAAGCATAAATCATTTTAACATAATAAAATTTACAATTTTTTTAAATGTAAAATAATTAACGGAAAAAAATTACCTGAGAACACAATTAATTTAAAACTCATTCCGCATAGTACAGAACAACTTAAATTTATTTCGAAAACTCTTTGAAAAACACTACCTGATACCAAGATAGTTCAATATAAATCAACAAACGCTATCTAAAGTTCACTCGATGTGAAAAATACAATATCTCTCAGACACTTTGCAAGTTAACAAAATGTAAATAACATGTTTTCTGATGCATCTTTAAAATTTTTTTATCAACAAGCTGATTTTTTGAATGCATCATGTGACCGTAAACCGAACCAATGACCATTGCTATTCTTACATCCACCAAAATATCGTACTGTGTTTAAAAACAGCTTCTGCTCTGAGTTTTAATTTGATGAATTAAATATAAAGGTCAGTGAATAATGTCACATTGACAAAATCATATTAAAATATTTCAGTTTTATATAAACTCTAAAGCTCATGATGGTATTGGGAGTTCCTAACAACTGTTACTCTGCATTTCCTGGCTTTTGCTGCGTTATTTTCCGGGAGGTAACTCCTTCTTCACACACTATGGAAAACTTTCCCAGAAATTGGTTGTTTGTTTGAAGCAATTCTACCATGTGTCATGATACTTTTGGAGCCCATATGCAAATGAATTCTTTCTTTAAACTATGACATCATTTTCACCATCAGAATCATTCATCCCTTCCGAGATTAGAGCGTCATTTAAGCAATTCTTTTAAAACTCCTGAGTTTCATTAAATATTCATTTTAAGTAATTAGAAATTACGTAATTTTCAGAAATATTTTATTTTGTGCATACCAAGAATCTTTAAATAAATAGCAAGAGTCCAGTCTATTTATGTGCAGGAATAAATTTTAGGAATATGACGTCATCACTGACACAGTTATAGTAAAATATTTTAATTCATGGATAAAAATGCATCTTTTGTTTTCCGAATGACATCATTATCTTCAATGGAAACATTTCGCTTTCCATATTGCTTACTATGAAAGATTATTCACTGTCACTTTATTTAAACAGATTACTTAATATTATTTCTCAATAAATAATCTGTGTCCTGCTCTGATGCAATTAGTGCATAATAAAACCGAATGATTTTAATATTTTTACATTTTATGAAAACCATTGAAATTTTTCTTTTAAATATGACGAGAGTTTAAGTGGTGAAATCATGCTTCTGATTGGTAGAATGTAATAAGGCAAATTAATTGTGTTACTACGGTTGTTGCCAAATGACAAACTACAAATTCAGCTTTATTTTAGCACCATGCAAGAGAAATGTGTATATAGATTTGTACTTAATATGAAATTGTTAATCTGGTCAAAATTAATAATTATTAACCAATTAACTCTTTAATTATGAACATAATCTACTTTGTTTGGCTTCTATAATTAATAATTTAGTATTCATTATAGAAAGAAAAAGGGCAAAGTCCCAATTCCTTTTGTAAGGAATTATTTCACCAGGAAATATATTACTAATGTGTTTAGTAACAATATAAGAAAATATTTAATAATCTCTTGTTTTTTTTCCTAAAGGTATGAAGTTCTATATATACTCTTTGAAAGCTCTTAAGCATATAGATTTAGAAATACTGTGGTATGGGCAAGTTTTTAAAAATAAATCTCTGGGTATAACTAAAGGTGAATTTCACTATTTTTAAAAAAGGGTATGGTGCATTTTGCCAGTTTTAAAAAGGGCAGAATGCTGTACCCTTAAAAAATGGCCTAGAAAGAACACTAAGTAAAACTACAAATAAGAAATTTCATTAAGTAGAAAAATCACAATACAAACAAATAATATTTGCAGCTCTTTTTTTTCCATTTGTACTTAGAAAATTATTGTTAATTGTATAGATCTAAACTTACACACGTTATGCTAACAGAAAAAAAAAAAAAAAGTTACACTCATTAATTTATACACACGTACAGAATGGCTAGTTATATATGAAATCCTCAAAATATTAAATAGCAGTACCACTCAATGGGGATTATTAGTATTCAATGTTTAAAATTTTAAAAGGAAAAAGTTTTGCTACATCAATTTTTATTTGGTATGTATGAGTATAAAAACATTTATTCAACTTCTACTGAAGAAGCTCTTGCGGTACTTAATATTTTTACACAAATTAGTTCTTTTTCTCTGATATACTCTTTCAGATGTTATCATTCTTCTTCAGCCCCAATTTGCTTTATATCTATTTGCAAAAGTAGAATGAGAAAATAAAATATTGGCTACTTATCATTTTACTTGCATAAATTTATTATACTTGCTATGCTTATTTTATATAAAATAATGAATATTTTGATTACTCAACAGAAATTTTGACATTTCAAATTTTATTAGATTTAATTAAATACCATTTTTAAATGACACACTTTTATGCCAGAAAAAGGTTTGCTATTTACAAACTTACTGTACTCACTGCACTTTTTATAAGCCTAAGAAATTAAGCTTATAAACAATTATTTAAAGCTTTTTTAACTTATTCATTAAGCAAAATATCTATAGAAAACCTTTCAAAACCTTTTGAATTATGTTCCTTTTAGATTTTAACAATTTTTTACATCATTTTAAAGATTTATAAAATTTATGATGCGGTTAAAATCACGATTTAATTACTGATTTAAATCATCTGATTAAAATCATTGACATCCTACCAAGTGGTACTTTTGATTGAGCTTCCATTAAGAGAATAGGTTAAAGACCAGTGTCACAAGAACTATATAAATTTCCAAGCAAATCAGCCGATGGATCAATTATTTAAACCATTTCATAGGAAAATCACAAGGAAATGTGACAAACTGATAAACATCCAGCAATGCAGTTTAAGCATTAGTGTCTGGGAGGTACTGTCTCCCGTTGCAAAATGGGAGATTTAATGTTCAAATGTAGATGAATCTGAATCCATTGAATTCTATAAAATGTTTGGAAAGTCGAGTGCAGTTCTTTCACTCCAGTTTAGGAAAAGTTGCTTTGTATTTTTGCGATAGGACTGATAACTATTAATACTAATTTATTTTCAATTAAAGCTTGGATTAGTCAATAGAAAAAAGAAAATCTGTAAATGAATATTTGATTTTAACAAATTGATTTTAAAGAAAACATTTTTCTTTTTATGCTAGTTTTAAATAAATGAAACATTTCCTTTAAATTTTGTAGTTTTTCAAAATGAAACTTCGTTATCTATACTAAACAACTTGAAAGTGTGGAATTAAAAAAAATTAAATGCCAACAGACAATAAATTTACCTTGAGACATTTGAGTAGCTAATGGAGAAGATATTGACACAAAGTTCAATGATTTTATTCCATAATGCACAGGCATTTGACGTCCTTTTCCAATATCGTTTTTGTTTCCATAACACTGGTTTACAAATTGGTCTAATGTATAACCTCTGTACATTAAAACACCTAAAAAAATAATTATATATATATTGTTTAAATGATTTTTTTTTTCTATCATACTATAAACAAATAATATAATAATAAATCAATGTCTTGCTATCTTGGTCAAATATGAGACAAAGAAGTGATTTGATGTTCATAAAGGCAAAATTTTCTTCTAACTGAGCTATGTCATGTTATTTATTAATTAATTTTATTTTGTAGATCTTATTTAGTAGCTTAAATTTATTAGCCAGATAACTTTAAAATTTACAAAGTCAAAACTCAGGAGACTTAGAGAGCAATTAATGGTTTATTAATTACTTTATTTTATTCAAAAACAATAGGTTTAAATACAAAATTTTCTAAGAAAAGAAATTAGAGAATAGTAAAAGCATTTATTGTTTAACCTTTAACAACAAAACAAAATTTTAAAGGGCATCTTCTTCTTCTAAGTACATATAAAATTTGGGGTGGGGGGTGGGGGGGGAATACGGTTTGATTTATTATGTACTTCATTTTTGAAATAATACCATATTTACTTGCATATTTTTGTAGGTTTTTTCTTCTTTTGGCATGGGGGGTGGGGGATTAAAAATTGAGAGTGAAAAAATATTAGAGTTATTTTCTTTAAGGTTTACTTATAATAATAATGCTTTTTTAGGATTCCGCTCATCTCACAAAACCCTTATAGTCTCGTGTCGCTGTCCGTCTGTCATAGCGCTTGTACTCACAAACTATTTAAGTTACTGACTAAGATTTTTTTTTTTTTTTTTTTTTTACATAGAGCTGAATACTCCCTGACCTTGCTAATATAATATCATAAAATTTTAAAAAAGTCTTAATTAATGCACGTTGTTAATTAAAACCCCAATTAAAAGAATGGAAAATGTTCATAATTCAACAAAAGCTTAGATTTTAATCAAACTGCAATGATTTGCTGTCAGAAGCGAAGATTATTTAGAATTTTCTTCCGGGTTGCCACAATAGCAGGGCAACCAGATGTGAAACCGCATCAATAAAGTGAACTGGGGCTTTGCAAATTGCGTCAAATCTCAGAAACTACCGGGCCAAAAAACTCGAAAATTGCACAGATACATGCAGAAAAAAAAATCTACTTTCAGAAATTCTAAAAATTATTCTGATGTGTTCGATAGAAGTGAAAAAATCCACTAAAAATCACTCAATAAAAAAATCCTTTTATTTCATTCCAAAGAAAGCCAGAAATTGATTTCAATAGCTCAGGTGTTTTTGTCTGCAGAGACTTGGCATCATTCTATAGTGGAGGTTTTAAAACGAATGTAAAATTTTTAAATTATTAAATTTTTATGCATCCATGTGTAGAATTTTTCGCAGATTTCAAATATGTTAATTTCATGACTGTGTCTAAATTAGGTGTGGATATATTAATTATTATTTAATTAATATGATGATTTATTTCATACTGTTGTTTTAACATGCCCATGGGTTGCTAGAATGAGAAAGGCAGGGCTTCCAGATTTGGAAGTTATAGAATAAAGGGTAGCAGGGGTTTTAAAAAAGTTCCCCATCTCAGAACCTAAGGGGCGTGAAAACTAAAAACTTGCACAGCCCGGTGGGAAAAAAATTCCCCTTTCAGAAATTCTAAAAGTTATTTTTCTGTTTCAATTACAAGCTGAGATATTATTTATTATTTCACTAATTAGTTTATTTCTATTAAATGCTCATTTTAAAAGGCAATCATGTGATTTTTTATAGTAGCATTGTTTAGAACTGTGTCACATTTTTAAAAATACAGCATAAATGTTACTCATTCAATATAAAAGTTTCGTAAGTGTTGATACCACTATTTTCGAATAGTAATTTCAGCAAATATTTTAAATTCTTGCTTAAGACCATTTTTAAACTGTAGCATTCTCTACCGTTTTGCGTGCAGTTTTTTGATGGTGTAATGAGATAAATATTACTTATTCAATATAAAAAATTTTATAAGCATTGAAACCACTATTTTAGAATAGTAATTTTCAGCAAATGTCTTAAATTGGTGTTTAAGACCGCCACACCCCTGACTTAGCAGTACTTCGTGGCGATTTATTCAGAGAGAGCCACTGCCTTTTGCATTTTGGATTATCATAAAGAACGCTTTTTTTCCTCTCCAGTGATCAAGCAATCAAAAAGCATTTCTGTATTGTGCCGTTGAAGCAATAAGTTGCATGTGGTGGATTAATTAGCTTTGTTTTCTTCAGACAGCTTATGCGGGACCCAAACACCTGCTCTGCTTACCTTACCAATTTGCTGCAAACATTCTTGGATGGTTGACCAAATCTGGTTAAGAGTGTTTGACAGTTCTTTGATTATCGGACATAGATTTGCTTTCACTTCTGCCCTACTGTCTAAAGTTGCTACTCTTCCTATTCGATACGAGTTGAAAAGATCAAAATTACCGGATCTGAACTTTGAAAACCACCTTTGGCATTTACGAATGTCTAATACACTTAGATAAACATTGCAAACATTTTTGGTAGCAACTGTTGCATTACTACTCTTGTGAAACTCAACAAGCATACAATTCTGGATATGTACATCTTCTGGTATTTGGCTGGCTATTTCACACAAAATTACAAAAAGGATTTAATTACTTACAAATCACTTTAACCTTAAAATGCCTTTGGCACGACTTTGAAATACACAATGAGCTGATAAATGATAAACAAATACTGACATGTGCAGAAACGACATTACTCCCCCCCCCCCCCCCCCCCCCAGTACTTCATTCAATCCAAATTCACTTTGAGCCATCCTATAATAATTTTTTCCCCAAAATAAAGTGCTATAAATTTAGAAATGTAATGATTTTTTTTATCTTTTATAAACATTGTAAATTTAGAGGCAGAACAGCCTAAGCAAATTAGGATAAATCTTAACTTGCATTAATTTTTAGTAGAAAGCTTTAGTATACCATAAGTTTAATGATGTAGCATCATTATTAGTTAGAAAAGAACCTGCACTCTTGTAGCAGATGTTAAGAAAAAAAATGTGGGGAACAAAATAGCAAATTTGCTTCATTCAATAAACAGAATTAAATTGAAACATGATTTTAAGCGAATTATGAAATAAATATTGCCATACCATATACAATGGGATATGTGGAACCCCATTTCAGAAATTCATATTTTCTCATATTCTCCATATTGAAATTAACCAAATGTTTGTCTCTTGATATTGCCCTTCAATAAAGATGAAAATAAGGAATTTTGCTTAGTAGCCACTGGCCGGTAGGTTGATTTTTTTTTAGTAGCCAGTTACTGGCTAGTGAGGATAATTTCTTTAGTAGCCAATAAGTACATTTATGTCACTGAATATTTAATTAAAAAATATATCAGTTTAGAGTATTAAATAAGTAATTTACGTACTGAATAAAAATATTTTAATTCATATTGTTTTGAATAAACTTGAGATACTAATTTCCAATCTATTTTAAATTAATTTAACAGCAAAGTTATATGCAACACGCTTATATAGCTAACTACATAAGTCCAACTATGTGCAGGTACTTAAAAAAAAATTTTTTTTAATCTGAAATTTACAGCAAATTTTCTGAAATGTAAAGGGAGCTGAGGGCTCCCTCCTGGTTACTAATTATGCGTTTTTTGCATGATACTTTATAACGAAATTAGTGTTTTTTCGCGATCTATTGGCGATGTTTGCATTTCTTCCGCGATCCTTTGACGAAATAAGGAATTTTGCTTAGTAGCCACTGGCCGGTAGGTTGATTTTTTTTTAGTAGCCAGTTACTGGCTAGTGAGAATAATTTCTTTAGTAGCCAGTAAGTACATTTATGTCACTGAATATTTAATTAAAAAATATATCAGTTTAGAGTATTAAATAAGTACAGTGGAACCCGGTTAAGACGGGTTTCAAGGGAGCGGCCAAAAGTCGCATATTAAGCGGGATCGCGTATTAAACGTGATTTATATAATGTTGTAGGAATTGGGCTTCATTTATACGTTTACGGTCGAAAGTTGAGTCTTTTACATATATTCATATTGAAATTTAATTGTATTCCACTTTAACGTATTGTTTCTTTTTATAGGACAAACTGGAATAACAATGGAAAATAAATATAGATTTCAACATGAATTTATTGTCGATTAATGTGTTGCAACCAAAAATAATTTTCCTACTAGACTCATTTTTTTAAACAGAAAGAAAAATAATATTAAATCTTTGAAGCACAACCCAGTTTTTAAAATCATATTTAATACTTGTAATAATGAGTACCATTATAATCTGTTCTTCATTATCAATATAATAAGAAAAACTATCCTTATAAAATATTGATATAGCAAAAAGTAAAGTAAACATAAGAGAATTATCCAATCGCAGTCGTATTTAATCTTTGCGAGTTTCATTTTTTGTTGCCAATATGCATTATAAAACATAGTAGCGATATAAAGTACATTTAAAACATCTCTAACAACACGTATGAACAACTCTAATTATAATAATTTTTGTGACGTATCTAAGTAACCTGAATGCGTCTATTTCTCTCTACTACAGTAAAAACGTACACGAAGCGAGAGACAAAGAATGTTAGGAGGTGAGATCAAAGAAGAATTGCAGTTTTGCTAATTTAACGGGGTGTTTTTGTTATTCAAACATCTATCACTATTTATGACTAGTAATTTTCGCCTTAATTAATCTGTTGCTAAATAAATAAAATAATATTCGGAAAGTGTTTTTTATCTGAATAATATAAATCCTCTAAATCGTTAACATTCGAGAAGAAAAAAGGAATTCGCATCTTGATCAATGAATTCGCGTCTTAAACGTGATTTTTTCCTCAAAGAACCGAAAATTTATCGCGTATTAAGCCGGATCGCGCCATAACCGTTCGCGTATTAAACGTGATCTTTTTACATTAGCCTCATGGGCGATGTTCAAGGGATCCGAAAAAATCCGCATATTAAGCGGGATCGCGTATTAACCGTGAGCGTTTTAACCGGGTTCTACTGTATAATAAAATGCAGTTTTTTTTTCACGATTTTTTGATAGAATTCGGGCATTTTTTCTCGATCCTTTAACAAAATTCGCATTTTTTTTAGATTCTTAGACGAAATTCATGTTTGTTTTCGTGATTCTTTGACGAAATTCTTGTTTTTTATGCGATTCTTTGACAAAATTTGTGTTTTATTCGCGACTTTTTTTACGATATTCGTGTTTTTTCTGCGATCTATTGATAAAATGCACGTTTTTTCCCCGATTCATTGAAGAAATTTGGATTTTTTAGCGATCCTTTGACGAAATGGGCGGTTTTATTCGTGATCTTTTGACAAAATTCTCTTTCTTTTTCGCGATTTTTTGATGAAATTTGGGTTTTTTTGCAATCTATTGACGATAGTTGCGTCTTTTCCGCTATGCTTTGAGGAAATTTGGGTTTCTTAGCGATCCTTTGACGAAATTCGGGTTTTCCCGCGATCCTTTGACGAAATGTGTGTTTTTTCTCGCGGTCTTTTGACAAAAGTCTCCCTTTTTTTTCGCGATTATTTGATGAAATTCGCGTTTTTCGCACTCCTTCGACGAAATTTGTGTTTTTTTTGTAATTCTTTGACGAAATGTGTGTTTTTTCGCCATCTTTTGAGAAAATTCGCAGTTTTTTTCCGCGATTCTTTGACAAAATCCCTTTGGAAAAACCCTGAATTTGGCCGGTACTTTCGATATTTTTAATCGCCAGTTTTTCACGTTTAGTCGCCGAGTGACGACTGGCGAGTGCTTATTTTCATCTTTACCCTTCAAAAGAAGGGAGTGTAAAAAATAAACTGTCAAGTGCGAGTATTACTCGCACATAGAGGGTTCCGTATAATAAATATATTAATTAGTAACTGTATTATTTTAAAAAATCATTAATAAAAGAATAATTAGACTTTGTAAAAACTATACACCATAGGATTTTGTACAGCTATATATACTTGGGAAGTATGGATGGATAGGATATACCAAGAAAGTTCAGAGATGAAGTAAAGGTTCTGTATTTCATTAATTACAACAGCTTCTTCAACCATTATGATAGCGGGACAGATGTCATATACGCCCCATATTGGCGCGATTTTTTTCTGACGCCAATGTCACATACGCACCGGGAACTTAACTGGCGCCAAAGTGTCGTTATTTTGCTTGATATGGTAGCCAAGATATAGATGATATGGTAACGAGGTTTTCGCCAAATTGGCGTCGGAAAAAAAATCGCGCCAATATGTATATCATATCTGTGTTGAAAACACATCTACTGTCCTAACAAAATAAACTTTTGTGACGATCACCGAAAAAACTGCTGGAACAATAATTTTATACCTTCCTTTACTTTAGAGTTCCATTATAATAGTTTACTTTTTTGAAATTAATAAAATGCAAAGTTAAACAACGGTAAGTTACTATTAGAAAAAACAAATCTACTGCATAATAGCACAATCTTTAGCGATACAATTCAACGATTAACCAAAAATATTGCTGAAACAACATATTAGCACTTTTATTTACACTCAAACAGAAGTTAAAAAAAATAATTAAATTATTTTTATAATGTGCACATACAGATGCGATACTTCAGAAATAGCTCACGTGATTTGCTAATTCACCAGAGCAAAGAAACCAAATAAATTCTTCAGATTTTTATATTACATGAGCTATTGCATATTTTTTTAATTAGACGCCAAAATACTTGTTTGCAAGTACATTACAATTGTTAATTTCTTAAAATATATACGTTACTATAGTAATGGAAATGGACACTTCATGCGGAAATATTTCTTTTATAATGTTAATTTTTTATTTAAGCTGTTTTTTTTTATAAAATCAGTAACAATTTTTTTTTACCCGATGCGTTAACCCTTTTCCCCCTCTAGTTGATGTAACCGTTTAATTCTTTAATCAAAAGAATTGATCAACAAAAATGTTTATTTGAAAATTTCCGTTGCTATAGTAACAGATGCATTTTTAGAAATTATCACTTGAAAATCTGACGTTTTGACGCCAAAGACATCGCCAAATTCGAAAAATATGAAATATCTCTCGAACTATTGGACTTAAAAGAAGTTAGTTAGTACCATTCGATTCAGCATACAAAAATACACCAAAATATGTTGATTAATGCGAAATCCAGACTTTCTTTTATATCTATAGATTAAAAGTTGTTAACTAGGTATAGAGTACGCCGCCCCTGTCCTTATGTATGTCCAAACAGGCTTATCTTTAAGGGTTAATATCTCAGTTAATTACTGATGATTTTTTTTCGAAATTCTTCATCAACAATGCTCTTATACTTCTGCAACGATAGGTATATCCAGCGATGCTCAACAATTTTTCTGAATGCCTGTAAATCGAAATTTGTGTATAACAGATAAATGCTAATTTCTCGAAAACTATGTGACCTAGGATAATCGCTATAATTTTCCGGCAAGGTTTACATTAACATCTACTACCTCTAATTTTTTCATAATTTTAGTTTCAGTAGTTTCGGAATTAGATGGAGGGGAACATATTTTTGCGTTACATTTTCGACAATATTTTTAAAAATATAATACCTAAAATTAAAAGGAATGTATTTTTGAGTTCAGCATTAAGAAAGCTTTCACAGAATACCCCACATGATATACAAAGAAAATATTTTTTTTTTTTCAAGTAGCTTAATTTTCCCCCCTACATTTTTACTAAATATATTTATGAATGTTTATTAATCTGAAAATATGTGGGTCAATGATCTTTATTACTTCCCCGAATTTGAACTTTCCACGTTCCATAGTTTAAGAGTAAAATGGCTGTGACAGACAGACGGACGGACAGACACAGGAGTGATCTTATAATGGTTCCGTTTTTACTTTTCAAGAAGTACAGAACCTTAAAAAAGAAAAAAAAAATGATATTCTAGCATTGAGCTACATAATAGGCACAGAATCATACTGCTTAGATACATTTTATTTTAAGAAATAAAGCATCACAAACCTGCTTCCCTGTATTGTCCATATATCAAGTCTTGAGGATCAAGTGCTGCAGAACTTCCAAAATGAGTACCTTCTTCTCCAAAACTAGTCATATAGAAAGAAATTCTACCTTGTCTTTGAGATTCATACAGTATGCGGTCCATGGTATTTAATAATGTCATGCCTTTATACAGTTTGATAATCATATCTTGACTCAACTATTCAAAGAAACATTCATAAAAACAGATAAAATAATTTACTAAATAAACTTTTAAATCACAATACGAGTAGTGGCAGCCCATGTCATATTTGGATCAAAGTTGATAGAGATTTGAAAATGTAATTTACAACTGAATTACTAAAAAATACAAAGGTTTTATAAGGTACAGTGGCGGTCAAAAGTTTCCGGCCAGCATAAAATTTTTGGTTAATTTGTAAGTATACTCATATGAAGAGGAATCTCAAAGTGATACTTATATACTTTATTGACATAATAGATAGGAACTTATTTATGGAATAAAAAACAAATATTAATAAATTTAATTGACAAAATTAATTGCAAAAGGAAAAAGCATGTTCTCAAAAGTTTCCGGCCACCTTGGCAAGTTTGGAAAAAAATGGTGTTATAACAGAAAATAACAGTGATCAACAACATT
Source organism: Maratus speciosus (assembly GCA_963932465.1). Classification (NCBI taxonomy): domain Eukaryota; kingdom Metazoa; phylum Arthropoda; class Arachnida; order Araneae; family Salticidae; genus Maratus; species Maratus speciosus. Next base: position 398,468,536 of record OZ010792.1, read on the forward strand.
TACAATTAGTATTTTGTAATCATACATTTAGCAATAAGTACTGCGGTGCAGCAACGTGGCATCGATTCAATGAACGGTTGTAGATCGTCAATGTTAAGTTTTCTCCACGGTTCTTGCAATTTTTGTGAAAATGCTGCTGAATTGGAATATTTATAATTCCACACACACTTTCAAGTTAGTTTCAAAGATTTTCTATAGGATTCAGATTGGGTGATTGGGCTGTCCGTTTCAAAAGTGGAATTTTTTGTGTGAAAGCCACTGCTTGACAAGCTTGCATGTATGCTTTTGGTCGTTATCAGGATGAAACAAATAGTTGCGACCGCAATTTTTCCTCCAATAAGACAGCAAATGATCTTGCAAGATATCCTTATGCATTGCACTATTCATCGTGCCGCGGATTTCAAATAACGGACAGGCACATTTTCAAGAAAATGCTTCCCACAGCATAACGTGTCCTCCGCCATGCTTCATTGTAGGAATAACATATCTCGAATCTTATCTTTTGATTTTAGGTCATCGGTTGTAGTGTCTGTTATCACTCCCAAAAAGATTGACCATCGATTCATCGGAAAATAGTACTTTTTTCCAGTTTTCAGTTGACTAGTTTTTGTATTCCTTGGCAAATGCCAGTCGGGCCCTCTGATTATTTTTACTTATGAAAGGTTTTTAAACGCTGACTGTTCCATAAAGTCCTATGTCACATAAGCATCTTGACACGGTAGACTGACTTATTTCAGCAATATTTTAACACCAGAAATTGCGGGGAATTGCAGCGGTATTTTTATGCGGGTCATCAATTGCTTTTCTCTTGATAACTCTGTCCACAACAATAGTCGTTTTCCGGGGTACCCCGGACCGTGGCAAGTTGCAAAGGCCATGACCATCTTTATAATTTTTAAAATATCGTTCACAGCAAGTTTTCCGATCGACAATTTTGCCGCAATCTCACGAGCGACAAACAAATCACTCATTTAGGAACAATAAATTGTTCACCTTTTCATTTTTGAATTTCAAATACGTTATTCACATTGATTAATTGACAAACACCGCAAAAAAAAAAACACTTTACCGATATCAAAAACTAACGTATGACAAATGGCCGGAAACTTTTGCACACGCGAATTTCGAATTCCTCCCCTTTGCATCAAGTATCTTCAGTATCCAATCAAAATGATCACGTGGTCAGAGGTACTTTGCCTATTCCTAACTTTTGGAGCAATTGTGCTTCTTCTTCGCTGAAACACTCTGTCAAACAAATCAAAGAAACTACCTGGTCGGAAACTTTTGACCGCCACTGTACATAAAGAATTTTATTATCAACTAGCTGACCTGATCGATATTGCCCTGGCTCCTGATAATAAACTTCACATTTGTATGATTTTATATATTTAACCTGATTTAGTATGAATTTATATTTTTAAATGAGCAATTCCTGAAAAAATATTAATATTTAGTGGTAAAACTGCTCGTAAGACTACATTTTTTGTTTTTTTACATAGAATCTTTTCATAGTAAAAAAAACCTCTTGTTGTCCGAACTCTTTGAAATTTCTATTGGTTATAAATGCAAAGGCTCTGAAGCCTGTGGAAAAATTTCGTGAAAAAGTATTGATATTTAATTGGGAAAAAAATATGTTTTCTTCTCCCTTTTCTTTTTTTTTTTTTTTTTCCCTCGTGCCTGGACTTTTAACATAACAACAACAACAAAAAGTTCTTGTTACCCAAACTCGTAATTTTAATCGGTTATAAATATAATGATATCCAGCTTCTCTTTAAAATTTCGTGAAAAAATATGCATATTTAGTAGTGGAAACATGAGCCGGAGTCACAAAGAAACAGCCAGCGTTTTAGGTTTTTATAAAAATTTCTCAGGTTTTATTTTTTCTAAAATACTTCTACCCATCCGAACATTCAGAAGTTTTTATAGCTGATGTAAATCTGGTCTGCTGAGATATTCTACAAAGATTGTGCCAAAATAACAATGTTTAGTTACTTTTAGCATAGAAAAAAATTAGTCTTTGGGAAGTGTGAAGTGACCTGCAGTGGCGAGTTTTTTTGAAAGGGTTAAAATTCATATTTTTCAAAAAACTGATTACACCATCATAGAGAAGAAGGTCTCAGTTTTATTTTTTGTAAATTAGTATCTCTGAAATCGAGCCCTAGGGGAGCATCGGCGAAAGGCAGAAAAAGGTAAATAGTGAAAACGTACCTTTTTGAAAATTTATTTTTAAGGGTTAACAGACATATTTTTTCAAAATGATTGTGGCATTTGTTGTGGTTATTTAGAACCACTGCCATATTTTTTATTTAATTTCATTTAGAAAATATTTTTATTAATCTTGTATTCATTTAATTTTAATATTCGCTTTCCAAAATTATTTTAATTCCCTTTTTTTTCAACCTTCCCCTGTAAGTTTTTCTTTCTGGCATAGCATTTCATTCATTTTAAAATCATAAACATCGTTTTGAAATCTGTACTTCCGGTAAAAGAATTATCTGGAAAGTTCCATATCTTTCTATTTGTGAAGTCATATCCTTTTGTAGCTCCGCCCCTTAGCCAGTAATATTTAAATCAGTTTAATTCGTAATTTCAAAATTCGTAACTCTTTACTACTGTTTGGCATCTTATTTCAGTGAAATCTATCAAATTTCCCTTTTTTAAAGCAGTTTTTTATATACTTTAGCATTGCATTTTATGCCAATGCAGGGCGCCTGTATGTTCGTTCTGCCAAAGTTGGCGTGTTTCAAGTATTATAGCAACTTCCCTTTACTCCTCTTCTCAGAGAGCTCATGCGCATTCAGTTGAGTTGGGATTTCAATGCAGAATGGCTGCCTTTTGCCGTTCTGCGAAGAATTATGTCCGCGCCTGCATGAGTGCTCTGTCAACGAACGCAGAGAATGGATGGATGCCTCTTCCCCTTCTACAAAAAAAAATAATAAACGGATTTCGTATCTACAGTAAGAAATATTAAAAGTGCAAGAATATTTCTTTATGATTGTGTAATCGGCTGCATAGTTTCGTCTCTTTTTCTTTTTGTGGCAAGATTCTTTGATCAGTTACTTCTGATTCTTCAGTAAGATGTGGATAAAATTCTGTTGACGGCATTATTATTATTTTTATTCAAATGATGCTTTTATTTTGAGTCGTGGAATTATGATGTTAAAAAAATCATCTAAATGCCTGTGCCTCCACACTCCCCAAAGGAAAAAAATTATTTTATTTTCTTTAGTAAGAACGTAGATTGTATGTGTCCATCATAAAAAAAGTACATCTAAAAGAATAAGAGGTGTACTCTATGATAATGCGCTATGTTCTGCTAGAAAAATTGCTTCATAAATAAAAATTTTTCAAGGACGATTTGTCATCTATTTATTTCCTTTCTGCAAATGTCTCCATCATTTTCTGTTCTTTCCAATGCAGGTAATGCTTTTACCTTTTATTTTTTGTTCTCAAATTACCAAATGTATGATAAGTAAATTCAGTTTTTTTTTTAAAATTAATGACTGTTATGTCAAAGTGGTCTTTTGTAGCCGCAACAAAATGTTATAACACTATACGATCGATCCTAAAAAAAAATGATTTCTAGATTTCTAATTGGAATTTCAATATCCAAAATAACTTTACAACATTCTTTCACCTCCTATCTCCAAACACAACAGCGTTTAAGACATAAAAGTACGAAATTAAAAAATACGTCTTTCTTTTTTCCGGATCCCAAATGGTTCAATCGATAGATGTGAAAATATTCGGCAAAATCCCTCCCAAAAAACACTTGGTTCTTTCTTTCTATGTGCTCAAAAAGCAGGAACTGAGCATGTGCAAGTATGCTTGCCAATTTTCAGAGAAAAGAATGTGCTTTTGATGAGTTTTTAATTAATATCTCGGCTAATTATCAAAAAGTTAAACATATGAATAATGAATGTCAAGTGCATCAGGACCTGCCTTGAACTACCCTCATAGTTCAGTATTGCTACCATCAGTAGTTATTGTAAATTTGGTACTACTTGATTATCCCATCGACCAAAAAACTATAGCATAAAATTAGCACTCGCTCTCATCAAGTAACACTTTAAACGTGGCGATTAACTTCATTGTCCTCACTCGCCAAACTCAATGGGCACCACTCGCCAAATGCGATGGTTGAAAGATCGATGCCAGAGGAGAAAGGGGTGAAATTCACTCGGAATTTATGGTGTCCAGATCGGCGATTATCCCGAACGAAAAAAAAAAAGTAGCAGGGGTGATTCTGTCCCGAATTTTCCGAAAATTTAAGGCATTCGGTTCCGGAAAAAAAAAAAAAAAAAATATCGGTCATCAGTCTGAAAATTTGGACATAAAAATATCACTAATTTTGCTATGGTTGCTGAAAAAAATCAATTCTGTCAATCGTTCGCAGAAAAATCACCAATTCCGTCAAAGAATCGCGAAAGAACATGAATTTCATCCAAGGACCACATAAAAAATGCAAATTTCATCAAAAAATTGCAGAAAAAACGCAAATTTCGTCAAAGAATCGCAAAAAAGAAATACAAAATTCTTCAAAGTATCGTGGAAAAAGCACAAATTTTGTGAAAAGATCATGGAAAAAATGTAAATTTTGTGAAAAGATCGCAGAAATCATGCAACTTTCATCAAAAGATCGTGGGAAAAAATGCAAATTTCGCGAAAAGATTGCAGAAAAATACAAATTTCAGCAACAGATCATGGATAAAACACAAATTTCATGAAAAGATAGCAGAAAAAATGCAAATTTTGTCAAAAAATCACGACTTTCGTGGCAAGATTGCAGGAAAAATGCAAATTTCGCCAAAAGATCGCAAAAAAATGCAGATTTTGCCAAAAGATCGCAAAAAAAAAAAAAAAAAAAAAAAAAAAAAAGATTTTGCCAAAAGATTGCAAAAAAATGCGAAATTCGTTAAATGGTCGCAGAAAAATGCATAGTTAGTGCCGGGGGGAGAGGGAGAATCCTCCTCTGGACCCTTCTGAAAATTTGCTGTAAATTAATTTCATTGCAATTAATAGTAAAAATAAAATATTCAAGATTTTATTAAAATAATTTTTTAAATATATTTCAATTTTCTTGTCTCTCTTATACATTGCATTAAGTATGTCTAAATATCTTCAAATATGTGTTTGACTTTTAATTTGAACGCAGTAATTTCTTAGTTAGATTTTTCTGTTAGATGTTAATGCTAGTTTTTTTTTTTTTTTTTTTTTTTTAGTTGAGTGTAATCATATCAAATGGTAAGTAAAAGATATTAGTAAATTACAATGTTGATAGTTAGAAAAAAAACAATTTTGTATGGAGCGTACATAACTTTGTTACTGGCCAGTGAGTAAAAAAGTTAATTTTGACCTATACAAAAAACTATCACCAAACAGTAAGATTAAATGCCAATAATGGATGATCGTAAATGTCACATTCACTTGACATTTGTTTGTTATGTCGTCAAGTGATTTTTAATTCAATGTTTTATTTGTATTTTTATTAATTTTTTTTACTAATTTATTTATTCTTTCATTATTTAAAATAAAAATAGTCAATTTGTATAATTTGGCGAAATTGGTCGACAGTATAATCAAGTAGTATCGTAAATTTTGCATGGCATGTTCTAGTTCCGTCCTCATGTTTCCGGCAACAACTTCCCCTGCCACAGGAGATTGTAAAATCAGAATTATACAGAATAATAGGTATAATTATCTGATATAGTTTTGATATCTTTATAAAGGCTAAGCACAGTGGCATGGCAATTCAGTGTGCATGCATTAGGATGGTAAAGGTGCAAAAGATTTTAGGCGAGGTGGAAATACTTAAAAAAATATTATTCATTTTAACTCTATTAAGGCTGTACTTAAATCCAAAATGGCTAATTTCTGAGGAATTTATTAATTTATTTTTAATCTCCTTACGATGTGTGAAATTGGCAGGTGTTCTCATACAGAAACTGTGAAATCAAATAGCATTTTCCATTCCTTGATAACGACTTTTAGAAAATGCTGTCAAATTTTTTGTTTTAAACCAAATTGCAGGATGCAACATCTAAGAAAGACATCAAGATTATTTGCCATGAAGCATATTTTTTAAAACGGCTATGTATTTCACAAACTTCTGGATTTAAAAAAAAAAAAGTTTTTTTTAAGTCTTGTTGTTTTAGGTTAACTCAGAGTTATAGTGCCCCAATGACTGACGTGACACTCTTTATTTGAAGTGTTCCTACCGATCAGCTGCCATTTTTTAATATATCAACTAAACAAAAATACATTTTTTTGCTTTAATATATGTATATTAACTTAATATGAATAGATTTTTATAAACACTTTGCATTTCTTAAAATAAAAAAAATAAAAAAAAAAAATGTAAAAATTTCAGGGCATCAAAATGATGACACTCCTTAATGTATTATGAGTGTGCTAATTATGAAATTAATTATTGAATACTGCTAACTACTGTTTTTGAATTAAGCTTGATTTTATTTCTTAACATGACTAAACTTCTTTAAAACCCCTTAACATATATGTAAATATACATTTTTAAATAATAACAATGATATAATAATAAATAATACCTTGAATTTGTATTCCGATTTTATAAATAGGTTATGTATGATTTATAAACTAAGAAAACCTCAGTTACACTCCTGAAAATTTCAGGTTATACAATGATAAATAATCTGAATATTTCTGACAATATTCATATTAATTTAGCAGACATATCAGGTAAAAAATATTTGATTAAAGATTGATGGTAAAGTATAAATCATTTGACAATAAAACATACAGTCGAATCTCTCTATAACGAAACTCCATACATCAAATTTCTCTATATAACGAATTTTTAGTAGGAACGGTCCCCTTTTCCCATGATCTCATTAAAAACAGTCTCCATATAGCGAAATATCTATCTCCATATAACGAATTTTCTCATAAAATGCTCTTCATTTATTCAGTTTCAAAAAAGCTTCCAAATCACATGGAATGAATTTTCAATCCCAGATGCGTGATATATCGTTGAGTGCTGAGTTCTTTATCTTACTTTTCTACCTTGAATGTCCTTCTTTATGTCCAACGAATTCATCCCCCCCCCCCCCCTCCCGTACCACACACCTTCCAACATCCTTTTTAAAAGAGTGCCAATTGGATTGTTACACATATAAGAGCGGGATCAGAGAGGTAATTAAAGTTTAAGGTGAATGAGATTGAAGATCATTCAGAAGGTTAAATTAGAAAAATAAACTCTCTTTCAATCAAGCACAACAAGTCGATATTCATAATATTCACTAGCAGAAAGCTCCCGATATCCACTAGCATGACACGTGACCTGATGCACTCCACAAGAAAGTGGGTGGTAAAGAAGGCGCAAGCACGCTGTTGGTCGAATGGAAAATTCTCCCTCGACAGCTGCAGCTACTAGAACAGATCACTGTCGCCATTTAGAACACGTTTTCATCTATCCAAACTAAAGCTGTCAACCATTACAGTTAGAGTAGAAGTTTATTGTTTCTGTTATTTTTTAGTGTGAAAGATTCACAAAATTTAATCTGTTTGAGTGCATTTTTTTACTGCTTCTGCTAAATATGTCTCCTACGAACTGCATAACTCTCTGCGATAAAGTAAAGATTTTGAAAGAAATCGATAAGGGATTGAAAAAAAAAAAAAAGATGTAGCAAAAAAGTTTGGGATTTCGGCAAGCACTCTGTCAACAATTATAAAAGATACAGAGTCAATCACCGAGTAGAATTCAGATCTTGGTTCGGCGCGAAAAAGAAAGAGGATGTGCCAATACGAGGATTTAGATGAAGCAATGCTTAAGTGGATTAAAGGGATAAGGGACCGGAATCTACCATTTTGTGGACCAATGATTTTAGAAAAGGGTCTAGAATACGCTTCATCTTTTGGGCACTAAGATTTCCAAGCCAGCATTGGTTGGCTAGAAAAGTTCAAGAAGAGACATGGGTTATTGCAGAAAACTATCTTCTGTGAAAGTGTGGATGCTCTGGTGACAGCATGTGAGAACTGGAGTCTTAAAGTAGATGAAATTCTAAAAGAATTCGCTCCTGAGAACATTTTAAATGCTGACGAAACAGGTCTCTTCTACAAGTGTCTCCCAAACAAGACTCTGGCGTTTTAAAAGAAGATAAGTGTTTTGGCGGCAAACAAAAGATTACAATTCTGTTGTGTGCTAACATGACAGGGAAAGAAAAATTAAAGATGCTAGTCATTGGGAAAAATAAATTTTCTCGGTGTTTTAAGGGCATGAAGTCCTTAGAAGTGGACTATGATTTTAATAAAAAGTCCTGGATGACCAGTGAAATTTTTGACAAATGGTTAAAAGCACTTGACAATCAAATGAGAAAACAACGCCGAAAAATTACTTTGCTTATATCCAGCTCACTCACAAAACTGTGAGAAAAACTGCAAAATGTTGAAGTTATTTTCTTACCATCCAATTGCATATCAAAACTGCAGCCCATGAACTTGGGAATAATAAAAAAAATCTAAAGGTGTATTATAATAAAAGAATACTTAAAGAACTGATCATAGCTACTGAAAAAAATTATTCCACCCAAGACATCATTAGTCTTAGAAAGTGTATTGCGGAACTTTATAAAGCTTGGAGATATGATGTAACTGAAAAAACAATTTACAATTGCTTTAAAAAGGCAGGCTTTTCTAAACGTGAAAATAATGCGGATTCTGAGGACAAAGATGATGTGGCTTTAGCAGACTTAAAAGAGGAATGAAAATTAATTAAGGTGTAATAGGTGCTATTCATGATGACCGATTATCTGCACGAGGGATATAGGCCCTAGGGAGAGTCTTTCTAAGGGAACCTAACCCATATTTACGCAAGGTTTCCCAAGGTTCCAAGAAAACCACGAAAACTCCGAATGGTTAGGAAAATGTGCTCGACTGGATTCGAACCCAACACCTCCCGTCTACCATCTTCGAAAGCAGAACCTCTCAGCCACTGGTGGGGTGAAATTAATTAAGGAACGTGGAAATGTCGAAGAAAATCTTACTCTCTCTGATTTTTTGGACGTGGATGACAATCTCACTATTGTGCAGTATCCTATTGATAGTGGTATTTTAAGCAGCGTTATGAACAATGATGGTGAGAGTGACAATGAACATGAAAACGTACAACAAGAGAAAAAATCATTATGCAGTGAAATGATGAGTTCTTTTGATCTTAAAAAGAGGAAATGGAGGAAAATATTCCCGACACAATTTTTCATTCCTTGCTAAAGTGTGAACATTTTTTCGAGAGTGCAACAATTTTGAAATCAAAACAACAAAAAATTACAATTTCTTCATCTAAAATTAATGTAAATTTTTTTAATGCTTTCAAATAAATGTCTGTTCCCTTTTTTGAAACTGTTTAAATAATTAAAAAATACAATATTTGGTTAATATTTATAGTTAAACATTTGAAATTCTTAGTTAAACACGTCAAAAATAATTTTCTATTCAAAATTTATACATTAAATAGGAATTTTTACTCATTCTTTATCTAACGAATTTTTTACTGGAACGATGGATTTTGTTATATAGAGACTCGACTGTATTTCATTATAGGAACCAGGGCAAACTTTATTTTTCAAATGTATATATATACTTAAACCTTTGGCTAATAATTTATTTTTCAAGTGAAATTCACACAAATGACAGAGCATGTCTATTTCTCTTGATATTATTCCTCTGAATTGTTTGTAGAATCTAGATGATCTTTCTGCAGTTTCTTTTCTATATTTTATTCACTGTCACTTAAGCCAGGAGTTAAATCATTAGTTTTTACATTTCAAAATTGCAGGTAATCAGAGGGACATATATGTCCTATTTAGTAGTCAAAGAATTAATACAATTTAACATGCCAAACATTCAATTTTAATTCATTTTTTTAATGCAGAAATAAATGAAAATAAAAATTATACCTTAGGATCATGAGATGAATCAATCACATTTCCATCTCTGTTCATTACTCTGTATACAGGAATTCCATCATAAATATCAGATCGTACAAATTCCAATTTTTCAGTCCATTTGGACTGTGAACCCGGAAATTGGGGTCTGTCAAAATCCTCTAACTTAGGAATATTTTGTATTGTACTTTCCTACATGTAAAAAAAAATTATATATATATATTATGCTATCTAGTCAAAAAATGAATATTTTTGTTTAACAAATATATGCAAAAAAATATTCTAGATTCAAAATTCTGTGATTTAAAATTTCAAAATTAAAAACACTAATTATAAGCATTTTAGATACAATAATGATATATCACGTAGGGTGTCAACGATTTTAATCAGTTGATTTAAATCAGCGATTAAAATCATGATTTTAATCAACCGATTTTTTTTAAAAAATCACTGATTTAAATCAAAATTTTCTAAATGTTTAAAATGTCAAAAAATATATTAAAATCTAACATAAACATAATTTGAAAATTTCTACAAGTATTTTGACTTATGAATAAACAAAAAAGAGCTTTAAATAATTGTTTCTAAGCTTAATTCATGAGTACTGTAAAAAATTAAAAACAGTTGAGTTTATAAAAAGCATTGTTTTTAAGTTTTTATCCAAATTAAACAGTTTAATTTAAAAATGATATTTAAATCTAATATAATTTGCAATGTCATAAATTCCTTTAGGTAATCAATTTATGCATTATTTTATATAAAATTACACATAGCAAGTGTAATACATTTCTACAAGTAAAAGAATAAATAGTAATTAGTAGCAATCTCAAGTTAAAGAAGAATGAAAGAATGACATCTTTTCAAAGCTAAATTGTAAATGAATGCATAAGGGAAAAAGAAATAATTGGTATAAAAATGCTAAGCTCACCAAGAACTTCTTCACTATAGGTTGAATAAATGTTTTTAACTTAGTAACTCACATAATAAATACTAAATAAAAAATAATGTATAAAATACGATGTTACATTCTGATAAAATTTACTTAAAAAGGTGCTAAAAATACATAACAGGTTTTCACAACATGAAAACCGTCAAAGATCTTAAAAACACCCGAGCGCTTTCAACTGCACTGCAACAGTTGTCATCAGGGGAAAATCAGAGGAGTGAAAGTTCATGGAAAATTCTCTGCTTAAGTATCAGTGGACGAGTCTATTTCAAAGGAAGGGAGGAGGGGCGGGGGGGGGGAAATGAAAATGATTATGTTTCAAAATCGCTAGAAATATCTAGTATGCTATACCAGATCTTAGATATGTTGTAGGATAACTTTTAGCACCTTTTTAAGTAAATTTTATCAGAATGTAACATCGTATTTTATATGTTTTTCAAGGTGAATTTGACGTTCAACAATTATAGTTTGAACTATATTTTATATAAAAAATAATGATTAGGGATTGAAAAGGCAGCAAAATTTTTCTTAACCCTTAACCGGAATCATGGGTCCATTTTCACCGGACAACGACAAAAAAAAAAAAAAAAAAAAAAAAAAAAAAAAAAAAAATGTATAATTTCAAGATATATATGAATAAAAGTTGATTTATATAGTACATGAAACTTTTTTCAATGAACTTATAACACATCTAAGTGGTAATTTCATATATATTAAAAAATAACTTTGATTTTAATTAAAGGTTTAATTAAAGTAGTAAAAACCCAAGATTCCAGTAATGTGGAACAATTTAGCGATTCCAATTAAGGGTTAAAAAGAAAAAAAAATTGAACCATTGAAAGCTAACATTCCACAATGAAAGGTTATAATGCTGTTACTTAAATATTTTGAGGATTTCAGATTATCATACACATACATGTGTGCAAGTTTAGATTTTGATGGTTTACAGTAATTTTCCTAAATACGAATGCAAAACGAGCTGCAAATAATATTTGTTAGTTTTGTTATTTGTGTTACTAACTAATGAATTACTTATTTGCAGTTTTTATTAATCCTGTAATTACTTATACTATTTCTTCTAGGACTTTTTTAAATGGTGCCGCACCATGCCCCTTTTGAAAGTGGCAAAATGCACCATGCCTTTAAAAAAGTAGTTGAAATTCACCTGTAGTTGTAGCCAAAGATTTCTTGTAAAAAACTTCCCTATTCAACAGTATTTCTAAATTCATGTGGCCAAGATTTCGCAAAAACATAGAACTTTATTTCTTTAGAAAATACAGGATATTATTAAAATATGTTATTTAATTGTATTTTTCAATTTGTTATTCATAAAATTATTAAAAATTAAGGACACTTTATTCATCATACTAAAAATTATTCTTTTTTTTCCTTATATCATTACTAATATATTTCCTCTTGAAATAGTGCCCTTTTTTGGAACTAGCATCCTGTCCCTTTTCCTTTCTAAAATGAATACTACATTATTATATTATCATTTTAATAATTAAGTCTTAAAAATTTATAAAATGTTCCTAATTAGAGAGTTAATTGTTTAATAATTATTAATTTGAAGTAGTGTTAACTATTTAATATAAAATGCAGTTAATAATTTTAATAAATGTTAAATATCACTAGTATTTATAAAGTTTTACATAATTATTACAATATTAATGAATATAACATTACTGTATGATACTACCTAATGAAACTACTAATTTGCAGTTTTTATAATTTCTGTAATTACTAACTAATAATTATAATTTTATTAATTAAAGTGTAAAAACATAGATTATGTTAGCAATTAGTGGTTTAATTGTTTTAGAAACCTAAAACTCTTGGTAGCTATTCCGTATTTGAATGCTGGGAAAAAAATCATAAAAATCCGATTTAAATCAAAAAAATCTGATTTAAATAAAAAAAATCAGATTTTTTTGATTTTTTAAAAAAAATCATGATTTTTTTACACCCTAATGTCACACTACTTGGGAGATAAGAAAGAAGTGTGATATGCCAAGGGGAGTCACATAACGAGGGGGGCAAGAAGAGTATTTATAAATGAAAAATAAAGAGTCCTAAATTAAGATACAAGGTTTTAGATTTAAGACTTGTTCAAAAAAGCTACAACTCAAAAGAGTTTCAACAAACAAACAAGTTCAACTCATATTTCATTTCATTTGAAAAAAAAAAAAAAAAAATCTGGTTTAAAACATATTAAACCTGGGTCAAATTAATCCATATATTATGGAAGATTAGTTGGAGGTTGGCACCTATATATATATATACATAATAGTATTGAGCCTAGGCTAATTTGGTAGGGCGAGCGCCTGGAGGACCTTTTAACTACTTTGTGTTTCCGGCAGCCCTTTTTAATTATTTTACACACCTGGAGGCTCTTATTGCCTTTCGATTCATTTCTTTTTCTGGTTGCAGAGGGAAAAAAACTCATAAAAAATGTCCATTGATCACAGGAAATGTATCATAAATTTCGTCATTTGGTGCAGGGAAGTTTCGCAAAATTTGTCAATTGGTCTTGTGAAAAAAATCAAGAAGTTCGGCAATCGGTTACAGGGAAAAAAATAGCCAAATTCAACCACAGATCACATGAAAAAAACTTGTGAGTTAGACCAATAAGACGTAGGGAAAAATCTGGTAATTCACTAACAGTTAACAGGGAAAAATTATGAATTTTGTCGACTGGATGCGGGAAAATTTGTCCATTGACTGAATGAAAAAAACCCTGTAAGTTTTGCCAATGCGTCACAAGAAAAAAAAAGTTTCGAAAATTGACATTCATTCATCAGCAAAAAATGTGAGATTCGCCAGTTGAATGTGGTAGAAAATCGAGAAATTCTTCAGGCAGCTGCTTTAAAATACTGTGAAATTTGCCAATCGGTAGTGAGAAAAAAATCGTGAAATTCACGAGTTAAACATGAGAAAAAATCACAAAATTCTTCAGTTGGTTGCAGAAAAAAAGGTGAAATTTGTCAATCAGTCATGGGGGAAAGAAACTGTGAATTTCATCAGTCGATTGAGGGGAAAATAACACATGCCTTTAAATTACAATGGCCAGTTTCAAAAACGAAATTGCGATTCAGGATAGAGTTGGTGTGTATGTATGTAGGTAGGGAAGGGGGGTTAGTGGGAATTGTAGCTCAATTTATCTCTTATTATGTTAATTCTCTTAGTCTGTTATTTTGTTCACTGGCTGCCACTGATTGATCACGTGTCTATTTAGACTTTTCTCACAGGGTTCAGTTTTTGTGAAATAGTGAACAGCTTTAAAAATCCCTGCCGGTCTGGCCTACACGCGGAGGTAGATTTTGAAGTAAAGTACAGTAATTTCACCGACAAAAACTAAATCATAATTAGAGATAAACCTACTTTAACAATTTTATCTTGCTGCTTTTGACGAGTTTTTATTTCATTTTTATATAATATCTGGTTTCATCAGAATCATGTTAAGGCGGTATTAAAAAAAATACTTTTCCATGCTCAAAAACCCGAAATTTTCTGGCACATTTTCAGATTCATTTTTAATAGAAAAAATATGAAACTTGCTGACGTGATTCTTGAAGAGATTTATAAGCGACCTGTGTTTTTATTTTTCGTTCAATCAATTGAAACTTGATTTATAAACAATTATTTTCTCAGTAGGACAATATTTTTCGTTTCTAACACAATCGCTTCGGGAAATTCTGGTCAAAATGCCCACTTTGACATCATTTTTTGAAAGATATTCTGCCTCTATCAAAAAATCGAGCATTATGGTAGGGGAGAAGGGGGCACATGTGAACATGGGGCAGATATGAACAGTACATATTTCACTCAGTTAATTTGAAATAAAAAAATTCAAAAAATTACCAATCGATGGTAGTAATGGTACTATCTTTTGACTGAATTTTCAGAACAATAGGCCATTTTGATTTCTGGTAGTTGTAATTTGTTTGTTTTAGAAGGTGTGAAGTAAAAAAGTCTTCTAAGTTATAGAAGTAAAAATTCATTCAAGACATTTTTTAAAGAAGAATATCAGCATTGCATTCTATAGTGGCATTAATTAGGTAAGTCTACAAAAAGTTTTATTTCCTTATTTCAATTAAAAATATCTTTTTTTATAAGTTAGGCGAAGTTGGTAGATGGGGCACTTGTGAACAGAACATATGGGGGCAGATGTGAACAGTTCACAAGTGTATTTTTTAAGTCTGTGAATGCATTTTTTTTTTTTTTTTTTTTAGTTAAAAATTTAATTACCCTTGTCAAAGATAGAGCTATCCCAACAAAAAGTTTTCGGTAAAAAAAAAAAAAGTGCCAAGTTCTCCTTAATGTTTCGGCCAGAAAAAGTAGTGATATCTAAAGTTCGCACAAGTTAAAAGCCAAACATCCAAAATCTTTCATTGAAAATGGCTTCCTGCGACTTGGCCCTTAATGCCTTCTACAGCATTTCAAAATTAATGATTGGAAATATTACGCATTTATAAATTATTTAAATATTAAAAGTAATATTAGAATGCAAAGAGGCAAATTCACATAAAGACATAAGTAAAAGATTTCTGATAACTACCATTCAGTTTCAACAAACATTAGTTTTGATTACAGATCATTTAGTCCACTTGTGGTTTAATTGCCATTTTGTACGGTCTAAAGCTAAAGTCATTAACGTAAAACCCAAGAAATAAAACAAAATTTACTTACTTCAAATCTCACAATATGTTACATTACATTTTATTATATAATATTGAAATCTTGTGTATTGACGAAAGAGATTTTTTTCGTTTGAACATTTACTATAGTTTGTTTGCATGAGGTATTCGATTTATAAACTGTTAAAAGCTGATGCTGATCATGTTTTAGCAATTAGGGATATTATCTCCTGAACACAAGTATTTTGTTATTTTTAACTTCTAAGCATTTAAATAGACTGAAGTTGTTTAAATGCTTTTTTCAAATGTGTATTTTATTTCTGTACTTTGTGCCACAAAATGCCTAAAATAATCAAAAAATTTAGTTGGCATGTAGCTCATTTGTACATACTTTAAAATTTGAAAAATCTCTCGAAGGCATTAACGGCCAAGTTGCAGGAAGCCATTTTCAATGAAAGATTTGGGATGTTTGGCTTTTAACTTGTGCGAACTTTAGATATCACTACTTTTTCTGGCCGAAACATTAAGGAGAACTTGGCGCTTTTTTTTTTTTACCGAAAACTTTTTGTTGGGATATCAGTAATTTTTGTATGTTTTTTTTTCTTTTCCAGTTTGTTATTCTAAACTATAGTAATATGAAAAAACTTAAATTTCAGTACTTTTATGTTAGCCGGGAGCAAACCTCCTCATTAGCCTTTTGTTTTTTCGCCTCATTTTTTCACATGTGTAAATTAGAAACAATGCTTTGATTTTCAAATAAAATATTTTGGTTTATGTTATTATTTCTTATTTATTTATTTATTTATTTCTATGTTAAATATTCTATTGAATAAAATGAGGGAAATGCATCTATTTTAAATGAGATGACTAAAAAGTTTATAATTTTATATGAAATGAATGTAATATGAACAATGGAGTTGGGAACAGTATTTGGCGATTTGCCACTTGCGCCCGGCTAACATAAAAATACCTAAATTTATTTTATTGAGCTTTACAAATTTATACTTTATTTCTTTTTATATTAAAGTACTAGCCACCTCTAGCAAGCAGTATTTACTCTATTAATTCCATGTTAAACGTAACATCATGTTACTGTTATTCATAATTTAATTTACTTGCCCATTCTTTCGCCAAGTCGGAAGCTTTTGATAGAGAAATCAAGAACTCTTTACGATCATGGAAGCACATCATCTATTTTGTGTTGTTATGTATTTCATCTTTCGTGACAAATATATCTTAACTCACGCATGTTTCCTTAGCAGTTACGATTTGTTCTCTAATGCGGAAATTTTTAATCATATTAAATAATCTTTTCTAATTGGGCTCACGGCCAATTGTTGTATTTTAACTGATACGACTGGGTACAAGTGAAATGTTTATTATGAAATCTTTTGACGATATCTGCATTTACATTAAACCACATTGATGCTATATATGATGATATATATATTTTTGTTTCACGTTAACCTTTTCAATGGACTCGATTACGGAAGAATAGAAGGTTTACCGGTTCACTGCCATGATCCACTTGAAATCCTATCATTCTTCTCATCTGGTCGTGTTGAAGAATTAGTTAATGTGCCTTGGTTTTAAGATTTTAGCTAATTTTATTCGAAACCTGAAAACCAAAATGCGAGGAACCGGATTATAGAAGATTCATTCTAACGTATATATCGATTAACAGGTTACATATTAGGTTCCATGGATAGTGTCACACACGTAACGCAGGCTTTAATTTTCATTTATTCAATTATTTATTAAATTTTAATGTTAATTCTGATTTTAAGTGGTATGGTAAATAAGTTATTACCATATTTTTAAATTTAAAAGTGTGGCAATAAAACTCACAGAAGTATATCATTTAATTTCATTACTCAAAATGTGCTTTTTTTTCTACTTCAGAAAAAAAGCACATTTTGAGTATGAAATTAAATGATATCTTTCTGTGAGTCTTATTTCCACACATTTAAACTAAAAAATATGGTAATAACTTATTTACCATACCACCTAAAATCATAATTAAAATTAAAATTTAATAAATAATTGAATAAATGAAAATTAAAGCCTGCGTTACGTGTGTGACTCTCCGCACGGAATCGCCCATTATAGAGTTACAATAATCATAAGGAGAACAGGCAGTTTCATTGCTTTAATAGTTTTCATAAATTCTCTTTATATAATACAGAAGTTTTAGCGGTGTAAAATTTAAGAACATAGTCACAGTAAATATAATTACAGTACAATATAATAACAATAGCAGAGGTTTTGGGCAGTGACGAAACTATTAGCACTTTGGAAATATTCGTACGTTATATCATTTAACTATTCAGATGATATGCGGAAAAATAAAAATAGATGGCTCGCATTAATAATTAACTCACTGAAAAATAGCCACTAGCATCAAATATTCGCCAAGCTTGGTGACATTTAGCTAAGTTTTGCCAAATTTGGTAATATATCATGTCAATTCTCAAATTTGGCGGCAGAAAATGTTTTGTTTATTCTGACATCATAATGATGCATATGTATTATGTATTATACACATACCTATAATATGTATGATGCAAATGTATTACGTATTATATGCATATGTATAATATGTATGATGCATATGCATAAGTTCATTAACATCACTAAAACGCACTTAAAGGAAATAGTGTTCCATAAATAGTAGGGATAATTGCCAGATTGACCAGAGTGCTATTGAGATTAGAATTCCGACATTTATAATAGACCGGGAGGCGTCTGCACACATCATCTCCTCACCAAGTTTACAGCTGAAATTTTAGGATTAGTTAAAACTAGATTAGCATATTAAAATGCAACTGGTCTGTTAAGTCATATCTTGGTAGAAACCACCTGAAGACCTAATTTTAGTGGTTAACTGATAGGTTTACTATTGTATTTTCCTGCATCCAAAAATTTGGAAACATGGAGGAATGGGTGCAGGAAAACACAATGGAAAATCCACCAATTAACCTGTAAAATCAGGTCTGTAGGTGGTTTCCACAAAGATATGATTTGGCAGACCAGTTACATTTCAATACGCTAATCAATATTTAACTAATCTTAAAATTTCAGCCGTCAACTCGATGAGGTGATGATCTGTGCAGACGCCTCCCGGTCTTTAATAAAATTTGTTTTAAGGAAGTGAAAGATAGAAAGATGGACAGATAAACTGAAAGATTTGCCTTATTAAGATTTTTGTAAAAGCATATAAAAATTCATTCAGCTTGAAATCATGTAACACCTTTATAACTCAGGCTAATTTTCTGTAATCGAGTTTTGGCGACCAACATATCTTATCTATAACTATAATCTTTCTTTTACAGATTTAAAATTAACAGTAAATAAACAGTAAGTAGGTTAATAATACAATATAATAACATTAGCAGTGGACTTCGGACGCCGCATCTGTCGCACATCGTTAAAGACAGTTTATTAGTTACACATTTCATTTAATTAAAAGGAGATTTTTAAACTTTCATATGGAATTAGGAGATTTTTCCACTATATGGACCTTGGCATTTTTTAAAAATCTTGGCGCAATTCGGACTTCAGAAACTGAGATATGTTGCCAAATGATATAAACAACTATGAAAACAAACCTGATGAACTTTTATGTTATTTTATATACATATAAATATTTTATTTATACATGTATAAAATATTATTTTTTATATACAAATTATTTATGTCGGTATATAAAATAAATAAGCGGGTTCCTTACATTAAATAAATTGTATACATATGGAAAAAATTGCTTGCGTATATGACACAGTAAATAGGTTGTCAGAAAATATGTTATTATCAAATTTCTTTTCTTGTCAAGGCTATTTTCTATTTCGCCAAGGCTACTATATCAGAAACGTACCAAATTGCGGTTATATTTTGTTAAATGTTTTATTGTTTTAATATCGTAAATATATCATAACCTATACTGATTAAAATTTTTAGGTATATTCATTTTTTTCTATTTAACAAACATCTTTGGAAAAGCATATATATAAAATGTTATTCTGCTTGAAATCACGTGACCCCTTTCAAAACTCTGTAATCGAGTTTTGGCGACCAACATTGGCACAATTGAATGTGTTAAGGAACTGTTTACGGCCTTAACCCCCCTTGAACACCCCCTGTTTGAAGGATTTAGAGGTGGAAATTCTGTGTTTTCAGATTTTTCTGGTTAATTGTGCTACAAACCCGACTTACTTGTGAAATTTCATGATTCTACGACTTTTAGAAGTACCTTAGTTATTTGATGATGCGAAGTGAGTCAGTGACAAAAAGGCGCTTTTTCGGTATTTAATATTTTGAAAACTACTAAATATAGAAACATGAAATCATGGAACCTTAGTTCAGTTTGACCATACGAACATGTGTATAAAAGAAAAATTTCTATATCTCTCCCTAAAACGACGTTATGAGGGTGTGAAAAGTATGCCAAAATGGCTCAGGAAAAGGTAGCTTACGGCTTGTGCGAACTTGGCGGACGCACTGCCGTGCTCCCAGATAAATTCAATGTTTTTAGGATTGCTTCACAGTTTTAATTTATTGGAAGTTAGATAACAATTAAAAGTGAATCAAAAGGAGTATAGGCATATTAATATTAGTGTACAATTTTACGAATAATTTCTTGTATCTATGTTGAAACATTTAATGATTTATTCACACATCTAGAAAAAGGGCATCTAATTAGTTTTTATCACAGTTTTTATTCACAAAAAATTATTTTTGTCTTATTTATGCATGTGCTCACATGTGCCCCAGCTATGTTCACAACTACCCCTCCGCCGGGGCACATGTGAACAAATTTAGACAATTTTTAGAATGATGATATAAGTTAGAAATTCTTGATAAATGCATCTAAAAGTTTCACCAAAAGAACAGACAAATTCTAAATATTCATATAAATCAACTTTCGGTTCAATAGCTCATAACAATTTTGAGAAATAGTCAAAAATGTAAAAATTGTTCACATGTGCCCCCCCTCTCCCCTACATTATATAGTTTCTGAATAAGAGAATCTACCAATTGGATGCGTAATGAGAGCAAAAATGAATTTAAAAATGAGTAAGAAAATAAGCAGTTTGGATTTGAATACACCCTTAATAAGATGATTTTTATTTCTTCAACTGCTAGTGTATTTTAAAAGTTTTTTTGCTGTAAGAATTGGTCCTATCAAAAACTTGTCTATATAAATGTTGTAGACAATATTAAGAAGATATATGATAAATTCATGGGGATTTTATATCTTGTGAATTGACAGAGTTATGGAATTTTTTCTTCTTCAACCCCCCCCCCCCTCCCCCCCCTTTTCGTTTTCTTTTTAATTTTTTTTTTTTTTTTTTTTTTTTTTTTTGCAGTACGAATTGGTCTTATCAAAAACTTGTGAATATAAAAGTTGTAGCTAATATTAAGGAGATTTATAATAAAATTAATTGGATTTGATATCTTTAGAATTGACGAAGTTATGAATTTTTTTCTCCCAAAAACCCTATTTTTTGCCCCCCTTGAGCCCATTTTTAATTTTATCAAAAATCTGTAACATAAATTTTTAGCCCTATTTTTAGAAGTAATAAAAACTTTAAACTGATTTGATATGTACAAAAATTAAGAAGTTATGGGGTTTTTTCGGTTTTCACAAAACCCCTCCCTATCTCCACCCCTTTGGTCAGATTTTGCCCATTAACGAACTTGACCGAGATTTTATGTATCAGTTTAGAAAAGATTTGTGCAGAAATTGTGGAAGTTATCGTGTCCAGAAGAAAGTGATATATATATAGATAGATAGATAGATACATACAGTCTTTTACTGAGGGTGGTTTTGGGTTCTAGGGGTCATGATCGGTGTAGATCTGCAAAAATTTTTCAGAAATTCCAACATAGGAGAGAATGTAATAAGTAGTATTTCATACGAAATCTACCTAATAAATATTAAAGCTGTTCAAAAACCTTGTCATAATTTTGTGAATTTGAAATGATTGTAAAGATTTATAAACAAGAACCTGAATACAGCAAACATCCTTTATATATGTAAAAGCTAGAGAATAAGTTCTTTGGCAACTTTAACTGTTTTGTGACAGGTCAGATTTTACTTTAGATTAGTATTAATTTTGTGAAAACTTCAAATTTGGAGATAGAAATGTTTTGTGACAGGTCTACATTTAAGCAGACTTGTATAAAACCAAAAACTTTTTGCGCACATAAATTTTGGGTCAAAAACTTTCTGCAAATTAATTCAATGTTTAATAAAATACCATGTTATATTATTTTAACGATATGAATTAAAAACAGTAGTTTTAAAATAATTACAATTTAAATTAAAAATTAATTAATATTAATTAAATAATAATTATTTTGGTTAAAAATAAAGCTAAAAATCCATGATAAGAAGGGATATTCTTATCAATTATTTTGTCAATGAATTTAGAAACAGCCCAATCCTTAATATTGTGACCTCTTTGCACAAAATGCCAATCACTCTGTTCACAGTTAATAACGTGACATTGCTTCTGAAACAGCTGAATCACACTTTGTAAGTGAGGCAGGGGTGATTCTGAGCGAAAAAAAAAAATTCTGAAATTCACAGCAAATTTTCTAAAAAGTTACAACAGATATGGGGGGAAGGAGGGGGGGGGGTTCTTTGCGATCTTTTAATGAAATTTGTGGTTTTTTTGCGATCTTTTAACTAAATTTGCATTTTTTTGCGATCTTTTGACGAAATTTCAGATTCTGTGTGGTCTTTTGATAAAATTTGCAGTTTTTTTGCGATTTTTTTATGAAATTTGTGGTTTTTTGCCACCTTTTGATGAAATTTCTGGGGTTTTTCGCGACCTTTTGACGAAATTTGCGAGATTTTTCATGATCTTTGACGAAATTTGCAGGGGTTTTCATGATCCTTTGTCGAAATTTACGGGTTTTTTGTGATTTTTTGACGAAATTTGCAGTATTTTCCACATTCTTTTGTCAAAATTTGTGGGTTTTTTCGTGATCTTTTGTCAAAATTTGCAATTTTTTGTCGAAATTTGTTGTTTTTTTGACAAAATTTGCAGTTTTTTGTGATTTTTTGACGAAATTTGTGGCTTTTTTACTCGATTTTTTTGCGAAATTTGTGGAGTTTTTCGCAATTCTTTGACGAAATTTGCATTTTTCCCATAATTCTTGGACGAAATTTGCTGTTTTTCCTTTGACGATATTTGTGGTTTTTCCTTGATTTTTTGATGAAATTTCTGTTTTTCCTGTGATCCTTTGATGAACTTGACGATTTTTCTACGAACGATTGACGAAATATATTTCTTTCGCCAACCATTTGTCGAAATTCGCGATATTTTTGGATTGGTGACAGATTTTGTTCAATTTTCAGAAATGAATGCCTTAAATTTTTGGAAAACTGAGAGCAGAATCCCCCTAAGGAGAGGGCCATTCACAGGTATTATCATTAAAGAGGGCAATGAGTTTTTACCACGGCCCTTTGACGAAATTCTCGTTTTTTCAGCAATCATTCGACAAAATTCCCGTTTTTCCGCAATCATTTGACAAAATTCCCCGTTTTTTCTGCAATCCTTTGATGAAATGCACATGTTTTCTGCAATCTTTTGACGAATTTAGTGTTTTTTTTGTGATTTTTTGATGAAATTCGCACCTTTTTCGCAGTTATTTGACGAAATTCAAGTTTTTTTAGCCGTTTTTTGACAAAATTCGGGATTTTTTTGCTATGTTTTTCAGAAATTCGTTTTGTTTCTTGCACTTCTTTGACAATATTCACTTTTTTTCAGCTATTCTTTGACGAAATTAGCATGTTTTCTGCGACTTTTTTACAAAATTTGCAGTTATTTAGAGATCTTTTGACGAAATTTGTCCCTTTTTTGCAGTTCTTTGATGATATTTTTTTTTTGTTTCATGATCCTTTGACAAAATTAGTTTTTTCCGCGATTCTTCTGCGAAATTTGCTTTTTTCCCCGATCCTGTGACAAAATTTGGGCTTTTTCCACTATCCTTTTACGAAATTCCCTTTTTTATTCGCTCCTTTGACGAAATTTGCGTTTTTTTTCTGCAATTCTTTGACGAAATTATCTTTTTTATCATGATTTTTTGCAAAAATTCGTGTTTCTTTCCGCCGTCTTTGACGAAATTCACATTTTTTCAGCCATGCTTTGACGAAATTGGTGATTTTTTTTCTGCGAGCAGCTGACGAAATTGGTTTTTTTTGGCGACCATTTTTTGAAATTCACAATATTTTTCAGTGATATTTTTTTATACCTGAATTTTTGGACTGACGGCCGATTTTTTTTTCATTTTCAGAACAGAATACCTTAAATTAAGAATCACCTCTGGCAAACAATAAATAAATTATACATAAAATTGGGGAATATTTTTATTCTGTATTTAAAAAAAAAAAAAATTACAAGAACAAAAATTTCATTTTTTTTTCTAAAACATTTTCCACAAAGTTCCGAATTTTAAGGAAATTTTTCTGTGCACAGCGTGCGTCTATATTATACAACTCTGCATGTAAGACAAAGAATTTTGGAAAGGGTCCTGTTTTAAGTATAGGTGCAGATTCCCAAAACTTTTAAGGAGCCAGTGGCTCCTAAACCTAAAAAATCCAGTCGCCACATTGTGAAAAAATTGCATAAAAGCAATAACGTTTATATTGGGAAAAACTCAGGAATTCAAAGCGAAAAATAATTTGTTTAATGTTTAATGTATAGACATGTGCAACAAAACATAGACTAAATATATCAAATGTGCATAATTAATTTAATCAAAAAATTCTTTTAACTTGGGTATAAATTAAGTGTAATGATTGAATTGGCCTTTTTTATTTCCTTTTGACCGATTGACAAAAATCTCAGTTTTATTTCGTGAACGATTGATGAAATTCATGGTTTTATTTGGCTAGCGATCGACGAAATTTGCTGGATTTTTCCAGGACAGTTTTTACGAAGTTCATGAGGAAATTCACAATTTTTTTTTCATGATCGATTAATGAATTGATTTTGCAGAAATATGCTAAATAAATAAATAATAATTCAAGGAATTTTGCTAATTTTCGTAGAAGAATCGCATGCTGATATCTAGTGTCTACCTGTAAGAATTATCTGAATAATCCCAGAGCTACGAAATTAATGAATGGGGCCCAAACGTATTCTTTTCTCACCTTGAATTTTTCTGCATTGCAAGCTAACTGTGGTATAACACTGCTGTTGAATTAATTTGCAGTGCACATCAAGCGTCATTTTTCCCCCCGATCCCGAGGACATCGCAGTTTTTTAGAAGAAAACAATAAATTTACGATTCTGCGGAAATGTGACATCCATGTATTTTAATATCCATATTTTTATTTTTATTTATATTATATATTATTATTATATTATTATTATTATATATTTATATAATAATTAATATTTTATTTTAATCCATATTTTTTAATTATGAACAATAAGAAAAAAAGAAAAGCTGTAAATATCGTGGTGTTGTGGAGGAGACATAATCCCGCGACCAGGGTTGGAAAAAAATCATGATTTTTTATAAAAAATCAAAAAAATCTGATTTTTTTGATTTAAATCAGATTTTTTTGATTTAAATCGGATTTATTTGATTTTTTTAGAATTCCATTTTTAATTATTGTGTTTTTATGTTTTTACAATACATGGATCAGTTTTTTATAATAAATAACTAAAGAAGAATAAATAATATTTATAATTTATAAAAATAACATAAGAAATAATTATATAGTTAAGAAAATACTATATTCTAGTTACTGATTGGTACTAAAAATTAAACATCTAGGCTTTAATCTAAAGCCATTCTATTATTTTGTAATTGAATTGTGCACACTAAATAAGAAATAAACTTAAATGTGTTGTAAATGAATAGAAAATGGCAAAATTTAAAAAACAAATTAAATATTCATTTAATGCAAGTTATTTATTAAGGGATAAAAATCACAATTAATTCAATATTTTTTAAGCAAATAGAAATAAATCAGGGATTTAATTGTTTGAACAAAAACACTAATTTAGAAGCTTTGTCCACACCTAATTTATTACGAAGACTTGAATGAACTAGTCCAAAAGAAGAAGATTGTCTTTCTACTCCAGCAGATGAAGCCACGGCTGTTGTTATTTGGTAAATAAATTCAATTTCAATTTCGCTGATTCTCTCTTTACCTCCCATTACATAAAAGGACTTCCACCAATCATAATCTGTCATAATAACTGAAACTTCTTTCTCAAGCAATGGTAATTTTTGAAATGGGCCATTATTTGCTTGAAAATGTGCTACAGTGGTGAGAAGATTTGAACAATTTTCTTTAACGAATGCCAAACTTTCATTATTTTACTCTACATTAAGTGAAATTTCATTTCGATTTAAAACAGAGGGACTTAATAAAACTCCAGCAAAATGACAGCCATTAATAGCTTGTTCATATCTTGCTTTAAATTTTGTAATTCTATCTTTATCTAATACATTTTCTAACTTTTTACCCAAAATTTTCCATTGATATGTGCATTCGGCAAGGGAACAATCCTCATTTTGGATTGTAATCACCTGGACTTAACCTGCACCTGCCACATTCTTCTGATAGCAATCCTGGAAATACCAGAAAAACACCTGCTAATTTACACCCACTTCTTATTTCTCTGCTAACTAATTTCCAACATTTAAAGAAAAAAAAAAATTGATTTAAATCAAATGATTTTTTTTTAAAAATCAGCTGATTTAAATCTAGATTTAAATCTTGATTTAAATCAGTTGATTTAAATCATGCCAACCCTGCCCGCGACTGATAAAAAAAAAATAATAATCTGAAAATTATTCGGCGAAAAAGGGGCATCCTTATAAGAAGCATGGCGACGACGCCAAAGCAAAAAATTTAATCACCATGTGGCAACTGGCGACTGTGAATCTGCACCTATAGTTTTAAAGTGAATAGTTTTGTGAAGAATCCTATCCCGAGATGAAAAATTTTGTGAAGGGTCCATGAAAGGACCCAATTTCTACCTAAACAGATCCCTGTTAATAAGGCCCACTTAATAGTCCTGCTTCTTAACTGTGTTCGAATAAGCCAAACAATATAAGTTTAGTGTTTTGATAGATTTTTGCCCATCACAGAACTTCCAGGTGTATATATCAATTAAACATAGTAAAATTACCAGACTGGCAAAATAATGATCAGAGACAAAACATTCCGCAGATTTCCTGGAAAGGCATCTCTTACAGAATGAACAATAAAAATTAAGCATTTTCCAACACACAGTACTAAAGTATTAAAAAGCAGAAAAACCAACGTTTAAAATGCACAAATAATATATGAAAAGCAGCAAACAGCTGTTTCGAATCTACTAGCGAGATTCTTCTTCAGTGCAAAAGGAACAGCGTGCTAGAAAAAGCAAGGCTGAGCAAAATCTTAGACAGAGACGCGCTGGCTTTTATACCCTATGCGGGTGGCGAAGGCGCCAAAACTACCAATGAGAGAGAAGCAGTGGAAACGACTGGGTGGACAAGTAGCGACATCTACCGGAGAAGTAGAGAAAAGAAACCAAAAAAGGGGAATTAAATTAACGCTTTCCAAATACTTGGAAAATCTGGAGTACTAGATAAGTCATTGACTAAAGAGTGAGAATTTTTAATGATATGGTATGATGGTTTTTAATGATATTAAATTAACGCTTTCCAAATACTTGGAAAATCTGGAGTACTAGATAAGTCATTGACTAAAGAGTGAGAACTTTTAATGATATGGTAAGCTTCCCAAAAATCAAGATCAAGGTTAGAAGAACATTTTTGGATAATGATGGCTGAGGAAAAATCGAACCTATGTTGAGAAGACAAAGAATGTTGAGCAATAGAAGAACGTTTGAGCTCCTGATTTTTAACATAACCTTCTCACTCTTTAGTCAATGACTTATCTAGTACTCCAGATTTTCCAAGTATTTGGAAAGCGTTAATTTAATATCATTAAAAACCATCATACCATATCATTAAAAATTCTCACTCTTTAGTCAATGACTTATCTAGTACTCCAGATTTTCCAAGTATTTGGAAAGCGTTAATTTAATTCCCCTTTTTTGGTTTCTTTTCTCTACTTCTCCGGTAGATGTCGCTACTTGTCCACCCAGTCGTTTCCACTGCTTCTCTCTCATTGGTTGTTTCGGCGCCTTCGCCACCCGCATAGGGTATAAAAGCCAGCGCGTCTCTGTCTAAGATTTTGCTCAGCCTTGCTTTTTCTAGCACGCTGTTCCTTTTGCACTGAAGAAGAATCTCGCTAGTAGATTCGAAACAGCTGTTTGCTGCTTTTCATATATTATTTGTGCATTTTAAACGTTGGTTTTTCTGCTTTTTAATATTGTTGCACATAGGCTTTATTTGCTATTTTTACAGTACTAAAGTAGTTAAAAAAAGAGAAAAGTTTTGTAATTAGGTTTACAACAAATTAGTGTAGATTTTAAGAGTGTGGTATAGCACAGAATTAAATACATTCTCTGTAATAAGTTTTCTTTTTCTTTTAGTGTGTATAAAAAACGTTCAATGGAATCCTAGATGATAACTTTCTTGGTCATCTTTCAAGGCAATTTTGTCTGTGGATTTGATTACAGAATTCCTAGCCTTTAAAAACATAATCTTTTCGGCACAGATGTCATATACGCAGATGTCATTGGCGCAATTTTTTTCCGATGCCAATTTGGCGAAAATATCAACAGCATAAACAGCAACGTCTGGGTTACCATATCAAGCAAAATAACGACACTTTGGCGCCAGTTAAATACCCGTTGCGTATATGACATTGGCGTCAGAAAAGAATCGCGCCAATATTGGGCATATATGACATCTGTACCTATGTTGTTTATGCTGTTGATGTTTTCGCCAAATTGGCAACCGAAAAAAAATCGCGCCAATATGGGGCGAATATGACGTCTGTGCCATCTTTTCTCCAAATTGCTATATGAAATGATATAAATGATGGATAAATCAGTTTATGTAAACTTTAAACAGTTCTGTTATAGCTAGCTCATAACAAAATAGTGAAAATTTAATTATGAGTTATAATCTCATATCTATATTTACTGAATTGAGGAAATAAAGCCGCAAGAATTAGAAAATTAATAAAAAAATTTAAAAGAAAATCAAAAATAGACAACAGGTCAACAAATTTTTAAAAAACTAAGAAATTACATGTAACATACCCGACGACAAATGATTGTATTTCCTTGTTTGAGATTTAATAAGCGAAAAATAGAGTTCGAGAGACATTTTGAATTGAAAGTTCTCAATCTGCAGATCACCATACTTAATTCTCATATAAGCATGGGAAAAAATGTCCGTATTTACAATTGCAACAACGAATAAAGATAAATGTAAACAAGATATCAGTATTGTCGGTTGGTTGGCTAGTTAGATCGAGAGCAAAGCCCGACACCAGAAAGTTTTTTTTTATTTTTTTTTTTTTCACAAGACAAAATAAAACAATACAACAAACATTAAAATATGTGATATATTCGTTCGAAGTCGATAGAATTATATACATAGACTTCTGCATATAAAACATTCTCTTTAAACAGAAATCTCTGAGGAAACCGTAGTCGTTTTTTTGCATACAGAGTTTGGCAACGTTTGTGAATTAATATTACATGTTTTTGCTGTAATGTGTTGTTTATAAAATTAGTTTTGATAATATTTTAGTTTACATTATTATGTTATGTATCGCGAATGTTCATCAGAATCGGTCAAACGTAAGTATTAGTACTTTGTATTGCACTATAAAAATATAATGTTAATGGTAACTTTTAAATTTTGAAATTGATTCTTTATTCTGCTATGGATGGATAAAGCTGTATCTAATGAATTAATAACAAATGCTTTTCTTTTATGAACTATATCGTATTAGAATAATCATATGTTTATATCAATTTATATTTCCACACCGGCAAAAATTAAAATTTCACTTAGTTATTTCTTTTAAATATTGAGTATTGTATTTTAATTCTTTCAACTTCTGATTCCATAACATATTTTTTGAATTAAAAAGTCATTTGAGTATGCTGTTATGCGTACCGATTATAAGCGAGCAGCAAGCCCCATAAACATAGGGTAGTGCCGTCTATGTCCTGTGAGCTCTATGCAGGTTGGATAATTTAAGTTGCTAATTTAAAAGGTTTCTACGACCGGACCTGTGTGTAAAGTGAAAAAAAGATTTATGTCGTGCTAATTTACATAAAAGGATGCGTACACTTACATAAACATTTACTAAAAATCTTTCTCTTTCTATCTGACTGTTTTGTTCCATAGTAAACGGTCTTTATGACTAACTAACGCTGTATGTCAATTTTCATGAAAAATATTCCTCTTTTACTTAATTATGATTATTCATTGGTATCTCATTTTCGTGTGCTATTTAATAAATCTTTTATTTATGTTGAGAGTTGTGTTCATATTTTTCTTTGCTTCAGTTTGAATAAATGTTTCTTTTACATTTCAAAAATATTTTCGCTTGGCATTGAAAAAGCTGCAAAATCTTTTGTAGTAGTGCAGATCATTTATAAATCATACTTAAGATGTATATTGCATATAAACAGAACTCTTTGTGAATTTAGGATACTTTTTGCTTCTAATCTATTTCTATTAGTATTTATTGTCAGGACTACTGATGATGGATGTGGGATTACAGACCGAAAGTACTCAGAATTTAAATAAAATGTATATTTTTTAATGTGTAACATCTGTATACTTATTATTTGTCACCTTTTAAGTAAAGTTTAACATTTTAAAGTTCATATTATGTAGTTAATGATTGGATCAAGGTGGAATATTGCATTTTGTCTTATGATTTTATTACAGTTTTCCACTTCATATTTTCGGTATTGAGCTCATACTCTAATCACGTAAAATTTTTCGGCCTCTTGTTTCAAATTGTTGCTCTCGAATTCAGAGAAAAGAGCCAAACTTATCTCTAATATACACTCATATCATATATGTAGAGATGGGAATGCTCGGGAAAAAAAGGAAAAGTTGGGGGAAAAAACCGGGTTTTTTTTCAGTTTTTTTCCAAAGGGCTGTTTTTCAATTTTTCCAATTTGGAAAAATTGAAATTTCATTTATAAAATAATGTAGTCAAAATTTTATAACTGCTACATTCTGATACTTTTATTTATATTTTTTTCATATTTAGTGTCCCTCATGAAAACCTTAACATGGAAAATCTTATCTGTAAGCAGGGATCTCTTTAGAAAGTACTTGAGTCTCTTAAGGGTGTTCTTAACTGCTCTGCTCAACAAGAGCAAAACGTTTTGACACATTTACAAATTCATTTTTTAACATAAAGGTATAAAATTAGAAAACCTGACCATGGAAGCGATCTGGAATCGACCTGTGTTTTCCAATTTTTGATCAATAAATTACCTATTGAGTTATAGGCGATTTTGATCACGTGACAAATACGTTTTTCCACCCATTCTTGACTGGCTATTCTTCTTTTGCGTTGAAATTCGGTTCAAAACCACCACTTTGACACTATTTTCTGAAAGATCTATTGTGTTTGCAAAAAAATGGAAAAAACAGCTTGATTACATAGTTTTTGAATAACACCTGCTAGTTTCATGCATTTCCGAACAAAAATAAATTAAAGCTTATGTCACAAAGTTGCTGTTTTGAATTTGAGAACAGCCTTAAAGGATCCTTCACAGTTTATTCTCCTTAAAACATATGACCTTTAATGAAATTCTTTCTCTTAAAAATAGACATTTCAGAATTGTTTTACAATCTCCAAATTAAATTCTTCACAAACGAAATGATTTTAGAATTAAAAAAAATCTGTTGTATAATAACTGCAATAACCAATTAATCTATTATCTAGCTGTTTATATGTACAAAGAACCATCTCAATAATGTCTAAATAAGAACTTAAATATGACAAATTTACAAAATTCCAATTACATTTTTTACATTTCATTCACATTTTTTACAAGTTCACGAGTTTTTATAAAAGTTCACAGTTTCGCAAAAACATGATCATGTGAAAAAAAATCCAAGCAAATCCTTGGTAAGATAATTAAATGCAACCACTTCTAGTTAAAAATGAAAATTCATGTTCAAAAGTATTTCAATATTATACCAATAAATGAAAATGGTAAGAGGAAAAATTTAATGTAAAATTTGAAACACGCATTTATTTTTATTCGCATGGCTGTAATTTTTCACTATTGTTAAAAAAAAATTTCTTTTGATAATAACATGTAGTTGAAATTATGTATCTTTTTTTTTTCTTTTTTGAAATACAGATTCTTAGATTTGTCTAAAAGTAGGGGAGAGTGTTGTACCTTGGGACAATTTTCACATTTTAATTTTTTACTTCAATGATTATAATCAGATTTAAAATTTAAAGGCAACATTTCAATACAGCAACATATTTCTCTATAATATAATTTTAGAAATTCAGATAGTTTGAAAATAAAAAAATGCCATTCATTTAAAGTAGGGAAGGCAAACTGTCCCAAGGTACAACAGGATGTTGTACCTTGGGACATACTGCATAATTCAGGGAATAGGCATATAACTCATAATAATTTTGTACAATAACTAATACAATATTTTGTACAATAACAATAACTAATTTTATGCCAACAAACAAAACCTTTTTTTTTTTTTTTCAAGGAAATAGAGAATGAAACTCAAGTTCAAGATCCAAAATGAAGTTGAGTTGTTTTATTTATTGCATTTCACATGATTTGTGAAATTTTCTGTGAAATAAGTAATAAACATACTTTTATTTATCCAAATTATTACGAACCACGTATTTCTTGTACCATTGGACATGTCCCAAGGTACAACATATTTTACTGTCCCGAGGTACAATCACCACACGGTTTAAATAAAATCAAAATGGCGGTAAATCTAGAAGAACTATCATTATTTTCTCATACCCAAAACATTTAAAAATCTTCTCTTTTATAAAAAAATAAATTGCAGTTGACTTGTAGAAATACAGAGGAAAAAAATGAAGTTAGAATGGAGGAAAATATTTTACTTTGGACTAATGAAATTTATTTTTTTCACCTAGCTGTTAAAATTCAATGCTTCTGATGTTGTCTGTTATTATGATGAGATCTGTTGGTTATAGGTCACTATTAGAAATACACAAAAGATAACTGTTGCCAATAGTTTATTAGAAATTGTCAATGTCCCAAGGTACAACACTCTCCCCTATTTTCAAAAAATATAAATCCATACAAACTTTGCAAAGAAAATGTAAGCAAATCTCTGTGAAAAATCTAGTTCAAAACAATTTTTAAGCTTATGGAAAAATCCACCTGTTTTAAAAGTTTCATTAAAAAAAAAAATACTGCTTTCAATATTAATGATCTAAATCTTACTAAAACATAGTTTGGGTTTAGTCTGGAAAGCTGTACCAAAACCACATATATAGGAAATGAAAATTATAAATGTAAGGGGGGGGGGGGAGTAATATTTTAAAATAATACCAATTTTTAAACAGAAGATTTGAAAATGATAATAGTATTTATAATAATACCAGAACTACTATAATTTGTTTCTTTTACACTGGCATCCTTTATGTATTTGAAAACCAGTACTATGTAGATGGGATGCACAATACAGTTTATAACTGCTTTAAAACTACAGTGATATTGGTTGAAACAAAAGTTTTTTTTTTTTTTTTAATTAGCTCTACTGATATAATTAAAGTGCTACTGAAAAATCATTTTAACAGACACATGATATATTACAAACACTGCGGTTAAATTAAGCAAGAAAAGCTACTGTCAGAATTCTGAGACTGAAAGGATAAACTTTTAAAAGCTGGCTTTTTTTCTCTCTCTCTCTTTTTTTTAATAACATATTCACATGTAAATGGAAAATAATTTTTTTAATGTGCATAAATATTGAAAAAGTTTATTATTCTATACTTTTTAAGAAAATATAACTTATTTTTGAGAAACATTTATAGGAAATCAATTTTTCCAGAAAAAAACTGGAAAAAAAACGGGGTTTTTCCACCACTTCAACTTTTCCGGAAAATTTACATCTCTAATCATATGTGTGTATATATATATATTTTTTTTTTCAGTGACCTGGAGCCAAACAATTTTTGAAGCTCCAGCTCCGCTCCTAGATAAAATACTGTGGCTCCGGCTCCAACTTTGCGCGTTTGATTTTCAGATTTTAATTTACACATTTAATTTTTTGCTCACAAATTCTTTCTTCCTTTACCTTCATTAAAGATCTGACAAAATGCATTTTTCTTCTCATCAAACTTGAAATGGTTGTCAGGGCTTGAATTTCAGGGTGGGATAGCAGGATTCGCGCCCAAAATTTTAAAATCCCGTCCAAAAGAATATCGTTGGTGTGAGGCTCCCATCCAAAAAAATTTCCCCCTTTTCCAGAAAATTTGCATTTTTTAACTACGGTCAACTCTCGCGGTATTTTCGTGCGACCGATTGACACATTTTGAAATTTTTTACTGCGAAAGATCATTGAAATTTGCAATTTTTTCAAGCGACCGGTAAACAAATTTCACTATTTTTTTTCCGATATCAATTGACAAGTTTCGCGTTACTTTCCGCGACCGATTGCTGAATTCAGAGGAAATTCTGTCCCGAAAATTATGAAAAATCGATCATCAATTCGAAAATTTGGAGATTAAAAAAAATAACAGAAAAATATCGCAAATTTCGACAAATGATCACGGTATGATCCATGTCAATTCAGGCAGCCAAAGAAAAAATCTTACCTTCATAGTCTCAGAAGTTTTTGAATTGAACATATGTTAAAATTCAATAAAAAATAAGATACTTGTATATTTTGGTTTTGCCCAAAAAAATTCCTGGCCCGAGATACAGGCCGCCAAAGATGGCATCCCGGGCACCATTTCCAATTTGCCATTTTCGATAAAAATTTTAAAGTGCTCTATCTCTAGAACAGTGCAAGATATTTTGTTGCGGTTTTTTTTATTTTAAAGATAATATTCTTCTGTTTAAAATGATATACCCAAATTTGAAAAATGTATTCAACTTTTCTTGTGGCAACCTTTTGAAAAAAAAAATTTTTTTTTCAAAAATTTTTTTTTTTTTTGAAAATGCCAATCTCAAAAATTTTGATTTTTTTGCTGTTGATCAATACCATTGGGAACTATCTTCACTGTAAAGGAGAACTTCCACTTTTGAGTTTAACAAATTTTAGAAACATTTAAAAAATTCAGAGATTTTTACAGGAACTGTATAGATACAGTTTCAGTAAAAGTCACTGAATTTTTGCTTATTTGTATCATATTTGTAAGGATAAGCCTAGTATATATCCTAAACAAGTTAGAAATTGCAATATCAAATGTGGCAAATGAGGTGCATGCGTAGTATTAACTAGTTTTATAAATATTCAGATCTTGGGGCAATAAGTGTTACACTCTTGGGCAAAAAGGCATGAATACAAAATTTACTATAATTCCATATATTAAATTCAGTAATACAGAAGTAATATGAATCCATCTTAAAAGGACTTAATCGCCATGGCAACCTAGAATCATTGCCTATCATGGTATATCATTGAATCAATTATGTATTATAGGATTTTTATATAGAATGAAGAAAACTTTTATTAATGTCTTTTATGTTTTAATTTGATTTTCATAGCATTTGAAGTGATACATACTTTATTGCAGAGGTTTACAAAAAATTACTTCCTGTGTCATAGAAAGTGCATAGTGTTTACAGGGACACGCAAAAGATTTAGGATACTTTACCTTATTGGGAATACTGTACATTAGCGATGATTGCTAGAGGTGCACTTTTAGTTGCGATATGAGTTTTCAAGTTTAATTAAATATTTCCATATTACATTGTGTGTATAAAGGCTGTAGATCATATACAGGGCTACACAAAAGAAATCTTAAGGGTTTACTGAGTATGAATGAAAGTAGCTTAAAGGTGATTTTTAAATGAGTTATGCATTTTTACACTGAACTACATTTAGTATACTAAGATATGTTTGGAGAATATAGGTAAAATGATATACAGGTCCACGCAAAGAATTAGATACATGGCCGTCTATGAATGATAATCTCTGGAAGTGTGACTTCACTGGTTTTAAGGATGTTTTAATCTTAATTAAATATTAGCTAAATAGTGGCATGTATATAAAGATAGTAGGTAAAATACAGGGTTGTATGAAAGTATTCAAGTATGCTTCCGCCTATTGACAAAAATTTCTAAAAGTCAAATTCCGGCCTATTTATGTGTTTTTAACAATTTCCAACATGGTTGAAAGTCTTTATGGATTCGATTTGTCTGCCCATCTGTCTGAACTCTAAATTGTATTAATATAATTTGTATTGCTGTGTAATTGATCAGGGTTCGTTGATATATATCAATGGATATATATCTTGATATATATCATGATATATATCCGATATTTATTTTCAAAATATCAAGGTTTTTGATATTTTCGATATTTTCATACATTTGATGTTTATTTTCAAAATATCACGTTTTTGATATTTTCGAAATTTTCTTATATGTGATAGTTAATTTCAAAATATTTTCAGCCAAAAGAAGTGTAAATGAACTCTTCCACAGTTATTGAAAATTAGCCCATCTGTAAATAAATAACTAAAAAAGAATAGCAATAGCTCACAAAATACTCCCTGCCCTCCAAAAGCTATTTTTTTGACTGTACCTGCAACTTTCCTATTCCTATCATAAGAAATCTGTCTTTAAACAGTACCTGTATTGATTCTATTTTTAGGCTGCACCTGCTAGAGTGGGATAAAGGGGTTAATTGAAGATTGGATTTTAGCAAAAAATCACAATTTTCTAACTTTATGTTTGAAACTGAATACTTAAATGTTGAACCGATAATTTGATTTGATAATATTAAATTTGAACAGCCCACGAAAGATAATTTAACTAATCAGTTGTTTACAACTTTCCTTCAACATCTGTATCAGAAAGAATCTTTCCTACTTTTGGTTTAATTTAGTCTAAACTGAACAAAAAAATTAAAAAGACATCACCGGACAAATTTAAAAGCAAAATTCAATAAGTTTAATGCATTGAAAAGCGGGAAGGGTTGAGTTTGGAGCCCTGAAGCCGTCTGACAACCATTGCGGCTTTGAGCTTAAATCATTTTATTCTGTTATGAATTTTTAGTTTTCCACTAAAAATCTTCACTCATAAAAATGTAAAAACTTATTGCAATTAAAACTTATCTTAGGATAGAAAAAACTCATGTTTTAACGAACAATTCTAAGCATCTAATTTGGAACCAAGGGTGAGAATTTTAGGACTTAAAATTAAATATTTTATTGCAAAATACAAATAATGATGGCTATTTTCTAATATTGATCATCCCATTATAAATTCTCATTTCAGTAGCAGCGAGCTTTTACATTTTTTAAATAGCATTAATGCTCTCATATAGCCTCCTAAAATCTGTTGAATGTTTTAACAAAATGAAATACCTATTCAATACAAGAATATCAGATTAAAAAAGTGTTAAGGTACTGATAGGAAATGAAAAGGCAGACAAATTTGAATTCTTGTTCAAATTCTTCAATAGAAAAAATAAACTTTATTTTGCAATTCAAAATTTGTTGTTTAAAAACAATTTTTGGTACTTTTCGGTTAGTCGGGCGCCAGTGTTATATTTACATTCATATATACATATATATGCACATATATGCACACATATGTATACATATGTTTGTATATATTTATGTGTGTGCGTGTACATATATATATGTACATATATGTGCATATATATGTATATATGAATGTAAATATAACACTGGCGCCCGGCTAACCGAAAAGTACCCAATTTTTTTTTATAAATTTGAAACTGTGTTAGTGAAAAGCAACTTTTGAACTGTACAGAAAATTGTGTTTTCAATTATTTGATCATCAATTTTGTAAGAAAAAAATAAAATAGACATTTTGAATATTGTTTTATTATGTTTTCATTCTAAATGTAATATGTTATATTAAGTCTAAGTTAAGGTTCTAAGTTATATTAAGTCTAAAAACATTTATAATCAGCAGTAATCTGACAATTTTGAAAATATCGGATATATATCGAAAATATCGGATATATATCAAAATATCGGATATTTTTGATATTTTCGAAAATATCATGATATTTACGAACCCTGTAATTGATATATGTTACTGAGATTGTTTTACTATGTTCGGTATTGAAAATAAAGTATGTATCACTTCAAATGCTATGAAAATCAAATTAAAACATAAAATACATTAATAAAAGTTTTCTTCATTCTATTTAAAAATCCTATAATACATAATTGATTCAATGATATACCATGATAGGTAATGATTCTAGGTTGCCATGGCGATTAAGTCCTTTTAAGATGAATTCATATTACTTCCGTATTACTGAATTTAATATGTAGAGTCATAATAAATTTTGTATTCATGCCCTTTTTGCCCAAGAGTGTAACTTATTGCACCAAGACCTGAATATTTATAAAACTAGTTATAGTACGCACGCACCTCATTTGCCACATTTGATATTGCAATTTCTAACTTGTTTAGGATATATACTAGGCTTATCCTTACAAATATGATACAAATAAGCAAAGATTCAGTGACTTTTACTGGAACTGTATATATACAGTTCCTGTAAACTTCTCTGAATTTTTAAAATGTTTCTAAAATTTGTTAAACTCAAAAGTGGAAGTTCTCCTTTACAGTGAAGATAGTTCCCAATGGTATTGATCAACAGCAAAAAAATCAAAATTTTTGGGATTGGCCTTTTCGAAAAAAAAAATTTTTTTTGAAAAAAAATTTTTTTTTCAAAAGGCTGCCACAAGAAAAGTTGAATACATTTTTCAAAATTGGGTATATAATTTTAAACAGAAGAATATTATCTTTAAAATAAAATAAACCGCAACAAAATATCTTGCATCGTTCTAGAGATAGAGCACTTTAAAATTTTTATCGAAAATCGCGAATGAGAAAGGATGCCGGAGATGTCATCTTTGGCGGCCTGTATCTCGGGCCAGGAATTTTTTTGGGCAAAATGAAAATATACAAGTATCTTACTTTTTCTTAAATTTTAACATATGTTCAATTCAAAAACTTCTGAGACTATGAAGGTAACCCCCCTGCCTGAGTTGATATGGATTCAGCCTCACGGAAAAAGTCAATTTCGTCAATCGTTCGCAGAAAAAATCTTCAATTTCATCGCAAAGGATTGCGGAAAAACGTGAATTTTGTCAAAGGGTTGTGGTAAAAAACGTGAATTTCGGCAAACGATCGTGGAAAAAAGGCGAATTTTGGCAAAGGATCACGAAAAAAATGCAATTTCATCAAACGATCAGTGAAAAAACGTGAATTTCGTCTGAGGATCGCGGAAAAAATGCAAATTTTGTCAGAGGATTACAAAAAACACGAATTTCGTGAAAGGATCGTGAAAAAAGCGAATTTCGTCAAGGGATCGCGAGAAAACGCAAATTTCATCAAAGGATAGCGTACAAACACAAATTTCATTTCAATGGTATTTTGTCATGTCTGTATTAATAAAATTCTGTAAATAGCACACAAAATAACAGTGGATTTTAAATATATTTTTCTCCCTTCCAAATAGGAATATCTCACCCCTCCATTTATAAATGTTGGTAGGGAGACTCCCCTCCTACGAAAAATTGAATTTCAAGCCATGGTTGTTCAGAAAATATGACATCTTTTAGCTTTTCCTTTTAAAATAGAAAGTTTGATGGAATTTTAAACACAAAAATCTTAAATTTCTTCTGCACTTTTCAAACAACCAAAATTGTACAACTACACATGCAGGGACCGCGCTAAGAAATTAAGACTATTCGCCAACACATTAGTCAAATTTGAAAATCATTAGCCAAATTTATCTATTATTAGCCAAAAGTATATTAAAAGTATATTCGATCTTTTGATGAAGTTTGTGGGGTTTTTTGCTCTTTTAACGAAATTTGAGTTTTTTCACGATCTTTTGACAAAATTTGTGTGTTTTTTTGCGATCTTTTGACGAAATTTGCAGTTTTTCATGATCTTTTGACCAAGGGCGGATCTGGAGAGTCCTCAGGGGGGGGGGGGGGGGGGGGGGGGGGCGATTTTAGAAATTTGGAGACTCCAATCTGATGCGCGAGTCGGGGCTAATTTTTTCACTGCGGGTCATGTTACTTCTACTTTTTGCTGCGGGTCGGGTTTGGGTGCGGTTGACTATGCTTTTTTGCTTTGGGTCCGGTTGACTTCTACTTTTTGCTGCGGGTCGGGTAACATCTACATTTTGCTGTGGGTCGGGTTTGGGTCCAGTTGACTTGTACTTTTCTGCTGCAGGTCGGGTTGACTTCTAATTTTTAGCTGCGCTCCGGCGCATTGGGTTTGGGGCAGATTGACATACATTATTTCGGGTTTGGGTCAGTTTCAGATTGGGTTTTCATTCTTGCGAGAAGTGTTCGAAACGACGCGAATTTTGAAAATAAAACCTAAATATTTTTGAAGATAAAAACTATATGTAGTAAAAGCTCCATAACGGGCACGCCCAAACAATTATTTAATAATACTTTTTAATCTTCAGGATTATGTAAAAAATACTAATTTGGTATGAGACTGCTTGCAGGGTTGGGTTTTTGACGTCAAAAACTGGGTTTTGACATGACAAGCGTCAAAAACTGGTTTAAACTGTCATAAACTGGTTTAAACTGTCGAAAACTGGTTTAAACTGTCGAAAACTGGTTTAAACCGTCGAAAACTGCCAAATACATGTAACACGCTAAAACATCTTAACAATAGATAAACATTAAATAAGTCAATGATTTATGTGATCTTTTATGGAAATTTAATAATTTAAAAAATATATTATTTGCAATATTTTTTTTCCAACCAGAAGAAAATAATTTTGTACAATTAAATAATCTGGATCAATTTTACCCCGCAGCATGCTGCAGCACACCACGTGTTTAGCACATTTATTTACACCCAAAAGATTTTTGAGTTTAGAGTGTATGAAGCATTAGAAAATAGTCTGTCTCTTAATTGATGCTGAGCTAGTAGGACTTGATAGCAAAAGCATTGCTAGATGAGCAAGTTTTGAAGCAGGCTCATAAAGCTGTTGCATTTAGTGATACCTT
Organism: Maratus speciosus; assembly: GCA_963932465.1. Taxonomy (NCBI): domain Eukaryota; kingdom Metazoa; phylum Arthropoda; class Arachnida; order Araneae; family Salticidae; genus Maratus; species Maratus speciosus. Next base: position 398,509,171 of record OZ010792.1, read on the forward strand.
TCCACCAAACAATGGAGTCCTCCCTATATCACTGAAATAGGAAGACTGGAAAGGGGATTCTTTAGCTTCATACACAATCAGTATGGGTAAGCATCCATAAACTCTCTCTGTAGCTCAAGCGCGAGCTGAATCAACTGACTTCATCAACCGTCTTTTAGATGACCGAGCCAATTTTGTTCAGTTTTAAAATCGAAAACATTTTTATATATTGAAAGAAAGCATGTTTTAAAAAAATTTTGACTTTAAGCTTTTTTTTTTTAAATTACTTCTGTTATTTTGTAAATGTTTGAAATTAATAATCCAATTTCAATTTTGAATGGAATGGTTATTGCCTAGACTAGAATAACATTGATGCACATTATCTTGTTTATATATACAAAAAAAATCTACACTTTTCTAAGTTTTTTTTCCCCATAAAAAAAGCTAGCTAATGCTTTAAGCTCTCAAAAGTAAGCGAAATTAAAATGATTTTAAGTAAGAGAAAAAATGTACACCTCAGGTGAGCTTAATGTCTACTTTTTACAAAAAAAAAAAAAAAAAAAAAAAAAAAATTACCCTGTTAAAAAGTTGTACTTAACAATAATACTTTACTATGTACTAATTACTGATATACAGTAAGAGTGAATTTAAAATATTACATGTAATGTTGTCATGTGTGACATTTAATTTGAATTTTTACAGATCAATTTAGTATTTTGACAATTTAGTAGTTTTTAGGTTTTTGACATGACGGTTTAAACTATGGTTTAAACCTGACATAAACTGACACATGTCAAAAACCTGCCAACCCTGTAACTATTACTAATACTATATACTAATTATACAGTTACAGTAATAGTGAATTTTAAATATTACATCTAATGTGAAATTTTACAGATCACTGTAAGTATTTGAGGTTTTTGACGAGGTTTTTGACAAGGGGTTTTTGACATGACGGTTTAAACCACAGTTTAAACTGTCAAAAACTGACATGTGTCAAAAACCTGCCAACCCTGACTGCTTGCCTCTTTATATCTAAGATGAGGTGCATTTCAGTAAAGAATTCTTTGAAACTTTTAAAAATATATACCTGGTGTCCTAAAAGGGACTAACTGATTTTAAAATTCAGTAACTTGCAAATGATGGCAGCAATTTAAAAAAATCTTGCAGGAGGGTTATGTAAGATGGCAGGAGATTTTTTACTGCGATTCTCTATTTTACTTTACAATAGTCGCGATAGATGGCACTGCAAACAATAGTCGTTAAATCGGGCAACGATTTAGCGCCTATTGCTTGCAGCGCCATCTGTTGTGTCTATTTTAAACTAAAATTAAAAATCGCAGTAAAAAAACTCCTGATCAGGGGTGATTCACAGTATAAAAAAATATTCTGAAATTCAAAACAAATTTTCTGAAATATTACAGCAGAGGGAGGAGATTCCCTCCTGGCTATAATTATTGTTGTTGCAGGTAGGGTTAGCAGTTTTCGTTTCGGGTCATTTTCAGGTTGAGTGTACATTCCTGCAAGCTGGGTTTGGGTTAACCCGTTTTCTTCAAAAGATAGTTCAGTATGTTATTTCGGATTCAAAGTTATACCTATAATAATAAACATAAGTGTATGTATGTGTGCTGTTTTCTAAAGAGACCACTGTATTTTTTCCACGACTCTGATAAAATTCGCATTTCTTTCACGACTCTTTGAGGAAATTCGCGTTTTTTCCACAACTCTTTGACGAAATTCACATGTTTTCGCAGCCTTTTGATAAAATTCGCGTTTTCCGTAGCCGCTTGATGAAATTCGCATTCCTTCCGTTACAAGTTGACGAAATTTACGTTTCTTCCGCAACCTTTTGACGAAATTAGTGTAACTTTGCAGCCCTTTGATAAAATTTGAGTTTTTTTCCCGCGAGCCTTTGACAAAAGTTGCGTCTTTTCCGTGATCCTTTGACGAAAATCGAATTTTTTCAGCGATCCTTTGGCAAAATTCGCTTTTTGAAGTGATTCTTTGACGAAATTTGCTTTTCTTCATGTTCCTTTGACAAAATTTGAGTTTTTTTCACGACCTTTTGGGTAAATTCGCGATCCTTTGACAAAATTCGCTTTTTCTCCACGATCCTTTGATGTAATTTGCGTTTCTTTCGCGATCCTTTGAGAAAATTCGCATTTTCTCCTGCGATCCTTTGACCAAATTCGCAATTTTTGGAACCGAATGTCTTAACCCTCTCGCTGCGTATACATATATATATACGCAGTAAGTTTGAAAATAGGTTCAAAAATTGCGCCTTTATTTTATTACATATTACAAATCTTCATATATTTTAGAGTTCAAATATGTCCAAAATCTTTGTGAAAGAGTTTCTTTTTTAAATAGAATTGGATCATAAAAAAAAAGAGATTTGTTGCAGAAATTGCGGGTTGCGCAAATTTTGCCACTTTTACATTGGGTGTTGAAATCGCGGGATGCGCAGTGAGAGGGTTAATTTTTTGGGAAATTCAGAATAGAATCACCCCTGCTCCTGAGACCTTACATAACACTTCTTCAAGAGTTCTTTTTAATAGCTGTCGCCATTTGTATGTTATTGAATTGTATTTAAAATCAGTCAGTCCATTTTAGGACACCCGGTATATTCATTAGCTATGGGCTGATGGCTGAAAGAAGCATATTTAAAAAAAAAAAAAAATTAAAACTGGTTTTGATATGTCAATTAGAGGTTTACCAGAGCTGAAATTCCCAGGTCCATCTCACACAAAAAAAATATTGGCCCGGCCCAGTATAAAAGGTAAAAAATAGACTTCAGCCCAGTCTGCATTTCGCAATTAAAATTATTCATAAAGCACACTTATTAAAGCACACTCATATTTTAATTTAGATTATGTTCAAAATTCATGAATACAGAAAAACATTAATATTAATGACTATTTAAGCAATTATGTACATACACACTATTTTAAAATCATTACTTAGACAAATACATTCAAATAATCATTCAAGAAAATCAGTTTAGAATGAAAGAAACGGATGAGAAAAGGAAATCACAATTTTAAAGCTCTACAAAGAAAAAAAGTAGATTTTTGAAAATGCATCTCTGTAACTTATGAAATAAAATTAAATTTTTAAAGATTTCGCTAAACAAGTATACAACACAAATATAATTTTTACGAATAATATATAAGTAAAATGCCAGACCCACTTGGGCTCGGGGAGAAGAATTTAGAGAAGTGCACGGGTCGCGGTTGGGCCCATACTGCTTATCATACTGGCTGACACGGACCGAACGTTTAGCTTTTATTCCGGGACGATCCCCGACCTGGAAATTTTGGCCCGTGTTGATCTCTAGGAAGAATGAAATCCAGGCCAGACACGATCTGGAAGAAAAATAAGTCTGGTCCGATGCGACTTTGCAGAAAAATTTAAGATCAGGGCACGGCCCGAATCTAAAAGAGTGAAGACTGTACCCAGGCCGTGTCTTGTGGATTTAAACTGGTGCGACGCAGGTCGGGTCACGCCTGACTTGAGCTTCGCCACAAGTCATTTCCAGTGAGGATGCATAATGCCGTTTTGCAAACCCTTTATTTGCCCAAGGGCTTAGATCCGCCATTGCTTTTGACGAAACTTGCGATCTTATGACAAAAATTTGCGTTTTTCCGCAATCCTTTGACAAAATTCACAAGTTTTCTGCAAACGATTGACAAAATTAATTTTTTTCGCCGACCATTTGTTGAAATTCACAAAATTTTTTATGTCCGAATTTTCGGATTGACAACTGATTTTTTTTTTTAATTTTTCGGATATTAATTCCTTAAACTTTCGGAAAAATTGGAACAGAATCACCTCTAATTGGCCGGCCGAAAAGAAGAGAAGGAATATAGACTAGAAATACGGCCGTACACGAACTCGCGCTAAAAACAGAAATTCATTTACGTTCCAAAACATGATCACACAACAAAAGAGACCCCAAAAAATCATTCGTGAGCTTTTTCGCCATAATAATTTTTTTCTCGTCAATTTCACGATGTATTCGCATTTGGCGAGTTGGCAAATGGTTAGCGCGGCCCCTGCACATGTAAACAACAGGCAGCCATAATTTTCACATAGTGTTGTCACTTAGCTCAAATAGAAGTAAAGTAGTGTTACCATGTTTTGAGAAGTTTTCTATCTCTAATTTAAAAAAAAAACCCTAATAAATGATATAATTAAAATCAGGGTTGGCAAAAAACCAGGTTTTTTTGAAAAAAAAACGGTTTATTTGGTTTAAACCAGGTTTTTTTTTAAAAATCTTTTTTTATTACATATACATGCATATTTAGTGATAAAATAGACATTGTTGGATATACACCAAAGAGCCATTGCATTATGACCACTTGTTTAATACAGCGTCAGACCACCTTTCACCCTCAAAACTGCCAACACCCGACGTTATGTCAACTCATCAAAGTTCTTATGGGTAGTTTGAAGTATCTGGTACCAAGCGCTCACTAACTGGTCCTGCAATTCTCGCACACTGCGAGGTGGTAACATGGCAGCACGAATTGGGATTTCCAGGTCGAACCACAAATGTTCTATTGTATTCATGTCAGGTGAATTTGGAGGCCAGGACATGATTTGAAACTCACTAGAATGCTCCTCGAACCAATTCCTGATGATTTGACCCGTATGACATGGTGCTTTATCCTATTGGTAAATACAATATCCCGCCGGAAACAGTGTTGTCATGAATGGGTGCACCTAGTCTGCAACGATGTTCAGGTAGTGCACAGACGTCAGAGATAGTTCTATAGGGATTATGAGTCCTAATGTGCTCCATAAACACATCGGCCACACGATAATATAGCTGTCACAGGCAGAGTCAGATAATATAGATGAACGCCGTTCGCAGAAAATTTTCAAAGTTTGCAGACAGTTCTTATGGGGGTTTTTTTTTTTTACAAATTTTTCATAAAAAAAGTTATTAAGACCCCAGGTGGAGAATCTGTGCGAGGCCCGTCGCAGACTTGTGAGAAGGTCTGCAGATAAAAAAAAGCTATCTAAAAATTATTTGCCATGTATTATGGAAGAAGCGCCATGGCGTATATATTTTTAAAACTTAAAAATATTGGAAGTGTGGGGCTTATGCCGGAACGGCAGGTACAATGCTTTTTTCTTTTGCCAGGGCCGGTAGCAGAAATAGTGCAGCACCGAAGCAGGTGCTGCAGATTATTTTAGGCTTTGCCGATTAATTTAACAGATTAAAAATAAATTTTGTATTGAAAAGTAAATGTTAAATGTTGATCTCTTCTAAATAAAGTTTATTTGGTTGGAAATTTTAGCGAATGTTTATGCACTTGTTTAGCATTTCTCAGTGATTTGCAGTGACTTTTTTACATTCGAAAGGGGAATTCGGTTTTAATATCTTAGTAAACATTATCCTCTTTTCAATAAAGTCTAATTCAAAAAACTGGAGGATGGGGGGGGGGGGGGGGGTGTTTGAGAGCATGTAACGTAATGTGAGGGATTGGAAAGAGGACTTTTTCACTTTTGCTGTTAGCGGCGATATAGGACTTAGGAGGGGCGTGGCGTTTTTCTGCAGAAAATTTTTAAGAAATTATTTGAGTTTGCAGACAGTTTTACATTTTATCTAAGTCTGGCCACAGGTTTGTCTCCGATCAACTGTGCCTCCGGAAGCCAGGGTTTCTGTTGGAAATCGGTGTATTGGCACGCTCCCGTCGATGTGATGTACCAGAAAACGTGATTCGTCGGACCATGCAACTTTCTTCCATTCTTCTATGGTCCAATTTCGATGTTCATGTGTCTGTTGCCGGCGTTGACGAGCTGTCAGCGCTAGAATGTACTTTGGCCGCCGGCTGTGTAGGCCCATACACAATAGTGCAAGCGGCACTGTGTGTTGAAAAATGCTGTCTGGGCCGCCACTGTTGTAGCTGTTGGTGATTTTGGCTGTTGCAGCTCTTCAGGCATGACGAATAATGGGTGACAATCGGGGGGGGGGGGGCGCAAATTTCGTTAAAGGGTAGCAAAAAAAACGCAATTTTCGTGAAAAGATCGCGGAAAAAACACAAATTTCATCAGAGGATAGCGAAAAAAAATGCAATTTTTGATGTCATTAAATTAATGACAAGGATTAAGTTAGCAGAGTTTAATTAAAAGCACGATGAAAGCTTACGCTAATAGTCCCGATAAAGTATTAAATAGTTATGAAAATAAAAGAAATGTATGGTGGCGAAATAAAAACAAAGTAAGTTTAAAAACAAACTAACGTTTATTAACTAAAATATAAAATAATAAGTTTAAATATAGTTCAAACAATAAATCAAATCTTTAAATTCAATAAACACATTTAAGCTGTCAAATTAAATATAAATACATATCCAGAAAAACCATTTGACAATAAAAGAAAACTGACCTCACAGCAATAAAGAAATGAAAATGATTACAGAGTGACCGGTCCTCCTCAAAATTCCATGTTGTTCACAAACATCTAACATGCCGATGAATTAAACTGAAATACCGTGAATCATATATCCGTGCCGAAACAACTCCAGGAAAAATACTTCTCTATAGATGAAGTTACGTTGTAAATAACCATTAGGAAAAACGTCAAAAGATAGATGCCGGTAACAAGTAGCGAGTAAAACATCTCTGAACTTCATCATAACAAAAGCCATCTTGACTCACACATCAGTGTATTCATTTAAACACGATATACGCAGAGTCCACCTTTAAAGAGCAGAGTCGAAGTCATATACTATCGAACTCATAACAATCAACTTATAAAATGGCCGACAAACGATGAAGCAGAAGTTAAATAGAAACATCAACTAATTAAAAGCACACAGCACTTCAAGAAAACATCTCCAGCCATCATATAGCACTATTGAAACTTCGTGAAGACTAACACTGTTAGTAAAGGACGAGACGAAGTACGTAGACAAACACAGAGAGAAAAGGGTGAAGAAGGAAGAAAACGTATTTCAATTTATATCAGCCGGGCGTTCGAATAACGCCTCATTACACAATGCAAGGAGCAACTGCAGACAGTTCCAGAATGAAATCATCATGATGAAAGAACGCAGAGCCGATGTGTCGTAGACTCAAACGAGCGACGCCATCTGGCGGCGATCGTAAAACTATAATCTATGATTGTCATTCAAACGAAATGCGTGCTCATGTTTGCATGGAAGCAGACAGCTGAAAAACGTGAATACGAACGGCAAAGAAAGATAAACATCGTAAAAAGGAATTAAAGACAGAATAACAGGAATGAATAAAAAGGTAAGTGAAATGACTATATATTGTTAATAAAAGAAATAGGGCAATTCCATGGTGTCGGACGTAAAAATCAGACAAATTTCTACAACAATCTTATTTTTTGGTACATAAATTTCAACTAAATGATCAAATTTCTATACAAGGTACTTACCACATCACACTTTGTCAAAAAGCATGTAAAAAAACATTTCTGAATATTTCAAATCCTGGAAAAAAATACTTAAATAATCGGTGTCGGATGTAAATCACACAAACTAGAAAACTGTGACATACCAAATAAATTCTCAAAATTCTGTGAAATGGTTGATTTTATAATTTTTAAACAAACTATAATCAAAAGTACACATATGAATGCTATATGTTTGACCTTTTTAGATTTATTTAGTTTAATATTAAAGTACATTTTAAAGTTTTTTATTCTGGTGTCGGACGTAAATTTTCGGTGTCGGACGTAAATAAGTTGATCTTAAAAATGACTAAATCCAAGTATAAAGTAATTTATTATGAAAAGTTGTGTTTGTACAAGAATTTCCAAATCCTAATTTCTCCAAACGAAAATTGTCCTCTGTTTCCTGTAGGAATGGGAGGTTAGATTTTTTTCACTACACTGTCTACATCATAGTAAATTTTGTCCTCGTGTTGAGGCCATTTAAAATTTGATTCTGTTGAAGATTGGTGCATCAAACTAATCTCTACTTCATTATCATTTACTTCAGTTATATATTCAGAGAAGTGTTTACCATCATATTTAACCAGGGCTGCAGCGTTGGTGCAAAAAATGGCCAACTCTGACTCCGGAAATTTTAATTCCTCCGACTCTGGTCTGGCTAATATACTAATGTTTTCTGTTGGTTAAAATTATGAGGGAACACAAAAAAAAAAATAAAGTTAAAATTTCACTATTTTGGCATTGATTCTGTTCTTAGGGCTTCGAAAGAATAAAGGGAAAAAATTATATTTTTCGCCTTATTAATTTTACAATTTTGCTTCCCGCAAAATTCAACTATCAAAATCTAAACAACAAAACAAAATGAAAATGTTACTATTTCTGATCCGCGGACTCTGAAAACAAAAGCCAAAATTGCTACAATTTTGTTATTTCATGCCCTCCAGACTCGAAAAATTTCAATGGAAAGGAACAAAAATAAAGATGAAAATTTTACTATTTCGGAAATAATTCGGATTCTGCAGATTAAAAAAAAAAAGGTGAAAATTCTAAATTTCTTGCATTAATTTTACAATTTTGGCTTTATTTCGGGTTCTACAGACCTGAAAAATCCGAAAATCACTATATTTTATCCTTATTTTGAGTACCGCTGATTCAGAAAAAAATAATTATAATTTCACATTATTTTAAGTCTTGCGTACATGAAAATAAAGGGGAGAGGGGTTTACTATTTTGCATTACTTCTGGTCGTACAGACTCAAAGAATCTGAGCGAAAAAGGTTACTACTATTTCAAGTTCCTTGCCATTCAAAAATAGCAGAAATTTACAATTTTTGCATTACCTTTGCTTAGAGATCTGCATGGGCAGGCCGAAATTTCCAGTCCTGGACTCTTAAAAGTTCTACCTTGTCCGTTTATATTTTTGCAGTTCACACCCTGGCCCATGCAAAAAATCAGTGAAAGTACGCTTGACCCCAGTAAAAATAAATGAATCCGAACCGTCCCGACTCAAATTTTATATTTAAAAAAAAAAAATCCGATTTTTATAATATGCAATTAAGATTCTTTTAAAGAACACTTCATACATATTTATTGGAAAATTTTACCGTATGTTTTACTTAGACTCTTACATTCAAATGAAGACAAATCGAAAAAATTAATGTATAGTTTAGAATAAAAGAAAAAAGATAACTTACAAAAAATCTTGACTTAAATTTATAAAATATAAATATTTATAATAAATGAAAATGGCATTACAGGATTTTTTCTCTCTTTTCTGCTAGAAAATTTCTTCTGAAAATGGTGTCAGACGTAAAAAAAAATCTTTAGTGTCGGACGTAAAGATTTTTTTTACGTCCGACACCATTTTTTTCCGGATAAATAATTTTTTAAAAATTAATCGGAATAGGTAATATGAAAGAGGTATATAAATGTGCTTTAAATACAAAATTTCATTTTAAATGGTTTAGGCTAGTTGACTCAGATTAAATTTTAATATTTTTTGGTGTCGGACGTAAAATGGCTAATGTGCTTTTTAGAAAATCTTTAATATTTCAGAAAATATAATATGTCAGCACAAAGTTTTGTGCTGATCACATTTGTATATGTTGTATAATTAAATATTTATAAAATTTAAAACATAATAATATTTTTTCAAATGAAAATCTAGGTTCAATTTCATAGTGTTTGAAATGGCTTTCAAATACCCATTCATGGCAACACTTACTAAAGAGCCTATATTTCACTTTAAAATAAATTTATCCTTATTCCATTATAAAATTAAGATTCTGAAGTGCTTTAGCTTTAAAATGATACATTAGTTGTTAAAAAATGTTAATGTTGAAAAATTGGCTATCTGGTTGACTTTTCTGTGGAATTGCCCAATACTTTAATAAAAGAAATACTTTAATAAAGGGAATATTTTAATAAACGAAATACTTTAATAAACGAAATACTTTAAGTGTTAAATAAATATAGTGGAATGCAGAGGAGATCTATATATATCTGGACAGTGTCAAGACAGGAAATAAGGTATTTACTCTTATCAATTTTTGCAAAGGATCGCAGGGAAAACGCGAATCTTGTTGAAAGATCACAAGAAAAACATGAATTTCGTCAAAGAATCACAGGAAAAATAAATGCAAATTTTGTCAGAGAATCGCGAGAAAACGCGAATTTCGTCAAAGGAACGCGAATTTCGATTAAAGTTTGTGAATTTGGTCAAAGGATCACGAAAAAATGCGAATTTCGTCAAAGAATCTCGGAATAAAACGTGAATTTTTGTCGAAGAATTGCGGAAAACACATGAATTTCATTAAAAAATCGCATAAAAACACGAATTTCGTCAAAAAATCGCAGGAAAAACGTGGAATTTCGGCTAAGGGCTGCTGAAAAAAAAATGCAAATGTCTTCAAAGATCCGTGAAAATACGCAAATTTCATCAAAGGGTCGCGGAAAAAACGCAGTGGTCTTTAGAAAAAAGCACAAATATTTATGTTTATTATTATAGGTATAGTTTTTAATATGAAATAATATACTCAACTAACTTTTGAAAAATTCGGTTTAACCCGGAATCCAACTTGCATTAATCTACATTCAGCCTGAAATCAACCCAAACCAAAAACGAAGTTTACTCAACCTGTAACAAAAGTAATTAGTGCCGGGAGAGGATTTCCCTCTTGCGAATCTCTCTTTAATTCACAGAAATTAGGACTTAACAATTTAAAGTTAACCTAGATTTCTTTTGTAATAGAAGAAATGAATTGACGGTTTCCATTTCAAATTTTGGACTTTGTTTAAAACTTAAATGCATCGTAGCAAGTTCAATCAAAGAAAATATCAGGGAGTTAAAATTTGACTATAATTCCATTAAAAATATAATAAAACAATTTCATTCAGAAATAGATATGTATGATGACATCTCCGAATATGTCATGCTAATAGTTAAAAATGAAGACATGTCAGATATTGCAAAGTTTTCTGAAAATTTTTTAAGAGAGCATAACCATACATTTCCGGTAATTTCCAAAGTTATAAATGTTGTGCTTGTACTGTCTACCACAAGTTTAATCTTCTAAAAGATGATTCAGGACCCAAAATCAAAAAAAAATCTTAATTCTAAAATTTATTTAACAACCCCATTGTTATCGATGCATGTCATTTGGTTGAAAGTTGAAAAGTAGACTATAAAAGCTTGACTTTCTTCCTTTTTAAAATAAAAGAACATTTTGCATAATTATTCTGAAATGTTGATTTAAATTGATTCAGTGGTACTTTGTCATGTCTGTATCAATGTAATTCTTTAAATAACATGTAAAATAACAGTGGGTTTTAAACATTTTTTTTGCCCTCCCAAGCAGCTCAACTCCCCTCCATTTACAATTGTTGGGAGGGAGACTCCCCTCCTAGGAAAAATTGAATCTCAAGCCCTGACTTCCTTTGAAAATAATTTAAATCAAATAATTACAGTCAATTTATGTATTAAATTTGAAAAAATTCATAGTTTAATTTAAACAGTATCAGTAAACAGTTAGGTTCAAAGAACAAACTGATCTCCATAGTAAAACATTGATACCCTGATAAACTATATAAACAGTCTTTTTATTACTAGTAATAAACATTTGATGTAGTTTGTTGAATATAATATTCTTTTTCACAGTTATTCAAAAAATAAATTTCAAATACTTCTTGGGGTTGACAATTTGAGTGACAATTCGGAGTCAACATTTTTGGTCGTAAGATTCAGCAGATAACAGAAATATATATATATTATATATACACACAATAGATTGGTATTATTAAAATGCTTAACTAGCACCCAATTTTTGAATACTCTCTTATTCCACTTCATATTTTGATTTTAATTCTTAAAGATAAGTTCCCCAATCAAGAAAAATTTCTTTTACAGATTGACCAAAATCAAGGGCGTAGGAACCAGGGGAGCTGTGGCTCCCCCTGGAATATTTCAGACGGGCTCAGCTCCCCCGGGAGAAATTCTCGCACCACATCTGTTTACGATACATTGCTAAATTAAAAAATAAAGCATACTTTTTCTAGGAAATTCACGCAATAAACAACAAAGAGAAGAGAGATAGGGGTGGTGAGCACACTTGTTTGTGCCTTAACCCCTTTTCTCATTGTTTACAACCCTGCCGATTTCCAGAAAAAAGGGGGTCTTATATAGGTCTACTACAAATTACCTGCACCGATAACATATTTATAAAGATTAGTCCTTTAAAATTGATTTGGAAGAGATTTGTAAAGATTTTGTAAACAAAACAACAGAAACTTTAATTTTTGGTAAATGGAAGTGGGAGACAGAGTTGTTTAATATAGACGTGCACGCCGTGCGCGGAAAATTTTCCGCAAAATTCGGAATTTTGAGGAAAATATTTTAGGGGGGGGGGGGGCAAAAAAAATTAATTTTTGTTTTTGTAACTTAAAAAAAATAAATATCGAAAAATTAAAAATATTCCCTAATTTTATGTATGATTTATTTATTGTTTGCTATGTGTGATTCTGTTCCGAATTTTCTGAAAATTTAAGGCATTCGGTTCCCAAAATTTAAAAAAAAATCGACCATCAGTCCGAAAATTCGGACACTAAAAAAATATAACTGAAAAATATTGCGAATTTCAGCAAATAATCGCCGAACAAAAACCAATTTCGTCAATCGCTCGCAGAAAAAAATCACCAATTTCGTCAAAGCATCGCGAAAAAAAAACTCGAATTTCATCAAAGGACCGCGGAAAAAACGCGAATCTCTTTAAAGGATCGTGAAAAAAAAGATAATTTCGTCAAAGAATTACAGAAAAAATGCAAATTTCGTCAAAGGAGTGCAGGAAAAAAAACGAATTTTGTAAAAGCGCAGCGGAAAAAGGCCCGAATTTTGTCAAGGCATCGCGAAAAGAAAGACCGCAAATTTCTTAAAAGAATAGCGGAAAAAAACTAATTTCGTGAAAGGATCACGAAAAAACACTAATTTCGTCAAAGGGCCGTGGAAAAAGTGCGAATTTTGCCAAAGAATCACGAAAAAGCGAATTTCTTCAAAGAATCTCAGAAAAAACACAAATTTCATCAAAAGAGCGGGGGGAAAAACCGAATTTTGTAAAAGCATAGCGGAAAAAGCGCGAATTTTATTGAAAGATTGCGAAAAAAACCTGCAATTTTCGTCAAAAGATCACAAAAAAACACAAATTTCGTCTAAAGATTGCAGAAAAAATACGAATTTCGTTAAAGGATCACAGAAAAAACGGGAATTGGGGACCTGGGGGATTTGGAATAAAACGGGATCGTGATAAAATGGGAATTTTGTCAAATGATCGCGGAAAAAAACGAGAATTTTGTCAAATGATCGTGGAAAAAAACGAGAAATTCATCAAAAAGCCGCGGTAAAAACTCATTGGATTCTTTAATGATGATACCTATGAATGGACCTCTCCCTATAAAATGTGATTCAGTTGTTTTAGAAGCAATGCCACATTATTTCTTTGAACAGAGTGATTGGCATTTTGTGTGAAGAGGTCGCAATATTATGGATTGGGCTGCTTCTAAATGCATTGGCAAAAGAATTGATAAGAATTCACCATTTCTTATGGATTTTTAGCTTTATTTTTTTTACCAAAACAATTATTATTTAATTAATATCAATTTATTTTTACTGTAAAATGGTAATTATTTTAAAGCTACTGTTTTTAATTCATGCCGTCAAAATAATACAACACGTTATTTTATTAAACATCAAATTAATTTGCAGAAAATTTTTGACCCAATATTTGCGTGCGCAGAAAGTTTTTGGTTTTATATAAGTCTGGTGGGAGAAGCCTTAAATTTGAATACTGTATTCGAGATCGTACATAAATTAAGTTTCTATGTATCAAGTATATCTATTAAAAATTATTTTAACTGGATTAAAGAGTTGGTGATCTTTTGATATGCTTCTAATTTATACTTCTGTTTGTGAAACGTGCAATACTATGAAGGAACCCTCCAAAATGAACGAAATGATCCACGCCACTAGCTTTCCGCAATATGCCCCGGCTCTCCCTGTTTGTACAAAGTTCCTACGCCACTGACCAAAATCTTAATGATCATTTCATTGTGCTATGTGCAGTTATATGGCTCCGTATTCAAAATCACCATGCGTGTTATGACAGATTGCCTTAAATAATCTCCATTTTTTTTAAATGAAAATATTTTATACTAAATATTGAATATTTTAAATCTATTTTAACTTTGAAAAATTCACGTTTTGAATTTTTTTCTTTAGAGCAATAGATATGTTCAACACATACTGATTTTCATCCTATACCTGTAAATATGACTTAGACCCACTATATCTAATGCTTATTGCTGAAATAAAGTGTTAAAAGTTGAAATTTTATATATAATTTGAAACATTTAATATGTATTTATAATTTGAAACATTTAAATTATAAAGAGAAAAATGGCATTAGATTCCTTCTAAAAAAACCAATTGGCTTAAACCGTACCAACCCTGATTAAAATACTGAATAATGATGTAATTAATATATTTTAAGCCTGGAAATTTAAAAGACTGAAAAAGAAAAAGATTTAAAAGAATATTAAAAACTGAAGGAGCCCTGGAGCAGGAGAAAATTTAGAGCTTAAGCTCCGGGTCTCTGTATTATTATTTTTTCTTTTTTGCTTAATAACACAGTTATTGTTAATAAAAATAATTATAACACTTAGTACTTACTATTGCTGACAATGAACTTGCACTTGCATTCTTTACTATTAAAAATACATATATTGAGAAATTATATTTATTAAGGCATTTTCAGGGCACTTTTTATTTAAATATGAAATTTTTATTACACATATGTTTTTAGTTAAAACAGGGAATAAAACTATGAATTCAAATAAATTTTTAATAGAATTTTAATAAACTTTTCAAATTTAGGCAATATTTAGTCAAATTTTAATAAAGAATTGTGTTTATGCCAAACCTTCTATAACAAAATCTATTCAATATATTTCACCTTTTTTTTAAAAAAAAAAATATATTAGCAAACCACTTAGTACCTGTGTTTTGAAGCAAAAGATTTGCAGTACCTCTTAAATTTACTAACATATGCCAAATTCTATATACAAAACATCATTAAAAAATGGTACTACTTAGTTATCCCGTCGACCAATTTCACCAAATTATACAATTTGACATAATTTATATTTTAAATAACAAAAGAACAAATAAATTAGTATAACATTAATAAAAATACAAATAAACCGTCGAAATAAAAATCACTTGATGATGTAAACACATGTAACTTGCTTAGAGTCAAGTGAATGTGACATTTACGATCAATCATTATTGGCATTTAATGTTATACTTTGACTTTGGCGATAGATTTTTGGTCGACGGGATAACTAAGTAGTACCAAATATATATATATATGTATTTTTCACTAAAAATAGCTCTTAAATTAATATGTGGGGGATGGATGGGACATTTTTACAAAAAAGTTCATTTTTAATACTTATTTAAAGTTATTATCACATTTCATACATTAGGTATTTGACTACATCTATGCACCATATTTAGTCTAGATTATTGTTATACAGTAAAATATAAAATTTAAAAAACATTACTCTCTGTCCCAATCATCCCTGTAGCAGGGATGGATGGGACACCAATATTTTTACCCGACTACCAAGAAGGGTTATGTGTTTCACGCGTATCTGTGTATGTGGATTTCTTTATACCCTTGAAACATCCCAACGACTGGATGGATTTTAATGAATGAGGTCTCTATCAATTTGTCTGAACGACCCGATGGTTATAGGCTAGGTTTTGTTTTTATAAATTCAAAATGGCAGCCATAAAATACAAAATGGCGGTAGAGACAAAAAAAAATTACGCACACCTATTGAGTGGCATATCATTGGATAGGGCTTTCAAAATGAAGACTATGTTTCATTGACTTATTTTACAGTCAGAAGCTCCGTTTAAATATTACACAACCTGGAAGTTGTGTAGGTAGGATCTCTAGGGCGATTCTTACATGATGCACGGGACATTTGCATGTGCTTAAACCATTAAATTTTATTTGAATTAAAGTAATTAGATGCTTTGATAATTATGAGGTATAAGACCTTCACTTGTACTTCAGAAAGACATGCAGGTTTTTTTCCCACATTAAAAATTGAGCATATACGAAGTTAAAATGTATGTGTGATGCACGGGATTCACAAAAAATCAAAATGCATACATCATATGGTGTTAATGTTAATTTCTGTGAAGTTTCATGGATTTGTAGATTACACTTTTTTTTTGTCATGAAAAAACATTTAGTAGATTGATTTGGTATAATGTACAATATTAAGTTAATCTTGAAAATTAATTAATAGATTATGTAAATTTTATGGATGTGATGCACGGGACAAGTCTGACTTGTTTGCATACCACTTGAGATTTATGACATTTCTTAACATAATTAGGATGTCAAATTACGAGAATACATGATAGGTAAGATACTTATCATGTATTCCACACGATGCAGATATTCATTACTTAAGATAATTGCCAGTAGAGGGCACCAGTGTAATAGCACAAAATTAGCACTCGCCAGGCGTCGAGTAACACTTAAAATGTAGCGATTAACTTTACTGTCCTCACTCGCCAAACTCAACGGGTACCACTCGCCAAACGCGATGGTTGAAAGATCGATGCTAGGGAGGAAAGGGGTGAAATTCGTTCGGAATTTACGGCTTCCAAATTGGTGATTCTCCTGAAGTTACGTTCGGAAGAAGAAAGAAAAGAAAATAGCAGGGATGATTCTGTCTCGAATTTTCCAAAAATTTAAGGCATTCGGTTCCGAAAAAAAAAAAAAAATAAATAAAAATGATCATCAGTCCAAAAATTCGGGCATAAAAATATCGCTAATTTCGATATGGTCGCCGATAAAAATCAATTTCGTCAACCGTTTGCAGAAAAAAATCACCAATTCCGTCAATGAATCGCGAGAAAACGTGAATTTTGCCCTAGGACCACGTAAAAAATGCGTATTTGTCAAAACATTGCGGAAAAAACGCAAATTTTGTGAAAAGATCGCGGAGAAAACACACCTTTCGAGACAAAATCATGGGGAAAAAGCAAATTTCGTCAAAAAATCACGGAAAAAAGACATATTTCGTGAAAAGATCGCAGGAAAAACACAAATTTCGTGAAAAGATCGCGAAAAAAAGCAAATTTCGTCAAAGAATCACAAAATTCTTCAAAGTATCGTGGGAAAATGCAAATTTCGTGAAAAGATCGCAGAAAAAACTCAAAATTCGTGAAAAGATCGCTGAGAAAACGCAACTTTCGTGACAAAATTGCGGAAAAAACTAAAATTTCGTCGAAAGATCATGGAAAAAACACAAATTTCAAGAAAAAACACAACTTTTGTCAAAAGATCGCGGAAAAAACACATTTCGTGAAAAGATCGCGGAAAAAACACATTTTGTGAAAAGACGCGGAAAAAACACATTTCGTGAAAAAAGCACAAATTCCGCCAAAAGATCGCGGAAAAAATGCAAATTTTGTCAAAAAATCATAGAAAAAAATGCAAATTTCACAAAAAGATTGCGGAAAAAACGCAAATTTCGTCAAAAGATCGCCTAAAAACGCAAATTTCTTCAAAAAATATTGAAAAAAATGCAAATATTTTGAAGAATGATGAAAAAAACCCACAAATTTCGTTAAAAGATTACAAAAAAACGCAATTTTGTGAAAAGATTGCGGAAAAACGCACATGTCGTCAAAAGATTGCAAAAAAACGCAGATTTTGCAAAAGGTCACCGAAAAAAACGTGAATTTCTTCAAAAGTTCGCGAAAATTCGTTAAAAGGTCGCAGAAAAATGCATATTAGTTAGTGCCGATAGGGGGAGGGGGCGGTCCCCTCTGCTGTAACCTTTCTGAAAATTTCCTGTGAATTTATTTCATTGCAATTAATAGTAAAAATAAAATTTTTCAGTTGAGTGTAATCATATTGAATGGTAAGTAATATATATTAGTAAATTACAATGTTTATAGTTAGTAAAAACACAATTTTGTATGGAGCGTACATAATTTTGTTACTGGCCAGTGGTTAAAAAAAACTGGCCAGTGAAAAAAACCAGTGTATTGGCCAGTGGCCAAAAATATTAATTTTGACCTATGCAGTGTAATCATAATTTGAAATTGTTTAAAAAGTAAATTTTCCAAATTTGTTTAAAAATGTGTTTTTTTAATCATTTCTGTGAGACTTTCTTTCTAAAGTTAAAAGTTAAAATGTCTTAAGATAATGTATCATTCTGAAATGTTTATGTAATAATACTATGAATTCTTGCTGTTGGCAAGGTGTTTGTAGTGATCGTTCTCATGGAGAAAAGATTAAAAACGATAAGCCAGATGAAAATACAGTGGTATGGAAATAATAGGCAAAAGACGAAGGAGGCAAGTTAAGATGCAATGTGAAAGAAGGCTGCATTGGCAAAGTTTTATCAAGCTTAAAAGAAATCTTTTATTTAGTCACTTGCCACTTAAATATTAAACGAATTCAAAATGAAGAATTTCAGAATGATAAAAGAGACCTTAATGTAAGAGTTCTTCAGCAAGAATTTGCTATAAATTATACCTGTGAATATCAAAATGAAATACAAATGAGCAAGCAAGTTTCTCGAATTATACATTCTGTTTCTGATTTTTAGAACCTTGGATACCTTTTAACGTTTTGATATCAGCAACAAAAGTTTTATTAGTTGCATAGAGAAATATTCTATGAAATAAGGATGTATGGATTAATGTTGTGCCTATTTTGAACATTTCCAAATTACATGGAATGAAATGTACGCTAAATAATGAACTATCTCTCTATTACAGTTTTGCAGATTTATGTTTAAAGAACATGATGATGCATGGTTTCCTTTTTTTTTTTTTTTTTTTATTGAAACCATCATTTTTGTATTTTTTTAGAAACCTTTTTTTTTATTATTTAGCATAAAAATATGTCAAACTTTTAAATTTCTAAATTAGTCTCTTTTTTTTTTACATTTAACATAAATGATGCACAGGACAAGGGTGTGTGATGCATGGGACAACTTTAAAATGCTTACAATTTGAAAAATTATTAACATGAATTTATCTTAACTATGTATATATTTTTCATTTTAAATGTGTAAAGTAAATTAGAAATGTTTTCCATCTAAAATAAATATTACTACTTCTAGGGAAACTTACAGCAGTTTTAATGTGATGCACGGAACATCCCTTTAAGGCATCTTAAATCACAAACTACAATTTGAAAAAAATAAAATGAAAGTAATTTTTTATTAAATTATATAGAAATATACCTGCAGCTACTTTGAAAAGCCAAAAATTGAATAAAAGGGCTGTATATTTGTTTGTAGAGATTAACAAAGTATAAGTGTATGAATGCATGTATTTTTCAATACTGTAAACATCAATTTTGACCTCCATAAACATATAGAAACAAACCATGTAAAAATAAAAAAAAATACATGAATTAAATACTTCAGACTATGTACGTTAATTAGCCATAAATGAAAAAGAAAAATTTTATAGTTTATTTTTTCAGGGTTAGGTTCACTTTTGGGAGAATTGCCCTCTAGCTTTACTGCAACTCTAACCTTCATAGACATCTATAGGCCTCATCAAAACAGTGTTTATAGATAGGAACTAACAATTAAACACAACTTAAAAGTCCAATACAAGTAAATAAAAAAAATAGGCAAGTAATATAAAAATAGTTTCACATTGATGAGAAATAATTAATTAGTTCACTTTTTACGCAATCGGGTTTTTTGATTTTTAAAATTTAATTCTCCCTGTATTCAATGTTACCTGATTAAAATTTAATATTATAAACTTATATGTATTTATATTTGTAATATATGATCTTATAATATGGCTATTATATCTCAGCGTTGCTAATCACTCCTTTTACTGCAGTTTAACTTGTAATGCAAACTTCGACTGTCTATCTGTTCCCCTTTCCCACTTACGAGACATTTTAGATATGAAATGAAAGGGGAAAATGTCTTTGAAATATGGCGTAGCCATATTTTTCATTCACAACTTATTAATAAATATTAATTCAATGTATCTTAGATATCATGCACAAATGAAATTATGTTAGGGGAGGTGCGAGTGGAGAATTTATTTAAGCACAAATTTCAAATTCAATGTAATTTACCCCATCTGATCAATAAACATATACAGTAGGGTGGTGGAACTAAAAAACGAAGTTTCGAATTTTATATTCTAATAGTGATTATTTTTTTCCTCTTTAACTCCATAAAAAGAAAATATTTTTCTTTTAATTTTAAAATGATATTTTCCGGTTCCTCAAAGTACCTAATTTTCCATAAAAAACGAAAAAAAGCCAATAATTGCATGAAAAGATTTTTAAGCTTATTGTTAAATTTATATTTTGCAAAATTAAATTAATTATGTGTTAATGTCCTGTAATAAAGAGAATAATTTAGTTTGAGTGCCTTAGAAAAGTTAGCCCCACTTTATTTGACTTTTGTAGAAGCAAGCGTCGTGGGCGTCGGCTTTCATTGTCTCCGATTTATTTGGCTGCGACACATAACAAGTTAGTCCGATTTAACGGGTGTTAACAATTTCTTTAATTATTTTTCGATAAACATTCGGTGTCAAAAGTGACAAAGTCTGTTAACGTACCTAAATCTAGATAGATGTTGAAGTGTTCTGTATTTCGTGAACCAAAACAATTAACATTAGACTGTCATCTTTGACGAACATATGAAGAAGTTTTGAAACATTATTTTTGGGTTCAATTTAACTTAAAATCTGACAGCTGGAATCTGGTACACACTGTTTCTAAAATATCTAAAGCTGTTGATGATACAATTAAAAGTGTATTGCTGAGACCTTCAATTCCAACGGTTTCTGATACACAAATCATAAAAAAGGATTAGAGACTAGTGCGAGAAATGTCAAAATTTGAAGAAAAATATTAAGATTAGAAAGAATAATCCCGCATCCAATATAAAATTGCAAAATGTTAGGTAATCCTGTAAAAAATATTTCTTTGTGTAAAAGGACTAAATATTATCGTGTATCAGAACAAGAACGTCACTTTCTCAAAGACCAAAGAGAGATGGGGTGATGACAATAGGATCAATAGATATAAAAACTACAAAAATTGTGTAGCAAGACTGGAAATGGAAATATCAAGGAAAAAAGTTATTTTAAAACAAAAAAAATGATGTTTAGATTGAATGATCGTCAAGTGTAAAAAACAGTTCGGAAGGAAATAGTTCAATCGGTTGTTTTTCTAAACCTGAATTTGATAATCAACACGGTGAAAGAACCGGAGTATTAGACAGAACTGCAAATATTATTGCAAATGGCACCTTAGAAGATATGGGTATTTCTGATGATAATAAAGAAAAGGTAACTGAAAGGAGGACTTGAAGATGACAAAGAGAAAAGAAAAGGAAGAATTTGAAAGAACAGGAAAGACGAAATGAGTTAATTTTAGAAGGTTAGTATTTTTATGGCAGAAAGGATAACGCTATGATAACTGAAGTAGAGGGAAAAAAGTATAAAGAATCATTAAAGACGAAGATCTGGTCTCAGTTCAAAAACCAGGATAAAAATATATTGGTCATATTTCATTGACACCATCTTCTTATATTAATATAGCCACTGTAATTTTGGTGTATTTTGAAAATAATAATACAGACATTTAGAGTTTGAGAGTTATTAGGTGAAACAGAAACGCCTTTAATGCAGGATGCAAATCTGGAGTTGTTAAAACATCAGAAGCAATACCCTAAAAACTTTATAATGGATAATTTGATTATTACATGCAAATGAACTTTTTTCTTAGATACTTATTTCAACATCTTGCTGAAAAACTACGGGTACAAAAGGATTTTCTGGACCAGTAGGAAAGCGACTTGAAAAAATGCGAACATATTGAAATTATAGACTATAAAAACATTGATCCTATTTTGACGGTCTGATCGGATGAAGAACTTAAAAAAAGTACAAACAGGGGATACACCTGAATTTTAGATTTTCCTTGTCATACTCAAACAGTGGAAACGTGTGTCAAAATTGTCCCGCGAGCTGCGTCAACCGTCTTTAAATATTCAGCAAAAGACGACTTAATATTGGGAAAGTTGAATTCCCACAATGTAATGACAAAGTTTGCCTAAAAAGACAGTAGGTTGAATATCAAATTTCATTAATTCATAACAAAGGGAGGTAAGGAGGATGGAAGTCGATATTTAACCATCTCCTCGTGGTGACTTCTGGATAGTATTTGCTAAATAAAAGTAGATATGAGCTAACAGCTACGTTGTTTACTTTCAGTTACTTTATACTGAAATTTCAAAACTTTGACCTCCTTGAGGAACCGGAAAACAACTCAATTTAAAAAAACCTTTTCAGCCAAAAGTTTAGACATCCAAAAAGGAAAAAAGTTTTCACTATTACACATTAAAATAAAAAAGTTTTTTTTTTACCCTATACTTAAGTTCCACCCTAATATACAGTCAACTCTGTGAAATCCGCCGATGTATAATCCGCAAATGTCTGTTATCCACACTACATGTTGGAATGTAAACAATGAAAATTGTCATTAAAAGTTCAACTCAAAAACTAATTTTTTTTTTTTTTTTTTTTTTTTTTTAAATCAATTTTTCAGTGAATAAAAGATATAAATATTTAATTTGCCTTGAGTAACAAAATTTTATCTTGGATCAAAAAGTAATGAATGCTCATAGACTACAGAAAAAAATTATTGACAACAAACCAAAACTACCATTGTGTTGTGTCAATGTTTAAAATAATAAATGATCAGTAAAAATTGTATATAATTTAACTCTTCTTCAATTTTAATGATTAAATTTATTAAACCAATGTTACATTATGTTTTTCTTGTCGATTGTAATTCTAATTTTTGTGCAGTTGTTCCTAATTTATAGTCAGACTTTAAAAAATAAAATGTAAACAAAGGGATGATCTATAATCCGCTAAAATGTACAGACGTGTGAAAATTATTAAAATAATTGTGAAATTTACGTTAAAATCTTGTTACATTAAAGAAATAATACATTTAAAAAATATTGATACATTTAATATTTAGTGTGCATCCTCTTGTTTTTTATTAAAGATTCGATATGTCTTGGCATACTTTGTATGAGTTTTTGGCAATTAATTTGTATTTCGTTGTCAAGATGACAAATTTGGATGATTTTTTTCGATCAGAACATTCTTGTTTGTGATGTTTCATTTCTTTAATTGCAGATTTCACAGAGTTGACTGTACCACTTTTAACAGTTTTATCTATTTTGATAATGTTTCATTAGCAATTTTTTGATAAACTATTTAGCCTTTATTAAAATACAATAAAATTAAGATTCAGTACAAAATTTAATAATAAACAACCTATATAATACAAGTACAGATTAATACTAATAATTAACATAAATCATTAATTTATAAGCCTATATAATATTTTTTAGTTAATAAATAAATGTTTTAACATCTCTAGGGATGAAAAAGACTGTCCCATTCATCCCCATTTAAATTGTTCCGACAATCATCTGTATGATACATAGATTCAGTTGTCTGCTATTTTGCCTCAGAAGTTATTTCGCCACATTGGTTAATATGCACTCATTTTAATTACCAATACTGAATCTTCAAATAAATAACTACAACATATCTTATTTGTTTATATTGTATAAGATATTTGACAACTTCACATTTTAAAAAAAAGTTACTTTTAAGCAGAGATTCAAAAAATGCAACTTTGTAAAAAAAATTAAAAAGAGCCATGTGGTTTTGGTCCCATCCATCCCTTGTCCCATTCATCCCCCAGCTCCCCTACATACTTACAAGCTATATTTTGCTTCATAACATATAGTCCAAGAGCTGTTAAACATTTTAGGGAAGGTATTTGAGGCTAGGGATTGACCGAATACCAAATAGTCAATTCGGTATTCGGTGATTCGGCATATAAACCGAATATTCGGCTTCGGCCGAATACTTAAAAGTATTCGGCCGAATAATTGCGGATTAGTATTTTCTTAGAAGTAGAAGAATTCTTTTTTACTTAAAAGTAGAATAGGCTAAATGATGAGTTTCAATATTGTGTGCATGAGTTCAAAGTTCAGATGCACTACCAAAAACAAGTCGAAGGCCATTTTTAATTACAAAAAACTTTTTTTTTCTTTCCTAAAATAGTCTATATAGGGGTGAAATCAGAACAACTGCCTACGATATAGGAAAAAAAAGTAAGGAATATGGGCATCTTTCCATTACCATTTAATTTTAATTATTTCTACATTAGTTTTTCCAATTTAAATTTATTTAATGTGTATTCTCTTTAATATGCACTTCAAATAAGTATCTCAGAGTTCATTGCTGTATATCTAAGGTTTATATTAAAGAAAATACATGCATCAAATAAGTATACTCCTATGCCTATTCTATAGCTTTTATAACTATTAAATTAAAATCGCTAAAATTTATCTTCATCACCACAGTGATAAATATTAATCAAAATATAAATATGTATCAATAATTTCACAGAAAATAGTTAAATGTACAAATTGATATACCTTTTGTACTTGAGAACATTTCAATTCCATATGTATATAATTAGACAATCAGTAAATCAGCTTAATGACAACATTGTTTCTTTTTATTTGAATGAACTTTTGTTTTTCTGAGAATCCTTATCCTTAATAATAGCCTGTATAGTTTAATACTTTCATTGGGTTAATTTGGATATTGACTAGTGATAAAATAATAAAAAATAAGTGATGGGTTAATGAATTTGTGAGTTGAAAGAAGTCATTAAATTTTTTTGTGTAATTAGATTTAAGAATAAAAATGTAACTGAATTAAATTATTAAGAATTTAATTTTAATTAAAGTTTATTAAAAAAGCTAATATATGCAAAAATGTGTATTAAAAATTTTTAAGTATTCGGTTGCCGAATACCGAATATTCGGTGTATACTTTGACCGAAGCTTCGGTATTCGGCAAAATTGCTGATTCGGTCAATCCCTATTTGAGGCATCCTGAAAATTTGTGCAACACTTCTTCTGTAATGCCTGAATACAAAATCGAATGTCTGGCTGAAGGGTCGTGGCCCAAAACTTGTGCCAGACACTAGTCAAGTGCCATTTTTTGACTACCCAAAAAAGGTATTTGAGGCACGCTGAGATTGAGACAGAATAGTATTTATGCTTAGAAAAAAATATTTTGAAAATGACAGACAGAACAGTATTTATGCTTAGAAAAAGATATTTTGAAAATGACAGACACTTTAGTCGGCCCAAAACCTGTGCCAGACACGTGTCATGCCATTTTTTGACTACCCAAAAAAGGTATTTGAGGCACGCTGAGATTGAGACAGAAAAATATTTATGCTTAGAAAAAAATATTTTGAAAATGACAGACACTTTTGTTGGCACTTTTTACTTGCCAGACAACATAGAATGTTAAATGCGAGTGCCAGTAAAGCTGGACTTCCGGTGTCTTTATAAAAGTATATTTAAAAGTATATCTATATAAAAGTACATAAATATATTTTTATAACTATGATTTTGTCATATACATTTATATGTAATGAAATTTAACGATTGTTTAATGACGGTTAGTACAAAATTTAAACTGATTAAAATTGCTTTAAACTCAAAGTTAAGGTCCCGATTCTGAGCACTGTTGATTTGTGTTCGATAGTGTTAGTGTCGAAGACAACATGCGAAAAGTATTGTTGCCATAGAAACAACGACGTATTTAATTTCGAAAAATTATAATGAAATATTTCTTAATCAGACAGTTACATTTAAAGTGCACTTAAATTTATCCAGCGGTGAAACCGTCCGAAAATTAAATAACTTCAGCAACGTGCAACTTGTATATATTACATAAGCTTATAGAAAAAATAACAAATTATTTCATTGTTTAAGTTTAAATTCCTTAAGTACCGCGCATTCGAATAATCATTTAACAAGCAATTTTCAGATGCATTAAAATATTCGTTTTAGGTGAGGAACAGTGTTACCCGCCAAATCACGTGCACATTCGTCTTTTAGCGCCAAATAATCGAAAATATTTTATTTTTAGCTCACAGGCTATCAAAGCCTGAGAGCTTATGTGCCCGCCGGTTCTGTATGTACGTAACGCGATAACTCTTGATAGAAACATCCCATTTGCTTCAAATTTTTTTCTTGTTTCATTCTGATATGCCGCTTCCCTGATTAGTTTTGGGGACTCGTTGGTTAAGGATAAAGGGGAGTTAGTCCACCCCCCGCCCTTAATTAAGATAAATGGGATTTTCATGAAGAATTATTCGATTTGCTCCGAATTTGGTATACCGGTTTATTATGTTAAGGAACTTCCCTGATTAGTTTGGGGGTTCATTGGTTAAGGATAAAGGGGGAAAGGGGGCATTAGTCCACCCTCCCCTTATTTAAGATAAATGGGTTTTTCATGCAGAATTATTCGATTTGCTCCGAATTTGGTATGCCGGTTTATTATGTTAAGGAGCTTCCCTGATTAGTTTTGGGGGTTCTTTGGTTAAGGAAAAGGGGTGCAACGCGATTTACGCTTTGTTTGTATCGTAAGTCAGTAAATGGATCTTCAGCGGGGCACCGCAAGTCCAGCTTTACTGGCACTCGCGTTTAACATTCTATGTTGTCTGGCAAGTAGAAAGTGCCAACAAAAGTGTCTGTCATTTTCAAAATATTTTTTTCTAAGCATAAATATTATTCTGTCTGAATCTCAGCGTGCCTCAAATACCTTTTTTGGGTAGTCAAAAAATGGCACTTGACACGTGTCTGACACAGGTTTTGGGCCGACTAAAGTGTCTGTCATTTTCAAAATATATTTTTTTCTAAGCATAAATACTATTCTGTCTCAATCTCAGCGTGCCTCAAATACCTTTTTTGGGTAGTCAAAAAATGGCACTTGACACATGTCTGGCACAGGTTTTGGGCCGACTAAAGTGTCTGTCATTTTCAAAATATTTTTTTCTAAGCATAAATACTATTCTGTCTCAATCTCAGTGTGCCTCAAATACCTTTTTTTGGGTAGTCAAAAAATGGCACTTGACTGGCACAGGTTTTGGGCCGACTAAAGTGTCTGTCATTTTCAAAATATTTTTTTCTAAGCATAAATACTATTCTATCTCAATCTCAGCGTGCCTCAAATACCTTTTTTGGGTAGTCAAAAAATGGCACTTGACACGTGTATGGAACAGGTTTTGGGCCGACTAAAGTGTCTGTCATTTTCAAAATATTTTTTTCTAAGCATAAATACTATTCTGTCTCAATCTCAGTGTGCCTCAAATACCTTTTTTGGGTAGTCAAAAAATGGCACTTGACACGTGTCTGGCACAGGTTTTGGGCTGACTAAAGTGTGTGTCATTTTCAAAATATTTTTTTCTGAGCATAAATACTATTCTGTCTCAATCTCAGCGTGCCTCAGATACCTTTTTTGGGTAGTCAAAAAATGGCACTTGACACGTGTCTGGCACAAGTTCTGGGCCACGATCCTTCAGCCAGACATTCGATTTTGTATTCAGGCATTACAGAAGAAGTGTTGCACAAATTTTCAGGATGCCTCAAATACCTTCCCTAAAATGTTTAACAGCTCTTGGACTATATGTTATGAAGCAAAATATAGCTTGTAAGTATGTAGGGGAGCTGGGGGATGAATGGGACAAGGGATGGATAGGACATTCTTAATATTTCATGCAATGAACTTTTTTTTTTAAGTTGATTTCTATTCTTATATATGGCCCAACCATAGTGTGCTTTATAACCAGAAGCAAAACCACATGGCTCTTTTTAATTTTTTTACAAAGTTGCATTTTTTGAATCTCTGCTTAAAAGTAACTTTTTTTTTAAATGTGAAGTTGTCAAATATCTTATACAATATAAACAAATAAGATATGTTGTAGTTATTTATTTTAAGATTCAGTATTGGTAATTAAAATGAGTGCATATTAACCAATGTGGCGAAATAACTTCTGAAGCAAAATAGCAGACAATTGAATCTATGTATCATACAGATGATTGTTGGAACAATGTAAATGGGGATGAATGGGACAGTCTTTTTCATCCCTAGAGATGTTAAAACATTTATTTATTAACTAAAAAATATTATATAGGCTTATAAATTAATGATTTATGTTAATTATTAGTATTAATCTGTACTTGTATTATATAGGTTGTTTATTATTAAATTTTGTACTGAATCTTAATTTTATTGTATTGTAATAAAGGCTAAATATTTTATCAAAAAATTGCTAATGAAACATTATCAAAATAGATAAAACTGTTAAAAGTGGTACAGTCAACTCTGTGAAATCCGCACACTTAGGGACAGAGGGTTTTGTGGATTATACAGACGTGTGAAAATTATTAGAATAATTGTGAAATTTACATTAAAAACATGTTATATTAAAGAAATATTTATACATCTAATATTTAGCGTGCATCCCCTTGTTTTTTATTAAAGAAATGATGGCATACTTGTCTTGCCATACTCTGTATGAGTTTTTGGCAATTAATTTGTATTTTGTTGTCATGATTCCAAATTTGGATGAATCTTTCTATCAGACCAGTCTTGTTTGTGATGTTGCATTTCTTTAATTTTTTCTTTACAATGGCCCAAGGGTTCTCTATGGGGTTCATATCTGGACTGGTTCCAGCCCATGGAAGTGTTTTCTTTAATTTAATTAAAGAAATGAAACATCACAAACAAGAATGTTCTGATCAAAAAAATCATCCAAATTTGTCATCTTGACAACGAAATCAAGCAGGACGGTCGTTCTGCCAAGCCAAGCTGAAAAAAAAATTGCTAACCTCGCCAAACAAACAAACGCCAAGAATAAAACGCAAGACACCGTAACTGCTTATTATACTGATGACAACTTCTCCATGTAAAATCAACCAAACATGCCAGCGTAAAATTTCCCATATCAAAAGAACCAATCATCGCAGAAAAATAAAACCAAAACCAGAAGGACCTAATGGAAAATATCTTCAATTTGAGACCAAATGCATCCTCATAAATTAATTATAAACAGAGATATAGATTTTTTAAAATAACGTCGAGATACTGAAAATGATCGATTTATTTTCTTCGTCACAATTTATGGTTCAATCAAGGTAGAGACTTAAATAATGGACATAAAAAAGTAAGGATTGCATTTTTGGACAGATATTTACTCAATCTACGTGCTTTTGTAAAATTCAGCTTTAAAAACACAAATTTTCTATTCTTAATTAGCGAAAAACTGTTAATTAATTTTAAAGTTTATAAATTATGCCAAACAGCGATAAACCCGCCAAATCATTTTAGAAGTCTTTTAAAATTTTTTATATTATCCTTTTGCATTGATTTCATCGAAGAAAACTATGGCCGAGATCCAGATAGATTTTTCGCTGTTAGCGAAATGAGTTTGACCAATCAGAAGCCAGAATGTTTGAGAATTTTTGCTGCTTCTGGATCCCGGCCTATGTCATAAAAGTTTTGAGTCATTTTCCTAGTGCCATGGATGAAGTGCAATGTTTACAGAAATTCAGGCTGGGATCCAGATGGATTTTTCGCTGTTAGCGAAACGAGATTCACCAATCAATAGCCTGCATTGCTGCAAACAGCGAAAAGTTCGCAAAAGTGAAAGCTTCTGATTAATGAATCTCGTTTCGCTAACAGCGAAAAATCTATCTAGATTGCGGCCAATTATGTTGAACACAATTTTGCATTTCCACATCCAGGAAGGTTATTGATGTCATAACAGCAGTGCGTATTCGAAACTATTTAAGGCATTGATTCTGAACTCCTTTGCTATACATTTCAATATTAAAGAAGTTGTTGTTTCAATAGTTTTAGTACTTTTCTCTATTGCTCGCTCTAAAACACGAATATCGAAATTTAACCAACAGCGCTCAGAAACTATAGCGCCTAGAATATATAGTGTTGAAATCGGCTAACCCTGTAATACTTAAAAAAGCGCTAAAATATTGTATCCCTTAAATGTGCAATGATACTGTTGTAATATGCAGATCGCAGCGGCATCTGCAGGATATTTTCTACAACTGCAAGAAATTGCTAGTATATACAATGTAATAATAGTAATACGAAAATCCCACAGATGTCGCTGCGATCGACACTTGAAATTTTAGCAGTATCGTCGCACATTTAAGGGATACAAATTTTTAGAACTGTTTGGATAGCATATTTCCACACTAGGTATTCTAGGCGCTGTATCAGAAACAACACCATAACAGAGAGCCTTTATACATAAGAGTGGTGATATATGCACAGGAGACATGCTCATTTCAAGCTTTTGTCGAAAGTACGGCAATCCGCTTTCTTGAATAGAGGATATTCAATCTACGTTATGATCACATGGTCAAGGCAAGAACGTCTAGCGTAAAGAAGGGAAGGCTCCGTCTACGTAACGTAAATCCCCGCTAGCCAAGGAAACAGTTCATGGGAGAAAGCAGTAGTACGCTGTTAAAAATATCGTGAAAAATTACCTCTGTTTTTAAAGGCTATCTGTATTCTGACCAATGAGAACGCTTCATAGGCGTTTATGTAGCGTTCTCATTGGTCAGAAAATAGAGAACCTGTAAGAACCGAGGTAATTTTTCACGATATTTTTAACAGTGTAGTTTCCTGTTTCCCTTCTATCAGTTAGAAATTCTTTCGGTAAATTACCGGTACCAAGTGATTTTTTCAGCCTCGAACCCATATTTGGAATATCCTCCATTAGAAGATACGCGCATGGACGATCTCTATTAGACTAGGGAAATAATTCAGCATGCATTGACCTGGCGATAATGGCATGCTCGTAAAGAACTTTAACGATTTGTTTTTATCACTTTTACCAATAAACAATTATTGGCCGTATGTCGCTACTTCGTTATAGATACACACTTGTTCCTAATTAGATCACGGCCTTAATGTATCAAAATACAGAGTTTGCTTTCTGTACTATTCCTGAGCTCAGTTATAGCGTCTAGAAATATCGGCCGGTATCCAGGTACAATTTTGCAAACAGTGAAAAGTTAGCAAAAATTCTTGCTTCTGATTGGTCAATCTCGTTACGATAACACAGAAAAATCTACCTAGATCACGGTCACAGTGTGGAAACCGGCTATTCCAGTAATTCTTTAAAAAGTGCTAACAATTGAATCCCATAAATATTGAAAAATACTGAATGACAAATGTCGATAGGAGCAACATTTTCTAGATCTTCTCTGAGCGAAACATTTTCTTTTGAAATAGTTATGTTGGAATTACCATATGTCGCTGTAATCGACATTCGTCGTTCAGCCTCGTTCAACATTTATGGGATACAATTTTTAGCACTTTTTTAATAAGCCGATTTTTAAACTATATCTTCTAGAAACTATAGCTCCGTTATAGCGTCTAGATTATATGTTGTAGAAATCGACTATCCCAGCAATACTTAAAAAAGCGTGAAAGTATTGAATCCCTTAAATGTACAACGATGTCGAATTCCAAACAGTCATTTGCATCGACGTCTGCAGGATATTTTTTTAAGAAGAAAGAGACATGTGTAATGCACCGCTACAGCGTCTAGAATACATAATGTGGAAATTTGCTATCCAAGAACCGCTAAAAAGTGTATCCCTTAAATGTGCACTGACGCTGAAATCCAGGGAGATTATCGCAGCGACATCTGCTATATATTTTCAAATTTCAAAGTAAACATCGTATTATTACAGCGGGTTTGACGCCAAGCACACAGGTCAAATGTAAGTTAATAAAACGTTTAAAAAAAAATGTTACAGCGTCTAGACCAATTTGTCTTGGAGTTTTGGGAAATATCCTGCAGATATCGCTGTGATCGACTGATTGGATTTCCACACTATACATTCTAGACGCTGTAGCGCCGCGTTAGCCTGTCCTTTTTCGTTTGCCTCGAAGTAGATGACGTCATTTGAAGCTGTTCCTAAGTGTGGAGTTGATTATCTGTACGCGGCAATGGACACAAAAAAAATCGGGGCACCGCTTTGTACTAATCATCGTGTAAAGATGATCCAACTCCGTGTGACTTTTAAACGTCATAAACTGGCCTATTATGTCATTGGTCACGCTAACACCCTCCCCCTTGCGTCCGCCATATATAGCTGCATCTTGCTATGTAGACTGCTAAATGGGCTGCTATCGGTCAAAATCAAGAGAGAAAAGGGCAGAAGAGGGGGAAAGAACTCGTTTTCTTTATGTAGTTTTTCACACGGGAAGATTGACATGTCTGCTCCTCTCCTTTCATAGCTTCATGGTGGTGAAATAAACAAACGCCCCTTAAATATTTGAGAAAGTCTTGACACGCGTCACAAAAACATCACACAAAGCAGGCAAAGCAAAGGAACAAAATCATTCATTGGCTCGTGGATATGAACGAGCCAATGAATGATTTTTCTTCTTTGTTTTGCCTGCTTTGTGTGATATTTTCCTGACTTGTCAAGGCTTTCTCGAATATTTAAAGGACGTTGAATAGACCGGGATTAAGATAGATTTCACGCTATTAGCGCGATGAGATTGATCAATCAGAAGCCTGCATTTTTGAAAACTTTTTTTATGTTTGCAGTAAACACTCTGGATCCCGGACATTAACTTTGGTTGGTTAAGACGATTTTGATTAATTCAAATCAGAAAGCCAATGTTTTTAAACTTTTTTGGTTAGTTTAATCGAAATCTACCACGTCTATTAATGAAAACTGAGTTACTGTACTTTGGACAAAAACTTGAATATGAGTACACGACTTGTGCATATGTGTCACCACTCTTACATATAAATGTACTCTGTTATGAGCATGATTCTAAGCGCAGCTGGTTAAATTTGAGTATCTGGGTATTAGATAAAGCAATAGTGGCCCACCGTGGCTGAGTGGATAAGACACCACGCCGCTAATCGCTTGAGAACGTAGGTGGGGGCGGGTTCAAATCCCGCCGTGATCCTCACGTGATCTGATATATATGTGTTCAATAAAACAAACAAACAAACAAGCAATAGTGAAAGGTACAGTTGCCATGGAAACAACGACTTCTTTAATTCGTATAGAAAATTAATGAATAGTTGTAAATAATTTAAGTTTAAAATGTAGGCAAATGCTCTGAAAATATCAATGGCTCCCATCTAGTATTTTACAAAAGTAATTTAATATATTCACATGATGTATAAGTTGATGCAACTCTTACCTAATGAAAATTCTGCAACAAGACTTACGTAGGCAGATCTTTTCAATGATTAATTCAGAATTCTAAGAACAAAACGAAGTTCTTAAGCGCCCTTATCACCCCTCCCCCCACACAAAAAAAGAAATACGATAGAAAGGTATAAGTATTTGGATAATTTCAGTATTTCTGTGATCTTTGGTCAGAGTTTAGAAAAGGTGTCTGGGTATTAAAAAAAACATATAACAAATTTGACGAACGATAAGACTATAGATTTCAGGCAATTTTTAACTGCAAAAAAATTTTATTCTAATGTTTATGCGGCTTTAATAATAGACTATTAAATATAATCAATTTACGGGAATTTTTATACGAAATTATATTCTCACATTTATGCAAATAGGTATGGATAAACAGACTTGAGTAAAATTACATATTTATTCTTTCTTCTCTATAACAAGATCTAAATGAAGATGAAGTTATATGTACAGTTTATATCTTTAAATTTTTAGATTTTTTTATCAAAAATGTTTCATCATCATGTCTAGAATTGCTAGATTTACTTCTTTAGACAGATCTTCGATTCTTTAGATGCCTGCGGGGTTTCATTCTCGGACTTTCCGTAGGCATTTGTAAAGATAAATGTATTTTGCAAAACCGTCAGCAAAAAAAAGTTAGAACAAACAATTAACTGACAGACTAACTGTAAATATATATTTTATTTTGACTCTATTTGATTTTTACTAAATTTTCATCCTTCATAGAAAATTTTAAGGCGATATAAATTGAGAAAGACTGATACTTTGAAAGAAGAAATTGACTTTCCTTACTTTTAAATTATTAATTACTCTAAAAAATGAATGATAGGTAAACAAAGTGTATACTATTGTGTTTGTTCCCTACTTATAAAGGCTATACAAGGACTAATTTTAGCGAGTAGAATTATTTCAATTATATATAATCTGTTTAAAAAAAAGAACTGATATCTACTAAAAAACAACTTTTCAAAAGTAAAAAAAAAGCCAAGCAAAAAAAAAAAAAAAAAAAAAAAAAAAAAAAAGAAAAGAAAAAAGGGGAAAGTTGTGGCTAAAAAATAGTGTGATATCAAATTTCCAAGCTAATATTATGGTACTTATTTAACATTTTTTATTAAAAATTTACCATATGTAAGTCGAGTACCTAAGTATGCGTTGATAGAAAGCCTTTTCTCCTTTACTAAATACATCATAACGTGTTTCTGAAAATTAATTTTTTTTAATTATGCATGATGGGCTTGGCGGCCATCTTTCCATATTTTACACAAATTTCTAAGCAGACAAGCTCGTAATATGTTTGCATTATTAAGAATTTTGAACTTCTAGTTTTGGCTACAGACAGGTAAATTAAGAAAGTCTTTTATTTTGAAGAAAAAAAAACAAATTGATTTTTACTGCTTTAACTAATTAATTAACCCCCTCCGAAAAAAGAGAATCATAAGATAAAACCTGGAGTTACTTCAACTTTATTTTAAGACAAAAATTTCTAGGCACTCATTTCCATAAATTAAAAGCATAAAATGTTTGCTTTAGCAACAATTTCGAATTTCCGATCTTAACAATGTACTTGTGTGCTTAGAAAATTGTGTAAAATATGGAAAGATGGCCGCCAAGCCCATCATGCATAATTAAAAAAAATTAATTTTCAGAAACACGTTATGATGTATTTAGTAAAGGAGAAAAGGCTTTCTATCAACGCATACTTAGGTACTCGACTTACATATGGTAAATTTTTAATAAAAAATGTTAAATAAGTACCATAATATTAGCTTGGAAATTTGATATCACACTATTTTTTAGCCACAACTTTCCCCTTTTTTCTTTTCTTTTCTTTTTTTTTTTTTTTTTTTTTTTTTTTTTTTGCTTGGCTTTTTTTTTACTTTTGAAAAGTTGTTTTTTAGTAGATACAAATTAATTGCCAAAAACTCATACAAAGTATGCCAAGACATATAGAATCTTTAATAAAAAACAAGAGGATGCACACTAAATATTAAATGTATCAATATTTTTTAAATGTATTATTTCTTTAATGTAACAAGATTTTAACGTAAATTTCACAATTACTCTAATAATTTTCACACGTCTGTACATTTTAGCGGATTATAGATCATCCCTTTGTTTACATTTTATTTTTTAAAGTCTGACTATAAATTAGGAACAACTGCACAAAAATTAGAATTACAATCGACAAGAAAAAAATAATGTAACATTGGTTTAATAAATTTAATCATTAAAATTGAAGAACAGTTTGAGTTATTTTGAAAATGACAGACACAAAACATGGTCGGCCCAAAACATGTGCCAGACACGTGTCAAGTGCCATTTTAAGACAACCCAAAAAAGGTATTTGAGGCACGCTGAGATTGAGACAGAATAGTATTTATGCTTAGAAAAAAATATTTTGAAAATGACAGACACTTTAGCCGGCCCAAAACCTGTGCCAGACACGTGTCAAGTGCCATTTTTTGACTACCCAAAAAAGGCATTTGAGGCACGCTGAGATTGAGACAGAAAAATATTTGCTTAGAAAAAAATATTTTGAAAATGACAGACACTTTTTTTGGCACTTTTTACTTGCCAGACAACATAGAATGTTAAATGCGAGTGCCAGTAAAGCTGGACTTCCGGTGTCTTTATAAAAGTATATTTAAAAGTATATCTATATAAAAGTACATAAATATATTTTTATAACTATGATTTTGTCATATACATTTATATGTAATGAAATTTAACGATTGTTTAATGACGGTTAGTACAAAATTTAAACTGATTAAAATTGCTTTAAACTCAAAGTTAAGGTCCCGATTCTGAGCACTGTCGATTTGTGTTCGATAGTGTTAGTGTTGAAGACAACATGCGAAAAGTATTGTTGCCATAGAAACAACGACTTATTTAATTTCGAAAAATTATAATGAAATAGTTCTTAATCGGACAGTTACATTTAAAGTGCACTTAAATTTATACAGCGGTAAAACCATCCGAAAATTTAATAACTTCAGCAACACGCAACTTGTATATATTACATAAGCTTATAGAAAAAATAACAAATTATTTCATTGTTTAAGTTTAAATTCCTTAAATACCGCGCATTCGAATAATCATTTAACAAGCAATTTTCAGATGCATTAAAATATTCGCATTAGGTGAGGAACAGTTTTACCCACCAAATCACGTGCACATTCGTCTTTTAGCGCCAAATAATCGAAAATATTTTATTTTTAGCTCACAGGCTATCAAAGCCTGAGAGCTTATGTGCCCGCCGGTTCTGTATGTACGTAACGTGATAACTCTTGATAGAAACATCCCATTTGCTTCAAATTTTTTTCTTGTTTCATTCTGATATGCCGCTTCCCTGATTAGTTTTGGGGACTCGTTGGTTAAGGATAAAGGGGAGTTAGTCCACCCCCCGCCCTTAATTAAGATAAATGGGATTTTCATGAAGAATTATTCGATTTGCTCCGAATTTGGTATACCGGTTTATTATGTTAAGGAACTTCCCTGATTAGTTTGGGGGTTCATTGGTTAAGGATAAAGGGGGAAAAGGGGCATTAGTCCACCCTCCCCTTATTTAAGATAAATGGGTTTTTCATGCAGAATTATTCGATTTGCTCCGAATTTGGTATGCTGGTTTATTATGTTAAGAGCTTCCCTGATTAGTTTTGGGGGTTCTTTGGTTAAGGATAAAGGGGGAAAAGGGGTGCAACGCGATTTACGCTTTGTTTGTATCGTAAGTCTGTAAATGGATCTTCAGCGGGGCACCGCAAGTCCAGCTTTACTGGCACTCGCGTTTAACATTCTATGTTGTCTGGCAAGTACAATGTGCCAACAAAAGTGTCTGTCATTTTCAAAATATTTTTTTCTAAGCATAAATATTATTCTGTCTGAATCTCAGCGTGCGTCAAATACCTTTTTTGGGTAGTCAAAAAATGGCACTTGACACGTGTCTGACACAGGTTTTGGGCCGACTAAAGTGTCTGTCATTTTCAAAATATTTTTTTCTAAGCATAAATACTATTCTGTCTCAATCTCAGCATGCCTCAAATACCTTTTTTGGGTAGTCGAAAAATGGCACTTGATACGTGTCTGGCACAGGTTTTGGGCCGACTAAAGTGCCTGTCATTTTCAAAATATTTTTTTCTAAGCATAAATACTATTCTGTCTCAATCTCAGTGTGCCTCAAATACCTTTTTTGGGTAGTCAAAAAATGGCACTTGACTGGCACAGGTTTTGGGCCGACTAAAGTGCCTGTCATTTTCAAAATATTTTTTTCTAAGCATAAATACTATTCTGTCTCAATCTCAGCGTGCCTCAAATACCTTTTTTGGGTAGTCAAAAAATGGCACTTGACACGTGTATGGCACAGGTTTTGGGCCGACTAAAGTGTCTGTCATTTTCAAAATATTTTTTTCTGAGCATAAATACTATTCTGTCTCAATCTCAGCGTGCCTCAAATATCTTTTTTGGGTAGTCAAAAAATGGCACTTGACACGTGTCTGGCAC
Organism: Maratus speciosus; assembly: GCA_963932465.1. Taxonomy (NCBI): domain Eukaryota; kingdom Metazoa; phylum Arthropoda; class Arachnida; order Araneae; family Salticidae; genus Maratus; species Maratus speciosus. The sequence goes on from OZ010792.1 coordinate 398,546,828, forward strand.
AAGTTTTGGGCCACGATCCTTCAGCCAGACATTCGATTTTGTATTCAGGCATTACAGAAGAAGTGTTGCACAAATTTTCAGGATGCCTCAAATACCTTCCCTAAAATGTTTAACAGCTCTTGGACTATATGTTATGAAGCAAAATATAGCTTGTAAGTATGTAGGGGAGCTGGGGGATGAATGGGACAAGGGATGGATGGGACATTCTTAATATTTCATGCAATGAACTTTTTTTTTTTTTTTTTTTTTTTTTTTAAAGTTGATTTCTATTCTTATATATGGCCCAACCATAGTGTGCTTTATAACCAGAAGCAAAACCACATGGCTCTTTTTAATTTTTTTACAAAGTTGCATTTTTTGAATCTCTGCTTAAAAGTAACTTTTTTTTTAAATGTGAAGTTGTCAAATATCTTTTACAATATAAACAAATAAGATATGTTGTAGTTATTTATTTGAAGATTCAGTATTGGTAATTAAAATGAGTGCATATTAACCAATGTGGCGAAATAACTTCTGAGGCAAAATAGCAGACAATTGAATCTATGTATCATACAGATGATTGTCGGAACAATTTAAATGGGGATGAATGGGACAGTCTTTTTCATCCCTAGAGATGTTAAAACATTTATTTATTAACTAAAAAATATTATATAGGCTTATAAATTAATGGTTTATGTTAATTATTAGTATTAATCTGTACTTGTATTATATAGGTTGTTTATTATTAAATTTTGTACTGAATCTTAATTTTATTGTATTGTAATAAAGGCTAAATAGTTTATCAAAAAATTGCTAATGAAACATTATCAAAATAGATAAAACTGTTAAAAGTGGTACAGTCAACTCTGTGAATTCCGCACACTTAGGGACAGAGGGTTTTGTGGATTATACAGACGTGTGAAAATTATTAGAATAATTGTGAAATTTACATTAAAAACATGTTATATTAAAGAAATATTTATACATCTAATATTTAGCGTGCATCCCCTTGTTTTTTATTAAAGAAATGATGGCATACTTGTCTTGCCATACTCTGTATGAGTTTTTGGCAATTAATTTCGGTTTTGTTGTCATGATGCCAAATTTGGATGAATCTTTCTATCAGACCAGTCTTGTTTGTGATGTTGCATTTCTTTAATTTTTTCTTTACAATGGCCCAAGGGTTCTCTATGGGGTTCATATCTGGACTGGTTCCAGGCCATGGAAGTGTTTTCTTTAATTTAATTAAAGAAATGAAACATCACAAACAAGAATGTTCTGATCGAAAAAATCATCCAAATTTGTCATCTTGACAATGAAATACAAATTAATTGCCAAAAACTCATACAAAGTATGCCAAGACATATAGAATCTTTAATAAAAAACAAGAGGATGCACACTAAATATTAAATGTATCAATATTTTTTAAATGTATTATTTCTTTAATGTAACAAGATTTTAACGTAAATTTCACAATTATTCTAATAATTTTCACACGTCTGTACATTTTAGCGGATTATAGATCATCCCTTTGTTTACATTTTATTTTTTAAAGTCTGACTATAAATTAGGAACAACTGCACAAAAATTAGAATTACAATCGACAAGAAAAAAATAATGTAACATTGGTTTAATAAATTTAATCATTAAAATTGAAGAACAGTTTGAGTTATTTTGAAAATGACAGACACAAAACATGGTCGACCCAAAACATGTGCCAGACATGTGTCAAGTGCCATTTTAAGACAACCCAAAAAAGGTATTTGAGGCACGCTGAGATTGAGACAGAACAGTATTTATGCTTAGAAAAAGATATTTTCAAAATGACAGACACTTTAGGCGGCCCAAAAACTGTGCTAGACACGTGTCAAGTGCCATTTTTTGACTACCCAAAAACGGTATTTGAGGCACGCTGAGATTGAGACAGAATGGTATTTATGCTTAGAAAAAAATATTTTGAAAATGACAGACACTTTAGTCGGCCCAAAACCAGTACCAGACACGTGTCAAGTGCCATTTTTTGACTACCTAAAAAAGGTATTTGAGGCACGCTGAGATTGAGACAGAATAGTATTTATGCTTAGAAAAAAATATTTTGAAAATGACAGACACCTTAGTCGGCCCAAAACCTGTGCCAGACACGTGTCAAGTGCCATTTTTTGACTACCCAAAAAAGGTATTTGAGGCACGCTGAGATTGAGACAGAAAAATATTTGCTTAGAAAAAAATATTTTGAAAATGACAGACACTTTTGTTGGCACTTTTTACTTGCCAGACAACATAGAATGTTAAATGCGAGTGCCAGTAAAGCTGGACTTCCAGTGTCTTTTTAAAAGTATATTTAAAAGTATATCATCGATATAAAAGTACATATATATATTTTTATAACTATGATTTTGTCATATACATTTATAGGTAATGAAATTTAACGATTGTTTAATGACGGTTAGTACAAAATTTAAACTGATTAAAATTGCTTTAAACTCAAAGTTAAGGTCCCGATTCTGAGCACTGTCGATTTGTGTTCGATAGTGTTAGTGTCGAAGACAACATGCGAAATTGTTGCCATAGAAACAATGACTTATTTAATTTCGAAAAATTATAATGAAATAGTTCTTAATCGAACAGTTACATTTAAAGTGCACTTAAATTTATACAGCGGTGAAACCGTCCGAAAATTTAATAACTTCAGCAACGTGCAACTTGTATATATTACATAAGCTTATAGAAAAAATAACAAATTATTTCATTGTTTAAGTTTAAATTCCTTAAGTACCGCGCATTCGAATAATCATTTAACAAGCAATTTTCAGATGCATTAAAATATTCGCGTTAGGTGAGGAACAGTTTTACCCGCCAAATCACGTGCACATTCGTCTTTTAGTGCCAAATAATCGAAAATATTTTATTTTTAGCTCACAGGCTATCAAAGCCTGAGAGCTTATGTGCCCGCCGGTTCTGTATGTACGTAACGCGATAACTCTTGATAGAAACATCCCGTTTGCTTCAAATTTTTTTCTTGTTTCATTCTGATATGCCGCTTCCCTGATTAGTTTTGGGGACTCATTGGTTAAGGATAAAGGGGAAAAAGGGGAGTTAGTCCACCCCCCGCCCTTAATTCAGATAAATGGGATTTTCATGAAGAATTATTCGATTTGCTCCGAATTTGGTATACCGGTTTATTATCTTAAGGAACTTCCCTGATTAGTTTGGGTTCATTGGTTAAGGATAAAGGGGGAAAAGGGGCATTAGTCCACCCTCCCCTTATTTAAGATAAATGGGTTTTTCATGCAGAATTATTCGATTTGCTCCGAATTTGGTATGCCGGTTTATTATGTTAAGGAGCTTCCCTGATTAGTTTTGGGGGTTCTTTGGTTAAGGATAAAGGGGGAAAAGGGGTGCAGCGCGATTTACGCTTTGTTTGTATCGTAAGTCAGTAAATTGATCTTCAGCGGGGCACTGCAAGTCCAGCTTTACTGGCACTCGCGTTTAACATTCTATGTTGTCTGGCAAGTAGAAAGTGCCAACAAAAGTGTCTGTCATTTTCAAAATATTTTTTTCTAAGCATAAATATTGTTCTGTCTGAATCTCAGCGTGCCTCAAATACCTTTTTTGGGTAGTCAAAAAATGGCACTTGACACGTGTCTGACACAGGTTTTGGGCCGACTAAAGTGTCTGTCATTTTCAAAATATTTTTTTCTAAGCATAAATACTATTCTGTCTCAATCTCAGCATGCCTCAAATACCTTTTTTGGGTAGTCAAAAAATGGCACTTGACACGTGTCTGGCACAGTTTTTGGGCCACGATCCTTCAGCCAGACATTCGATTTTGTATTCAGGCATTACAAAAGAAGTGTTGCACAAATTTTCAGGGTGCCTCAAATACCTACTCAAGAATGTTCAACAGCTCTCCTACTATACCAGTAGATGAGCAGAACCTTGTGACAAAATTTTATTTCAATGACTTAAAAACTTTTTAAAGAAATAGTGTTTTTTGTAAATATAAACAATGAAAAGCACAAATTAAAATTTTAATATATAACTATTTCATATAGGGGAGACCACTTTTGCAGTTAACATTTTTTTACTCTTTAACGAAGAGACAAATCTACCTGAAAATATTTTTGAATATTCTTTAAACCTTTCTACCCGCCTCATAATTTTCACAGAACATAGTTCCCAATACATTTTTCAAAAAAAATGTATTCATGTACCCCGGAAGCAGGGTACACTGGTCCACCCACTGGGGCACAGTTGTCCACTATTAGTTATTGTCTAAAATACAATATAAATCTATTTATAATTAATTTAATTCTTTTTTATCTCCCTTTTACCTCCAAAATAATACATATAATAATACAAATTTGCAAGTAGCATTTTGAAACAAAAACATAAAACTAGAGAATTAACAAAAAAATTATTATATTTTGAAAATAACAATATAAGATGCAGGAGTGATTGCAAATAAGTTATTAATTAAGTACAAAAAAAATCAGCAAACATTAAGACAAATATGATGATGAAAAATTTATTAGAAGGTCAAAATAGTATAAAATAGTTCATTTTGAGCTAACCATGTTCTCTGAAGCTATAAATAACCAATCCAGTGAGGTCATCTATTACTTATTAGGCTACAGCTATATTTTTCAAAGGCAGTAAATACAAAACAAAATATTCTTACTATGTTAACAAAATGTTCTTACTATGTTAATTCTACAATGCATGATTTTCATTTCTCTCCTTCTCTCTCTCTCCCCCACCCCCCGAAAAAAAAAAAAAAAAAAATGCTATATTGAACAAGAAAACTTATTTTAAAAATCACACGTAAACTGTTATCCATAATTTAAGAGAAAACTAAAGTGTCAGATGGCTACATTATAATCTGAGCAACATATAACATGAAATTTAAAGTGTGCCAAATGTCTACTCTATGCATTGTAGGGTTAAATAAATTGTCATTTTTTTTTGTTTACTTTATTTTATAGTTAAATAACAAAATAAATATTTTAAAACAATGTTGAAGTTCAATACATACTCATAAAAATATTATCTAAAGTTTTCTTTTAAGTATATAAACTTTTTAATTAAATAAAGACCAGTGTCTTACCTTTTCAAAAAAGTTGTTTTATCTTATTTATCCATAACCTTTAATTACTCAGTAAAGAAAAGTATGATGATGAAAAATTTTACTTTTAGGAGCTCAAAACTAGGGATTGACCGAATACCGAATAGTTAATTCGGTATTCGGCTTCGGCCGAATAATTGCAGATAAGTACTTTCTTAGAAGTAGAAGAATTCTCTTTTACTTAGCAGTAGAATAGGCTAAACAATGAGTTTCAATATTATGTGGATGAGTTCAGAGTTCAGCTGCACTACAAAAAACAAGTGTCAAAGGCCATTTTTTATTAAAAAAAACTTTTTCCTTCCTAAAATAGTCTACATAGGTGTGAAATCAAAAGAACTCTGTCTACAACAGAGAAAAAAAAAAGTAAGGAAGATGCGCATCTTTCCCTTATCATTTAATTTTACTTACTTCTATATTAGTTTTTTTTAATTTAAATTTATTTAATGTGTATTTTCTTTAATATGCACATCAAATAAGTATATCAGAGTTCACATCGGTGTATCTAAGGCGTATATTAAAGAAAATACACACTCAAATAAGTATACCCCTATGCTTTTATAACCATTATATCAAAATCGCTCAAATTTCTTATCTTCACCACCACAATGTTAAAATATTAATCAAAATATTCTATCAATAATTTGACAGAAAATAGTTAAATGTACAAATTTATATAATACTTTTTGTATTTTGAGAACATCCCTATTCAATATGTTTATAATTAGAGTTAGACAATCAGTAAATCAGATTAATGATAACATTGTTTTTTATTATTTGAATGAACTTTTGTTTTTCTGACAATCCTTATCCTTAATAATACCCTGTATAGTTTAATACTTTCATAGGTTATTTTTGGTTATTGACTAGTGATAAAATAATAAAAAATAAGTGATGGGTTAATGAATTTGTGAGTGGAAAGAAGTCATTAAATTTTTTTGTGTAATTAGATTTTAGAATAAAAATGTAACTGAATTAAATTATTGAGAATTTAATTTCAATTAAAGCTTATTAAAAAAGCTAATATATGCAAAAATGCGTATTAAAAAATTTCAAGTATTCGGTTGCCGAATACCGAAGCTTCGGTATACACTTCGACCGAAGCTTCGGTATTCGGCAAAATTGCTGATTTGGTCAATCCCTACTCAAAACAACCAGTCAGGATTAGTGGTGTACCGAGTAGTACTTTGGTCGAGTACCGAGTACTCAGCCACTGACTACTCGGCCGAGTACCGAGTAGTTGTGTAATAAGGAAAAAAAACGCTGATGTGCACATAATGTGAGCTTAGGTGTACATATGTGTGTACATATATATATATATATACCTGTGTATACATATATAGTATATATAACTAATTAAATTTGAAATTTATTTGTGCCCCTTTTAAAGACAATTTTTGACAATTCAAATCAGTAGCATTAAAAAGGTAGCATAAAAAGAAGAATTGACACATAACAAGTACAATTATTAACCAATATAAAATTAAAACATTCTTCAACCCTCCAATTTATTCCGATACCTTAAATCTGTCTATCAAAAATAAAAATGTTTATTCGTTACTGTAACAATTCATTGAATAATGCAAAACATTTCATATTTATTTTGTAACTGTACTTTATTTTATTTTGATTAAAAATAAAAAAGAGAAAATAAAAAGAGAGGTACAAAAAGCGTTAGAGGCTTTCTTAACAGAAGACTTATGAAAAACTGACACTCCATTTGCATCAGGGTTCGCAAAGCTGGGCCCAGTTCGAAAAAACCCGGTGGGTTTTTTCAGAATGGGCCCACTTGAAAAAGCCCACTGAAAAACCCATAATGTGGGTTTTTTCAATTTCCAGAAATAATTTTAAAATGTAAACAACATATGCATTTAATGAATTTTAGTCATTTCAGTTAATTTTGAAAAAAAATTAATATATAAAAGCCATTACATACACATCTGAAGTAAAGTAAAAATATATTTCAGCACATTGAAATACTTTACTAACATAGTACCTAGTAGACAACATACATAATATATATAATTATAGGTAAAGATTATATCATAAGAATGTCTTTATATAAAAAATTCAAATCAACTATATTCATGGAATTAAAAAATATGTATTTTTACTTTCTTCTATCTTTACAAGAAGAAAGTATTGGATTCGTGAAAAATTTCGACTTCCAGTTTATGATGGATTTATAAGTTTTAAAAAGGTCTTTAAGACGATTTGAAGGTTTTTAGAAAATGTGAAAAAAAAATTGTGGGTGCTCTATCTCAAGAACTAATGCACAGAATTTTACAAAACTTTAGATTGAGTTAGACCTTGATGTAAACTGGTGCTGATTAGTTTTGGGTGTATACTGCCCAACAGGTGGTGCTGCTATGCTGCATTCATCTCAATTTTTGCAACAGCTTTATTTCAAGAACTAATGCATGGATTTTCATAAAACTTCAGATTCAGTTACAAGTTAAGTTGTTGCTTGTTAAATTTTGGTGCATATTGCCCAACAGGTAGTGCTGCTATGCTGCATTTTTCGCGATTTTAGCAATAACTCTTATCTCAAGAACTAATGTATGGAATTGAATAAAAATTTAGATTCAGTTAGACCTTGATATAAACTGGTGCTGATTAGTTTTTGGTGTATATCACCCAACAGTGGTGCTGCATTTATCTCACTTTTTGCAATAGCTTTATCTCAAGAACTAATAATGCATGGATTTTAATCAAACTTCAGATTCAGTTAGACATTGACAAAAACTGTTACTGATCAGGTTTTGTTGTAAATTACACAACAGGTGATACTTATATCTCCTTGTTAAATGCATCCACGAATCTATATTTTACAATCCTCATGATGGGTATAAATTGTCAATTAATTTTGGCCCTGTGATAGCGAATTTTGAATTATTAACATGTATGAGATAGAAGAAACTTTTGGGATTGGCACATCCGACTAGTTTACCCTTTTTTTCTTCCTACTTATATATTTTAAATCTAAATATTCTATTCATTATTTGATTTTAAAGCAAATTAACAATTTTATATCTTCTATTATATTTAAAACTAATTTGTGAGAAACACTGACATTTAATTAATTTAAATTCATATAATTTATACATTTTATAATTTGCAAAATAGCATTACAATTATATTGTATATAAGGAAACAATGTATATTTTTATGTATATTGTATATAATATATAGAAAATATAGTATTCAATAATGTAATTATGCATACATTATACTTTTGAAAAAAACCTGATTTTCCCCAGGGAAAATTGAGTTTTTGCAAACCCTGATTTGCATGGTGGGGAGGGGAAGTTTTCTGATTATGTGCAACCTTGCAAAAAAATTCTTATGTGCACCTTCAACCACTGTTTATTCTAAACGTATATTTTCAGAGGCAGGCCAAATTTATAGTAGTAAAAGAAATGCTCTGTCTACTGTACTGATAATGTAGAACGTTTGGTGTTTTTGCACCATAATTTGAAATATAATAAATATAATTATTAATTTTTTTATTACATTTATTGTAATTTCAGTTTCTTTATCCAAAATAATAGTCTTTTCTGTTTTCCTATATATTTAAAATGAACTTATTTTTAATTGTGTAAATGTGAAACTAAATTTTAATCTGGAATTATTTTATGAGGGTTTTTGTTCTTAACTTTTTCTATATTTTGTAGACATATTGTTAAATACCGAGTAAATAGTTTTATGAATTATTGCATATATATTATACATTGATATTCGAATAACTTTTTACAGATCAGTTTTAAATTCATATGCTTAAAAAATGAAATTATTACAACTACTCGGTATTGGCCGAGTACTCGGTACGGCTCTAGTCAGGATAAAAAGGGTTCATTCTGAGCTAACGATGTGTTCTGAAGGCTATAAGTAATCAATCCAGTGCTGTTATCAATTAGCCTAAAAGAAAAGCTTTAAAAATAAGTAAAATATAAGGGGTGGTCCGTTGTGTACTTAGGTCTACTGTACCCCATTCTCCCCTATATTTTATCTTATTTATATTTTAATTTAATTCTATATTAAAAATGAAAAATATGAACATTAGCCTTGTTTAAAAGTAAAAAAACAACTGATAAAATGTATTGTTTACCTTTCTGCTGCTCTTTAAACGGTCACTTCCGGTTTCAGAAAGCTCATTTCTGGTTTATATTTTGGACTATAACTTTGATTCTAATTATCGCTGAACCAAAAGTAAAGCATTTTTGGAATCCTAAATGTTTAAACTTTGAAATAATTTTATTTTATTGAAAATTTTCACAAAAACAGCGATTTGAAGTTAGGCACATACCTTAAGAAAAGTAGTTTTAATTTTTTTTTTTTAAATTGTATGTCATGAATTATTTGTCAGTTTTTGTAATGTTTTAGTCACATTTTTGGGTCTGGGTCTTTTTGTCACTTTTCTAATTTTTTTAAAAAGGTTTTTGCAGTTGCATGTCTGATTAAATATAAAAATATATTGTAGACTTTTCCATTTAAAAAAATGTTTTTTACCTATGTTCTGTGCATTAGGCAATATGTAATACCCGGGAAGCCTATGTTCAATCCTCTGGTACATTAAAAAGAAAAGGATTGAAAAATTGCTAAACTGTTGAGTTTTTAGGCAACAAAAAAAGCAAAGAGACACAAAGTGGAAATATTGACTCATTAGGCAGGCCCAGAAGTAAAATCTTTTTTCCCCACCTCCCTTAAATATTTAATGGTTTGTGTTTTTAAACCAATCAACAACGATTTTGCGGAAACTATGTGTACACGCTATCTCTATTTTGATATGAACACATGCAAAAATTTTCTAGATCTCATGATTTTTTTTAGATATATATATATATATGGGGATCAACATTTTAGATTTTTCAATAAATCCCATTCCGAGTCCAGAGTTGTATAATATAGACACACGTGCGAACGCCGTGTGCGGAAAAATTTCCGAAAAATTCGGGACTTTACGGAAAAAAGTTATGAAAAGAAAAACATATGTTTTGTTTTTGTAACTTTTTTTAATACCAAAAATTTAAAATATTCTCCAATTTTATATACGATTTATATATTGTTTGTCCACAATTCGAAGTTTAAAGACTCAAAACATTGTGACATCATAGACCCTTTTATTTCTATTTTCCGCAGACTAAAACTTGTCGCCGATCAGTTTTCCATCGGCGGCTGCAGTGACAATTTAGCCTGGCAACGGCTGTTAATTCTAATTATTTCGTAGTGTTATAAGAGTGATTGGCATTTTGTGCGAAGATATCACAATCTTAAGGATTGGGTTGTTTCTAAATGCATTGGCAAAATAATTGAAAAGAATTCACCTTCCTATCATTGATTTTTGCTTTATTATTTTTAAATTAAAATAATCATTCTTTAATTAATATTAATTATTTTTTAATTTAAATAACAATTATTTTAAACTATGATTTTTTGTTCATATCGTCAAAATAATATAACACGTAATTTTATTAAACATTAAATTAATTTGCAGAAATTTTTTGACCTAATATTTATGTGCGCGGAAAGTTTTTGTTTTCTATAAAAGTCTGTCTGAGTCTCTATTTTTAGATTGCAGTTGCATTTTCAAAAATTGTTTCTCTGGATCTGAAGTTTGTATGGGCTTAAAAATGTCACTGTAAGTCAATAAAAACATACCGATTTTAATTAAAAATATTAAAAATGATAGCTTTAAAAACAGGAAATATAAACTAAATTTAAAGTTATGTTTATTTTTCTTATTTTAAAAGAAGTGTTCTCTTAATGTGTTCTCGAAAAACAGTATGTTTTTATTGACTTACAGTGACATTTTTAAGCACACACAAACTTTAGATCCAGAGAAATAATTTTTTGAAGATGGAACTGCAATTGAAAAATATAGACTCAGAAATGGGATTTATTGAAAAATCTAAAATGTTCTCCACAAAAGACAGATGAAAATTTCAGTTTATTTTTGTTTTAAATAGCAGTTTATATTTTAGGTTTTCTAGTTATGAAATAAAAATGATGTCTTTCTTATGGCTTATATAAAAATTTTGCCCTATTTCAGGAAACTGCACCAATCAAGAAATATCTCCTCGCCTAACTTTGCCTGTGGTACCTAAATAATTACTCTGGTTGTTATGAGTTGCTGAATTTAGTATTATTTAATGCTTCTTCTTTCATTATTTGCAAAATATATTTTTTGATTTTTCTTAGTAATTGAGAAGTTGTACTTTTCCGTTAGACAAACGCAGCTGTAATTTTACGTCAAATTGCTGAATGATGTAAACTACTTATTTCATGTTAAAAAATGTATTAACCTGATCCCACATAAAAATATTTTTTTCTTTCAAGGTTTTTTTTATTATTATTATTTATATATTTTTATTTTTTTAAATCAGATGTTTTTATGGCTTACGCAGTTTGGCAATTGCCAAATAATGAATGCGATTAAATTCTTCCAAGGTATTATTCATATTGAAAGTTTTGTTCATAGAAGTATATGATAATATATTCTTTGTTTTAAGCAGGGTTGCCGGCTTTTAGCCAGGCCAAAAAAAGCCGGCCGGCTTTTTTTGGTTTTAGCCGCTTAAAAAAAGCCGGCTTTTATTTTTCAAAAAGGTGGTTTATAGATAATTCATATAAACTTTGGATTAATTTATTTTTAATACTCTTATAAATATTTTCTATGAAAAAAATATTAACTTCTATTAAATTTTGTCAAATAAATAAGACCTTATAACTGTTAGAATACAACTGTGAAAGCATTATGTCTGAAAAAAAATTATGAATATTCAGAAAAATACATTAAATTAAGACTCTAAAGTATTGGTTTGGAATTCTTTATCATGGCTCTACACATACCACACATTTTAAAGTTTATATGAAAGAATAAGAAAATGTCACACATTAAAATAGAAACATTCTTACATCTGATATTTACTTTTAAAATTGATTAAAACTAAATAGCTTATATGTATTTAATAACTGAAATTATCTTATATAATACTTGAGCAATAATAAGTAAATAAGCAATCATTATATAAAAAATACTTATAAAAATGATATATGTAAAAAGTCTTTCTGCTACTAAGCTGTTATGTAACTTATTCCAGATATGTCCATATGGACAGATTAAAATCGTAGAATGAACAATGTTGAAAGAGAAATTAGAAAGGATATAACATTTGAGGAAATTTTAGTACATGTAAGTGCATAAAATAAAGAGAACAATTAAAAAAAAATTCTCCAAATTAAACTTGTTGAATTAGAATTTTGAAAAGCTACTTACTATTTAAAATAGTGCATATAAATTAATGCATATGTTATTCATAATACTGCTTTAATAGAGAGAAATGATGTTTTTATTAAATGACTTTATGTGCAATTTTAAATAAATGTTAATGAGAAATAAAATAATACTTATATTATTAATATCCCTTAAAATTAGTTAATAAAATATATAACTAAGCAACCATTGTCCCTTTTAATTATATAAAGCAATAAAAATTTTAAAAAAAGATTGTTAAGGTCAGTGTAAACCAGACAAAGCAATTGGTATGACCTTTTATTCCAATATTAATGTCTTCATTATTGATAAATATTGGGTTATATTGATTTCTACCTCAACTAAATGTCTTTAAAACAAATTAAAAAACACATAAAAATGTGTCATTTATAATTAAAATGCTTCATTGTATAAAAGCCAATTTTGGCCAAAAAAGGTCAATTTTGGCCAAAAAAAGCCGGTTAAAACCAATAAAAGCCACCGGCGTTGCTTTTTTTAATTTTAGCCGGCTTTTTTGCAACCCTGGTTTTAAGCTATCAAAATGTGTCTGTGGTCAAAGAATGAAGATATACACATTGTAGAGAATTTTCAAAGAAGAAGAATCCATCTTTAATTTTGCTGTTTGTTTTGCACTTTCACTATATATGATTTCACAATCACAAACATATAACAAAATATAAAGCTGATCAAAGTTTCCTTTAGAGTGTCAATGCGTTTAAATATAGCCATCTTCTGGCAAAATGAATTAAATAATAAATTAATCCCCTGTCAACAAACAAGAACAACTTTTGTGTTTAGCAAGCAATTCTAAAACCAAACTATCTCATGTCAGAATTCAGAATTAAAACAACATTTAATTTGCAGGAAGTTTTTGGCCCAATATTTATGTGCACAGAAAGTTTTTGGTTTCATACAAGTCTGGTCAGTACCTCTAAAATTGCACTTTGCAGGGATGAAATTGCGATGAAACACTCAGGTTTCTACTAATATCGTTGAAATTTTTTGTAAAAAATATTTCTACCCATCCGAACATTTCAAAATTTTTGTAGGTGATGTAAATCTGCTCTATTGAGATACTCTAAAAAGATTGTGTTAAAATGCGGACGTTTAGTTACTTTAGCATAGAAAAAATATATTCTCTGTGAGGTCTGAAATGACCTGAGTTCGGATGTGTATTTAAAAGGGTTAGAATTTATATTTTTTAAAACCGATTACACCATCAAGTAGAAGAAGGTTTCAACTTTAAGAAAATATTTTTGTTTTGTCAGTACCTCCAAAATTGCACTCTGGAGGGGCAATATGGTGAAAACGTTTTTCGGAAAAAAGGACCCTTTTTGAAAAATTTTTTCAAAGGATTAATTGCGACATTTTTTCGAGTTGATTGTGGCATTTGAGACGTAAGAGTACGATCTTTCGCAGTAGGGTCACCCGGGGTAATTCCTGGTCAAAAAGCATTAACATCTAATTATTATAAAAACTTTTGAAGGTATTGTTCCCAATTTTTTTGTGGAATAAGCCCCATCTGATGGCTATATTGTAAAATGCCTACTTAAATAAATATGCACTTATAATTAAAATTTTTAAATGACCAATAATTAATTTTTTTTATGACTGAGTAATAAAATAAGTAGAATCAATCTTCTAAAAGTTTTGTTCATCTCATAATTGTGGAATAATAAATCATAGACTTTGTTTTGGGTATAAATAAAAAGTTATTTGATGTGCAAAATACTCTTGTACATTTTACAAAACATTAATTAACCAAAGAATTTTTATGCATTTTTACAACATTTAAGTATTGTGCGGCAGTGCAATACTTATTTATTTCCAGTGTCACTTCTCAGTGTTAATTTAACATGGAAAAGCCTATGGAGATCGTAACTTTTTCATTTTTTCTTCCCACCTTTTTGTTCCTGATGCCACTCATTTTTGATTCTTTACTAATTCTAATGATATTATAAATTTAAAGTGTAAAAACGTTTGCCTGACGTCAGGGTCAAAACGACTGGTAAAATGCCTTTGCATTTGGGTGAATTATAACCCAGAGAGAAACATGGGCCAATTTGTTTTTACATTATTCAAATATTTTTCTTAATAATTCCAATTTTCGCTTTTTTCATTGAAAATCAATGGACATTTTTCATAGAAAATGTAACATTTTTACTTCATTGTTGCAAAAATTTCAAAAGCCGTAATAATTTATTTCTTTTTAGTTGAAAGATTTTCACGTAAAATATTAAATAGAGCTAGTTTTTTTTTTTTTTTTTTTTTTTTTCAAAAATTAAAAAGTTGAATATGGCGTCATAGTGGAAATAAAAAGAATATTTTCAGAATAAGTGTTTGCTTTGGTCAAGTTTATATTTTAATAAAAAGTTTCTAGTGGATAGCTATGTTTACGCAGGTAGCGAACTTAGTGAGTAATTACATAACTTAAATTTTAAAATGTATTTTTTTTTTTGCGAGATGAGAACTATTTTTACCCCAAGTTAAACTTAGGTAATAATTTTCTGATGTGTTTATCACCCTTGGGAGAGATTAAGGTTTAAAAATTTAAGCAAAACTTTTATTTTTTATTTTTTACTGTATCACAGGTATAATATTGTTAAATATTAGCAGTAAGGATTCAACACAATTTACATTTACATTCATAGCGTTCCTGAGTGGGAAATAGGGTATCTAAATTTAAGTGAAGTTAATTTTTTATGTTTTGATTATAGATTTTTTACGTTCAGATTAGAAGCTTTTGTCCAAACTACCGCAATCTGCATTACTACAGTGGTGAAACATTTTGAATTACATATTGGTAAACTGCATCCCACATTGTGATGCAATACCGCATACATCAAAGTCTGATGATGATACTCTCTATTAATTTTGAAATGCGTTCGTCTGAGTGAATTAGTTATTAAAAAACTTGACATATTAAACAAAAACATAATTTGAAGAACAAATTAAAAAAACAAAATTTATTTCCTACAATGTTTAAGCCCGAGAAGGGACAGATATTAAGTTATTTCATTCAATTAGTTCTACATTTAATGTTAAATTTTTGTAACAAATTAGTTAAGCCAATTGAAGATTAAAAAATAAAAATAAAATTCATACAATATGATACTTAAAACACCCTAAAAAATTAGATTCCATTCAAATGAAATCGAAATAAATCTTAGACTTTTTTTTTTAAGTTTTGTATTTTGCATGCATCTTATTTTATGCACAACATAATACAAAATCTGCAATACAAATATTTTCAATTAAAAATGGAAATAGTCTAAGATTTACTTTGATTTCATTTGAACGGAATCTAATTTTTTAGGGTGTTTTAAGTATCATATTGTATGAATTTTATTTTTATTTTTTAATCTTCAATTGGCTTAACTAATTTGTTACAAAAATTTAACATTAAATGTAGAACTAATTGAATGAAATAACTTAATATCTGTCCCTTCTTGGGCTTAAACATTGTAGGAAATAAATTTTGTTGTAAAATGTGTAAAAATCAATGTGACGTGAATATTAGAATATTCACAAATTGTTGTGATCGTATTTTGGAATTAGTTTGTTGTAAAAAATTCTTCTTTTAGAAATGGAGACAATAACCCTACACTTAGTTCTTTTAGGTCATTTTAAAAGGAGAAAATTGAAACGATCTTACTTGAAACAAGCAGTGTTGAGGAAGAGACAGGAACTACACTTTCTTGAGATAAAATCAATCTTTATTTAAGTATATTTTTAGATGAAGATGAATAATTTTCAATTTTGATCACCCGTAAATTGTTCTTGAAAATACCAGCACTTAGATTAAAAAAATTCCCGAGAGAATATCGCATATGAACTGAACATATGAACACTGAAGAACAAAAACTTCGTTGATAAAAAATGGCACAACTACAACCAGATATCGGCATCGTTGTTTCGGCCATCCCGTCAGAACTTTAACTGCCTAAAAAAATTAAGGGAGACAGTATATAAACATCGCTACGGGGCCCGCAAAAGTAATTAAGCGAGAGGTTTAAAACAATTGACCAAATTCAAAAGCCACCGGTATTCGGAAAACAAATGAGAAAGCGAAACCAAAAGTAACGCAATCTAATTTGTTCGTGAAACGAAACGTCACTCGTTTGAAATCATAGCAAGCGCCCGTTTTCTACTGAGCATGCGCACACTTACAGCCTCGGATGAAACACGGAGAGAAAAAGGAAGGGAAGAATAATGAATGAATGGCGTGCGTATGCAAGCACTGGGGGAAAGCCAACTTACAGGTCTACGCTAAGGTTGTCAGCGAGAGAGACGGGAGAAAAAAGAAAAGAAACAACAACAAAAAAAAAAGCACGGCCGCGACACCGTCACAGATGCAGACCGGTGAATAGGTGGAAAAAAATGTGAGATTTCATCTCACAATACCCCCCAACGTCGAATAAAATTTTGATGTGCCAGACAGATGTAAAAAGGTGACCTTTTGCATCAGGATGGGAAAATCAAAATTTTGAAAGCCAATTAACAAGCCCTAAAAATAAAATGTGGTGATCAAAAAGGAAAAAGAGAAGGAAAAGGAATACATAAATATTACATCAATGTAGTATATACAATATAAATATGTACATTTAGAATGAGTATTCCAATTATTTACATGTGGCATGCCATAAAAATAATTGTGCACATAGTATATCTTTAAAAAGATCTCATATCAAAAAAATATTAAACATTAATATTTCACCAAAAAAAGCAAACAACTTTGCTGTCAAGAGATATCATGAAACATGTATTATTCGAATAATATAAAATAACAGTTGCAACTATAATAAGTAAAATTGGTCGACCAAGAGTATTATAGAATAACTTACATCTTCAGCTATTCAAGTTTTCATCAATCAAAGTATCTCATAAATCAAGAGTACTAGTATAATTTGTTTACTCATTGAAGATATTTATATAGCTACTCAGTACCATTAACATATTAGATAAAATGTATATCAAAATAATATCAACAACAGGTATAACCTCTAAAATAAAAAAAGTCAACATCAATAAATTACTCTTCAACAAAAATATTTAACATAATTACTCAAAATTCATCAACCTAGGTATGGTACATATATATATATATTGCTGTATGAAAATAAAAAAAAGTGGAGATCTCCAAAAAAAAGAAAAAAAAAACTAAAAATATACTATCAAAATCATTATACATTTCTATGTAATAAGCTTGATCATGTCAATTTATAAATGAGAAACATGGTACCAAAAAAAAATAAAAAGGAATAGACAGATAACCTAGAACAGATATTACCATCATGTTTTTGCTAAAATTAAATGAAATTTACTAGAACTTAGAATACTAGGTGAACAAACTATTGCCTTAACATCATCACATTGTCAGGTGCAACTACTCATAAACCTAAAAATAAATACAAAAAAAATTAACTATTAATATTTATGAAAATACATATTTAAATGCAAATATTAATGTCTTTTTCGTAAATTATAGTTGTGGGGTAGAGGTGTAATTGGATGAGGACTTTGCAACACTAAGTGTTGTTGGCGTTTCTGTACAGGTATTACTCTATTAATGTTTATTGTAAAAGGCTTGTCCAGTTCATCTTCTAAAACCCTAACAGAAAGAAGCACATCTGAAATTACATTTATCACAACATAAGGACCAATGTTTCTTGGCTTAAATGCATCATTAGTTCTAATGTAAACGATATCACCACACTATAGGTGAAAACTGGGAAATTGAGTTAGTAGCCAGTGGCCTGTAGACTCAGTTTCATTAGTGGCCACTTTTTACAGTTAGTGGCCACTATAGTGTTTCAAACTTTCTTGACATCTAGATAAACTATAATCGTTGTATATATATGCATTTTTCTATAAATCAGAGTTTTGTACCAGCCAACTCATTCGTGATAAGAATAGGGAAGCAGTCGAAATTCAAGAAAATTACACTTTAAAACCACAAAATCTATTATCATTGATTTTTTTTAGAATATATTTTTAGATTATTTGTATATGTTCATAAACACTATTATCAATCAAATTACTATTACTTTCTTTATATAAAAAATAACTAAATCAAAATTCCAACAGTTAGGTGTATACAATAAAAAAATCAAAACACAATAAAATGTTATTTGTATTTTATTTAATAAGTAAATGTGTTATTAACATACTACACACATTAATTACATGCAGCTGAAATCTAAGCTGGTGAGTGAATTTCGCAGGATTAAACAATATCTCTTGAAGAAAAATAATCTAACTGGTGAGCATGTTGCAGGAGTCGAATTATTGAAAATACTGCAATGTTCTTAAAACACGCTTGCATAAGGGGAAAAAAAAGAAATAAATTATTTGAAATGCATGTGGAATCAAAGCTGATGAATATATTTTGCAGAATAAAACTGTATTTCTTGAAAAAATAATCCAACTGAAGGGCAATGGCAAAAAGCTGAAATATTGAAAATACAGCTAAATCATTGTAATCTGCCTGCATCTGGTAGAAAAAAGAATTAACCAGTTTGCTAACTAGACGTAATCAAAGTAGAGATGCATATTTCTATGAAAAAAGCTATATTTCACTTGGCGATCGATAACAGATTTTTTATCGCCACTTGGCGAGTGGCGACTACGGTGGCGATCGATGGCCGATTTTTTAATCGCCACTTTTACAACTTTAATCGCCACGTGGCGAGTGGCGACCGCCAATTTTCACCTATACACCACACTGGAACTTTCGTAGATGAGGAGGGTGTTTTTCAATTCGGAAATATTTCTAACATTATAGTTGTATGTTTCCTAATTCTATATTATATTGCACAAAATTCCTCTAAATTCAAATTTAATTAATCCTTCTAAATACTTCAAAAATCCTTCTAAAATTTATTAAATGATTATGTAAATCTTCTAATGTAGTTTAAACAATTCATGAAAAATGCTTTAGAGGATAAAATTTTCATAATTCAGTACATAAAGGGTTAATATTAGTTATCAGTTGTGAATATTTATGTTTCATATATAACTCAATCATATGTGCATTATTTATTTATTGTTTTTCTTTTCAGTTGCGATGACAGTACTAATGCATAGTTGGTATTACGAAAAGAAAGATCTTAAGCGCACGCCATCCATTGTAGACGGCATTGATATTGAGCGTGAAAATAGATACCGGCGAGAAGGCGCACGATTTATCATAAATGTTGGGACTAAAATGGGATTGTATCCTTAAATTGTGTGTAAATTACTACTGATGAATATTTATTATTTTTTTTGCTTTCATATAATTGTCTTCACCCAAAGTATTTTTCCTTCACCTTTTTTTTTAAGTGCCACTTATGTCATAAACCTAAATTTCATTTTATATTTTCATGTAATATATATATTTTTAGATATATATGGTTTTATATTGACTATATTTTAATCTTTTTTTTTCTTGCAAAAATTTTAAATTATTTTAAATTTATGTTAGTAATATTATCATTTGCGCCACAGGGTGTGCTAAGGGGGCTGAAGCCTCTCCCAGACCCAGAAATTATGTAGAGTTATTTTCATTATTTTTAATAGGTTCAATTCAATTCCTCTTTTAAAGGAATAGTGCATATGTATTTTGTCATTTTTTTTTTTTTTAACTACACCATTTTTAGTTAGAAAATCATGCAATGTGGTATTACATTAATGATTAATTAGAAAATTATATACAATTAATTAGAGAGTAAAAAATGCAATATAATTAGAAGAAGTGAAAAAAAGATTAAAAAATCGGAATTTTGAAGCTCTATAAAAAAAGTAAGTTTAAGAATATTTCTCTTAATTATTTAATTTAGTTTATTAAATTAAAGATTCCTTTAATATGCAGTAATACTATTATATATACAGTAGAACCTCGATTATCCAAAGTAATTAGGACCGGCCATCTTTCAGAAAAACGAAATTTTTGGATAATCGAGAATGCTTCAATTTTAAGATTAAAGATAAATATATTTCTCATTATGGTAACAGGTGCTTAATAAAAATAAAGCAATAGCAAAATAGAAACAAGAATAAATTACCTGAATTTTAATTTTGAAATTAAATACCTTAGGGTTTGAAAAAATGTTTTGTTTGTCAGTTTCGATTGCCTTTGCTTTGAAGCTCTATCGCAAATTTTTTTAATATTATTAGTTCACTCACCAGTATCACAGTCTTTCTTCTGCTCTAGCAATGCCGAGCCTTTTGCAAAAGATTCAGAATTGGTAATTTGTTCATTTTCTTCGTTCCACTCTGCAGCTTATGGAAGCTCAAGTTAAATTCAAAGAAACTCTAAGAACGAAAATATTGATATGTACTCGTAGTTCAGAAAGGACCGCTTGCACACAAGGAATATGATAGTTTTTAAAAAAAGCTTTCAAAATAGATTATGCACACAAAGAATGTAATAGTAAAAAAAAAAAAAAATCTTTAAAAATGGATTTTGGTTAACCGAGAGTTTCGGATAAAAGAGGTTTTACTGTATTTATATTAATAAAAAGGCCTACTTAACTAAATCTGAGCTTGAATCTCCAGAAGAAAGAGTGACCTTATTTCCTTGGGGGGGGAGAAGAATCTTGGTCCCAGTGTTGTCCTAGTCCAGGACCATAATTGGATGGAGACAGAGTTTTATTGAGTGCTCCTGAAAACTATTGGAGCCTTCTCTTGCATACCCTCTAACCCTCTTAAAATTCTAGTAATTTAATAATAGAACTTTAAAACATTTGATTGCAAAAGCAGCTTAAAATTGTTTAAATAGAGTAACATACCAAAAATCTTAAAAACTAAGATACATTTCAAGTACAGCGCTCTATTATCTAACATGTTCAAATGATTCAGAATTATCGACGCGAAAATTTTCAGATTCCCCCACAGGATTCCCTGGCTGGTTAGGGCGCTCTGCACAAATCAGTAGAAAAAATGCAAGTCTGGGCGCAGTTTTGAGTCAAATAAAATAAAATTGGACCGAGCCAGATCTATGGCCATATGGCTCTAAAATATGCTAGCCCCTTTCCAAAGTGTAAACCTAGGTGCACCACTGAATATTATAATTATGTTACTTGCCTTTTCATGTTAGTTGATGCTTTTAAGAAAAATAGGCAAAGCGTTGTGATTTTTAACATCAACATAGTTGAAATGTGTTTATGACTTTGGTTTGTCTGTCTGTCTGTTCATTCCCTAACTCTTGTAATTGTTCTTCAATCTCTGCATAATTGATATATGTGACTGAAATTTGCCCTGATATGTTACCTGTTGAAAACAAAGTACACTATATAGCAAAAATTCAATGGACACTTTTAATTGTAGGTATAGTCTATGTCAATTCAGGCAGCCAAAGAAAAAATCTTACCTTCATAGTCTCAGAAGTTTTTGAATTGCACATATGTTAAAATTCAGGAAAAAATAAGATAACTGTATATTTTTGTCTTGCCCAAAAAAATTCCTGACCCGAGATACTGGCATCCCGGGCACCATTTCCCATTCGCGATTTTCAATAAAAATTTTTAAGTAATTCTCTTGAACAGTGCAAGATATTTTGTTGCATTTTTTTTTATTTTAAAGATAATATTTTTCTGTTTAAAATGATATACTTAATTTTGAAATATGTATTTAACTTTTCTTGTGGCAGCCTTTTGATTTTTTTTTTTTCTTTTTATCAAAAATATATATATATATTTTTTTTCGAAAATGCCAATACTAAAAATTTTGATTTTTTTTGCTGTTGATCAATACCATTGAGTACTACCTTCCCTGTAATGGAGCACTTCGACTTCTGATTTTGACAAATTATTGAAGGTTTGTCTAAAAAGTTTGGGGAATGGAAACATAAAACAAAACATGGAAACAAAATATCTTAACTATGTGCTTAAATGAAGTGTACTAAATTATGCATTCTGTAAAATATGTGGTGCAAAGAATATTGATTATTCATTTACAGATCAACACAAAAGAATTGCGTTGGATAATGATATAAGGGGAATATTGTTTGCGGCATATTTTAATTGCACTAAACTCTTTCACATATAATGAAATTGATATATGTTGCTGAGGTTAACAACAAGTTACTTCCTGTGTAATAGAAAGTGCATAGTATTTACAGGGGCACAAAAAAGATTTTGGATACTTTACTGTAAACAAAATACTGTATATTAGCGATGATTGCTGGAACTGCTTTTTACTTTCTTCTATCTTTACAAGAAGAAAGTATTGGATTCATGAAAATTTTCGAATTCCAGTTTTCGACGCATTTACACGTTTTAGGGGTCAGAGATTCCAAAAAACATGTTTTTACAAAATGTCTGTCTGTGACTCTGTGAGTCTGTCTGTCTGTGTGTATGTGACACAAATTTTGTGGGCGCTCTATCTCAAGAACTAATGCACGGAATTTAATAAAAATTTATATTTAGTGAGTCCCTAATACAAATTGATGCTGATTAGTTTTTGGTGTAAATCGCTCAACAGGTGGCGCTGCTATGCTGCCTTTTTCAAGATTTTCGCAATAGCTCTATCTCACGAACTAATGCACGGATTTTGATCAAACTTCAGATTTAGTTAATCCTTGATATGAATTCATGCTGATTACGTTTTGGTGTAAATCGCCCAACAGGTGGCGCTGTTATGATGAATTTTGCAGGATTTACATGATTTCTCCAATAGCTCTATCTTAAGAACTAACACACGGATTTTCATCAAAATTCAGATTCAGTTAGTCCTTGATATGACTTGCTACTGATTATGTGTTGGTGTAAATCGCCCAACAGGTGGCGCTTCTGTGCTGCTTTTTCACGATTGCCTCAATAGCTCTATCTATAGAATTAATGGACGAATTTTCATCTAACTTCAGATTTAGTTGTATGTTGACATAGGTTGTAGTTAATTAGGTTTTGGTGTTAATCATCCAATAGGTGGCGCTGCTGTGCAGGAATTTTCACGATTTTCGCTATAGCTCTATCTCAAAAACTAATGCACGGATTTTCTCCAAACTTCAGATTCAAACAGACGTTGACATAAATTGTTGCTGATTAGGATTTGGTATAAATCACCCAATAGGTGGCGCTGCTAGGCAGAATTTTGCTGGATTTAGACGATTTCAGCAATAGTCACATCTTAAGAACTAATGCACAGAATTTCATATCTTTAGAATCCTCATGAGATGCATAGATTGCCATTTAATTTTGGCAGTGTGATAGCGAATTTTGAAGTATTAACATGTATGAGATAGAAGAAAGTTTTGGGATTGGTACATCCGACTAGTTTAGTTGTGATATGAGTTTTTAAGTTTAACTAAATTTTTCCATATTACGTTGTGTGTATAAATGCTGTAGATCATATACAGGCTACACAAAAGAAATCATAAGGGTTACTGAGTATAAACGAAAGTAGTTTAAAGGTTATATAATTTTACGCTGAACTCCATTTAGTATACTAAGATATGTTTGTAGAATATAGATAAAAGATATACAGGTCCACGCAACGAATTATATATATTACCGACTATGGATGATAAAGTCTGGAAATGTGATTTCACTAGTTTTAAGTGTGTAAAAATAGTAGGTAAAATACAGGGTTGTATGAAAGTATTCAAGTATGCTTCCGTCTATTGATATAAATTTCTAAAAGTCAAATTCCAACCTATTTAGGTGTTTTTAACACTTTCTAAC
Source organism: Maratus speciosus (assembly GCA_963932465.1). Taxonomy (NCBI): domain Eukaryota; kingdom Metazoa; phylum Arthropoda; class Arachnida; order Araneae; family Salticidae; genus Maratus; species Maratus speciosus. The sequence continues at coordinate 398,570,862 of OZ010792.1, forward strand.
ATAGTCGAAAATCTTTATGGATTTGGTTTGTCTGCCCATCTGTCTGAACCCTAACTTGCATTAATATTGTTGTATTGCTGTGTAATTGATATTTATTATTGAGATTGTTTTACTATGCAATGTTCGGTAGTGAAAATAAAGTATGTATTATTTTAAATGTTATGAAAATTGAATTAAAACTTGAAAAGACATTAATAAAAGTTTTCTTCATTCTATTTAAAAATCCTATAACAAATAATTGATTCAATGATATACCATGATAGGTAACGATTCTAGATTGCCATGGTGATTAAGTCCTTTATAAGATGGATTCATATTACTTCCGTATTACTGAATTTAATACAGAATCATAATAAATTTTGTATTCATCCCTTTTCGCTCAAGAGTAACACTTATTGCACCAAGATCTGAATATTTATAAAATTAGTTATAGTACGAACGCACCTCATTTGCCACATTTGATATTGCAATTTCCAACTTGTTTAGGATATATAGTAGACTTACCCTTACAAATATGATACAAATAAGCAAAAATTCACTGACTTTTACTAGAACTGTATATATACAGTTCCTGTAAAATTCTCTGAATTTTTTAAATGTTTCTAAAACTTGTTAAACTTAAAAGTGGAAGTTCTCCTTTACAGTGAAGGTAGTTCCCTATGGTATTGATCAAAAGCAAAAAAATCAAAATTTTTGAAGTTGGCATTTTTGAAAAAAAAAATTTTTTTAATTTTTTTTTTTTTTTTTTCAAAAGGTTGAATACATATTCCAAAAGTGGGTATATCATTTTAAACAGAAGAATATTATCTTTAAAATAAAAAAAAATGCAACAAAATATCTTGCACTGTTCTGGAGATAGAGCACTTTAAAATTTTTATTGAAAATCGCGAATGAGAAATGGTGCCAGGGATGTCATCTTTGGCGGCCTGTATCTCGGGCCAGGAATTTTTTGGACAAAACAAAAATATACAGGTATCTTACTTTTTCTTAAATTTTAACATATGTTCAATTCAAAAACTTCTGAGACTATGAAGGTAACCCCCCTGCCTGAGTTGGTATGGATTCAACCTTTAGGCTTTTATCGAATATCTAGAAAAATACTTATAGTCCAGGCAATAGGGAATTTTACCTAGCAAAATTAATGGTAGTACTGGAAATCAGCTTTCTAGATGTTTTTTGGGTCGCTGAATCTGAATTTGCAACTTCCCACTAAAATTTCCCCCCCCCCCCCCACCAAAAAAGGTTTTTATTTAAAAAAAATCCATTTTTTTATTGTTTTAGGGGAAAAGTAGCTAGAAATTGAGAAAGTAGACAAAATTTGCAACAAATTAGATATATGACTTAGGATGAAGGGGAAGGGGGGATCTGCCTCGGAACATGCGCCGCAGTGCTGCGTGGACTAAGTTGCACAATTCCACTTAACCACTCGCACGTTTACATTAGCCCTCCCATCTTCCCTCCGAACTTTCTCTATAAGGTTTACTTTAAGTTTTTTGGGTCGCTGAATCTGAATTTTAACTTACCCCCAAAATTCCCCCCCCCCTCCAAATAGTTGTTTTTAACATAAATTTCTTATTATTTTAGGGGAAAAGCATTACGAAATTCAAAAACTAGACAAAATTTGCAACAAATAGGATATATGACATTATGAATTAGGATGAACGGGGAGGATGAAGGCTGCCTCTGAACATGCACTGCGGCGCTACGTGCACTAAATTATGAAGTCCAGGCAATAGGGGATTTTATCTGGCAAAATTAATACTAGTTCTGGATTTTGACTCACTTTATGTTTTTTGGGTCGCTGAATCTGAATTTGTAACTTCCCACCAAAATTTCACCTGGCAACCCCCTAAAAAATTGATTTTTTGGAAAAATTTGGTTTTTGAGAAAAGCGTGCAGGGAATGTTCCAAGGCAGTCCCCTCTGTCCCCGTTTATCCTACGTCATAATATCATATATCCTATTTTTTGCAAATTTTGTCTAGTTTCTGAATTTCGTAATGCTTTTCCCCTAAAACAATAAGAAATTTAAGTTAAAAACAGCTATTTAGGGGGTTTTCGGGGGGGGGGGGGAATTTTGGGAGTAAGTTAAAAATTCGGATTCAGCGACCCAAAAAACTTAAAGTAAACCTTATAGAGAAAGTTCGGAGGGAAGATGGGAGAGCTAATGTAAACGTGTGAGTGGTTAAGTAGAATTGCGCAACTTAGTCCACGCAGCACTGCGGCGCATGTTCCGAGGCAGATCCCCCCTTTCCCTTCATCCTAAGTCATAATGTCATATATCTAGTTTGTTGCAAATTTTGTCTACTTTCTGAATTTCTAGCTACTTTTCCCCTAAAACAATAAAAAAATGGAATTTTTTAATAAAAACCTTTTTGGGGGGGTTTTTTATCAAAATTTGGGGGGGTTGCCGGGTGAAATTTTGGTGGGAAGTTACAAATTCGGATTCAGCGACCCAAAAAACATCTAGAAAGCCGATTTCCAGCACTACCATTAATTTTGCTAGGTAGAGTCCCTATACGGTCTCTATTGCCTGGACTATTAACTAATTCTTTACTTTGGAAATATAAAGAGCAAGTTTGACCTCATATTTTTTAATGAAGATTTTATCAAGAAACAAATAAGGTACTTTATAACAAATTTAAGAAAATAAATATACTTATCAGTTAATTTATACTTTTAATTTTTATGCAATCCCCACCTCCACCCTAGACAGAATTGGTCAATTTGAAAAGTTGTTCTTTTGCTGTAACAGGATCATCACAAAAACCTTTAATTTGCATTGAGGAAATAACATTTTAATTTATACCAGAAAATAGTATAACTCAACTTTTTTCTTTCATTTTGTTTCAGCTAATATTCAATATTTAGGTTTTTTAGAATGATTTTATTGTAGCAAAAGGCAAAATTTTCTAAGTATGCAGCAATTTTGTGCAAGTAGTCATGTAAAATGAAGGGGGGGGGGGGGGGGGAGGGATAACTTTCTTAAAAATAGTGGGGGGGGAGGCTATTTCATAATGTAATCTTATATCACCTAGAGATGTGAAATTTCCAAAAACTTTGAAATTGTGGAAAAAAATGGATTTTTTCTAGTTTTTTTTTTTTTTTTTTTACCTAAAATTTTACATGAATAATTGCACATATGGTATTAAAAGAAAGTAATTTTTCAATTGAAACTATAATACATAAATTTTGCATATGACTTTTCATTTTTAATGTGATAAGTAGCATTTAATTATATATTATCCAAATTAATGTTTTCATGTGATTCACTAAACAAGCAAACAAAAAAGATTATAAGAAAGAAAAAAAAGGACCATAATGTATTAATTAAAATTTTAAGCATCAAAATACTAGGTTGAGCAAAAAGTTCTGGGAAATTTATGAAAGTTGCGTTGTTATGCACAAATTAACAACAAAAGCAACAAGGACTATTCTCCAAAGTAGAGACCATCATAGTCCATGTCTTTCTTCCATCGTTCTGCCAGAAACCGAATTTGCTGGAAGTACCATGGCGGCTCCTTGGAATTGAAAAACTCTTGACATGCTTCTCCAACTTCATTAAAGGATTCAAATCGATAGCCCTTGAAAAACGTGTTGCATTGATTGAAAGAGGCCATAATCGGATGGAGCCACGTCTCGACTGTAGACGGGGTGTGGAAGAATTTCGACGCCATCCAACTGTGCAAACTCACCGACGGCTTTCAGAATCGTTAGACCTTTTCTCTAATAATGCTGGATCAACACAAGCCAATCATACTGTTCAACAGGCATTTTGGAACCGAAATTCCTGAGCTCCTATAGATATACCATTAGTACTCCTATATACGATACAATTTCTGGTAACTGATAGATTAAAAATTTCCCAGAACTTTTTGCTCAACCTAATAAAATTTCAATTTTTCCAAAATGGAAAAAAAAAAAACTCTTCAAAAACACTCTCCCCCCCCAAACAAAAAAAAAAAAATTCTTTTTTTCCAAAATTTTCTTTTTTCTTGACCATTTCCATCTCTAATCTTACCTTATTTAAAAAAAACTTATATTTCCCATACTTTGAATGTGAAAACCTATATAGAAAAGAATTTAAAATTAATTTTCAAGAATTTCTATCTTAAAAATCTTTTCAATTAGAGCGGGTCAAAAACAGTCATGCACATTTTTACAAATTTAAAAGTTTTTCTGATATATTGCATATTTTTTGAACTAATAGAGATAAATTCAAAATTCAAAAAGTTCTAAAATCTACACATTTTTTTTCCATTAGGTCATGTAATTGTACTAAAGATTCAAGAGTGACAAGAATTTCCTTGCTAAGAGTTTATAATCCTAGTTTGCATTTGTTATCTTTAGTTTTGCATTTTTAAAATTGCGTTTATAATTTAGCTACATATTTATTTTATAAATTTGCATACATATATCCCTTAACTGTTTCTCAGACGCTATGACACTATGGCCACAGGTGTTGTCTATTTCCATAGATTCTACATGTTTCATTCTTTTAAAACATTTCCCAGATACGTAAGTTACTATTTAATTGCATAAGTAGGTTATTATGTTTATTGTTAGTTTATTTTTAAATATCTACTTTTTAGGTTTATTAAACTTTTAACTTTGTTCCAGCTTAATATGCTTTGAACGATATCGATATCTCTATAGTAAGAGCCTAAGTCATGTGACTGTCAGCAACAGCTCGGAACGACCACTTCACTTTTTATGTGCCCCAGGTGCAGTGATGGAAATTGGGAAATAAAAGGCAGGCGTCAAATCACAACTACTGTAAAAGTATCGGTACTTCTTAGTTATCCCGTCGACCAAATTACTGTCGCCAAATTGTAAGATTTAATGCCAATAAAACCATTAATTTGATGTTTTATTTGTATTTTTATTAATGTTTTACTAATTTATTTGTTCTTTCGTTATTTAAAATAAAAATATTGTCAATGTGTATAATTTGGCGAGTGGTTTGGTGATTTATATAATTTGGCGAAATTGGTCGACGGGATAACTAAGAAGTACCAAAATATCTTAGGTGCCAAATTAAAATTTTTAGTTGCAACTTCTAAAATTCATTTTAACATTACTGTAATATTGTATGCTACTTTTAGAAAAGCACAAATACTTGTTTTTATTTGAAATTATTGAAGTTCTTAATCTTCAAGATTGTAATAATTGAAGAAACTGTAAAACTGATATAAATCATTATTTTTAATTATTACTATATTTAGAAATGAATAGAAATATCCACTTAATCATGTAAAACAAAATTAAAACTTGACAGGAAATCAAATACAAAATTTTATTCAATGTTGAAAATTACAATTGAATTTAGTTATCAAAAAAAAAAAGTGATGTAATGCATCTACATTTGAATCTCATAGCATGAAATCAAAAGGTGCACTTTTTCTTTGCTAATCGTTAAAAAAATATTAAAAAAGTAAAAATAGGCACCAAATTTGACGACCAAGAATAATTTTATAGTCGTCAAATGCAATAATTTAGTTGCATTTGATGACTAACGACTGCTAATTTCGAACACTGCCCTGGTGGTCATTTTGGCACATTTATGTTAGCTGGGCGCAGGTGATAAATAGCCAAATATTGATCCACCATCATCATTTCATTTAAAATATAAACCTGTCACTCATTACATTTAAAACATATAAATTTGAAATGCATATATCGGATGAATTTAAAATACACATCTTTCTTTCAACTCATTTAAAATACAAGGGGTGTTTTTTAAGTAAGGGTCATTTGAAAATAAAAACCAAATGAAAGAACATTTTCAGAAAACAAATTTATTTTCAGATTCTACATACATTTCTATATTTTTCAACATATCTGCCAAGTATGTTTAAACACTTATCATACCTAACAACTAGATTTTGAATACCCTCTTCATAAAAACTTGCCGCCTGTTCCGATGACCAAGAGGTCATAGCTGTTTTCACGACATCGTTGTAGTGGTTGCCGCCGAGATGATGTTTGAGATAGTGGAAAAGATGGAAATCACTCGGCGCAATGTTGGGACTGTGGGGGAGGAGGGGGGGGGTCCAAAACTTCTCAGCCAAAAGAGCCCAGTAGGGCCTGAGCTGCAGTGTAAGGCCTTGCATTGTCATGGAGTAGCAAAATTCCCTCTGTCAGCTTGCCATGTCTTTTGTTTTGAATCGCTCTGCGTAGCTTTCCCTGGGTTTGGCTGTAGGCTACTGCATTTATGACGATTCCATGTTGCATGAAATCAACCAGCAAAACACTATGTCTATCCCAAGACACGGACACCATGATCTTTTGCTGGGACAGAGTCTGTTTGGCCTTAATCCTTACAGGAGAGTGTGTGTGTGTCTCCACTCCATGCTCTGTTGCTTCAATTTGGGCATGACATGTGAAACCCACGTGTTGTCTCCCATTACGATCCGACTTAACGTGGCGTAACCTTCTTTGTTATAACGAGTCAAAAATTCAGCAACCACTCAAATCTTTTGTGTTAGTGGTCTTCCGTTAGGAGTTTAGGGACCCAATGGGAGCACAGTTTCTTAAACTTTAACTTTTCAGAAACAATATTGTACAGCACTGACCTCGACACTTCAGGAAAGTCGTTTGAAAGAGTGCTTATGGTGAAGCGTCTGTTCTGAAGAATTTTCGCTTCAACTGAAGCCACCATATTGTCTGTTATCACAGATAGGTGACCGGAACGGGACTCATCGTGACGTTGTCATGGCCAGCTTTGAAGTCTCTGATCCACTTATGCACTTTGCCTTCACACATGGCAGTAACTCCGTAAACTTCAGAAATCTGCCGGTGAATGTCTGCAGCAGACAGATTTCTTGCTGACAAAAAACATATCACTGACCGTACCTCACACGGAGCAGGCGATTCGATAATCTTGAACATTTTAAAGACACAGAACAGACCATACAGGTTACGTATGCAGCTGCAACTGAGCGACACAAGCACTCGTTGCGGCATACGCCACCTATTAGTGTATACAGCAACAGCCCTTACTTAAACACAAATCGTTAAATAAATAATGAAATAAAAGTATTTTTGTAGTAAAGGTACTTGGCGAGAAAATAAATTTGGCGACATAGTTATTTTTTCATGTACACAAGCATTTTTTTCCATGTGTATACAACAATTTATTCAATATAAAAAAGCCATTTATCTACTTTTATATAGAAACAGAAGTAATTTGTATATAAAAAATTAAACTCTTTAAATCCCAAGCTCCAAAAAATAGAAAACCTCTGAATACCAGCAATATAGCCCACGACTCATGCTGTTTCCTTTCCCCCTTTTTCCTTCCTCAATAGCAAAAGTGACTACTGCTTTGTCCCTTTCCTTTTTAAGTACCTGTTACGTCCCTCTGTTTAATCTCCAGAACTTTATTTAGATAAAGAGATTGAAAAATGTGAAGCTTATAAAACTGCTAAAAGGAACTAGGCAATTATAGCACATTGTTTTATAAATGCCCCTTGAAATTCCAAACAAATAAACTTATGCTTATAGAATCCACTCATGTATGCAGAGAATTGTTATTGTATTTTAATTTCAAATTACATTCAGTTATAGAAAAATGCTTTTATTTAAAAATTTTAAAGTTTAAATTTTTGAAGTATACGTGGAAAATATCGTAATTTATATATTTTAAAATTAAATGATACATGTAATTTTGAAGTAAAAAATAAGTGGAAGGTTAGTCTTTTTATGTCTTTTTTTTCCTTCAAGTAGAGGAAAATGACTTCTATTTATCATTAAGTCATCTTTTTTAGCACTGTGCAGTGCAGTGACATTTTCCATGCTGCAGTTTTTTAATTATTACATAAGAATTAAACATTTCTACCCCCTTTTACCATATCACAGCTTTCAAAGATATTATTGATACTAATTGGTGCAGAAAATAAATGCATCATTTACATTTCACTTATCCTAGAAATCAAATTTAGATAAATATACAGCATATCTGAATTCCTTTATTCTTCATTTTTACTATTTCAATTCAATTACAAGTAAAAAATAAATTTCAGAGGACATATATATTGTTTGTTTGGTTTTTTTCTTTAGTACCAAATGCATTTTAATTGCGCATTTTTTATATATTTTTTTAAATTGTGTTTCATTTTTCATTAGGTTTAATTTGTTTTTTAATAACATAATTGTCATTACATGTGTCTGCAAGTATTTACAAGTAGTCATTCAATAACGACTCTGATTTATTTAATAACTTTTAAGTTATTAAAGTGATATCATCATATCCAAATTATTATAATAATATAAATAAATATCTATTTGCGTGCAGTAATATAGTGGAGATGGAAAATAAAGTGGAAGTAAATCTTCATTTTTTTTCCATAAAATGATTAATAATGAATCGTTGATGAGAAATAAATTATTCTTTGTGGTCATGGTCATCGATATATAGAAAAATAAAGATTTATGTATCAATACAAAAATATATAAAAACAAAATATTTCACAATCTGTTATTATTTTCCTTTTTCTAATTAATTAATTAATTGATATTTTAAAATGAATATTTCTTGCTTATTTTGCATTTTCATGGATATTCTATACAATGACCTAATTTATCCTTAGTTTTTCATTAACAAAAACCAAATGGAACAAGTGCCAATTGTGAAATACACAGAGGTAGCAATGAGGATTTTGTAGTAAAATTGCAAAAATTTGCCGTTTATTGTGTTGTCAGAAAATGTCAACCCCATCCTTCATACCCCCAACTTACGGGGAAATGGAATTCTTTATAGCTAGACTCAACTATTATGTATTCTAGGCACTTGGAGGTTTCGACTATTGTGGTATCCCGAGAGTTAATAAATATATATATATATATATATAGTTTCTTGTTACAGTTGATAGGACATTTTGAGAATTAGCCTTCAAAGTTATAGCTTGCAATTTTCAAACAGAAATCAACTGTTTTTTACTTACAGTGAAATAATGCCCCTGACGAGAATTTCACAATATAAGTTTCAATTTTTATTCGTGTTTTTTACATTCCTTTTGTAATTTTTAGGATTCCGTACTTAAAAAGTAAGAACGGAACCATTATAAGATCACTCCTCTGTCTGTCTGTCACAGCCATTTCACTCGTAAACTATGGAACGTGGAAAGTTCAAATTGAGGGAAGTAATAAAGAATATTGACCCACATATTTCCGGATTATTAAACATTTACAAATATTTTTAGTAAAAATGTAGAGGGGCTAATTAAGTTACTTGAAAAAAAAAAAAAATTTCTTTGCACATTGTGTGGGGTATCATCTGAAAGACTTTGTAACACAGAGCTCAAAAATACATTTATTTTAATTTAAAGTATTGTATTTTCAGAGATATATTGGAAAATGTAGTGCAAAAATATGTCCCCCCCTCCCCCACACATCTATTTCCGAATCTACTCAAACTAAAATTATGAAAAAATTAGAGGTAGTAGACATTAACTTAAACCTTGCAGGAAAATTCTAGCAATTACCCTGGGTCACATAGTTTTTGAGAAAAATACATTTATCCGTTACACACAAATGTCGATTTGCAGGCATTCAGCAAAGTTGTTGAAGAGCGCTAGAGGTACCTATCACAGCAGAAGTATAAAAGCATTGTTGATAATGATTTTCGAAAAAAATCGTCGGTAATTAGCCGAGATATTAACCCTTAAAGACACTGGCGGTTTGGACATACATAATGGCAGAGGCAGCATACGCTATGTATCATCGGCTTTTAAAGCCCAGATAGCAACTTTTAATGATATATTTGTGTAATACAAGGTCCAGTAGCAGTATAAATGCAATAAGCGTCAAATTGTTAAAAACAGGCTAATTTAATTTGAATTAATCACATAAATACTATGGGAGCCACGGCTAGTTTGCATTGAGTGGATCTCTCAATACGCCTCTTGTGTCTTTAAAAATTAATTAAAAACATATCTGGAAAACGGGGCACAGACCAAGGTGGCGTTGCAACTTTGCAACCTCCTTTCGCAGCGTGCTTAGCACATAGTCCAAGCTTAATCTCTGAACAAGTCTTTTGGTTTAACTACGCTTTAAAAAGAAAAGATTATGACTACGCTGAATTTAGTTTTATGAAATGCCAAATGAAATTCAACCTCTTGCGCTCTATGACGTACACAGCGTACGTCATGCTATTTTGGCCATTTCCGACAATGATATATGGCTGACTTTTTTTATATGACATTCCGAGTTCTCTCCAGAAAGTTCTCGAAGCTGGTAGATGGGAGGTGCTGGGTTCGAGCCCAATCGTGCCCGTCGGTCTAATTGTTCGGAGTTTTCGTGGTTTTCTTTGAATCGTGGATTTCCATGCGTAAATACGGGTTAGGTTCCCTTAGAAAGACCCCCACAGAGGGCACTTCCCCCCCCCCCCCCCTTAGGGCCTATATCCCTCGTGTTGATAATTGGCCGTCATAAACACAACCAGCCTCACCAGAAAGTTTTAACTCTTATTTTTGCTTTACAAAATGATTGTTTTTCCATAAATGAAGTAAAACAAAATTACTAATTAAATTTTTGTGATGTGAATTCAGTTTTTCTAAAAAAAATCTGCCTGATGCGGCAACACTGGTGGCTAGTGACATACATCCACTATAGGCGCCAAAGTGCATGGGTTAAATGTGAATTACTTTTATTGTCAGTACCAAATTAAGTTCATCATAGGCAGATTAGGATAAGATAAATAAAAAAAGAGTTATTCAAATTAAAAATCTTTTGATGACATAACATCCACGTGTAAACTCATATGACATCAATTGAATATAACCCCATGATCATCCGTTTTTTGCCGTTAAATCCTATAGTTTGGCGATTGTTTTTTTTCCTTATGAAAAGTGGTCAACGGGATAATAGACAAGTATCAATTATTCTTATTTGAAGTTTGTCCCAATTGTTATTACTGTGATGCACAGTATTCTTTCATTCAGCTTCCCATTAGATGTCATTTTGATACAACAGCATTCTTACATTTTGCAGCACCACAAGATCTAAGAAGCAGTAATGTCTGTTTTTTTATACAAGAACTTGTAGTGTCATTTTTTTTTCTTTCCTTTTAATATAAGCTTTTGCTAAGTAATGAATGAATGTATGTATTAGAGTAATGTTGTAAAAGAAATTATCTATGAAAATTTCATTATTTTACCGCTAACCTGGAAATTTGAGGCTAACCTTGAAATATCAGGGTATTTTAAAATAAGATATTTGTGACCACCCTGAAATAGTTTAACATATGTTAAATAATCAGAATAAAAATTGTAATACAACATTATGTGTGTGACAAGGATTTTCTGTAACCTCTTAAACCTGAAAATGGTGATGTAGGACATTCCATATTCAAAAAGAGATATATATGGCAGTTTACAAAAAAAAAAAAAAGATTTAAACAGCCACACTGAAACCAGATGTATTTTTTAAGTTCTGAAGATGCTATTATCGAAAGACTCAAATATACTTTCAACCACAGAATTAGTCGTAATTTAACTGAGTTGCTCGAACATATTAAAGGGTTGCAAAATAATTTTACACAATCACTTATGATAATGCAAGAAATTAAAGGAAGTGAGATGGTGTACAAATGCCAAAGGAATAAACTCTTGTGAAACTGCTCTTTACAATGCAAGAAAATGTTGATTACAGAAAATTCATTGCTCTTATGACCTACGAAGTATTCTTTGTTATTACATTCAACTCTAATTCAAAGCATCCTAGATAATAAATGGTTGTGAATCAGCATCACAAAAAAAACATCGTCAATTTGTGTAATATTGATAAATGTGTAGAACCTTTCACATACCCATTGTTTTTACATAAAGGGTACCGTTGGCAAAAAAAAAAGGGAAAACTCCCCATACATTTTAATCACTAAATATCATGTTGATATATTGTGCCTTAAGGTTCCCAATTCCATATCTCTAATTTAATATTTTAAATCTCCATTTTTAATTATTCAATCTTTAATTTTAATATATCATGTTTAATCCATCTTAAGTGTTTTCCTTTAGTATTCATTATTTTATGTTTTGATCAAACGATCAACTTTGATTATCACCTTTTATCGTTTTAATTTCAGGGATTCATTAGTATCGCAAGCTATCTTTTCAATATCACCATTTTGGCGAATTGCCAACGCCTTCCATGTGTTCTTCTACAGTGCTTCGCATCCCGTTTGATGGTATGTAGCATGCGTCAGGGATGTAGTGGAGGGTATACTGAGGTATACGCCATATACCCTCTGGATTTTTTTAAAGGCTCTGTATACCCTTTGTTTCTCAAATAAAGCCCTAGCATATACTGTATCCATGAATGTTCATGACTTTAGCGTTTACCTTCTGCCTATAGCGTATACCTTCTAATTTTATTTTACGATTACAACACTGGTGTGCGTGCACAGTTTCTCCTAGTCTCGCTCCTTGGTGAGCACTCTTTTTCTGTTGGCTGTATTTTTGTCACGTTATTTTTTTGGCCTTGTGTTTGGTGTATTTCTGTCCCGCGGCGAGTTTGAAATGCTCTCGCACGGGAAACGGGGGCAGTCGATTCTTCTCCTTACTAGATGTAGGTCTTATTTCGCGCTAGCTACAGTTATTGATAGAAATACAAACACTGTGTTTTTCATTGCCTCCTATCATCTCCTGTCATAAAACCTCATTTCACAAACATCATTAAGTTCATTTATTAATTTCACATTCATTCATTTACTTTATTTATATTTATTTCACTTCATAATAGTAAGTAATAAATATTCCTTAAACTTTTACTTACCCTCTATATTGGTTCTAGACAGTATCCAGCTATAATAAAAGTTGCTTGATTTCTTTAACATCCATAGTAATTTACACCATTTTGCTGTTTCTAATTTCATTTCATTAACGTACTACATCGGCAGAATCTTTCTCCTGACTAAGTTTCAACTTTCCGTAGCGATATTTCTTCTGCCAGATGGCGACTTAGTATATCGTTTTTAAATCGAATCTTTTCATTGAATCTTGCTTTGCATCAATTCGATGCCGTTCTCTGATTGGGTCGTTTTGTGGGCGTCGCCTGAAACGACATTTTCGATCGAATTCTTTTCACATAAATACACAATTTCAATATTCAATCAGCGCACTTTTATCTTCCCTTAATGGAAGACGTTTGTCAAGGAACTGAACGTTGGCTGGTCCACGTTCTGGACGTATAAATCTAAATTATACCTGTGTTATTATGTTTTATCTTAAAGCCTAAACTTGTGATGTCATCAAACAAAATGTCCGTTTCATATTGTAAAACATCGTCATCAATGTTCTCCAATTTGTTTGTGCCTACAAGTGATATTTATTACTGATGTCAAGTATGTTGTTGGAAGTTTAATAAACTGTTTTTAATTGAAGTCAAGCTGCTTATGTTTTCCTCTGCATTCTTAAGGATCAAATTACACTTCTACATCTCTGCCCTTTCACTTTCAGTAATGTCCTTCCCAGCAAATGCTTTCAAGTGTGTTATCTGCTCCATTTGATAGAAATTTAACATGTATAATCATTTTAGATTATATCAACGTACATTAGTTATAATGGATTCGCACGGGCCGCGTGGTTCTGTTGCTAGCATTAAGTATGAAAGACTGATAGGTGCTAAAGAGCTTACATCATCTTCCATCTTTTAAATATTGTTTTTTATTCCAGTTAATTTAACTTAAGTCCTTTTAACATAACTTTAGTTGAACTTCTCAGCTGCAATGTGTCAGAGGATCCATCGCCAATCAAGTCAGCAAGTCTCACCCCTGAAAAAGGAAATCTGCAAGCCAATAAAAGTGTTCCTACTTAATTGACAATCCTGACTCATCTCCTTTAGTCCATATCTTCCTAACATCATTTCTACAGGTGACAACTTTATATATCATATTTTTAACTGATGGTAAACTGCAGCCTGGCCATGTTGATCACGAACGCTGGTTAACTAATTCCAAGAACTGTTTTGAACAATTTTAGTGACAATAAGTAATAATGAACATTAATATCCAGGAAAACTCCTTCCAGTTTACCATATAACAAATTGGTGCCACGTGCCAGTTTACAAACAGTGTGTGGTTCGCCATCAGAACCTTTTTCAACTTTAATAATGCAATATCTTTTCAAAAATAAGTGAATATTATTTAAAATATGATGATGTTGGATCGTTTTAAGCAGAAATTTAGTCATTTTTTATGAAATTATCTATAGATGAAATTATATTACCACTGATTTTTTATTGCTGCAGTATGGATACACATGGAATCCTGATTTAAATCTCTATGTATATCAAGTTTCTAAGTTTTAAAATATAAATAGATAATAGTAGTGCATATGTTTTCTAAAGTTGAAGGTATACAATTTTAATTCTTTAAAATCTATGAAAATTTCAAAAATTCAAAAGGATGTCTAAGAAAATTTTATTGTGATGTATTTAAAGAGTTATATGCAATATTTCCGAAAATTTTTGAAGTTGTTTTCTTTATTTTGAAGATGTCCATACAAAAAGTTGTTATTTTCTCTACCCATATCCTAAATTTCATTGATTTTTTAATCTTGTACAAGTATAGAGCAGCAAATGAATAGTGTGCAAGTCTTTAGTATTGCTTTAAACGAATTTTTCAAATCCATTCCTGGTACCATAAAATATATATTTGAATCGAACACTTATGATACTTCACTTAATGATAAAGTATTACAACAAATAATTAAAACTTTTGAATTTGAAGCCAAGAATTTAATTGAGTTACATGAACTTTTTATAGAAAATAAATTTAAACAAGCTATACAGGACACAGAAAACTTGAAAGAAGTAAACAAGAAAATTCTCGAAAAGTTAAAAAAATCTTGCAGCATCTACATGAAAAGAAACCGTGGCAACACGTGAAACAGAAATGCAGACAGACTTTGCAGAACTTTTCCATTGTTCCTGTTAATGAATCTTTTAATCAGTCTTTTCTCAATACCTCCATATTTAATGATCCTGTAAATGTTTCAAATATATCATCTAATTCAACAAAATCTAAACAACTTAAACTAATTATTTATAATCTTCCTAACTATCTTGATACCCAACAGCTAATTGAAGCAATAGGCAATGTCAACAACAGTGACTTTTCATCAATAAAATTGATTAAAACTTACAGAAGTAAGGACTGCACAAGATTTAGTCAAGTAATGGAAGTTCCTGATGACATTGCTCACTCAATTTTAAAAGATAAATTTCTGTTTATTGGTGACAATTCATATCCAGTGAAGTGTTTTATTAGGGTTGTGAAATGCTTTAATTACAACTCTTATAACCACATCACAAAATCTTGTGTAAAACCGCGTTCTTGTGTGTGGTGTGGTAAAAAACATGAACAAAGACATTGTGTTCAACCTGCGCATTGCAGCAATTGTTCTCATAATAACTCCAAGGAACACAAGTTTGATGCCAACCATCCAGCTCTTTCAAAGAACTGTGAATCTTTAAAATTTCACATCTTAAAGTTGAGACTAAAGCTCAACTACAGAATTACATAACCTTTTATGTTGTGAAGTTGATACATTTCAAATTTTTTTCGAAGAAATTTACCTTTTTCATCTTTATTTCTATCTTGTTAGTAGAGTTGTATGTAGTACCTATGAAGCAGTACTGTCTTACCTTTTATGTCATTCCATGCAAAGTTTCCTTGTCAGCTATAATTTTCTTATACTTGTGTAAACCATATATTGTTTTTAGCAAAAAGGAACTAATTTTCATTTTTTATGCGTAATTGTTTTTCATGTGACTGACAAGGTTATAGTGATTTTTTTTTTCGCAATATGGTTTTCAGCATGTAATAATTTAAAATTATGCTCAGTATTTACTTAGATCAATATTTTTATTTACCTTTTGCAATTTTTTTTTCAATTGCATCATACAATATTTACTGTATTCTTTTAAAAATTACAATTTCATGCTTTAAAGCATTCGAGAGATTTTTTTTTTTTTTTTTTTTTTCCCAGTAGATTTAGGTTCTTAAGGTTATCATTCAACAATTCAATTTTTTGAAAATTTAATAGGTATCAAGCTTCATATTTTCCTTTTTCTTTAAGCTGTGGCGTGGTTATTGGAGTTATTGTTATTTATGGTTTGAGTTAATCATTTTTTTTCTTTTATTACTTAACTTTAAATTTTAAGCAACAATGCAATTTATTTCGCGTTTCAGTCTTTTCAGACTTTAAATGATTTTAGGTAGATTTCGTAAGAAATACTACCTATTGCAGTCGTTACCATGGTGCGACTTTTGAAAAATTCCTTCATAACTTTTCATTATATGACCCCAGGAACCCAAAACCACCCCCACCTAAAAAGTTTATATATCTATCTATCTATATATGTATGCATGTACTAAATTTTGTTCGCACGATAAAAGTCGCAATTATGCACAGATCTTCTTCAAACTCGCCAACAACTTTGATATGGTTAATATCTCGGCGGGGATTGAAAATGGGCAAAATCGGGCCAATGGAATGGAAATGGGGAAGGCTCAAAATTTTGAATACCGTCTTAACATGATTCTGATAAAACCAGCTCTTACACAACGACAGGAAAAAATTAATATTTTTTTCATTATAGCAGTTGCCAACAATTAAAAAAAAAGCAATAAAATTCTTAGCACAACAATTGCTTTTCTATTGCAAGATTTCACGCGAAAAATTAAATTAAATAAACAGTTTGGCGAATTGAAAACAAATTGAATATTACGTATTAAGTTTTCTAGAGCAAGATTTCCGCATGAAAACTCTAAATGAAATAAATAGTTTGACGAATTAAAAAATATATATATATATATATTGCGTCATATTAGAAATATAGTGGACCTCAGCAAGTGAATATGTAACGTCATGTGAGTTTGAAGAAACTTATTAAAACATAATAAAAACCTGACTATGGAAATATTAACATATTTTAACACTTTGAGGTTCTCTGAATTTGCTTTAGCCATTTTTAAACCTTCTCCACATACATGCGTGTGTGTATTCGTGTATATTAGAATTTTCACAAAATGTTTAGCTCCCTTAGAGCTCATGCTTAGTGAAGGACCTGGGTTTATCTCTAACATTGATTTAAGTTTTGTTGGTGAATTTAGTACTTAACTTCGAAATCTACCTCCGCCTGTAGGCCCGAGGCGGCAGGGATTATTATGATAGATTTCACTTTCATAATAATTTTTTTTTCTACTGTTTAAATAATTACAAATATTTACTATTTTGAAGTTTAAAATCATCCTAAATACAACTGCTTCTCAATTTCTAAATTTTATCTGGATAAATACTAATAGTTGTATATAATTTTTGTAATGTGTAAAATTTTTTGTTGACATATTTCAAAATACACAGTTAAGTTTAATTTTTGCACTGTACTCTTTTGAAAATTGTGGTAAAATTTTTTTTAAGTATTGTGTACATCAACAAATTCAAACATATCCTTTAACTTTTAACAATGATGAATATTATCCGATGATGAATATTAACAATGATGACTTATATCCATGGATAAGTATAAATGTAAAGTATACGTATATGTATGAGTAAGTGTAAATATGTAAGTATAAATATTATAGCTGTCAGCTGATGATGATATAATGCATGCATGCCAATCCCATTTGATTTTTTTACATGATCATGTTCTTATTTTGTGTTTATACGTATAAAATTTTTTGGAACAATTTATTTTTTTGCAGTAAGTGTGTTTATATGATGATACAGAGTTACAATACATATTATTTTTATTTTGTCCCAATTTTTTGTGGTACCACTTTTCACCACTTATCTTTTTTCTTTATATTTTAATTAATTTTTTTCGGGGGGGGGGGGGGTGGAGGGGAGGGGGGTTTAATTTTAGGGTTTTACTTTAAGTTTTATAATCTCTATGATATGTGTTCATATATCCTGTAACTTTATTTCAACTGTATAAGTGTGTATTTACAATATGATATAACAACTTCAGGTACCCA
Organism: Maratus speciosus; assembly: GCA_963932465.1. NCBI lineage: Eukaryota > Metazoa > Arthropoda > Arachnida > Araneae > Salticidae > Maratus > Maratus speciosus. The sequence goes on from OZ010792.1 coordinate 398,588,843, forward strand.
CCTGTAGGGTATGTCCTTGTAAATACCATGTAATTGTGTGCTGGTTTGATCAACATTTGGTTCTCCCTTTTTTATGTTTAGCATCCTGATAGTGTTGCTAGTTCTCTTTGAACATTTGATGTGTTCAAGTGACATCTGGTTTTCTTTTAGATTTAATATCTTAGTTTGTTTTTAATAGTTGATGTTTTCAATCAACATTTTATAACCTTATCCAATATTTAATTTTTAATAGTTAGTACTTTCATTCAATGTTTTTTTTTTTTCAGCATTTAGTATTTATTTTAATATGAGAATCTTTGATCAATTTTAGTGTTCTCCATACGTATTTGGTATTCTTGATGATATAATATTTGATATACTAGGGTTTTTGTCTACTTTGAGTGGTTGAGTGATAATATCCACTAAAAATCGGTGATATTGGTTGTTTGGGGAAAAAATGGGGTCACTTGTTGAAGCTGATCTATTTAGATAAGAAATATAATTTTTAAACGTTAAATGAAAGATTAGAACATTCCTTACCGGTCTTTTACAATTGAAAATGAGCAACAGTAAGTCCTTGCATTCCAATGCTTTCTGTTGCTGTAGCGAGTAGCAACATTTTAAATAGAAATTAAATTCTCATTTTTGATACTATTGTCTAACCTCTGTTTAATGAAGTCGCAAAATCTCGAATAAAACTTCGTTATATGGAAAATTTCAGATTTCAGATTAAATAGAGATTCACCTTTTAAAATACTTTAAACTACATAAAACAGATTTTAAATTCATAAACACTAAATATTATTAAAAAAAGTAATTAATCACACTTTTTTTCATAATTTATATCTATTTGTTTATTTTACCCATCAATGTCCATTATCAATTCATTTTTTCTATGTATTTAAATCTTCGAAATTTGCAAGGAATACAAGAATAAAATAAAACATTGTTCGGGAATATACTATATTTTCAGTTTAAAATAAATAGCTTTACATTAAAATTAACGAATTTTAATGGCATTATCGTATTTATTACAACAAGTAATTTTAACTGTACATTATTACATGTCTTTAAATGTAATTAATGAAAACTGAGTTTTTTCTTTGAAAAAGTGTTTTCTCACATAATACGTCTCACATCTTTGCAATGCACCAAAAACCCCTTTATGCGTATTTAAACTGTAATCCGCATAGGATTTTTTCAAATGATTTTAGCATTTCATTAGACAAATATTTGTTAATTTCTGCATCATGATCATGATCATCTTTGACTTCATCGCAGTTCATTGCTGTATTGTTTTAATTTTTCGCACTGTCCAAAATATCCAATTCAGTTAGTGTTTTTGAGGTCTCAATTTCAGAATCAAGCGAAAGAAAATCATCAATGATTAATTTCTTCTTTTTTTCTCAGCTGTATCCACATACTTTTTTTAGGCTTTCTAAGGGAATATCGTCTTCATCCTCTATACTTGCCGAATTCTCATTGCTGACAAAGATAAGTGCCTAATAAATCCAAATGAAGGCCATTGATCATCATAAATGTGTGTAATGATCATGTAAAGTGTGTAATAAGTTTGAAATGTCCAAAAATATTTGAGAAATAAGGAGAAAAAAAAAATTAGATCACAAGAAAAAGTTTATTAAATAAAGAATGCATTTTGCTATTTGGAGGTTATTTTACAAGGAAATTCGTAAAATGTTCTCAGTTCCAAGAGAAAATTTGCAAAATAGAGTTTTGTTAAATAGAGGTTCAACTGTGTTAATGATTTTTTTTTTTTTTTTTTTTTTTTTTTCACAAGTGTTTTTGTTTATTTTCAAAGGCTTTTTTTAAATGCATTTTTTTTCATTCCTGTTTTTTGTTTTTTAAAATACAGGATAATGTTTTGAATTTATCGTACGCCTGATATATGGTGCCGGATCTGTGTCAGATGTTCGTACTGAACATGTTGTGATCTTAATTTATGAGTAGTGGTTATCATTGTTTCCAAATGTAATTTCAGCAAATTTCTCAAAATCTTATTTCAGTCCCCACCGCCACTCCCTCGACTAATATATCTATGGATAGGTTGAATAATGGAGTTTCATTCGGATATAAGTTTGTTTAGAACAGAGTGTGCCTCCTGGCAGTGGAAAGTGAAACTAACATACTTTACAAAGTGTGTGCAGGCAGGTAGCAGTAACCCGTATCAGAGGTTCTTATAATTCATATTGCGCCCTTAATTGAGTGATGGTTAGGATTACTATTATTTCTGAATAGTAATTTCAACAAATTTCTTAAATTCTTGTTTGAGTCCCCACCCCATCGAATAATATCAGGGTTGCCACGCAACCGGGAAAGCACATGGAATTTTAAATTACCCTCCAAAAACAGGGAATTTTGAAAAATTCCAAAAAAAATCTGGAAAACACAGGGAATTTTTTTCTGTTTCTGGTATTTTCAAATATAAATTATTTTTTCTCGGCTTTAAAAAAAAATTTGCTCTGCAGAAGAAAAAAAAACTGAAAAAGCGGCGCGAAAATTCATTTTCAACAAAACTTCTTATAAGCACATTTTACCTACACCCCTTTTCTTGCAATGGCTGAATCCAAAAACACATACACGCGTATATTTTGCACACTCAGTATGGTAATAAAAACGCTGTAGTACAGGGAAAATACAGGGAATTTTTTTTTCAAGATTAGAGTGGCAACCCTGAATATATCTACAGATAGGTTGAAAATCGAAGTTTCGTTCGAGTGCACAAAAGAGTGCACATCCTGGATACGTGGCGGTGGAAAGTGGAACCAAAAGATTTTGCAGAGCGAGCTCAGCGGGCCTGTTATACAATGGCGCAGGCAGCTGTATTGAAGGTTCGTATTAGAGCTGGATTGCTTATCAATTTCAATATACCATCAAATATTGATATTTTTTAATTATCGTAATAACAATATGCGAGTTCTGGCTGTAAGAATATATCCCAATACGGATACCTAGGCTTTTACTCTAACCCATACATCACAAGAACATTTTTTTTTCACCGACCGTGACTTCAAACACTGAAAAAAGTGCAGAATATTCAGAACCATTAAAGCAATATCTCCTACTTTCAATTGTTTCTATATCTATTATTTCTATACACCATCCATTCCCCGCTTCTTTAAAAGTACCGTATCTCCCTACAGTGATTATCTGTCTTTCGTTAATACTACTGTATTACTGGGGGGGGGGGTGGCCTGAGCCAAAGCACCGCGACCAGGGGTCTATTGTGCTATCCCCCAAAAATGAAAGAGGAAAACATCCTCACTTAGTCCTTAAATAGACCAGTAGCTGACATAAAATTTAGCAGGCATTTGATAGGAATATCCTGAATTTCCCATGGCTCAATCAGATGTCGACCCATGTGTTCGAAACGGTGAGCAGCATATGCCTCACAGTTACAGAGCACATGTAAGGCAGTCTCATCTTCATACTTACAACCCCTACAAAGAGGGTCATTAACCACCTTCATAGTACTAAGGTGTCCATTAAGTCTACAGTGTCCTGTTAACAGTTCCACCATATTTCTTAGACTATTCCTTCTGAGCTTAATGAGCTCTTTTGCTAGGGCATCCGCTATTGAGCTCTTTCGCTTGTTTCTGTCTTCTTGAATCAAGCCATTCTTGATACTGCTGCTCTCTTAAAATTCTAAAAACAGTAGTTCTAATGCAGTCTTTGGAAATGCCAATAGCTGGTTCAGGTCCAATAAATGGAGTAACGGACCCTTTCCTTGCTAGACTATCAGCAAGCTCATTACCCAGGATGCCAGTATGACCAAGTACCCAATATGTAGCAACATCATTACCATTACTGGCAAGCCTGTTCAAAGAGCAGTAACACTCCCAAACAATCCTAGAAGTAATTGTATGTTTCTGTAAGGCAAGTAATGCTGCCTGACTGTCAGAGTAGATGTTGACAGACAGGTCACTATACCCCCTCTCAATGCAAATGTAACAACACATAAGTATTGCATAGACCTCTGCCTGAAAGACAGTGGCGTATCTACCCAGTGTGTAAAAGAAGGATGTACCATCAGCTGGGCAGCACACCCCAGCTCCCGTACCAGTATTCATCTTGGAACCATCAGTAAACCAGATCATACCAGTCTTAAGCTCCGTTACAGAAAGAGTCTCCCATTCAGCTCTAGAGTGAAGACTAACTCTGAACGACTTATCAAATACATGCTTTAAAGGCATGCCGTCACCCTTCATAATAAAGACTGGGTGCTTACTGATTTTACAGTTAAGCCTGCCCCAAGTAAGATACCTCGAGTAACTCTGCCATTGCCCATGTAAAATGAGTCTATAAGAGCAGAGCAATGCTTCTGCCTCAATAATCATATGCAGTGGGTACATACCCAACAGCAGCTCCATAGCAGATGTAGGAGTTGTCCTAAGTACACCTGTCATGGACAAGCAGATCATCCTCTACAGTTTTGCTAATTCTGACTTGGCAATGTCAGTCATTGTTCTTGACCACCAAGCTGTACTGCCATAATTGATCATAGGGCAGATCACCATATTGTATATCCACCAGATCACTTTTGGGCTGAGTCCCCATGTTTTGCCAATAGCATTTCTGCATGACCAGAAAATCTTTTTGGCCTTATTGATGCAGTAATCCATGTGCCTCTTCCAACACAATCTCTCATCGAAATAGACACCCAGATACTTCACCTCCTTTGAGCAATTCAAAGTGCGCCCATAAAACACAATCTCATTGAATTTGATTGACTTTTTCCTAGTGAAAGCAACAAGAGTCGTCTTTTCTGGGTTAACAGAAAGACCAACATCCCTGCACCACCGCTGTACCTTCTTAAGGATGTCTGAAAGAATATTTTCAAACTTGCCTCTAATGATGATGACAATATCATCAGCATACCCAATACAGTATGCACCATGCAGATGAATCTCAACAAGGAGTCCATCCACCACCAAAGTACAGGAGAAAGTACCCCGCACTGTGGGCAGCCCTTCTTTACCTTAACATGAATTGTATCCCCCAACAACTCAGCATGGATAGACCTATCCCTGAGCAGACAGTTGATCCAATTCAAAGTTACCTCATCTGCACCCCTATTGGCCAATGCCCTAAGGATGGCATCCGTAGATACCTTATCAAAGGCACCCTCAATATCAAGAAAGACTGCCAAAGCAGTTTCATTTGCCTTAAAACTTTTCTCAAGAACAAAGGAAAGATTATAAAGAGCAGTGTCAGTTGACCTGCCAGTCTGATAGGCATGCTGGGAGCTCAAGAGTGGCTTTACACTCAAGATCTGTTCCCTGATGTGCCTATCCATTAACTTTTCCAATGTCTTAAGCATGAATGATGTTAAACTAATTGGTCGGAAAGATTTTGCTTCATTCGTTAATACTAACTATTCCAATATATCCCAATACATTCTCTACGTTCTTCTGTTTCAACCGCAAATTTCATTCTTCATTCGACTGAATAATGAATGTTGATATCACCAACGTTTTAATTATGCTGCTGCTATTGGTGTAGACATATCAACGCATATCTAGATATGTCATGGCATATGACACTGATATGTTTCAATAACAAACATGAACAAATAAAATACAAGTTGATTGTTGGTTATTCTGGACTCCGTAGAATCACTTATTATATCTTAGGAGCTGAAAAGCTCGGCTGTAGAACAACCAATCAGTCTGCTAATGGTAAAGTTTTTCTTTCTGCTTTTTTTTCGTTACATTGTTGAAACTTCTCTGTTCGTTCATTGGTTACTTTTATGCTAAGCTTCCTAGATAGAAACGTCTATGCTACGCTCAATGATCATTCGTTTTTATCTTTTCTTTTTCTGTAGTATTATCGTTAAAATAAAGGTTTCCAGGGTGAATTTATTATTTCCTGTCTTGAAATTTTAGTATAAAACTATTTTCAATTGTGATTTGAAGATTCATATTTCAGAAAAGGTTTCAATGTTCCATTCATGTAATGAAAGATATAAATACTGCAAAATTTGATTTAGTTTGATTTATTATTTTTATTTATTTAAATATTTATTAACCAATATGAGATGCATTTTTTAATGTAACTAATTTTATAGGTTTACTATAAAAAAAGCAGAATCCTGCTTCCTTCTTCTTTATCATTTATATTAAGAATGCATTGATAACTTAGAAAAAGATTGAGAAACAACATTTCTGCTGTATCTGCCATCCAATTAATGTAGTCTAGTGTAATGTAAGCCATCTAATTGTATGTATATTAGCATGACACGTGACATTAAATCTATTTCAGTTTTTGCTTTTCATTTATTTTAATAATATTAACATACGCAATGTCCTTAAGAATATTACATTTTAATTTATTTTTCATAATATACTCAGTCATTCATGAGGAAATTTATAAGTATAATATTAATGAATAATGTATAAAATACTAAGGATGAGGATGTACTATTTTTAAAGAAAAAGGTTATGCAATCAATGGTATAAGTGCAAATAGGATTATTGGTTCCTTTTTCCAAGATATTTCTATTTTGTGTAAATACATGTGTATTTAAAGGATGCTGTGTGGGCAAATAGGTATAAAATATTTATTTGTTGCTTTCTACATCTGTTTTTACACAAATTACTGTGACCTACCTTTTATCTTTAAAAATTGGGCATTTTTTCTGTTCTTATACACTTTGAGGTATTTATCGCAATATATCACCAATATTGATGTTAACTCATTGATGTATTGCGATAGTAAATTTCTAATATCGTCCAGCTCTAGTTTGTATTAAACATATTGTGCCACCTGGTGGTGGAAAGGGGAACTAAAGTACTTTGCAGTGTGTGCATGGTTAAGATACAATTAGGTTATGGTTAGGGTTAAGTTATATTTAGGTTATATATTGAAGTTACAGTTAGTTTTTTTTTTTTTTTTTTTTGGCCACAGGATGAACATTATGCATATTTTGATTAAAAATATATACTACTTAATTTTATACAATAGCTCTGAAATTTTAATATTATATAGTTACCTTTTAGCTAATGATAATATTTGATTCAAGTACAGTTGAATTTAAGAGTGATATAACCAGTTTGAAAATAAAAAAAATATTTCACTCAGGATTTTGATGGGGGTGGGGGGGGGGAGTTATGTGTATTACAGTAATTTTTACAGTTAAATATCAACTAGGGAGCTCAGCCCCCTGCTCACTCACGCTCGCTAACCCCCGTGAATTGCTATGCAATTCACATTGGGACTGCTATGCAGGGTTCGCAAAGCTGGGTCCAGTTCGAAAAAACCCGGTGGGTTTTTTCAGAATGGGCCCACTTGAAAAAACCCACTGAAAAACCCATAAAGTGGGTTTTTTCAATTTTCAGATATAATTTAAAAATTTAAACAACATATACATTTAATAAATTTAAGTCATTTCAGTTAATTTTGAAAAAATATTAATGTATAAAAGCCATTACATACACATCTGAAGTAAAATAAAAATGTATTTCAGCACATTGAAATACTTTACTAACATAGAACCTAGTAGGCAACATACATAGTACATAATTATAGGTATGTCTTTATATAAAAAATTCAAATCAACTATATTCATGGAAATAAAAAAATATGTATTTGTACTTTCTTCTATCTTTACAAGAAGAAAGTATTGAATTCGTGAAAAATTTCGACTTCCAGTTCATGATGAATTTATACGTTTTAAAAAGGTCCTGAAGACAATTTGAAAGTTTTTAGAAAATGACTGTCTGTATGTGAAAAAAAAATTGCGGATGCTCTATCTCAAGAACTAATGCACAGAATTTCACAAAACTTTAGATTGAGTTAGACCTTGATGTAAACTGGTGCTGATTAGTTTTTGGTGTATACTGCCTAACAGGTGGCACTACTATGCTGCATTTATCTCAATTTTTGCAATAGCTTTATCTCAAGAACTAATGCACGGATTTTAATAAAACTTCAGATTCAGTTACAAATTAAGTTGTTGCTTATTGAATTTTGGTGCATATCGCCCAACAGGTAGTGCTGCTATGCTGCATTTTTCGCGATTTCAGCAGTAACTGTTATCTCAAGAACTAATGTACAGACTTGAATAAAAATTTAGATTCAGTTAAACCTTGATATAAACTGGTGCTGATTATTTTTTGGTGTATATCGCCCAAGCGGCGCTGTTGTTTTGCATTTATCTCACTTTTTGCAATAGCTTTATCTCAAGAACTTTTAATGCATGGATTTACATCAAACTTTAGATTCAGTTAGATGTTGACGTAAATTGTTACTGATCAGGTTTTGTTGTAAATTGCATAACAGGTGATACTTATATCTCCTTGTTAAATGCATCCAATTCAACAAATCTGTATTTTACAATCCTCATGATGGGCATAAATTGTCATTTAATTTTGGCACTGTGATAGTGAATTTTAAATTATTAACATGTATGAGATAGAAGAAACTTTTGGGATTGGCACATCCGACTAGTTTACCCCTTTTTTCTTCCTACTTATATATTTTAAATTTTAATATTCTATTCATTATTTGATTTAAAGAAAATTAACAGTTTTATATCTTCTATTATATTTAAAACTAATTTGTGAAAAACACTGACATTTAATTAATTTAAATTCATATAATTTATACAATTTATAACTTGTAAAATAGCATTACAATTATATTGTATATAAGAGAACAATGTATTTTTTTATGTATAGTGTATATAATATATAGAAAATATAGTATACAATAATATAATTACGAATGTATTATACTTTTGAAAAAATCAGATTTTCCCCGGGGAAAATTGGGTTTTTCATGAAAAAACCCATGTGGGTTGGGTTTTTTTCAGAAAAACCCGGGTTTTTGCGAACCCTGTTGCTATGCGATCCCAATTCGCTTCGCTCGCTCGCCACTATTTGTGTCAACTCTAGCCAGAATGAGTGCTATCATAAATCATTATAACATATTAAATTTACAAATATTGCTAATGTATAAAAAAGATTGAAAACTTTGTTGAAAATCTAAATAAAATCTATTTAGATGGTGCTGCTAATGGTTATAAATCACTTTAACATTATGAAATTAAAAAAATTTTGAAATGCAAAATAATAAACTGAAAAAATTACCTTGGAAATAGAATTAATTTAAAACCTCGGTGAAAACACAATTAATAATTCATAAAAAAAAAGTAATTGAAAATTTAAATAACAATGCATTTATCAAAAGTTTGACCCTGTGACTGTCGTCATTGCGAAAACTAACAGGACTGGAAATTGAGGCCGTTAATATTTAAACGGCATGTTATGTTCAGATGGGGTCCTTCTCCGTTCATTTTGCCTATAGTATTCAACAGCACGGCTTAAATTCATTTAAAACTATAATAAGAAGCTGTAATAGATGCTATGTAACATGCAAATGAACTGTAAACAAAACATTTTCGGCTGTAACTAAATACTATCTTGAACGCAAAACTGATTCGCTGAATTGTTCACGCCACCATAAAACGGGCCATTAGTAATTGTTGTTTATGCATCGCTTAAATGGTCTGTGTTAAAAGAGAGATTCCAACTGGATTTTGATTTGCTAAATAGGTCGGGACATGTGACCATAAATTAACCACTGAGAATCGTCGCTGTGGTTGTTGCCAAATAGCAAGCTACAAATACAGCTTTTTTTTCACGCTACGTAAGAGAAATATATATAGATATGTTTTAGCAGGGAAATTACGCAGTCATCAGAAAAATATCGACCTCTTTCTCTTTCCCGTTGCAGTTATTTCAAGCTTTTTTGCCGTTAAATATCAGGGGTTTTTTTTACACAGTCAGCAGGCACTTATTTTAGACAAAATGGAATTAAAGATATAAAATTATACACCGGGCAGGTCAGTTAGTTTAGTTATATTTAAATACTTCTGTGATTACCTTTAATATGGCAACTGTATAATATAAGCTATTATTATATTAGCTATTATAATGTAGAAAAGAAAAGTGTTCAGCTATAATTAGTGTGATGTTCATTGTTGGTAGGTGTATCTTCATGGTACGGATAATACATATCTATTCTTTTAATATATTTACTTTTTTTTTTAAGTGCATTTAATAAAACAGTGTTAAATATTTTAGGTTACTGCCTGCTGTTGTTTGTTTCTTGCGGGCAAAGTCGAAGAAACCCCTAAAAAATGTAAAGATATTATTCGTATAGCTAAAACTTTTCTTGCTGAGCCACAGTTTGCGCAATTTGGAGATGATCCTAAGGTATGATTGTAGTTTCGTAATATAATATGGATTTTAAATATGGACTAATATATTTTGCATCTATATTATATTTTGTATTTGTTATTTATTTTGTGATATTATAATTTCTACTTATTTTCAGTAACTTTACAACATGTACTTTTTTTAATCTTATTAAAATTAACAGTTGAAATTTTTCTTATTTATTAATTTTCATACACAATGTCATTTGTACTTGTGCATGTCTTTTAATTGGCCTGCTTAAATTTAGTATGTGGAAACATCCAAATTACTGTTTTATTTCTTTCTTCTTTGTATGTTTTGAACTATTTTGTTTATTTAAGGAGGAAGTGATGACTCTGGAAAGAATACTTCTTCAGACTATTAAGTTTGATTTACAGGTTGACCATCCATATGGTCATTTGTTAAAGTATGCTAAATCTTTGAAAGGTAACTCATATTTTTTCCTTTATAATTAATGAAAAATGTCTAACTTACTTTTTGATAATCTCATAGTTATTATTATTTTCAAATATTTTTGCCTACTTGTATTATTGCAGTAAATGCATTTTCTTCTACATATATCCCAGCAGCTAAATGAGCTGATCTATATTCTCTGAGCTCTTATTTTGTTACGTCTAATTTTATCTTGTTATTATTAACCCCCGGTATGCTATTTCTTTCTCCCAACTTATTTGTGTAGTCTCCAAAAAATAACGTTACATTGTATAAGCGAGCCGGAAAACAAAGCAAGTGTATCATTGTATACTCTATAGCAATTTTTTTAACTTCTAAGCATCGCACATTTTCAATTTTTATACAATTTTTATACCGTCGTATTGGGAAAAAAGTACTTTTAAATGCAATTTGTTTGAAAACTGTATCTCCATTTATTTTTTAAATATTAATTTTTTTGTAGTTTTTAGAGCCATTTGCTTAATATTGGCAGTGAAAGTACTCCATTTCTGTAGAAAGTAAAGGAAAAATAGTTGTACAATATTAATTATAAATTTTTGTTGCCATTTTCGCCATTTTCACCGAAAGAAAATGTAATTAAAATATGTGCTATTTTGAGAAAATATAAACAAATGATTTCTGTTAAAGCATGGAGCTGTTATAAACTATATTTAATTTTAAGTATCTATCTTAATGTTACAAACAAATGAAGGCCTATGAATCATTAAATAAAATATTTTTTATTGAGTTTCTTGAATGATGGCCTCTTTTTGCTGCATTTGTGTATTATTTTTTGATAGTGACGTCCTATGCATGCTTTACTGTAGATGTTTAAGAGTGGATTATAAATGTGGAATTCTTAAGTGGATGCGAATGACATCATTTTATAGTCTTAAAATTGAAATATATTTTGTACTATTTATATATACATTTTTTTTTCATCGCGGCGACACTAAATTATGAAAAAGCTGAATTCCTGTTTTCTAGTTATTTCTTTTTTCTTCTCTCTTTGAAATAATGATGTACCGAAGTGGGATTTTGTATGAGTACCGAATATTCGGCTGGCTGAATACTATTATATTTCAGAGTTTAAAGGCATTAAAAACTTAAATTTAAAAACAATTTTACATGATATTTAACACAGATACTTCTATTTTGATATCAAGATGGTTTTACAAGTGAACTTTACACTAAAAAAATAAGATGCAGATAGTTTCAAAATTTTTTAATTAGTAAAATTTTTAATTTCATTGATTCTTCTGTGAATTAAACAAAATTAATGAAATTTTCCTTTATTGTAAAACAAATTTTTTTAAGCCAAAGAGGAATTTTGTAGAAATTCAAAGAAAAATTTTGTAGTTGTAAGAAAAAGAGACTAAAGTGAAAAATAAATAAATAATACAGTCTATTCTAATGGTGGCACTTCAGCAAGAATTAATAAAGTTCCTGTTCCTTTTGAGTGTCTGGAATGGGCAATCATTTTCAGGGATATGGAAACATACATTTTCCTAAATTCTTGGAACAAACTTTCAGGGGAAATATGTCATCAAGATAAAACTGTCAGCTGTATTCTGAATAAAGGAATGTCTAACTCGGTTTTGTTTAAATATGAATGGTGGCAATTTCCAGCACTTCTTATCATATTACATAGAAATAAAAGTAACTCTGTTGAAAATATACTTGCATTATCTTTGTTATTGTTAAAGTAGCAAACAAAAATTCAAGTTTGACCTGGAGTGAGAAATATTATATTTTTGACTGAATAAATGGATTTTAATCCTAGTTTCTGAGACAAAAGTTGTCTGTCTTGATGTCCATTATCAACCTTCAAAGTTTTCCCTATTTTGTTTAGAAACATCCTGTCGGAGTTTCCTCTTAGCCCGCACAACTTTGAAGAAATTCTGTGGTATTTATATGCTGCCACCATCGATATGATTACGTGATATCGGTCACGCACTGAGAGGATTGTTTAAATGAAAACCAACGCTTTCAATTAACTAATTTAACAATTTATTTACACACTATTTACACTTAAAACTCGGATGTAGGTGATCCGGTTCAACATTAAGTTAAATACAGTAAATGCTGGCTGTGTACTGTTAAAGCTACGTTATCTCCCTCTCACTCTATATGCATTAAATAAGCTTTACCGTAGATCAATCTCAATCTCCCAATACATGGGCTCTAAGCATAAGCTCTCCGAGCCTCACTCAACCTTACGCTCTCTCTCTCAGAGCTATCCAAGGAACTACCCTTGCGCTTGGCACTCCAGCCTTCAACTGAATGTCTCAGCAGCAGAGCCTGCCCCTAGCAACCTTCTGCTTCTCCTCAACGTAACCCCCTCGGGGTTTTCTACCTGGCTCGCATTCCAAGCTCTTTTCTTCGTTCGTGGAATGCCTTTGTCTCCCCATCTTCAACAGACATCTCAAAAGGTCAGGCACGCCCCTCTCCAACCATCTTTTTCCCCCTTCATACCATCTGAACATTTTCACCGGCTCAATCCAGTTTCAGATAAGGGAAGAATGTTACTTTGAAATTCCAGTACACAGGCCATACAATATATAATATACAGTCAGACCCCTATTTAACGAACTTCTATTTTGCGAACTTTTTCTCGGAACCAACAACATTTTGCGAATTTCTTCGTAAAATAACCTCCAAATAGCGAAGTATATTCTCTATTTAACGAACTTTTTCTTCTGATATAATTTTTTTTCTCTCCCTATTTCTCAAAATATTTCTAAACACTTCAAACTTATTCTTTCTTTTACACATGTTATAATGCTCAATAACCTTGAATTAGTTTTACCAGGTGCCAAACTTAACGAGAGCAGTAAAATCACTGTCATTCTTTGCATTTCATCCAGGAAATGCAAACTTTCAATATCCCCCTTTCACACTCAAAAGGACTGTTCTGTAGTAAATAAGTTTCAGTAATAAAATTTAAGGACGCATGTAGTAATACAATGCTTAAAATTACTTGTTATAATAAATACGGTAATGTCATTAAAATTCATTAATTTTAATGTAAATATTTTCTTAAAACTGAAAATACAATGTATTTCCGAACAATATTTTTGTAAATTCTTGTCCTTACAGATTTCTTTTTGATGGGTAAAATGAATAATAATAAAAAAAATAAATATGATTTACAAAAAAAGTGTGATTATTTAAGTTTTTTAATAATGTTTAGTGTTTATGAATTAAAAATTAGTTTTGTGTAGTTTAAAGTATTTTCTTAAAACATCATCTCCATTTAACGAATTTTCCACATAACGAACTTTTTTTCGGGATTTAGCGACTTCGTTAAATAGAGGTCCGACTGTATTAAGACAAAAATAATATAGAACCCTAGTTCTAATAGCAGATGCTTCTCAGAACCTGACACCCCCCACCTTAGTGGAAAATATGCCATTTAGGGGCTAATTTTCCCCAAACATATAGTAATATCACAGAAGAGTTCAATAGTCTCTTTGCAGGTTTCTTCATTATTATTATTACATATATACTTCAAGGTGTCTGAACATTATCTACTGACCTCTCTAATGAACCGTGTATTAATATTATTATTACAGAAAAACTACGCATGCTAATACACTATGATAAACACAAGATTCAAATACAATTACACATACACAAAAAAAAACTTAAAACATGATGACACCCCGTTAAGGTTTGTCCACTATTTAGTCACTGATGCCGATGGGCTAGCAACTGCCTGTTCTTCCCAGCTTTTCCTATGTAGCCTAGAAATTGCATCAGCATTCAAATGTTGAGCTCCTGGACGATGAGAAATACTCAGGTTCCAGCGTTGCAAGGCAAGAGCCCATCTAATGTGTTTGGGGGACCTTGGGGTTGTTTCAGTGAGAAATTTTAATGGATTATGATCTCAATTTGAGATCCATATGTCCGATTTTCAAACTTCCGCAACCCGAAGAGAACACTCCAAGCCTCTTTCTCTATACTCGGCCAAGCACGCTGAGCCCCTGATAATTTCTGACTGGCAAAAGCTATCGGTTTAAACTGACCCTTCTCATCTTTTTGAGTAAGACAAGACCTACTGCCAGGTCTGAAGCATCGGCATAAAGCTGATATTCCTGGTCTACTGTAGGTGTAGCCAAACGCGTCACGTTACATAACTCATCTTTAAGGGTATTAAATGCTTCTTCTGCCCTTTCATCCCATAGTATCGTATTTTTAACCTTCCCTTTAGTTAATTCCGTTAAAGATATAGCAATTTCTGCATAATTTGGAATATAAGATCGGTAAAATCCTATTAATCCCAAAACAGATCTAACTTCCTTTTTAGTTTTCGGTCTCTTTAAGTCCCTTATTGCTCCTATTTTCTCCTCATCAGGTGCATGCGTTCCACCCCCAATTACATGACCTAAAAACTTAGTCAATTTCTCTCCAAATTTACATTTGTCCAGCCTAATCGTAAAATTTCTATTTTTGAGTTCTTCTATGACAGCCCTAACATGCTCACAATGCTCTTCCCAAGTGTCGGAGAAAATGATGACATCATCAATATATGCTTGTGCATACCTCCGATGACCTTGAAGAACCTCATTCATATCTTTTTGGAACATAGCAGCCGCCCCTGATAAACCAAAAGGCATAGTACGCCACTGATAAGTCCCATTATGAGTTGTAAAAGCTGTCAAATGTTTACATTCCTCTGCCATTTTAATCTGCCAATAACCCCTCAATAAATCAATCGAAGATAAATATTTAGCTGCCCCCGCAGTATACATGATTTCTTGCAAATCTTTCATCGGAAATGTTGGGACCTGCGTTACTGAAGTTAAAGCTCTATAACCTATCCAAAGCCTAACAGTTGTGTCTTTTTTTGCCACACAAACAATTGGATGACTAAATTCTGCATTTGACACTTCGATCAGATTTAATTCTAATAACTCCTGAATCTGTCTATCTACTTCCTCTTTGTAAGCAACAGGTACACTATATAACTTTGGCTTTTCCTTGTCACATCTGGTTTCAAATCAATACGGTGCTCCCCTACTTCTGCTGGTCGCACAGGACCCATAAATACCTCTTTATTCTCCCTCAAAATGGACTTTATATCCTTGACTTGACTATTAGATAACTCATTTAAAACAACGTTTAAACACACAATAAAACAACATATTTGACCATACGTATACGTTTCGTGAGTACTAGGACTCACATCCTGAGTGTAAAAATTTTAAAAGCTCTAAAAACAATATCCCCCCAACTGCATGTACGGTGAAGAAAACCCAGATTTGGGTTTTCTTCACCGTACATGCAGTTGGGGGGATATTGTTTTTAGAGCTTTTAAAATTTTTACACTGAGGATGTGAGTCCTAGTACTCACGAAACGTATACGTATGGTCAAATATGTTGTTTTATTGTGTGTTTAAACGTTGTTTTAAATAATTTATATTTTCACACAAGTTCTGTACTTATTATTAGATAACTCTTTTATTTCGAACCTTTCTATGTCCCGTTCTACCTCTTGTTCCCAGTTTAAAATAGGAATTTCCCCAACTTCTACAAATTCCTCATCACCTTCAGAAACAATATTCACTATATTACACTTAGCAATAAATTCTCTTATTTTATTTTGGTGCACGTGCTTCCTACTCCCGTCGGCTAATTCAACTATAAACGAATGCCTGTTTCGTTTTTCGACAATAGTTGCCGGTCCTTGCCACCTAGAATATAACTTATTAGTTGAATCGGGGATTAACAGTATTACTTTATCGCCTACTTCAAACGTTTTTTTCTTTTGACCTTAAATTATAATGATAGGCCATTCTGTCTTGTTGCACCTTGGACGATAATTTTGCCTCATTTGCAGCTCTTTCTAGGCTTACCTTAAGTTTATTCAAATATTCATGAATTGGCATAGTATCTAACTGTGCCCCCTTATTTTCTCCTTCCCAGGATGACTTGAGAACTGATAAAGGACCCTCCGGCGCTCTACCATATAATAATTGAAAAGGTGTGATTCTGGTCGTAAAATTTGGGACTTCCCTATATGCCCATAATATAAATGGTATTTGTTCATGCCATCTTTTCCCTTCTTCCCTAATCATATGATGCAACATACGTTTAAGCGTCTGATTATTAGAACGTTCCACAAGACCGTTAGACTGTGGGTACTGTGGGGTCAAAAATCGTGGACTAGCCACTAACCTTTTCTCAAATTCCTTCGTTAAGTCCACAGTGAAATTGGTTCCATTATCACACGCGATTATATTTGGAATTCCTGTCCTCGTTAATATTTGAAGTAATGCATCACACGCTGTTTTAGCAGTTAAACTTTTTAGGGGGATTGCTTCCGCCCACCTGGTATGCTGATCAATTAAGGTTAGTATATATTGATACCCTTGTGAACTTTTAGGATCAATAGGCCCAATTAAATCAATATTAACTACCTGAAATGGAAGTTCTGGCCACGATACTGGGGAAATAGGAGCTCTATCATTCACTTTAACCCCTCTAGTCAATTGGCACTCTAAACATGACTCACAAAATTGTTTACTTTCTTTTGCCGTCCCCTCCCAATAAAACGAATACCTGATTCTCTGTAATGTTTTCTTGGCTGCATGATGCCCTCCAAATACTGATGTATGCGCTAATTTTAGGATTTCTTCCCTTCTTACCTTGGGTACTACTAATTGCGCTATAGTTTCGCCTAACAATTTCTCTTTATGATACAATAAACCATCTACAATATAATAATCTCCTTTATCCCTTTTAGCTAATTCCCAAACTCTCTCTAAATTTTTGCATTCCAATTGGGATTTCTTAAACATATCTGAATTACTAACGATAACTTTATTATTTTCCTTGACTTCCGTTTTTTCTGCATTTTGACCTTGTAAGTTTTCCGATCTCGCTTCTATTGCATAAACATTACAATTATCGCTACTCATATCTTTACTTTCACTCGAGTTATCATTGCTAATTTCCGAACTTTCTAATTCTTGGGTTTCTAGCAATGGCTCCTCGCGATTAACCCCTGATAACTCATTAATCACCTCGGGATGTAAAATTACCTGCTCATTAATATTATCGGTCACCGCGCAAAGTACTTCCTGATGAGTTATATTAGTTTGTCCGAATTGCGGAATAGCTAATGATAATTTAACCAACGGTGATTTAACTGCTTCACCAAATAATCCTTGTAAATAAATACTACCCACTCCTTTTAATTTCTCTTCCGGTATCAAATCTTTATGAATAGCACTAATTTCACATCCAGAATCAACCAATCCTTTTGCTTTTTGCCCATTTACACTAACTTCAATTTTCTCGAGTTTATTTAACTTCTCACCAATAACAGTAGTTCGCTGTTCGGCCTTTGCCGATATCCACGCCACAATAGCTCCTTTAGGTAACTCTTTATTTCCTTTCAAGACAATCTTATTTACATGCGTTTTCTGTTCACGCCCTTTACTACCATTATTATTTCCCTCATTACCCACTTTATTGCAAAAATGTTGGTAATGACCTCTTAAACCACATTTGAAGCATCTAGGAGCTGAATCATCACTAGGTTTCTTAAAATCAGTAGTCCTACCCGAAAAAGCATTAGTCTCATTACTCCCGTTTTGCCTCCAATTACCACTAAATTTACTATCCTCCCTCGGTTTCACTTTTTCACTGTTTACATACCTATCTTTACCCTTAAAACTTTTATACATAACGCCATAAGACTTATGTTTAGCGTCAAAATAATTGTCACATTCTTTAGCAATTTTAGAAGCTTCTAACCATTTACTCTGCTGAGTTAACCCAATATATGATGCGGTTTCTTCATCTAACGTGTTTAATAACTTATCTGTAATTATTAACTGGTTGACCTTTTCATATGAGTCAGCACCCCTAATCTTACAATAATTTTCCCATGTTGCTATTAAACACGATACAAATAATACATGAGTTTCATTCTGGTTTCTCCTAGCCTTAAAATTTTCCAAACACGCCTTCGGTGTCAGCTCGTATTCCCTTAGAACTATCTCCTTTAATTCCTCATAGCTCTCAATTTGTTCCTTAGTGGTATAAATTAACAAATTATCTACCTTATCTCCTAACATATTTAGTGGAATTTTGGTCTGCTGGTTTTCCGGTACGTTTTTAGTTTTGAATGCCCTTTCTAAATTGTTGAAAAATAAATTCCATCCCTCGGTCCCTTCTGGTACTTTGATAGACAGAGTTTTAACACTTTTGATCAATTTTTCTATGTTACTTTCATTATTAGATTCCCTAGACCCATTAGAGTTATTTACCAAACCTTGTATCTTTAACCTCTCCATTTCTAATTCATGTTCCATCCTTAGTTTTTCAGCCCTCTCTTCTCTTTCTAACTTCTCAGCCCTCTCTTCTCTTTCTAACTTTTCGCGCTCTAATTTTTCCTGTTTTTCTTCACGCTCTAATTTTTCTTGTTTTTCTAGCTTTTTGTGCTCTAATCATTCCACAACAATAGTGTTAGATAATTCCATAACAGCCTCCTCGTCATAGTCATGGCTGTCCATTATCTTTTTCTTAAGCTGAAATCTGGTATCATCTTCTGTGAATTCAACCCCCAATTCTTCGGCTATCATCTGAAGATCCACCCTTTTTAGTTTCAATAAGAAAGCCATACCTTCACCGATTACTATTACCACTCTACAATAATATTTAAACCTACTAAATTAATATTTCCTAAATTTCTACTTTAGTACAGTTACCTCCACTTATTATACTAATTAATACATTTCAGATAATCGATGTATTATATTTCTAATTTAACCTACTGTATAATCTGATTTTCCTCAACCATTGATATCACATAATTTACTTCTAATAAAAGAAAAGGTAAAAACAATAATTTCGATTTGATTACTATGCAATACAGATTCCAATTTATACATTAGATAATAACATACAATTTACATAATAATACTGATGCGTTGCAAATTGAATAAAAGTATTGATGCCAATAGAAACATCCACATAAAGAAAAATTGTATAACATACACCTATAAATTTCTACAGTTATCCTCAATAAAATATTTCCAAATTCAATACTGGTTCTCACACTTAAAACAAATACAATCAAAACCTTCACCCCCCCCCCCCCCCCTACACTGTGAGCCCTTTTTTTTTTTTTTTTTCGAAATTTACTTCTAGCCAATTAAAATTCTAAGCAAATGTTCATTACTCGTTTGTTATCAACTCTTCAAACTTAAAACAGTATTGCTCCATTTAAATATTACTTTAATAATAATTTAATTTAAGTAAATTCAATTATTCCTTCCAACTCTTATTAACACAATGCATTAATTTTGTTCACTACCATTATTAGTAAAAAAAAAAAAAAAAAAAAATAGAAAATCAATATTAGTTAATTTTCTTAAGTGACGCGTTTCAACTAGCAAATAAATAATGTTAAAGTATTCTCTTTTATTTAAATATGATTCTGTTTCTAATTTTTCTGAATATCTTTATTAATTGACTGTAAAAGTAGAAGTTATATACGGTTTTTAAAAAAAAAAAAGTACTCATTTTGGCCAGATATTTTTATATTCGACTTAACCGAATATTTGGTAATATGGCCGAATACCAAATAAATACCAAATATTTGGTGCATCTCTACTTTTAAAAAACATTGCTTTATCAGAAGATGGAATTTCTACTCTTAAGCTCCTTTACTTATATATTGATTTGTGGCTGTAGACTTTTTTCAAAAGGATTTCTTTTACAGTTTTCTCTGTGGGCTTACTTAACTTCCCTGTTTATTTCTGTTAGTCACAGAGTTTTTAAAATATCTTTTAGAAATAAGGAAATTGTATATATTATGACTATGAGCAGTGAAACTATTTTTGTATTTTTCTGGAGAGCATAAAAAAAACATAAGAAAAGGAATTGTACAAAACAGGAAAGTGAAAAAATATATTAACATTCGCTATTATTATTAATACCAAATAACCACTTTGTTTGGTAATTTCTATCAATTGTACATATAATAGTAAATGATAATTTAAAGAACAGTTGTAGATAGACATTCTGAATCATACTTTGAATGTGGATAGCAAGGTTAAACTGGAGATTTTTAGGCAATAGTAGTCTCTATGCCCTTCTGGTAAGTCTTAACCACTCAGGATTTCTCCTTTTGTCAGTCAGTGCTGAAATCTATATGAGGTTGCTGAGTCAGTTGTCATATTTCTTCAGAAGTTACATTGGCTGATTTTTTGTTTTGGTTAAAAAATATTCCCAAGTTGATAAATACCTTGTCAACTAAGGGTGATTCTGATCCGAATTTTCTGAAAATTTAAAGAAATCAGTCATCAATCCAAAAATTCGGACATAAAAAATATCGCGAATTTCGACAAATGGTCTCCAATAAAAAAATTAATTTTGTCAATATTTTGCAAAAAAATCGCAAATTTCGTCAAAGGATCATCAAGGATCTGTTTAGGAAGAAACTGGGTCCTTTAAAGGATCCTTCACAAATTTTTTCATTTCAAAACAGGACCCTACCCTTCACAAAACTTTTCACCTTAAAAAGGGACCCTTCATGAAATTCTTTATCTTAAAAAGAGGTCTTTTACAAACATTTTCCAGCTCTAAACTAAACCTTTCACAAATTTAATCATTTAAAAGTGAAATCTGACCTGTCAGTTTTACATATATAAAGAAAATATATGTATTTTACATACATATATGTACCATATTTACTTGTATATAACGCACACGCATGTATAACGCGCACCCCATACTTTACAGGAAAAATGGCAAAATTTTTGCATCTCGTATATAACGCGCACCATAAATATGACATGCAAGTGAATGAATGACCAAATGAATTTCAGTAAAGAAAGTCAAAACAAATATTATATCAGGCCAGGAAAGAAGGCAAAAATCTATTTTTAGACTTCAGTTAGGCAGTGAGTGTGGGAGGGAATGAGCGACGTGTCATGCTGTGATGAAGTCATTCGCTTAACGAAATAATTTAGAGCGTCTTTTGGCAACGTGCGAGTAAGATGGAGAACCGATGTAGTTATACTGGAATATTTTATTTGAAAATAGCAAAGGAAAATGGTAACCATGCAAGTCGGAAGTTCGGCGTTGGTGAGTCAAGTGTGCGAGAGTGGCGGAATATGGAAGAAAAACTGAAAGAAGCACTACTCAAAAGGCGTCGAAGGTTTTTCGGGGGAAATCGTGTAACTATCTCAAAATGGAACAGCAGCTTATAACTCAACGGATTTGCGGCGTTCTGGGTACTCAATCTCAATGGAAATTATGATATTCGAGGCCGGTAAAACAGCTAGAAAAATGAATATTCCAAGAGAAGATTTCAAGGGGAGTTATGACTGGGTGCGACACTTTAAGATCCATAACAGTATCTCTGTCAGCAGAAGAACAACACTATTGCAGAAGTTGCCAGAAGAATACGAAGAACAGCGTACCAAGTTCTTGCAGTACGTTATAAGACTACGAAAACAAAAGGGATATCAGATGTTGCAAATTGGCAATACAGATCAAACTCCATTGTTGTTTGATATGCCCAAAGCCAGAAACGTTCATTCCGTTGTAGCTAGAAGTATTCAAGTGTGCACAACAGGAGCAGATAAGCAACGATGTACAGTCGTGGAAAAAAAAATGTAAACACCCCCTACTAACTCCTCAACAAATTATCGTAGACGAAAGTTACTGGTACTGAACGATTGGAAATAAAGTCTATTTTTAAATGATGTATATAAAATTTGCTTAGGGGGCCATCTACATATTAAAATTAATCCAAACTTCATTTTTTTCAATGGCAATACCCAATTTTAACGAGATATTTCAAATCTTCGATTCAAACTATGCCTAGACAGCAAATTTCAAGTCATTTGAATGAAAAGTTTTTGAATTATAAACATTCAAAATTTGGTGCTCCTAATGTTAAATTACATTTCCATATTTTTATTTATATCTCCAGAAATTATGCTCCTAATGTGCTATTTTTTTGTGTAGCAATAATAGTAATATACCCAAACATAAATACGTTGAATTTACAATTTTTATAATTTTATGTTATGAATTATGAAATTAATATTCGAAAAAATTATGAATTGCAACCTACAGTTTTTTTTTTTTTTTTTTATGGATTTAGATTTATTAAGTCCTGCTTCAGGGAAATCCAAAATTTCACATTTTTCTTCCAAGTAGTTTTCAAATTATGCTTAAAAAATGGCAAAATGATGTTTTAAGGGGCTGTCTGTGATAGAAGTGACTAGATATTTTGAAATTTCTTCTGCTGTCGTGTAAGATAGAAGGCTTCATTGACTGCTTGAGTAGTGCTTAAGGTGCCTTGATCAAGGAAGGGGCTCTCTCGGTTAACAATCGAGTACGGAACTTCAATTTGGATACAGATTTTAAAATACGCTCGTTTTAAAATAATTAATTTCTCAGAAACTTATGGTACGAATTGCATAAAAATTTATTTATAGGCTAATTGAAGGGTGTAAAGTACATATATGCTGTCAGAATTGTGTACCGCTATTGAAAAAACAAAGTTATGATTCGTTTTAATATGTAGATGGCCCTTAAGCAAATTTTATATAGATCATTTAAAAGTAGACTTTATTACCAATCTTTCGGTACCAGTAACTTTCTACTACGATAATTTGTTGAGGAGTTGGTAGGAGATGTTTACTTTTTTTTTCCACGACTGTACCATTATACTTGTCATTACGGCTGGCGGTCACAAGCTAACACCATATATGATTTTTAAATGCAAAATTATCCCAAAAGAATCTTGATTCTTTTGGGATTTCCAGTTGGCTTGATCGTAAGAGCACAGAAAAAAGAGTGGATGACGAGTGAGCTCGTGAAAGATTGGATTAAAGTTGTGTGGGAACGTTGGCTAAGTACTTTACGTCAGCCTGGTCAGTCCTGGACAGCTTCCGTGGACCTGGAGTACACACCTGGAGTAAAAGCGAAAACTCATTGCTCAAGTGATTTGATTGTGATGACAAAAATTGGGATGACAAAATTGCTGTAGCCCTTAGATGTTGTCATCAACCGACCATTTAAGGTTGCATTTCGGCATGCCTACAAACGGTGGATTACAACAACAGATCACAACTTCAAATGGAAAAATGAAGCTTGCGTCACTCCCAACTGTGTGCGAGTGGTTATGTGAAGCTTGGAATTCCATCTCAGCCAAGATGATAATAAAGAGCTTTAAAGTGACTGGAACTGAATACGATACCTAATACTGAGGGAACTGAATACGGTATGGTTTATGAGCATATTGATTGTGCCAGTGGTGACAAGGACAACAGCAGTATCGACAATTAGAATTGCTAATTAGTGTTTAAATACTGTTATTGTTAGGAAATATATTTCCCTCCTATTCTTATCTTTCCATTCAACCTCTTTTATTTAACCTATTTAACTTAACCTATTTTATTCAACTTATTTTCATATAATCCTTCTTTAAGTAATTTCATAATTGTCTTTAAATAAAATATAAATACTTTATTTACCGTTCACACTTTTAAGTTTCTGTAATCTAAGTTTCTAAATTTAAACACTTTTCATTATCTTTATTTCAGTGTTTAAATATTACTTTATAATAAATATATTATCTTTACTTTTTACCTTTGATCACTTCTACATAATTTAATTCCTGAACCATCTGTATTTACTTACCAGCCACGTTCTTTCCGACATTACATAATCTCTCTCTTTCAGTCGATCGGCTTGTCAACAGACATCAATCAATCAGTCTCGTAAAATGAGGAGTTACGATGACCATTGACAGATGGTGTTGCTTGTTCAATCGCAAAAAATGCATTTGTGTTTTTTGCAAAAAAATCATAGTTTAAGACCGAATTTCGTAGCATTGTAGTTGATAGGTCCAAATCGTAGCAACTACGATTTTTTCGTAGCAGTTGGCAGGTCTGTATTATTACATTACTAGCTGACCTGCCCTGCATTGCCTGGGGCTCATTATAATAACCTTAAACAAAACTCAAGTTTGTATGATTTTATATCTTTTTTAAATGAACCCAGTTTCAGGGGCCTCATCGACTTCCGCAGTGTGTAGTGTGTTCCCAACAACCTCTTTCCGAACGAACCTGGGCCCTGAGTCCCTGCTACCTAAAGCAGCATGCACCGGAAGTGCTCCGCACGTGCTGGAGACAGTCAAAAACTAAGTTGACTGAGCCAAACCTCGTAGTAATCCATAGAACCCGAAAAAAGAATGCGCTATTAATGTTCGAAAATGTTGGTTAAGATCTAAAATAAAATTTTGTGATACAGAATGTAGCCGAATTGTCATCTAAGTTGAATGAACCAAATCCCATTGAAATAGGCCCTTAGAACCCAAGGAAAGAATGCGCCCCCAAGCAATGGAAGATGCTTCCTCCTGGAAATTTCACAAATTACTAATAAATAGATGAAATCCCTTATCTAGAGTTACCAAAGTAATGCAATTTTTTATTTACGGCTGCCGTGAGTAAACGTAAGTTTCTGCCGAAAAAGAAGATTAAAGTTCGAGGAAGGTGGTAGCTGAGGTAAAATATGGAATATAGTTGATAATTTGTAGCTGGAGAATGCTAAAACTATGTTACAGAAAATTGTAATAAAATTGGATTGTTTTTCAAGAAGCTGCAACAAAGGCCCTAAGAAGGAGATAATATTTAAAATTGGTGGTAGCTGATGTATAAGAAATATTTTTGTCGTTCATGTAGTAGCTGGAGAACCTAAGAAATTGTTAGAAAAAAAAGGCTAGTGAATCGGACCATTTTTAAGGGCACTACAACAAAGGACGAAAAAGGCGCCAACTGATGGTTAAGATTAGGTTCCTAACATGAAAACTTGTTAAATGGTCTTAGTTGTTAGCACTTTAGCTCTTCCATTAGTCAAAATTAAGCATAGGTATGAAATAATCATTAGAATGAAATTTTAAAGAGTTAAGTTCCTACATTTCAAAGTACACTAGGAGTTTTTAAGGGACATTATATATTTTTTATTATTGCTTTTATTGAGTTGAAATTAACACACCTATGAGTATTTTAAACGACGAATCCAAATATTCTTTGAAAAAGTACAGCAATTAGCGAATATAAATTCATTAACATTTTAAATTTTTTGATTGTTTTTTATCTGGCAGCTGTTTGATAAATCATTTGAGCATAGACTTCTCAATGACAGGAGACCGACCACGTGTGTACCATTTTCTCAGGCAACGAGATGCATTCTTCCAAATTATTTTTTAAAAAAATGATAAATTTTTTGACAACGGGTCTACTTGTATAAAGAAATGTTTGTATTTATTAGATTTGTGTAAATGGGGAGGAAGGGGGGGAACTACTTTTGATTAAATATTCCAGTTAGTCCATATGACAAATATTATGATAAAGATTAGCGTGCTTCGTCCACTATCGCATAATTTGTATTTGTTAGATTTGTGTAATTTGTGTTTGGGGGGGGAACTACTTTTGATTAAATATCCGAGCTAGTCCGCATGACAGATATTATTATGACAAAGACTAGCGTGCTTCACCCACTATCATATAATTTCTGTGCATGTGCAGCTGATATAAAATGAGATGCATTCTTCCAGCAGAATTGAAAATATCCCAGTTAGCCCGCATGACAGATATTATTATGACAAAGACTAGCGTGCTTCGCCCGCTATCACATAATTTGTATTTGTTAGGTTTGTGTAAATGGAAAGGGGGGGGGGGGGAACTACTTTTGATTAAATATCCCAGTTAGTCTGCATGACAGATATTATTATGACAAAGACTAGCATGCTTTGCCTGCTATCGCGTAATTTCAGTGTGTGCACAGCTGATGTTTAAAATGAGATGCATTCTTCCAGCAAAATTGAAAATTATTTTTTACATTTTTTTTTTTTTTTTTGACAACAAGTCTACCTGTATAAAGAAACATTTGTATTTGTTAGATTTGTGTAAATGAGGAGGGTGGAGGGAGGGGACTACTTTTAATTAAATATCCCAGTTAGTCCGCATGACAGATATTATTATGACAAAGACTAGCGTGCTTTGCCTGCTATCACGTAATTTCAGTGCGTGCACAGCTGATGTTTAAAATGAGATGCATTCTTCCAGCAAAATTGAAAATTATTTTTTAAATATATTTTTTTTTTTTTTGACAACAAGTCTACCTGTATAAAGAAACATTTGTATTTGTTAGATTTGTGTAAATGAGGAGGGTGGAGGGAGGGGACTACTTTTAATTAAATATCCCAGTTAGTCCGCATGACAGATATTATTATGACAAAGACTAGCATGCTTCGCCCGCTATCGCATAATTTGTATTTGTTAGGTTTGTGTAAATGGAAAGGGGGGGGGAACTACTTTTGATTAAATATCCCAGTTAGTCTGCATGACAGATATTATTATGACAAAGACTAGCGTGCTTTGCCTGCTATCGCGTAATTTCAGTGCGTGCACAGCTGATGTTTAAAATGAGATGCATTCTTCCAGCAAAATTGAAAATTATTTTTTAAATATATTTTTTTTTTTTTTTTTTTTGACAACAAGTCTGCCTGTATAAAGAAACATTTGTATTTGTTAGATTTGTGTAAATGAGGAGGGTGGAGGGAGGGGACTGCTTTTAATTAAATATCCCAGTTAGTCCGCATGACAGATATTATTATGACAAAAACTGGCATGCTTCGCTCGCTATCGCATAATTTCAGTGTGTGCACAGCAGATATAAAATGAGATGCATTCTTCAAATTTAAAGTTTATTTAAGAATATTATTATATGCCCGGGCAATGCCAGGCGGGTCTGCTAGTATTTGATAATATATAAATTATACATAAGTATTTATAAAGTATACATAGTATGCAGGCTATTGTACTTTGGGGCTACTATGATATAGGAGTTTTCATATTTTTAAATCAACAGGGCTTGTAGATTTCCCAAAAGAGCTTTGAAGTGCTTTAGTTTTTCTGTTCCGCTAGCATTACAATAAAAGAAAACCGAAATTTGTGCTTTAGACTTTTTCTTGCTTTTACAGTTTTCAGCTTGCTATGGTGCGACTTGCTCTTGGTTGAAGTTGATACAAAAGTAATTTCATCTCCATTGAAATTATTGCACTTTTTTCTTCTCCAGCTAAGTTTATTTCTATTAAGGATGCACCGAATAGTGACTATTCAGCCAAATACTGAATATTTGACTGTCCGAATACTTTTATATTTCAAAGTTTAAAGGCATTAAAATGTTAAATTTTAAAACAATTTTACATAATATTTAATACAAAAACTTACATTTTGATAAACAAGAGCTTTTTACAAGTAAACTTTATACTGAATAAAATCTTTGAGTTATTTAAGATGGGGATAGTTATAAAACTATTTTACTAAAGTAAAAATAAATAAATAAATAATACAATCTATTGAAATGCCGGCAACTCTGCAAGAATAACTTTTCTACTCCCTTTGATTTAGCAAGGAAGTTTTTTAATGCATCCTAGATCTTTAGAGATTGTAAAACTACAGGTTGTTCTTAAAATCTTTCAACAAGCAACATCTCAGTCCATTTATTGCATCAAAATTACAATACATTCAGTCAATAATACTAGGTATGTAACTACAAGCCAAAGCTGAATTTTCGTTCACAACTTTATCAACAATGAAGATATTTTAGTGAGATTTTTTACATAATTAATTTTCTCTTGCCTCTGCTCGGGGGCCTCTCGGGGTCTTGCCTCTGCTTTCATAGTAGAAGGACGTCTTTTTTGCGCCTGATGAAGAAAGACTCAGATCTTTCGAAAGGCCTAGCGCATTTACAAATTTTTGATGGTGTTTCAAGAAGATTGTTTGTTCTTATAATTAATTTTGTTGTATTAAATGTGATGATTGAAATTGACTAAATTTTGACCAGTGACACAAGTCCACCAGTGACCAAGTGACACTGTCAACTGCATTCTAAATAAAGGAATGTCTAGCTCATAGTTGTTTAGATATGAATGGCAATTTTCAGCACTTCTCATCGCATCATATTTCACAGAAATCAGAGCAAGTCTGTTGAAAATATAGTTATATCTTCATTATTGTTAAAGTAACAAACGAAAATCCATGTTTGACCTCGAGTGAGATGAAATATACTGTATTTATGACTGTATAAGTGGATTGTGATTTTGGTTTCCTGGACAAAAATTGTGTTTTGATGTCTATTATCAAAACTGAACGTTTTTCTATTTTGTTTAGAAATACCCTTTTTTGTGAAAAAAACAAGAAGCAGATTATTTACTAGACAATGCTCAGGAACTTGCATTGGTAGATCCTTAATGCCTATAAAAATCCTCATTAATGGTTAATTTTCTTAAGTGATACTTTACAAATAGCAAATAAATAATGTAAAAAATTCTCTTTTATTTAAATATGATTCTGTTTCTGATTATTCTGAATATCTTTATAATTTGGCAGTTAAAAGTAGAAATTGTGTAAGATTTTTGAAAATATGTTTAATTTTTAGTATCTGGTTTGGCCGAGTATTTTGATATTCGGTCAAACCGAATATTCAGTAGGCCAAATAGTTTGATATTTATAGATTGTGGAGTAGTAAAAATAATTTTATTTTGGAATTATAGTTTTTCGAAAATGATTATTTATTTCTCACAAACTCAGCATTCATTAAACTGAAATGAGTAAGTTTTTTTTTTTTTTTTTTTACTTCAATAAATGCATAAAAATCATTAATCTGAAATTCGTTAAAGTTAATATATTTATAATGACAAAGCATAGGGATTATTTTTTTAACAAAATTATATTCGTTAAAGTGACATTTATTGTAATGAGATTCTACTGTATTAGATTTAAATAAAAACTATTTTAAATAACTTTATACATCTCTTTTTCTGTTTTTAAATGCTACTTATGTATAATTTTCCTTTTAATGAAAATATTCATAATGACCAATAGATAGTTACTAAATAAAATGTAACAACTCATCAGAACAGGCTACTAAAAAAATGCCATCTATTCACCAATGACTACTAACCAAAATTTCTTATTTTCAGCTTTAATGATGGCTAATAAGTAAAAAGTAACTACTGACCAGAATTGGTTACTAGAAAAATGCCATCCGTTACTAACCAAAATTTTTTATTTTCAGCTTTAATTTTCCATAATACAAACTCATTATTCCTGTTCTATTCTGCTCATTCAATATATTTCATTTGATTTTTTTTTTTAATTCTGCTAATTAGATTACTATATTTTCTTATAGAAGCTTTTCTGTTAACTATGACAGTTAGTGGATGTCATTTCTTTTTTTTATTAAAATTTCAGTGGCATTTACTGATTTAAAGCATTGTAATTATTAATCCATTCCCCGCTGATGGTTCGAAAACAAACCATTTTTTAGATAGCTTTTATCTGTATGAAAATAAATGTTTGTTTCAAGAAGAATATTTTCTTTGAAAAATAGAATAAATTCTTTTAACTAATTAAATTATTTTAGTTGTCAGACGCAATTTTTTATATTAAAAATAATGTGACAAAAGTGATAAAAGAATGTCTTTGACTCTTTTCTAAATGAATCAAGGTGGTTATACTTCTTAAGTGCTTTGAAATATTTTATAAATAGCTAAAATTTGATATCTCGTGACTTTTTGTTGTATAAGGTATTTAACTATGAGTCAAATTTTTGTTTTTCTGTTTTATATCAATATGTTATACAGTCGGACCTCGTTATCCCAACACCCGGTTTTCACGTCGCTCCGCTTATCAAGTCATTTTTAAGCATATGATTTTAATGTAAATAAACTTCGTATTTTACGTAGTTGAATAATTTTTAACTCCGGATATCGCGACCCTTTAGGAAAATTGTCCATTTTTCATAATCCATTTTATAAGCACGGAAATTAAGCGGTAAGAAATGTTTGAGCCAAACTTTTCACAGAAGTGTCTAAAATACCCATTGAGATAAATGAGAAATTTTACTACAATCCTTTATCTGAATAAACAAACCCATACATTATGAATGACCCACTTAAGCTACAGATAGACATATCCGTCTACTCGCAGTCTTTTTGTTCTGGCCAGGCGCACTTTCTTGTAGTTACATGGCGTTTTTCAACTGACTAAAACCGAAGCATTGCATTGCATTGAAACGATGAGAAATTATCTAACATCTATTTCTGAAACGATGAATATTGGTTACAATTCATTGTATAATATTGAAAAAAGAATTGTAGGAAGCACAGCTAGGGAAAAACAAACCTTAATTCATCAATATTTCATGTAGCAATAAAAAAACAAGTCATCATAAATCTAATTTTTATTCTTTTCAATTTTGTTTTTGTGTTTATTTTGTTTAATAATAATGTTTTATTGCTTAAAACTGCAATAACAGTTATGAATTTAAAATTATCTTAAATTAATTAAAATAACAGCTTTTTGTAAATATATTTTTCTCCAACTCCGGTTTCTGTGACACTCCGCTTATGACGATACTTTTTTCTGGCCATTAGAGTGTCGGTATAACGAGGTTAGACTGTATATATTATTACATAGATTTTATTAATGTTCTCAGTTGATGGTGCGTTTTGTAATTCCTGAACTAATGAAGCTTTTTTTTTTCCCCAGTTTTGTCAATAGTCTATCATAAAATATTAGTATGAAGCACAGATTTTAATAAAAAGCTAGGGCGGCAGTTAATGGGTTAAATTGATTAAATATTGCATTGAACATTTATCTTGCTTCTCTTTTTTAAAACGTAAATGATTTAAAGAACATTAATTAAATTATTTTAGTTAACTCTATTTAGACAAATCCATTAAAAAATTCCTTTATTCCTTTTATAAAGAATCTTTGCTTCTGTATCATAGTTATTACTTTTTTGTTCAACAATGAAAATTCTTGGCCAAACTTCTGATATGATGGTCAATAAAGTTTGAAATTATAAATTTATCTGATGACATGAATTTTATATTTTATTTATTTATTTATTTTAGGTGACAAAACTAAACTTCAATCTATGGTGCAAATGGCTTGGACTTTTATCAATGATAGGTATATTGCAAATCTCATTATTTTGAAAAAAAATTTTATGTATGTTGTAATGTAATCAATCATCTTGTATCAGTTCTGTTGTATTTTGTAACTCATTTATTTTGTTCCCATTATTTACTAATAATGATAATCTGGGAAAATAAATTGCAAAATCATACAAGAATATGTCTTATCCAAAGTATTTTGATTTTATTCAGTAACATTGAATTCTCCACCATTTTTCACAGTTAAAAGGTTACCAGTCCATCTAAAATGACTTTGCATATTGAAAATATAGCCTCATATTCGTTCTTGTATTGAATTAATGAGATAGCTCAGTCGACCACAAAGTCCTGTCTCACCCGGTAGACCAAAATGTCCCATCTCTCCCATCCTTTTACATAATTTTGAAGATTCTAATTCCAAAGTCACAGCCAGAGGGAGGATAAGTGACAAAGTGGTCACAGGCCTGAAAAATATGGAAATATAGTAGGGATTTTGTTGATCTGGAATTATCATCAAAATATCGGAGAAATTTAGGGAAAATCAGGAGGGGGGGGGGGGGGGGGGGGAGTTTTGATATCATAATCTGGGAAAATTTACTGCAAAATCTTACTAGAATATAACTGATCCACAGTGTTTTAGTTTTTTTTTTTTTTTTTTTTTTTTTTTTTTTTTCAGTAACATTGAATTCTCCACCCTTTTTCACAGTTAAAAGGTTGCCAGTCCATGTAGAATGACTTTCCATATTGAAAATATAGCCTCATATTCGTTCTTGTATTGAATTAATGAGGTAGTCGGTAGACCAAAATGTCCTCTCCCTGCCACCCTTCTACATAATTGTGAAGATTCTAATTCCAATGTCATAGCCAGAGGAAGGATTTATCAGGCTCCCTTCTCCCTTTACACAATCAAAAAAAAATCTTATCTGTTTTTGTAAGGAATTTTCACTATATACTTTCCCATCCAAACTAATTTGAAACAAAGCCTGTTCGGACTCAATGATTTTTCTAATTTTTAAACAATAAATTATTACAATATTGTATGGTAAAAATTGTTATTATTAAACTATGTAATATGTAATAATTAATTTCATAATAAATACAGTACTTTAGACATGATTTTTGCTGGTATAGCATATGTACTGTGTGATATCATTGGTCAGTTGCGATTGGGGAAGGGGGGATTCTGCCATTTTATCCCAGTTGAGTCAGTCATAAAGAGATCAGTCAAAGTTAATTGTACTGTGTTTATTATCAAAAACAGTTTTGTTTGTTATTATGTGTTGAGAATTTTAAAATTGTAAATAGAAAGGGCCAGTAAGTGAAAACTATTTGCATACCCTAAAAGAGAAGATTGAAGTGTTGAGAAGGTTGAACAAGGGAGAAAGCACGACAAAATTATCTATTAACTTTGGTGTTAGTAAGGCAACAACAAGTGACTGGGAAAAAAATCGTGGCGAAATTTAACAGTTTTGTGCGGGATTATCATCCGAGGCTCTTGAGCAACGCCATATGTCAATAGTTTCACATTTTGATAAAATTGACGAAGTTATTTTGTCTTTGCTTTTATCAAGAAAGGCACAAAGGAACTCATTAAAGTGGTCCTCTTATTCAGGAGAAAGCAATCCGCCTCAATAAGGTGATGAATCCAATTGTAAATTTAGTTCAAGTAATGGCTAGCTACATCGCTGGAAGAAGAGACAAGGGATTAGGCAGTTAATTTTAATTGGAGAGTTGTTATTTGCAAATCGCACCTCTGTACAAGAATATTTAACTGAATTTGCAGGCTTAATGACGTCTCAAAAGTACTCTCCTCAGGAGATATACAATTACAATGAGACAGGGTTAAATTTTAAGTTGCTGACAAATAAAAGCCTCTCTGTGAAAGCGGAATGCCGTGCACCTGGTTTGTAGCAAACTCAGATAGAACAGATAAATTACCCCTTATGATAATTGACAAATCAGAAAAAGCCAAGAACCTTTAAAAATCTTAATATGAACTTGCTTCCTGTGTTTTGCAGACATCAGAGAAAGGCATGGGATGACTGGTAATCTGTAAGATGGTTTGAAAAACAATTTGTGCCTTCTGTAAGAAAATTCAATGAAGAAAACAATTTACAACTTTGGGCATCATTACTTTTGGATGGATAATGCTTTTTTCCTTCCTTCAGGTGGCAAACTTGTTTATGGTAAATAAAAGCTATATTTTTACCTCCTGTGACTGTTTCTGTAGACTTTCTTTCACATCTGGAAGTTACTGGTAAAGCAATCCAGGGTTAAGGCCAAGAGTCCGGCATTCCTATGAGCATCCAATACACCCGAGGCTCCTGGGAGACTCGGATATGTGATATCCGAACTATGCGACGCAATTCTTGAGTAGGGTTGTTGTCGTAGAGACCATAACATCCAATAGTGCAGCGGGGCTGAGGCCGAGTGACGTGTTCTGGGCGGTGCTCGGCCTCGTACTACAGCAGGGGTCATGGTGACGTGACGCGGTTAAAAGTCCTTCGCGAGAAGGCCTGGCCCTTCAAATTTTCTGTGACTGTATGGGTTCCTCTGAACCTATGTCTTTGGATGAAGGCTCGCCAGCAAGAGATAGTTTTACCTCTAAATGTTACTCCTTTGTTATAACCAATGGACCAGGGACTCTCAAACTATGAAATGTGCTTACAAAAAAAATTATTTCTACCAAATGTAATTAAAAATGGTTTCTTTGTGTCAAACTACCCATTTGCATACATTTCACTTAGTTTGGATTTTGAATACAATGACGCAAAGAAACTATTTACATAAATCTCACAATTTTAATAGCGTGACACAAAAGATAAATCAGTTTATTGAAATAAATACATTTCAA
This sequence comes from Maratus speciosus, assembly GCA_963932465.1. Lineage (NCBI taxonomy): Eukaryota > Metazoa > Arthropoda > Arachnida > Araneae > Salticidae > Maratus > Maratus speciosus. The sequence goes on from OZ010792.1 coordinate 398,623,350, forward strand.
TGCATAGTATAGATTCAATGAAAGTGATATATTTAACAGTTAATTGGAAAATTAAAAGTATTGCTTAGATGTGAAAATATATTTTAACCAAATCAAAAATAATTTTAATTGAATTTTAAAACAAACCTTTTAAAGCCACTTCAAGGCATCACTTAAATTTTATATCATATCTTTTAAAACTCATATTTTGAATTTATGAGAAATGTAGATGATAAAGCAACAGCGAATAAAGTTTTATATAGCTTTTCATGTTGAACATAACTTTTGCATTTGTGATTATAAATAGAACAAAAATAAACTCATGAAATAAATAATACAAATATATATATTTTAAGAAATAGCATAGCATCACTCAAAATTTGGATATAATTATTTTTTAAGTTCCATATTTAAAATTTTTAGAGCATAAGATAAAGTGCTGTGTCACAAACTTTTAACCCATTAAGGGTTTTTGTATATATATCATTACTTTTTATAGGTTAATGATCAAAGGATTAAAAAAAAGATACTTGTGTGATTTGATGCAGATTTTAATTTTACTATTTTTAATACAATTTTCCTTATAGCAGTGTGTATATAAAAACAAGTGGGACTGATTGTAGATCGCACAGAGGGTTTCATTTAATATTCCTTTAAAAACACTTTATCCTTAAATTAATAAATCCAAATAGTTAACTTATAATTATTAAATCCTTACATAGATGGTGCATCAATAGTTCCAATTTTCACGGGCAGGGGGTGCACTCTTCTAAATAAACCACCTTCCGAATGAAGCCATCAAAAACCAATTTCAATGAGTCAAGCCTCATTGTGATTGGACCCATAGAATCCAAGATATGCAAGTACTTCCTGACAGTAAAAAGTGGGACTAAAATATGTAAGGCTTTCGATATCAAGTTCAATGAACCAAACCCCGTTGTCATCGGGCCCATAGAACTCGAGATACTTTGAAATGAAATTTTTAAAAATCTGAAATTATTATTCGAAAAGAGTGGTATGTATAAATCAAAATTTTAGTTGAATGTTATAGAGTGTCATTACTAAGTTAATTACAGTGTTTGAAATCCAAAAGATAGTTTAGAGGTCTGCACAGGCCGAAATTTCCAGGCCCGGTCTGACTCATAAAAAAAAATTTCGTCCCTGCCCGTAGAAAAAAAAATATTGGCCCAGTAGAAAAGTTAGAAGTTCAGCCCGGCCCGAGTGAATTGCTACAAAGCATTGATTTTTACGTCGATTTGGTTAAAAATTTGACTCTTACAAGGTGTTCTGACCAAAAATATTTATATTAGTTTTTTTTTTTTCATTTTTATATAAGTGCCGCAGGCTGCAATATTTATTTTTTTAATGAATTGCTATGTAACTGTTTCAGTTATCATTAATATTTTTAATCTATATTCCACGCATTGAATTGTTAAAAATCTGGAAAATGCTATGCAGTAAAATCTTCTAAGACTCAATTACATAAGAAAAGAAAAAAAAAAAAATGTGTTATAGACAAGTTCCCTTCTTAGCAAATGTAAATGTATTATATATTCTTTACTTACGTATTAGTATATTAATTTTGCATGGATCAACACATTTTTCAGTTTAAAACAGGATTCCGTCATAGGCAAGTTCCTTTTCACATGTTTTACTATATTTTAATTAGAGTAGAAATTTACTATTCTTTAAAAAGAATAAATGTTAATGTTTAATTGTAGAATAATGGTGATTAAAAAATTATGCATATTTTGCAAAAATCTTTGGGCCAGGCTTAATTTTACTAACCTTTGAACAGACAGGTTACGCTGAGACAATGATTTTCATACGGGCTGGCTCAAAACTAGGATTGAAAATTTTGGGCCGTGAAGACTAGAAAAGAAACCAGTCCCAGCTCTGTACAGAAAAAATAAGTTAGGCCCGATTCTTCCGGAAAAAAGTAAGGCCCGACCCGAGCCTTCAGAAAAAAGTATGGCCCGGCCCAAGTGCCGCAAATAAAAATAGGCCTGGTCCGGCCCGTGCAGATCTGTAAGATAGTTGCCAAATTAATGGAAACAGAGCACAGTTAGAGAAAAATAGCTGTAGGAAAGCACCTTCTGGCGGTAAAAAATGTAATTAAAGAATGTTAGGCTACCGATATCAATTTTAATCAATCAAACCCTGTCGTCATGGGACCCATAGAACCTGTGATACTTTGAAATGAAATTTTTTAAAAACTGATATTATTATTTGAAAAGAGTGGTATGTACTACTCATAATTTTACTTAATACAGTAGACTCCCTCAAATCCACACAGCTTGAGACCACAGGTTGTGCAGATTTTAGAATTTTGCAGATTTCTGGTCATTGTTTTGTTTACATTTTTTAAACAGTAATTTGAATATAATCATACATTCAGAATTATAATGAATGCTTGGAATATAGTAAAATAATAAAGTAATTAAGTAAAGTAATAAACTAAAATGATAAAAAGTAAGATAATTTTTCAAATGATTAAATTATTAAAAATAAATAATTAATAATGTATAATTAAATATGCATGTTACAGATGAGATACATTTTCTTTGAATTATTCAGTGAAACTTTCCACATACGGTGAAATACATTTAACACCAAACTGAGGGGACCAAAAAAATTTTTCATGTTAAATTAATTTTGCGTTAAAACATTTGTAAAAAAAGAACAAAACTCGCAAATATTTTCGACATTGTCAAATTTTACTTCGATTTCCTGTTAAACTGCTAGTAAGTTGTATCCATTAGGATAAAAAGCAAGTAAAAAAATATTGTTTTTTGGGGGGGAAAAATCATATCTTTTTTTTAAGTGCCTTTTTGAGCATTCTGAGATGTAGCTTGTTTGAACCAAATAAGCAAAGCTGTCTCTAAATCTTCGTGCTTAGCATTTCTGATACATTTTCTCTCTGGCTTAAATATACTGCACTCAAACATTAACGTAATGGGATCCCTGTTTTTTTATTATTGTTGATAAAGTAGAATTGGCAATGCCGAACTCTTTGCAGATTTCTGTATTCGTCTTTCTTTTTCATCAACTGCATTAAGCAGTTTCATCTTCATTTGAAGCGAAATGGTAGTTTGTTTTTGCACCGATTTCTCAACCATTGTGCTAATAAGACATAAGCTAATTTACAAAAAAATACGAAATTCACTTATTTTTACCCAAAATTCAGTGGTTTTAACACAAAATTCACTAATTTCAACTCTAACTAGCTCGCTCAAAAGCAAACTTTTTTTGTGTTAAACGATTTTTGTTGTATTAAATTGCATAGTATACTGTCTGGACCGCTATATCACTCCGTGTTAACAGAGTTTTCATGTTAAGTGTTTTCATGTTAAACGTATTTCACTGTAAATATACGCTATTAATTCACATCAAAATCATAAAATAAGGAAGTTTTATTTCAGGTTGAGCCAGTCTTAATAACCAAAAAAGCTTGAGTGATTAATACATAAATATATTTGGTAAAAAGACTTGATTACCAAAGATATCAACAATATCTTGAATTTTTTCAGAAATAAATTTATATTTCCTGCATGAAAAAGCATGAATTCAGTCATATTAATGAGAATTGTGTTTAAAATATGTATAGAATGTTATAAAAAAGTTTTTTAAATGTAATTTTGACCCTATATGTGAACTGAAAGTTTCATTGTTTACATCTGTGATGATGTGTGGATTTTAGGCGTTTGTGGATTTGAGGGAGTCTACTATTATAGGGTGTCATTAGTAAGTTAATTATAATGTTTGGGATCAGTTGCATTCGAATCCAAAAGATAATTGTCGAGTTATGAAAACAGAGCACATTTAGAGAAAAAGAAAATCTTGAAGGGTGGGAAGGGAGATAAGACTGCTGTTTGACAAATAATTCGTTGACCGAGTATTGCAGTAGTCTAAATTAGTTGTTTGTCAAACAGCAGTCTCATCTACCTTTCTCCCCCCCCCTTTCAAGATTTTGAACTGAAGTAATTTTTTTTTGGAAATTACAATAAAAAAAAATAGTATGCACTACTCATAAATTTACTTTAATGCTGTATAATGTGATTATTAACCCATTTGTGCCTGGCGTCCTAATTTTGGGATGCTTTCTTAAAAAAATTCCCATTACAAATGGAATTATGATATCCTTTCAAAACTTTGTAAAATATGTCCTTAGTATTTGTTTTCAATATTTATTCATAAATGACAGCGCATTTTTAAGAATAAAAAGGTGAAATAAATGTTTGTTGTAGCGAAAAGTTGGATTTTCTTGAAATAAAATGGTGCGTAAGAAAAAGTAAGATATTTCTTTTATTTTTTTTATCAATCATTTTATAAGTGGTATTATTTATAAGACGAAACATTATTTTAGAATACGTATTTTTGCATTTTTTCAGATTTCTATTTTTTGTTCGAATTTGAACCTTTATATATCGTCCCAATTTTGGGACGCTGGGCACGAATGGGTGGGGGTTTTCTCTGTTACCGTCTATGCATTAAATGTATGTTTTATGCCATTTAGATTATTATTTGGCTATAAAATTATTATTCGGATTATTATTTGGCTATTCTTTGTTATTACTATAGGGTGTGGGGGGGGTGGGGGTTGTTAGTGGTTGGGCTCAGTTCAAGAACAAGACACCCACCCCTTTCCACCCTTAGCTATTGGCTTGGTAAAAATTTATATCATACCATTATGTTTTGTACTAGTTTAGTATTTGACCTCCTGAGGTTACTAAAATACAGTATAACCTCGATTATCCGACATAATTGGGACCGAACCGACAGCAGATAATCGAAATTTCCAGATTATCGAGAATTTATCAATAATCATCTAGTTTAATATGTAAGATCGTCATCGAACTGCTATTAGGACTATTTAATCTGCTTAATAAATATCTAAATTTAAATTATGCATGAAAATAATTTTATCTGTTTAGAACACGGACGTGTACACAGGGAGGAGGGGCAAGAGTACAATTATACCGGGATCGAATCTTGCGAACTCATGCTAATTTCAATGGAATTCAGAGAAAGGGGAACCAAAATGCTTATATCTACTCGTGGTTTGGAAAGGAACACTTGCATACACAAGGAATATGAAAGTAAAAAAAGAAAAAATACGTTGGAACAAAATTCAGGATATCGACATCGGTTTACAGAGAGTTTTGTTTACACAAGGATCGGATAATCGAAGTTCTAATGTGCCATATATACTCGTGTGTAAAACAAAGAATTTTTGACAATTTTCTGCAAGTAAATTGGGGGGTGGGGGGGGGGGGGGGTAGACTTATACGCGAGTCAATTACAAAAGCCGAAAAGAAGGAAAAAAAGAAAAAACTTCGAATACTGCAAAAGTCTGCTTTTTTATGTGTATAAATAATAAAATAATATTGAGTTGATACAAATAATAATAATTTTATTATTAAAAAAATTTCAATGATTTGTTTTTGTTTACTTACTAATTTTTCGCATTAGTAAGTGAACTCTTCAGTTTGATTTTGTGCGAAATTGAAGTAAAAAGTTAAGGGGTCGGCATGCGTGAGTTTTTGATTTTTTGCAGAATTTGCGTTCAAAAGTTAATGGGTCGGCGTATATGCAAGTATATACGGTATATATACTCCATTTGTAGTTATTGATTATTATAAATTGTTACTATGCCAATAGCTAATGGTGAGGAGGAAGGGGGTCTTGTTCTTGAGCCGACCCCAGCCCTAGCCCCTCCCCCCCCCCCTTATAGTAATAATAAAGAAATTTTTATAGTCAAATAATAACCCAAATGATATATAATCTTTTTGAACCATATTAAATGGCATAAAACATAGATATAATGCTTAGACAGTAACGGAGAAAACCCCTACCCTTTCGTGCCTAGCGTCCCAAAATTGGGATGTTTATATTTTTATACATTAAATTAAAAAAAAATTCAAAGAAAATTTTTTTATTATTTTTTACGTTCATTTTACACCATTTACTATAATTAAGCCCAATATTGAGTTGAAAAAAAAATTCAGGCACTAATGGGTTAAGTTAATTATTACGTTTGAAGATGGCGACACCACAAATTCTGCTATGGTTATCACATAAACAAACTACCATATTTTCAAGCATATGAGCCACGGTATGACTCTTATGCCAAGGTGGCGAGTATGGTGATTTTTTTCTGTTTATAGCAATGTCGCATGGCAGCCTTTTTTTTGGGGGGGGGGGGGGAGCAGGTTCATACTGGTATATTATGATGTCATTTTTTCCCCTTTAATCAACAGTTACATGCTCTTGAATTGGTAGCAAAACATTAGAAAATGTCTCTCAACTGCAAATGTTCATGAAATGTTATTTGTTTATTTTTAAGCAATCAGTCAGGTGAACAATGTTGGTCTCACTGGTTTTCAAGTTAAAAATGATTACATTTTCCTTGCATTCGTCAATAATTAGTTCACCCTCCGGATACTGGAATGTACAGCAGTCGCAACCTTTTCCTCTGATGGCCCCCTTTCCTTACACTTGCAAAGCAAAACTGATCACAGGGTGCTAACTTTGTGAAACTACTGGTCATGAGGAAGGAAATCCCGGTCCCGGCATAGAACTCTAGTTGATTGGATCTCTGAATACAGAGTAAAATCACTGGAGAACAAGATTTATCTTTATTTTTTCAGTACCAGACTCTTTTTAAACCTGGCCCCTAAAATAGAAGTCCATACCCGACTCGACCAGGCAAAATAAATTCAAACTTTGAAACGAGCCAGGCCAGCAGAACTAGGACATTTTTTTTAATGAGCCGGGCCATGCGATAAACAAAATAAACGGGCCTGGCTAATAAAAAATTTCAGTGGGCCGACCTCCGTGAAAACATTTAAAAGAAGCCGATAAAATATGAACAATTATCAACACATATGACTTTTACAAGAATAAGTATAAATGTGCTGATGCTAGCTTGACAAGTTTAAGTGCTATTTCACTCACGCAAAAACACCATCTTGATAATATTAATCCCAAGAAAGATTTTTTTTTTTAATATGTCGTTCACATTTCATTATTTTTAAATGATCTTTCTTTGCATTGGATAGCTAAGGTCGATGTCTACAAAGAGCCTTTTTTTAATTTTTCGATCTTGTTTAGAGGTTTTTTTTTCTAGAATACTTTCACTTTCGAAACTGTTTCGGAAAATCAAAGTATACTACTGAAAACATCTGTAAACAAAATTGAAAAAGTAAAAAAAAAGGTTTTTCTTTTAGAGATCAACCTTAGCTATACAATGCAAAAAAGTTATTTAAGCATATGGAAATGCGAACGATAAATGTGTATTAAAAAAAATTCTTCCATAGGATTAACATTAGCGAGCAGGTGTTTTTGCTTGAGTGAAGTAGCCCAACCCATAGGGGAAAAAATTCAGCCCAACCCGTACAAAAAAATAACAAATAATAATGGCCCAGCATAAAAGCTAAAAGTTCGCCCTGACCCGGAAAACTGTTAAAATCTCGACCTGGCCCAGCTGAATTTCTACAAAACATTGATTTTTACGTTGATATGGTTAAATATTGTTTCATACGAAGAGTTCTGAACTAAAATACTTATTTTATTCTTTTATTTTTCATGGATTTTCTTCTTTCCGTAATAACTTTATGACGGGCTTAACTTATGACATATATCTTCATAATAATTCAGATCATCATAATAACTTATGATGAAAAGGAAAGTGTAAATTCTGAGCAACAAATATTTTTAAAACTTACAAAGTTATTTTTATAAATCTGCCACAAACAGAATCAATGAAACAGTTCAGTAATATTTTGCTTGCTTACAGTTCAACATTTGCATACATTAAATCTAATATGTCTTTCGAACAATGGAATCCCCCCCCCCCCCCAGCGCTTTTAAAAGAGATAACAAAAGAAAAACTGGAATGTTGCTAGTTATGCTAAAATGGTTTCGGCAGTGTCTCTCTATGATATTCCTTTATATTGTAAATATATTTTTGGGGGCACTCAAGTGAAAATATTTATGTATAGATTAAAAATATTATGATATTTTTTTTTACAATTAATTAATAACTAGTTCTTTTTTTGTGCCATTTAAGTGAAAATATTTTATATACTGTACAGTCTCTAAAATCCAGATATCTTAAATCTGGAAACCTCAAATCCGGACCACATAAATGTCAATAAAATTTTTCATATTTATTTAGTTATCTTATTTTATCGATAGATGGCCGCACCAAACAAATTCCTTAAATTTTTGCCATTCTAGTTTATATTCTGCATTTTGCCGAACGTGTATGAATATAGTAAACATTTGTCATGCATTTTCGGTGAAATTTCCCTAGAATGGCGAAAAAATATAATTGGATTTTTCATGCGGATTATATAAAAAATAAGAGTTTTCCTGGAAATAAATTAAGTCTTATTCGCATCATTTAAAATAGATTCATATTATATATTAATTTTAATGAAATCGCCCAGGCCGTTTTCGAGAAATAGAAATTAAGAATTTGCACCATTCGATTTACTTTAAAAATGGGTATCAAGATCTCTAAATATATTGCACATAGAAATGTAAAAATTTCAGAATAGGATTAGACTGCAGATATAAGACTGTTTTTAAAAAATCAGAATGGTATGAGCTATATTTGCTGAGTTATGAAAAGGCGACTTTTCGTGTTTCCTTTGATCTCGAATTAGGTGTATATATGAGTTCTGCCATTCTATGATTTACAATACGATTTTAGGCTTAAGGCTGCGTCACTCTGGAATACTATCGTCTTCCATGATTATTAAATATGTCTATGTTAAACGTGTCTCACTTTAAAAATGTTGAAATGGAAAATAAAATTGATATTTCGAATTAATAGTCAGTTTTACCCATTATAATTTAATACATTTATTCGATGTATATATATGTATATATATCCAGTTTTAAATTATTACTCAGTTTCATTCATTATTTTTAATTATTATTCAATACTTTTAATTTCATTAATTTATTTATATTTTTAAATATTTCTAATGCATAAGATATAAATAAATACATTTTAACATCAACAAATTCTTCGATGAATGTATTTTAAGTTATCATTCAAGTTTACTCATTATTATCAAATACTCTTTATTTGATATTTTGTTTTATTATAAGTAACTGTATGTTTTTTTCTGTTATTTTAAAAAATATTTTTAACATTTAACAACAGTTTAGAAATGTATATTTTAAAGTATAGCTCTATTGTACTTATTATTATTCAATACTTTTTATTTGATGGATATTTTATGATTGATTATGTATTTACATGTAATTTTTTAATTTTCAAAATCATTTTAAATTAAATTAAGCATTTTCAAACTATTTTTATGTATGTCTGTATATTAAGTATTAAAATGTAGCATGCACAAATTGCTTGCAAGTTTCATTTAATTATTTTATTTTGAATAAATCAGCTTTATTAAAACACTTATTTTGCTTAAGGAATGTGTTACAAATAGAAATAAAACTATTATATTTTTTTTTTAACAAAATTATTCTTTATTTGAGCAAAATGTTTCATATGTATATGAAAGGCACGTAAGTATTTTGTGATCATATTATATTATTTTTTAACCTAAAAAAGTGCTTAAAATATGCATTATATATACTTAAAAAGTCATTTTTATACTAAAATAGCTCAATTTTTTACGTGAGTATATATAATAACAACTTATTCCATGCATGTGTATCTCAAAAGGTTATATGGGGAAAATGAATCTTTTATAATTTTTTAAAGAACACTTTACAAGAGTTAGGCTTAGCTTCGTAAAATCCTTCAACCCAGAAGGTGAAATTAAATTTTCCCGCTCTGTCCTCAGATGTGCACGCCGTCGCGAACAGGTTAAGGGGGCAACTGCCCCCCTAGCCTTCCCTAATGGCATTCCCGTTTGCAAAGAGCTGCACATATGTATTCGCATAAAATTGGGTAAATCTAGAAGATATTAAAATTAATATATTGATTAAATTCATTATTTTTTAATTTTATTACTTTCTTAATCATTTTATGTGGTTTATAACAACTTAATCAAATATTCATTATTGAATTTGTTCTCCATTTTTAACTACATTGTTAATTAATTATTGATAAATGCTTATTGATTATTGGTTGCCGTAAAGTAATAAAATGTAAAAGTTTTATTATTTGTTTTGTTTTTAACTTATATACACACACACACACACACACACATATATATATGTATATATATATGTGTGTGTGTGTTTGTTTGTTGAAAATGTGCTTCTATATGTGTATAATTAATATTTATATTTATTTATACTGTTTTGGGGGGTTTTTTAGACAATTTTGTTTTCTGCCAAAACTAGGAAGATTACCGAAATTCGGTTTTGGTCTTAAAAACCTGTTTCAGACTAACACTACTTTTCATTACATTTTGCTAAGCTTTTGAAGCTTTATTACCTATGCAAGTAGAAAGTTTAAAATGTATAAACATATTTCTTTTTGTCTAAATGCTGCTTGTTTTTAATTAATAAATACATTTATTTTTGTAGCCTATGTACCACTTTGTGTCTTCAGTGGGAACCTGAAGTAATTGCCATTGCTCTCATGTATTTAGCAGGAAAGTTAAGTAAATTTGAAGTTGTTGACTGGAATGGTCGCATGCCAAAGCACAAGCATTGGTGGGATATGTTTGTAGAAGGCATGTCTATAGAGTTGCTTGAAGGTGAGTATAAGATACTAAACAGTATATGTTTTACAGTTGTCGAAATGGAAATTTTGTGTATTGAAACTAAAGAACTTTTTTAATGGCTGTAAATTTATGAAAATGCTCTTTTCTATTTTTCTTGCTAGACATTTGTCACCAAGTTCTTGACCTATATTCTATGCCAATACCCAAAAGTCCTCAAGCTTCACCACCAGCGACTCCACCAACTAAATCTACCAGAAAAACATCTCAACCTGTAAGTGAAATTGTGTTTTACATATTTTGATCATTGTAACTTTTAGTAATACCAAATTCTGAATATTTCAAACATTTTTGTTTGTTATGAGATGACTCATAATTATAACACATAACTATAACATGCTTCTTTCGGGAACAAACCTATGTCAAAAGTAACCATACATAGCTACTTAAATATACAGTGTGACTTCAGAAATCCGGCATCGAAATAATATTTTTCCTTCCTTTTTCTTTAACGCTTTCAAGTTATGGGAAAATAAAAATAGCAATTCTTTACAAATTAAAAACTTCAAAATCGAAAAAAGCAATATTTTATTTTTTTTTTTTCTGATCAAATTTTCTGTGAGCCGCACCGTTGCTTAGCAAAGGGAGGGGGGCAACTTTGGCAAATGCATGGTCGAAACGAGTTTTCGATAACGGCAACATCAATGATGAGAAACAAATTTCAAGCTTTCACAATTTCATGTGAAAAGGCCACAATTTCTGAGCTGATTGAACATGCAAAATCTGAAAATGCATTAAGTGTCGAAAAAAAGGAATATAGATTGGCTATGCATTGACGAAAATGTAGCAACACCGAACAATTTAACGGACAGCGTGATCGCTGACACTGTGCTAAATAGAACCGCCAATAATGCTAGTAGCAGCTCAGAAGATGAGGATGAACAACCGGCAGAATAAAAGGTGTCACTAGAAAAATGCATAAATTTGACTGGATAATTAATATATGCTTTAAAGAAATAGGACTGTATTTCTGAAATAGACATGCTTCATTTGTATAAAATACAAAAAAAATGTTAAAGAATGGCCAAAAAAATTGAAGGAAACAAAGTCTACACCGATGTTTCTGAAATTACGAAAGAAGAAATAATTTCACTCTTTATTAGATTTTTTTTTTCTGTAGCATAGAAAATATCAATTAAATTAAGATTTTTTAATATTTAATTTTCTCTTTTTCTTACATAATTAACACTTAATAATGAATTAAATTATGGCTAAAAGCACCATAAAGAATATAGTACTCCTTTTGATATTCCTTCAAAAATCTGCCATAGTCTCGGTCCCGATGATGCTGAATTTTTGAAGTTATACTGTCTGTGCTAATAAAAGAAAGTTTCGCTTTGTGTGTATGTGTGTCCGTCTGTCTGCCTGCAATGACTAACGAAATCTGCCTCACATACAAAGCTGAAAATTTGGGTGAGGGTAGTCTAAGACCTCTCCTGATGCATTTGAAATTCAGAATTTTCAATTTTTTTTAAATTAGTAGAGATATTAATTAAAAATCGCAACTAATTCTCATGTAAAATATGCTTTTTTATCTTCGGTTGCTATCAGTTGGTTGATTTCCTAAAATTTTCGCAGAAGTAATTAAATAAATCACAGTACAATGCAATTCAATCGTTTGATGTTTCAAAAGTTACTTTTTTCTAATCAAACATCAATATTTTAGCACGAAAATTATACACATGATTCCAAAGCATTATATTTATTACTCATGAAAATTTCGAATAATTTAGGTGACAAAATATATATTTTTTAAATGTTAAATAAAAAATTAGAACACGTATTACTGGCACTTTTATTACTAGAAATTGGCATTAGTCATTCCACTGTTATGTATCGCTTTGCGACGACTACTGTGAAAATTTTAATTTTTCTACAGCATTTATTGTATTATTTTCTTAATTTAAATGTTTTTATCGTAGAGTCTGTTATAAGTTATCAGCACGATATTCTTTAAGTTTTAAAGAAAACCTTTGTTTTTAATAGTATAGTTTCTAATAAATTTTTCATATTTTAACCAGGGTTTTTGTATATTTTTTACATTAGTTTTTAAAAGGAATGGGGTTGGGGTCTGATATTTAAGCTTTCTATGAAACTATTGTTTAGAACACTTCAGAACACATGCACGATAGCAATTTAAATGGTGATATTACCACTATTTCTGATTAGTACTAGGTTGAGCAAAAAGTTCTGAGAAATTTGTGAAAGTTGCTTTCTTATGCACAAATTAACAACAAAAGCAACAAGGACTATTCTTCAAAGCAAAGACCATCATAGCCTACGAATTTTCTGCCATCGTTCTGCCAGATTCCGGAATTGTTGGAAGTACGTTTGTCGCTGCACCTTCACCCTCATTAATGTCATCGACAGCTTTCAGAATCATTAGACCTTTTCCCCAATAATGCCGAATCAATGCACGCAAATCATGCTGATTAGTAGGCATTTTGTTTGGAGCCGAAATTCCTGAACTCCTATAGATATACATAACACTAGTACTCCTATATACAATACAAATTCAAGTAACTATTAAATTAGAAATTTCCCAGAACTTTTTGCTCAACCTAATAATTTCAGCAAATTTCTTAAATTGGGTTCCTGGCTCAGGTACCAATCCAAATTTTTTACCAAGGACTCTAGCTAGTCTTATCTTACCCCCCTTCATCGATTTTCTTAACTGAGCAATCTGAGCAACCTTAATAACTGCTATTACTCATATTTCTTTTAAACTGATTCCAAATTACATCAATATCTTAATTATCACCTCTCCCAGTCTTAAAGTTAATTTTGGAGTAGTGGTTACCACTATTTCTGAATAGTAATTTCAGCAAATTTCTTAAATTAGATTCCTAGCTCAGGTACCAGTCCAAATTTTTTACCAAGGACTCCAGTAGCTAGTCTTATCTTACCCTCCTCCACCGATTTTCTTAACTGAGCCCTACCGTAATAACTGCTATTACCCATATTTCTTTGAAACTAATTCCAAATTACATTGATATCTTAATTATCACCTCTCCCAGTCTTAAAGTTAATTTAGGAGTAGTGGTTACCACTATTTCTGAATAGTAATTTCAGCAAATTTCTTAAATTAGGTTCCTAGCTCAGGTACCAGTCCAAATTTTTGACCAAGGATTCCAATAGCCTTAATTGGTCATTTGTCGAAGAGCACTTGCATCTTCCTTCCTCCTCTATCACCTTCATTTGTTTTGTTTTTCTTGACTCATCCCTATCTTAATAACTCAACTTTTGTTACTCATATCTCTTCATAGCTATTTCCAAATTACATTAATGTCTCAATTATCACCTCTCACAGTCTTAAAGTTAATTTAGGAGGAGTGGTTACTACTATTTCCGAATATTAATTTCAGCAAATTCTTAAATTAAGCTCCAAGTTAAGGTACCAGTCCAAATTTCTGACCAAGGGCTCCAAATTAATCATTTGTCAAAAAGCACTTGCACTCTCTCCTCCCCCTCTTCATTTGTGCTCCAGGGGATTTTCTATTTGAGTCCCCACTCCCTCAATTAATGTATCTCCAGATAGATTGAATAGCGATGTTTTATTGGAATAGAGGTTTGTATAGAACAAAGTGTGCCCCCAGGCAGTGGAATGTGAAACTAAGATTTTTATCATAGGTATATTTAAGGTTATTATCACGAGCCCAGGCAGTGCCGGGCAGGTCAGCTAGTATATTTATAAGGAAATTTTATGGGGGGAGGGGGGGGGTAGCGTTTCAGAAAAAGAAAATAATTTTGGCTAATTTGCACTTTATTTATTTAATAAATTTTCAGAAGATTGTGCTATTTCTTAAAAATCAGTAAAGTTCTGAAAAAAAATAGCTTTGTCATTAACAATTAAAAATATTAATCACTTTTGTGTTATGAAGGCTGATTCTTATTGGTCTTGGTATGTGGCTGTTCTTTAAAAGTTTATGAAGTTATATGGTTGGATCTCAATTTATTTTTCATTGTTTTCTAAGCAACTGAATAACTTCCTTGAAGAAAACTTCTGAAACAGACTGAAAGAATTAATTATTTTAATGGGTAACAATACTATACTTGATAAATAAAAGGAAATGAGAGAGAGAGAAAGGTAGAAAAATTAATCTTGTTAGAGAGTGTTAGTAGTAGGGATGCACCGAATATTCGATATCTATTCGGTATTCGGCCATGTTACTGAATATTTGGTTTGGCCGAATATCAAACTATTCGGTATACCGAATATTCGGTTTGGCCGAATAGCAAACTATTCAGCCTGCCGAATATCGAAATATTCGGCCAACCGAATATTTAAAAAAGACTTTTAAAACATATTTTTAAAAACCTTATACCACTTATACGTTTAACAGTCAACTTATAAAGATATTCAGAATAATTAGAAACAGAATCATATATTTAAATAAACGAGAATGTTTTTACATTATTTATTTGCTGTTTGTTAAGTATTATTTAAGAAAATTAACCAATCACGAGGATTTTCATAGGAATTAATTATGTACAAATGCGAGTTCCTGAACATTGTCTAGTAAATAATCTGTTTCTTGCTAAGATTTTAAGAACAACACTTACAGTCTCTGAAAATGATCACCCACTCCAGATACCAATCTAGGATATATTTAAAAACTCCCTTGCTTAATCAAAGGGAGTAGAACAGTTATTCTCCTGAGTTGCCACCCTATAAAATTTGAATAGATTGTATTATTTATTTACTTTTACTTTAGTCTCTTCCTGACAAACAAATAATACATGATCCTGTACAATTTTTTCACAATTTCTCTTTGATTTTAAAATGTTTGTTTTAGAATTTAAGAAAATTTTATTCATTTGTTTTAATTCACAGAAGAAGCCATGAAATTAAAAATTTTATTAATTAAAAAAGTTTTATAACTATCCTCTTAAATAACTCAAAGCAGATTTTTTTTCAGCATAAAGTTTACTTGAAAAAAGCTCTTGATTATCAAAATGGAAGTTTCTGTTTTAAATATTATGCAAAACTGTTTTAAAATTTAACATTTTAATGCCTTTAAACTTTGAAATATAAAATTATTCAACAAGCCGAATATTCAGTATTCGGCCTAGCAGTTACTATTCGGCTAACCGAATATTCGGCTAACCGAATATTCGGTATTCAGTTCGCCTGTAGGGCCGAATATTCGGCATTCGGCCAAAATCACTATTCGGTGCATCCCTAGTTAATAGACTGTACTCAGGCAATAAAGTAGAAAAATTACAAAATTATGATTATTTTGATAAGTAATAAATTATTTTAAAGGATAAAAATACACTTGATAATTAAAAGGAAATGAGAGCGGAAAAGGTAAAAAAAATTAATCTTGTTAGGGAGAGTTAGTAGAAACTGTGCTCTAAAAATTACAAAATGATGATTATTTTGCTAAGTAATAAATTATTTTAAAGGGTAACAATACACTTGATAATTAAAAGGAAGTGAGAGGGAGAGATTGAGAGAAAGATTAATCTTGTTAGGGAGAGTTAGTAGAAACTGTGCTGCTCAAATAATAAAGTAGAAAAATTGCAAAATTATGATTATTTTAGTAAATGCTGATATGAAGTTTTTATGTACTATCATGTGTTCTGCACATCCTTTTACTAGGTTGGCTCTCTCTTCATAAGTGAATAAATGCATTTTTTTTTTTTTTTTTTTTTTTTTTTTTTTTCTCCTGAAGTAGCACCTATTCTTTATAGGTTTTGTTTTAATCTTTCTGTGGCAGTGTTTTGCTGTTTCTGATTTTTGGTGATTGGCTGTGTAGTTTTTCTTCTTTTATACCATTTGGCTTCAAGATCAAAATAAAGTCCATTGATAGCATCTTATATTGAATCTATTTCATAGTTGAACTTATTATTTTTTTTAAATATAATTTATTTTGTTGCACTGTCATTTTTACCATCAACCGCCACTGTGTTTAATCTACCTGCATAGTAAAAATAGTTATCACATTGAGTTAAGGAAGGTTTTATTTCTGATCTGCCTTTCAAAAAGAAAAATTAAACATCTGATTTATCTCAGGAACATATGAGTAAAAATATTGTTTTGATTTATTTTTGCATAATGCTATAATTATATTAAATGAAAGAGTAGTTGTTAATGATTATCTGTTTTCTTTTTTGTATCAGTAAAACGGCGCAGATAGTATTTTGTATTGTTTGGTTCTAAAAGATTTTTTAATCAAAAAGTCTGAAAAAAAATTGTAGGTAGTCTGTTAATTTATTCAGATAAACACATGTCTTCCATATATCTATAAATTTTTGTGACTTTTATTTTTCAGCCATCTCCTGTTGAAACTACTACATCACCAGCTCAAATAAAACCCAAAGATCCTCCTGTTGGTCAACCAATTCCTAGACTCGAACCTGGAGAATTGAAACGTAAAACCTCTCAAACAGATAATAAAGATTCAGTTCCTGATGTTGTTAAAATCCCTCGCATAACAGAAGGCAAAGCTATTCCTACTATATCTAGCCATTCTCCCAAGAAAGGTCCTAGCAGTTTAGGATCTGATACCCAGCCATCATCACCATCTTCTCCTATTGAAGATACTGTTAAAACTGTCAAGGATGTCTCACGAATAACTTCTGATCCTGTTTACAAATCTGGATTGGCATCATCTAATCCACCAAGTTTTGCCCCAAATCCTCCTTTCATCCATACTGATAGTACTGCCCCTAAGTTAAACCAACATGTACCACAGGTGTCTGCTTCCTCTTTTTCTGTTACTGTTCCACCTCCTTCTGCAACTTACTCGCAATCAACACCTCAATTTTTTTCAGAAAATCAATCCTTTCCTAATATTCAGCAGCCACCCCCTCAGATATTTCCTCAGCGTCCGCCTGTTTCATTTCAACATCCTCCTCCTGGACCGCCTACAACACATCCCCCTCCCCCTCCTGGATTACACCCTCCATCACTTCCTCACCAATATCCTCCTGGCCTCCCTCCATCTGGGATGCCTCCATTTAATTCTCAGTTTCCACCCCCAAGGCATCCTCCCCCTAGCTTGCTTGGCAATCCACCCCCACACCCTGTACCAGGAATGACCCAACATCATCATCATCCTCCTACTTCACTTCCTCAAGGAGCTCCTCCCATGCCTAATTTAATTCGTAATGTTCCTCCTCCACCTGGTGTCCTCACACCCCCTGGAGTCCGTCATGTGGCCCCTGATAATATGTATAGATGTAGTTCTGACATGTATTCCAATGACCAGAGAAATAGGCCACCAAAAGACAAAATGACCCAAAATCCTGTCAATAGACCTCATTTTGAAGGTAATTTTCGTGGTCGGAGAGATTCTGATTTTGATGCACCTTTTCCAAGGGATACTAGTTATCGACGACCTCCAGCTCCTAACAAATTTAATCAGGACTTTATTAGACCTCCACATCCAAACAGACGTTTCCCAATGGATCATCAAAAGCATGAACGTGGACCACATCCTTCCAGAAACAGCAATCAGCAGCAAACAGGACCAACAGGAATACCACCTGTGAGAATAACAGGGAGGTACTGAAAAGTTTTTATTTTATATTTTTCTAAAAGAAAAAGTTATGCTGTAATAAATTAATATTGCAGTGTGCTTTTAAGAAATGAAAGTTTTCGTAGAATTAATTTTGCATTGGAAACTTATTTGTAAATATCATAAATGTGAATTCATGTACATATGTATTTAAAAGTTCAAATGCACATTTGGAAAAAAAAATGTGTTGCTTTTTAGTGTTGTTAGTTTTCCTTTTTTGTATATCTATTTATTTAATTTTTTTTTAATATAGATATTAATGATGTGGGAACATTGAGTTACAGAATTAATGTTATACTTTGATATATTTTCATTATAAAATTTAAAACTTGTTAATTACTGTAGCATAAATAATGTTCATTAAATGAATATTTTTATTAATCTGTAATATGCATTATGAAATCTAAAAGAGTGGGTGTAATAACAGTTAATAATTTTATATGTTTGTCTTTTATGAACAACTAAATTTAAGAAAAGTATGGGATAAGATAATTTATCTTTAAATTTTGCTAAAATTAATTTATAGTGAAATTTATAAACAAAATCCTTTAATATATTCTATAATTAATGAAGTATATATATATAATTGGAAATTGGCATCCCCACCCCCATTCTTTAAAGTGTTTTTAAATAAATATTTCAGGTAAGTTATTTTTCTCGAGAACTGTTTTTTATACTTTGATAATTTGTTTTGTACATACAATCAAATTTTGATGTATGATTATTATTACTTTTTTCTTTTACTGTTGTATTTTATTTCTAAAATGGTGTGACGTTTCTGCACTATCCGTTGTCTAAATACATTTTATGTGAATTGTTTTTAAAAATTTTGTTTTATATAGTTTTTTCTTGAATTTTTTAATTTAGTTTTATATTTAACCATGCTCATAAGTACACAAAACTTTTTTTTAAGGGTGGAAAGTCTCATCTCTCTTACTAAATTATTTGCGAACTGTGTTATGCATAGAAGTGTATTGCGTAGAAAAATGATAATTTTACTATATAAAATTTCTTATATTTTTAAAAAGTACTATTAGGATTGCAGAAAATTACCAGATTTTTATGGTAAATGGAAAATAAAAATATGAGCCCCTAAAAAACCTGTCTACGTAATGAGTGTATAACTTTTATGAGAATTTTAACGTGACATTTTATGTTTTTTATTTAAAAAATCTTGTTTTTGTATATAATTAAAAACTTCAAATTTATGAAAATTTCTAATATATTAAGTTTCAAATAATTAAATGCTAACGAAGTATCATTACTTTGTATTCAGGGCTTTTTAATCTTTTTTTTCCATAATTGATTGTTACATTCATAGAATCAGTATTCATCTAAAAATACATTTATTTATACTATTTTTATGTTAAATAAATTAAAAATAACTTTTTTATGTAATGTATATTTTTATGTAAATTGTCTAGTTTTACATAATTTTTTTTTTCATTTTTTCTAAATCCTTAAAAAAAAATTGTAAATTTTTTTGTACCTTAAAAACATAATTTTTAGTATGATAATTTCACGGTATATTTGTCTAATTAAACTTAAGGATGTTTTATTGTGCTAGAGAATTTTTTTCCCTTTCTTTCTTCTTTATTTAATAGTTATTTTTTTAGAGAAGTAAAAAGATGAATATTGTACTGTATAAGCAATCAGCTATTAATCGAGATGACCTTCATGTGCAATAAATGTTTAACAAATGAATAGCTATCTTATACAATCAAATATGGTTAAGGTGAGGTAATACAATGTAAAAAAATATTAGTTAAAATCAGGGTTCTGGCTGGCTTTTGACCAACATTAGCGATTTGGCGAATAAGAAATAAAAAACAGTAGCCAAATGCAAAAATTATTAGCAAAATAGATTCAGCGTGAAACACTGGAAGATCTACCTTTAACCCCTTATTGTATCCCTTTTTTTTTAATGTGTTCTAAAATAACCTAATGTTTTGAAATTACTTATAAAATAGAAATTTGAGTATCCGCTACAGAAACTATTAAAAATAAGTACATTATAAATGTCTCCTAAATTTTTAAATGTTTCAGCTATTCTTTTAGCACACTAAATAAAATTTAAAAACAGCTATTTTTGATTTACCGTTGTGAAATATACACTAAAAATTGCTATGAGATTTTGACTTTTACTGAAACTGATAAAAAAAATTGACGGCCAATGATACTTTATAACTAATAAATAGTATTGTAAATGGCTAATTTCAGCACAGCATTCCTTCAAAACTTTTCTCAATTTGGCACTTAAGGCAAGTAATTATGTTTGTGTTTTTACCAGCGCGACGACGCTGGTGCATAGATAGTGATTAACGACAATAGAGAAATACCTATTGCAGTATCTCTATAAATAGAGCAATGCAAATAGCACGGTGCAATTGAATATGTAAAGTGACATCAATCGTTCAGAAACGTGGATAAGAATCTCGACTGTATTAGCACACACACAAACAGAACAAAAATTGAGCATTTGCAATTTGGCAAGTCTGATTGTTCGTTTATTCGCCAAGTGAAGCATTTTGTTGCAGTTTTTGCGCGATGGTGAGTGGCATCTAGAACCCTGGTTAAAATGAAATATGTATGATCTTTACATCTAATTGTTGATAATTTGTCTTGATTGATCTTTTGTTTACAAAATTTCTGTAGGGTTTGGAAATGGGCTTTTAAAAATTAAAAACATTACTAAACCTTTTTCTTTATGTGTGTATTATATTTTGATTGCGTAACTTTTTCTCTTTTATAGATAAGTAAACTACTTTCTTTATTTATTTTTTTTAATTGAAAAAGTTCTTGTGAAGTAACTTGATTCTGTTTCAATTTAATTTCAATTTTTTTAATTTAACAATTATATTTTGTTTTTAATGCAATTAAGAAGGAAACTAAATGCATTGTACTATTTAATGGTTTAGTTACATCTGTCTGTCTTTATGTTTCAGTTTAAAGTAGATTTTTTAGAATATGTTTATTTATGTTGGATTGATCTAAAGGAAAAGTGTGTAAGCACTCATCTGTCATTGACAGATGTAAGTAAATTTATAATTTAGTTGCTCAAGAGCATTATTATAATATGACCACTAACTAAGGATTTATTCTTATCAACTAGGTATATTTCATTATTAATTTGTCACTCTAATGTATTTACATTAGAAGCTACAAGCTTCTAACTTTTACTTTAAATTTCATTATTATCAATGCTTTTCAACTGTGCTCTATTTATATAGCTTTATCTCTCTCTTTCTTAATGGAGAAATAAAAGTTTAAACTAAAGTTTCACTGGGAAGCACATTTTAAATATTTGCTACATGTGACGATCTTTATGGATATCCTTTGTTGCAATTACTAGTCAGTTTTTTTTTTTTCCCCTTTAAAGATTCTTTTAACACACATGGCGTGAAATTATTTGCTGCATATTAATATAAACTGTGATTAAAAAAACTGCAATAAAACACTGTGTATTTTTTGCATGTTTTACTTACTGATGTATTTTTAGTCAACTTTAAATTTCAACTTCAGATACACATAATCTTATTTATATTATTAAAAGTGAAATGCAGATTTAATTTTTCATGGTTGAACTTTCATGTCTATCAAATTTGACATTTTTAGTTTTATGCACTGAGCAAAATTAATTTTATAGCCATCTCTAATATAACAATTATATATTTATTTTCAACATATGATATAAATATGATTGTTTTATATTTTTGATGACTTTTGATCATTTATGATTTTTGAAATATTTTTCTCATGTTAATATGTAATTTTAACGTAACATAGACATTTTAACAGAAATTCTGGAAATGTCAAGCTGAAATTCTCTTCTGTTTTTAGTTGAAAGGTAGTGAAAATCAATTAAATACTAAAATGTTTAGGTAAATTTAAGTAATTGGTGACAATTCGCTTACAATGTATTTAAGGAGCTCACTTTTAATGATTTTGCATAATCATCTCTTTGGCAAAATGAAATCTCTTTGCCAGATTAATATTTTACATTCAAGCATGCTTTAGTATTCGGATGTATTTCTGAAACCCTACAAAAGCACATAAAATTTTAGACTTTCATGAATGAATAACTAAGATTTAAATTACATAGATTATTTCTGATTTTAATATCCCTTTTTTTCAGCACATACAAAATGCACAACGATGAATGGGGTATCATTCAAAGGTCTTTGAATAGGCTTTTGACATAGTAACATTTTTTTAAAACACATTCTTTGATTAAACATTAAGGATAAAATGTATTGGTATTCTTTACCTAAATGAAATGAAATTTTTTCTCAAATCAATGTTACCTTCTGAATAATCTCAAAGATTGTAATGCAAAAGACTCGCACGGGATCCATTAGCAAAAGTTAAATTGTTTCTAAAAAAATATTGATAAATGTTACAAACTAATAAACTACAGAAAGAAAATTCTTATTTCATAAAAATGTTAATGTGATAATTAAAAGAAAAAAAATATATATTTAAAGAAAATCTTAGTGTCTTGTAAAAAAAATTTAAATAGTAAAATATTTTTATTATCAGTTTTCTAAGACTATGGACTATATTTTCCAATATTGAGAATATTCCTTGAACTTTTGAAACATTTTTATTTTATTAAAATGGTGTGTAATTAATATATTTTTCTTATGGAGAAAAAGGGGCGTAAATTGTTAGTTCTCTAAAAACATTACTCTGTTCATGTGTATGTTGTATCAGAATTCATATTGTTATTTATGCCTATTCTTATCCATTCATTAGTAAATTTGTAAAACAAAAACTTTTGTGATTGTGTATGTTTCTGAATTTAGACATATATATTCAATTATGATCAATATTAACAATCTAGTAAGCTGCATAATTTGTAATAATTTCATAAACATAATTTGGGAGTATATTTACAAAGAAATAAAAAATATCAGTAAATTGAAGTTGATAATTAAAGACTACATTTTTTTTTTCCCCTTGCTCCAATACATGGTATGAATCCCAATTTTTAAATTAGAGTAAAAGTGGTTGCATTCTTTTCAGTTTTATGGAACCAAATATTAAGTTTTGTGTTTATCCCCTGCTATGCTTTCTTGTATTTCTTTAATATATAGTCCTTTCATTGGCATATAAATAGGCACATTTTCTTTCTATATTATGGGATGAAAAATATGTGTCATTTCTAAGCACAATATTAGCTCAATTGGTTTGTGAGTGGAGTTTCATGTTGGACATACAAATTCTTGTAGTTTGATTGTAATCATCTAGTTTTCTGCATGTTTTATTATTATTATTTTAATTCATCGTTACTTACAGTTGATATTTTTTTTTTTTTTTTTTACCAAATATGAGTATTAATGTTTGTTACAAACTTTTGATAATTACTTATCTGTGTTGCCAATTTTAACTAAAGTTAATTTTCTTGTAATAAACAATAATTAATGGTCTAATTCCCTAGGGTTTAAACAGAAGTGTTTTTATTTTTATGAACAACTATATTGAAAATTAAACTTTTCCCTGGTTTCACATTAAATAATATGTAATTTAATTTTTTTTTTTTTTTTTTTTTTTGTGTGTGTGTGTGTGTTTTTACCGCAAATAATTTTGCTTTATAACCTGGTTACACTCCAAGGTATTTTTGCAATTCCTTAACAGTATCCTCACAAAATAATGATAGTTATCTTTTAAAGTTTGTCATAACATGTATCTATAAATGTAACACCCATAAACATTAAAATTGGTGATTCTAAAAAAAAAAATTTAGTTTTGTTTCTTAAATAATTAATAATAATAATAAATTAGTGTCTTGTAGTACGCCTATTGGTGTAAAGTCATTGTATTGTTTTCATTGATTAATTTGTTTAATTCTATTTTTTCATTATTATCTTCTTTCTTATCCAGTTTTAATTGCAATTTATTCCTGTGTCAATCATGGTCAGGGGTGGGGAATTTTCAGAAAATCTTACCAGCCAAGGATTTATTTTACCCGCCAGAGAAATGCAATGTATTGTTATAATAAAACTTAGGCGATTGCAAAAATAGTTGATTACTATTGCTACAATACATTTTCACATATATATTTTTTCCCCTGTAAAATTAAGAAAAATATACGTGAGAGAAAAGTTTAATAAAGAACAGAACTTAGTACCAAGTTTACATTGCAGTAATTTGGAAAGTTGTAAAATATAGCTAACTAGTAAAAAAAATAAAGTTCTTGGCATATCTTTTGGAATGGGGTTTTTTAAATACTGCCTACAAATTCACTCGCCCTGTCAGAAAATCCACTCGTCAGTGGCGAGTAAAATGATGTGTTTCCCCACCCCTGATCATGGTTGTCACTGCAGAGATGCCTTTGGAGTGCTGAGATTTATTAATTTTACATTAAACAATAATGGAAGTTATTCAAATGATTGTTATGTTATTGTTTATTTAATTTTGCAGTTAAATTTCACAAAAAGTAATTGTGAAATTCATAATGATTCACTTTCGAAGCAAATAATTATTTTGTGGTCTGAAAGTACTTAGTTTATTATAAAATATTTCAAATTTGCTGTATTTTCAAAATCTTTAGTCAGCGACAGTTAAATTAATTAAATGAGATTTCTTTTCTCTAAATTGTATATCAGTTTCACTTCACTGTTTTATATGGATAAATATCTCAATCATTCTAACAGTGAGAGTTACTGTATAAATAATGTAATGTTATGTTTTATTTTTTTTTTGTAGCAATGTTACATTTATTTTATTTTTTTTAAACAGAAAAGTATGTTTTAAAATGTTTATTTTAGGTATGTCAAAAGAAAACTTGTGATTTTTTCCTACATCCTGTATATTAACTAAGTTTCAATATCTTCTTCATACAGATGTTCATAAATTCTTAACATTGATGCATTAAATTGTGATAATATCAGTTCTATCATAAATATCAAATTTATAAAGCAATGATCAATGTTTTTTTTTAACTTAAAATTTTAGTAAACTATGCAAAATTGTGAAAACTGCTGTGTTACATGTAAATTATTTGTTCAATGTTTATTTCTTCTTTTCGCTTGCTTCAATTGTTATAATATGCAACTTCAGCAATTTGTTTCAGTTGAAAATGTTTCTTTTTTCTGTCTTGTGTCTTCTCTTTTAAATTTATTTTTAAACTAAATTGTGTATAAAGAAATTTAACACCAATAATATATAATTATGAAGGAATGACAAGCATGCCTGAGTACTCAACCACTTGTGTTTAAACTAGCCAGTTTAATTAAATAATATAGGTGGTCAGATAAGGCAAGTTCCATTATACACAAGTCTCATAGTTTTTACTTTCAATTTACCTATTTACAGACATCAACACAAAAGAAATTTCACACATTAAAAGCATGTAGATGTCATTTAAAAAAAAAAGTACTTAACTTTCTTCTAGACAGGAGAAGTCAGGCTTTAAAAACAGTTATATGTGTTCATAAAAATGTTATTTTCACACTTCATTCTAGGGCATCTTCAGTTTATTGACGCTTCTTCATTGCCTTTGGACTTTATTCGAGTTTTCATGGTCTTTTTCAAATTTTAAAGGTGGCACCATCTGTTTTCAGTTGTGGCATACAGTACATCATTGCAAATCTCCGAATTTCCTGTAATCTCGATATTTTCACACATTAATGCATAGTTTAATTTTTATAATTTGCCAGTTTCTCTACTTGTTTAAAATTTATCTGTATTAGGGATTTATTGTTTTATTGGATTATTGCTTTACTATCTTTATTCAATCTTATCTCTTTTGTGTTCTTTAAGGGTGTATTCAAAAAAATATTTTTCCACCCTCAACAGCTCGAAATTTTCAGAGACATTTTCAGACTCATTTTTAAAAGTAAAAACATGAAACTTGCTGAGGTGATTTTTGATGAGATGTATAAGAGGCCGTTGATTTCATTTTTCGCTCAATTAATTAGAATTTGATTTTTAAACAAATATTTTCTCCGTATGACCATATTTTTTATTCTCAGATCTCCCGCTTCTGAAAATTCCGTTCAAAATGCTAACTTTGACGGCATTTTTTGCAATATTTTCTGCATTTATCAAAAAATTGACAAACATGGCACATTATGTAGTTTCTAAATAAGAGAATTTGTCAGTTTGATGCGTTTGAGAGCAAAAATGAATTAAAAAATAAATCAGAAAATAAGCAGTTTGGATTGGATTACACCCTTAATACTTTCTACTATTTTTCATTTTGTCATACTTATATCTGCACCTTCATCATCATTGAACTTTATTTTATATATTCCTGGGATGCTAACTGATTGATATGTCTGTTCTACTTAACTTGAATATTGAGGGCTCTGAAGTAATAGGTATATTTATTCATAGTTTTTAAAATTTTCTTTTTATTGTTTGGGATACTTCATTCATATATGGAAATCTTTTTGTGCTGATTTGTACTGTGTTATAACTTGATATTGCACTTTCAATTAATTTATTAATTGTTTTAGTAGGATATCCTGCCTTTTTAGCCATTTCTTTAATCTTATTTATTTCTATATTTAAAAGATCTTTGGATGAACAGATTTTGAAGGCTCTTTGGATGTGTGTATTGATCGCTAAATTTTTTATAAGGAAAAGACGTATTTGGATATTATGTAAGCATTTGAATTCTATTTTGATGTAAAAAAAAAAAAAAGTAGCAAAAAATGAAAATTTTTGTTGGATCAAAAATGTTTATGATATCAAAAGACAAATCCTCCCTCCCCCTAGAGATTTCTTATGATATCAAGTGCCATACACTCCTCCCCCCTAAAGTGGTAACATTATATATGTACAGCCCCATCTCGTTTTTCATTCTGCTAGTGCATTAGAAATAGGACATCTACATGCTTTTTATGTGTGAAAAAAAATTTGTGTTAATGTCTGTAAATAGATAAATTGAAAGTAAAAACGATGTGATTAAATATTGACTTTATTGTGACTTACTTAAAAACTACACGAGTCTCTTTTAAGAATTGATATACATATTTAACCCCCTTTTTTATTATCTTTTTTCCTTATTTAACATAAAATGTATGCATTTTGTACTTTATTGCTTCATGGTCATTTTTACATTAGTTTTTTACGAATTTGAGCCCCACCCACCCCCTTTTTTATGAATTTGAACTTTTTTTTATTATTATTATTTCATGTTGCTTTGTGTTTTGTCTTGGTTTCCAATGTACTTAGCTTAGTAATTTCACTGCTCATGTCCTGTATATATTCATGGAAAAGTGTGATATTTCGTTTTCCTGAGAAAGTGCTTGGGAAATTATTTTTTCTCTTACTGCTTTGTAGTTTTACTGTAATTACATTAAAATATCTTTATTGTGTTCTAGTTGTGAAAATTTCATTGCAATTTTAATGTAACTTGTAACACTAAAATGCTATGCTATGTTTTTATTTCTTAGATCTCAAGGAATTTTTATTACTTTTCTCATTTTTTACAGAAAAATGTCACATTTTATATTGACAATTCATTTGTTTTAACATTTTACATATAAAAAAATAATTATGTTTAGCATATTATTTTAAGGGATTAAGAGAGGAAAAGTTTTTGTTAGAAGTATACAGTAGTCCCTCGTTATTGTGATTATGACTAATTATTATATAGTTAGTAAAATTTATCGTTCTCTCTTCTCACCCCACCCCCTCAAAAAAGAGTAAGTTCTATTCTGCTTTAATATCACTTTTAAAGCAATTTTATATATATATATATTTATTATAATAAGTGTCTCTAACATTCATATTTTTCTGAAAATTGTAATGTGGATATAAATTAACTTTTTAGAGATAAATTTTAAATATTTTCTTATAGATT
This sequence comes from Maratus speciosus, assembly GCA_963932465.1. Lineage (NCBI taxonomy): Eukaryota > Metazoa > Arthropoda > Arachnida > Araneae > Salticidae > Maratus > Maratus speciosus. The sequence goes on from OZ010792.1 coordinate 398,651,384, forward strand.
TACATCTTAATTTTTTTTAATGCCCTTGGTTATTCACTGTGTGTGTGCTGGTGCTGGATGCACAATATGAAGAGAATCTACTATTTTATTAAATTAAAAAGAAACTTAAAACTTTATTATAAATTTTAATTTTAAAAAAATGTTTAAATATATATTATTGTATTATTTGTGAAGGGAAGGGGGGTTTTCTGGTAGAATTAGCACAAAAAAACTAGATACTGTAGGGGTATTTTTTAGACTTCATTGGAAACGTTATCATATGATTTTTTGTTAAATAAAGGGAGTGTGTGCATTCTCTTTTGTTTTTATAATATATCCTCATCATACTTGGGGCATCAAAGTTATGTTTTCATTGTGTTCTATCTTATAATTTGAACTCCATCTATTATTTATTTTTTATGAGTAATAAAACTGAAACTTTAACTGCAATTTTATGGGATATTTATTTAAGAAAGCTTGAACATATTATGGTTCTGTGGATATTATACAACCACTCACTTTTTATAGTTTTTTTAAGTAGCAGAGAGTGACAGGGTTAATTTTTTTTTTTTTTTTGGTACGATTTTTTAAACAAAACAGGTTTGTGGTAAATTAATAAATATTTTAAGAATGTTAGTATTAATTTTATTGCAAAATATGTTGAAAATTGGAAATGCTTTTTGAGTATAATAATGCTTTGACTTGTAAGTAAATATTTATATTTATGCTTATCATTTGGGTTACCATCTTAAACATTTGTACTAACGAAGCTTTTAAGGCTTGCTATTTGCCTTGATTTTTGCTTCATTTTAGTAATATTCAAGTACTTCTCTGCAAATAAAATACAGTAAAACCTCTGTGTGCGACCACCTCCCTGAACGGCCTTTTTTTCATGGAACGAAATTTATTCCCATAGCCTCAATACTAATTTTCCTCTATTCAGAGACCATCCCAGTTGAACTCCCTCCATGAGCAACCAATTTCTTTGAAGAAAATGAAACAAATTCCGTTTTTTCCTGGTCCCTTGAAGAAGGTTTTAATAGAAAAACAATTCCGGAGAACGCATTATTCATCAAACTTCTAAACTAAATTTAGAATTTTTATTTATTCCGGTAACTTTTAAGTGTTTAAACTCCTCTGTGCCTTTTTAGGCAATGAATTTAACTCTGGTGAAAAATTAAGGATGACTGTCAATAAACTCCACTGCCCTATTATGTCAGGAAACTCTCAAAGAAATAGATAAATTAATGAAATCGTCGTTATTTGTTCATGTAAAAAAAAATTGCATTTATTTACTGAACTTCGAAAGGACTTGAAAATAAAAGATGTAAAATATAAAACCGTAAAATCAAAGCAAACATCCATGTATTCATTTTTTAAACTCTGCAGTAATTAACTTATGTAATTAACTTTTGTTTTGATGCTTAAATTTTCATATTTTTTCCTCATGTGAAAAATAAATTTTAGAAACATTAATTGTTACCTTTTTCCAACAATTAAAATATATATTTAAACATGACCTCCATTAACAGACCACCTCTAGGAGCGACCATTTTTTATTGGAACGGAACGTGGTCGCTTTAGGGAGGTTTTACTTATGTTTGAAGGTTGCTTCTAACCCTAAATTTGAAATATTTTCTCCTGCAAAAAGCTCGCATTTTAAGTAAGTGTTGAGATTAAACAGAATTTTATCTTTTATAGTGAAATTTTCATGAGACAGTTTATAAAAGTTAAGGTATGCTTTATTAAATCTAAAATAAATAATGAACACTGCCAAATTTTAAGTAAAACTAGATTAATAAAATATTTGTCCATTTAAATTTTATGAATTTGGTTTTGACCTATTTGATTGATACTTTAAAATGTAGTGTTATTATTTCATTATTACAGTAAACAGAATTATTCATTTTACTCAGATTAGTATTAATCATGATTTACTTTTATGATGTTTATGCTTTTCCCCCCCCTCAAAATTCAAAATGTTTAAAGGCAATGCTATTATGTAAAACTTTTATAGTTTCTGGATGTGTTTCATTGTTACAGATGTCACAGTCTCGGTTAATTACATATATTTCAGTTTTTTTTCTTTAAACTCATTCAAATTTGAATGATAAGCACTTTTTTGCTAGGTTGAATTAAAAACTCATAACTGAAGCGCAGCAGGCTGGCTTGTGTGTACAAAATTCAGAGAATTTATTGTATTCCACCTGAAAGTAACTCTTAAGAGAGTATTGAATTATTTTTTTAAAAAAAGAGAGAATAATCTCAAGTTTCTGATGGATTGTGTATGAGATCGAAATTTTATTTTATTTTCAAAGTCCTACAGGATTTATGGTAAATTTAAAACTCTAAAATCTTTTGGAAGCGATCACTTGAATTAATTTTCAATAAATGATCAATATTGATATTGAATGACGTGTCAAATTACAGATGAGTGGGTTTAAAACATGTGAGCAGCTAACATATGTTACTCCAAGAGAGAATCAATTTCTGCCAATGTTCACAACTGCTTTATCAAATGTAAATCCCTGTGACCTATGAATGCTTATGGCAATGTCAGAGACAGTGGATCACCCATAGAATTTACATTAGAATTTTGGCATTTCATTACTTAAATGACAGATCGAATTTCAAAAATCGAACCTCATTATTACACCCATTCTTACTAGGATGTATATTTATGGTGCGCAATATTATAATTGACAGAACCATTGCTGAGAAATCATGTTCATTTCTATGTCCATTTGGTGTGGATACATAGGAAACTTTGTTAACCTTTGTCCTGCCGTGCTTCAACTATATTAAAATCTATAAGGGAGGTGTATATTTGCATAGAAAAAGAAAAAAATATTAGAAATTATCAAGAATTTGCATTTGGGATGGTAGGAAAATTTCTTAATCGGTGCCCTTTTTTTATATCTATTTTTGAAAGTGTTTGAATATTATTGATGACAATCTTCAGAACCTGATGTTTCTAAAATAATTTGAAAAGTTGATAAATTATTTAATTTATCTTTGGAATTAATTTTCATATATATTTCAGTCTAATAAATTTATGCAAAATGTTTATTACATTGTAACTTTAAAAGATAAATTTGATCTGCATATATAAGAGACAATTAAAGATGGGACAACCTGAAATTATTGTACAAAATCAGGGATATGTTTAGGGAAATTTTAGGTCCTTTAAAGGACCCTTCACAAAATAATTTATCTTAAAACAGGACCCTTCACAAAATTATTTATCCCCAAACAGGACCCTTCACAAAATTATTTATCCCCAAACAGGACCCTTCACAAAATTATTTATCCCCAAGCAGGACCCTTCACAAAACATTTTAGGACCCTTCACAAAATTATTTGTCGCTTAAATAGACCTTTCACAGAATTTTTTCACTTTCAAATTGAACTTTTCACAAATTTAGTCATTTAAAAATAAAATCTGGCCTGTAAGTAAGCAATTGAACTCACCAAAGAACATATTATTTAGCTTTTATTACATAAAGGATGGGACATGAATTCATCGATAATTTAAAATTCACAAAATTATGACTAAAATTTTCACAAAAATAAGATAAACTTCACAATTTCACAAAAACAGGACCCTGTGAGAAAAATCTGGACAGACCACTGAAAATGAAAACCATAAATGTCTTATTATATGTATCATAAAAAGATAATAGCAATAGAAATTTTATTGGAAGGAATAAATTTCTTTCTAAATATAACCTTTCAGTTTTTGAAAAATGTTATGAAATGGAAGCTAGGAAATATATAAAACTAGCTGACCTGCCTGCCGTTGTCCGGGCCCATGATGAATGACCTCAAATTTCATTAACCTCAAATACCTTCATCTCTTTTCATTAACCTCAAATTTATATGATTCTATATCTTTAACTCCATTTTATCCGAATTTATATTTTTTTAAATGAAAAAAAAAATATTAAATTGAAAGTACATTCTATTTGGTATTTATTTTCTGCATAATTGAATTTTTGGAGTCTATGCACTGAAAGCGATCGAAACCGCGACAAAACACTCAGGTTTTCACTGATTTTGTCGAAATTTTCACACATTTTATTTTGAAAAAAATATTTGTACCCATCCGAACGTCTTAAAATTTTTTTAGGTGATGTAAATCTGTTTTATTTAGATGCTCTAAAAAATTTGTGTTAAAATAGAAATACAGACATTTAGTTACTTTGAACATAGAAAAAATATAGTCTCTGTGATACGTGAAGTCACCTGTGTTTGCTGGTGTATTAAGAACATATTTTTTGGCTTGTCGGTACCTCTAAAATTGCACTCTGGAGGGAGGGAAACCACGATGAAACACTCAGCCTTTTTATTGATTTTGTCAAAATTTTCACACATTTTATTTCATAAAAAATATTTCTACCCATCCGAATGTTTCAAAATTTTTGTAGATGATGTAAATCTGGTCTACTGAGGTGCTCTAAAAAGATTGTGTTAAAATACAGACATTTATATACTGTTAGCATAGAAAATACATCGTATCCATGAGGTGCAAAGTGACCTGTGTTCACCGGTGCATCTGAAAGGTTTAAAATTCATATTTTTAAAAACCGGTTACACTATCGATTAGAAGAAAGTTTCAGCTTTAAGAACATATTTTTGGTTTGTCGGTATCTCTAAAATTGCAACCTGGAGAAGCATTGCAATAAGGGAGAAAAACCTTTTTTGGAAAAAACGACTCTTTTTGAAAAAAGTTTTTCAAGAGGTTAACTGCAATATTTGATTGATTGAGGCATTTGCGATGTAAGAGTACAATTTTTCAGAATAGTTTTCAGTCTTCCATTTCTAACTTTACTAAGAAGTTTGGCCGATGTATGTTAATAAATAATGACAAAATGATTTGAATCGATATAAAGGGTACTTTTAATTTCAATTCTTTGGTTGGCGTTGACTTCACAGATGGTGGTTCCTTTGAATTTAAATTGGGGGAAGGGAATTTCTGATGCTAGATTTTTGTTAGGGGTGGGGTTATTTTTTTCTTCTTCTTCTTCTTATTTTTTTTTTTACACTGCCATTATTGCATTTTTAGAAAATAAGAACTAGAAAGCTTTTTTATTTCTGTGATTTTATTTTACTAAAAACGAAAGGAAGTAGCATCGTATAATTTTTGAAGACAGTTAATTTTAATACAATTGTAATTAATTTGAAAAACATAGTTTTGCGTAAGAAATTTGTTTCGATGAATTGTATTTGATTAAAAGTGTATAAATACTATTTTCGTGTTCTTGTGGGATTCTCTTTAAATATGCATTGATAGATATGGCTGCAATGAAGTCGGGGGATCAAATTTCTCTTTTTTAACAAACTTTTAAAACTGTGTTTATTTTTATACAGAGTATCTCATATTATCGTTTACCAACAGCTGATAACCGTTAGTTTTAGAGGTGTAGTTCCAATTACAAAAATCTTTTAAATTTTGTTCTGCATCATGTAAAAATCTATTTATGTTTAAAAAATTAATTTTTAAATAGTTAAGAATTTACAAACTTTATACAATGCTTGGGTCTCATAAGTTTTATTTGAAAAAGTTCCTCCATGTTCTTACAAGTAAAACATTAAAAAATGATTCTTCTATGACCGAAACTTACTGAGTTATGATACTTTGAATTTTAATAATTTTCAGCGTTTCAGTCACAGTAAATGGAAAAAGTAGTGCCAGAAAAAACTGAAAATGCATGAAATCCAAAGCATCGTAACTAGGTATATTTTTGTCTTGCAAAAACTAAGTTTTTAACCACAAACTAATTTAAAGGTGTGGATTCATTTTAATAAAAAACAGTGTCTATACTTATGTCCCAAAATTATTTCAAATATTTTGTTTAATTATCTTCTAATTAAAACATTCGTTGACATCATGCACAGCGATTAGTTATATGTTACAAAAATAACAGGTTGTTGGAATCTGTTACCTGTGCAAGTGTGAAATGATGGAACCTGTTAACCAAAATTACCTCTAGTTCAAAGTCCCTTGTCCTTTTAAATATAGTCAGTCAGTTTAATGTTTCACAGTGCAAAATAAAATTTTAATAGTATATGATAATGCAAGGTATTTAGCAGAATATGATAATATTCATTAATATTTAAAAATATTATAATTAACAATCAGAAGTGAAATAACTAGCTATTGAAATATGTTCAAAGTATGTATAATGTAAATAGGAATCTAATACTGCTGCAGAAATAAAAGCTAAAACAAGACCAGTCTGTTGATTTGTTTATAAAGGAATTAGGAATCAGCACAGAAGTATTTGTGGGATAGGCTTATATTCTGGGAAGTCCAATAATCCCAGACCTCTCATAAGGATATGACAAGTACTTAGTTTTCATTTTTCAAATAAAATGACAATGCAGTTTACTTAGTTTTCATTTTTCAAATAAAATGACAGTGCACTTTACTTAGTTTTCATTTTTCAAATAAAATGACAACGCAGTTTACTTAGTTTTCATTTTTCAAATAAAATAACGATGGAGTTGTTTTCTTTCCCTTCCATGGCTTGAGTAAAATTTATCCAACAACTTTCTCGAGTCTATACGCTAAATCTGATGAAATAATTTTCTTTGTCTAATTTTCAACTGTGCTATGTGTTTAACTAAACTAACTTTTAGCATACTATGTAGTAATTTGTAGATCATATACAGTGCTGCACAAAAAAATTCAGATATTTTTTCCGACTATTGGTGATAATTGTAGAAATTGGGTTTTCAAATGTGTTATTTTTATTTGTTTTCGAAATTGTATATTTAGATATAATCTTTTACCTTAATAAACTGTGAAGTTTTGTTACTATATACTAGTGTGTTGGAAAGTGTTTCATAATCTGTGCTTGTTGTATGATTTTTCATTCTTCTTTAGTGCTATTCTAGATGTTTCTTTTATTTTCTCCTTGCTTTAATTAGTCTTTTCTTTAATGATATGTTCTTTTCTTCCAATCTGCAGGAGTCTGAGTGTTTCACATCCTTTCTCCTCTTTTTACATGAGGTTGTGTACTTGTTAATATCAACATTAAAATTAAACAAGATTGATTCATGTATAACAGGCATAAGTTATGAAACAATTTCCAACATTATCAGAATAATATTGTTATGAAACTTCAATTTTTGTTTGTGCAATGAAATATCTGAATAAACATTTTAAAAAAAAGTAAAAATGTATTTTTAGCAATTGCTGCTCATAGCCATTTGTGTGTGCAAAGTCTTTCATGCAGCTTTGTACATAATCTACTCAGCCCATAATACAATTAAAATTAGTTAAATTTTAAAATGCATATCACAATTGAAAAAGCTCATCCAGCTGTTATAGCTCATAGTAAGTCTTGTAACAAAATTCTTTTCAGTGCCTCTCTAAGTAATACATGCTCAATAATCTATAGAAAACATGCTGTTGAACACCACAGTAATGTATATCAATTTTGTTGAAATAATGTAATATTATTAAAACACGCTGCAAACTATTTTTTCCCTCATCGATCGTAATGCAAGGAAATTTTTCTGAAAAACTATTTCCACCATTGACTGTAACTGAATACTTCTCTCTGTTCATGTAAACGAATTATAATAGCTATAGCTAGTTATTATATACTTTATAGAAAACATGTTGCCGTCCACCTCAGTGATGCATATCAGAGTTTCATTTTATTTGAAATTGTGTAATGCCCTTAAAATGCACTGAAAACTATTTTTCCTCATTGACTTTAATGTAACACAGTACATATGAGGATCCTGTAAACTAACCATAAATAGAACACGGTTCATTTTTAATACCAATCATGTCAAAGTAAACCTCAATCACATATATTAATTAAATGACAATCCTAGTATATTTTCTCAAGTTAGAGCGCAGACATGCAAACTGAATTCATTAACACTTTTTAACGATGATCAGAATTTTTAAAAATAAATCGCTAGTCCTCATGATTAGTGAACCTGACAACTGGCTGTTTCACTGACATTGTGATTGAATCATGTTACATTACTTAGTATATGATCTTGATTGAATTTATTAAGTAAGGTAGCTTTTCTTAACCATAAAGAAAGAAATTTTCTAGGTTCTATTGACTCTGTATTCATTATCTGAAAATTGTGTCAGCCCCAGTATATCTCTATTTTTTTTTTTTTTTTTTTTTTTAAACGGTAACTAACGCTGCTGTTATTAGTGCTACTGCCTTTATTAAGTATGTGATCTTTTTGCTTTCTTGGATCATAATTTAAAAAAAACTATGGCATATAAAAACATGAAAACGTATGACAAACACACTGAAGTAGACAGTTTTTAATAAGCATAAATTAAACTTTGTGTGAATTGTAATAAAAAAGCTAAAATCTTTGACAACGATTTTAAGCACAAATAACGTACAGAAACGACAAAGAAAATCCCATACAACCGTTTCGAGGATTCCTGGACCCCCTTCCTCAGTGAGAAAAAAAAAAAAAAGAATTAAAATGGGTTCAAAGAACACCTCGGCTATAACCCCGAGGCTTATGGACTGATTGAAAAGACAGAAACAAGAGTTTATATATCCTAAAGAAATGACGTAATTGAATAGAACTAACTGAAAAAGAGTCACTGTGCAGGATACCGCCACACTGGTGAAAGAAAAGGGGTGCTGGCCATATCATTTACCAAGGAGGAAGTATGTTTATGAATATAGTGAGCTTTGTAAAAGTCTAGATCAAAAACTGAGTTACATTTTTTAATAATTTTAGCCTGTGGATAATTAAACTGTGGTTGAAATTCCAACAATGTTTCGCTATTGTAGATTTCTCAAATTCCTGCTTTCTAACGTAATTCTGGTGTTCTTTCAGCCTAATTCTAAGTGCACGCTTCGTCTGCCCAATGTAAGAGAGGCCGCTCTCACAAAAAATTCTGTAAATGCCCCAGGTATTATGGTCGTGTATTCAGTTTTGCCCCATCGTTTCCAATATTGGTACTGCTTCCTATAAGCTTGCAAAACATTTAGTTTCCAAGTTCCCCCCACCCCCTCATGGTTAACAATATTTATATGTCAAAAAACTCAGTTCAATTTGCTATTAGAATTCGTAACTTCAGTCCAACAGGCTATACTATGGTTTCGTTCGATGTCAAATCTCTTTTTACAAATGTTCCTGTACAAGGTGCTTTAGATTGTTTGAGAAAAAGATTACATGAGTTTCACTATTTTCAATATGAAATTGAATTTCAATATTGGAATTGAATGCTTTAACCACCGTTTGTTTGTCCCAAAATACTTTTGTGTTTCAAGGGAAGTTTTATAAAATGTCGGAAGGTTTAGCTATGGGTAACCCTTTAGGCCCAGTTTTGAGTGATATTTACATGCGTTATTTTGAAGTTAAATTATTTAAATTAATACAATTTCCATTTTATACACATTACATAGATGATTCCTTTGCTTTGCTTGATTTGTCTAAACATAATATTAACGCTGTTCTTGATTTATTTAATTCAGTTAATCCATGTATACAGTTTACTTTTGAAATTGAAACTCAACAACGTCTAGCTTTTCTGGATGTCCTGGTAATTCGTAATGATTGTGAGTTTTTGATGACAGTTTACCGAAAACCTTTTGCTGTAAGTTTACCCCTCATTATAAATCCAGTCATCCCCCACATCAAAAACTTGCAGCTTTCAATACTCTTATTTTCCAAGCATGTAAAATTTGTTCAAATTCTGATTTATTTAATAGTGAAATTAACTATATAAAAGCAGTTGCCATCGATCGTGGATTTAGTTTGAATATCATTAACCGTATTTTATCTAAACCTCAGATAATCACTGATTCTGTTCCAGCAAATAAAGAATTTTGAAATGTTATTGTCTTACCTTATTTTCCTAAAATCAGTACCCAATTTTCTCGTATTCTCAATAGGTTTAGTTTTAAAGTTGTTTTCTCTCCAACTAATAAAATTTCTTTCTCCAATCTTAAAAATCTTATTGACGACCATAATACCTGGAGCATTTACAGAATTTTTTGTGAGTGCGGCCTCTCTTACATTGGGCGGACGAAGCGTGCACTTAGAATTAGGCTGAAAGAACACCAGGATTATGTTAGAAAGCAGGAATTTGAGAAATCTACAATAGCGAAACATTGTTGGAATTCCAACCACCAGCTTAATTATCCAGGGGCTAAAATTATTCAAAAATGTAACTCAGTTTTTGATCTAGACTTTTTTTTACGAAGCTCACTATATTCATAAACATACTTCCTCCTTGGTAAATGATATGACCAGCACCCCTTTTCTTTCACCAGTGTGGAGGGATCCTGCACAGTGACTCTTTTTCACTTAGTTCTGGTCAATTACATCATTTCTTTAGAATATATAAACTCTTGTTTCCGCCTTTTCAATCAGTCCATAAGCCAGTACTCGGGGCTATAACCGAGGGGTTCTTCAAACCCATTTTAATTCTTTCTTTTTTTTTTTTTTTTTTGTCGTTTCTGTATGTTATTTGTGCATAAAATCGTTGTTAAAGATTTTAGCTTTTTTAGACAGTTTTTAAATGGAAGAATTATTTTAAGTGCTATTTAATGTTGAAATTGGTCAAAGTAGTTTGCTTAAAAAAGTTTTATAGAATCAAAAAATTTCCATAACTATTTTATCTTTTGCAAGCATATACGGGGCTAAATTCAGGTGTGATTCCTATAATTTTTAGATTTGTCTAACTTTTTTAGTTTTCAGTTTTTTTTTTTTTTTTTCAAAATTTTAATATTTCAGTATCGATTTATTTAATATTTATTTTGAAAAAGTCATTTTTTTTATCTATTGTTGCCAAATTTTAAAAAAGGACAAATAATAATATTTCCAAACATTTTATAATTGGAAAATATATTTACATGTGAATATTAAAAGAGAAAAAAAACTTTAAAATGATTAAATTATTACATGCAAAAGTTATTGAATTGGGAAAATTGTGTCATAAATGTTGAAATAATAATATTTCCTAACAGTTTACCATTGAAAAATATATTTACACTAGAAAGATATCCCGTCAAGAATGATAGAAAATGAGCTATCAAGATATATACAGTTTTCTCTATTTTGCCAAGGCAGGAAAATACAGGATACAGGAAAAGTACCGAGAATTTAACTTCTGTACTAGGCTATGTAAAGCACATTAAAATCGGGCAGTTAGGAGCTCAGATAGTACAGCACCGTCTAATGGTGGATATTTTATTAGTAGCATCGGATTGAAGATGTAAGGACGTACATTTTGATTTTCGTACATTACACTTTAAATTCTGACCCATAGATTTTGAAAAAAAAAAAACGTAAATGCTACGGAGTTTAAATTAAATTTCAGTGAGCCCGTTTATGAAAAATTAGTGAGTTTCAATGGTAATTTCGCCAAATTAGCCAACTATCATCAAGTCGGCGTCATATATGGACAACTTTTTTTGTCACCAAATTTGGTAATATTTTGCCAAGTTGGTCCAAAATTTGGCCGTATTGTGGTACGTATTGTGTCTCCTATTAATGCTTTTCAACAATTACTCATTGTTGAATCTAATACCGATTTCTCCAAGGAATCTTAACATGGCTGCAATGAATGAGGCGGTCCAACCGGGATTGTGATGGACATACCGAGACTTTGATTTTATATAAATAGATGTGAATATTATAAAAGTATATATTATCTAAAAAACTGCAAAATAAAAAATAAGGAATTATTAATTTTTCTACTTTTAGGTATATTTGCCATATTACACTTGCCCATTTGTAATGAAACCTGCAAAAAATCCAATAAAGAACATTTAAAAACATAGTAATAAGTAGTTTTTATGTAATCTGATAGTTAATGCTATTAAGGTGATTTTTATGATAGTGAATAAGAGAAGATGGGATTATTTGAGTGGACGAGAGTACTATTTCAAACGCTTTGTGGGGATTCAAGCAGATAGGCTTCGCAATAGCTATGTCCTCGCTTTGCATTTGCTTATTTTCTTTATGGTTTTACTAGTTATACTTTTTAACGTTCTTTCTTATATTTTCCTGCTGCATATCTCAGGAAGTTTCTTTTGCAAAAAAGGAGGCAGGGTGTACATACATAATATGCCGAATATACCTAAAAATAGAAAATACAGTGTCAAATCTTAAATGTGTTATATGCCTGAATATATAGTATATTTCAAAAAAAAAAAAAAAAAAAGAAGATTGTTCATTTTTGGCACTTAGGTAATAAAAAGTGCACCGAGTAATTGAGGCTCAAAGCTTGCATTATTTTGTTAAATCTTAATAACATTAACTTAATACACTAAAAATTAAGCAAGTTTCAAAAAAGCGTACCACAACGAAAAACGTGCTTCTGGCAATTATCGATCATAGACAGTTCTTTAACCGAATTCTTTTGTGTGTGTCTGTAAATAAAAGATAAATACTACACTCTCCATAATCTGTAGGAAAAAAAAAAAAAAAACAGTGGCACTCCGGGAGTGCCAATAGAAGTGAAAACTTCAACAATTACGTGTGTGTTTTTTTAATCGTCAGGAAATGTTTTATGCGTTGAATTGTGTAGCAGCACTAATGAAAGCATCTGGGGACACGGCAGTGCCCCTGCCAAGTCTTGAAAGCACAGCTGTAAGCATTTTTTCCTGGAAGCAACTCAGGGTACTTTTGACCCCCCATTATCTTTGTGTTGGTGATTCCCAGAAACTTGAAACTTCGTAAATCTAAAGTAATGTGGAAATGGAACTAAATGCTGAAATTTCACATTTCTATCTTTTTTATTTCAGAAGATATATGAACTTAAACGTTCGCCTTTTCGACACTGATTCACCGATCATCAAAACTCAGAGGTACATACTGTATCCCTAGAATCTTGAAATTTGGTATGAAGGTAGTGTTTGGGATACAATGAAAGGGAAAATTTAAAAAATCCAGAAAATTTGGATAAAAAGTCGAAAAATCAAAAAACCGAGAAATTGGCAGAGATGTGATATACGAACCAGGTTTGGCGTGATTTTTTAGCGTCAGTTTGGCGAAAGCCCGTTTTCCAATACCAGTTACAATATATATTTTTAAATTATTTTCTATTGTTTTAAAAAGTAAATAACAATAAATAAACGGTAATTTCATTAATAACTATAGAACAAAACAATTGTACAATTTAAAAAAATAAAATAAAAGTAAATGAACAATTTATTAATAAATAAGCAACAGTAGCCTTGTAAAATAAAGGAACGCCATTTTTCTGTCAATTAGGTACCCAAGTGCGTACCTGACATCTGTGCCCCGTATTTTATCTTCCGTAATCGAAATTCCCGCCAATACTGTTGGTCATTGACCAGACCATCAGCACGATAAAATACAGCATTATCGGTTTTTAGTTACATGAAATAGGTAGATCACGAATACGGTATAATTCATTTTAACTGACGAAAAACAAAATAATAATTTGTTTTAGCAATACGCCGGGAGAAAAAGTGAGTTTTAGCTTCCTTCTTTTGCGGATTGAGCTGAAAAGGGAAAAGTTCCTGTCAATCACCGCTTGCCGTGCTAGTGTCTATGTGTCAAAATGCTAGCATGTCGGTTACGTTACAGTGTCTCGAAATCAGTGGTTTTTCCCCATCTCAAAAAAAGCTCAACGCGCCTAAAGAAGTTTTCACTTCAAAAATGTTATAAGAATACACCTCAGTGACTCTTTTAAGTTTCATTATGTTTGAAGAATTATTACGTTATTGAAATGCACTGCAAACTATTTTTCCTGTAAATCATGATGTAATGGAATTCTTTTGTGCGTCCCTGTAAAAAAATTATAAATTCTACTTATTCTATACTCTTAAGAAAGCATGTTTTAGTCCACTCAGTGATGCATATCGATCTCATTATATTTGAAATAAAGTAACAGCAATAAAATGCACTCCGAACTGATTTTCCCCCATAGACAATAATGTAACAGAAATCTTTTGTATGTTCTTACAAACGAACTATAAAGTTCCTCAATCACATATAAAAATTACATGGCAATCCAAGTGTATTTATGCGAGTTAGAGCATGAACAGACAGGCAAAACAAATTCATGAACAAGGGTTATAAAATTGTGTAGTAAATTTTTTGTCAGTCGGGATTTCTTAATAGCATTGAATAAATCTGAAATTTGCTCTGTTCCAAATTTTTATCGTTTGCACCAAACACTTCTTTTTGCCAAATAAATTTGTGGGTAGTTATCCTAAATTTTGCAAATCTGATAAGTATCACAAAAATTTTTTCCCACCCGGATTGAAAGTTTTGTTGTTCGTTTCATATGTATATTCTTGAGCAGAACAGGTCTAATCTTTTCTGCCTGAGAACCACTTTTTGCTAATAGTAATTTTCTTCTTATTTTATCGCAGAATTTCTGTTTTTAAATAAGGCAAGTATTATTTGAAACAGTTGTAACTTTGTGACCCACAGGTCGCATGTTGGTGAGCATTCATGGAGCAGAATATTCCATCTGCAATAATTTTTCTAATGCTGTAGAAAATTTTATTTACTGTTTTTTTTTTAATATTTTTTTCATGGTATGAAATTTTATTGTATTTTAACTTCATTACTTTTGAAATTAATATCAGAATATTTAAAAGAATTAGAATTTTTTTTTTGTCTTTTCAGTACATGAGTAACCTTCATTAATTTTTTCCTATGATGAATTCTCGAAAATTTTGAGAAACAATGGTTTATTTCATGGAACATAGGATATTAAAAACTAAAAACTTGTTACTCAAATTTTACCAAACGTCGACTTAATATCTCTCCCGGTTTCCTATTCTTTTTTTCAAATAAGTATTGGCGTATCCTTTTCTTTATGACTTTTTCTTGTGATCACAGATGGCAGCACTACAACGTGAAAGGAGCTTTATGGAGAAATTTTGGTTCTTGCGGATTACTTTAATTTCCCACCTTATAGTGCAACTTCGCTGGTCAGTTTTTCTTAAACAAGCCTGATGGTATGCCCGTTTAGCTCTCGAATCAAATCAATCTTGAATTATTGTAATTTTCGATTTCGAACCAGACGGCAAATTACTGCAAGCGGTCTCGGAGACCGCTCGATAGAAAGGGGAATAAAAAGGCTTAACTCATAGGATACTGTTTCTGTTAGAGGCGTGTGTGGTCTCTTTTTTGCTTGAAACCGGAACCCGATATCGCAAATATGCTAGAGGATATTGTTAATAACATTTTGAGATTATTTCAAGATTATTTTTCTCATATAAAATTAAGGATCCACCGAAACAGGTTTTTAAGACCAAAATCTAATTTCAGTAATCTTCCTATTTTCAAACGAGAACGAAAATGTCAAAAATTTTTTTTTAAATAATTAATACATACACAAATATACATAATTATTAATTAATTATACGTGTGCCCAAAATGGCTGTCTGTGCCTCTGACCAAAAACTTTTAGTTTCATATATGAGAGGTTCACAACCATAGTAGGCCGAGTTCATTAAAAAAAATAAATAAAAATGATAATCCCATTAAGAAGGTGCATAAAATATGTCTTATCCACTCCCACAGTGAACCAAGTCTGTTTTCACATACTTTATCATATATGTCATCCGTTTACAGACGTGGTTTACTGTGAGAGTGGATAAAACAGATTTTATGCGCCTTCTAAAAGGGCTATCTCTTTTTATATATGAACTTGGTCTATTATGGTTTTGAGCCCCTCATATAATAAAATGTAATTAATTCATCAACGACACAAAATGATTTTCTAATTATACGAATTTCATCTAATTAAAAAATGTTTTAGGTATCCATACTATGATTTATCTTTTATAATGATTTTTGTAAAGGATCATCTGTTAGAACTTTTTCAAGGAGTATTCGAAATACTTCTGCTGTTTCAAACTAAAATTTTCTATTACTGTTAAGTCTGCAGCTTTTAATGAGCACGTGAAAAGTGGCTTCAAAGTTCAGTCATGTATGCATTTTGCTTGCTTTATAATTTGCACTCACGTCTTGAGTCGGTCATGACTGATAATTATAAATAACGAAGTTCATAGCATTAAATAAAGAGTGTCTCATTTGAGCCGGTACAACTCAAATCGATGAGTAATGTTGAAAATTTCCGAAAGAAGAAACGAGGTTTTTGGAATACAGTTAGTTTCGGTTCTTCTGAATTTTCGGTCGATCTCTAGAATGCTCTTCTTGCATGGAAATGACCATTAATCAGAAATACTGTCCCGTGATGACGCTTCACGATTTTCTTGTCCCTGAAAGTCTGTTTGAAATAACAAAATTGTTATTTATACCCAACCATTGGCGGAAATCTACAAAAGTTGCAATTCTTATTATTTTAAAATATCGGGATGGGTCTGTATACTAGGTCATTTATTAAAAAATAAAAAACCCTTGCCAGATGCTATTTTAGAAACAATGTAGTGTAAATTTCTTAAAGTGTTACAATCCTCTAAAAATCAGATTGGAAGAGAAATGAATTGTTATTGAAGGGATATAAAGATAAATATTATGTTCTGATTATGAAGCCTGGTCAATGTTAGTATCATAAAGAAACAACGATATCCCTTATCGAACCTATCTTTTTGTTTGAAATCCTTTTTGAGAATTATCGGAAAATAGAACTCATGCCTTTCTGCCTTAGTTGTGCATGCATTGATATCTTAAAAGAATAAAAATTGTAACTTTTGTAGATTTCTGCCAGCGGTTGGGTAAATTGACAAATTTGCTATTTTGAACAGATTTTCAGGGGCATGACAGCATTTAAGGTTTAAATTCAAATGTTCAACATCGTCGTTCACATTACTGTACAACCGATTTACTTCGAGATATTCGAGGCACTACAGTTCTTAGTACTGCAAAATATTAGGGTTCCGGTACTTTTTTTTTGGGAGAAATTAGCCTCTGGTTATTGATAGAATACGAGAAATATTCTATCTGATTTTGAAGTCTCCACAGTCAGTGTTAGTGACATAAAGAAGCCGTGGTATATCCCTTGCATATCTCCACTTCTTGTTTTCCAGAATTACTGGAAAACAGGGTGCTTTACTGTCATAGATGTAAAATGATATATTAAAAGAATAAAAATAGTGGAACTAGTTGATCTGCCTGTGTTGCCTTTGCCCAGTCCCGTCAAAAAATAGCACGAAACTCGAAAAAACTCTAAAATATCGGAAATCGCAGAGGACAAAATTTATTATATTAGACTAAATGATTATAACCGAATAAACTTTATTGAAAAGAGAGCAAAATTTACTAGATTAGGCGAGAAGATTGAAATCTATTCCTTTTAATAACGTGGAAAAATCGCCATGAATCTCGACAAAAGATTAAAAGTCGTGGAAGACAAAATTTACTATATTGGTATAAAATATTGAAATCGGATTCCGTTTACTCATGTAAAAATCGCAGCAAATCGCTAAAACATCGAAAATCGCAGAGGACAAAATTAGACTGAAAGATAACAGGATTTATCGATAATCGTAAAAAAAAAAAAAATTATCTGCGGAACGCGAAAAAACTCAAAAATCGTCGAATAAACTTTATAGAAAGGATGACAAAATTTACAATATTGTGCTAATAAGATTAAAATCAAATTTTACTAATGGAGAAAAATCGCCGCGAAACTATTAAAAGAAAAAATTCTCAGGTCAAAATTTTCCACTGTCGAATATGAATTCTTTCACGTACGCAAAATCGACGCGGAAAAACGGTAAAAATCGCATTGAAAAACGCGGAAGATAAAATGTACTGATGACTTTAATGAATATCATCAAAATCGCTAAGAACTCAAAAATCGCAAAATTTAATATATTGTGGGTTAAACATTGAAACAGGATTCCTTTTAAGAGTGTCAAAATTTCGCCTCAAGAAACGTTAAAAATTGCACAGAAAAATTAAAAAATTACAGATGACAAAATTGGGTTAAAAGATTGAAATCCGATTCGTTTTGCTAAAATCTCCGCGAAAAAATATGGAAAATTCAATAATCGCAGTGGGCAATATTAATTATTTTGCGCTAAAAGATTGAAATCGAATACTTTTTAGAAATGTCAAAAAATCGCCGCAAAAGCGAAAAAAAAAACAAAACTCGAATCACATTTTAAAAAACTCAAAAATTTCTGCACGAATTCAGAATAAACTTTGTTGAAAACAAAACAAACTTTACTATATTGGGCTAAAAGATGGAAACCAGGTTAATTTTACTAATGTGAAAAAGCACCGCAAAAATGCTAAAAATTAAATAAAAAACACAATTTTAAAAAATACAAAAATTGGCTTCGGGGTACACAACATCAGATACGCAGGTAACTTCCTGCCAAATATTGTTGCTCAGCGTGTAGCCATCAATTCAGAAAGCAGTCACAAGAACATTGATCGGTCTTTATTATTATACTATAGCAGACCCGCCGGGTCATTCAAAAAATCGCACAAAACGTTAAAAAATTGCAGCACGAATTTCGAATAAACTTTATTGAAAAGTGGACAACATTTACTATATTGGATATACGAGAGTTGTTCTTGTTTTTTTTTTTGTTTTTTTTTTCCAACTTCTGGTGGGCCGTAAAATAAAGACTATTGTGAATAATAAAATTATTTTATAGCCTGGAGTCAAGTAGAATCAAGTACTTCAATTCGACATAGTCACAGTGAAGATAGAGTCATTTATTATACTGGTGGGCGAAAGGGGAGATACCCTTTTCACAAAACGTTGCCGCCAAGTTATTGAGATAGGTCTCCAAGGCGTCTTGAAGATTTTTGTTGGAATGGAAGTTGGATGGAGTGCTGTCATCACAGATCGGCCTTATCGAAATAGGTGACAAATCATTCGGTGAGATGGTCCAACAGCTTCTTTAAAAAATCGAACACATTCCATCGAGCTTGTGAAAGAAATTGTTGGCCCAACAACTCAAAAATTTTCAGTTAACCCTCCCCCATTTCTACTGCCTTGGGCCGATTTTTCTCATTTGCAATCCCCGCATAAATATTAGCCACCTCAATGAGTTTGAAAACGATCCGTGCATAATTGACTTTTATCGTGTGGACAAAATTTAGTACATACATATACATATATAAACTTTTTAGGTGGGGGTAGTTTTGGGTTCCTGTGGTTATATAATCAAAAGTAATGAAGGAGTTTTTCAAAAGTCGCACCATACTAACGACTGCAATAGGTTGTATTTCTTACGAAATCTGCCTAAAATTATGTTGTACATTTGTTTAGCGAAATCTTTAAAAATTTAATTTGATTCGATAAGTTACTGAAATGCATTTTAAAAAATCGCTTTTCTTCTCTGTAGAGCTTTAAAAAAATAATTTTCTTTTATCATCCGTTTCTTTCATTCTAAACTGATAGACCGGGAGGCAGACAATCACCTCATCGAATTGGAAGATGAAATTCCAGAATTATTTAAAACTCTATTCGCATATCAAAACGCAATTGGTATGCCAAGTCATATCTTGATGGAAAACACCTAAAAACTCGATTTTAGCGATTGACTCGCAGGTTTACCATTGTGTGTTCTTGTTAGCAGTCCTCCATGTTTTCATAACTTTGGGTGCAGGAAAACGCAATGATAAACCTACGAGTCAACCACTAAAATTGAGTCTGAAGGTGGTTTCCACCAAGATATGACTTGGCAAGCCAGTGGCATTTTAATAGGTTAATCGTGTTCTGTCTAATCCTAGAATTTCAGCTTCCAGCTCGATGAGGTGATTGCCTGTGCAGTCACTTTCCGGTCTATGGTTTTCTTACTGGATTTTCATTTAAATGTAATTGTCGAAGTAATATTTTTACGCAGTGTTTATGTACACAATTGCCTAAATAATGATTACTATTATTGTTTTTCTGTATTCATGAATTTCGAACATAATCTGAAAATAAAATATGAGCATAAAGTATGTGTGCTTTATGAATTATTTTAATTGCAAAATGCAGGGTGGGCTGAACTCGATTTTTTAGCTTTTATACTGGCCAATAATTTTGTGTGTGTTGGTGTTGGACCTGTGCTTGGGCCTGAAAATTTCAGCCCGGGTAAACCTCTAACTGACATATCGAAGCCAGCTTTAATTTTTTTTTTTTTTTAATGCTTTTTTCATTCATCATCTCGTAGCTACTGAACATACCGAGTGTCCTAAAATGGACTGAGTGATTTTAAAATTCAATAACTTTCAAATGGTCACGGCTATTAAAAAAAATACTTACAAGAGGATTATGTAAGATGTCAGGAGCATAAAGGTAATTCTGTTCCGAATTTTCCATAATCTTCGAAAATTTAACACTCTCGCTGCGCATCCCGCCAACCTAAAAGCAGCGAAATTTGCGCAGCAAATCTTTTTTTACATGATCTAATTCTGTTTTTTTTATTATTACTATTTATTCTTTCACAAAAATTTTGGCCATATTTTAAATCTAAAATATATGCAGATTTGAAATATGTAATAAAATTAATGCACAATTTTTAAACCTATTTTGATATATATGAAAAAAAAAAATACGCGGCGAGAGGGTTAAAGCATTCGGTTCCGGAAATTTAAAAAAATTCATCCATCCGAAAATTCGGACATAAGAATCGCAAATTTTGACAAATGGTCGCCATAAAAAATCTATTTCGTCAATTGTTCGCTGAAAATAACTTCAATTTCGCCAAAGGATCGCGGAAAAACCGCGAATTTTATCTTCAAAAATATAGACTTTCTTTTCAAAATTCGGATCAACCCGAACCCTTCTCGCAAGAGTGAAAACCCAATCCGAAACCAAGCCCGAAATAATGTTTGTCAATCTGCCTCAAACCCAGCTAGGCGCAACTAAAAAGTAGAAGTCAGCCCGACCCGCAACAGAAAAGTAGAAGTCAACCGGACCCAAACCCGACCCGTGCATCAAATTGGAGTCTACAAATTTCTAAAATCCCCCCCCTTCTTGAGGACTCTCCAGATATCCGCTCAGAGCCCATATTCCCGTATATCTATCGAACATTTGAAAGTTCATTTAATATCAAGAAAGTTTTGAAATGGCGCCCCTGTTTTAATGATGTGACTGATTTCAGACGCGCGTAAAGGAATCAGGTTTTAAGGTTTCGCATTTTATTTCTTTCATACGTTAAACTTTTTCATTCAAAATTAATTGATGAATTCAATTAAAATTGAATTATATTTTAAAATTTTTATTTAAAATCTTTAGATGAAAATATTAAAATTGTAAGCAAATACTATATAGATTTTTATAAAAGTTATTATCTAGCAAAGTTATTTTCTAACAGAGTAAACGCTATTTATAACGAAAACCTGTTGTAAACGGAAATATGGTGCAGACCTCTCAAAAAAAAATCTTTGTAATTATACCTTCTAAGATGGAAACAACCTATATATAACTGAATTTTTCTCAAGTCGTTTGCGTTTTCGTCTAAGCAGGTTTTATTGTATCATACATATTGTGTGTGTGTGTGGGGGGGGGGGGGGCTTTGGAATTATTACTGGGGTTATGATTGAGTATAATTAAATAATCATTTTAATTCTCCATTCCAAATTTTTGGATCCCCCCTCCTTTCTTTTCCCTCCTTCACACTAACTTTACAATCTTTAAATTTCCTTTTTACTATCTTTAAAAGAAGAAAGACTTGAGAAAATTTTCGACTTCCGGTTTTCAACAGATTTACACGTTTTAGGGGTCAGAGATCCCCAAAATATTTTTTTACAAATGTATGTATGTCTGTATGTGACAAAGTTTGTGGGCACTCTATCTCAAGAACTAATGCACGGAATTTAATAAAAAAAACATTTTCAGTTTGTCCCTGATATAAATTGGTGCTGATTAGTTTTTGGTGTAAATCACCCAACAGGTGGTGTCTCTATGCTGCATTTTTCATGATTTCCGCAATAGCTCTATCTCAAGAACTAATGCATGGATTTTTATCAAACTTCAGATTCACATAGTCCTCCATATGAATTGGTGCTGATTACGTTTTGGTGTAAATCGCCCAACAGTTGGCGCTGCTATGCTGCATTTTTCATCATTTCCACAATAACTCTGTATCTCAAGAACTAATACACGAATTTTCATTTAACTTCATATTCAGTTAGCCGTTGACACAAGTTAATGCTGATTAGTTTTTGGTGTAAATCGCCCAACAGGTGGCGCTGCTATGCCTCATTTTTCACGATTTCCGCAATAGCTCTATCTCAAGAACTAATGCACGGATTTTCATCAAACTTCAGATTCAGGTATACCTTGATAAATATTGGTGCTGATTATATTTTGGTGTAAATCGCCCAACAGCTGGCGCTGCTATGCTGTATTTTTCACGATTTCCACTATAGCTCTATCTGAAAAACTAGTGAACGGATTTTCATCAAACTTCAGATTCAGTTAGACGTTGACATAAGTTGTTGCTGATTAGGTTTTGCTATAATCATCCAACAGGTGGCACTGCTATGCTGCATTTTGCAGGATTTACATGATTTTAGCAATAGTCATATCTCTAATACACGGAATTTCATATCTTTAGAATCCTCATGATGGGCATAGATTGCCATTCAATTTTGCCACTCTGATAGCGAATTTTGGTTTTAACGTGTATGAGATATAAGAAAGTTTTGTGATTGGCAGATCCAACTAGTTTTTATGTGCGTTCGTAATTATATAAATACGTAGCACCTATCGTCATCGTTCAGCCCGTCTGTCTGTCCGCATATAACAGAGCAAAAACTACCCAACCGAATGGTCTGAAATTTTAAATATATAATTGTCGTAAAATTTTGTCGTGTCATTTCAGATTTCAGGAAAATCGGATGTATATTACTGGGACAGTCAAAAGTTTTCCGTTACATTACGGCCAATGGAAAAAAATTAATGCAAGTGCATTTTAATGATGTTACAGCCTTCCGAATGGCCTGAAATTGATAAGCACTTATGAAGTGCACTAAAATATACATTCAGTACAATATGCGTTGCAAAAAATATTTATAAAACTAGTTATAGTACGAACGTGCCACGTTTGACGAGCAATTTCCAACTTGTTTCTTCTGCTGTATTTGTTATTTAAAAAAAATTTCTACTGCCACATGCTGAAATTCCCCCTTCCCGTCCATTTGAAATAATTAATGATTGAAAATTACGCTTTTCGGTGGTATAAGCTTCAGCAAAAACGTTTACCTTTCTTTTAAATAAAAAATGAAGGAAATCGGTTGACTATTTCTGGAGAAAAAATTATCGCTCAGTCTGAAAAACATACTTTCGAGAAAAACAAGTTTAAAGTTTTATGTTCAATGAGCAAAATATGTTGTAAGGAATTGGGATATCACTAAACTGCTTTAGGGCAACAATCTACACGTTTGAGAAATTCAAAAAATGCGAGATAAAAAAAAACCCGAAAATTTCTGCCAAAGAATATACATCCTCACTCAAAACAATTTCTAAAGTTTCGCAATTTAAAAGGGAAAAATAAGCAGAAAACGTTTTAAAAAACGATTACTTTAGAATTACTGAACCGATTTCAAATCTTCTGTCAGGATAATAATGATGACAGTTGGCTTAAAAATAAGCTAATCTCTTTGCAAATTACTCTCAAGGGAGTGCAAGAGCAAAAAACGTTCTACATTCAAATATTTTCTGTTCTGTTGATGCTAAAAACATGAAATTTTCTATGGTGGTTAATTTTAAGACGCAAGAACGTTTTTATTTATTTATTTTAAATATTCGAGATTCAAAAGGATGAAATGATTAGAAAATACTCTATAAAATCATGATTACTCGGGAACTATCGGGGCGAGAAATTTTTAATTTGGCATGCACGTTCCTTTAAAAAACAAAAAAGTGAAAGCAAAAAACTACTCAAAATGCGAACGAACAATTCTGAGCAATAAGAAGATGCAAGTACCAGTAACTACAGTAATGATTTAAATGACAGCAAGAAAGAAATATGATTGCCAACTAGATAAATTAGTGCCTATCCAGCCTTTTGCCGCACAAAATCTCGATTAAATACACTAAATTCATGTTTTCCAACTTATTACTTAACGGTACTTTAAATTTTATAGCGATTCAAGTTATACTAATACTTCAATAATTATTAACTTTTTAATAAAAAAAAGACTTGCATTACTTAATTTTTTATTAAATTAAAAAATTTGATCGGGACTTTTGGCCCATCCTGTAATTAGTGTACAAATCCCTCCCCCAGTAAAAAATATAGTTCTTCAAAGGAAGCTAGTGTACCGCAGAATTCTTGGGTGAATTTAAACGCTTTACAATTTTTATTTTTACTGGTTGTTTACATCACAAAAGTTTTTAACGGTTAAAAGATTACTTTATAGCTCACATGCTATCAAAGACTGAGAGCTAATGTGCCCGCACGTTCTGTATGTATGTATGTAACGCGATAACTCTTGATGTAAATATATCCGATTTGCTTAAAATTTTGTAAATAGGTTCATTCTAATAAGGCGCTTCCCTGATTAAATTTGGAAGTTCATTGGTTAAGTATAAAGAGGGTAGCTAATCCCCCCTTAGCTAAATGTTTTTTGACGATTTCTTTATTTTTCGAGGGGTATTATTCTTTGAAATTGGGAGTATAATATGCAATTAGTTTGAATAACCTGTGAGCTCAATGCCATCAGTTTAACTGGGCACTTTTCTTTTTTGGTTTTCCCTACAATAATCCTAGAAACAAACCCATATAAAGAGGGGGTGGGGGGATCGCAAGGTAGCGACTTTCTTGCCAAAGCCAAACAGATTTACTTCACTCATTGAAAAGGAAATATTTTAAAGATGTTTATTTATTGTATTTTACTTTCTCTCGCTCTCTCTTTTTTTTGGGGGGGGGGGGGGGGGCAGTGTTGTTGAATTCCTAAAAAAGTACTGAACCAATTTTGATGAAATTTAAATGTGACCCATTCGGGAGTATATGTCATATTTCAAGGAAAAAATAAATACATGAATTGGTCACGTAGTTTCGGAACATTCGGAGAACATACATAATAAAAATACATGCGCTTCGAATTGAGAACCTCCTCCCTTTTTTTTAAGTCTGTTAAAATAGAAACGTTTGTTTGTAAGCAATAGTTTCCGAGCCTACTGAACTGCTTTTCAAAATTCTTTCACTATACGATAGATCAGCCATACTATCCCGCGGGCCGCATGTGACCCGAGACACATAATCATTAATTCCTATTTATAAAATCAATTCAGATGTGCATAAAAGGTTTCTAAAACCCTCACTTTCTTTTATATATTTTCATGAGGAGATAAAATCTGTCCTGTTATTTATAATTATTAATTTAGAATTATATCAAAACATCATAAATTCCTTAGTCATATTACCTGTAGTCCTATTTGTGCTTACTGTTGTGTGTATTTTTTTTTTCTTTTTTATCTTAAACACTAATGGGAAAATTTTTGAAATTAATTAAATTTGTGGTATTTTTTTTTCTTTAGAACTTGGAAATGCTGCATTGTGATATTATTACGTTTTATACATACTATGCATATACTTAAGATTAGTCAGAGAGTTTGAGAGTTAAGATTTGTCACGGGAAAAAATTGTCTGCTAAAAGTTTTACACCACTATTTCTATACAAGAATCTTCTATTTCTACATCATTTGCAGTAGAAATCAGACTCAAAATGTATTGTTTGGAAATAGTGGTGTTAAATATCCTTTAGTTACATTTCTTATGCTCTACAATCGTTCAATTCCACGGATTATATTAACTTTATTATATTGATTTGTTATACTACTTTTGTTATCTCGCTATTTTAATTCCTCATTTTTTACATTATTATATAAGAGTGTTGCGCCCCGCCTAACCGTCCAAACATAGAGTAAAGGGGGGGGGGGGTGTAAAGATACGCACGGGGCAAAGATACGCAGTGGCTGATTTAATATGAAGAAAAATTTCTACAATAGTGACCGCTAGGTAGTAGTTTAGTCTCAAGTGTAGTAGTTGTGTGTTCAAACTTTGCGAAAAAGGTAGCATCCCGTGCCAAGAAAATGAGAAGTTTAAATTTTCGAATTTTGATCTAATATTTTTAAAATTTCACTTTATTGTTTAGCTGATAATACTTCGAATTTTTACAAATCCAAAAATCCAGTGGAGAACGGAAGCTCTATAGCTTCTAAATGCCGTATAGTTTACCTCGATCTCATTTGTTTAAACTTGTAGGTAGTCGGTTAAGTAAAATACTGCAGAATGGGATAAAAGTACGCATCCGTCGTGGGGCAAAGATACGCACAAGTTTAAGATTCGGGGCTTTGCTCTATCGTTTTAGCTAGATGCAAAGCTTTCCACAATTACGTTGTGGAAAGTTTTATTTTTTATAAGTTAGTATTGTATAAAATATAATAAGCAAAGATACGCATTGCAATGTTTTTTAAAAATTGCAATTTCTCGCAGAATTATAATTTGACAAAATGTCGAGGTTAATAGTGGCACTTGCCTAAAGTTCTAATCTAACATTGTAATCACTCATTACATAAGTTTAGACCAATGTGTGCGTTAAAAATCAAAATGTACGGAAAGTGCGTATCTTTACCCCCACCTACTCTATGTTTGCGGCCCGTGAGAAAAAAAAAGGTTAAGTATGGCTGCGATAGGTGGTAAACAGAGTGCCATACACTGCTTTGTATCTGTTTTCTGAAAGGCGTGGAATGAAGACTTTCTTGTTAATTTCAAGTCTCATGCTCAGCTAAATGCAGT
Organism: Maratus speciosus; assembly: GCA_963932465.1. Taxonomy (NCBI): domain Eukaryota; kingdom Metazoa; phylum Arthropoda; class Arachnida; order Araneae; family Salticidae; genus Maratus; species Maratus speciosus. The sequence goes on from OZ010792.1 coordinate 398,678,020, forward strand.
ACAAAATTGGAGTTTCCTCAAAATGTGACTTAATTAGTAATATTTAAATTATCCGTAGCAGTATCGTTTTATTTAATGTAAATAGGCTCACAAAAACCATTTGCCATATTTCAGCAACATTCAAAATTACTGTCAAGGAATAATCAACTATTCTAAGTACCCTGCACATGGTCGCGAAGAGTTGATATTAATTCATAGCTTGTTAAATATTGATAGCATTATAAAACGTCAGTCGATATATTTCTTATTTTAAATAACCTGGTCGCTCTTTTCAAATGTTCTTCAGTTACAAATTTGAAGATCTTAAGGTCCTACACTAGTCACGTGAAAAAACTCGCAATCTAATGTTAGTCCGATGGGGAAGTTATTTTCATATTTCTCGCTTGAATTTTTTTGCATGGGATAGCTGAGGACGACCTCTAACGGGGCTACTTTTGCTTTTTCGATTTTGGTTTCAGATTAAATAAAAAAAAAAAATTACTTTCACTTTCGGAACTGGTTCTGAAATTGAAATTATCCTAATATTAAAAAAAAAAAACTGTAACCAAAATCGTAAAAGTAAAAACTAGCTCGGTTAGAGATAGACCTCGGGTATCCTATGAAGAAAAAAAAAAAATCATTTAAAAATATTACAATGCAAGCGAGATATTTGGAAATAACGTTCCCATAGACTTAACATTAGCGTTCTCGTTAGTGTGAGCCTGTACTAGTCACGGGACTAGTGTAAAGGGTTTCATTTAATATTCCCTTCAAAACACTTTATGCTTTAATTAATCCAAATTGTTAATTTATAATTATTAAATCGTTAACTTTTTCAATAAGAACATAGATGGCAGCATTGAATGTAATTTTTTAAATTATTGCAATTGGAAGACATTTTTTTAAATACAATTAAAACTATTCAAGAACTGCTTTTCAGACAATTGTAACAGCATATGTTTCTATATCTGAAAAGCGTATTTAATTATGTGATTTAGTTTTAGCTAAACAAAAAACGAAGTCCTTAAATGGCAAACAATTACAAAAGTTTTTTTAATTAAATCCATGATACAATGACGTGCAGTCAATTTAAAATTTCATAAATATAAGATTTTTTCAAAATTTTATTATTTTTCGTGTGATTGGAGGTATCCAGCTATAAGTGTGCAAAATTTCAAGTCTCTAACTTACACAGTTTCTGAGAACGAACTCTGTGACGGACAGACAGGGGAGTTAGGCTAGGGTTCGATGTCACGTGAACGAAACCCTAAAAACAGAATAAAGTTAGCATGCTGCTATTCCAAAGCCTTTATATAAAGAGCAGTTTATTCAATGCTAGCTAGCCCACCCAGCATTGCTCGAAACCGGGATAACAACCGTAAATTTATCTAAAATGAGTGTGGAATTCAAACATTTTTCTCCGGGAAGGGGATTACATTTTTATATTATCAATAAGCATAAAATTTCAATCTTCGGGGTGCTTTCCGTGTCCCCTCCTTTTTGTGCCAGTCTCTGAATTCGACACTGCTTAAAACCTTACCGTTTCCTGGGGTTACTTTAAATATTTATCTCGATCTCGCTACGCTAATCTGTTTTCCAAACAAACTCCACGCGCCGAATAATAATAATAAAGATCCGGAAGGGTCATTTTAACGAATTTAGACGGTAAAGGAGGTTTCATATTAAACCAACGCTGTAAGTTCACCTTTCTTTCTTCGTTGCGTTTCAGAGGTAGGAAAATTATGTTCTTACTTCCTTTAAAAATTAATTTTAAAATATATTTTATATATTAAAAAAAATTAAATATATTTCCGAAAGTTTGCTCTATAGAGGTGTATAATGTATAAGATTAGATGGATAAGGTATAAAATAGATATTGGTTTATAAAAAAAACAAACTTGTCATTTTCAGCGAAATGGGCTTTTAAAAAAAAATCAATGACGTTTATTTATGAATAAACGTTATTGAAAAGAGGAAAAAAATTATTATATCGGGCTAAAAGATCGGATTACTTTTATGAGTGATTTAAAATCGCCGGCAAACAAAAAATTGTGGCAAATCGTTTCGTTCAACAAAAAAATACAGTGGCTCACATTTGTTTTCGGACACTTGTGTTTTTGAAACCTACTTATAAAAAACATCATCTAAATATTAAAGGATCTACTTTTAAAAAAAAAATCATATAAACTTTTTTTTCTCTATAATAAAACCTACATATTGTAATGAAAATAAATTGAAAACTTTTTTTTTTCAAAAAATTAATGTAGCAAGAAAGGGTTAAAAACAATCTCACATAAGTAATTGGACACTTTGAAGATTCAACAAATGTAAACAAAAATATGAAAATAATCAAACATTTCAATACTTTATGGGGTATCCTTCAGCTGAAATTATACTTTTAAAACGTTTTGGCCTGGATGCAACTAGTTTTTTTGTGTAAGAAGGTTGAATTTTGTTCCATTCCTCTGTTAATACTGTTTTAAGTTGATCTTTCGAAGAAATATCCATGCTGTCTTGTTCTTTTCTCAAGTTCATGCCACGCATTTTCAGGGGCGCCATTTGGGGGGGGGGGGCAATTCCCCCCCTCAAGGAATTTGATATTTCAAAATGCATCAGTCATCACGTGTTATTCAATTTTATTTCTGAAATTGTACAAAAGCCAAAATAATGTCAGAGTTTAAGAAAATAAAAAGTTATCATTAAAAAAGCAGTTTAAGCACACAAATTGACAATTATCAATAATATTTTCTAAAACCTTGTTACTGGAAGACTCTCAAAGTGAGATTCACTTATTATTAATGAGCACTTTGGTTTTTTTTTAAAGGATATGTGATATTCAAACTGTATCAATAATGCTTCTCTTCTATAATGCAATGTATATAGTTCTGCTCAGATATACTTAACAAAATCCAAATAAAGGTTTGCCCCCCTCAAGAAATTTCTGAAATGGCGCCCCTGCGCATTTTCAATTGAGTTTAAATCTGGAGAATATGGTGGAGTCTTGATAACTTTGGGATAGTTGTATAGCAGCTATATAAGCGAACATTTAGGGCTGTCTGTTTGGGATAATTATCTTGATACAAGTTGAATGCGTTTTGAATTCAAAGTTTTGGGTCATATATTTTCAAGTTTTCTTTCAGGATAGTTATATACTTATATTGATCCATATTATTTTCAATGGAAACTAAATTTCACATACCAGAAGCAGCAAAACATCCGCAAACCATTATGCTTCCACCTCTATGTTTGACAGTTGGCAATAGATTTTTCAGATTTACCTCTTCGTTGGGCTTTCTCCCCACAGTTATTCGCCCATCAGACCCAATTATGTTAAATTTTGATTCATGCACAAATATCACGTTTTTCCAAAACGTGGATATCTTTGTCTACCATGGATTTTGCAAAATCCAGACGTAACTTCCTTGGTCTTTCATTAATGAAAACTTTTCTTCTGGCAACTCTACTGTTGTATCCATGTGATCTGATAACTCGTCTAACAGTTTCGGGGTTTACTTTTGTTAGCCTCCGGTACGGTATGCTATTTCTTTCTCCCAGCTTATTTTGTGCCCAAAAAATAACGTTACCTTACAGAAGCTAGCCGTAAAACAAAGCATTACGATTAAATACTCTTTAGCAATTTTTTAAACTTCTAAGCATCGCACATTTTCAATTTTTATACCGTCGTATTGAAAAAAAAAAAGTTCTTTTAAATGCATTTTGTTTGAAAACTATCTCCATTTATTTTTGAAATATTAATTTTTTTGTAGTTTTTAGAGCTATTTGCTTAATATTGGCAACGGAAGTACTCCATTTCTGTAGAAAGTAAAAGAAAAATAGTTCTAAAATAATAATTATATATTTTAGTTGCCATTTTCCCATAACAACCGAAAGAAAATGTAATTAAAATACGTGCTATTTTGAAAAAAAATATAAACGAATGATTTCTGTTAAAACAGTGGAGCTATTATAAACTAGTATATTTAATTGTAAGCATCTATAAATCATTAGATAGCCTTTTTTTTTTTTTTTTTTCGATTTTCTTGAATGACGGAATCTTTTTGCTGCATTTGTGCATTATTTCGCGACAGTGATGTGCTATGCATGCTGTACTGTAGATGTTTAAGAGTAGATCGGAAATGTGGAATTCTTAAGCGGATGCGAATGACGTCATTTTACATAAAATAAAACGTGTGCTTTAAGTCTTAAAATTGAAATATGTTTTGTACTGCAGTAGAGTCCCGCTTAACCGAGTTATTTTCTTCTGGTGGACTGGTGGCTTCTATTATTATGAAACAGCCATTATAAATGAAGTGTTAGGTGAAGATGAAAGAGCAGCCGTAAAAACAAATTATGGCCATCCCCCCCCCCCCTTCCCATTCTGACCAGAAAATCAGAGTTATAACTTTTTACGGCTGCTCTTTCATCTTCACATAACACTTCATTTATAATGGCTGTTTCATAATAATAGAAGTCATCAGTCCATCAGAAGAAAATGAAGTAATGGAAATGCCGGGGGCGACACTAAATTCTGAAAAATCAGAATTCCTGTTCTGTAGTGTTTTTATTGTAAATCTGTTTTCTAATTTTGTTATAAGTTTCACTGCACAAATTGCTGGATTTTAAATAAAGTTTATATGGAAAAAAAAATTAAACAGATCCTTTAATATTTAGATGATGTTTTTTATAACTTTCAAAAACACAAGTGTCCAAAAACAAATGTGAGCCGATGTATAATTTAAAAAATCCATATTCTGAGACACTTATACATTTGAACTTGTCTTCGTCTATCCGGAATCACTACCGAGTGTGAAGTTATGGGGAACAAAATTGTAATAAGAAACAGAAGTGGCAGCTAATTACTTTTTAACACTTTCCAACAGAATTGAAAAGTGTTTCTGCATTCGGTTTGTCTGGCCGTCTGTCCACGCTCTAACTACCATAAATATACTAGAATTTTCATGCTATTGATAAAGGTTATTTAGGCAGGGTCACCAAAGCATGTTTGGTATTGTATATGAAGTATGTAGGATTAATAGTTCAATTACAGGGGCACTCAAAAGTATTCCATTATGGTATATGGGGGAAAATAGTTTGCAGAGTATTTTAATGAGATTACGCTATTTCAAATGTATTGAAACTGATATAAATCACTGAATTTCACTACGATGACGTTACAACAGAGCATTCATGGCATTTTTTATACATTTACAGGGACACACAAAAGAAATCGGTTACAGTACTGTCTTTGAGTAATAATTGCTGGAGTGTACGGTTTAAAATTCGGTATGCGCTTTTAAATTTTTTTTTTTCATTTTACTCGTCATGTATAAATTCTATACCTCATACACAGGGCTGCACAAAAGTATTCACGTATCATTCTCCTTATTAGAGGAAATTGCTGAAAGGAAAATTTCAACTGAAGTATATGTATTTCTTAAGTGAACTAAATTTTGGCATGCATGTAGTTAATAGATACAAATCTATATATCCTATACAGGACTGCTAAAAAATTCGGTTTAATTTTCCGATTGTAGATGTGAACACCTGATATTGGGTTTTGAAATGTGTTATGCGTTTCCCTATGATTGAATTAGACGTAATATTTAAATTTTTAAATGGTGCAATTTTGTTACATTATTCTGAATGTGTTGGAATGTGTTTCATAATCTGTGCTTGACGCATGATTTCTTCTTACTTGTCATTTTTTTTTAGCACTTTCCAACGTAGTTGAAAAGCGTTTATAACTTCGGTTTGTCTGTCCGTTCGTGCGTACTCTACTCTAACTCTCGTAAATATACTTGGATTGCTCTGTAATTTTTATATGCTATTGACGTTTACTATAGCATGATCGCTATTGAAAATGAAGCATGTAGCATTTATAGTTCATTTACAGGGACAGACAAATGTATTCCATCACATTACGGTCAAAGGAAAAAAATCGTTTCAAGTGCATTTCAATGATGTTACACCATTTTAAACATAATGAAATTGATATGTGTTTTTGAAGTGCACTAAAACGTACATTCTGTGGAATATGGGGTGCAAAGCATTTATTATTCTTTTACAGTGCCGTACAAAAGAATACCGTTACATAATGATCAACGATGAAAAACTGTTACAGCGTATTTTAATTAAGTTAAACTATTTTAAATATAATGAATTTTATATACATTACTGAGGTTTGCTACAAGATACTTGCTGTAGAATATGATGTGCATGGATGGCATTTATCGTTCATTTACAGGGACACACAAAATATTTCGGATAGAATACTTTATCCGAAGTACTATCTATTAGCGATAATTGCTGGAATTGCGTTTTCAGTTATGATATGCGTTTTAAAATTTTAAATTAAAATGTAAACTAAATTTTTGCATGCGACGTGGTCTGTATAAATACTATAGATATAGATCATATACAGGCCTACACAAAATAATTCGCAAGCATTAGTGAATATGAGCGTGAATTGCTAAAAGGTTGTTTTTAATTGAGTTATTTATGCATTTCCAAGTTAAACTGTATTTAGCATATTAAGAGATGTTGTAAAATATAAATAAAATTTTATAGAGGGCCACACAAAGAACTGCAATAACTAACCGTTTATGAATGAAAATTTCTAAAAGTGTGATTTCCGTAGTTTTAAGCGTGTTTTTATCTGAATTAAATTATAGCTGGATATGTGGTGGCGTGTATAAAAATCTGTAGGTAATATTCAGGGCTGTAAAAAAGAATTCAAGTATGTATCTATCAGATGAAATACAGGGCTGCGTAAAAGAATTGAAGTACTTTTCTGCTATGGACGGTAATTACTGAATTCTGTTTTTCAACTATGTATGCATTTTATAAAACTCTTACTTGGGTATTTTATTACCGTATCAAACAGCGAAGTATTGTTGAAGTATTTTGGAAGTGTTGAAAAGTGTTTCATAATATATGCTAGATTGTTCTTTCTTGTTTTACATTTAAGTAGGGATATTTTAAAAGCAGACGTATTTTTAATTTATTCCTTTTTTAATGTTGGTTTTTGCATGCCATGTATTTAGTGCGAAGTCTAAAGTAATCTTATATTCAACATGTGACTGTAAGGGTATTTTAAAAGCAGTCGTATTTTTAATTTATTCTTTATTTTATGTTGGTTTTTGCATACCATGTATTTAGTGTAGCACGAAGTGTTAAGTGTAAAGTAATCTTATGTTCAACATTTGTGACTATTCTTATATGTTTTTTAAGTAGTTGTGATAATTTATAACTTTTTTTTTTTCTCTTTCTTTCCTTTTAGTCACTAATATTCACAATCTCATCACTATTGATCATGAAATTCAGAGAAGTCTCTTCAAGCCTCAGGATACATCTCCAGTAATTCGATGTGGTTTTCTTTGTACAAAATGTCGTCTCGTATAATATCAAATGACTATGTGCAATGGTTATAAAGTGCAAAGGACTCATTTTTTTATAGTTTTTATAAAATACCAGTTATTTTGTATTGTTTTTCTTGAAAGCTACTTTTGTGTTATCTTTGTATGTAACAGGCTAACAGGGCCGAAACTAGGTGTGTGTGTGTGTGGGGGGGGGGGGCTGCAGAGGGGGCATGTGCGCCAAATGAAGATTTTGTTTGTCGATTTTTCTCACGTCTATGTTTAGCACGGTATTGTTAAATTCGTCCTATCTGGGCTATGCCAAAGCATAGGAGAATCTAAGGATGATATGGCATAAGGAAAATGGTATACAGCGGAATTTTTTTCGATTCCGTTTTCAAGATTTCAATGAATCAATATTCGACAAAGCAGATTACGTAGTTCAGTATTACATATTTTATTATTGCATAGTTTCAATTTTAAAATAAGTCGGCTATTAGAAAATTAGTAAAATTATCTTTGTAAATATATTTTACGAGGGGGGGGGGGGGGGGGGAGCGCTAAAATCCATGTTTGACCCGGGTGCAAAAAAGGCTAGTTTCGGCCCTGGTATGTAATATCAATTTGTATTCTTCATAAAAAATATGTATATATAATTTTATATTTTGCATGTATATAATTTTTCATAGTATACCGTGTTCTTATATCCGTTACATTTGCAAAATTACATTTTCATACTTCCAAATCTTGTAAAGTGTACTTAAGAAGTGCTCCAGCCTTGAATATAGTTGATGAATGCAACTTACTTTAATAATGATACATCAAACATTTTTGAGACAAGAAAAGAATTGTTAAATAAACATAATCCTTAAGAAGTTAATCGATGTTGTACGAAATTTTAAATAATGTTAAATAAAAGATTTTTATTAAAATTTTAAGTTTCTTTTCTTTGACTCTTAATTATTGCATTAAAGCAATATTTTTGTGCTTTGCATAAAGCTTATGATAGATAATTATTTAAAAAAAAAATTACATGAAGAGGAGATGGGTATGTAATCATTTATTTTTGCCTCCCCACAATAGGGTGATTATTTCTTTTTTATGAGATGTTTTTATTGTTTAGAATCAATATTTACTGTATCTCTGAGTTTTGTTTGAAGATAGTTCAAATATATTAGGGGAGGTAGAAATAATTAGGATCAGGGGCAATCTGTAACAGATTTTTAAAAAATGACCATGCTTATTATGAAGTTTGATTAATATTATACATGTGCAAATTTTTTTGCAGTGAAAGTGTATGCTCCGGTAGAAGTAATCACTGTTTTCCCAGAACGCAAAAAAAAACGTTGTCCGTCAAAACGAGAATGTTTTAGTTAAAAAAGGTCCTGTGTAAAAAAATTGTAAAAATATTGAAATATAGCTATGGGTTTAAATTGAGAAAAAAGTTGTTTTTAATAGGAAATGTTTACGTTTTGCAACAGACGAAGCATAATGTTAATAATCTGCATGATTCTAATTACCCAAGAAATAGCATTTCCGGAGTAAATAGGAGTTTTTAGGTTAAGGGTAAATGGAATCGCATATTTTATTTTCTATTTAAATCAAATTGTGGTTTAGAATGCATTTTTTAATCTTTCAGTTTCAGATCCTGTGAAATATCCCTAATTTGGTTTACTTTACTGCACATTTTGTGCTAGCAAAACATTTATTTTACAATTTTATTTTGCATTTATTGCAAATTTTAGCCTTGACTTCACGTTTTAAGCCTAATTAGGCCTCAACTCTTTCAGTGTAAATGAAATTTTCCTCCTTCACAACATATGAACTTTGACTGATCCTTTTTCCCTGTTGCTTGCATTTTATGTTATTTTGAAGGGGAAAAAAATTAATTTTAAAAATTAGTTCTTTAATAATACAGCAAGGCTATTAGTTTCCAATAGAAAATTTTGCGTTTGATTTTGTTTTGTACGCAGAGTGTAAAATATATGAATATTAAAAAATCACTTAAAGAACGTTTTTTTCCAGCATACTTATCTTTCCCATACTGTATCTCTGAGAATAGTTGTAGTTGTAAAACCAAAAATATCTTGCTGTAAAACCCACACAGAGTGATCTTTTAATTCCATTTGCCCATGACTTTATATCTTGTAAGGCATGAAACCATAAGAGAAAATACCACTGATACCAATTACCCCCATTTCATGGGGGTAATTGAGGTATTTTTTAAAGAGATGTAGGTATTTTTTGAAAAAAACACTTGTACCAGATAACGTGGTACATTGAAAATAATTCTTTACACATTTCAAGAAACAACTACCTACTGAGTAAAATTATACATAATAAATAAGATTAGTATGCAGTCCACTTCATTCTCTGGCAATTAATTGTCAAAAAGGTGATCCTAATTACCCCTACCTCCTCTATAGAAGATCTGAAACATAGAATTACTTAACAAATTGTAATTATTTGTGAAGGATTCAGTTTAGAGATTAAAAAACTTTCCAAACTTTCTGAGAGTTCAAGTTCTTACTAAACTGTTTACAGAATATATTTTCTATTTTAACGTTTTCATATTGAACGCTGAACATGAAAAAAATATAAAAAGCGTCAGAATGTAGCAATTATAAAAATTTTAATACATTATTTTATAAATGAAATTTCAAATTTGGAAAAATTGAAAAAAAAAACGATTCGAATAAAACTTTTTTTCCTCCCCAAAATGTTTGGTTTTTCCAAGCATTCCCATCTCTAACTAGTTAAACTGTAAGAAAGATTCTGAACAGCCCTTTTTCATATTAACACTAAATTAATTTCCTGCGTGTTTTTAGTCTTAAAATGGCAACTCACGTTTGAAAAATATTGGGCAGGCTTAAAATTTTTTGAGTAAAATAATGTACAATTTTTCCACCCTTAGTGTGTGATTGTGGGGAGAGGGGCGAATGACTAAATAGGATAATTCAAAGTCAAATTATGGCTTTTCTAAGTAAAATATATAATTTAATTAAATTATTATTCTCATAAGTTATTCCTTATAAATGCATTCATATTTATTATAAATAGCATAACAATTGTTAACTATTGAATGTGAAAGAAATTAAACGTCAAAGGAAAAAAAAAAAAAAACTACATCATAGAAACTCGACAGAGTTTCTCGCCAAGCAAAAGAAACAACAGTGCAATGAATCGTAAATGAAAGGAATTTCCGCCAAATTATGCCAAACGACTTTTCAAAATTTTTTTAGTACTCTGTCTAGTTTATATTTTCCGGACTGACCAAAGCGGGATTTTGACACATCTATATCTCCGGTTCTATTTGCGATAGAAACCAAATTCTTATTTCTATGGAATGGGGCGTGCCACATGACTCCGAAAACAAAAGTAAAATGGAATTCGACCAATAGATTTTTAGTAAATGCGATTTTAAAAGTGCTGTTTTTTGCACTTTTGAAATTCTTGTTCCGACCAAATCTGTTGACAGGGCTACAGCAATGTGTAATTATCGGATTTTTATGCGGTTTACGCCATTTCAATTGCTTTTATGAGTAGTTCAAACCTTTGTAAGTTTCATGCAAAAATATTAATTAGTTTTTGATTTATACCAGTTTAAAGTCTTTTTCTTATTGCAGCGTGGCGTACATAATATGTGAGGCATTCTCACAGCAGCGTGGCGTACGTAATATGTGAGGCATTCTCACAATCTTTTGAATTTTAAGTCCTTGAATAATAATTTTTACTTTCTTATATCTTTAGAAGAAGAAAGTATTGGATTCGTATGGATTTATAAGTTTTAGAAGGTTCTGAACACGATTTAATGTTTTTTAGAAAATGCCTGTCTGTCACTCTGTGAGTCTGTATGTGACAAAAATTTTGTGGGCGCTCTATCTCAAGAACTAATGCACGGAATTTCACAAAACTTTCGATTCAGTTAGACCTTGAAATAAACTTGTTCTGATTAGTTTTTGGTGTAAATCGCCCAAAAAGTGTCGCTGCTGTGCTGCATTTTTCACGATTTTTTCAATTGCTATATTTCAAGAATTAATGCACGAAATTTCATAAAACTTCAGATTCAGTTAGTACTTGATAGAATTCGGTGCTGATTACTTTTTATTGAAAATCGCCCAACAGGTGGCACTGCTATGCTGAATTATTCTTGATCATCGCAATAGCTTTACCTCAAGAACTAATTCACGAATTTTCATCAACCTTCAGATTCAGTTAGTCCCTGATATAAATTACTGCTGTTTATTTTTTGTCGTAAATCGCCCAACAGGTGGCGCTGCTGCGCTGCTTTTTTCAATATTTCCGCAATATCTGTATCTCAAGAACTAATGCATGAATTTTCATCAAGCTTCAGATTCAGTTAGTCCCTAGTATAAATTGGTTCTAATTAAGGTTTGGTGTAAATCGTTCAACAGGTGGCGCTGCTATGTGGAATTTTTTACGATTTCCGCAGTAGCTCTAGATCAAAAACTAATGCACGGATTTTCATCAAACTTCAGATTCAGTTAGAAGTTGACATAAGTTGTTGATGACTAGATTTTGATGTAAATCACCTAACTGGTGGCGCTGATATGCTGTATTTTGCATGATTTACACGATTTTAGCGATAGTCCTATCTAGATTGCCATTTAATTTTGGCATAGATTGTCATTTAATTTTAGCAGTGTACTAGAGAATTTAGTATTAACATGTATGAGATAGAAGAAAGTTTTGGCATTGGCATATCCGACTAGTTATTTTAGTACATATTCTTGTGGGTTTTTTTTTTTATTTCATATACTGGGGAACATCTCATTGCATGACTGCATAGCAATATTAACGAGATAAATAAGTTTTGGACGATGTTGGGGATCCAAATATCCAGGAAGCCACTATACCGTCCCGTATCCCTGATGCTGATTTTTACTTTCTTCTATCTTTACAAGAAGAAAGTATTGGATTCGTAAAAATTTTCGACTTCCGGTTTTCGACGGATTTACACGTTTTAGAGGTCAGAGATTCCAAAAGACATGTTTTTACAAAATGTCTGTCTGTGAGTCTGTCGGTCTGTCTGTCTGTCTGTCTGTCTGTGTGTATGTGACACAAATTTTGTGGGCGCTCTATCTCAAGAACTAATGCACGGAATTTAATAAAAAATTATATTCAAGTAGTCCCTAATATACATTAGTGCTGATTAGTTTTTGGTGTAAATCGCCCAATAGGTGGCGCTGCTATGCTACATTATTCGCGATTTCTGCACTAGCTCTATATCAAGAACTAATGCACGGATTTTCATCAAACATCAGATTCAGTTAATCCTTGACATGTATTGGTGCTGGTAACGTTTTGGTGGAAATCGCCCAACAGATGACGCTGCTATGCTGCATTTTGCAGCATTTACATGATTTTCGTAATAGCTCTATCTCAAGAAATAATGCACGGATTTTCATCAAACTTCAGTTTCTGTTAGTGCTTAACATGAGTTGACGTTTTGCACTTTGTGCTGTAAATCGCTCCACAGGTGGCGCTGCTATGCTGCATTTTTGTGATTTCCGCAATAGCTCTATCTCAAGAACTAATGGTTGGGATTTCACCAAACTTCAGATTCAGGTATACCTGGATATGAATTACTGCTGTTTATGTTTTGCTGTAAATCGCTCAACAGGTGGCGCTGCTATGCAGCATTTTTCTCCATTTCACAATAGCTCAATGTCCAGAACTAATGCACGGATTTTTATCAAACTTCAGTTCCAGTTAGTCCTTGACATGAATTGATGTTTTGTACCTTTTGGTGTAAATCGCTCAACAGGTGGCGCTGCTGTGCCGCATTTTTTGTGATTTCCACAGTAGCTCTAGCTCCAGAACTAATACACGGATTTTCATCAAACTTCAGATTCCGGTATACCTTAATATGAATTAGTGCTGTTTGTGTTTTGGTGCAAATCGCTCAACAGGTGGAGCTACTATGCTGCATTTTTCAGAATTTCCCCTATAGCTCTATCTCAATAACTAATGCACGAATTTTCATCAAACTTCAAATTCAGGTATACTTTTATATGAATAAATTGATGTAATTTCTTTTACTATTTAAATGATTTAATTGACGATATTTATATAGAAGAAAGTTTTGTGATGGCCACAACATACTAGTTAAGTTTGGAGCTGTCTGTATAAAATTGTTTCAATAAAAGTAATTCGATGTAATTTTTTTTTCCGAAACTGGGACAATTGTTTTATATAAATATGTAGCAAAAAATTAATCTGCACACATTTTTACGGTTGATGTTATTTTTTTAAACTCTGTCCCTGGGTTTTAGATACCTTACCGTCCCTCTTGTTACATTATACAGAAAATCACTTCACATGCAGTCACAGAATTTTTGTCAACTTTTTTTCTCAGGCAGAAGTATGATAGAGAAAGAATGCCTAAAATTCTTTGACGGGAAATTTTCTGCAGAATTTAAATCAGCATTTAAATATCAATTTCAAGCATCGTGGCTTTATTGTTAGTCTTACTGTACCCAAGGTTTATTCCTGCACTTTTCGAGGTAAATAATTTTTTTTTTAAATTTAATCCAATGTAAATAACTGTTCCTAAAAATCAATGAACATTGTGGCTATCACTGTGTCTTAACATGATTTGTCTAAAAATAGGTGGTAATTTTCTTTACCGTACCATCCTTACCATCCCTTTTTTTCCCCCTTAACGTCCCTTTTTTCCTATACCGTCCCCTTTTTTACTTTCTTCTATCTTTACAAGAAGAAAGTATTGGATTCATGAAAATTTTAGAATTTCGGTTTTCGACGGATTTAGACGTTTTAGGGGTCAGAGAACCCGAAAAACATGTTTTTACAAAATGTCTGTCTGTGAGTCTGTCTCTGTGTGACACAAATTTTGTGGGCGCTCAATCTCAAGAACTAATGAACGGAATTTAATAAAAATTAATATTCAGTTAGTCCCTGATATAAATTGGCGCTCATTAGTTTTTGGTGTAAATCGTTCAACAGGTGGCGCTGCTATACAGCATTTTTCACGATTTCCCCAATAGCTCAATCTCCAGAACTAATGCACGGACTTTCATCATACTTCAGATTCAGTTAGTTCTTGACAGGAATTGACTTTTATACATTTTAGTGTAAATCGCTCAACAGGTGGCGCTGCTACGCTGCATTTTTTGCGATTTCCGCAATAGCTCTATCTCAAGAACTAATGCTTGGATTTTCAACAAATTTCAGAGTCATGTATACCTTGATATAAATCACTGCTGTTTATGTTTTGGTGCAAATCACTCAGTAATTGGTGCTGCTATGCTACATTTTTCACAATTTTTGCTATAGCTCAAGAACCAATGCACGAATTTTCATCAAACTTCAAATTAAGATATAATTTGATATGAATTGGTCCTAAATTGACGTAATTTCTTGTATTATTTAAATGATGTAATTGACGTGATTTATATAGAAGAAAGTTTTGTGTTGGCCACAACATACTAGTTTACCTTACGGTCCCTTCTCCAACACCCATTTAAGACAATGTTATATCAAAATTTTGTACTAAAAATACTACATTGTTATTATTTCTTATTTAAATGTTCTGTGGGTACTATGCAAATTCATTATAAGTAAAAAATTAGAAAAAAAATAAAAAAATTATAGTGGTAAAATGGTAACGAAAATTAAACTCGCAAGTTTAACATAAACCTCAGTTAAATAAAAAAAATTTCGCTGCTGACCATTTTTTCTTTATTTTGAATCATTAAGGCACTCATTCGTTTATAAGATTAAAAATGCTATTTTAGCAAGTTTAATTTCACCAGATTTTTATTCCTGAAAGTCAAAAGATTGTGAGAATGCCCCATGTATATCCCAAATTGCAGTAAACATTTAGAAATGGTTAGAACTCGCGCAATTACGGGTTAAACATAAAAAAGCGAAAATTCGTCAAAAACATTTAAAAAAAAATCTATTCAAAATTTTCGTATTTTTGGCCCCAGTCGTTCATGAATTTTCTACAAGCAACACATGTGGCAAATTTCGTAGCCCTGCGCCCTGTGGTTTCCGAGATTTTGAGGTTACATAGATAGATACGCGTATGGATTTTAATAAGGTTAGATGTTATTGCATTCGAACCAGTTAAGCTCTCTATTATAAGGCGGCATTGAAGCATTTACGGTTAGTGACAAGGTCACTTAAAAGATCTTGATTACATTACAACCGATGGATATTTATTGAGTAGCATGTATTTTAATGAATTTGTACTATTTCAATCTCTAGAAAATTTTTTCATGTTACTTGAAAGTAGAATATGAATTCAATTTGTTCATCTAAAGTTCGTCGATCCAAGTTTTTACTTTATGAAAGATACTTCTATTATCCAATTTATTAAAGATGCTTTCTAGATTTCAGCACCTAGCCTTTTAAAATTCCAATACTATGGGTATTTTTGCACACAAAATTTAGATAACAATTAAATGAAATTTTATTTTGCACGAAATCTGAATGATTTTTGATGAAGGTATTGCGCACAATAATCATCGCGGCATGTCCTGTTGATATTTGAGGAGAAACTAGAATATAGAAACGTGCCAGTGGACCTGGATTATGGAAAGATTCTAGGTAAACACTGACTACGGAGAAACTATAGAACATGCACAGAAAGATAATGTAAGCACTTTAGTGAATCACAGAGTACTTGTAATCATGAAAACAATTCGACAGAACTTTAGGATTACTGTTTATCATATTGAAATAAGTGGGAAAATATTCTCTTCTGCATTGCTTTAATACTAAAACGCACATATACTCAAATATTTTTTCAACATTCCAAACATTGCAATTTATTCTATTTAAACCATTTTACAAAGGTAATATATTCAGTCTGGTTTTTTATTACATAATTTTTTTTTCATTTTTTACAATCCTTTTATGTCAAATAAATTTTTGGCAGTTTTATTTTAATTTTTAATTTTTCTTTTCATTTAAAAATATTAATAAGGGGATTTATTAAACTAATCGACTGTGTTAATTAAATAATGCTATCAATATGCCATAAATAGATTTTAGTTCATTTTTCATCAGATAATACAGTTACTTAAAAATTTACAAATATGACTGAAATTAGGAAAAATCATTTCATAACGATGAAATATCGAATTCTGAACTTCTATTGAAATGAATTATAATTTATCGTATGAATTATTCGAAAAAAAAAAATACTTGGAAAGCATACGACTTAGTATGTCCTGTTAGTCACGTAAAAAATAATTAGGAATTTAAAAACTACATGCATTGAAAATTCAGAAAATTCAACAAGTGTTAAGAGCTTAAGAAAACATAAAAAGGAAAAGCTTAGTCAGATAATCTAAGTTTCTGCCGCGCTTATCGGAGAGACGTTTGATTTCCTGAAATAAAAAAAACTAATTTTATTTAAAAATTACTTCAGGTACGCCCGGTGATAAAACAAATGCTCATTATTCAATCTGTTTTTAAGTCTTTACATATTTTGTGTAAAACTATGTGAATTTTGAAAATGTAAAGGCAGTTTTTCGAAAGTTATTCGGATAAAATCTTTGCTGAGTTAATTAATGAATCACCATATATCTTATAGAACAACAGCAAAAAATATTGCTTGTCAGTTCGACACATTTTATCATTTCTAAAAAATAAATGATTTCTTCTGAGATTTGTAAGAATCGATAAAATGGTTTTGAATAATTTTTAAAAAGTTCAACATTATGTCTTACTAGATACATCACACTTTTGAAAAGTTTATAGCATCACTATTAAATTATTTTTTTACTTCTATCATCTTTCGTTTATCTTTTCTTTTCGGAATTAAAATGGAATATGTATAATGCAAATGAAATACCTTACAAAAAGAAGTGATATCTAATCAAAAACAACTCGTTGTAAATGATCCCGCCAAGCCACAAACCTAAAACGTCAGTCATAAAAAGAAGTGATATCACATAAAAAGAAGCGATATAGAAGTGCATACTCCGAGTGCTGTGTAAAAATCTATCACTACTCATAATGTTTATAAAGGACTCGGAGTGAGGTAATAGTATGTGAAAACTGCTTGGCGACCTGCAGGCGTATATTTAATATATGCAGTACCTATATCAATTTATAAAAAATGGGGAAGTCGAAAAAATTAATTTTAATTTCTCATTATATCACTCTTATAAATAATTGTAGGAGGAAGATCTGAAATAAATCAGAAAGATTTGTAAGACAACAGGAAATGGCATGTAATTGTGGTAATCATCTATTATTACAATTATACTTTTCGATATTTTAAACAAAATTTTTAATTACATAAGTACGTTTAATAATACATTGTTTCAGAATTAAAGGAAAAACTGGTCAAATGGATTCTTTTTTATGACAGAATTATTTCTTAAACGTAAAATGTCGTGTTTCCAACATAAGGAATATTATATAATACTATTGTAACAGAAGACTTACTAGAACAGATTTTTTCCCCTGTCATGTGCAATTCCGTTTATGCAGACTTTACTGCAATGTATCTCAGTTTAGTTAACGTCTATTATTAGATGCATTGTTAGTAATAATGTTTATTACATGTTTACTTAGAAAATCCTTCTCGTAAAAGTGGTCTTTCTCCTTCAAATAATGGTAAACAAAATCAACAAATCGATCCCATGATTTTAAATAAGAATGGCATGTAAACACCAAAAGCTTCAACTTTTCACAGTTTAATGGGATCAGTAATACAACAAAATAATTGTTAAACAAATAGTCATATGTAAGTGCAGGAAGAACAAAGAAAAGCCTGCAGGTCGCCAAGCAGTTTTCACATACTGTACCTCACTCCGAGTCCTTTGGAAACATTATGAGTAGTGATAGATTTTCACACGGCACTCGGATTATGCACTTCTATATCGCTTCTTTTTATGTGATATCACTTCTTTTTATGACTGACGTTTTAGGTTTGTGGCTTGGCGGGATCATTTACAACGAGTTGTTTTTGATTAGATTTTAATTAGTAAATGATTTATCGATTCAAGATAATCAAATAAACGGCAAAATATGCAGGAAATCTGTTTTTGAGAAAAATTTAATTATACATCCGCTAAGGGAGTTTTCTGTTGACCTGAAAATGTCTAATGGATATCCTTACTATTTTTCAAACAAAATTATTTTGAGAACGTTAATAAAACCAAATTTTATTTCAGTGGTTAAATAAATGAATAAATGAATAGCGAAATAAATCAATGTAGTTTAAAAAGATTATCTCGAAACTAGCCGCCCTTGGCGACCAATTTGGTCTTCCTTAAAATTTATGTTTGGGGAAGCACGCTCAGTATTGTATTTGTTTCATTCGAGCGTAGCCTTTAAACAATTAACAAATAATCGCGATTCCTGTGCTACGTACGATAACGTAATCTATACTTCCATCCATACTAATATAAAGAGGTAAAAATTGTTTATTTGTAGGAGGTAAGCTCTGGAACTACCGAACCGGTTCCAAAAGTAATGGTATCAAAATGATAGAGTTAGTCCAACTTAGAACATAGGCTATATCTTATGTCCGTGCCACTGGCCAAAAGGGGGTGCAGGAGCAAAAAACGTTCTAAAAATGCAATTTTTGTGTTACAGAAGGGCCTAGAAACATGAAATTTGGAATGGTAGTTACTTATAAGATACCAATGATCTCTAGGGGAATTTAAAAAAAAAATCGAAATTAAAAAGGGGTGAAAATGCGCAAAAAGCGTTCTAAAAACGTTCTAAATGGCGATTTTTATGCAGTCTCATGAAGTACCAAACCGATTTCAAAAATAATGGTGTCAAAATGATGGTGACAAACTTTGCTCCAACATAGGCTATATTTTATGTCGGTGCCACTACCCCTAAAGGGGGTGCCGGAGAAAATAAACGTTCGAAATTGTGATTTTTTGTGTTACTGAAGGGCCCAGATACATGGAATTTGGCATGGTAGTTACTTATTAGATATGAATGATCTCTAAGAGCATTTCTTAAAAAATTCGAAATTTAAAGGGGGTGAAAATGCGCAAAAAGCGTTCTAACAAACGTTCTAAATGGACATTTCTACGCATTCTCAGAAAGTATCCAACCTATTTCAAAACTTATGGTTGGAAATTGATGATGACAGCTCTTGCTCCAACATAGGCTCTATTTCATGTCGGTGTCACTACCACCTAGGAGTTGCAGATGCAAAAAACGTTCTAAATTGCGATTTTTGTGTTACTTAAGGGCCTAAAATCCTGAAATTAGGCAGGGCAGTTATTTATAAGACACTAATGATCTCTAAGAACATTTCCTAAAAAAATTGAAATTTAAAAGGGGTGAAAATGAGAGAAAAGCGTTCTAAAAAACGTTCTAAATTGCGATTTCTACTTAATCTCATGAAGTACCGAACCGATTTAAAAAATAATGGTGTGAAAACGATGGTGACAGCGCTCGCTCCAACATAGGCTGTATTTCATGTCGATACCACTACCCTAAAGGGGGTGAAGGAGCAAAAAACCATCTAAATTGCGTTTTTTGTAATACTGCAGGGGTTAGCAACTTGAAACTAGGCATGGTAGTTACTTATAAATGATCTGTAAGAACATTTACTAAATAATTCGAAATTTAAAAGGGGTGAAAATGGACGAAAAACGTTATAAATTGCGATTTCTACGCTATCTCAGAAAATACACAACCGATTTCAAAAGTAATGTTTTGAAATTGATGATGACAGCTCTTGCTCCAATATAGAATCTATTTCATGTCGGCGTCACTACCACCTTGTGGTTGCATTTTAAAAAACGTTCAAAATTGTGATTTTTGGGATACTGAAGGGGCTAGCAACTTGAAATTTGGCATGGTAATTATTTATGAGATGCAAATACTCTCTGAGAAGAGTTCCTTAAAAATTTGAAATTTAAAAGAGGTGAAAATGAACGAAAAGCGCTCTAAAAACGATCTAAATAGCGATTTCTACGCAATCTCAGGAAATATAAACCGATTTCAGAAGTAATGGTTTCAAATTGATAGTGACAGTCCCCGCTCCAACATAGCTTACATTTTACGTTGTTGTCACTAACACCTGGGGGTTACAGGAGCAAAAAATATTCTAAATTGCGTGTTTGTGTTACTGAGTGGGTCTAAAATTTTAAATTTGGAATGGTAATTACTTCAAAGATGCAAATGCTTTCTAAGAATTGTCGAAAGAAAATTCCGAATTTAAAAGGATGAAGTGAGCGAAAAGCGTTCTAAATTACGATTTTTATGCAATCGTATTAAATACGAAACCGATTTCAAACATAATGGTTGCAAATTGATAGTGACAGAACCTGCTCAAACATAAGCTTGGAGGGTTGCAGTAACAAAAAACTTTCTAAATTGCGATTTCTGCGGTACTGAAGAGGCTAGAAACTTTAAATATAGCACGGTAGTTACTTATAAAATATAAATGTCTTCTAAGAACAGTCGAAAATAGATTCGAAATTAAAAAGGGATGAAGCGAAGGGAAGGAGCGAAAAGCATTCTAAATGAGTCCTAAATTACGATTTCTATGGAATCTCAGGAAATAATAAACCGATTACAGAAGTTATTGGTTGCTAATCAAGAGTTGTACTCCCTGATCCTATACGAGCTATATTGTATGCCGATGTCACTACCACCTGGTTGGCAGGAATAACAAGAAAGCCATTAAAAACATCTAAATTCCGATTTCCATAGAATATTAGGAAATACCAACCGATTTCAAGGTTAATGTTGGCAAATTAATGGTGACAGTCTCTGTTTCAACATTTTTCGAGACATTCTATTTCAACTCTGTTTCGGCATTTTATGTTGGTGCCGCTAACACCAGAGAGGTTGTAGACTGTTAGACAATAAGCTTAGACATTATGGTTAAATTTAAGCTGTAAATGTGTTAAGATGGTTTCTAAAAAATTCAAAACTTCAAATGAATACTGAAATGAGCATATGAAATAAGAATAAAAGTCTCAAAATGCTTTCTAAATTATAATTTAATTGGAATTAGTTTTAGTTCTTCTTATTAATTAAAATCTCATTTCTGTCTATTGCACTTTTATAATGAAGTTTCTTCAAACTGTGGCTTAATTTGTAATTTAATTATTTCAAAAAGTGTTCTTCTAATAAAAAATAGTCATGCAAATATCACTTGGCATATTTCAACTATTACGCGAGCAAAGCCGCGGGGTTTACTAGTCTATACTCATCTATCTATACTTCATCTATACTCATACTCATTCGAAATTTAAAACGGGTGAGAATGCACAAAAAGCGTTCTAAAAAACGTTCTAAATGGTAGTTTCTACATAATCTCAGTAAATACCGAACCGATTCCAAAAGTAATGGTATCAAAAGGATGGTGTTAGTCCAACATAGAACATAGGCTATATTTTATGTCGGTGCCACTACACCAAAGGGGGTGCAGGAGCAAAAAACGTTCTAAAAATGCAATTTTTGCGTTACTGAAGGACCTAGAAATATGAAATTTGGAATATTAGTTACTTATAAGATATAAATGATGTCTAAGAACAGTTCTTAAACAATTCGAAATTTAAAAGGGGTGAAAATGCACAAAAAGCGTTCTAAAAAACGTTCTAAATGGTAGTTTCTACATAATCTCAGGAAATACCAAACCGATTTCAAAGTAATGGTATCAAAATGATAGTGTTAGTCCAACTTAGAACACAGGCTATATTTTATGTCGGTGCCACTACCCCAAAGGGGGTGCAAGAGCAAAGAACGTTCTAAAAATGCAATTTTTGCGTTACTGAAGGGTCTAGAAATATGAAATTTGGAATATTAGTTACTTATAAGATATAAATGGTGTCTAAGAACAGTTCTTAAACAATTCGAAATTTAAAAGGGGTGAAAATGCACGAAAAGCGTTCTAAAAAACGTTCTAAATGGTAGTTTCTACATAATCTCAGGAAATACCAAACCAATTTAAAAAATATTGGTGTAAAAATGATAGTGACAACGTTTGCTCCAAGATAGGCTATGTTTTATGTCGGTGCCACTATCCCAAAGGGGGTGTAGGAGCAAAAAACGTTCTAAAAATGCCATTTATGTGTTACTGAAGGGTCTAGAAATATGAAATTTGAAGTATCAGCTACTTATTAGATATAAAGTATTTCTAAGAACAAACAGTTCTTAAACAATTCGAAATATAAAAGGGGTGAAAATGCGCGAAAAGCGTTCTAAAAATCGTTCTAAATGGCAGTTTCTACACAATCTCAGGAAATACCAAGCCGATTTAAAAAATAATGGCGACAAAATAATGGTGAAAATCCTTGCTCCAACATAGTCTATGTTTTATGTCGGTGCCACTACCCCAAAGGGGGTGCAGGAGAAAAACGTTCTAAATTGCGGTTTTTGCGTGACGGAAAGGCCTTGAATCGTGAAATTTAGAATGGTAGTTAGTTATAAGATATCAATGATCTCTAAGGAGATTTCCTAAAAAAATCGAAATTTAAAAGTGGGGTCAAAAAGCGTTGCAAAAAACGTTCTAAATTGTAATTTCTATGCAATCTCAGGAAATACTGAACCGGTTTCAAATATAATAGTGTTAAAATGATGGTGACAGATCTTGCTCCAAGATAGGATATATTTTATATATGTTTCCACTAACCCAGAGGAGATGCAGGAGCAAAATGAGCGAAAAGCGTTCTAAAAACGTTATAAATGCCGATTTGTCACCAATATCTCAGGAAGAATCAAACTGATTTCAAAAATAATGTTAAGAAATTGATGCTCACAGCCTCTGCTCTAACATAGACGCTATTTTAAGTCGGTATCACTATCACCTAGACGATGCAGGAGCAAAAAAGCGTTCCAAATTTCGATTTTTGTGATCGGTAGGGGCTAGCAACTTAAAATTAGGCAAGGTACATATGTATTACATATAAATGATCTTTAAGAACAGTTTCGAAAAAATTGGAAATTTAAAAAGGGGTGAAAATGCGCGAAAAGCGTTCTAAAAACGTTCTAAATTGCGATTTCTACTCAATCTCTGGAAATTCCAAAGCTATTTCAAAAGTAATGGTTGCAAATCAATGATGACAGTCCCTGCTATAACATAGGTTATATTTTATGTTGCTGTCACTACCATCTGAGGGTTGCAAAAGCAAAACACGTTCTAATTTCGTTTTTTGCATAACTGAATGGTCTAACACTTTGAAGTATGGCATGTTATTTACTTACAAGATGCAACTGCTTTCTATGAACTGTCGAAAGAAAATTTCAAATTTAAAAAGATGAAGTGAGCGAAAAGCGTTTTAAATTACAATTTTTATGTAATCTTTTCAAATACCAAACCGATTAAAAAAATAATGATAACAAATTGTTGGTGATAGAACCTGCTCAAACATAAGCTATATTTTATGTCTGTGCCACTACCACCAGAGGGTTGCAGTAGCTAAAAACTTTCTAAATTGCGATTTTCTGTGATACTGAAAAGGCTAGAAACTTTAAATATGGCATGGTAGTTACTTATAAAATATAAATGCCCTCGAAGGACTGTCGAAAATAAATTCGAATTAAAAAGGGTTGAACTGAAGGGGAGGTGCGAAAAGCGTTCTAAAAAAGTCCTCAATTACGATTTCTACGCTATTTCAGGAAATATAAACCAAATATACAAGTAATAGTTGCGAATCAATGGTAACAGTCTCTGATCCTACACAGGCTATATTTTATGCCGATGATTCTACCACCTGGGATTCAAAGGAACAACAAACGCTATAAAAAAGGCCTTTAAAAGCTTTCTAAATTACGTTTCTGTGGAATATTAGGAAATAACATACCAATTTCAAAAATAATTTTGGCGCATTAATGGTGACATTTCCTATTTCAACATAGCCCTTTATGTTGAGAGAGATGGTAGGACTTGGAATTTGACATGATGGTTAATTTTAAGATGTAAGAAGATGGTTTCTAAAAAATTCAAAACTTCAAATGAATACTGAAATGAGCGTATTAATTGAGCATAAAAGTTTCAAAATATTTTCTAAATTATTATTTATTTAGTTTTATTTCGTTTTATTAAATTAAGTCTCATTTCTGCCTTATGCAGTGTAACAATGATGTTTAATCAAACTGTGTTTTAAATAGTATTTTTTTTAAATTATTAGTAAAAGTAATAAGTACCTTTTAATAAAATAAAATATTACCTTTTAATAAAATAAAAATTTAGTTAGTACCTTTTAATAAAAATTAGACATATATATATCACTTGGCATATTTCAAATATTACGCGAGCAAAGCCGCGGGGTTTGCTAGTCATCTATACTTCTATACTAATATTATAAAGAGGTAAAAATTGTTTATTTGTAGGAGGTAAGCTCTGGAACTACCGAACCGATTCCAAAAGTAATGGTATCAAAATGATGGTGTTAGTCCAACTTAGAACATAGGCTATATCTTATGTTAGTGCCACTTGCTAAAAGGGGGTGCAGGAGCAAAAAACGTTCTAAAAATGCGATTTTTGTGTTACTGAAGGGCCTAGAAACATAAAATTTGGAATGGTAGTTACTTATAAGATACTAATGATCTCTAAGGACATTTCTTAAAAAAATCGAAATTAAAAAGGGGTGAAAATGCACGAAAAGCGTTCTAAAAAACGTTCTAAATGGCGATTTTTACGCAATTTCAGGAAGTACCAAACCGATTTCAAAAATAATGGTGTCAAAATGATGGTGACAACCTTTGCTCTAACATAGGCTACATTTTATGTCGGTGCCACTACCCCTAAAGTGGGTGCAGTAGCAACAAAACGTTCGAAATTGCGATGTTTGTGTTACTGAAAGGTCCAGATACATGGAATTTGGAATGGTAGTTACTTATAAGATATAAATGATCTCTAAGAACATTTCTTAAAAAATTCGAAATTTAAAAGGGCTGAAAATGCGCGAAAAGAGTTGTAAAACACGCTCTAAATGGCGATTTCTACGCAATTTCAGAAAGTACCCAACCTATTTCAAAAGTAATGGTTGGAAATTGGTGATGACAGGCCTTGCTCCAACATAGGCTCTATTTCATGTCGCTGTCACTACCACCTAGGCGTTGCAGAAGCAAAAAACGATCTAAATTGCGTTTTTTGTAATACTGCAGGGGCTAACAACTTGAAACTAGGCATGGTAGTTACTTATAAATGATCTGTAAGAACATTTACTAAATAATTCGAAATTTAAAAGGGGTGAAAATGGACGAAAAACGTTATAAATTGCGATTTCTACGCAATCTCAGAAAATACACAACCGATTTCAAAAGTAATGTTTTGAAATTGATGATGACAGCCCTTGCTCCAATATAGGATCTATTTCATGTCGGCGTCACTACCACCTTGCGGTTGCATTTTAAAAAACGTTCAAAATTGTGATTTTTGGGATACTGAAGCGGCTAGCAACTTGAAATTTGGCATGGTAATTAAGGACTATACTTATACTATAACGTTATCAATATTTTGCTAATTTTGGACCCCCTCCCCCCCCCCCTTACGGTATCACACGTTATCTACTGGTAAACATGTATAATTTCCTACATATTATGCTACTGGTTTCTCTAACAGCGAATTATATGCGCATAGGTAGAAGAACAGGAATGCCAAACGTTGTTTTATTTCAAAGTTTGGAATGAAATGATTTTCTAAACATTTAATGGCTTTAATAGTAGCTTTGTATTTTCATTAAAATAATAATAATAATAAAGGTAACTGACTATTTGGATGTAAAGAAAAAAATTACGAAAAAAGAAAAGTTTGCTTGGATAAAAAATGATAACGATATCAAAAAGCAAATCCCCCCTCCCCCTACAGATATCTTACGATATCAAGTGACAGCCCCCCCCCCCTCCCCCCTAACGTGATAACGTTATATATGCACAATCCCTTATGAAATGTAAATGCTCTCTGAGAAGAGTTCCTTAAAAGTTTGAAATTTAAAAGGGGTGAAAATGAACGAAAAGCATTCTAAAAACGTTCTAAATAGCAATTTCTATGCAATCTCAGGAAATATGAACCGATTTCAGAAGTAATGGATTCAAATTGATGGTGACAGTCACTGCTCCAACATAGCCTATATTTTACGTTGTTGTCACTACCACCTGGGGGTTACAGGAGCAAAAAATGTACTAAATAGCGTTTTTTGTGTTACTGTTAATGGTCTAACATTTTTAATTTGGAATGGTAATTACTTCAAAGATGCAAATGCTTTCTAAGAATTGTCGAAAGAAAATTCCAAATTTAAAAGGATGAAGTAAGCGAAAAGCGTTCTATAAGCATTCTAAATTACGAATTTTATGCAATCGTATGAAATACGAAACCGATTTCAAACATAATGGTTGCAAATTGATGGTGATAGAACCTGCTCAAACATAAGCTATATTTTATGTCGAGGGCTGCAGGAGCAAAAAACTTTCTAAATTGCGATTTCTGCGGTACTGAAGAGGCTAGAAACTTTAAATATAACATGGCAGTTACTTTTAAAATATAAATGTCCTCTAAGAACAGTCAAAAATAAATTAGAAATTAAAAAGGGGTGAAGCGAAGGGAAGGAGCGAAAAGCATTCTAAAAGAGTCCTAAATTTCGATTTCTATGGAATCTCAGGAAATAATAAACCGATTACAAACGTTATTAGTTGCGAATTAAGAGTGATAGTCCCTGATCCTATCCGGGCCATTTTATGCCGGTGTCACTCGCACCTGGTTGGCAGGAACAACAAGAAAGCCTTTAAAAACATCTAAATTCCGTTTTCTATATAATATTAGGAAATACCAACCGATTTCTAGGTTAATGTTGACAAATTGATGGTGACAGTCTCTGTTTCACCATTTTTCGAGAGGTTCTATTTCAACTCTGTTTCGACATTTTGTGTTGGTGCCACTAACACTAGAGAGGTGGTAGACTGTTAGACAAGAAGCTTGGAATTTGACATGATGGTTAATTTTAAGATGTAAATGTGTTAAGATGGTTTCTAAAAAATTCAAAACTTCAGATGAATACTGAAATGAACGTATGAAATGAGCATAAAATTTTCAAAATACTTTCTAAATTATCATTTAATTGGAATTAGGTTTTAGTTCTTCTTATTAATTAAAATCTCATTTCTGTCTATTGCACTCTTGCAAGTTTAGTCAAACTGTGGCATTTGACATTTTATTAACATACATCTGACCTGTGTGCTTGTCGTCAAACGCCCGCTTATAAGTCATCGTCAATATATACAGGGACGAGATAGCACACACAAGAAAATTTACAACACAGAGAAATACAGCCAAGAGCTCCACAAAGAGTTTGCAACGGAGCCAGCGAGATTCGAACCCGCACTCACCTACACTCGCAAGCGATTAGCGGTGTGGTGACTTGACCACTCAGCCACGGTGGGCCCACTGTGGCTTAGTTTGTAATTTTTGAAATATTTCAAAATGTGTTCTTCTAATAAAAAATGGTCATGCAAATATCACTTGGCATACTTCAACTATTACGCGAGCAAAGCTGCGGGATTTGCTAGTCATCTATCTATACTAATATTATAAAGAGGTAAAAATTGTTTATTTGTAGGAGGTAAGCTCTGGAACTACCGAACCGATTCCAAAAGTAATGGTATTAAAGTGATGGTGTTAGTCCAACTTAGAACATAGGCTATATCTTATTCCGTGCCACTGGCCAAAAGGGGATGCAGGTGCAAAAAACGTTCTAAAAAGGCGATTTTTGTGCTAAAGGGCCTAGAAACATGAAATTTGGAATGGTAGTTACTTCTAAAATATTAATGATCTTTAAGGACATTTAAAAAAAAATCAAAATTAAAAAGGGGTAAAAATGCGCGAAAAGCGTTCTAAAAAACGTTCTAAATGGCGATTTTTACGCAATTTCAGAAAGTACCAAACTGATTAAAAAAATTTTGGTGTCAAAATGATGGTGACAACCCTTGCTCTAACATAGTCTACATTTTATGACGGTGCCACTACTCCTAAAGGGGTTGCAGGAGAAAGAAACGTTCGAAATTGTGATTTTTGTGTTACTGAAGGGCCCAGATACATGGAATTTGGCATGGTACTTACTTATTACATATAAATGATCTCTAAGAACATCTCTCTATTCTAAAAAAAAGTAACTACCGCTGTCACCGCCGCCGGTTTTGAATTTTTTGTGACCGGAGGTCTTTCTTCGTTAATATTAAAAAAACTGTTGCATACAAAAATATGAAAATCGGTAGTATTATAGAAAAGTGTTTGATAAACACGCTGATGCAGACAGTTTTCAAATCGAAGAATTATTTTAAGAGATATTTAATGCCAAAGTTGGACAAAATCGCTCCATTAAAAAAGTTTTATAGGAGCAAAAACTGTACATAGGAATTTAATCATTTTTAGATCATTTTATGCGTCAGAATTTCCCAGTGTGCAGATTGCAGTTGGTTTTTTAATTTGAATAATTTTTCGAGGTTTTATTTCTATTTTAAATTCAAATTTTCAGCATTTCGAGAGATATTTTTTACAAATTTTAGAAAATTGTATTAATTTAAACTGTTGCCAACTGTATAAACAGCGCAAACAGTAATGTTTGCTTCAAATTAAAAATTTATTTTACACGTGACTATTATAAACAAAAAATATAAAAAGCAGGAACTCATTGAAAATTACGTCATAAAAACTATAGTTACACGTGAATTTTAAATGAGAAAGAATATTGTAAAATAATAAATTCAGTAACATGCGTTAGAAGTCCTAAATAGGAGAATTTACGTCATATTACACTTATTACGTAAAATGAACAAAAAATAATATTGCAAAACAGTTTTAATTTAAAAATTGCGCGAGACATTTACTTGACATTTTAAGATGATCATAATATTTCATTTCTAACAAAAGTATTTTGACGTGAATATTAAAAAGAGAAAGAAAAGTTTGGTGAAAATTACGTCAGATTATAATTGTCAGATTCAAATTATAATTCAATCTTCCGAAATCTTTTTAAAGGCGGTCAAATTAGCGTGCTGTTAGAGTCTGCGGTATCTGAACGGGGGTTGACGAGCGTAGGTCGTAGGGGGCAGAGCCCCCTAGTTTCTTAAAAAATTCGAAATTTAAAAGGGTGAAAATGCGCAAAAGGGCGTTCTAAAAAACGTTGCGATTTTTACGCAAAAAATGGCGATTTTTACGCAATCTCAAGAAGTACCAAACCGATTTTTAAAAAAATGGTGATAACCCTAGCTTCAACATAGGCTACATTTTATGTCGGTGCCATTACCCCATAGGGGGTGCAGGAGCAAAAAAAGTTCGAAAATGCGATTTTATGTTACTGAAGAGCCTAGAAATTTGGAATGGTAGTTACTTATAAAATATAAATTAACTCTAAGAACATTTCTTAAAAAAATCGAAATTTAAAAGAGGTGAAAACGCGCGAAAAGCGTTCTAAATGGAGATTTCTACGCAATCTCAGAAAGTATCCAACCGATTTCAAAAGAAATGGTTGGAAATTGATGATGCCAGCCCTTGCTCCAATATAGGATCTACTTCATGTCGGCGTCACTACCACCTTGAGGTTGCATTTTAAAAAACGTTCTAAATTGTGACTTTTGTGATACTGAAGGGGCTAGCAACTTGAAATTTGGCATGGTAATTACTTATGAGATGTAAATGCTCTCTTAGAAGAGTTCCTTAAAAATTTGAAATTTAAATGGGGCGAAAATAAATGAAAAGCGTTTTAAAAACGTTCTAAATAGCGATTTCTACGCAATCTCAGACAATATAAACTGATTTCAGAAGTAATGGTTTCAAATTGATGGTGACAGTCCCGGCTCCAACATAGCCTATATTTTATGTTGTTGTCACTACCACCTGGGGGTTACAGGAGCAAAAAATGTTCTAAATTGCGTTTTTTGTGTTAAAGAGGGGGGGGGGGGTCTAACATTTTAAATTTGGAATGGTAATTACTTCAAAGATGCAAATGCTTTCTAAGAATTGTCGAAAGAAAATTCCAAATTTAAAAGGGTGAAGTGAGTGAAAAGCGTTCTATAAGCGTTCTAAATTACGATTTTTATGCAATCGTATGAAATACGAAACCGATTTCAAACATAATGGTTGCAAATTGATGGTGATAGAACCTACACAAACATAAGCTATAGTTTATTTCGGTGCACAACCCCTTGAGGGTTGCAGGAGCAGAAATCTCTCTAAATTGCGATTTCTGCGCTACTGAAGAGGCTAGAAACTTTAAATATAGCACGGTAGTTACTTATAAAATATAAATGTCCTCTAAGAACAGTCGAAAATAAAATCGAAATTATAAGGGGATGGAGCTAAGGGAAGGAGTGAAAAGCATTCTAAAAGAGTCCTAAATTACGATTTCTAATGAATCACAGGAAATAATAAACCGATTACAGAAGTTATTGGTTGCGAATCAAGAGTGATAGTCCCTGATCCTATAAGGGCTATATTGTATGCCGGTGTCAATACCACCTGGTTGTCAGGAACAGCAAGAAAGCCTTTAAAAACATCTAAATTCCGTTTTCTATAGAATATTTGGAAATACCAACCAATTTCAAGGTTAATGTTGACAAATTAATGGTGACTGTCTCTGTTTCAACATTTTTAGAGATATTCTATTTCAACTCTGTTTCGGCATTTTATGTTGGTGCCACTAACAGCAGAGAGGTGGTAGAGTGTTTGACAAGAAGCTTGTAATTTGACATGATGGTTAATTTTAATATGTAAATATGTTAAGATGGTTTCTAAAAACTTCAAATGAATACTGAAATGAGCGTATGAAACGAGTATAAATGTCTCAAAGTAGTACTTTCTAAATTATCATTTATTTGGAATTAGTTTTAGTTCTTCTTATTAATTAAAATCTCATTTCTGTCTATTGCACTTGTATAGTGAAGTTTAGTCAAACTGTGGCTTACTTTGTAATTTTTGAATTATTCCAAAAAGTGTTCTTCTAATAAGGGTCATTCCATGTCAAATCACCCAGGGCATGGCACCCACCATCACCAATTTTGATAAAAGTCAGTGAATTTGCAGAGTTTTTAATGCTGATTCCAAAAATGTCAATCATATTGAAATTGATCAAACGGTTTGTCAGATATGAGCTTTTAAATGTCTTCCAAGATGGCCGATTTGCCGCCATTTTGAATGGCACATGTGACAACATAAAAGTCTATAACTTCTTTCAGGTTTAAGCTAGAACTTTCAAATTTTTTTTGTTCTGTTCAGAATAAAGTAAACTTTCGTCTAAACAGATTTTTGTGCAATTTATTCCATTAAAATGCTGTCAGAAAATGACTTTTTGCCATTTTTTTAATTAAAAAAAGGTATAACTTCAATGGCCGATTTCCCCCATTGTTCCCCCTTCAATTTTCATCTAATTGCATAAATAGACAGCTCAAAGTGTGTTTTGATGCCTGATAAAAAAAATTTAATGGGCAGTTTGTAGGTTTTTTGTTTAAAGAAGAATTTCAATTTGACTTCCATAAGTAACAGAAAGTACCCAGAAGTATCATACATATTTACATCTAAAAGTTTGGTAAGGTTTTATCTTTCATAAACATATATATTTTTTTAATGTGGCTAAAAAGAAGGGGAATGCCTCAGGAATTATAAATAGGAATGCTAATAATGAATTCCTGCAAGACATAGAAGTATTTTCATGAGAAATTGAAATCTATTGCAAAGTTTCAGTAAATTTTAAATAAAAAAGAAATGATTGAAAAAATTCTACAAATTGTCACATTTTACAGCAAAATCATACTTGCATATTATGCAAAATGATAAAATTACAATTGTTAACTAAATACAATATGTAAAAATTATCGTACTTCAAAATTATACAAAATAACATTTAGCACATACACAGCAAAAATACTATTAAAAATATATCTACATTCAAAATAAATATTAGTTAAAAAATTAACTCTGTTGTATTAATATTGCAGCTCAAAGTGTGTTTTGATACCTGTTAAAAAATTTTTAATGGGCGATTTAAAAATTTAAAATTTAGTTCAAAATAAAAAAAAAATTATATACTTGTTTTCACTTTGGTTTATTTTTTAAATGTAAATAACATTAAAGCTGTAATTATTGTTGAATTATAAATCAAAAATTGCTGTCCAAAATATGAAATTTCTAATTAATTGCTAAAATTATCTGATTGGGTTAATTTATTACCATAACTTTCCAGAAGACAGAATTTTAACCAATAATATCACTTTGGTTTGCCAGAAGGGGTTTTTTCAACCAACCAGATAGATGTACTTACCAGAAAGAGATTTTCAACGAATCAGACTAAAATTACTTCCCAGAAGATTTTTTCAACCAACCAGATTAAGCAGAATTTTACAACTTGTTATGTTAAAAAAGTTGTCTGTTAAAAAAGATTAAAGTTTCTCTTTTGGTTGGTTGGTTGTATTTATGACGGCCAATTATCTGCACGAGGGATATAGGCCCAGGGAGGAGTGCCCTTCGTGGGGGTCTTTCTAAGGGAACCTAACCCGTATTAACGCTTGGAAATCCAAGGTTCGAAGAAAACCACGAAAACTCCGAACGATTAGGCCGACGGGCGCGATTGAGATCGAACCCAGCACCTCCCGTCTACCAGCTTCGAGAGCAGAACCTCTCAGCCACTGGTGGGGCGTTTCTCTTTTGATCTTATAAGTATAAATGATGCTGCTTTGTTTTATTAAGTTAGATGTTTTCTTATGGATAAACAAAAAATGTACAATATTAGTTTAAATATTAATAATCCAAATTGTGATTTAAATAATCCTCAAGCTATCCACCATCGCAATGAGTTATCCATAAAAAATAAAGAACTTCTTGCATTAAGATGCAATTTAGAGGATGGCGAAAACTCAACAATATGCTTTGCTCACAGAGAACACTTTCTGCATATGTAAATTCAGCAAAAGAAATGTTTTCATTTATTTAATCTTCATCCTAACAAGACCAAGAAAAGTATCCTTACATGTGATAAGTGTGGATCAAGCTAAGAATTACAGGCATAAGCTACATAATGATGCCATTCCTGGTAAGAAACTATGTTCAACCTGTAGAGGGAAAAGCAAGAGCTTTGCTGGAAGTATATGTGAAAGAACAGAAAGACTTGTGTCAGTCCACTGATTTTTCTGAAGAAATTACTTCAAACATGGATCAGAAAGAAAAATATCACGTAAAGCTTAACCCTAGATCTACCGGGAATTTTATTCAAGTTTTAATAAAACGTTCTACACCAGAATTTTTATTTAAAACTATTTAACTTATTTATTTACCTTATTTTTGTCTGGTTTATATACTTAGTTTATTTTAAAGAAATTTCTGGTTTGAATGAATATTTTGTATGTACCTGTCGGGTCCAATGGACCCGTCTGGTAGACGGAGGGTTAATGGAAGTTCACCACTAAGGTTACATGCAATTTCTGCACACAGGAAAGTGTCTGCTGGAGAATGAAAATTGCCTTGCGAAAGAAGGTTGCTTGTACCCTTGATTTGGAAGAGAACGTTCTTCAGAGTGAAAACAGTAGCTCTGGTGAAGATATTGTGAATCAAAAGAAAAGTTTCAGAATTTGAAAGATTAATGGAGATGGTGAAAGAAAAGCTTCCACAAATTAGTCCCAGAGAAAAAATTCAGTTGCTAACTTTGATTCCTGAGTCATGATGGTCAAGAAAGAAAATAATTGAAACCTTTAGTGTAACTGTGTACCAAGTATAGACTTTATACTTGGGAAGACACTATAAAATCTATGAAAGAATTTCATGAAGATAATGAATTTTCATGTCTCATGCCTGATCAGGGAGATACGGTCAGCATAAAAAAAATGTCCGCCCATGTTCAAAAAAGGTTTCTTCTTTGTAATCTGAATCAACTGTATATCCAATTTCGATTGAAATTTCCTACCAATAATAAAATTGGGTTTTCAAAATTTGCTGACCTCTCTGACCTAAGCACTGTGTCTTAGTTGGAAGTTCTGGCACACATTCTGTCTGCATGTATACAATACATCAGAAAGTTCAGTTGCTTATTGCAGCAAAAGGGATTGAAGAAATAATCCAGAGAAGATTTAATCCAGAAATTGGTTTGCAGTTCTAACAATACAAATTGTATGTTACATATATGCAGCAAATGTCCCAAGAAAGATGTTCTTGAAGATTTTTTTTAAAGTTAAAATTTCCAGATTTTGATCCTGGAGACGCAATTGAACATAAACAGTGGGTATCAACTGACAGAGTATGATTAACATCACATACATCTACTCTGTACGATTTCATCCATCTTATTCTTAAAAAAGATGAAAAAGCTCGTACCCCATACACACATATCAAAGTCCCAAAGCACTTATTTGAAAAAAAGATCTTACTAGTCATGAGGCTATCATACAAATGGATTTTAGTGAGAACTTTTCTTTTGTATTGCAAGACGAAGCGCAACAGTTACCATTGGACGCCTGGTTGCTGTACTTTACATACAGTTGCATTCTATGTGAAGCAAAAAAATGGAAGCAGCTTAAAAAGTGAAAGCCTTTGCATGCTTTCAGATGATATGGACCATGATGTACCAATGGTTTATCAGACTCAAAAATTAATCATGCAGCATTTAAATAATAAGTATTTTTGCATATAATAATAAGTATTTGTAACTATCTTAGCTACAAATGTAGAATATTTTACTGCTGTCTCTGCTGCCCAATATTAAAATTGAAAAACATTTCTGAAACCATGAACATGATTTTGGTAGAATAAAAGCAAAATGGAGCTTTTTTGCTACAAGTCATGGAAAATCTGTTTGCGATGGTGCATGGGGGGATTGTTAAAAGACTTGTGACAAAAGCAAGTCTGCAAAGGCCGTTGCATGATCAAATTGCAAATGTGGCTATGATGTATGAATATTGCAGACAAAACATTGATGGTATATAACATCTTTTATCATACAAAAAGTGACATGTTAAAACTGCGCAACATGTCTCATTGGATGCAACTTGCTACGACAATTCCTGGAACATGCAGTATACATTATTATGGATCTACAGTAGGGATGCACAACCTTTTTAAGAGAAGGGCCACTTACAAAAATGTTTGGGTTGTCGAGGGCTACATCAGTAACACAGAGAAAATTCTATATCGGAGAGGTAGGGGGGGGGGGGAGTAATAAATCTTTATTCTTGATGAATAATTATTTTTTGTCTATAATAAAAATAAACAAATAAACAAACGGAAATAAATAATTGTATGAAGGAATGCAGGGCTTCTTCGCATCTGTATGAATAACTATTCAACACTTTATGAAGACTAACGGTTCCTTCTTGACAAATGGTAACTTGAAGAAAAAAAATTACACAAAATTTCTAAATAATTGAACGTTATTGAAAATTATAAAAAAATATATAGAAGAATAACTTCATTTAAAATAAAAGGAAACTTATTTTTGAAATAACAAGACATGATGGACTAGTTATGCTATTTTTGCTGCGGACTATTAACAAAACTCGTTTTTTTTTCTTTTGTCAATCAAGTGCGACTGACTGACGAAATTCGCGGTAATTTTCCATTGCCGATTGGCAAAATTTGTAATCTTTTTAAACAACCAATTTGCGATACCTGTGATAAATTGACACAATTCGCGATTTGCTTCAGCGATAAATTTTCAAATTTCGCGATTTTTTTTTCACAACGGATAAACGAAAATTGCGATTTTTCCCGCCCCCGATCGAATTATTTCGCGACTTTTTTGTTCTGCGATCAATCTTCGAAATTTGCAAGTTTTTTCCATGAACGATTGACAAAATTCGCGATTTTTTTTTCATGAGTGACTGGCGAATTTTGCGATATTTTACGTGACAGACTGACAATATTTGCAATTTTTTTTCAATGACCAATTGACGAAACGGGATTTTTTTCCTGATATGCATTGATGTAATTTGCGATCTTTTTCGCGCAATAAAGTGGCGAAAATCGTCATTTCTTTTACGCGCACAATCGATGAAACTTGTGATTTTTTCCTGGGACCAATGGATTTCTATTTCATGATATTTATTGGGACTGACACACAAATTTTGTAATTTTTTTCAAGAGCTATTCACGAAATTCGCGAATTTTTTGGGAAAATTCACGATTTTTTTCACGAGCGATTGACAAATTTCGCAATATTTTTGCGACCAATTGACAAAATTTGTAATTTTTTCTATCAATTGTCAATATTCGTGATTTTTTTTCCGCGACAGATTGACAAAATCGCGATTTTCCCCCAGTCGATCAACGAAATTTGCAATTTTTGTACCTCATCGACAAAACTCGCGATTTTACTGTGTCCGATTAACAAAATTCGTGATTGTTAACTGACTCTGATGAAATTTGTAATTTTTCCCGCGGCGAATTGACGAAATTTGCGATTTTTCCCGCGACGAATTGGCGAAATTTGCGATTTTTTCCCGCAATAAGCTGGCGAAACTCGCGCTTTTTCCGTAGGCGATCAAGAAAGTTTGCAATTTTTCCGCAGCTCCTCGACAAAATTCGCAGTTTTTCGGAGTCCGATCAACGACATTCGCGATTCTTAACTGACTCTGAAGAAATTTGTAATTTTTACGCGACAAATTGATGAAATTCGACATTTTTTCTCGTGATAAACTGACGAAACTCACGATTTTTCTGCAGCCGGTCAACAAAATTTGCAATTTTTCCGTACCTCATCGACATCGAGTTTTCTGTGCCCGATTTAAAAAATTTGAGACTTTTTCGCGCCGAATCGACAAAATTCGCGATTTTTCCTCTCGCGATCAACAAAATTCGAAAATTTTCCGCGCCCGATAAACTAAATTTGCGATTCTTAACTGACTCTGACGAAATTTGTAATTTTTCCTGCGGCATTCCGATTTCTTCTCACGATCAACTAACAAAACTCGCGATTTTTCAGCAACCGATCAAGGATTGCAGAATCGACAAAATTCACGATTTTTAACCCGTCCGATCAACGAAATTCATGATTTTTAACTGACTCTGACGAAATTTACAATTTTTTCAGCGGCAAATTGTCGAAATTCGCGATTTTTTCTAGTGATAAACTGACAAATCTCGAGATTTTTCCCCAGTTGGTCAACGAAATTTGAGATTTTTCTGCGACTCATCGATAAATTTCGCGATTTTTCCGTACTCGATCAAAGAAATTTCCGATTCTTAATTGGCTCTGATGAAATTTGCAATTTCTTCTCAGCGCAAATTGACGAAATTCGCGTTTTTTTCATGCGACATATGGACAAAAAATTGCAATTTTTCCAGTTATAAATTGACGAAATTGTGTCAAAAAAACGAAGAAATTATATAAATAGTGATCGCGGGCCACAAGTTAACCCATGGCGTGCCACTTTTGGCCCGCGGGCCACAGGTTGTGCATCCCTAATCTACAGAAAACTTATTAATAAGTGGAAAAAGAATAAATACTGATGAAAATTTTTCTGTTTGTTCACCTTTTGATAGGAATATTAAAGAGACTTTGCATGTTCCATCTCTTAAAAGTTATGTAGCATGTATGCATGAATGGAATTGGCATATAGGCTTAGTGTCAAAAGTCCACAAAAAAGAAGGAGACTGTTAAATTCATGCATCCACAATGGCCCATCACCTTCGTATTATTGCACAGAAAATGACAGTTGTATTGTGCCTTTCAGTCATATCTTTTGTGCATGTGACAAATGGTACATACTACAAATGGTAGAATATATAAAATTTGTGATGCATTTAGTGCTTTAATAAGCACCAAGTGGGCAAAACATAAAATTAAAAGGAAAAAAAATCGAAATATAAAGAGAACAAGTTTTATTAATTATCTTTATTTTTAATTGTTATTGATGTAGATATGTTTTCAATAGCATTTTTACTGTGTATGTGCTAAATGTTACTTTGCATAATTTTAAAGTACAATAATATTTACTTAATGTATTTTTTTATTATATTTTGTATTATATACAAGTATGATTTTGCTATAAAATGTGACTATTTGTAGAATTTTTCCCATTATTTTGTTTTTTACTTATAATTTACTGAAACTTTGCAATAGATTTCAATTTGTTAGGAAAATACTTCTATGTCTTGCAGGAATTCATTATTAGCATTCCTATTTATTCCTGTGGGATTCCCCTTCTTTATAGCCATATTAAAAAATTTGTATATGTTTATGTAAGATAAAGCCTTATCAAACTTTTAGATGTAAATATGTATGATATTTCTGGTAATAAAAGAAATATCAACATTATCTTGTACTTTCCGTTACTTATGGAAGGTCAGTAAAATTGAAATTCTTCTTTAAGCAAAACACCTGCGAACTGCCCATTAAAATTTTCTTATCAGGCATCAAAACACACTTTAAGCTGCCTATTTATGCAATTAGATGAAAATTGAAGGGGGAACAATGGGGGAAATCAAGCCATTAAAGTTACGCCTTTTTTTAATTTAAAAAATGACAAAAAGTCATTTTCTGACAGCATTTTAATGGAATAAATTGCACAAAAATCTGCTTAGATGAAAGTTTACTTTATTCTGAACAGAACAAAAAAAAAATTGAAAGTTCTAGCTTAAACCTGAAAGAAGTTATAGACCTTTATGTTGTCACATGTGCCATTCAAAATGGCGGCAAATCGGCCATCTTGGAAGACATTTAATAGCTCATATCTGACAAACCGTTTGATCAATTTCAATATGATTGACATTTTTGCAATCAGCATTAAAAATTCTACAAATACACCAAAGCTTAAGAAAATTGAAGATGGTGGGTGTCATTTTTAGAAAATTCTGGGTGATTTGACATGGAATGACCCATAAAAAATAATCATTCAAATATCACTAGGCATATTTCAACTATTATGCGAGCAAAGCCGCGGGGTTTGCTAGTCATCATCATCATCTTCTATACTCCTATTATAAAGAGGAAAAAATTGTTTATTTGCGGGAGGTATGCTCTGGAACTACCGAACCGATTCCAAAAGTAATGGTATCAAAATTATGGTGTGAGTCCAACTTAGAACATAGGCTATATCTTATGTCGGTGCCACTACCCCAAAGGGGGTGTAGGAGCAAAAAACGTTCTAAAAATGCGATTTTAGCGTTACTGAAGGGCCTAGAAATATGAAATTTTGAGTATTAGTTACTTATAAGATATAAATTATGTCTAAGAACAGTTCTTAAACAATTCGAAATTTAAAAGGGGTGAAAATGCACAAAAAGCGTTCTAAAAAACGTTCTAAATGGTAGTTTCCACACAATCTAAGGAAATACCAAACCGATTTAAAAAATATTGGTGTCAAAATGATGGTGACAACGCTTGCTCCAAGATAGGCTATGTTTTATCTCGGTGTCACTACCCCAAAGGGGGTGCAGGAGCAAAAAACCTTCTAGAAATGCGATTTATGTGTTACTGAAGGGCCTAGAAATAAGAAATTTTGAGTATTAGTTACTTATAAGATATAAATGATGTCTAAGAACAGTTCTTAAACAATTCGAAATTTAAAAGGGGTGAAAATGCACAAAAAGCGTTCTAAAAAACGTTCTAAATGGTAATTTCCACACAATCTCAGGAAATACCAAACCGATTTAAAAAATATTGGTGTCAAAATGATGTTGACAACGCTTGCTCCAAGATAGGCTATGTTTTATGTCGGTGTCACTACCCCAAAGGGGGTGCAGGAGCAAAAAACGTTCTAGAAATGCGATTTATGTGTTACTGAAGGGCCTAGAAATATGAAATTTTGAGTATTAGTTGCTTATAAGATATAAATGATGTCTAAGAACAGTTCTTAAACAATTCGAAATTTAAAAGGGGTGAAAATGCACAAAAAGCGTTCTAAAAAACGTTCTAAATGGTAGTTTCCACACAATCTCAGGAAATACCAAACCGATTAAAAAAATATTGGTGTCAAAATGATGGTGACAACGCTTGCTCCAAGATAGACTATGTTTTATGTCGGTGTCATACCCCCAAGGGGGTGCAGGAGCAAAAAACGTTCTAAAAATGCGATTTATGTGTTACTGAAGGGCCTAGAAATATGAAATTTGAAATATTAGTTACTTATAAGATATAAATGATGTCTAAGAACAGTTCTTAAACAATTCGAAATTTAAAAGGGGTGAAAATGCACAAAAAGCGTTCTAAAAAATGTTCTAAATGGTAGTTTCTACACAATCTCAGGAAATACCAAACCGATTTAAAAAATATTGGTATCTTAATGATGATGACAACGCTTGCTCCAAGATAGGCTATGTTTTATGTCGGTGTCACTACCCCAAAGGGGGTGCAGGAGCAAAAAACGTTCTAAAAATGCGATTTATGTGTTACTGAAGGGCTTAGTAATATGAAATTTGAAATATTAGCTACTTATTAGATACTAGCAAACTCCGCGGCTTTTGCTCGCGTAATAGTTGAAATATGCCAAGTGATATTTATCTGTCTAATTTTTATTAAAAGGTACTAACTAAATTTATATTTTATTAAAAGGTAATATTTTATTTTATTAAAAGTTTTTTTTTATTAAAAGGTACTGATTACTTTTAGGAATAATTCAAAAATTACTATTTAAAACACAGTTTGATTAAACATAATTATTACACTGCATTAGGCAAAAATGAGACTTAAATTAATAAAATGAAGTAAAACTAAATAAATGATAATTTAAAAAATATTTTGAAACTTTTATGCTCAATTAATACGCTCATTTCAGTATTCATTTGAAGTTTTGAATTTTTTAGAAACCATCTTCTTACATCTTAAAATTAACCATCATGTCAAATTCCAAGTCCTACCACCTCTCTCAACATAAAGAGCTATGTTGAAACAGGAACTGTCACCATTAATTTGCCAACATTAATTTTTAAATCGGTTTGTTATTTCCTAATATTCCACAGAAACGTAATTTAAAAAGCTTTTAAAGCCCTTTTATAGAACGTTTGTTGTTCCTGTGAACCCCAGGTGGTAGAATCACCGGCATAAAATATAGCCTGTGTAGGATCAGAGACTGTTACCATTGATTCGCAACTATTACTTTTATAATCGGTTTATATTCCCTGAAATTGCATAGAATCGTAATTTAGAACTTTTTTAGAATGCTTTTCGCACCTCCCCTTCGCTTCACCCCTTTTTAATTCGAATTTATTTTCGACGTTCCTTCGAGGGCATTTATATTTTATAAGTAACTACCACGTCATATTTAAAGTTTCTAGCCTTTTCAGTATCACAGAAATCGCAATTTAGAAAATTTTTCGCTCCTGCAATCCTCTGGTGGTAGTGGAACAGACATAAAATATAGCTTATGTTTGAACAGATTCTATCACCAAAATTTGTCATCATTATTTTTTTAATCGGTTTGGTAATTTATAAGTTAGCTTAAAAATTGTAATTTATAACGCTTTTCACTCACTTCATTTTTTTTTAATTTGGAATTTTCTTTCGACTGTTCTTAAAAAGCAGTTGCATCTTGTAAGTAAATACCATGCCTGAGTTGTGCAAAAAACGCAAATTAGAACATGTTTTGCTTTTGCAACCCTCAGCCTCAGATGGTAGTGACAGCAACATAAAATATGACCTATGTTATAGCAGGGACTGTCACCATTTATTTGCAACCATTACTTTTGAAATAGCCTTGGTATTTCCTTAGATTGAGTAGAAATCGCAATTTAGAACGTTTTTAGGACGCTTTTCGCGCATTTTCACCCCTTTTTAAATTTCCAATTTTTTCGAAACTGTTCTTAAAGATCATTTATATCTAATAAATATGTACCTTGCCTAATTTTAAGTTGCTAGCCCCTACCGATCACAAAAATCGAAATTTAGAACGCTTTTTTGCTCCTGCAACGTCTTGGTGATAGTAATAACGACATAAAATAGTGTCTATGTGTAGAGCAGAGGCTGTCAGCATCAATTTCCTACTATTACGTTTGAAATCAGATTCATTCTTCCTGAGATATTGCTGACAAATCGGCATTTAGAACGTTTTTAGAACGCTTTTCGCGCATTTTGCTCCTGCATCTCCTCTGGGGTAGTGGAAACATAAATAAAATATAGCCTATCTTGGAGCAAGATCTGTCACCATCATTTTTACACCATTATATTTGAAATCGGTTCAGTACTTCCTGAGATTGCATAGAAATCGCAATTTAGAAAGTTTTTTACTACGCTTTTTGCGCATTTTGACCCCCTTTTAAATTTCGATTTTTTTAGGAAATGTCCTTAGAGATCATTTATATCTTATAACTAACTACCATTCCAAATTTCACGATTCTAGGCCCTTCCGTAACGCAAAAGCCGCAATTTAGAACGTTTTTCTCCTGCACCCCCTTTGGGGTAGTGGCACCGACATAAAACATCGCCTATGTTGGAGCAAAGGTTGTCACCATCATTTTGCGCCATTATTTTTTAGATCGGTTTGGTATTTCCTGAGATTGTGTAGAAACCACCATTAGAACGTTTTTTAGAACGCTTTTCGCGCATTTTCACCCCTTTTAAATTTCGAATTGTTTAAGAACTGTTCTTAGAAATCCTTTATATCTAATATGTAGCTAATATTTCAAATTTCATATTTCTAGGC
The DNA here is from genome assembly GCA_963932465.1 of Maratus speciosus. Classification (NCBI taxonomy): domain Eukaryota; kingdom Metazoa; phylum Arthropoda; class Arachnida; order Araneae; family Salticidae; genus Maratus; species Maratus speciosus. The sequence continues at coordinate 398,720,889 of OZ010792.1, forward strand.
CCTTCGGTAATGCAAAAATCGCATTTTTAGAACGTTTTTTGCTCCTGCACCTCCTTTCGGGTAGTGGCACCGACATAAAACATAGCCTATCTTGGAGCAAGCGTTGTCACCATCATTTTGACACCAATATTTTTTAAATCGGTTTGGTATTTCCTGAGATTGTGTAGAAACCACCATTTAGAACGTTTTTTAGAACGATTTTTGCGCATTTTCACCACTTTCAAATTTCGAATTGTTTAAGAACTGTTCTTAGAAATCCTTTATATCTAATAAGTAGCTAATATTTCAAATTTCATATTTCTAAGCCCTTTAGTAACACATAAATCGCATTTTTAGAACGTTTTTTGCTCCTGCACCCCCTTTGGGGTAGTGACACGGACATAAAACATAGCCTATCTTGGAGCAAGCGTTGTCACCATCATTTTGACACCAATATTTTTAAAATCGGTTTGGTATTTCCTGAGATTGTGTGGAAACTACCATTTAGAACGTTTTTTAGAACGCTTTTTGTGCATTTTCACCCCTTTTAAATTTCGAATTGTTTAAGAACTGTTCTTAGACATCATTTATATCTTATAAGTAACTAATACTCAAAATTTCATATTTCTAGGCCCTTCAGTAACGCTAAAATCGCATTTTTAGAACGTTTTTTGCTTCTACACCCCCTTTGGGGTAGTGGCACCGACATAAGATATAGCCTATGTTCTAAGTTGGACTCACACCATCATTTTGATTCCAACATAGGCTATGTTTTAGGTCGGTGCAACTACCCGAAAGGGGTTGCAGGAGCAAAAAACGTTCTAAAAATGCGATTTTTGCATTACCGAAGGGCCTAGAAATATGAAATTTGAAATATTAGCTACTTATTAGATATAAAGGATTTCTAAGAACAGTTCTTAAACAATTCGAAATTTAAAAGGGGTGAAAATGCGCGAAAAGCGTTCTAAAAAATGTTCTAATGGTGGTTTCTACACAATCTCAGGAAATACCAAACCGATCTAAAAAATAATGGCGCAAAATGATGGTGACAACCTTTGCTCCAACATAGGTGATGTTTTATGTCGGTGCCACTACCCCAAAGGGGGTGCAGGAGAAAAACGTTCTAAATTGCGGCTTTTGCGTTACGGAAGGGCCTAGAATTGTGAAATTTGGAGTGGTAGTTAGTTATAAGATATCAATGATCTCTAAGGACATTTCCTAAAAAAATCGAAATTTAAAAGGGGGTCAAAATGCGCAAAAAGCGTAGTAAAAAAATTTCTAAATTGCGATTTCTATGCAATCTGAGGAAGTACTGAACCGATTTCAAATATAATGGTGTAAAAATGATGGTGACAGATCTTGCTCCAAGATAGGCTATATTTTATTTCTGTTTCCACTACCCCAGAGGAGATGCAGGAGCAAAATGCACGAAAAGCGTTCTAAATGCCGATTTGTCGGCAATATCTCAGGAAGAATGAATCTGATTTCAAACGTAATAGTAGGAAATTGATGCTGACAGCCTCTGCTCTAACATAGACACAATTTTATGTCGTTATCACTATCCCCAAGACGTTGCAGGAGCAAAAAAGCGTTCTAAATTTCGATTTTTGTGATCGGTAGGGGCTAGCAACTTAAAATTAGGCAAGGTACATATTTATTAGATATAAATGATCTTTAAGAACAGTTTCGAAAAAATTGGAAATTTAAAAAGGGGTGAAAATGCGCGAAAAGCGTCCTAAAAACGTTCTAAATTGCGATTTCTACTCAATCTAAGGAAATACCAAAGCTATTTCAAAAGTAATGGTTGCAAATAAACGGTGACAGTCCCTGCTATAACATAGGTTATATTTTATGTTGCTGTCACTACCATCTGAGGGTTGCAAAAGCAAAACATGTTCTAATTTGCGTTTTTTGCACAACTGAGGGGTCTAACACTTTGAAGTATGGCATGGTATTTACTTACAAGATGCAAATGATTTCTAAGAACAGTCGAAAGAAAATTCCAAATTTAAAAAAATGAAGTGAGTGAAAAGCGTTATAAATTACAATTTTTAAGCAAACTTATAAATTACCAAACCGATTAAAAAAATAATGATGACAAATTTTGGTGATAGAACCTGCTCGAACATGAGCTATATTTTATGTCTGTTCCACTACCACCAGAGGGTTGCAGGAGCTAAAAACTTTCTACATTGCGATTTCTGTGATACTGAAAAGCCTAAAAACTTTAAATATGACATGGTAGTTACTTATAAAATATAAATGCCCTCGAAGGCACGTCGAAAATAAATTCGAATTAAAAAGGGGTGAAGCGAAGTGGAGGTGCGAAAAGCATTCTAAAAAAGTTCTAAATTACGATTCTATGCAATTTCAGGGAATATAAACCGGTTATAAAAGTAATCAATGCGAATCAATGGTAACAGTCTCTGATCCTACACAGGCTATATTTTATGCCGGTGATTCTACCACCTGGAGCTCACAGGAACAACAAAAGTTCTAAAAGAGGGCTTTAAAATCTTTTTAAATTACGTTTCTGTGGAATATTAGGAAATAACAAACCGATTTCAAAATTAATGTTGGCAAATTAATGGTGACAGTTCCTGTTTCAACATAGCCCCTTATGTTGAGAGAGGTGGTAGGACTTGGAATTTGACATGATTGTTAATTTTAAGATGTAAGAAGATGGTTTCTAAAAAATGCAAAACTTCAAATGAATACTGAAATGAGCGTATTAATTGAGCATAAAAGTTTCAAAATATTTTCTAAATTATCATTTATTTATTTTCATTTCATTTTATTAATTTAAGTCTCATTTCTGTCTAATGCAGTGTAATAAGGATGTTTAATCAAACTGTGTTTTAAAAAGTAATTTTTTAACTATTCCTAAAAGTAATAAGTGCCTTTTAATAAAATAAAATATTACCTTTTAATAAAATAAAAATTTAGTTAGTACCTTTTAATAAAAATTAGACATATAAATATCACTTGGCATATTTCAACTATTACGCGAGCAAAGCCGCGGGGTTTGCTAGTCTATACTCCTATTATAAAGAGGAAAAAATTGTTTATTTGTCGGAGATAAGCTCTGGAACTACCGAACCGATTTCAAAAGTAATGGTATCAAAATGATGGTGTTAGTCCAACTTAGAACATAGGCTATATGTTATGTCAGTGCCACTAACCCAAAGGGTGTGTAGGAGCAAAAAACGTTCTAAAAATGCGATTTTAGCGTTACTGAAGGGCTTAGAAATATGAAATTTTGAATATTAGTTACTTATAAGATATAAATGATGTCTAAAAACAGTTCTTAAACAATTCGAAATTTAAAAGGGTTGAAACTGCACAAAAAGTGTTCTAAAAAACGTTCTAAATGGTAGTTTCTACACAATCTCAGGAAATACCAAACCGATTTAAAAATTATTGGTGTCAAAATGATGGTGACAACGCTTGCTCCAAGATAGGCTATGTTTTATGTCGGTGCCACTACCCCAAAGGGGGTGTAGGAACAAAAACGTTCTAAAAATGCGATTTTAGCGTTGCTGAAAGGTCTAGAAATATGAAATTTTGAATATTAGTTACTTATAAGATATAAATGATGTCTAAGAACAGCTCTTAAACAATTCGAAATTTAAAAGGGTTGAAAATGCACAAAAAGTGTTCTTAAAAACGTTCTAAATGGTAGTTTATACACAATCTCAGGAAATACCAAACCGATTTAAAAAGTATTGGTGTCAGGGGCGTAGCTACAGATATATTTTCGGGGGGGAGAATTCGAAAATTTCCCAACTTGAAACAAATTGCTCTAATTTTCAACTAAAGTGATATGCACAACGTGTGTAATAATGATACGGAAACTTATGCATAAAAAATTTCTTTCCAAAGAAAAATTTTTAAACTAGAAACATAAAAATTCCAATTATTGTTTTTTTTAATAAGAAAACCAACCAGCTTTTTACTTTCTTCTATCTTTACAAGAAGAAAGTATTGAATTCGTAGAAAAAATTCGACTTCCGGCTTTCGACGGATTGATATTATTGGTGCAGATTCACGATCGCCAGTAGCCACGTTTCGACTTAATTTTTTGCTTTGGCGACTAATTTTCGGCATCTAAGTCGCCATCCTTTGGCGAATTTCACGTTTTTTTTCCAACGATCCTTTGGCAAAAATCACGTTTTTTTTCGCGATCCTTTTATGAAAATCACGGGTTTTTTCGCGATGCTTTGACGAAATTCGCCGGTTTGTTTTGCAATCCTTTAGATAAAATTCGCATTTTTTCTGCAATCTGTTGGCGAAATTCACGTTTTTTGCAATCTTTTGCCGAAATTCAAGTTGTCTGTTTTGTGACCCTTTTACAAAATTATCGTTTTTTTCGAGATCCTTATAGGTTTTTTTTTTTTTTTTTTTTTTTTTTTTTTTTTTTTTTGTTATTCTTTGACAAAGTTGATGATTTTTCTGCAAAGAATGGCAAAATTCGCATTTTCCCGCAATTCTTTGATAAAAAGACGCGTGTTTTTGGGGATTCTTTGACGAAATTCGCCCGTTTTTTTTTGCTAACGATTGACAAAATTGATTTTTTCGGCGTCCACTTGTCGAAATTCTTGATATTTTTCTCACCTCTGTAATAATCTGTGATAAGATTGTTTTTTAAGATAATTTTTCTTGTGTATTGTTGAAAAACAAATGCTTGAATTCTGTTTTGACTTTTATAGTGCAAAATAATCTTACACACTCTTATTTTTTTCTTTTATGAACTCTTGTATATGGCAAAATGAAAATAAGAAATATTGTTTTCCTAATATTCCTTACTACCACGATTCCTTAGCTTATTCTTATAGATATATATTTTTTCACCTCAGTCTTGTCCAACTTTATCCTCTGACAGTAAACAGCTTAAGATTTATATTATACTTAATTTATATCCATATTAAAAGAATTGGGTGATTAAATGAACTATACAAATTTGATGTAATTAGTCTGTTTCTTTTGTAGATTATTTTTCACTTTGATTTCCTGAAATTTTTTCTCATATAATTGCTATTGCTTTTATGCATTTCTTTCACAATGTGGCTACTGGATTATTTGGGTTTAGGAGCCACTGGCTCCTTAAAAACTTTGGAAATGTGCACCTATAATTGATACGTTTTAGAGCGATTTGACTGTTTTTAGAAAATGTCTGACTGTGTGTATGTGATACAAATTTTGTGGGCGCTCTATCTGAAGAACTAATGCGTGGAATTTAATAAAACTTTAGATTCAGTTATACCTTGATAAAAAAAATTAATGCTGATTAGTTTTCGGTGTAAATCACCCAAAAGATGGCGCTGCTATGCTGCATTTTTCACAATTTATATGATTTTAGCGATAGTTATATCTCAAAAACTGTTGCACGGTATTTGATCAAACTTCATATTCTGTTAAATCTTGACATAATTTGGTGCTTATTAGGCTTTTGTGTGTATCATAACAGGTGGCACTGCTGTGAAGCATTTTTCACGATTTTTGCGTTAGCTATATCTGAAAAACTAATGCACGGAATTTGCCAATTTTCATATTCGGTTGCAATTCCTTATTGGGCTTGGGTGTATACTGTCCAAAGGTATCGCTTTTGTGCTCTTTGGGTTTGGAATTTTGGTTGCAAACATCTAACAGGGTGTGCGCCCAAATTCAATGATTTGTTGGAAAAATGCGATGCTTCTATCTCCTTTTTAAATTCCCACAATAAAACGGATCTATTCCTTTAGAATTTGTGTTAGAATGTTATTCCATATGGAAGGCATGAATACGAAATTCCTCAATAGGTAAACAATAAAAAAAAGTTAAAAGTTTTACCTTTATGTTTTGATGTGTTTCAATGGAAATATACTCTTCTTTGGATGAACAAAAAACATTTATTAGAAGATTGAATACACTAGAATAATATATATGCTGGTCACAGTACAGATCACACTTCACAATAAAAACAAAACAGATGTATAAGACTATTTACAACACAAAGAAATACTTTGAACTATGGCCTGTTGCAGTTTTTTTTATCATATTATATTCCTTTGGAATATTATTGGATTTTTTAAATCAAGCAGCATTTTGCTGCCAACTGCTATAAGGGAAGAAGCAACACTCACTGAACTGAGTGTCTGTCACAGTAGATCAAATAAAAAATGATTGTCTGATGCTGCCATCTGGTGGATGTTCTTGAAAACAAAAGAGCATTTTCTAACATCTCTCCCGTTTTGTGATAGAATCTGACACCAGGTGGATAAGGTTTCTACAAAGTTCAAATTTGGCTTTTGGCAGTGGCTTCGTCATTATATCTGCTATCATTTCATTTGTTGATAGATATTTGACATCTATAACATTTTTAGTTTTTAAATCTCGTATGTAATGATACTTTGTATCAATGTGCTTAGTGCGGGATTTAAATTTTTCACTTTCAACCAATTTAATTGTAGATTGGTTATCCTCAAAAATTCTAATAGGAAAATGTTGTTGTAAATTGAGATCTTTACATAATTTTAAGATCCATAGCACCTCTTGAGTTCCTTGTGACAGTGCCACATATTCAGCTTCTGCTGACGATAACGTCACACATGTTTGTTTTCGCGAGAACCAAGAAATGCAGCTATTGCCTAAGAAGATTACATTTCCTGAGGTGGATTTTCTGTCTGTAGCATCTTGTCCCCAGTCTGCATCCGAGTATGCAACTATATTAGGATATTCTTTTGAAGAAATGTGGAGATCAAGGTCTTTCGTTGTTTTTAAGTATCTTATTACCCTCTTAACCGCATTCCAGTCCTTTTCTCTTGGATTATTGCATCTTCGACTTAGTATGTGTGTAGGAGCGGTAATATCAGGTCTTGTACATGAGGAAATATATAAAAGACTTCCTATAGCTTGTCTGTAATTATCATTTGATGATAAAAGATTTTCTTCTTTATCTAAACTATAATAGTTAGTTTCCATTGGGGTATAAGTTGGTTTGGCTTCTTCAAGCTGAAAATCCTTAACTAATTGAGTTATTTTACTTCTTTGTGAAAGTAAATAACTTCCATCTTCTTTTCTGTAAATTTCTATACCTAAGAAGTATTTTGCTTCCCCTAGTGATGTTATGGGATAAGATTTCTTTAAGTAATTTATTACTTCATTAACTTCATTTTCATCTTCTGAGCTCATCAGCATATCATCTACATACAGTATGAGATGAATTGTCTTCTTTGATTTTTCTTTTATGAACAAACATGGATCAGCTTCACTTTGTTTAAATCCATATGCCTTTAGAGTATTCTCTATTTCTTCATTCCAGCACTTGGCGGCTTGTTTAAGACCATATATAGCCTTTTTTAATTTATAGACTTTGTCTTTATTTTCTTCATCATGAAAGCCTTCTGGTTGATGCATGTATAATTCTTCATTATCTAGTTTACCATGTAGAAAGGCTGTTTTAACATCTACTTGAAATACTCTGGCTTTATGATAAGCTGCCCAGGTCAGAAAAGCTCTAATAGTTGTATGTTTGACGACAGGAGAGAAGGTTTCATCATAATCAGTGCCTAATTTTTGAGCGAAACCTTTGGCAACTAATCGTGCTTTGCATTTTATTGCTTCTCCATTTTCATTATGTTTTGTTTTGTAAACCCATTTACAGCCAATGGCGTGCTTGCCTTTGGGTAAAGTAACAAGCTCAAACACTTCATTTTCCTTTAAAGAGTTAAATTCTTCCTTCATAGCTTGAAACCATTTCTGTTGATCTTTTACTGGTAATTGTAAAACATCTTTAAAAGTTTCAGGATCTTGATTTTTGGAACAACTGTCTTCAGTTTTGTAAGAATATCTTTCTGGTGGAATTCCTTTAGTCTCTCTGTTAGATATTCTTCTCTGGAAATTATCTTCACTTTCTTCAGTTGTTGGGCTATCTACTGATTTTTCATCCGTACTTATTTCTTCTGCAGTATTTTCTATTTCGATAGCATCACTATCATTTTCAAGATTTTCTTCTGAAAAATTTAAATGCATTAAATCTGAGATTCGCTCTTCAGGATTTTCTTGAAAGACATTTTCACAGTTCATATTTTCAAAAAACTTCACTGTTCTGCTTATCACTATTTTTCTACCGCCTATATAAATTCGATATCCTTTGCTTCTTAAATCGTAACCAACAAAGACTCCTTGAGTGGCCTTTTCGTCAAATTTTTGTCTCTTCTGTTTATGAACATACACATATGCTTTGCATCCAAATACTTTAAGGTGACTCAAATTTGGCTTATGCCCATTCCACAATTCATATGGTGTCTTTTCAGTTGATTTTGTAGGTAATCTATTTTGTAAGTAGGCTGCGGTAGCTATGGCTTCTGCCCAGAATGTTTTTGGCAATTTAGCATTTATAAGCATGGCTTTACTCATTTCAATAAGCGAGCGATTCTTTCTTTCTGCAACTCCATTTTGGGACGGTGAATATGGCGTCGTTGTTTCATGATTTATTCCTAAGTTTTTAAGGTAGTCTTTGACAGATTTCGTTGCAATATTCTGTTCCATTGTCACTACGCAAAGATTTAATCTTCAATCTAAATTTGTTTGTTGTTGATGCAACATACTCTTTTAATTTATCAAATACTTCATCTTTAGAAGAAATAAAATATACTTGTGTATAACGAGAGTAATCATCAATAAATGTAACGAAATATCTTTTTGATCCCATACTTTTTGTTTCTGCAGGACCGCATACGTCGCTGTATATCAAATCAAGTGGTTTTTTACTTCTGTATTGCGTTTCTTTTGGAAATGATTTTTCTGTTAACTTAGCTTTTATGCAACTTGAACATTCAGTATTATGAGAACAATTATTCACAGTAATACCTAAAGCTAAATCATCCTTTTGAATTTTCTTGATGGATTCCAAATTTCTATGGCCCAGCCTTTGGTGCCATTTTAGAATGCAGTTAACATTAGAACAAACGGGTAATATTTCTGAAGCACTATATACCTTTTCATTTGTAGGTATTATTTTTAATCTGTATAACCCCTCATCAGCTTTTGCATCTGCAACTAAGATGTTGCCCTTTTTAATTAAACATATATCATCTTTAAATGTTACAACAAAAACCTTTCTCAGTACAAGACTGGACAGATAATAAATTACTATCCAACTCGGGAACATAAAGCACATGATCCAATGTAACTCTATTTGTTTGACCATTAAGTGTTTCAATATTAAAAGTACATTTACCCTTTCCCTTTGCAGTTAATTTAGTTCCATTAGCAATTGTAATTGTATCTTTATTCGAACTTTTTAATTCTGAGAACAGTTCCAAGGAATTAGCTAAATGAACAGACGCACCTGAATCAATAACAAAAGACAAATTTTTGTTTTTATTTCCATTTTGTAGAGATTTCATAACAAAATTCAAAGAATTTGATTCTTCCATTAATTCATGATAGTTTTGAGAATCTGATAGATTTTCATTTTGACTAGCAGTAGAGGCAGAGAAATTGTTTGGTTTTTTAAACTGTTGACGTGATCTATCTTGGGTGAAATTTGGTTTTGTTTTGTTAGTATTATTACCCTTTAAGTGAAAACAATCTTCACGGTTGTGATTATTCTTTTTGCAATGAGAACAAAATTTTTGCTTATTCAAATGCTTTGGTTTATCCCTATTACCCTTCAAAGCAATAGATTCAAATTTTGTTGAAATTTGTTTAGTTTCAACTCTTCTAAGATACTCATCAATTAATTTGTTTTGAACATATTTTAATGATAAATCTGTTTCATATTTACTTTCAATAGCAGTTATAAAGGTACTATAAGAATTTGGTAAGGAACAGAGCAAAATAGCTATTAAATTATCATCTTGTATTACTTCACCTATACTTCTTAATTTTTCTGCTAATTCTAAGACAGAATTAATATGATCCTGCATTTTAATGCTTTCATTATATTTAGTGGAATACAGCTTCCGAAGAAGATAAAGTTTATTTGTTAAATTTACTCTTTCATGAACAGATTTCAATTGATCATATGTCTCTTTAGCACTTTTAGCATGTCTGACATGAACAATTTGTGAATCTGAGATATTTAAACAAATTAATGCCCTAGCATTTCTATCATTTTTTACCCAATTATCATCATTTTCCTTTTTAGGTTCAAATACAACATCATACAAACCTTCTTTGATTAACAATTGCTCTATTTTAAACTTCCAAACTGAATAGTTGTCATCAGTTAATTTATCAACATAATGAGATTCTCTAATACTAGACATTATGATATAATAATATTTGCTTATTTCACAGAAAATAAAACTTTTTCTCTTATTAATACATCAAAACAACAATTATAAACTCAAATATAATGCTAATGATGAAATAAGAACAAAATAAAATTCTTGAGAACAATTTTTGAAGTTACTTTTGATTTCAGAAAAACTGTTCTTAAATGTTAAATTCTTTGTTTAAAACATAAATTTACATTTGCAACTTATATAATAAAATTTCAATAAGAAACTGGCAAAATCAAAATCAAAATAATTTCTTTTCTTATCAATACACTTTTGGTTTCAAAATAAGAACAATTCTTTGAATTTTCTTTTATATCATTCACTTGTGAAAAATACCAACATTCAGAAAATAATTATTTCTTTGAATTTAATTATATTATATTTTCTTCTTTTATATTACTATATTTAAAATTGAGATAAGTTCAGTCTCATAATCGACTGTTAGAATGTTATTCCATATGGAAGGCATGAATACGAAATTCCTCAATAGGTAAACAATAAAAAAAAGTTAAAAGTTTTACCTTTATGTTTTGATGTGTTTCAATGGAAATATACTCTTCTTTGGATGAACAAAAAACATTTATTAGAAGATTGAATACACTAGAATAATATATATGCTGGTCACAGTACAGATCACACTTCACAATAAAAACAAAACAGATGTATAAGACTATTTACAAACACAAAGAAATACTTTGAACTATGGCCTGTTGCAGTTTTTTTTATCATATTATATTCCTTTGGAATATTATTGGATTTTTTTAATCAAGCAGCATTTTGCTGCCAACTGCTATAAGGGAAGAAGCAACACTCACTGAACTGAGTGTCTGTCACAGTAGATCAAATAAAAAATGATTGTCTGATGCTGCCATCTGGTGGATGTTCTTGAAAACAAAAGAGCATTTTCTAACAATTTGTTTTGCATTGTGAATGCAAATTTTGAGGTATTAACATGTATTGGATAGAATAAAGTTTTGGGATTGGCACATCCGACTAGTTTTCATTTAACATTAATTCTTCTGGTCTTCAAAGAAGCCAAGCTGATGATAACATCGTTCAATTTAACAAAATCCACTATTTCACTTTCACATTTTAAAATCATTAGGCTGTCAAGTCTGTCATCCCTCTTTGTAGTTCGCAATATATATTTTTAAAATTTTTATTTGACTAAAGATTCTTTCATTCGATACAATGCCATAAAGATAAGCTGCTGTGAATGTTAAGATAGTATATAGTTTGACGGCGTGTTCAAATAGTCTTTCAATTTCAAGGCATGAGAAAAAGGTTTTTTAAGTGAGTTGGGATTTGGTTTATTTCTATTTGACTCTGCAAGTCATGTACATCTGGTTTCTCATATCCAGGGGGAAACATTATTAATTTTCCTAAGTTAGTGATACTCAAATTGGCCTTGCACAATTGTAATTTAAATATGAAATGTATTGGTGCAATATTCTCCTGATATAGGGAACATTGTCATTTAAGCCCATTACTAAGTTTTATTTTGTATTTCTTATAATTCTTTCCTGTAAAACTTGTGTGTATCAGTGTTCATTGATGTACTATTATTTTTATCTATTCCCTTTGGTGAAACCATTTTTCTACGGTGCTTTCGGAAGTCAGCTTCTTCAGTCACATTTTAATATTCATAACTGTTTGTGAACTTGTCTATAGGGAAATCTTTATTGATTCAAAATTTTATTCAAGCGCAACGTGTCAGTGTTACAATGCATGTCGATTTTTTCTTCAGTTGATGGACTGCTTTCATGGTCATATTTCTGTTCCAAATTCAAATGGTGCACTTTTTAGCTTTTTCGTCCTCGAGTGGATTTTTAGATGCTCCAAAACCTTGCACGAAAAATCTTTTCCTTATTATGAAGGTTTCTTTCGTGCTGAGATTTATAGTGATATTTTTAGTACAGTTTTAAAGATACAACACTGGATTTTTGGTTTAAAATTTCATAAACACCTATAAATATAAACGAACAGGACTGATATATATTTCCGCACACAAATAAATGTAAAATGTGACAAATTTATCTAAACTAGCGACTTCTATAAGAAGTCGCATATTTCATATTTCCTCATATAACGCTTTTTTCTTGACTGCGAAGGGTTAACTAATTTTTGCGGAAAAAATCATGAGAATGAGTAAAAGATTGTCCAAAAATCATGCAATTAGCTTAAATATTAGTGCAATTTGTGAAAACTCGTCAAATCTTCTTGCTCAGCTGTGTTTCAAGTATGTAATTACATTCCTTTCTATTGTGCTACAAGTGATCTTCAATTTTCAAAAGAAGATGCAATCCCTTTGGATTAAAATAGCAGGATTCTCTTTTGGGACGAGAAGGGGACGTAGGGTGAAATTTTTGAGAAAGGAACAAAGTTTTGGAGGAAATAAAAGAACTGGATAATCAGCTATTGATGGATAGGAGTAGAGAAATTTAGGTCTGGTAGATGTATAATATTTTTGTAGAACTGAAAAACACAATGATAGATTGAGTGTGGCTGATTTCTTTTTGTATTTCTTTTGATAATTTAACATGTGTACTATTACAGTACTCAGAAACATAATTATCAAAACAAAAATTTCGTATTTTTTTGCTAGAAAAGGAAATGTCTCAAAAATCTAGAATTTCCCAACTCTAAGCTCAAATTTCCCAACTTCACATACATTGGGGGGGGAGGCTCCCCCCCCTAACCCCCCCATGGCGACGCCCCTGATTGGTGTCAAAATGATGGTGACAATGCTTGATCCAAGATAGGCTATGTTTTATGTCGGTGTCACTAACCCAAAGGGGGTGCAGGAGCAAAAAACGTTCTAAAAATGCGATTTATGTGTTACTGAAGGGCCTAGAAATATGAAATTTGAAATATTAGCTACTTATTAGATATAAAGGATTTCTAAGAACAGTTCTTAAGCAATTCGAAATTTGAAAGGGGTGAAAATGCGCGAAAATCGTTCTAAAAAACGTTCTAAATGGTGGTTTCTACACAATCTCAGGAAATACCAAACCGATTTAAAAAATAATGGTGCCAAAATAAGGGTGTCAAAATGACGGTGACAACCCTTGCTCCAACATAGGCTATGTTTTATGTCGGTGCCACTACCCCAAAGGGGATGCAGGAGCAAAAAATTTCTAAAAATCCAATTTTTGCGTTACCGAAGGGTCTAGAAATATGAAATTTGAAATATTAGCTATTTATTAGATATAAAGGATTTCTAAGAACAGTTCTTAAACAATTCGAAATTTAAAAGGAGTGAAAATGCGCGAAAAGCGTTCTAAAAAACGTTCTAATGGTGGTTTCTACACAATCTCAGAAAATACCAAACCGATCTGAAAAATAATGGCGTCAAAATGATGGTGAAAACCCTTGCTCCAACATAGGCGATGTTTTATGTCGGTGCCACTACCCCAAAGGGGGTGCAGGAGCAAAAAACGTTCTAATTTGCGGCTTTTGCGTTACAGAAGGGCCTAGAACCGTGAAATTTGGAATGGTAGTTAGTTATAAGATATCAATGATCTCTAAGGACTTTCCTAAAAAAATCGAAATTTAAAAGGGGGTCAAAATGCGTAAAAAGCGTTACAAAAAACTTTCTAAATTGCGATTTCTATGCAATCTCAGGTAGTACTGAACCGATTTCAAATATAATGGTGTAAAAATGATGGTGACAGTTCTTGCTCCAAGATAGGCTATATTTTATATCTGTTTCCACTACCCCAGAGGAGATGCAGGAGCAAAATGCGCGAAAAGCGTTCTAAAAACGTTCTAGATGGCAATATCTCAGGAAGAATGAATCTGATTTCAAACGTAATGGTGGGAAATTGATGCTGACAGCCTCTGCTCTAACATAGACGCTATTTTATGTCGGTATCACTGTCACCAAGACGTTGCAGGAGCAAAGAAGCGTTCTAAATTTCGATTTTTGTGATCGGTAGGGGCTAGCAACTTAAAATTAGGCAAGGTACATATTTATTAGCTATAAATGATCTTTAAGAACAGTTTCGAAAAAATTGGAAATTTAAAAAGTGGTGAAAATGCGCGAAAAGCGTCCTAAAAACGTTCTAAATTGCGATTTTTACTCAATCTAAGGAAATACCAAAGCTATTTCAAAAGTAATGGTTGCAAATCAATGGTGACAGCCCCTGCTATAACATAGGTTATATTTTATGTTGCTGTCACTACCATCTGAGGGTTGCAAAAGCAAAACATGTTCTAATTTGCATTTTTTGCACAACTGAGGGGTCTAACACTTTGAAGTATGGCATGGTACTTACTTACAAGATGCAACTGCTTTCTAAGAACAGTCGAAAGAAAATTCCAAATTTAAAAAAAATGAAGTGAGTGAAAAGCGTTATAAATTACAATTTTTAAGCAAACTTATAAATTACCAAACTGATTAAAAAAATAATGATGACAAATTTTGGTGATAGAACCTGCTCAAACATAAGCTATATTTTATGTCTGTTCCACTACCACCAGAGGGTTGCAGGAGCTAAAAACTTTCTATATTGCGATTTCTGTGTTACTGAAAAGGCTAGAAACTTTAAATATGACATGATAGTTACTTATAAAATATAAATGCCCTCGAAGGAATGTCGAAAATAAATTCGAATTAAAAAGGAGTGAAGCGAAGAGAAGGTGTGAAAAGCATTCTAAAAAAGTTCTAAATTACGATTCTATGCAATTTCAGAGAATATAAACCGATTATAAAAGTAATAGTTGCGAATCAGTGGTAACAGTCTCTGATCCTACACAGGCTATATTTTATGCCGTTGATTCTACCACCTGGGGTTTACAGGAACAACAAACGTTCTAATAAAGGGCTTTAAAGGCTTTTTAAATTACGTTTCTGTGGAATATTAGGAAATAACAAACCGATTTCAAAATTAATGTTGGCAAATTAATGGTGACAGTTCCTGTTTCAACATAGCCCTTTATGTTGTGAGAGGTGGTAGGACTTGGAATTCAACATGATGGCTAATTTTAAGATGTAAGAAGATGGTTTCTAAAAAATTCAAAACTTCAAATGAATACTGAAATGAGCGTATTAATATAGCATAAAAGTTTCAAAATATTTTCTAAATTATCATTTATTTAGTTTTATTTCGTTTTATTAATTTAAGTCTCATTTCTGCCTAATACAGTGTAATAATGATGTTTAGTCAAACTGTGTTTTAAATAGTAATTTTTGAATTATTCCTAAAAGTAATAAGTACCTTTTAATAAAATAAAATATTAGCTTTTCATAAAATAAAAATTTGGTTAGTACCTTTTGATAAAAATTAGACATATAAATATCACTTGCATTTTTCAAATATTACGCGAGCAAAGCCGCGGGGTTTGCTAGTCATCTATACTCCTATTATAAAGAGGAAAAAATTGTTTATTTGTAGGAGGTAAGCTCTGGAACTACCGAACCGATTCCAAAAGTAATGGTATCAAAATGATGGTGTTAGTCCAACTTAGAACATAGGCTATATCTTATGTCGGTGCCACTACCCCAAAGGGGGTGTAGGAGCAAAAAACGTTCTAAAAATGCGATTTTAGAGTTACTGAAGGGCCTAGAAATATGAAATTTTGAATATTAGTTACTTATAAGATATAAATGATGTCTAAGAACAGTTCTCAAACAATTTGAAATTTAAAAGGGGTGAAAATGCACAAAAAGCGTTCTAAAAAACGTTCTAAATGGTAGTTTCTACACAATCTCAGGAAATACCAAAACGATTTAAAAAATATTGGTGTCAAAATGATGGTGACAACGCTTGCTCGAAGATAGGCTATTTTTTATGCCGATGTCACTACCCCAAAGGGGGTGCAGGAGCAAAAAACGTTCTAAAAATGCGATTTACGTGTTACTGAAGGGCCTAGAAATATGAAATTTGAAATATTAGCTACTTATTAGATATAAAGGATTTCTAAGAACAGTTCTTAAACAATTCGAAATTTGAAAGGGGTGAAAATGCCCGAAAATTGTTCTAAAAAACGTTCTGTTCAGTGCTAAACTGATTAGAAATCAAATTTAAGGTTTAGTTATTCTGTTTTTTGACAGATGGCAGCACTATGCATTCTGTGCTGTTGTGAAATCTCAATTATGACATCATCAGTGAGTTGATGTTTGGTTTTACTGAGAGTGTGGCATGGAGAATGTTGCTCCTGCTGCATTATTGTCTTTCTTTATTCTATTTAATTATCTGCACCCAGTTTAGGCAGGGGATATATTTTTATAATGTAATTTAAGGCTTTCATGTGATGAAAGCATACTAATTATAGTGTTAATTTTAACTACAGAAATTTGATTCTGAAACCAGAACTGTATGTTTCATTGTGTGTTAAGTTTTCGTGAATGTCAAGATTTGTTTTTGTGTTGTGCAAT
This sequence comes from Maratus speciosus, assembly GCA_963932465.1. NCBI lineage: Eukaryota > Metazoa > Arthropoda > Arachnida > Araneae > Salticidae > Maratus > Maratus speciosus. The sequence continues at coordinate 398,737,515 of OZ010792.1, forward strand.
AAAAATAAGAAAATTTCAAGGATTTCTTTCTTCAAATTCTCTACATAAAGAAAATTGGAGGCACTTAGGCGTGATATGTGAGTACTTGCTTTGTTTTGAAATTGTTCTTTGATGCTAAAGCTTAATTTTTTCTACTGAAGTTGCATTTAGCAAGATATTATTTTAGAATATGAGAACAATTTAGTATCTTCTTTATTGAATTGATAAAATAAGAAAAATAGTATTCTACATTATTATGTTTTGATAGTTCTTGAAAAAGAAAATTGTTCTGAAGATTATTATGATTTATTTACTTGTTGTTCTCAAGAACATTATGATTTATTTGCTTGAAATATTTGAATATTTAATTATTATGGTGAATTATTATTTTACATTGAAGAATTTTGAAGATTTTTAATTTTATGCACATTTGAGAACAGAAAATTCTATTGTTTGTATGAAAGAATAATTATGAACATTTTATAGTAGTTCTGTTTTTGACTTTGATTTGTTCTGTTTTTGAATTTAATTCAGTTACTTCTGTTTTTTAACTTAATTTGATTAGTTTTGTTTTGAAGCAATTCTGATTACTTTTGATTTTGAAGTAATTTTGATTAGTTTTGTTTTCAAGTTATCTGATTAATTTTATTTTGGAAATTATTCTTATAAGTTATTGTATAAAATGGATGATTATGAAAAAAAATCTGCTCAAATTAAAATTGAGAGAGGTAGGGTGAAAGGCTCTGTAACTAGATTAGAGAATAGTTTTGATAATGTGAATACTAAGAATGAAATTTTGATTAGATTACAAAGATTAGATGATTTACTTAAAGAGTTCTTAAGATTAGATTCTTGTTTAAATGATGATGATTCTGAATTAGCAGAATTTGAAGACAGGTATTTTCAGTTAAAAACTAAATATCAAAACAAACTAGATTCTTTGAATCCTTCAGAAGTTGTCAACGTTGCAACACACAATTCTGTGCAAGGTTCTTCTGTTACTATTCCTAATCAATGTAATATTAGACTACCAAAATTGAATATTCCAGTATTTTCTGGAAAGTTTTCAGAATGGACAAATTTTAAGGATATGTTTGTTTCCACTGTCCATTCACAAGTAGGTTTAAGTAACATTCAGAAATTCCAGTATCTTAAAGGGTTACTTTCTGAAGAACCAGCTACATTAATTAAGCATATTCCCCTTTCTAATGAATCTTATCAAGAAGCTTGAGAAAAGTTGTTAAATCGATATGATAAAAAGAAACAAATTGTTAATTCTTTGATTAAATTATTTTTAGAACAAAAATCAGTTCTGCATCCTAATAGCATAAATATAAGAAATTTGCTGAATACTAGTGATGAAGTTATTAGGGGTTTGAAAGCTGTTGGTGATGAAGCTACAAATAGAGACCCATGGTTAATATATTTGTTATTTCAAAAACTTGATCCGGAAAGTCGAAGACTTTGGTCCATTGAAAGTACAGAAAATGAATTTCCTACTTTGAAAGAATTTTTTGATTTCTTAAGTGTAAGATGTTCTTCTTTAGAGCTCATCTCTAACAATGAATGTGATATGAAACATTCCAAAAGTTCAAATTTTGTTGGTTCCAAGTACAGTTCTAATGATAAGCAATCAAAGGTGTGCTTAAAGTGTCAAGGAATACATCCGCTCTATAAATGTATTAAATTTAAATCCATGGATGTTGTTGCTCGAAAGAACTTTATTAAGCGTAATAACTGTTGTTTTTTATGTTTAAACTCTCATAAAGTTAAGGAATGTCCAAATTCTCATTTGAAATGCTTTAAATGTGAAAGTAAACATAATACACTCTTACATGAAGAGAATAAAAGTAATAATGCTTGCACTGCTAAGTTTGAAAATAAAGTTTTTCCAAATTCATCTGAGAATAAAAACCACCAGTCAAATAAAGAATTTGTACAGGAGTCAACATCTCACGAATTACAAATTAATTCTAGTGCTTCTTTCAATAATTCAAAATGTGTTTCTTTCCTACCTACAGCTAAAGTTCTCTTATATAATAATGAAAATAAACCTTACTCTTTTAGAGCTCTACTCGATTCTGGTTCGGAATGTTCTTTTGTTAGTGAAAATGTCATAAGAACTTTAGGGTTAAAAAGGAAGAATGACAGAATTCGATTAAATGGAATTGCTGGAGTATTGGCTGGACAAACTCGTGGTTCAGTAACTCTTACAGTTGGTTCAAAGCTTTCTACTGAGTCCTTAAAGGTTCAGGCATACATCCTGCCTAAAGTGACATCTCATTTACCTGCAGAATTACTTGATACGAAAAATATAGAGTATCTTAAAAATATTACGTTAGCAGATGAAGATTTCATGAAACCACAGGAATGTGATCTTATTTTGGGATCTGACTGTTTCTTTACTATTTTAAGATATGGTAGAATTGTTAGTACCGAGAATGAGCCAATTGCCCAAAACACTATGTTTGGTTGGGTGGTAGCCGGAAAATTGGAACCTAAATGTAAATATTCTTCTAGTATTCAATCTCATTTTCTTAGTGTTGAAAACGAATCCAATGTTGATCTATTATTACAAAAATTTTGGCAAGCAGAAGAAATAGATGTTAATAAACCCCATTTGTCTGAGGAAGAAGAATTTTGTGAACAACATTTTTGTTCAACTTACAAGGTAACACCAGAAGGTAGATTTGAAGTTAAATTGCCAGTTTATAAAGATGTGATGTCATTAGGCGATTCTAAATCTATGGCAGTGTCACGTTTGTTTGCTATGGAGAGAAAATTTCAATTTGATAAAAATTTTGAAAATGAGTATAGAAATTTTATGAAGCAATATGAAGACCTTGGTCATATGACACTTATCGACAAAAACTCAAATCCTGCAAGCAACAAAGTATATTATCTTCCGCATCATTCTGTTATAAAAAGCGACTCTATTTCAACAAAGTTACGTGTGGTGTTTGATGGTTCATGCAAACCTCCTAATGCTAATTCGTTAAATTCTGTTTTAGCTGTTGGACAAATTCCACAACCAAATCTTTTTACCATTTTGATAAGATTTAGAGCAAATCCTATTGCTTTTACCGCTGATATTCAGCAGATGTATAGACAAGTTTTGATTGCTCCAGAAGATCAAGATTTACAGCGTATTGTTTGGCGTGACTCAGCATACTCAGCTATAAAGGAATACAGGCTACGAACTATTACATATGGTACATCATCAGCTCCATTTTTAGCTACTCGTTGCCTATTTCAAATTGGAAAGGATATTGAAAAGAATGATCCTGTAACAGCTTCAATAATTAAAGATAGTTTCTATGTTGATGATTGTATGTCCGGTGCAATCTCAAGCGAAGAAGCTATTAAAATGGTTGAGAAACTTTCACTGGCTTTAGAAAATAGAGGTTTTCATTTACGGAAGTGGAGATCTAATTCTTCCGATGTAGTTGATGTAGTGAATCATTTATCTTCAAATTCTCTTGAGTCAACAAATTTAGAAATTCATCCTGATGACTGTTCCAAAGCCTTAGGGCTTATTTGGGATTCTTCAAATGATGTTTTTGTCTTTAAAGTTAATTTACAATTTGATGATAACATAACTAAAAGAAAATTTCTTTCACAATCTGCCAAATTATTTGATCCATTAGGATTTTTGGCTCCATGTACTGTCTCTATAAAAATGTTTTACCAGCAATTGTGGTTGATGAAGTTAGACTGGGATACTGCTCTTCCTGAAAATTTCCAAGCAAATTGGAAGAAATTCCAAGAGGAATTTGAACAAGTTTGCTCTATTAGAATTCCCCGATGGATCCAAGTTTCCAGTAAAGAGCTCATTTTACATGGATTTAGCGATGCTTCAGAATCAGCATATGCCGCCATCATATATGTGGTTCAACCTGGTGAAGTGAAGTCAAAGGTGACCATTTTAGTTGCTAAAAGCAAGGTAGCACCCCTTAAATCAGTTTCCATTCCAAGGCTGGAGCTCAATGGTGCTTTACTACTTTCCAGACTATATTCTACATTAGTGACTATTTTGAATACCTTCGTTATTAAGTTTTTTGCATGGACTGACTCGCAAGTAGTTCTATCATGGCTGTCATCTCATCCTAGGTGTTGGAAACCTTATGTGGCCAATAGAACCTCAGAAATTCTAGACTCTGTTCCATCTGACTGTTGGAGGTATGTTCCAGGCAAGGAAAATCCAGCTGACATTGCTTCTAGAGGTTTATCTCCTAAGGATCTTCCCGATTGTTCCCTTTGGTGGGAGGGCCCAAAGTGGCTTTCTTTAAGTCAAGAACATTGGCCTGAACAACCTCAAATAAAAACTAATTTAGACACTGTAAATAAAGAGAAAAAGAACTCTAAATTTTGTTTTCCAGTAACTGTGAATAATTCTTTGATTGATTTACTTTTTGAAAAATATTCTTCTTTTACTAAAATTGTTGATGTTTTAGCTTTTTGTATTAGGTTTGTGAGAAATTGCAAACAGAAAGTTGGCAAAATGAACACCAGTCCTTTGAGTAAAGGTAAATTTCTTCCTTTATCGACAAACGAAAGAAGACATTCAGGTAATTTGATTATTTCTTATATTCAGCAGCTATATTTCGCAGATGAAATTAGTTGTATTAGATCAAACAGACCAGTTTCTAAAAAAAGTTCTCTTTTTTCACTTTGTCCTTTTATTGATAGTGATGGTTTACTTAGGGTGGGAGGTAGGCTGAGAAATTCACCCCTCCAGTACAATGCAAAACATCCTGTCATTTTAACAACTCAACATAAATTAAGTGTGCTAATTGTTAAATATTTTCATGTTATGCATTTTCATGCTGGGTTAAATTTGTTAATGGGTATCATTAGACAGAGTTATTGGATTGTATGTGCCAAGAAGATAATTAAAAATTGTATTCATAAATGTGTTACCTGCTGTAGATATAGAGCAGCTTCTTCCAAACAGTTAATGGGAGATCTTCCTCTTAACAGAGTCACTCCTAACAGGCCATTTTCTGCATGTGGAATCGATTATGCAGGGCCTATTAATATTTTGAAATATCGAGGTAGAGGAGCGAAAACTACTAAATGCTATATTGTTCTATTTGTTTGTTTTGCAACTAAAGCTCTACATTTAGAGTTGGTGAGTGATTTAACCTCTGAGGCATTTATTGCTTCATTAAACAGATTTTGCTCTCGAAGAGGAGCTCCTCAACATGTGTATAGTGATAATGCCACAACATTTGTAGGTGCTAAAAGGCAACTCTCAGATTTATATAAATTTATTTGTTCAATTGAAAGAAATGAAAAAATTTGTTATTTTTTGTCTCAAAGAAACATTGAGTGGCATATGATTCCTCCAGTGAGTCCGCATTTTGGTGGACTGTGGGAAGCCGCTGTTCGTTCTGTAAAATTTCATATCAAACGTGTAATTGGAAATACTAATTTAACTTTTGAAGAACTTTATACATTTTTAACTCAAATTGAAGCTATCCTGAATTCTAGACCATTAGTGGCAATTGATAGTGATAATAATTCAGATGGTATAAATATATTGACTCCATCTCATTTTTTAACTGGTGATGTCATAACTTCCCCAGCTGAACCTTTAAATGAGGAAAATTTGTCTTTACGATCTCGTTGGGATATTGTACAAAAATTGAAATTATGTTTTTGGAAAAGGTGGAGTATTGATTATTTGAGTACTCTGCAAAATAGAAAAAAATGGAGAGTAAATACTGAAAATTTTAAAGTAAATGATGTAGTAATTTTGAAAGAGGATAATGTTCCTCCTTCTGTTTGGCCATTAGGCAAAATTATTGAAATTCATCCAGGTAAGGATGGTATAGTCCGTGTAGTAACTGTTAAAACCACTAGGGGTATTTTTAAAAGACCTATTGTAAAACTTTGTTTACTTCCTTTGCATCAAGAATAGCTTCTTGATGGGTGGGAGTATGTTCAGTGCTAAACTGATTAGAAATCAAATTTAAGGTTTAGTTATTCTGTTTTTTGACAGATGGCAGCACTATGCATTCTGTGCTGTTGTGAAATCTCAATTATGACATCATCAGTGAGTTGATGTTTGGTTTTACTGAGAGTGTGGCATGGAGAATGTTGCTCCTGCTGCATTATTGTCTTTCTTTATTCTATTTAATTATCTGCACCCAGTTTAGGCAGGGGATATATTTTTATAATGTAATTTAAGGCTTTCATGTGATGAAAGCATACTAATTATAGTGTTAATTTTAACTACAGAAATTTGATTCTGAAACCAGAACTGTATGTTTCATTGTGTGTTAAGTTTTCGTGAATGTCAAGATTTGTTTTTGTGTTGTGCAATAAAAATAAGAAAATTTCAAGGATTTCTTTCTTCAAATTCTCTACACGTTCTAAATGGTGGTTTCTACACAATCTCAGGAAATACCAAACCAATTAAAAAGTAATGGTGTCAAAATGACGGTGACAACCCTTGCTCCAACATAGGCTATGTTTTATGTCGGTGCCACTACCCGAAAGGGGGTGCAGGAGCAAAAAACTTTCTAAAAATGTGATTTTTGCCTTACCGAAGGGTCTAGAAATATGAAATTTGAAATATTAGCTGCTTATTAGATATAAAGGATTTAAGAACAGTTCCTAAAAAAATTCGAAATTTAAAAGGTGTGAAAATGCCCGAAAAGCGTTCTAAAAAACGTTCTAATGGTGGTTTCTACACAATCTCAGGAAATACCAAACAGATCTAAAAAATAATGGCGTGAAAATGATGGTAACAACGCCTTGCTCCAACATAGGCGATATTTTATGTCGGTGCCAATACTCCAAAGGGGTTGCAGGAGAAAAACGTTCTAAATTGTGACTTTTGCGTTACCGAAGGGCCTAGAATCGTGAAATTTGGAATGGTAGTCAGCTATTAGATATCAATGATCTGTAAGGACATTTCCTAAAAAAATCGAAATTTAAAAGGGGTCAAAATGCGCAAAAAGCATTGTAAAAAACTTTCTAAATTGCGATTTCTATGCAATCTCAGGAAGTACTGAACCGATTTCAAATATAATGGTGTAAAAATGATGGTGACAGATCTTGCTCCAAGATAGGCTATATTTTATTTATGTTTCCACTACCCCAGAGGAGATGCAGGAGCAAAATGCGCGAAAAGCGTTCTAAAAACGTTCTAAATGCCGATTTGTCAGCAATATCTCAGGAAGAATGAATCTGATTTCAAACGTAATGGTAGGAAATTGATGCTGACAGCCCCTGCTCTAACATAGACGCTATTTTATGTCGGTATCACTATCACCAAGACGTTGCAGGAGAGAAAAAGCGTTCTAAATTTCGATTTTTTGTGATCGGTAGGGGCTAGCAACTTAAAATTAGGCAAGGTACATACTTATTATATATAAATGATCTTTAAGAACAGTTTCGAAAAAATTGGAAATTTAAAAAGGGGTGAAAATGCGCGAAAAGCGTCCTAAAAACGTTCTAAATTGCGATTTCTACTCAATCTAAGGAAGTACCAAAACTATTTCAAAATTAATGGTTGCAAACCAATGGTGACAGTCCCTGTTATAACATATGTTATATATTATGTTGCTGTCACTACCATCTTAGGGTTTCAAAAGCAAAGCATGTTCTAATATGCGTTTTTTGCACAACTGAGGGGTCTAACACTTTGAAGTATGGCATGGTATTTACTTACAAAGATGCAACTGCTTTCTAAGAACAGTCGAAAGAAAATTCCAAATTTAAAAAAATGAAGTGAGTGAAAAGCGTTATAAATTACAATTTTTAAGCAAACTTATAAATTACCAAACCGATTAAAAAATAATGATGACAAATTTTGGTGATAGAACCTGCTCAAACATAAGCTATATTTTATGTCTGTTCCACTACCACCAGAGGGTTACAGGAGCTAAAAACTTTCTAAATTGCGATTTCTGTGATACTGAAAAGGCTAGAAACTTTAAAAATGACATGGTAGTTACATATAAAATATAAATGCCCTCGAATGAACATCGAAAATAAATTCGGATAAAAAACGGGTGAAGCGAAAGGGAGGTGCGAAATGAATTCTAAAAAAGTTCTAAATTACGATTCTATGCAATTTCAGGGAATATAAACCGATTATAAAAGTAATACTTCGAATCAATGGTAACAGTCTCTGGTCCTACACAGGCTATATTTTATGCCGGTGATTCTACCACCTGGGGTTCACAGGAACAACAAACGTTCTAAAAAAGGGTTTTAAAAGCTTTTTAAATTACGTTTCTGTGGAATATTAGGAAATAACAAACCGATTTCAAAATTTATGTTGGCAAATTAATGGTGACAGTTCCTGTTTCAACATAGCCCTTTATGTTGAGAGACGTGGTAGGGCTTGGAATTTGACATGATGGTTAATTTTAAGATGTAAGAAGATGGTTTCTAAAAAATTCAAAACTTCAAATGAATACTGAAATGAGCTTATTAATTGAGCATAAAAGTTTCAAAATATTTTCTAAATTATCATTTATTTATTTTTATTTCATTTTATTAATTTAAGTCTCATTTCCGCCTAATGCAGTGTAATAAGGATGTTTAATAAAACTGTGTTTTAAATAGTAATTTTTGAATTATTCCTAAAAGTAATAAGTACCTTTTAATAAAATAAAATATTACCTTTTAATAAAATAAAATTTAGTTAGTACTTTTTAATAAAAATTAGACATATAAATATCACTTGGCATATTTCAAATAATACGCGAGCAAAGCCGCGGGGTTTGCTAGTCATCATATTATAAAGAGGAAAAAATTGTTTATTTGTCGGAGATAAGCTCAGAAACTACCGAACCGATTCCAAAAGTAATGGTATCAAAATGATGGTGTTCGCCCAACTTAGAACATAGGCTATATCTTATGTCGGTGCCACTACCCCAAAGGGGGTGCAGGAGCAAAAAACGTTCTAAAAATGCAATTTTTGCGTTACTGAAGGGCCTAGAAATATGAAATGTGGAATATTAGTTACTTATAAGATATAAATTATGTCTAAGAACAGTTCTTAAACAATTCAAAATTAAAAAGGGGTGAAAGTGCACAAAAAGCGTTCTAAAAAACGTTCTAAATGGTAGTTTCTACATAATCTCAGGAAATACAAAACCGATTTAAAAAATATTGGTGTCAAAATGATAGTGATAACGTTTGCTCCAAGATAGGCTATGTTTTATGTCGGTGCCACTACCCCAAAGGGGGTGTAGGAGCAAAAAACGTTCTAAAAATGCGATTTATGTGTTACTGAAGGGCCTAGAAATATGAAATTTGAAGTATCAGCTACTTACTAGATATAAAGGATTTCTAAGAACAGTTCTTAAACAATTCGAAATTTAAAAGGGGTGAAAATGCGCGAAAAGCGTTCTAAAAAACGTTCTAAATGGTAGTTTCTACACAATCTCAGGAAATACCAAACCGATTTAAAAAATAATGGCGTCAAAATGATGGTGAAAATCCTTGCTCCAACATAGGCTATGTTTTATGTCGGTGCCACTACCCCAAAGGGGCTGCAGGAGGAAAATGTTCTAAATTGCGTTTTTTGCGTGACGGAAGGGCCTTGAATCGTGAAATTTAGAATGGTAGTTAGTTATAAGATATCAATGATCTCTAAGGACATTTCCTAAAAAATCGAAATTTAAAAGTGGGGTCAAAATGCGCAAAAAGCGTTGCAAAAAACGTTCTAAATTGCAATTTCTATGCAATCTCAGGAAATACTGAACCGATTTCAAATATAATGGTGTTAAAATGATGGTGACAGATCTTGCTCCAAGATAGGCTATATTTTATATATGTTTCCACTAACCCAGAGGAGATGCATGAGCAAAATGAGCGAAAAGCGTTCTAAAAACGTTCTAACTGCCGATTTGTCACCAATATATCAGGAAGAATCAAACTGATTTCAAAACTAATGTTTCGAAATTGATGCTGACAGCCTCTGCTCTAAAATAGACGCTATTTTAAGTCGGTATTACTATCACCTAGACATTGCAGAAGCAAAAAAGCGTTCCAAATTTCGATTTTTGTGATCGGTAGGGGCTCGCAACTTAAAATTAGGCAAGGTACATATGTATTACATATAAATGATCTTTAAGAACAGTTTCGAAAAAATTGGAAATTTAAAAAGGGGTGAAAATGCGCGAAAAGCGTTCTAAAAACGTTCTAAATTGCGATTTCTACTCAATCTCTGGAAATTCCAAAGCTATTTCAAAAGTAATGGTTGCAAATCAATGGTGACAGTCCCTGCTATAACATAGGTTATATTTTATGTTGCTGTCACTACCATCTGAGGGTTGAAAAAGCAAAACATGTTCTAATTTGCGTTTTTTGCATAACTGAAGGGTCTAACACTTAGAAGTATGGCATGTTATTTACTTACAAGATGCAACTGCTTTCTATGAACTGTCGAAAGAAAATTTCAAATTTAAAAAGATGAAGTGAGCGAAAAGCGTTATAAATTTCAATTTTTATGTAATCTTTTCAAATACCAAACCGATTAAAAAAATAATGATAAGAAATTGTTGGAGATAGAACCTGCTCAAACATAAGCTATATTTTATGTCTGTGCCACTACCTGCAGAGGGTTGCAGTAGCTAAAAACTTTCTAAATTGCGATTTCTGTGATACTGAAAAGGCTAGAAACTTTAAATATTGCATGGTAGTTACTTATAAAATATAAATGCCCTCGAAGGACTGTCGAAAATAAATTCGAATTAAAAAGGGGTGAAGTGAAGGGGAGGTGCGAAAAGCATTCTAAAAAAGTTCTAAATTACGATTTCTACGCTATTTCAGGAAATAAAAACCAAATATAAAAGTAATAGTTGCGAATCAATGGTAACAGTCTCTTATCCTACACAGGCTATATTTTATGCCGATGATTCTACCATCTGGGATTCACAGGAACAACAAACGCTCTGAAAAAGGCCTTTAAAAGCTTTCTAAATTACGTTTCTGTGGAATATTAGGAAATAACAAACCAATTTCAAAATTAATGTTGGTAAATTACTGGTGACAGTTCCTATTTCAACATAGCCCTTTATGTTGAGAGAGGTGGTATGACTTGGAATTTGACATGATGGTTAATTTTAAGATGTAAGAAGATGGTTTCTAAAAAAATCAAAACTTCAAATGAATACTGAAATGAGCGTATTAATTGAGCATAAAAGTTTCAAAATATTTCCTAAATTATTTATTTAGTTTTATTTCGTTTTATTAATTTAAGTCTCATTTCTGCCTTATGCCGTGTAACAATGATATTTAATCAAACTGTGTTTTAAATAGTAATTTTTTTAAATTATTCCTAAAAGTAATAAGTACCTTTTAATAAAATAAAATATTGCCTTTTAATAAAATAAAAATTTAGTTAGTACCTTTTAATAAAAATTAGACATATAAATATCACTTGGCATATTTCAAATATTATGCGAGCAAATCCGCGGGGTTTGCTATGTAATAATATTATAAAGAGGTAAAAATTGTTTATTTGTAGGAGGTAAGCTCTGGAACTACAAAACCGATTCCAAAAGTAATGGTATCAAAATGATGGTGTTAGTCCAACTTAAAACATAGGCTATATCTTATGACCGTGCAACTGGCCAAAAAGGGTTGCAGGATCAAAAAACGTTCTAAAAATGCGATTTTTGTGTTACTGAAGGTCCTAGAAACATGAAATTTGGAATGTTAGTTACTTATAAGATACTAATGATCTCAAAGGACATTTCTTTAAAAAATCGAAATTAAAAGGGGGTGAAAAGGCGTAAAAAGCGATCTAAAAAACTTTCTAAATGGCGATTTTTACGCAATCTCAAGAAGTAGCAAACCGATTTCAAAAATAATGGTGTCAAAATGATGGTGACAACCCTTGCTCCAACATAGGGTACATTTTATGTCGGTGCTATTACCCCCGAAGGCCGTGCAAGAACAAAAATAAAAGTTCGAAAATGCTATTTTTGTGTTACTGAAGGGCCTAGAAACATGAAATTTGGAATGTTAGTTACTTATAAGATACTAATGATCTCAAAGGACATTTCTTTAAAAAATCGAAATTAAAAGGGGGTGAAAAGGCGTAAAAAGCGATCTAAAAAACTTTCTAAATGGCGATTTTTACGCAATCTCAAGAAGTAGCAAACCGATTTCAAAAATAATGGTGTCAAAATGATGGTGACAACCCTTGCTCCAACATAGGGTACATTTTATGTCGGTGCTATTACCCCCGAAGGCCGTGCAAGAACAAAAATAAAAGTTCGAAAATGCTATTTTTGTGTTACTGAAGGGCCTAGAAACATGAAATTTGGAATGGTAGTTACTTATAAGATATAAATTAACTCTAAGAGCATTTCTTAAAAAAATCGAAATTTAAAAGGGGTGAAAATGCACGAAAACAGTTCTAAAAAAACGTTCTAAATGGCGATTTCTACGCAATCTCAGAAATTACCCAGCCTATTTCATAAATAATGGTTGGAAATTGATGATGACAGCCCTTGCTCTAACATAGGCTCTATTTCATGTCGGTGTCTCTACCACCTAGGGGTTGTTTAAGCAAAAAAAGTTCTAAATTGCGATTTTTGTGTTACTGAAGGGCCTAGAATCCTGAAATTAGGCAGGACAGTTATTTATAAGATACAAATGATCCCTAAGAAGCATTTCCTAAAAACTCGAAATTTAAAAGGGGTTAAAATGAGCAAAAGCGTTCTAAAAAACTTTCTAAAGTGCGATTTCTATGCAATCTCAGGAAGTACCGAACCGATTTAAAAAATAATCATGTGAAAACGATGGTGACAGCCCTCGCTCCAACATAGGCTGTATTTCATGTCGGTGCCACTACCCCAAAGGGGGTGAAGGAGCAAAAAACGATCTAAATTGCTTATTTTGTAATACTGCAGGGGCTAGCAACTTAAAACTAGGCATGGTATGTTTCTTATACGATATAAACGATCTCTAAGAACATTTTCTAAATAATTCGAAATTTAAAAGAAGTGAAAATGAACGGAAAACGTTCTAAAAAACGTTCTGAATTGCGATTTCTACGCAATCTCAAAAAGTACCATCCCCATTTCAAAAGTAATGGCTGGAAATTGATGATGACAGCCATGGCAGTCATCATGGCAGCCTCCAATGTAGGATCTTTTTCATGTCGGCGTCACTACCACCTGGCGGTTGCATTTTAAAAAACGTTCTAAATTGTGTCTTTTGTGATACTGAAGGGGCTAGCAACTTGAAATTTTGCATGGCAATTACTTATGGGATGTAAATGCTCTCTGAGAAGAGTTCCTTAAAAATTTGAAATTTAAAAGGGGGGAAAATGAACGAAAAGAGTTCTAAAAACGTCCTAAATAGCGATTTCTGCGCAATCTGAGGAAATATAAACCGATTTCACAAGTATTTTTTTCAAATTGATAGTGACAGTCACCGCTCCAACATAGCCTATACTTTAAGTTGTTGTTACTACCACCTGTGGGTTACAGGAGCAAAAATATTTCTAAATTGCGTTTTTTGTGTTACTGAGGAGGTCTAACATTTAAAATTTGGAATGGTAATGACTTCAAAGGTGCATATGCTTTCTAAGAATTGTCGAAAGAAAATTCCAAATTTCAAAGGATGAAGTAAGCGAAAAGCGTTCTATAACAGTTCTAAATTACGATTTTTATGCAATCGTATGAAATACGAAACCGATTATAAACAAAATGGTTGCAAATTGATGGTGATAGAGCCTGCTCAAACATATGTTATTTTATGTCGGTTCCACAACCCCTAGAGGGTTGCAGGAGCAAAAAACTTTCTAAATTGCGATTTCTGCGGTACTGAAGAGTCTGGAAACTTTAAATATAGCACGGTAGTTATTTATAAAATATAAATGTTCTCTAAGAACAGTCGAAAATAAATTCGAAATTAAAAAGGGGTGAAGCGAAGGGAAGGACCGAAAAATATTCTAAAAAAGTCCTAAATTACGATTTCTATGGAATCTGAGGAAATAATAAACCGATTACAGAAGTTATTGGTTGCGAATCAAGAGTGATAGTCCATGATCCTATACGGGCTATATTTTATGCCGGTGTCACTACCACCTGGTTGGCAGAGACAACAAGGAAGCCTTTAAAAACATCTAAATTCCATTTTCTATAGAATATTAGGAAATACCAACCGATTTCAAGATTAATGTTGGCAAATTAATGGTGACAGTTTCTGTTTCAACATTTTCCTACACATTCTAATTTACTAACACCAGAGAGGTGTTAGACTGTTACACAAGGAGCTTGGAATTTGACATGATGGTTAATTTTAAGATGTAAATATGTTAAGATGGTTTCTAAAAAATTCAAAACTTCAAATGAATACTGAAATGAGCGTATGAAATGAGCATAAAACTCTCAAAATACTTTCTAAATTATCATTTATTTGGAATTAATTTTAGTTCTTCTTATTAATTAAAATCTCATTTCTGTCTATTGCACTTTTATAATGAAGTTTAGTCAAACTGTGGCTTAATTTGTAATTTTTAAATTATTCCAAAAAGTGTACTTGTAATAAAAAATAGTCATGCAAATATCACTTGGCATATTTCAACTATTACGCGAGCAAAGCCGCGGGGTTTGCTAGTCATCTATACTCCTATTATGAAGAGGAAAAAATTGTTTATTTGTAGGAAGTAAGCTCAGGAACTACCGAACCGATTCCAAAAGTAATGGTATCAAAATGATGGTGTTAGTCCAACTTAGAACATAGGCTATATCTTATGTCGGTGCCACTACCCCAAAGGGGGTGCAGGAGCAAAAAACGTTCTAAAAATGCGATTTTTGCGATACTGAAGGGCCTAGAAATATGAAATTTGGAATATTAGTTACTTATAAGATATAAATGATGTCTAAGAACAATTCTTAAACAATTCGAAATTTAAAAGGGGTGAAACTGCACTAAAAGCATTCTAAAAAACGTTCTAAATGGTAGTTTCTATATAATCTCGGGAAATACCAAACCGATTTAAAAAATATTGGTGTCAAAATGATAGTGACAACGTTTGCTCCAAGATAGGCTATGTTTTATGTCGATGTCACTACCGCAAAGGGGGTGTAGGAGCAAAAAACCTTCTAAAAATGCGATTTTTGCGTTACTGAAGGGCCTAGAAATATGAAATTTGGAATATTAGTTACTTATAAGATATAAATGATGTCTAAGAACAGTTCTTAAACAATTCGAAATTTAAAAGGGGTGAAAATGCACAAAAAGCTTTCTAAAAAACGTTATAAATGGTAGTTTCTACATAATCTCAGGAAATACCAAACCGATTTAAAAAATATTGGTGTCAAAATGATAGTGACAACGTTTGCTCTAAGATAGGCTATGTTTTATGTCGGTGCCACTACCCCAAAGGGGGTGTAGGAGCAAGAAACTTTCTAAAAATGCGATTTTTGCGTTACTGAAGGGCCTAGAAATATAAAATTTGGAATATTAGTTACTTATATGATATAAATGATGTCTAAGAACAGTTCTGAAACAATTCGAAATTTAAAAGGGGTGAAAATGCACAAAAAGCGTTCTAAAAACCGTTCTAAATGGTAGTTTCTACATAATCTCAGGGAATACCAAACCGATTTAAAAAATATTGATGCCACAATGATAATGACAACGTTTGCTCCAAGATGGGCTATGTTTTACGTCGGTGCCACTACCCCAAAGGGGGTGCAGGAGAAAAAACGTTCTAAATTGCGGTTTTTGCGTGACGGAAGGGCCTTGAATCGTGAAATTTAGAATGGTAGTTAGTTATAAGATATCAATGATCTCTAAGGACATTTCCTAAAAAAGTCGAAATTTAAAAGGGGGGTCAAAATGCGCAAAAAGCGTTGTAAAAAACGTTCTAAATTGCGATTTCTAGCAATCTCAGGAAATACTGAACCGATTTCAAATATAATGGTGTAAAAATGATGGGGACAGATCTTGCTCCAAGATAGGCTATATTTTATATCTGTTTCCACTACCCCAGAGGAGATGCAGGAGCAAAATGAGCGAAAAGCGTTCTAAAAACGTTCTAAATGCCGATTTGTCACCAATATCTCAGGAAGAATCAAACTGATTTCAAAAGTAATGGTAAGAAATTTATGCTGACAGCCTCTGCTCTAACATAGACGCTATTTTAAGTCGGTATCACTATCACCTAGACGTTGCAGGACCAAAAAAGCGTTCCAAATTTCGATTTTTGTGATCGGTAGGGGCTAGAAACTTAAAGTTAGGCAAGGTACATATTTATTACATATAAATGATCTTTAAGAACAGTTTCGAAAAAATTGGAAATTTAAAAAGGGATGAAAAGGCGCGAAAAGCGTTCTAAAAGCGTTCTAAATTGCGATTTCTACTCAATCTCAGGAAATCCCAAAGCTATTTCAAAAGTAATGGTTGCAAATCAATGGTGACAGTCCCTGCTATAACATAGGTTATATTTTATGTTGCTGTCACTACCATCTGAGGGTTGCAAAAGCAAAACATGTTCTAATTTGCGTTTTTTGCATAACTGAAGGGTCTAACACTTTGAAGTATGGCATGGTATTTACTTACAAGATGCAACTGCTTTCTAAGAACTGTCGAAAGAAAATTTCAAATTTAAAAAGATGAAGTGAGCGAAAAGCGTTATAAATTATAATTTTTATGTAATCATATCAAATATCAAACCAATTAAAAAATAATCATTACAAATTGTTGGTGATAGAACCTGCTCAAACATAAGCTATATTTTATGTCTGTGACACTAACACCAGTGGGTTGCAGTAGCTAAAAACTTTCTAAATTGCGATTTCTGTGATACTGAAAAGGCTAGAAACTTTAAATATGGCATGGTAGTTACTTATAAAATTTAATTGTCCTCGAAGGACTGTCGAAAATAAATTCGAATTAAAAAGGGATGAAGTGAAGGGGAGGTGCGAAAAGCATTCTAAAAAAGTCCTAAATTACGATTTCTACGCAATTTCAGGGAATATAAACCAAATATAAAAGTAATAGTTGCGACTCAATGGTAACAGTCTCTGACCCTACACAGGCTATATTTTATGCCGATGATTCTACCACCTGGGGTTCACAGGAACAACAAACGCTCTAAAAAATTCCTTTAAAAGCTTTCTAAATTACGTTTCTGTGGAATATTAGGAAATAACAAACCAATTTCAAAATTAATGTTGGCAGATTAATGGTAACAGTTTCTATCTCAACATAGCCCTTTATGTTGAGAGAGGTGGTAGGACTTGGAATTTGACATGATGGTTAATTTTAAGATGTAAGAAGATGGTTTCTAAAAAATTCAAAACTTCAAATGAATACTGAAATGAGCGTATTAATTGAGCATAAAAGTTTCAAAATATTTTCTAAATTATTATTTATTTAGTTTTATTTCGTTTTATTAATTTAAGTCTCATTTCTGCCTTATGCAGTGTAACAATGATGTTTAATCAAACTGTGTTTTAAATAGTAATTTTTTTAATCTCTCTATTCTAAAAAAAAGTAACTACCGCTGTCACCGCCGCCTCCGCCGGTTTTGATTTTTTTGTGACCGGAGGCCTTTCTTCGTTAATATTAACAAAAATAATGCACACAAAAATATGAAAATCGGTGGTTTATACAGAAATGTTTGATAAATACGCTGATGCAGACAGTTTTCAAATCGAAGAATTATTTTAAGAGTTATTTAATGCCAAAGTTGGACAAAATCGTTCCACTAAAAAAGTTTTATAGCAGCAAAAACTATGCATGGCAGTGTAATAATTTTTAGATCATTTTATGCGTTAGAATTTGCCGGAGTGCAGATTGCATTAATTTTTTTATTTTGACTCATTTTTTCAGGTTTTATTTCTATTTTAAATTCAAATTTTCAGCATTTCTAGAGATATTTTTTACAGATTTCAGAAAATTGTACTAATTTAAACTGTTGCCAACTGTATAAAAAGCGTAAGCAATAATGTTTGCTTCAAATTAAAAATTTATTTACACGTGACTATTATAAACCGGAAAAAAACTTTCAAATTAGAATTAAATAATTACGTATAAAAAGCAGGAACTTATTAAAAATTACGTCATAAAAAGTATACACGTGAATTTTAAAAGAGAAAGAGTATTGTAAAATAATAAATTCATTAACATGCGTTAGAAGTCTTAGGAGTAATTACGTCATATTTACGTCACATTATAGTTATTACATAAAATGAACACAAAATAATATTGCAAAAAAGTTTAAATTTAGAAATTGCGCTAGACATTTATTTGATATTTTGAGAATTAATTTAAAATGTCTCATTTAAAAGAACTTTCTTTTTGCTTTGTTAAAAAATACCAGGAGACAAAGACTCTCTTTACCCAATTCCTTTTATATTAGCTTATTTTGAAATGTTGTCACACGTGTATACGTCATCAAGTTATTTTTATTGCGACGGTTTATTTGTGTTTTTATAAATGTTGTACGAATTTATTTGTTCTTTCGTTATTTAAAATAAAAATTATATCGATTTGTATAATTTGGCGAGTGGTTTGGCGATTTATATAATTTGGCGAAATTGGTCGACAGGATAATCAAGTAGTACCGCAGCGGATTTGGCGTTAAAATTCCCCAATCAAAGAGAAACGAATAGAAATTCGTTTATAGGGAGATCGCCACTGTTTTTTAAATTATAATTCAATCTTTCGAAATCTTTTTAAAGCCGATCAAATTAGCGTGCATTTAGAGTCTGCGGTGTCTGGACGGGGGTTGGCGAGCGTAGCTCGTAGGGGGGCGAGTCCCCCAGTTATTCCTAAAAGTAATAAGTACCTTTCTCTCTATTCTAAAAAAAAGTAACTACCGCTGTCACCGCTGCCGCCGCCGCCGCCGGTTTTGAATTTTTCGTGACCGGAGGTCTTTCTTCGTTAATATTGAGAAAAATGATGCATACAAAAATATAAAAAACACTGGTTTTATACAGAAATGTTTGATAAACTCGCTGATGCAGACAGTTTTCAAATCAAAGAATTATTTTAAGAGATATTTAATGCTAAAGTTGGACAAAATCGTTTCACTAAAAAAGTTTTATAGCAGCAAAAACTATACATGGCAGTGTAATCATTTTTAGATCATTTTATGCGTTAGAATTTGCCGGAGTGCAGATTGCATTATTTTTTTTATTTTGACTCATTCTTTCAGGTTTTATTTCTATTTTAAATTCAGATTTTCAGCATTTCTAGAGATATTTTTTACAGATTTCAGAAAATTGTACTAATTTAAACTGTTGCCAACTGTATAAAAAGCGCAAGCAATAATGTTTGCTTCAAATTAAAAATTTATTTACAGGTGACTATTATAAACAGGAAAAAAACTTTCAAATTAGAATTAAATAATTATGTATAAAAAGTAGGAACTTATTGAAAATTACGTCATGAAAAGTATACACGTGAATTTTAAAAGAGAAAGGATATTGTAAAATAATAAATTCATTAACATGCGTTAGAAGTCTTAGGAGAAATTACGTCATATTTACGTCACATTATAGTTATTACATAAAATGAACACAAAATAATATTGCAAAAAAGTTTAAATTTAGAAATTGCGCTAGACATTTATTTAATATTTTGAGAGGATATTTTCAACTATTTTTGTTAGGAAAGCGCAAATAATATTTCATTGCTAACAAAAGTTCTTTCACGCGATTATTTAAAAGAGAAAGAATAGCTTGGTAAAAATTACGTCAGATTAAAAACGATTAATTTAAACTGTCTCATTTAAAAGAACTTTCTTTTCGCTTTGTTAAAAAATACCAGGAGACAAAGACTCTGTTTACTTAATTCCTTTTATATTAGCTTATTTTGACATGTTGTTACACGTGTCTACGTCATCAAGTTATTTTTATTTCGAAGTTTTATTTGAATTTTTATTAATGTTGTAGGAATTTATTTGTTCTTTCGTTATTTAAAATAAAAATTATGTCAATTTGTATAATTTGGCGAAATTGGTCGACGGGATAATCAAGTAGTACCGCAGCTGATTTGGCGTTAAAATTCCCCAATCAAAGAGAAATGAATAGAAATTCGTTTAAAGGGAGATCGCCACTGTTTTTTAAATTATAATTCAATCTTTCGAAATGTTTTCAAAGACGATCAAATTAGGGTGCATTTAGAGTCTGCGGTGTCTGGACGGGGGTTGGCGAGCGTAGCTCGTAGGGGGCCTAGCCCCTTAGTTTAATAAAATAAAATATTACCTTTTAATAAAATAAAAATTTAGTTAGTACATTTTAATAAAAATTAGACATATAAATGTCACTTGGATATTTCAAATATTACGCGAGCAAAGCCGCGGGGTTTGCTAGTCATCTATACTCCTATTATAAAGAGGAAAAAATTGTTTATTTGTAGGAGGTAAGCTCTGGAACTACCGAACCAATTCCAAAAGTAATGGTATCAAAATGATGGTGTTAGTCCAACTTAGAACATAGGCTATATCTTATGTCGGTGCTACTACCACAAAGGGGGTGTAGGAGCAAAAAACGTTCTAAAAGTGCGATTTTAGCGTTACTGAAGGGCCTAGAAATATGAAATTTTGAATATTAGTTACTTATAAGATATAAATGAGGTCTAAGAACAGTTCTTAAACAATTAAAAATTTAAAAGGGGTGAAAATGCACAAAAAGCGTTCTAAAAAACGTTCTAAATGGTGGTTTCTACACAATCTCAGGAAATACCAAACCAATTTAAAAAATATTGGTGTCAAAATGATGGTGACAACGCTTGCTCCAAGATAGGCTATGTTTTATGTCGGTGCCACTACCCGAAAGGGGGTGTAAGAGCAAAAAACGTTCTAAAAATGGGATTTTATCGTTACTGAAGGGCCCAGAAATATGAAATTTTGAATATTAGTTACTTATAAGATATAAATGATGTCTAAGAACAGTTCTTAAACAATTCGAAATTTAAAAGGGGTTCGAAATTTAAAAGGGGTGAAAATGCACAAAAAGCGTTCTAAAAAACGTTCTAAATGGTGGTTTCTACACAATCTCAGGAAATACCAAACCGATATAAAAAATAGGTCAAAATGATGGAGACAACGCTTGCTCCAAGATAGGCTATGTTTTATGTCGGTGCCACTACCCGAAAGGGGGTGTAGGAGCAAAAAACGTTCTAAAAATGGGATTTTAGAGTTACTGAAGGGCCTAGAAATATCAAATTTTGAATATTAGTTACTTATAAGATATAAATGATGTCTAAGGACAGTTCTTAAACAATTTGAAATTTAAAGGGGTGAAAATGCACAAAAAGCGTTCTAAAAAACATTCTAAATGGTAGTTTCTACACAATCTCAGGAAATACCAAACCGATTTAAAAAATATTGGTGTCAAAATGACGGTGACAACCCTTGCTCCAACATATGCTATGTTTTATGTCGGTGGCACTACCCGAAAGGGAGTGCAGGAGCAAAAAACGTTCTAAAAATGCGATTTTTGCGTTACCGAAGGGCCTAGAAATATAAAATTTGAAATATTAGCTACTTATTAGATATAAAGGATTTCTAAGAACAGTTCTTAAACAATTCGAAATTTAAACGGGGTGAAAATGCACGAAAAGCGTTCTAAAAAACGTTCTAATGGGGTTTATACACAATCTCTCGAAATACCAAACAGATCTAAAAGATAATGGCGTCAAAATGATGGTGACAACCCTTGCTCCAACATAGGTGATGTTTTATATCGGTGCCACTAACCCAAAAGGGGTGCAGGAGAAAAACGTTCTAAATTGCGGCTTTTGTGTTATGGAAAGGCCTAGAATCGTGAAATTTGGTATGGTAGTTAGTAGTACGATATCAATGATCTCTAAGGACATTTCCTAAAAAAATCGAAATTTAAAAGGGGTCAAAATGCGCAAAAAGCGTTGTAAAAAACTTTCTAAATTGCGATTTCTATGCAATCTCAGGAAGTACTGAACCGATTTCAAATATAATGGTGTAAAAATGATGGTGACAGATCTTGCTCCAAGATAGGTTATATTTTATATGTGTTTCCACTACCACAGAGGAGATGTAGGAGCAAAATGCGCGAAAAGCTTTCTATAAACGTTCTAAATGCCGATTTGTCGGCAATATCTGAGGAAGAATGAATCTGATTTCAAACTTAATGGTAGGAAATTGATGCTGACAGCCTCTGCTCTAACATAGACGCTATTTTATGTCGGTATCACTATCACCAAGACGTTGCAGGAGCAAAAAAGCGTTCTAAATTTCGATTTTTGTGATCGGTAAGGGCTAGCAACTTAAAATTAGGCAAGGTACATATTTATTAGATATAAATTATCTTTAAGAACAGTTTCGAAAAAATTGGAAATTTAAAAAGGGGTGAAAATGCATGAAAAGAGTCCTAAAAACGTTCTAAATTGCGATTTCTACTCAGTCTACGGAAATACCATAGCTATTTCAAAAGTAATGGTTGCAAATCAATGGTGACAATCCCTACTATAACATAGGTTATATTTTATGTTGCTGTCACTACCATCTGAGGGTTGCAAAAGCAAAACATTTTCTAATTTGCGTATTTTGCACAACTGAGGTATAGCACAAAATTAGCACTCGCCCCTCGCCAGGCGTCGAGTAACACTTAAGACATGGCGATTAACTTTATTGTCCTCACTCGCCGAACTCAATGAGCACCACTCGCCAAACGCGATGGTTGAAAGATCGATGCTAGGGAGGAAAGCGGTGAAATGCGTTAGGAATTTATGGTGCCCAAATCGGCGATTCTCCCGAATGTAAGAAAAGAAAGTAGCTGGGGTGATTCTGTCTAAAATTTTCCGAAAATTTAAGGCATTCGGTTCTGGGGAAAAAAAAAAAAAACGGTCATCAGTCCGACACAAATTCCGTCAAAGAATCTCGAAAAAATGTTAATTTCGCCCAAGGACCACGCAAAAAAGCGAATTACGTCAAAGCATCGCGGAAAAAACGTAACTTTCGTGACAAGATCGTGGAAAAACGCAAATTTCGTCAAAAAATTGCGGAAAAAAAAGAATTTCGTGAAAAGATCGCAAAAAAGACGCAAAATTCGTGAAAAGATCGCGAAAAAAACGCAAAATTCGTGAAAAGATCGCGAAAAAAACGCAAAATTCGTGAAAAGATCGAGGAGAAAACGCATCTTCCGTGACAAAATCACGGAAAAAAACGCAAATTTCGTCAAAAGATCGTGGTAAAACACAAATTTTGAGAAAAGATCGCGGAAAGAACGCAAATTTTGACAAAGAATCGCGAAAAAGAATCACAAAATTCTTCAAAGCATCGCGGAAAAACACAAACTTCGTGAAAAGATCGCGGAAAACACAAATTTCGTGAAAAGATCGCGGATAAAACGCAAATTTCGTGAAAAGATCTCAGGAAACCGCAAATTTCGACAGAGAATCGTGAAACAAATCACAAAATTCTTTAAAGTATCGCGGGAAAACGCAAATTTCGACAGAGAATCGGGAAAAAAAATCACAAAATTCGTGAAAAGATCACGGAAAAAATGCAAAATTCGTGAAAAGATCGCAGAGTAAATGCAAATTTCATGAAAAGATCGCGGAGTAAATGCAAATTTCGTGAAAAGATCGCGGAGTAAACGCAAATTTCGTGAAAAGATCGCGAAGAAAATGCAACTTTCGTGACAAAAGAGCTGGAAAAACGCAAATTTAGTCAAAAGATCGTGGAAAAAACACAAATTTCGAGAAAAGATCGCGGGAAAAACGCAAATTTCGTCAAAAGATCACGGAAAAAACACAAGTTTTGAGAAAAGATCGGGAAAAAATGCAAATCAATGAATAGATCGCGGAAAACCACAAATTTCGTTCACGGAAATTTCACGAAAAGTTCACGGAGAAAACGCAACTTTCATCAAAAGATCGTGAAAAAATGCAAATTTCACGAAAAGATTGCGGAAAAAACACACATTTCATCAAAAGGTCGCGGAAAAAAACAAATTTCGTCCAAAAATCTTGAAAAAAAATGCAAATATTTTCAAATAATGGCGAAAAAAAACCCCATGAATTTCGTTAAAAGATTGCAAAAAAAGCAACTTCGTCAAAAGATCGCGAAATTCGTTAAATGGTAGCAGAAAAATGCATATTAGTTAGTGCCGAGGAAGGGGGGGGGTCCCCTCTGCTGTAACCTTTCTGAAAATTTCCTGTGAATTTATTTCATTGCAATTAATAGTAAAAATAAAATTTTTCAGCTGAGTGTAATCATATCGAATGGTAAGTAATATATAATAGTAAATTACAATGTTGACAGTTAGAAAAAACACAATTTTGTATGGAGCGTATATAACTTTGTTACTGGCCAGTGGTTAAAAAAAACTGGCCAGTGAAAAAAATCAGTGTACTGGCCAGTGGCCAGTGGGTAAAAATGTTAATTTTGACCTATAAACTGAGGGGTCTAACACTTTGAAGTATGGCATGGTATTTACTTACAAGATGCAACTGCTTTCTAAGAACAGTCGAAAGAAAATATTAATTTAAAAAAATGAAGTGAGTGAAAAGCGTTATAAATTACAATTTTTAAGCAAACTTATAAATTACCAAACCGATTAAAAAAATAATGATGACAAATTTTGATGATAGAACCTGCTCAAACATAAGCTATATTTTATGTCTGTTTCACTACCACCAGAGGGTTGAAGGAGCTAAAAACTTTATAAATTGCGATTTCTGTGATACTGAAAAGCCTAAAAACTTTAAATATGACATGGTAGTTACTTATAAAACATAAATGCCCTCAAAGGAACGTCGAAAATAAATTCGAATTAAAAGGGGTGAAGCGAAGGGGAGGTGCGAAAAGCATTCAAAAAAAGTTCTAAATTACGATTCTATGCAATTTCAGGGAATATAAACCGATTATAAAAGTAATAGTTGCGAATCAATGGTAACAGTCTCTGATCCTACACAGGCTATATTTTATGCCGGTGATTCTACCACCTGGGGTTCACAAGAACAACAAACGTTCTAAAAAAGGGCTTTAAAAGCTTTTTAAATTACGTTTCTGTGGAATATTAGGAAATAACAAACCGATTTCAAAATTAATGTTGGCAAATTAATGGTGACAGTTCCTGTTTCAACATAGCCCTTTATGTTGAGAGACTTGGTAGGACTTGGAATTTGACATGATGATTAATTTTAAGATGTAAGAAGATGGTTTCTAAAAAATTCAAAACTTCAAATGAATACTGAAATGAGCGTATTAAATTGAGCATAAAAGTTTCAAAATATTTTCTAAATTATCATTTATTTAGTTTTATTTCATTTTATTAATTTAAGTCTCACTTCTGCTTAATGCAGTGTAATAATGATGTTTAATCAAACTGTGTTTTAAATAGTAATTTTTGAATTATTCCTAAAAGTAATAAATACCTTTTAATAAAAAAAAACTTTTTAATAAAATAAAATATTACCTTTTAATAAAAGAAAAATTTAGTTAGTACCTTTTAATAAAAATTAGACATATTAGACACTTGGCATATTTCAAATATTACGCGAGCAAAGCCGCGGGGTTTGCTAGTCATCTATACTCCTATTATAAAGAGGGAAAAATTGTTTATTTGTCGGAGGTAAGCTCTGGAACTACCGAACCGATTCCAAAAGTAATGGTATCAAAATGATGGTGTTAGTCCAACTTAGAACATAGGCTATATCTTATGTCGGTGCCACTACCCCGAAGGGGATGTAGGAGCAGAAAACGTTCTAAAAATGCGATTTTAGAGTTACTGAAGGGCCTAGAAATAAGAAATTTTGAATATTAGTTACTTATAAGATATAAATGATGTCTAAGAATAGTTCTTAAACAATTTGAAATTTAAAAGGGGTGAAAATGCACAAAAAGCGTTCTAAAAAACATTCTAAATGGTAGTTTCTACACAATCTCAGGAAATAAACCGATTTAAAAAATATTGGAATCAAAATGATGGTGGCAACGCTTGCTCCAAGATAGGCTATGTTTTATGTCGGTATCACTACCCCAAAGGGGTGCAGGAGCAAAAAACGTTCTCAAAATGCGATTTTAGCGTTACTGAAGGGCCTAGAAATATGAAATTTCGAATATTAGTTACTTATAAGATATAAATGATGTCTAAGAACAGTTCTTAAACAATTCGAAATTTAAAAAGGGTGAAAATGCACAAAAAGCGTTCTAAAAACGTTCTAAATGGTAGTTTCTGCACAATCTCAGGAAATACCAAACCGATCTAAAAAATATTGGTGTCAAAATGATGGTGACAACGCTTGCTCCAAGATAGGCTATGTTTTATGTCGGTGTCATGACCCCAAGGGGGGTGCAGGAGCAAAAAACATTCTTAAAATGCGATTTACGTGTTACTGAAGGGCCTAGAAATACGAAATTTGAAATATTAGCTACTTATTAGATATAAAGGATTTCTAAGAACAGTTCTTAAGCAATTCGAAATTTGAAAGGGGTGAAAATGCGCGAAAATCGTTCTAAAAAACGTTCTAAATGGTGATTTCTACACAATCTCAGGAAATACCAAACCGATTTAAAAAATAATGGTGTCAAAATAAGTGTGTAAAAATGACGGTGACAACGCTTGCTCCAAGATAGGCTATGTTTTACGTCGGTGCCACTACCCGAAAGGGGGTGCAGGAGCAAAAAACTTTCTAAAAATGCGATTTTTGCGTTACCGAAGGGCCTAGAAATATGAAATTTGAAATATTAGATACTTACTAGATATAAAGGATTCCTAAGAACAGTTCTTAAACAATTCGAAATTTAAAAGGGGTGAAAATGCGTGAAAAGCGTTCTAAAAAAACGCTCTAATGGTGGTTTCTACACAATCTCAGGAAATACAAAACCGATCTAAAAAATAATGACGTCAAAATGATGGTGGCAACTCTTGCTCCAACATAGGCGATGTTTTATGTCGGTGCCACTACTCCAAAGGGGGTGCAGGAGAAAAAAGTTCTTAATTGCGGCTTTTGCGTTACGGAAGGACCGAGAATCGTGAAATTTGGAATGGTAGTTAGTTATAAGATATCAATGATCTCTAAGGACATTTCCTAAAAAAATCAAAATTTAACAGGGGGTCAAAATGCGGAAAAAGCGTTGTAAAAAACTTTCTAAATTGCGATTTCTATGCAATCTCAGGAAGCACTGAACCGATTTCAAATATAATGGTGTAAAAATGATGGTGACAGATCTTGCTCCAAGATAGGCTATATTTTATATCTGTTTCCACTACCCCAAAGGAGATGCAGGAGCAAAATGCGCGAAAAGCTTTCTAAAGCGTTCTAAATGCTGATTTGTCGGCAATATCTCAGGAAGAATGAATCTGATTTCAAACGTAATGGTAGGAAATTGATGCTGACAGCCCCTGCTCTAACATAGACGCTATTTTATGTCGGTATCACTATCACCAAGACGTTGCAGGAGCAAAAAAGCGTTTTAAATTTCGATTTTTTTGATCGGTAGGGGCTAGCAACTTAAAATTAGGCAAGGTACATATTTATTAGATATAAATGATCTTTAAGAACATTTTCTAAAAAAATGGAAATTTAAAAAGGGGTGAAAATGCGCGAAAAGCGTCCTAAAAACGTTCTAAATTGCGATTTCTATTCAATCTACGGAAATACCAAAGCTATTTCAAAAGTAATGGTTGCAAATCAATGGTGAGAGTCCCTGCTATAACATAGGTTATATTTTATGTTTCTGTCACTACCATCTGAGGGTTGCAAAAGCAAAACATGTTCTAATTTGCGTTTTTTGCACAACTGAGGGGTCTAACACTTTGAAGTATGGCATGGTATTTACTTACAAGATGCAAATGATTTCTAAGAACAGTCGAAAGAAAATTCCAAATTTAAAAAAATGAAGTGAGTGAAAAGCGTTATAAATAACAATTTTTAAGCAAACTTTTAAATTACCAAACCGATTAAAAAAATAATGATGACAAATTTTGGTGATAGAACCTGCTCGAACATAAGCTATATTTTATGTCTGTTCCACTAACACCAGAGGGTTGTAGGAGCTAAAAACTTTCTACATTGCGATTTCTGTGATACTGAAAAGCCTAGAAACTTTAAATATGACATGGTAGTTACTTATAAAGTATAAATTCCCTCGAAGGAACGTCGAAAATAAATTCGAATTAAAAAGGGGTGAAGAGACGGGGAGATGCGAAAAGCATTCTAAAAAAGTTCTAAATTACGATTCTATGCAATTCCAGGGAATATAAACCAGTTATAAAAGTAATCAATGCGAATCAATGGTAACAGTCTCTGATCCTACACAGGCTATATTTTATGCCGGTGATTCTACCACCTGGGGCTCACAGGAACAACAAACGTTCTAAAAGAGGGCTTTAAAATCTTTTTAAATTACGTTTCTGTGGAGTATTAGGAAATAACAAACCGATTTCAAAATTAATGTTGGCAAATTAATGGTGACAGTTCCTGTTTCAACATAGCCCTTTATGTTGAGAGAGGTGGTAGGACTTGGAATTTGACATGATGGTTAATTTTAAGATGTAAGAAGATGGTTTCTAAAAAATTCAAAACTTCAAATGAATACTGAAATGTGCGTATTAATTGAGCATAAAAGTTTCAACATATCTTCTAAATTATCATTTATTTAGTTTTATTTCATTTTATTAATTTAAGTCTCATTTCTGCCTAATGCAGTGTAATAAGGATGTTTAATCAAACTGTGTTTTAAAAAGTAATTTTTGAACTATTCCTAAAAGTAATAAGTACCTTTTAAAAAAATAAAATATTACCTTTTAATAAAATAAAAATTTAGTTAGTACCTTTTAATAAAAATTAGACATATAAATATCACTTGGCATATTTCAAATATTACGCGAGCAAAGCCGCGGGGTTTGCTAGTAACATTATAAAGCAGTAAAGTTTGTTTGTTTGTTAGAAGTAATCTCTGGAGTTACCGAACCAATTTCAAAAGTAATGGTATCAAAATGATGGTGTTAGTCCAACTTAGAACATAGGCTATATTTTATGTAGGTGCCACTACCCCAAAGGGGGTGCAGGAGCAAAAAACGTTCGAAAAATGCGATTTTTGCGTTACTGAAGGGCCTAGAAATATGAAATTTGTAATATTAGCTACTTATTAGATATAAAGGATTCTTAAGAACAGTTTTTAAACAATTCGAAATTTGAAGGGGGTGAAAATGCGCAAAAAGCGTTCTAAAAAACGTTCTAAATGGTGGTTTCTACACAATCTAAGGAATTACCAAACCGATCTAAAAAATAATGGCGTCAAAATGATGGTGACAACCCTTGCTCCAGCATAGGCTATGTTTTATGTCGGTGCCAGTACCCCAAAGGGGGTGCAGGAGAAAAACGTTCTAAATTGGGGTTTTTGCGTTACGGAAGGGCCTAGAATCATGAAATTTGGAATAGTAGTTAGTTATAAGATATCAATGACCTCTAAGGACATTTCCTAAAAAAATCAAAATTTAAAAGGGGCTAAAAATGCACAAAAAGCGTTGTAAAAAACTTTTTAAATTGCGATTTCTATGCAATCTCAGGAAGTACTGAAGCGATTTCAAATATAATGGTGTACAAATGAAGGTGACAGATCTTGCTCCATGACAGGCTATATTTTATATCTGTTTCCAATACCCCAGAGGAGATGCAGGAGCAAAATGCGCGAAAAGCGCTCTAAAAATGTTCTAAATACCGATTTGTCAGCAATATCTCAGGAAGAATCAATCTGATTTCAAACGTAATGGTAGGAAATTGATGCTGACAGCATCTGCTCTAACATAGACGCTATCTTATGTCGGTATCACTATCACCTAGACGTTGCAGGAGTAAAAAAGCGTTCTAAATTTTGATTTTTGTGATCGGTAAGGGCTAGCAACTTAAAATTAGGCAAAGTACATATTTATTAGATATAAATGATCTTTAAGAACAGTTTCAAAAAAATTGGAAATTTAAAAATGGGTGAAAAAGCGCGAAAGCGTTCTGAAAACGTTGTAAATTGCGATTTCTAATCAATCACAGGAAATACCAAAGCTTTTTCAAAAGTAATAGTTGCAAATCAATGGTGATAGTCCCTGCTATAACATAGGTTATATTTTATGTTGCTGTCACTACCATCTGAGGGTTGCAATAGCAAAACATCTTCTAATTTGCGTTTTTTACACGACTGAGGGGTCTAACACATTGAAGTATGGCATGGTATTTACTTACAAGATGCAACTGATTTCTAAGAACAGTCGAAAGGAAATTCCAAATTTAAAAAGATGAAGTGAGCGAAAAGCGTTATAAATTACAATTTTTAAGCAAACCTTTAAAATACTAAACCGATTAAAAAAATAATGATGACAAATTGTTGGTGATAAAACCTGCTCAAAAATAAGCTATATTTTATGTCTGTGCCACTACCACCAGACGGTTGCAGGAGCTAAAAATATTCTAAATTGCGATTTCTGTGATACTGAAAAGGCTGGAAACTTTAAATATTTCATGGTAGTTACTTATAAAATATAAATGCCCTTCGAGGACTGTCGAAAATAAATTCGAATTAAAAAGGGGTGAAGGTGAAGGGGAGGTGCGAAAAGCGTTCCAAAAAAAGTCCTAAATTACGATTTCGATGCAATTTCAGAGAATATAAACCGATTATAAAAGTAATAATAGTTTCGAATCAATGGTAACAGTCTCTGATCCTACACAGGCTATATTTTATGTCAATGATTCTACCACTTGGGGATCACAGGAACAACAAACGTTCTAAAAACGGCCTTTAAAAGCTTTCTAAATTACGTTTCTGTGGGATATTAGGAAATAACAAACCGATTTCAAAATTAATGTTGGCAAACTAATGATGACAGTTCCTATTTCAACATAGCCCTTTATGTTGAGAGAGGTGGTAGGACTTGGAATTTGACACTATAGTTAATTTTAAGATGTAAGAAGATGGTTTCTAAAAAATTCAAAACTTCAAATGAATACTGAAATGAGCGTATTAATTGAGCATAAAAGTTTCAAAATATTTTCTAAATTATCATTTTTTTAGTTTTATTTCGTTTTATTAATTTAAGTCTCATTTCTGCCTAATGCATTGTAATAATGATGTTTGTTCAAACTTTGTTTTAAATAGTAATTTTTGAATTATTCCTAAAAGTAATAAGTACCTTTTAATAAAATAAAATATTACCTTTTAATAAAATAAAAATTTAGTTTTAATTTTGTACTTTTTAATAAAAAATTAGACATATAAATATCACTTGGCATATTTCAAATATTACGCGAGCAAAGCCGCGGGGTTTGCTAGTCATATTATAAAGAGGAAAAAATTGTTTATTTGTCGGAGATAAGCTCAGGAACCACCGAACCGATTTCAAAAGTAATGGTATCAAAATGATGGTGTTCGCCCAACTTAGAACATAGGCTATGTCTTATGTCGGTGCCACTACCCTAAAGGGGGTGCAGGAGCAAAAAACTTTCTAAAAATGCGATTTTTGCGTTACTGAAGGGCCTAGAAATATGAAATTTGGAATATTAGTTACTTATAAGATATAAATGGTGTCTAAGAACAGTTCTTAAAAAATTCGAAATTTAAAAGAGGTGAAAATACACAAAAAGCGTTCTAAAAAACATTCTAAATGGTAGTTTCTACATAATCTCAGGAAATACCAAACCGATTTAAAAAATAATGGTGTCAAAATGATAATGACAACGTTTGCTCCAAGATAAGCTATCTTTTATGTGGGTGTAACTAACCCAAAGGGGGTGTAGGAGCAAAAAACGTTCTAAAAATGCGATTTATGTGTAACTGATGGGCCTAGAAATATGAAATTTGAAGTATTAGCTACTTATTAGATATAAAGGATTTCTAAGAACAGTTCTTAAACAATTCAAAATTTAAAAGGGGTGAAAATGCGCGAAAAGCGTTCTAAAAACGTTCTAAATGGAAGTTTCTACACAATCTCAAGAAATAACAAACCGATTTAAAAAATAATGGCGTCAAAATGATGGTGAAAATCCTTGCTCCAACATAGGCTATGTTTTATGTCGGTGCCACTATCCCAAAGGGGCTGCAGGAGAAAAATGTTCTAAATTGCGTTTTTTGCGTGACGGAAGGGCCTGGAATCGTGAAATTTAGAATGGTAGTTAGTTATAAGATATCAATGATCTCTAAGGGCATTTCCTAAAAAAAATCGAAATTTAAAAGGGGGGGGGGTCAAAATGCAAAAAAAGCGTTATAAAAAACGTTCCAAATTGCAATTTCTATGCAATCTCAGGAAATATTGAACCGATTTCAAATATAATGGTGTTAAAATGATGGTGACAGATCTTGCTCCAAGATAGGCTATATTTTACATATGTTTCCACTAACCCAGAAGAGATGCAGCAGCAAAATGAGCGAAAAGCGTTCTAAAAACGTTCTAAATGCCGATTTGTCACCAATATCTGAGGAAGAATCAAACTGATTTCAAAATTAATGTTAAGAAATTGATACTGACAGCCTCTGCTCTAACATAGACGCTATTTTAAGTCGGTATCACTATCACCTAGACGTTGCAGGAGCAAAAAAGCGTTCCAAATTTCGATTTTTGTGATCGGTAGGGGCTAGCAACTTAAAATTAGGCAAGGTACATATGTATTACATATAAATGATCTTTAAGAACAGTTTCGAAAAAATTGGAAATTTAAAAAGTGGTGAAAATGCGCGAAAAGCGTTCTAAAAACGTTCTAAATTGCGATTTCTACTCAATCTCAGGAAATTCCAAAGCTATTTCAAAAGTAATGGTTGCAAATCAATGGTGACAGTCCGGGCTATAACATAGGTTATATTTTATGTTGCTGTCACTACCATCTGAGGGTTGAAAAAGCAAAACATGTTCTAATACGCGTTTTTTGCATAACTGGAGGGTCTAACATCTTGAAGTATGGCATGTTATTTACTTACAAGATGCAACTGCTTTCTATGAACTGTCGAAAGAAAATTTCAAATTTAAAAAGATGAAGTGAGCGAAAAGCGTTATAAATTACAATTTTTATGTAATCTTTTCAAATACCAAACCGATTAAAAAAATAATGATAACAAATTGTTGGTGATAGAAGCTGCTCAAACATAAGCTATATTTTATGTCTGTGCCACTACCACCAGAGGGTTGCAGTAGCTAAAAACTTTCTAAATTGCGATTTCTGTTATACTGAAAAGGCTAGAAACTTTAAATATGGCATGGTAGTTACTTATAAAATATAAATGCCCTCGAAGGACTGCCGAAAATAAATTCGAATTAAAAAGGGGTGAAGTGAAGGGGAGGTGCGAAAAGTATTCTAAAAAAGTCCTAAATATCGATTTCTACGCTATTTCAGGAAATATAAACCAAATATAAAAGTAATAGCTGCGAATCAATGGTAACAGTCTGTGATCCTACACAGGCTATATTTTATGCCGATGATTCTACCACCTGGGATTCACAGGAACAACAAACGCTCTAAAAAAGGCCTTTAAAAGCTTTCTAAATTACGTTTCTGTGGAATATTAGGAAATAACAAACCAATTTCAAAATTAATGTTGGCAAATTAACGGTGACAGTTCCTATTTCAACATAGCCCTTTATGTTGAGAGAGGTGGTAGGACTTGGAATTTGACATGATGGTTAATTTTAAGATGTAAGAAGATGGTTTTTAAAAAAATCAAAACTTCAAATGAATACTGAAATGAGCGTATTAATTGAGCATAAAAGTTTCAAAATATTTTCTAAATTATTATTTATTTAGTTTTATTTCGTTTTATTAATTTAAGTCTCATTTCTGCCTTATGCAGTGTAACAATGATATTTAATCAAACTGTGTTTTAAATAGTAATTTTTTTAAATTATTCCTAAACGTAATAAGTACCTTTTAATAAAATAAAATAATACCTTTTTATAAAATATAAATTTAGTTAGTACCTTTTACTAAAAATTAGACATATAAATATCACTTGGAATATTTGAAATATTACGCGAGCAAAGCCGCGGGGTTTGCTAGTCATCTATACTTCTATACTAATATTATAAAGAGGTAAAAATTGTTTATTTGTAGGAGGTAAGCTCTGGAACTACCGAACCGATTCCAAAAGCAATGGTATCAAAATGATGGTGTTAGTCCAACTTAGAACATAGGCTATATCTTATATCGGTGCCATTCCCCCAAAGGGGGTGTAGGAGCAAAAAACGTTCTAAAAATGCGAATTTAGCGTTACTGAAGGGCCTAGAAATATGAAATTTTAAATATTAGTTACTTATAAGATATAAATGATGTCTAAGAACAGTTCTTAAACAATTCGAAATTTAAAAGGGGTGAAAATGCAGAAAAAGCGTTCTAAAAAACGTTCTAAATGGTAGTTTCTACACAATCTCAGAAACACCAAACCAATTTAAAACATATTGGTGTTAAAATGATGGTGACAACGCTTGCTCAAAGATAGGCTATGTTTTATGTCGGTGTCACTACCCCAAAGGGGGTGTAGGAGCAAAAAACGTTCTAAAAATGCGATTTTCGCGTTACTGAAGGGCCTAGAAATATTAAATTTTGAATATTAGTTACTCATAAGATATAAATGATGTCTAAGAACAGTTCTTAAACAATTCGAAATTTAAAAGGGGTGAAAATGCACAAAAAGCGTTCTAAAAAACGTTCTAAATGGTAGTTTCTACACAATCTCAGGAAGTACCAAACCGATTTAAAAAATATTGGTATCAAAATGATGGTGACAACCCTTGCTCCAATATAAGCTATGTTTTATGTCGGTGTCACTACCCCAAAGGGGTGCAGGAGCAAAAAACGTTCTAAAAATCCGATTCATGTCTAACTGAAGGGCCTAGAAATATGAAATTTGAAATATTATCTATTTATTAGATATAAAGAAGTTCTAAGAACAGTTCTTAAACAATTCGAAATTTGAAAGGGATGAAAATGCGCGAAAATCGTTCTAAAAAAACGTTCTAAATGCTGGTTTCTACACAATCTCAGGAAATACGAAACCGATTTAAAAAATAACGGTGTCAAAATAAGGGTGTCAAAACGACGGTGACAACCCTTGCTCCAACATAGGCTATGTTTTATATCGGTGCCACTACCCGAAAGTTGGTGCAGGAGCAAAAAACGTTCTAAAAACGCAATTTTTGCGTTACCGAACGGCCTAGAAATATGAAATTTGAAATATTAGTTACTTATTAGATATAAAGGATTTCTAAGGACAGTTCTTAAACAATTCGAAATTTAAAATGAGTGAAAATGCGCGAATAGCGTTCTAAAAAACGTTCTAATGGTGGTTTCTATACAATCTCAGGAAATACCAAATCGATCTAAAAAATATTGGCGTCAAAATGATGGAGACAACCCTTGCTCCAACATAGGCGATGTTTTATGTCGGTGCTACTACCCCAAAGGGGGTGCAGGAGAAAAACGTTCTAAATTGCGGCTTTTGCGTTACGGAAGGACCTAGAATCGTGAAATTTGGAATAGTAGTTAGTTATAAGATATCAATGATCTCTAAGGACATTTCCTAAAAAAAATCGAATTTTAAAAGGGGGTCAAAATGCGCAAAAAAAGCGTTGTAAAAAACTTTCTAACTTGCGATTTCTGTGCAATCTCAGGAAGTACTGAACCGATTTCAAATATAATGGTGTAAAAATGATGGTGACAGATCTTGCTCCAAGATAGGCTATATTTTATATCTGTTTCCACTACCCCAGATGATATGCTGAGCAAAATGCGCGAAAAGCGTTCTAAAAACGTTCTAAATGTCGATTTGTCGGCAATATCTCAGGAAGAATGAATCTGATTTCAAACGTAATGGCAGAAATTGATGCTGACAGCCCCTGCTCTAACACAGACGCTATTTTATGTCGGTATCACTATCACCAAGACGTTTCAGGAGCAAAAAAGCGTTCTAAATTTCGATTTTTGTGATCGGTAGGGGCTAGCAACTTAAAATTAGGCAAGGTACATATTTATTAGATATAAATTATCTTTAAGAACAGTTTCGAAAAAATTGGAAATTTAAAAAGGGGTGAAAATGCGCGAAAAGCGTCCTAAAAACGTTCTAAATTGCGATTTCTACCCAATCTAAGGAAATACCAAAGCTATTTCAAAAGTTGCAAATCAATGGTGACAGTCCCTGCTATAACATAGGTTATATTTTATGTTGCTGTCACTACCATCTGAGGGTTGCAAAAGCAAAACATGTTCTAATTTGCGTTTTTTGCACAACTGAGGGGTCTAACACTTTGAAGTATGGCATGGTATTTACTTACAAGATGCAACTGATTTCTAAGTACAGTCGAAAGAAAATTCCAATTTTAAAAAAATGAAATGAGTGAAAACCGTTATAAATTACAATTCTTAAGCAAACTTATAAATTACCAAACCGATTAAAAAAATGATGATGAAACATTTTGGTGATAGAACTTGCTCAAACATAAGCTATATTTTATGTCTGTTCCACTAGAACCAGAAGGTTCCAGGAGCTAAAAACTTTCTAAATTGCGATTTCTGTGATACTGAAAAGACTAGAAACTTTAAGTATGACGTGGTAGTTACTTATAAAATATAAATGCCCTCGAAGGAACGTCGAAAATAAATTCGAATTAAAAAGGGGTGAAGCGAAGGGGAGGTGCGAAAAGCATTCTAAAAAATTCTAAATTACGATTCTATGCAATTTCAGGGAATATAAACCGATTATAAAAGTAATAGTTGCGAATCAATGGTAACAGTCTCTGATCCTACACAGGCTATATTTTATGCAGGTGATTCTACCACCTGGGGTTCACAGAACAACAAACGTTCTAAAAAAGGGCTTTAAAAGCTTTTTACATTACGTTTCTGTGGAATATTAGGAAATAACAAACCGATTTCAAAATTAATGTTGGCAAATTAATGGTGACAGTTCCTGTTTCAACATAGCCCTTTATGTTGAGAGATGTGGTAGGACTTGGAATTTGACATGATGGTTAATTTTAAGATCTAAGAAGATGGTTTCTAAAAAATTCAAAACTTCAAATGAATACTGAAATGAGCGTATTAATTGTGCATAAAAATTTCAAAATATTTTCTAAATTATCATTTATTTAGTTTTAATTCATTTTATTAATTTAAGTCTCATTTCTGCCTAATGCAGTGTAATAATGATGTTTAATCAAACTGTGTTTTAAATAGTAATTTTTGAATTATTCCTAAAAGGAATAAGTACTTTTAATAAAAAAAAACTTTTTAATAAAATAAAATATTACCTTTTAATAAAATAAAAATTTAGATAGTACCTTTTAATAAAAATTAGACATATAAATATCACTTGGCATATTTCAAATATTACGCGAGCAAAGCCGCGG
This sequence comes from Maratus speciosus, assembly GCA_963932465.1. Classification (NCBI taxonomy): domain Eukaryota; kingdom Metazoa; phylum Arthropoda; class Arachnida; order Araneae; family Salticidae; genus Maratus; species Maratus speciosus. The sequence goes on from OZ010792.1 coordinate 398,774,798, forward strand.
GGTTTGCTAGTCATATTATAAAGAGGTAAAAATTGTTTATTTGTAGGAGGTAAGCAGTGCCGGCGCCAGATATGAGGCAAGTGAGGCTTCCGCCTCAGGGCGCAGCCCTAGAAGGGCGGCAATCGACTCTAGTACCTGTATATTGAACATATAATCTAGTATATTTGTGGAAATTTAAGAACAAAAAAGAGAGAAAGAATTTTTAATTTTTCTTGTTTTAGTATAAAAAACGAAGTAAATTTCATAATTACAGTATAACCAGTGTAAGATACAGATATATTACAGTATAAGATTTCTAAAACAGTGTAATGGGTCAAAAATAAATGGGTAATGGGTTGTAATTAAATGGGTCAAAAATTTCGCGATACTATAATTTCAAAAGTTAAAGAATCAAAATATTAATAGTTTAATGTTAAATTGCACTAGGAGTGAACAAATGTTGATTGTTATTCGATGAGATGTGCATGCCTAAGGAATATTTTGTTAATTTTTTGCCTGTAACAAGATCTCAAAATATAAAATATTCATGATCTGGGTTCCACAATGGAGCAAATATGAAAGGACATTCAGGTGTGCAAAATCTCGTTTTAAATGGAAACCCTAAATCTTTGATGTCCCTTGTTCTTGCCATTGATTGAAATTAGTTATAAATGATGCCGCTAAACAATCCCAGAAATAGTGCATTTTTTTACTTATTCAAGAGTTTGTTTCATTTTCTTTCGAATGTTCAATAAGCACATAAATTCTTTAACTTTAAAACGGCTCGATGGGAAAGTCGGATTGAAGCTGTAAAATCTTTGAGGCATGATTTACCCATTTTATATGATGCATTGGTAGAAATTTCAATAGATAAGTCAAAAAATCACTGGCTAATAAAATACTCACATTTATATTTGTTTGCAATGCAGTACTTAGGCATGAAACTTTATCAAAATTAATATCGCATTTAAATTTCTAGAAAGTCTAAATTTGATTATATGAGACTTTATTAAGGTTTTAGAATCGGTAAATCTCTTTTTAAAGGATTTCGTGTTAACAACTTTCAACAAAACTTAATTTGGGGGATATTATAAAGACAAATGTAAAACTCATGAAAATCTACCAAAAAAGTCAAAAGGTTCAAAATTATCTCCCTTAGACTTTTAAATAAATTTTTTCCGCAAAAGAAAAAACAAAATGTGAAAGGGGGCATACATTTGTGAATGGAGAAGAAAATCAAAACTGCTTAAAAGTGGGTTGGAGGCTTACTTCCGAGATGCGCTTATAATCGGGATTTTACAGTATTACATGCTTATGTAACTGATGATATAGAATTAGATAACTTATATAATAAATTGTTAGTTTTTAGGAATATTGGAAAAAGGAGAGATGACAGCCGTTGACGTGTTAAATCAGATTCAGAAAAATAAATTAATTGAAGTATTTCCTATATCTTCCTTTGTTTAAGATTTATTTTAACTTTGCCAAATACGGTTGCTAGTTGTGAACGAAGTTTATTTGTTTATTATTATGTAACATTGTAATAACAATGTGCATATAATTATATTTTTTTATAGTACTATATGATTGTGTATATAAAATGATACATTATTATTACTTTAAAGTACTAATAACAATGTGTATTTTAAAATAGACATGTAATTAATTTTATTTTAAATATTTTAATCACAATCATCTGATTGATGAATAATTCAAAAGAGGAGTAACTTTTCTATCAGAGCAAAAATGCATGTATGCTGAGACTCGAACCCAGAAGCCTTGGCTTTTATTACCAATGCTAGTCCACTTGAGCTATCTGGACGACACGCCAGCCAACACAATAACCGCTCATATCAACCATTTGGTCATGACATGTGGGCTTTTATTTGAAAGAGCACGACAGAATATATATATTTATAAAAAATATATAATATTAATATTTATAAAAATATATAAAAATATATAATATTAATATTTATAAAAAACCGCAGGTAAAATAATTCCAACCAAGGAACTGGGCGAATATTATGTTGGCTGGTGTCCAGTGTCTATAAGTATATAGTGTGTAAATAAACAAGCGAAATCATATAAAAAAAATTACATTCTCACCAGAGAGCGCTATGATCAAGTCTCTTGTTACTAATGGATAGAGTTCCGGTGTGTTTTTATATATTCATGATGCAATTTAAACAATGGGAGAAATTTATTTTTGAAAGATAAATTTTGCGAAAAACAGATTAAAAAAGATTTATGTTGTAATATGCGATATATTAGGAATGAACGAAAATTCTGACATATATTAGGTCATGAGGTTTCTTCATTTAGAGCATTTGATTTCACACTAAGAAATTTTGAATAGTAATTTTATTTTATATTATTTTTGATATATCTATCATCTTATAAAAAAAATAAATAACTATTAAAACTTTTTGGTGATAATTCGGAATTTCTGAATAGAAAACATGGTTTCAAATCGCACGTTTCATACTTAGTGACCTAATATTTTAAATACATTAACACCGCATATTTCTAGACGCTGTAACTAACGCTCAGTTTTCACACTTTCAAGCAATAAATTCCATGGTAGCACTGCCTAAGAAAATGTAATTTTTTTTATACATTCTAAACCAATACCAGTATACGCAATACCACACTATGTATTTCTAGACACCGTAGCTGAGGTATCATCCATATAGCTAAATTCGAGGAGCATTAGCAATTAAAGCCAAATTTTGGGGTTCGAGTCCCAGCCTGGACGCATTTTTGCTCAGATGTAAAAATACTACTCCTATGTAATGAATTTGATCTTGGTATCATTATTTTTTCAAAATTTTATGCTAGGAATTCATACATTATTTTTTATCGGTTTTGGCTCAAGAATGCTTATTAAATTTAAATTAGTCTAGTAAATGAAAATGCGTTTTTTTTTCTTAAATATTGATTGCTATATAAGAAACAATTTTAACAAAGGAAATTCATGGCGAATTAGATATAGATTCATTTATTTCAGAGTTGATAGTTTTGTTTTTGTTAACATTACTAACGTAAAATAAAATCTTCATGTATTCAATTTGAAATGATCATGTTCTCTTCATATTATATTTTTACTATTCAATTTTAGCAAGAATACCATACATAGTTTGTTTTAGTACACTGTATGTAAAGTAAAACGACATTTCTACAGTACAAAGTACTGTTCATCTCACGCACAAACTCGATCACAATGAATGTGCTGTATCTTTCTTTGGTTTCCTGACTATATTAACATGGAAAATACAGTAGTTGCGTAAAATTAACAGCACAATGTGCTGGCAATTTGGACGCCAGCAGTTTGTGCTGTAAAAAAATGCATCCAAATTGCCACTATATTGTGTTGTTAATTTTACGCAACTACTGTATTTTCCATGTTAATATAGTCAGGAAATCAAAGAAAGATACAGCACATTCACTGTGATCGAGTTTGTTCTGGCAAATTTACAGTGGATTTTTTACAGTGTATGATTATCTCTTTTTTGGGTTGACGACGTGATTGCTTTATAATATTGATTTCAATATTAAAATAAAGGGTTTTGCAAAGAAAAAGTCAAGCAAATTATATCTTGAAGTTTATTCTTATTTTTAAATATTACGAATATGAGGTTATATTTGGCGTACATGATTTAAACGTATATACCAGGTGTCCCAAAAAGGACTGACTGATTTTAAAATTCAATAACTTCCAAACGGTGACAGATATTAAAAAAATTCTTGCAGGAGGGTTATGCATAAAGTCAAAAGTTTTATTACAGTGATTTTCGATTTTAGTTCGAATTACAAACAATAGATGGCGCTGCAATCAATAGACGCTAAATTTAGGCTCGATTTTTGGTACTTTGTGGCCCAGATAATACATTTCCATCTCCTTTTTCTGCATGGAACAACAGAAAGGACCAAAAATCGAGCCTGTATTTAGCGACTATTGATCGCAGTGCCATCTATTGTTTGTAATTCGAACTAAAATCGAAAATCACTGTAATAAAACTTCTGACTTTATGCATAACCCTCCTGCAAGAATTTTTTTAATATCTGTCACCGTTTGGAAGTTATTGAATTTTAAAATCAGTCGGTCCTTTTTGGGACACCCGGTATATGTGCGATTCTCCAATAAGTGGGTAATTTGTATTCCTTGGGGTATGGGAGGTTTGACCATAGAGGATGTTTGATCTACACTATCCTTTTCATATTTAAACATTTATTTAGCTGATGAGCACCTTATGGTAGCATAGCAGTAAGCAGAATAACCCATTGTTTTTTTCTGTTAGCCATTTGCAATCAGAATCAAGGAGGAATTACATGTGATATCATTTTCACTCAGAATTTTTGTTGTTGTTGTTGCAAGCTCTTCTCTTCTGTGCCATCTGTCATTAACATATATAAAAGTAAATTGAATCTTTTGTGTACTTAGATTAATATACTAAAAGACAGTATGCTTATTTTTTACTTTTACTTTTTATTTTAGTGTGTTTTTTACATTTTTTCCCATAATGGCTGTTAAGGGAGGTTTGACTCATATCAATTCTGGGTGGTTTGGCCCCCTCCAAACCTCCCTGTTTAGTTTAATTTGAAGGTCTAACACTTTTAAACTGTACAACAGTTAGTTTCTACTAGAAATGTTGTTCTTAAATCAAATAAATCTTGTTCTTAATTTCAAATGCACTGAATATACTACAGAGGTCGATCCAGGCAAAATTTGGGGCCTATTTAGGGCCCCTTCACAAAAATCTAATTAATAAAACAGGCCCCTTCACAAAAATCTAATTAATAAAACAGGCCCCTTCACAAAAATAAATTTAACAAAATGGGCCCCTTTACAAAAATTAATTTAATAAAATGGGCCCCTTCACAAAATTCCTGTTAATGAAATAGGCACCTTCACAAAATTTCTTTCCATAAAAACTTACTATTATTTATTATTTTTATTTTGTTAGGTTTTAAAAGGTGTGATTTGTAAATAAAACCAGTTCACCAGAAACGAGAACTTTAGCAAAAGGGTTTTTAAAAAGTTTTTGTTAATAAATGCTTAGTTCAAATTTGAGTAACTGGATTTCAACTTTCATTATAAAATGTTATTTTTCACAAAAAAAAAAATAATGAAATTCACAAAAATAACTTTTACTTTTCACAAAATGGGCCCCAAGAAAAAAAAACCTGCATCGACCACTGTACTAATATAAAAATTCATTTGAAACAAACAACACTTCTTGTTTATGCATTATTCTGATCAATTTAAATAGAACTGAAATCTGTTGAGATAATGGGATAACTCTGTTGACTTTACCACCCTAAACAAGTCATAAGTTGCAGCCACTTGACAGAACTGTTTTTAGTCCCTTCAAGATATTTTATTATTCTGCTGTCAGTGATTTTATGGTCACAAATCCAGGTAAACCTATCACAATATATGACATTCCAGATTTGGTTCGCAGATCATTTTCAAAGACTTTTAATCCAGAAAACATACAGAGCTGATTTGTTTTACTGGAATCTGGCCATTAAATTCAGATATCTTTCCTGAATCTGAATTTTTTGCTTCTTATGTCACAGATAGATCAGATCTGGATGTTACAAGTTTGCCTTCATCTGCATCTTCTAATCCATCTACCAGTGTAATGAATCTACCATCAGCATCTCTATCAACATCAACAAGTTTCACGAATCTTTCCTTTTACTTAGATTCTACTATTCCATCTACAAGTTTAATGAATTTACATTTTACAGTGCAATTAGTAACACCTGAGCAGCTTCGTCCGTTTCCTAAAGAAGGACTTAGAAAAGACAGATGTGGTAGAAATCGTACCAAGTCAAGGATTTTGACAGATACCTCTGTGAAAGCTGAAATTGAGAAGCAGCACAACAGGAAAAAAATAAAGAAAACTTCACAAAAATCAGGAAGGTCAAGAAACAAACGAAAAAGCGAATACAGTATGGAACCATTTATCCGGAAACCAGTTATCCGGAATGCTATTTCTAATAGACTGATTTCAGAATCTTTGCAGAAAAAAGGGTCATATATTGCCAGTTTGACATATGCATTGTTTGAAACAATTGCATAATTTGATGACACCTAGTATTTGAAATGGAAACATATTTAAGTTGTATTTTAGATGTTTTAATTTTTATGCAGAAGAAACAGAAGAATTTTTGTTTTCAAGGGATTCCCATAAATTACCTTCTTTCAAACTTTGATTAACTTTTGATCTTTCTTGCATCTGATTTTTAATCCAAGTAATCTAATAATTTAAAATCAGAAGTAATGCCACAACCACACATATCCCACAAAACTTATCAAATGGATGCTGCTTTAAAGCACAACCAGTTAACCGGAAAAATCAGTTATCCGGAATACATCTGACCCCAAGCATTCCGGATAAATGGTTCCGTACTGTAATAGATTTGTCTTCAGACAGTGAAACTGGATCAGAAAACTTTCATGTTTCAAGTGATGAAGCGAAAGATGACAATTTTGAACACTTCTGAAATATCGGAAGTGTTCAAAAATTTAAAATTTTTGAACACTTGAAGACTTTCTAAAATTGTCAAAATTTCTCCAACTTCAAAACAGCATTGAAGTTGGAGATTTTGTTTTAGTAAAATTTATTACCAAATCTAGTTTGCTGCACCATATTGGTTATGTCCTTAAAGAAAATAGCGATGATTTTTATATAAATTTTCCCAGAAGATCTGGTAAACAATCTGGATAAGAGCTAAAAATAAGTTAAGTGTCAAAATATTACCTTTAGTAACCTGTAACCCATGTGTGATCATAATTTTTCCATTAACTTTTTATTTTGACAGATATGTTTACATTTTCATAAAGCTAACATGAAAACTAGTATTTCTGGACTACTTTGTGCTAGGCTTTTTTTGGTCTGAAAATAGACCAATTACTTAGAAATGCCTTTTATACAACCAAATCTCTTAAAACATGTTTTAAGTAACATTTTTTTTCAAATATTATTGTAGAAAAATGTTACATTAATTGTTTTTGTTCCAGTTGCTGAGGATAACATGACGAAAACTGTTTCTCGTTTCTTTAATATTAACAATTGGTTTATTGTGTTTAAATGTAAAAAAGAAAAAAAAAACCTTTGTTTATTGAGTTTGCAGTGTTAATTTATTAGCAAATGCTATTGCAAGGGGGTTTCAATAAAAATGTATTCATTTACATATGAAATGTATTCATTTTATATAAAACTAAGTAAATGGACCAAAGAACTCCCAGCAGGGGCTACTTTGTTCCAAAACTTTAAATAGTTAAAAAATAAAAAAATTCCCCTTTAAAACCATACACTTTTCTTCATTGTTTCATGTTAATTGTTTACAACTTCATTTTGGCATTGAAAAATCACATGTAATATATTTTAATAATGGAAATGTAAGTGGAACCAGGAAAAAGTGGCCCAAAGTAAGCCCCGGTTGACGGTAGTTGTATTTTTTAAGAGATGCAAAATTTCTTAAATAGTAATCTAATTACTTTAATTATTTAAATGTAAATTAATTTCGTATATATTTTTTTCCATTTAAATAAATTATAATTAACACATTCACTCCGTTATTATTAAAATTGTTTGAGTTGTGGTAAAAAACAATCACGTCATAGGGGCGGCAAAATAATGCTCGCCTCAGGCGGTGAAATTTCTAGCACCGGCCCTGGAGGTAAGCTCTGGAACTACCGAACCGATTCCAAAAGCAATGGTATCAAAATGATAGTGTTAGTCCAACTTAGAACGTAGGCTATATTTTATGTCGGTGCCACTACCCCAAAGGGGGTGCAGGAGCAAAAAACGTTCTAAAGACGCGATTTTTGCGTTACTGAAGAGCCTAGAAATATGAAATTTGGAATATTAGTTACTTATAAGATATAAATGATGTCTAAGAACAGTTCTTAAACAATTCGAAATTTAAAAGGGGTGAAAATGCACAAAAAGCGTTCAGCGTTCTAAAAAACGTTCTAAATGGTAGTTTCTACATAATCTCAGAAAATACCAAACCGATTTAAAAAATATTGATGTTAAAATGATGGTGACAACGCTTGCTCCAAGATAGGCTATGTTTTATGTCGGTGCCACTACCCCAAAGGGGGTGCAGGCTCAAAAAACTTTCTAAAAATCCGATTTATGTGTTACTGAAAGGCCTAGAAATATGAAATTTGAAATATTAGCTAAATATTAGATATAAAGGATTTCTAAGAACAGTTCTTAAACGATTCGAAATTTAAAAGGGGTGAAAATGCGCGAAAAGCGTTCTAAAAAGTGTTCTAAATGGTGGTTTCTACACAATCTCAGGAAATACTAAACCGATTTAAGAAATAATGGTGTCAAAATGACGGTGACAATCCTTGCTCCAACATAGGCTATGTTTTATGTCGGTGATACTACCTCAAACGGGGTGCAGGGGAAAAACGTTCTAAATTGCGGTTTTTGCGTTACGGAAGGGCCTAGAATCGTGAAATTTGGAATGGTAGTTAGTTATAAGATATCAATGATCGCTAAGGGCATTTCCTAAAAAAATCGAAATTTAAAAGGGAGTCAAAATGCGCAAAAAGCGTTGTAAAAAAACGTTCTAAATTGCGATTTCTGTGCAATCTTAGGAAGTACCGAACCGATTTCAAATATAATGGTGTAAAAATTGTGCTGACAGATCTCGCTCCAAGTTAGTCTATATTTTATATCTGTTTCTACTACCCCAGAGGAGATGCAGGAGCAAAATGCGCTAAAAGCGTTCTAAAAACGTTCTAAATGCCGATTTGTCAGGGATATCTCAGGAAGAATCAAACTGATTTCAAAAGAAATGGTAGGAAATTGATGCTGACAGACTCTGCTCTAACATAGACGCTATTTTATGTCGTTATCACTAACACCTAGACGTTGCAGGAGCAAAAAAGTCTTCTAAATTTCGATTTTTGTGATCGGTACGGGCTAGCAACTTAAAATTAGGCAAGGTACATATTTATTAGCTATAAATGATCTTTAAGAACAGTTTCGAAAAAAATAGAAATTTAGAAAGGGGTGAAAATGCGCGAAAAGTGTTCTAAAAACATTCTAAATTGCGATTTATACTCAATCTCAGGAAATACCAAAGATATTTCAAAAGTAATGGTTGCAAATCAATGGCGATAGTCCTGCTATAACATAGGTTATATTTTATGTTGCTGTCACTACCATCTAAGGGTTGCAAAAGCAAAACATATTCTAATTTGCGTTTTTTGCACAACTGAGGGATCTAACTCTTTGAAGTATGGCATGGTATTTACTTACAAGATGCAACTGCTTTCTAAGAACAGTCGAAAGAAAATTTCAAATTTAAAAAGATGAAGTAAGCGAAAAGCGTTTTAAATTACAATTTTTATGCAATCTTATCAAATACTAAACCGATTAAAAAAAATAATGATGACAAATTGTTGGTGTTAGAACCTGCTGAAACATACGCTATATTTTATATCTGTGCCACTACCGCCAGAGGGTTGCAGGAGCTAAAAACTTTCTAAATTGCGATTTCTGTGATACTGAAAATTCTAGAAACTTTAAATATGGCATGGTAGTTACTTATAAAATATAAATGCCCTCGAAGGACTGTCGAAAATAAATTCGAATTAAAAAGGGGTGAAGCGAGGGGGAGGTGTGAAAAGCATTCTAAAAAAGTCCTAAATTACGATATCTATGCAATTTCAGGGAATATAAACCGATTATAAAAGTAATAGTTGCGAATCAATGGTAACAGCCTCTGATCCTACAAAAGCCGATGATTCTATTACCTGGGGTTTACATGAACAACAAACATTCTATAAAAGGCCTTTAAAAGCTTTTTAAATTACGTTTCTGTGGAATATTAAAAATAACAAACCGATTTCAAAATTAATGTTGGCAAATTAATGGTAATAGTTCCTAATTCAACATAGCCGTTTCTGTTGAGAGAGATGGTTGGAATTGGAATTTGACATGATAGTTAATTTTAAGATGTAAGAAGATGGTTTCTAAAAAATTCAAAACTTCAAATGAATACTGAAATGAGTGTATTAAAAGAGCATAAAGGTTTCAAAATATTTTCTAAATTATCATTTATTTAGTTTTATTAATTTAAGTCACATTTCTGCCTAATGCAGTGTAATAATGATGTTTAATCAAACTGTGTTTTAAATAGTAATTTTTGAATTATTCTTTAAAGTAATAAGTACAAATTTAGTTAGTACCTTTTAATAAAAATTAGACATATAAATATCACTTGGCATATTTCAAATGTTACGCGAGCAAAGCCGCGGTGTTTGCTAGTCTATTCTATACTAATATTATAAAGAGGTAAAAATTGTTTATTTGTAGGAGGTAAGCTCTGGAACTACCCAACCAATTCCAAAAGTAATGGTATCAAAATGATGGTGATAGCCCAACTTAGAACATAGACTATATCTTATGTCCGTGCTGTGACAGCGTTTCTGTCCCATAGCTATCATTTTTATTCAAAATTAATTTAAAACATAACTTTCTTACTTTTAGATCATATTAGCTTCCCCCCCCCCCTCTTTCCTATAATGAAATATGTGATTAAATTCATTTCTCAAAAACATCCAGATTTTATTAATGTGTTTTCTTTCTTTTTCTAAAAACATCTTTATTTCACGCCGCTCAAAGATTCATTTCTTTTTTCTTTTTTTTCCCTTATCTGTCTGTTCCACTGCAGCTGCTAGTAACAATATCTCTTCATTTAATTTCATGCAGAGAAAAGCTTCCTTATCACTGCTAAGATGGAACCGTTGAAAATCTTTTAACAACGAATGTGAAAGGAATGTATTTTATGCGAGTCGCTGCATCTTTCCCTTTCATCGGTCTGCAGTATGTAATTTTAAGTAACACTTGTTTAAGCGAATGCCCGTCTGTAATATAAACACCTCCCAGATGTTTCTGCCGTCTCTCACATCGAAATGAGATGCGGTTTTTAAAATCACGTTGCATGGAGATTAAATCTTTTTGTCAGTTGGTTTTACCAGATGCCTTTCTTGGCATTTCGCGATTGTATGTTGCGGGCATTTTTAACGTAATCATTTCGCTTAGATAATGATTCCCAGGATCTGTGGGCTGGCAACCATTTTCCATGACGCGTTTCATTGTTCTCATCGGGGTTGCTGGATTTTTGGGATAATCATTTGGCTCGCGAATAAAACCTTTGTCCACAGTTCGTTCAGGGTGCCAATGTTTGAATTTGGCGAAGTGTAGCGACGAGTGTGATATGATTCTTGTGAAATCACGCACTCAACTTTTGATCTCGAAAGAAAAAGGATGTAAGACCTTCACGGTCTGTGGGTCACGCCCAGGCGTACCTTGTAAAATATTTACTCTCTCTCTCACTCTTAATTAATTATGAGAAAGATCTCTTTTGTAACTTTAAATTTAAAATGTTGAATAAATTTTCATAGTTCCTGCAATATGGTTGGAGTTTTTGCATTTAAGCGAACCATCCCACTGAACAATATTACATAAATTTGGCCCATCGGCCGGAATTTTCTCCAACCTAAAAATATATATATATATATATATATATATATATATATAGTTGAGAGAAAGAAATCCCCCCCCCCACTGTTAAAATGGATGTATGCTCCGCTTTCGACGAATTCCAGTTAGATATTAAAAGGACAGTTGTCTTCTTAAAGTTCCCTGCCAGTTCCTGTCTCTGTGTCTTGTGATGTTGGAATCAAGAGTATGTCATCACCTCTCCACTTAAGCGACAAACCATAGTTGCCTGTTTGACGTGCCTGTGATGCGCGACGCTGTGGTTTTTTTTTAATTCAAGACTGCTTACTACTCAGAGCTGTGCTCACTCCGGCGATCCATGCAGGTTTACAAAATGCTAGGCAGTCTCTCAAATAGTGGATCTCACCTATAATTGCCATCTACAGCAGTTGTGTTTCCTGCGATTCGTGTTTTCTTTTATGCGACCTGTTATTTCTTCAAAAGTGTGTCAACAAAAAAAATAAAAAGAAGAGTAATAGTTCAGAACCAGTGTACTCGATAAAAAAAGGGTACCTAATAATGTCCGGATTCATCACAATTCATTTTTTTTATATTGTTTGTGAAATAGCAAAAAAAAGAAAAAAAGTGAAACCTAGTGTGTCTAACAAAAAAGTGCACCTGACAATGTCAAAAATTCATCGTGCTTCATTCCGAATATTGCCTTTGTGATAGAATTTTCTTTTCTTTTCAAAATGTGTTTTTACGCAAGGAAATCTAAAAAAAAAAAAAGTGTTTCTCACTAAAATAAGAGGGACGCATCATTTAAAAAGTATGTGCTTTTCTGTGACTTAGATGAAAATCTCAAAGTGAACTTAGTGTGACACTAGTTGTGTTAATTTCTACAGTTAAAAAGTGCATTAATTTATGTAATATTGTTCAGTGGGATGGTTCGCTTAAATGCAAAAACTCCAACCATATTACACGTGCCACTGGACAAAAGGGGATGCAGGAGCAAAAACCGTTCTAAAAATGCGATTTTTGTGTTACTGAAGGGCCTAGAAACATGAAATTTGGAATGGTAGTTACTTATAAAATACTAATGATCTCTAAAGTCATTTCTTTAAAAAATCGAAAATAAAAAGGTGTGAAAATGCGCGAAAAGCTTTCTAAAAACGTTCTAAATAGTTATTTTTACGCAATTTCAGGAAGTACTAAACTGATTAAAAAAATAATGCTGTCAAAATGATGGTGATAACTCTATTCTCCAACATAGGCTACATTTTATGCCGGTGCTACTACCCCTAAAGAGGGTGCAGGAGCAAAAAAAACATTCGAAATTCCGATTTTTGGTGTTACTGAAGGACCCGGATACATGGAATTTGGCATGGCAGTTACTTATTAGATATAAATGGTCTCTAAGAACATTTCTTAAAAAAATCGAAATTTAAAATGGGTGAAAATGCGCAAAAAGCGTTCAAAAAAACGTTCTAAATGGCGATTTTTACGCAATCTCAAGAACTACCAAACCGATTTAAAAAATAATGGTGTCAAAATGATGGTGACAGCCCTTGCTCCAACATAGGATACATTTTATATCGGTGTCACTACCCCTAAAGGGGGTGCAGAAGCAAAAAACGTTCGAAATTGCAATTTTTGTTTTACTGAAGGGCCCAGATACATGGAATTTTGCATGGTAGTTACTTATTAGATATAAATGATCTCTAAGAACATTTCATAAAAAATTCGAAATTTAAAAGATGTGAAAATGCGCAAAAGAGGTTCTAAAAAACGTTATAAATGGCGATTTTTACGCAATCTCAAGAAGTACCAAACCGATTTCAAAAGTAATGTTGCCAAAATGATGGTGACAACCCTTGCTCCAACATAGGCTACATTTTATATCGGTGCCACTACCCTTAAAGGGGTGCAGGAGCAAAAAAACGTTCGAAATTGCGATTTTTGTGTTACTGAAGAGTCCAGATACATGGAATTTGGCATGGTAGTTATTTATTAGATATAAATGATCTCTAAAAATATTTCTTAAAAAATTCGAAATTTAAAAAGGGGTGAAAATGCGCAAAGAGCGTTCTAGAAGACGTTCTGAAGGGCGATTTTTACGCAATCTGAAAAAGTACCAAACCGATTTCAAAAATAATGGCGCAAAATAATGGTGACAACCCTTGCTCCAACATAGGCTACAATTTATGTTCGTGCCATTACCTCCAAATGGGGTGCAGGAGCAAAAAAAGTTAGAAAATGCGATTTTTGTGTTACTGAAGGGCCTAGAAACATGAAATTTTGGCATGGTTGTTACCTATAAGATATAAATGATCTCCAAGAACATCTCTTAAAAAATTCGAAATTTAAAAGGGATGAAAATGCGCAAAAACTGTTCTAAAAAACGTTCTAAATGGTGACTTCTACGCAATCTCAGAAATGTGTACCCAACCGATTTCAAAAGTAATGGTTGGAAATTGGTGATGACGGCACTTGCTCCAAATAGGATCTACTTCATGTCGGCGTCACTACCACCTTCTGGTTCATTTTTAAAAAAGTTCTAAATTGTGATTTTTGAGATACTGAAGGGGCTAGCAACTTGAAATTTGGCATGGTAATCTAATTACTTATGGGATGTAAATGCTTTCTGAGAAGTTTTCCTTAAAAATTTGAAATTTAAATGGGGTGAGAATAAACGAAAAGCGTTCTAAAAACGATCGAAATAGCGATTTCTACGCAATCACGGAAAATATAAACCGATTTCAGAAGTAATGGTTTCAAATTGATGGTGACAGTCTTCGCTCAGACATAGCCTATATTTTACGTTGTTGTCACTACCACCTGGGGGTTACAGGAGCAAAAAAGTTCTAAATTGCGTTGTTTGTGTTAAAGATGGAGTCTAATATTTTAAATTTGGAATGGTAATTACTTCAAAGGTGCAAATGCTTTCTAAGAATTGTCGAAAGAAAATTCCAAATTTTTGGTTGGTTGCGAATCAAGAGTCCCTGATCCTATACGGGCTATATTTTATGCCGGTGTCACTACCACTTGGTTGGCAGGAACAACAAGAAAGCCTTTAAAAACAGCTAAATTCCGTTTTCTATAGAATATTAGGAAATATCAACCGCTTTCAAGGTTAATGTTGTTGGCAAATTAATGGTGACAGTCTCTGTTTCAACATTTTTCGATACACTGTTAAAAATTTTGCAGCATTCTGGCAGGTCATTCGATCGTTTTTTGAAAAAATGGTTTCTTAACCATAATTTAACAATATTTTGACCATAAAATGGCCAATAATACGGCCAGAATAGTGTTAAAATTACGGTATTGTAACCGTTTTTGGAAAAAACGGTCAAATGACCTGCCAGAATGTGTCAAATTTTTAACAGTGTACATTCTATTTCAACTCTGTTCAGGGGCGTGCCGAAGGCTGTTTTAGTGGGGGGGTGTGAGCTGAATTTTGCCGACTGCAAGATCGGGGGAGAGAAAGGCTTTGTGATAGCCCTCCCACCCTCAGCAACGGAGTCAACTGTTCTACAATACTGTGAATTTATAAAAATCACTAAAAGTCTTAAGTGTTCACCTGCATTCTCCTAAACCACAGTCGAAATTAAATGCTGTTATTCAGTATATGTAATTTTTTTTAAATTATTTTACTATATAAGTAGAGTTGAGAATCCTGTTATTAATTAGGATTCTGCTTACTATTTAAAAGGAAATGTGTACGGATATACCGTACATTAACCAGTTCTCAAAAGTAACAATTTAAGAATTTTGAAGTACTTCGGAATTTATGTTTTTATAAATAAAACCGCATGCTGTTGTGTAATGTAAGTGTATAAATTTTAAAATACATAAAAAAGACAAATCTTGCTTGCTAAAAATATGATATATATTAGTATAAGAGACTAAAAATTATCCTTCTACATTTTTAAATTATCATCCGCCTATCCTTCAGAATAGCCCATTTTCCAGCTACACTGTCTAAATCCAACATGTCAGTTATGTCTGTTTCACAGGTTAATAGCATTAGTTCGTCCAGTCGCTCTTCCGACATGGTGGTACGCAAGTAATTTTTTACTAACTTTAACCTGCTGAAACTTCTTTCATTACTTGCCACAGTTATTGGAATAATTAAGGCCAACTTGTAGGCCAAAGAAAGGTTAGGATACAAATGAGCCTTCCCACAAGTTTTTGCACTGCTGCGCCAATTGTATCCGATTCAGAACTAGCTATTTCTGAGGACATGAGATCAATTTCACATTCCAAGTTATCTACATCTTTGAGATCATTAGGGAATAATTGACATAGTTTAGAAATGTCCTCGGTAGAGCTATACTTGATCCTAGATGGAAAGAGACAGGCCAGTGGTTTAACTTTCTCAAATACCAACTTATGAATGTCTCTAAATGCAATTGTACATCTACCACCTTCAAAATTTCTGCTTTAAACTAATTCTCTCGTGTAAATAGCGCTGCAGTTTAAGGATTTTCGTTGATCTTCGATGGAGGCCTCTGTCGCCTGTGCCGTAAATTGAACTCATAATCTTGATTTATTCCATGTGTCTCGCAGATATTGTCAGCTTCCTTAATGATGTTCATTATTGCCGGCGCGTCATCATTCTGGAGTTTCTGAATGCTTTCGTAAGTTTTCTGCATTATGTCGGTTCCCTCTAAAATGTTCAGGTCTTCACGTTGCAATTGCTCTGTTGCTAACTTGGTCTTATAGTCCAGGCAATAGAGACCGTATAGGGACTCTACCTAGCAAAATTAATGGTAGTACTGGAAATCGGCTTTCTAGATGTTTTTTGGGTCGCTGAATCCATATTTGAAACTTCCCACCAAAATTTCCCCCGGCAACCGCCCCAAATTTTGGTAAAAAGGCCCCCCCCCCCCCAAAAAAGGTTTTTATTAAAAAAATCAATTTTTTTATTGTTTTAGAGAAAAAGTATCTAGAAATTCAGAAAGTAGACAAAATTTCCAACAAATCAGATATATGACATTATGACTTAGGATGAAGGGGAAGGGGGATCTGCCTCGGAACATGCGCCGCAGTGCTGCGTGGACTAAGTTGCGCAATTCCACTTAACCACTCACACGTTTACATTAGCCCTCCCATCTTCCCTCCGAACTTTCTCTATAAGGTTTACTTTAAGTTTTTTGAGTCGCTGAATCCGAATTTTTAACTTACTCCCAAAAATTCCCCCCCCCCCCCAAATAGTTGTTTTTAACGTAAATTTCTTATTGTTTTAGGGGGAAATCATTGAGAAATTCAGAAACTAGACAAAATTTGCAACAAATAGGATATATGACATTATGACATAGGATAAACGGGGAGAGAGGGGACTGCCTCGGAACATTCCCCACGCGCTTTTCTCAAAAACCAAATTTTTTCAAAAAATCAATTTTTGGGGGGGTTGCCGGGTGAAATTTTGGTGGGAAGTTACAAATTCGGATTCAGCGACCCAAAAAACAAAGTGGGTTGAAATCCAGAACTAGTATTAATTTTGCCAGATAAAATCCCCTATTGCCTGGACTTCATAATTTAGTGCACGTAGCGCCGCAGTGCATGTTCAGGGGCAGCCCTCACCCTCCTCGTTCATCCTAATTCATAATGTCATATATCCTATTTGTTGCAAATTTTGTCTAGTTTCTGAATTTAGTAATGCTTTTCCCTTAAAACAATAAGATTTTTGGGTAGCTGAATCCGAATTTTTAACTTTCCCCCAAAAATGTCCCCCCCCCAAATAGTTGCTTTTAACCTAAATTTCTTAAAGTAAACGTTATAGAGAAAGTTCGGAGGGGAGATGGGAGGGCTAATGTAAACGTGTGAGTGGTTAAGTGGAATTGCGCAACTTAGTTTACGCAGCACTGCGCGCATGTTCCGAGGCAGATCCCCCCTTCCCCTTCATCCTAAGTCATAATGTCATATAACTAATTTGTTGGAAATTTTGTCTACTTTCTGAATTTCTAGATACTTTTTCTCTAAAACAATAAAAAAATTGATTTTTTTAATAAAAACCTTTTCTTAGGGGCTTTTTACCAAAATTTGGGGAGGTTGCCGGGGAAAAGTTTGGTGAGAAGTTACAAATTCGGATTCAGCGACCCAAAATACATCTAGAAAGCTGATTTCCAGTACTACCATTAATTTTGCTAGGTAAAATTCCCTATTGCCTGGACTATTAAACATAATTGTTTTCATTGCAAGTAAAGAAACAATGAAATCGTATGACATCAATTTGCTTCTTAACCTTGCTGCCTTAGCTCGAGCATCCTTGTCAACCTTCATGTCTTCAGAAATAATTTGCAGAGTATGGATGAGGGCATCATAGGACGATAAAATAGCTCTGACTGAATCCACTCGCATAGTCCATCTTGTCTTCGACAAAGATTTCAAGGTAAGACTCTTCTGAAGAACTTCCATTTTCTCTCTCAGTATGCCGAATTGCTTTCTCAGTGAAAAGAAGTTATAGAGATCCTGAATACTGTCGTAGAGCAATTTTATTATATTGCTTTCTTCGCACGCATGTTCAACACATAAATTCACTTTATGCACGAGGTAGGGTATGTATAAAATAGATCTACCAGCTATTTCTGAAAGTTTTGATTGACAGCCTAAAATGAGGCCGGACATAGATGACGTGATGTCGTAAGACTGTTCACGAGCATGGGAAAGCGATATTCCAACTGACTGTAGAATTTCAGAAATAAGCTTAGCCATTCCTTCGCCTGTTTTATCCAGATAATCTTTTAGTTTTAACAACCTTTCTTCTGGCTGAAACTTTGGGGTCACGTATCGAATTGCAATTGAGAGCTGGTCAAGAAGAAAGATCGGGTGTGCTATCAGCCATAACGCTAAAAAATCCACAATTTTTGACATTTGCAACTATTTTTTCACGGACACATGATCCAAGAACCCGAATAAAGTCATTTTGCGACTTATTACTAAGATAGTTGGCATGGTATGGGCGAAGATGATTATCATCAATCCAGTTTTTTAAAGTTGGAATCCACCTGGCCATTAATACGAGACTTTTTGCAGGGTGTGTTCTTAACTTTCCAACTATTCTAAATTTTACCAACTCTTCCAAATAAGTGGGGGGGTGTTACACCCCCAACACCCCCCCGCTAGGCACGCCCCTGACTCTGTTTCGGCAATTTATGTTGGTGCCACTAACACCAGAGAGGTGGTAGACTGTTAGACAAGAATCTTGGAATTTGACATAATGGTTAATTTTAAGATGTAAATGTGTTAAGATGGTTTCTAAAAAAGTCAAACCTTCAAATGAATACTGAAATGAGCGTATGAAATGAGCATAAAAGTCTCAAAATACTTTCTAAATTATCATTTATTTGGAATTAGTTTTAGTTCTTCTTATTAATTAAAATCTCATTTCTGTCTATTGCACTTTTATAATGAAGTTTAGTCAAACTGTGGCCTAGTTTGAAACTTTCGAATTATTCCAAAAAGTGTTCTAATAAAAAATAGTCATGCAAATATCACTTTAATTTCAACTATTTCAACTATTACGCGAGCAAAGCCGCGTGGTTTGCCAGTAATCTATACTCATATTATAATGAGGAAAAAATTGTTTATTTATCGGAGATAAGCTCAGGAACTACCGAACCGATTCCAAAAGTAATGGTATCAAAATGATGGTGTTCGCCCAACTTAGAACATAGGCTATATTTTATGTCGGTGCCACTACCCCAAAGGGGGTGCAGGAGCAAAAAACGTTCTAAAAATGCGATTTTTGCGTTACTGAAGGGCCTAGAAATATGAAATTTGGAATATTAGTTACTTATAAGATATAAATGGTGTCTAAGAACAGTTCTTAAACAATTCGAAATTTATAAAAAGGATGAAAATGCTCAAAAAGTGTTCTAAAAAACGTTCTAAACGGTAGTTTCTACATAATCTCAGGAAATACCAAACCGATTTCAAAAGTAATGGTATCAAAATGATGGTGTTAGTCCAACATAGAACATAGGCTATATTTTATGTCGGTGCCACTACCCCAAAGGTGGTGCAGGAGCAAAAAACGTTCTAAAAATGCGATTTTTGCGTTACTGAAGGACCTAGAAATATGAAATTTGGAATATTAGTTACTTATAAGATATAAATGGTGTCTAAGAACAGTTCTTAAATAATTCGAAATTTAAAAGGGGTGAAAATGCACAAAAAGTGTTCTAAAAAACGTTCTAAATGGTAGTTTCTATATAATCTCAGGAAATACCAAACCGATTTAAAAAATATTGGTGTCAAAATGATAGTGACAACGTTTGCTCCAAGATAGGCTACGTTTTATGTCGGTGCCACTACCCCAAAGGGGGTGTGTAGGAGCAAAAAACGTTCTAAAAATGCGATTTATGTGTTACTGATGGGCCTAGAAATGTGAAATTTGAAGTATCAGCTACTTATTAGATATAAAGGATTTCTAAGAACAGTTCTTAAACAATTCGAAATTTAAAAGGGGTGAAAATGCGCGAAAAGCGTTCTAAAAAACGTTCTAAATGGTAGTTTCTACACAATCTCAGGAAATACCAAACCGATTTAAAAAATAATGGCGTCAAAATCATGGTGAAAATCCTTGCTCCAACATAGACTATGTTTTATGTCGGTGCCACTACCTCAAAGGGGCTGCAGGGGAAAAACGTTCTAAATTGCGGTTTTTGCGTGACGGAAGGGCCTTGAATCGTGAAATTTAGAATGGTAGGTAGTTATAAGATATCAATGATCTCTAAGGACTAAACAGGCTTCCGTCTTAGAAGGTAAAATTTTAATATATTGGGCCTGATTTTTTTTCTTTTTAGACAGGATTCTATTATAGACAGGTTTCATTTTTACAGGTATCCTCACTGACTGTTAAACCATCTGCTCTATGGTATAGCTCTGAAAAGAGATGTATTAGAGTAAAACTTGTGAAAACGAAACCTGTCTAAACCTGTTTAAAAGGAGCTTCTTTCAAGTCCCTTTCGAAGTTTTATTGAAAGGGGCGCCATTTCATGAGTTTTCTGACAAAGGACAAGGAAAATTTTTCGTTGAGGAACAGGGAACGTGGAAAATTGCACAACTTGCAGAACTGCAGAAATCACACAGAAAAAAAAATTCCCGTACAATAAAACATGCTCTACGTGATTTTGTCTCCATACCGTCTTTTACAAGCATGTGATTATTCCACATTTTTTTTTTAATTTTCTTGAAAGTCCGCGCTTTTTCTTTCTTTCAAAATCCGCAAAATCAATTGGTCAATGGGTCGCAGAAAAAAATCGCGAATCTTGGAAATTTCGAAAAAAAAGTCTCAAAATGGTCGCTTAAAAAATCGCTAATTTCTTCAAACGACCGTGGAAAATATCGCTAATTTCATCAGAGATCGCGAAAAGAAGTACAGATTTCGTCAAATAATCACACAAACAGAAATCTTGAATTTCGTAAAAGGATTGCGAAAAAAAACGCGAATTTCGTCAAAAGATTGCGCAAAAAGTCACGAAAATTTAGTCGAACAATCGCGCAATAAAATTGAGGAGAAATTCTTCAAACGATCGCATAATAAGGTCCAAAATTTTGTCTAACTCTCGCGCAAAAAAAATCGCAAATATTATTAGTCGGTCAGAAACAAAATTATGAATTTCAATAAATGATAGTGATAAGGAATCGTGAATTTTATCAAAAAAATCACGAAAACAAATATCGAATTTCGTCAGTTGGTCGCGGAAAAATATTGTGAATTTCGGTAAGTGCTTGCGCGAAAAAAATCTATTTCGTATAACGCTTTCAGAAAAAAATCGTGAATTCCGTGAATCGATCGCGGAAAAAATCGCAAATTTCGGCAGATGATCGCGAAAAAAAATCATGAAATTCAATCAGTCATGAGATAATCAGCCAACGAACGTCATGAATAGATCACGAAACTTGCAAATTTTGTGATCTGTAAGTATAAGAAAATTTTCGTTAGTGATTTTCTGCAAGTGAAGGTAAAGCGTTAATTTTTTCGGATTGTGTTTTCACTATTATAAGATGGTTTTATGTTAATCCGATTTTTCAAGGAAATTCTGAATATTTTTCAGATTAAAAAAAACTACATATTTGAACATTAATGAATACTATGTATATATCTTCATTTTTCTGCAGAAAAGGTAAAATTTATAATTAATATTAATATAAAAAGCACAAATAAATGCACAAGAATTACTTTCATGCGTATACATATAATTTAAAATTATTTAAAATACATTAGAAAAACCCAGAACGTTTTCAGTCATCACAAGACCGTCATCAGTGGGATTTAAATGTTATTATTTTCTTTGTGCTTATTCGAGAATTGGCTAGAAGAAAATCATTGTGATTGTTGTGTCAATGATTTGGAGGAGTTTTCCCAAGATCAATTTGCACACAGCCGAGAAGCAACTGATAAAAAAAATTCTCACATGTATTTTTAAAATTAACCAAAGTACTCATTAAAGATATATGTCTCACCTTGAGGGAGTTCGAATAGCAAAGCTTTTTTGATAATTATTAATGCCTAATGTATAAGCATTTATTCAGTGCATATGTTTTTATTGCAATAAAATCTGATGAGTTATTTTAGAGTTTGAGCAATTTTCTAATATTTGTTTGAGTCTGACATTTGATTAGGGATGCACCGAATATTCGGTATCTATTCGATATTCGGCCATACTACCGAATATTCGGTTAGGCTGAATATCAAACTATTCGGTTTGCCGAATACTTAAAAAACGTCTTAAAAATATTTTTTAAAACGTTACACAACTTCTACTTTTAACTGTCAATTAATAAAGATATTCAGAATAATTAAATATTTAAATAAAAGAGAATGATTTTATATTATTTATTTGTTGCTTTAAAAATGTCACTTAAAAAAAATTAACCGTTAATGACATGTCATTTGTTCATGAGAATTAATAAATGTGGAAATGCAAGTTACTGAGCATTGTCTGGTAAATAATCCGTTTCTTGCTTTTTCGCAAACAGGGTGTTTCTAAACAAAATGGAAGAAAATTTCAGGGGTAATAATAAGCATCAAAACTGGCAATTTTTTGTCCAGTAAATCAGAATCGCAATTCACTTATTCAGTCAGAAATACAGTGTATCTCCTAGTCAAACTTTAATTTTCTTTTGTTACTGTAACAATAATGAATTGTAAATACAGTGAAACCTTTCTGTAAGGGCCACCTGCCGTTCCATTGAAAATTGGCCCTTACGAGGGGTGGCCCTTGAATAGGGGTGACAAAAAAAAAAACAACTAAAATAAAAAAAATCAAAACCTATATAAGTGAGAAAACTGTTTATTAGCATTTTCAAACTCTGTACAAGATTGAAAATTTTTCTATTGAAGTTTGTTTACTTTTCATAATTTTTTCGCAGACAATTTTGGTTTCTGATGATTTTTTTACTTTATAGAAATGAGATATTAGTTTAGTTATTTCTGTTAGCGTTTCCTGACAGGTATAAAAATTGTGCTTCAATATACATTCACAGTTTTAGTAAATGTGGAATCAGTTTTTCTAGATATACCTGTTACTCATTGTGTGTCCACAACAAAGGGTCAACCCCCCCCCCCCCACACACACACACACAACCCAATCCCTGCAGGGTGAAATGTCAAACAAAGTGTGAGGAATACCTGTTTGTCTCATTTGTGGTCCTTTATTGTGTCGCTAAATCCTTCCCATCTACCCCTGACTTCTTTGTTGTAAGTGCAGTTGTTTGCTGAATTCTTATCTTTTGGTTCAGGAATTCAATACACCTGTTTAGGATTTAAGGCACATGTGAAAAAAAATGGCCTTTATGAGGGGTAACTGCGGCCCCTAATAGGAATAAATTTAACATTATGTCTATGGGAAAATGTTTCGTTCCTAAAAATATTGGCCCTTAATAGAGGTGGCCCTTGAATAGAGGTGGCCTTTAAAAGAAGTTTCACTGTATATTGCCAACAGAGTTACTTTAATTTCTGTGAAATATGATAACATGATGAGAAGTGCTGAAAATAGCAACCATTTATATTTAAACAGCACTGAGCTAGACATTATTTTATTAAAAATGCAGCTAGTACCACTGGCCAAAATCCTGTCTTTTCCAATGATATCAGCACATTCTGTACAAGCAAATTAATGTGATGCAAATTTCGCTAAAATATCTTCATTTTTATACAGTTATAAACGAAAATTCTGCTACGGCTTGTACACCTTTCATTTTTGATGAAAGAAGTGGAACGATATGTTGCTTCTTGTTCAGTATGAGAGAATTATTTTCATTTGTTTGAATTAACTGAAGTCACGGAATTTAAATTTTGTTATTTAAAAATTTTTTAAACCATCCTCTTCTTAAATAATAACTCAAAACATACTTTTTTAGTACAAAATTTACTTATAAAAATAGTCTTGTTTGTCAAAATGGAAGTATCTGTGCTAAATATTATAAAAAATTGTTTAAAATTTAATTTTTTAACGTTAAACACTGAGATATAAAAGTATTTGGCCAGCCGAATATTCGGTATTCGGTTTACCTGCAGGCCAAATATTCGGTATTCAGCCAAAATCACTATTCGGTGCATCCCTAAATTTGATGGTTGATAAATTTTCTGAAATATCAAATTCCTTGGAGGGGAGCTATTGCCCCCCCCCCAGCCCCCCTCAAATGGCGACCCTGGTTGGCTCCCTCAATTCAAGCAACACTATGGAATTTGGCAGTTAAATGCTGAAGGAGAACATCAGATGTGCAGATATGACTGCTGCAAAATCGTTTTGTGTGAAATTTCAAGAATTTAATTGACGAAGAAGATTTGATTCCCGATCAAATTTATAATGCCAATGAAACAGGATTGCATTGGAAATGTCTCCCAACAAAAACGCTTGCTTCACGGGAAGAAAAGTCATCTCCAGCCCACAAATCACCGAAGGAGCGCATTACCCTCATGTGCTACGCAAATGCTTCAAGTGACCATAAAATGAAACCCCGCTGGTTTAAGGGTACAGAACCAAAAAATTTACCAGTTGTTTATTTCAATCAAAAGGGCGCATGAATGACACGGGAGATTTTTCTCTGGTAGTTAAATGAACATTTTTTTAATGAAGTCAGGAAACATATGCAAAAGGCTTACCCCAAAAAGCAGTATTGCTTTAGACAATGCCCCTTCACATCCAAATGAAAGTTTCCTAGCGTCCGATGACAGATTGATTACCAGTACATTTCTCCCTCCAAATGTTACAGCAGCGATACAGTCTATGGATCAAGGTATAATTTCAGCAATGAAATGGCACTATATATCCCAGAGCATAGAGTCCTGCATCGGGTCGGGTTACCCGCTTTTACCCGAACCCGATACGACCCACGGTTCAGGTCAGGTTGGCGCTATTTTTTCTCGTTGCGGGTCGGGTTGACTTTAAAATTTTTTGATGCGGGTCGGGTTCGGGTCGGCTTTTTTACTCTAGCGGGTCGGGTTTGGGTTGACCCGCTTTTTTAAAAGAATGTGGAAAATATTTTTTCCCGTTAACTACCCGTTAACCCGCCTACTAGCAGGAATGACCGAGCTAAGATCGGTCGAAATTAGCTTTCTGTTTATCTCGATATATTTTTCCCACTGAATCATTCTTGCTGTTTTAGATGCAATTAGCTAGACCGTGAAACATAGTGACCCAAAATGACCCACTAATCGAATTTTTTTCGAACATGCGACCTATCACAATGCTCTTCTCGAGCCGGAAAACGACGGAATACGAAATTTAGTGAAAATCGTTAGTCGTTTTCTAGGTAAAATAAGCTTGATCCACGTTGATTCAAAAAACCACTAACCGAAATTCATCGACAGATGTGAGCTATTTCAATGGTCTTTTAGGTAGCTTTCATTACAAAAAGCTACCTATTGCAGCCGTTCGGAGGAAAGCGATTTCAAAAAATTTTGGTATATTTTCATCGATCATGACCCCCAGACCCCGAAACCACCCTCCATTCAAAATTGATATATATATATATATATTATTTCAAAATTAATGAAAAATTACTGCATGAATTTGCTCTACAGCAGCACATATCAAATGCAATAAAACATATTACATCATTTCAAAATGCTAAAACACCATAACTTCAAAAGGAAGGTGTATATCTGCAGAAATTTTTTAACTATAAAATATTTAAGAAAACAAGAAAGACAGGTAAAAAAACAAAAACAGTCTGTTCTTCATCAGTGGGAGGACAGACAGAAAACTAACTCCACCCCCCACTTTTAAAATTTGCAGGTTTCTGAACACATGTTCACCCCGCATTCAATACTGAAAAACTATTGTCATTTTATTAATCAAATTCCATAAAAAACTAAAACAAATCAAATTAAAACTAACAAACATAATATTAACCATACAAAAACAAAAAAAAACTTTAATAAAAGGTCTTTTAGAGGAATGCTTAAATTATCATTAAAATAAAAACAAAAGAAAAAATATAAGAAAACAAGCATGAATGCAGAATAAACATGCGCCCCCCCAAACCCGCAAAATGAAATTTCTCAAAACATGAATACCTGTATAATGTTTCTCACCCGTCAACAATAAACAAATAAATTTTTCTTCCAAAGCCATTATCAAAAACCAGAAATTCCAGGTCTGCAGCTTTCTTTCGTTTCAATTCATCAATACACACCCGTTCTTTTAACAAGACTTTAGGATGCCTATTTCATACAGAAAGATCCAGAAGGCTGCCATCACATGTTCATGCCGCCAGTCCACATCGTTGCCATTCACTTTTTAGAACTGTCTTTAAATAATATTTCAAAAACTTAATAGGGTAATTATTATTGTAAAATAAATTAGCCAATAACTTAAAGATCTGTTTATAAAAATTATTGTCTCTGCCACAAATTTTATTGAAACGTATCAATTGATTAATGATTATATTTATGTAAATTTTTTTATGCAAATTTGAAAACCAATGTGGCATGCTTCTAGTAAAAAAATTAAAACTATTTCTTTTATCGTACAAATCCAAAATCAAATTATTATCAATAATTTTGAATAAAATATCCAAAATTTCTGCATTATAATCATCACGGTTTGCTCTATTCAATTTTAAACAATTTGGATATATAATATCATATTCATTAGAAAAATCAAAATTAAAAATTAAAATATCATCAATATACCTAAAGACCTTTAAAGACCTATTATATTTCATAGTATACTTAAATTCATAATAAAATAAAAATAAATTTGCTGCTGTACTAGAATAGTTTGTTCCCATCCCTATACCACATATCTGATTAAAGGTATTATTGTTAAAAGTTACATAATTATTATAAAAACAGAAATGACATAAGCTTGAAAATAAATCTCTATTTATATTTAATTCATCATTTATACAAAAAACATCAAAAATAATCATTAAAACATCATAAAGTGAATCAATAGGTATATTGGTGAACAGATTTTCAAAATCGAATACCTGCATTTTCAGAGGAGTCAAAGGCAATTTGTTCAGAATTTCAACACTATCATCAATTGACCAGAAATAACTATACTTCTTAAATTTATACTTTAGAAAATCATATATCTTTTTTAATAAATTCTGTAAACCGATATTAAAATTTTTATTAATGCTTTTAGAAGTACTACAAATAAATCTAAATTTAATCGGATCTTTATGACATTTAGGCGTTAAGAAAATAAATGGCAAACAGTGATGATTAGAAATATCAAAATTATAAGAAAACATACTTTTAACTTTCTTTTTATATGCAAAAAATTTTTTAACAACAGGATTTCTGTCAATATTAACTTTTGAATAAAAAATTTTTTGAATAAAATTTTTATATTTTTATATTTTATAAAAAAAATTTTGAATAAAATTTTTATTCAAAAGTTAATATTGACAGAAATCCTGTTGTTAAAAAATTTTTTGCATATAAAAAGAAAGTTAAAAGTATGTTTTCTTATAATTTTGATGTTTCTAATCATCACTTTTTGCCATTTATTTTCTTAACGCCAAAATTTCATAAAGATCCGATTAAATTTAGATTTATTTATAGTACTTCTAAAAGCATTAATAAAAATTTTAATATCGGTTTACAGAATTTATTAAAAAAGATGTATGATTTTCTAAAGTATAAATTTAAGAAGTATAGTTATTTCTGGTCAATTGATGATAGTGTTGAAATTCTGAACAAATTGCCTTTGACTCCTCTGAAAATGCAGGTATTCGATTTTGAAAATCTGTTCACCAATATACCTATTGATTCACTTTATGATGTTTTAATGATTATTTTTGATGTTTTTTGTATAAATGATGAATTAAATATAAATAGAGATTTATTTTCAAGCTTATGTCATTTCTGTTTTTATAATAATTATGTAACTTTTAACAATAATACCTTTAATCAGATATGTGGTATAGGGATGGGAACAAACTATTCTAGTACAGCAGCAAATTTATTTTTATTTTATTATGAATTTAAGTATACTATGAAATATAATAGGTCTTTAAAGGTCTTTAGGTATATTGATGATATTTTAATTTTTAATTTTGATTTTTCTAATGAATATGATATTATATATCCAAATTGTTTAAAATTGAATAGAGCAAACCGTGATGATTATAATGCAGAAATTTTGGATATTTTATTCAAAATTATTGATAATAATTTGATTTTGGATTTGTACAATAAAAGAAATAGTTTTAATTTTTTTACTAGAAGCATGCCACATTGGTTTTCAAATTTGCATAAAAAAATTTACATAAATATAATCATTAATCAATTGATACGTTTCAATAAAATTTGTGGCAGAGACAATAATTTTTATAAACAGATCTTTAAGTTATTGGCTAATTTATTTTACAATAATAATTACCCTATTAAGTTTTTGAAATATTATTTAAAGACAGTTCTAAAAAGTGAATGGCAACGATGTGGACTGGCGGCATGAACATGTGATGGCAGCCTTCTGGATCTTTCTGTATGAAATAGGCATCCTAAAGTCTTGTTAAAAGAACGGGTGTGTATTGATGAATTGAAACGAAAGAAAGTTGCAGACCTGGAATTTCTGGTTTTTGATAATGGCTTTGGAAGAAAAATTTATTTGTTTATTGTTGACGGGTGAGAAACATTATACAGGTATTCATGTTTTGAGAAATTTCATTTTGCGGGTTTGGGGGGGGGGGGGGGCGCATGTTTATTCTGCATTCATGCTTGTTTTCTTATATTTTTTCTTTTGTTTTTATTTTAATGATAATTTAAGCATTCCTCTAAAAGACCTTTTATTAAAGTTTTTTTTGTTTTTGTATGGTTAATATTATGTTTGTTAGTTTTAATTTGAGTTGTTTTAGTTTTTTATGGAATTTGATTAATAAAATGACAATAGTTTTTCAGTATTGAATGCGGGGTGAACATGTGTTCAGAAACCTGCAAATTTTAAAAGTGGGGGGTGGAGTTAGTTTTCTGTCTGTCCTCCCACTGATGAAGAACAGACTGTTTTTGTTTTTTTACCTGTCTTTCTTGTTTTTTTAAATATTTTATAGTTAAAAAATTTCTGCAGATATACACCTTTCTTTTGAAGTTATGGTGTTTTAGCATTTTGAAATGATGTAATATATATATATATATATATATATATATATATATCAGTGGCGTGGCGTCCGGTCATCGCTGGATGCGGCGATGACCAAGCAATATTTTAAAACTCTTAATAAGCTTTTAAAACTCTACGATCCAGTTTTAGCAGAACATTTGGAGTACATGTATAAGTGAAGGTAAGATTTAAAGTTTCTTTTTTGAACATTCAACCATTGAATTTTAGAGTTAATAATTTTTCAGGACAAACTTAAATAATTGCGATGACCACCGAAAACTTTCACGCCACGCCACTGATATATATATATATATATATATATATATATATATATGTGTGTGTGTGTGTGTGTGTATATATATATATATATATATATCTGACCTATGTCACACTCTAACTCTCGTAATTATCAACCGATTTCGATGTAATTCGGTGTGTACATAGTACATACCAATGTCTCGACCGAGTTCGTTGGCCAGCTTCATCCGCCGTTTTTTTCAAAATGGCGGCCATTTAAACTTTTTTTAAAAATTTAAAATTTGAAATGTGGTACCAAAAAATTAAAAATGGAAAAATATTTTTTTCTTATGTATTTGACCTTTATACAAAGATTCCGGAGCAGTTTTTGTTTCGTCTATATCTTAAAAAATGGCTGAGTTATAGCATTTTGAATTTCTAGCGTGGCTAGCATTTTGAAACGTCCTGAATTTTGTCACGCGATAAAAGGCGTATTTATGAACCGATTTCGATGTAATTCGGTGTATACATAGTACATACCAATGTCTCGACCGAGTTTGTTGGCCAGCTTCATCCGCCGTTTTTTTCAAAATGGCGGCCATTTAAAATTTTTTTAAAAATTTAAAATTTGAAATGTGGTACCAAAAAATTGAAAATGGAAAAATATTTTTTTCTTATGTATTTGACCTTTATACAAAGATTTCGGAGCAGTTTTTGTTTCGTCTATAATCTTAAAAAATGGCTGAGTTGCAGCATTTTGAATTTCTAGCGTGCTGACATTTTGAAACGTCCTGAATTTTGTCACGCGATAACGGGCGTATTTATGAACCGATTTCGATGTACCTTGGTGTGTACATAGTACTTACAAATATCTCGACCGAGTTCGTTGTCCAGCTTCATCCGCCATCTTATTTCAAAATGGCGGCCATTTAAAAAAATTTAAAAAATTAAAAAAATAAAATGAGATACCAAAAAATTGGAAAATGAAAAAGATTTTTTTTGTATGTGTTTGACCTTAATACAAAGATTCCGGAACAGTTTTTGTTTCGTCTATATCTAAAAAAATGGCTGAGTAATAGCATTTTGAATTTCTATTGTGGCTGACATTTTAAAACGAACTGATTTTTGTCACGCTATAACAGGCGTATTTATGAACCGATTTGGATGTAACTTGGTCTGTACATAGTACATACCAATGTCTCAACCGAGTTCGTTGGCCAGCTTCATTCGCTATCTTGTTTCAAAAGGGTTGCCATTTAAAAATAAATTAAATTTAAAATGAGGTATTAAAAAATTGGAAAATGAAAAAGATTTTTTTGTGTTTTCCCTTTGTGTTTGTCCTTGATACAAAGATTCCGGAGCAGTTTTTGTTTCTGAAAATTTGTTTTTTTGTTTATATCTTAAAAAATGTTTGAATTATAGTACTTTGAATTTCTAGCATGGCTAACATTTTGAAACGATCTTGTATTTTTCACGCGATAACACACGTATTCGCCTATTTCGATGTAAGAAGGCATGTGGATAGTATACATTAATACCTCGACCAAGTTCGCTGGCCAGATTCATCAGCCATCTTGTTTCAAAATGGCGGCCATTAAATTAAAATATATATATATATTTAAAGTGAGGTGCAAAAA
The DNA here is from genome assembly GCA_963932465.1 of Maratus speciosus. Taxonomy (NCBI): domain Eukaryota; kingdom Metazoa; phylum Arthropoda; class Arachnida; order Araneae; family Salticidae; genus Maratus; species Maratus speciosus. Next base: position 398,805,704 of record OZ010792.1, read on the forward strand.
AATTAGAAATTGAAAAAGGTTTCTTTCTTAAGTATTTGCCCTTGATATAAGGATTCAGGAGCATTTTTTGTTTGTCTTTACCTTAAAAAATTGCTCAGATATAGCAGTTTCAATTTCTATTGTGGGAGACATTTTGAAAAATCTGATATTTTCATGCGACAGCACTCGTATATATCAACCGATTCCGATGTGAGTGAGCATGTGCACAGCAATTACTAAGGTCTCGACCAAGTTCACTAGTTAGCCTCATCCACCATGTTGTCTTAAAATGGAAGGCACTTTAAGAAATCGCCGAATTTAGCAGCCAAATATAAGTTACTTTAAAGAAAAGCAGCTTGGATAAAGCTGACTAATTTCGCGAAATTCTCATTCATTATATTGATAAAAATTAGTATTGAATCTCCTATATTCGGTTTCCACTAAATTGAGCTTCGTGTCTTAGAATGATATAAGTTGGCTTTTTTAAAATAAGGAATATGAAAGTTACCTCTTCCTCCCGCCACTGGCCGGAAGGACTTTTTGGTATCTCATTTTAAATTTTAAATTTTTTTAAATAACCGCCATTTTGAAACAAGATGGCGGATGAAGCTGGACAACGAACTCGGTCGAGATATTTGCATGTATTATGTGCACACCAAGGTACATCCAAATCGGTTCATAAATACGCCCGTTATCACGTGACAAAAATCAGGACGTTTCAAAATGTCAGCCACGCTAGAAATTCAAAATGCTATAACTCAGCCATTTTTTAAGATATAGAAGAAAAAAAAAACTGCTCCCGAATCTTTTTATCAAGGTCAAACACATAAGAAAAAAATATTTTTTCAATTTTCAATTTTTCGAGGCCACATTTCAAATTTAAATTTTTCTTAAAAATTTAAATGGCCGCCATTTTTAAACAAGATGGCGGATGAAGCTGGCCAACGAACTCGGTCGAGACATTGGTATGTACTATGTATAAACGAAGTTACATACAAATCGGTTCATAAATACGCCTTTTATCGCGTGACAAAATTCAGGACGTTTCAAAATGTCAGCCATGCTAGAAATTCAAAATGTTAAACTCAGCCATTTTTTAAGATGTAGGCGAAACAAAAACTGCTCCGGAATCTTTGTATCAAGGTCAAATACATAAGAAATTTTTTTTTTCCATTTTCAGTTTTTTGGTACCACATTTCAAATTTTAATTTTTTTAAAAATTTTAAATGGTCGCCATTTTGAAACAAAATGGCGGATGAAGCTGGCCAACGAACTCGGTCGAGACATTGGTATGTACTATGTACACACCGAATTACATCGAAATCGGTTCATAAATACGAGAGTTACAGTGTGACAAAGGTTATATATATGTCAATTTTGAACGGAGGGTGGTTTCGGGGTCTGGGGGTCATGATCGATGAAAATATACCAAAATTTTTTGAAATCGCTTTCCTCCTTACGGCTGTAATAGGTAGCTTTTTGTAATGAAAGCTACCTAACAGATGCCTATTGCAGCCGTTCGGAGGAAAGCGATTTCAAAAAATTTTGGTATATTTTCATCGATCATGACCCCCAGACCCCGAAACCACCCTCCGTTCAAAATTGACATATATATATATATATATATACATATATATATATATATATATATATATATATATAACCAATAATTAAACATAACCTACCACCATCAAAAACCGTAATATTATGAATTAAAGCTGTAAGTATATATAAAAAAAAAAGATTAAATTAATTATAAGAATTATTATGGAAGAAAAATAAGAAAGTGGACACCGACAAATAATGGAAATGCTTATATATTGAATTACGTTTTCAAGGGCACAGAATTCAATGATATAAGCAAAATGGTTGTTTTCTGTGGGAAAAATAAGCTAAAGCTAAAAGTTATTTTCCCCTGTGCCCAAACAACCATTAAAATCAAGTGAATTGATTAAAAATGAAAACAGAATAGAAACAAATAATATGAAATGGAAAAAACAATAAAACCTATTTAAATATTTATAGGATATAAAATGAAATAATAAACACCATACCGATTAATATTTTAGAAGAAATCCACGCGCACATGGCACCCATAATATCGTAAAGATTAAGGTGAATAAAACAGTTAAGAAATCACAGTAATTGATACCATAGGATACAGTTAATACATATTGAAATAAATGTTAAATAACTTTTAATATAATATAAAATAATATAAATAGAAAGTAATTACATAATTAAAATACACTATTAAATTAATTAAAAACCGTTAAACAATATCGTCAAAATTTAGCTAAAAATTCCTCCTGGTGTAGTAAATTATAACTGAAATGTAGCTGGAATAAGTAAATCTAGAACTTATCGAAAAAAAAACACAAATTGTGGTGCTGCCATCTAGTATTACTTTTATGATTTAATTGTCAAAAGACAAACAGTTGTAAGCAATTGAATGTAACAATTGTTTTATTAACAGCAAAACCAAACATATCCTTATATATAGATAATTATAAACTGAATATAAACCACACAATGTATTTAAAAAAAACTCTTGTTAATAAAATTTAAAAAGCATACAAAATATTCTATTAGCTAACTTATTTAAACTACACTAAGAATTTAAATAATTCTAGAACATCGATAATATATAGCATATAGCTATATGCTATAAAACAAAATAAATTCATTAATAATTAATATAAATAATTATTGAAAATATAAAAATCTTTAATAAAAACTATTATATATAAGATAATTATAAAATGAACAGGAAATAAAAAAATATGGTAGTATAAAGAAGGTGAACAGATACTTAAATTCCGATTACCTAAAAAGCACAAATATAGTGTGTGGATTATTTTATACATCCATAAAAATCCTAAAAGCATGAATGTGGGACATTCAAAAACATTAAACCGATAATAAATTTTATAACACTAAGTGAAAATAAATAAATATTAAAATATTAATAAGAATAGAGGAATAATAATAAATATAATTACCCAATTTTAATACATACAGTATAACTTTATTTATATTAAATATACTTATATGTATATTAATCACTATAAAAATGGCATACTATTAGTAATTAATATGATATTGTCCTTATTAAATTAAAATTTATAACAAATGATTGTAAATAAGATTAAACAATAATTAAGCTAATTATTAATGAAATTCACCAATTACATATAAAATATCAAATCAACATCCTTATAAAATACGTATCAAAAATATAGTAATAATACAAAAGCCCCCAATTTTTTTTTTTTAATTATTATTATAAATTAACCATTGCGTATTATCCAGACAACACCACCCTCCTCCGTACTCTAACATCTACCCACCCATCCAACCTATAATAATTTTTTTATGTTATTTTACAATTTTTATTTTTTATAGAGATTTTTTTATTTTATAATTTTTTTGTAATTTTGTTTACGCATGTGTTAATTTGTTTTAAAAGATCATGTAAGAAAAATACTAATTGTATATTAATGAATATATGAATTTTTTTGGAAAACCATGATTTAATGCATCATAAATTAGTTTTTTAATATTATTGTTAATTAGAGGAGAAGAACATAAACATTTTATTCTATATAAATGATTAAGTATTATATTTCGAAATACAGAATGATGTAGACAAGATTTAAAATTTGTAAATGTATTAACTTTGAATTTAAATTCTTTACGTTTGTCATATAAATCTGTGATTGTTTTGTTGTCTTTTATTGTAATTTTAAGATCTAATATATATATATAAATCCATATATATATCTGACATTTGTCACACTGTAACTCTCGTATTTATGAACCGATTTGATGTAATTCTGTGTGTACATAGTACATACTAATGTCTCGACTGAGTTCGTTGGCCAGCTTCATCCGCCATTTTGTTTCAAAATGGCGGCCATTTAAAATTTTTTATAAAATTTAAAATTTGAAATGTGGTACCAAAAATTTGAAAATGGAAAAATATTTTTTTCTTATGTACTTGACCTTTATGCAAAGATTCCGGAGCAGGTTTTGTTTCGTCTATATCTTAAAAAATGGCTGAGTAATAGCATTTTGAATTTCTAGCGTGGCTGACATTTTGAAACGTCCTGAATTTTGTCACGCGATAAAAGGCGTATTTATGAATCGATTTGGATGTAACTTCGTTTATACATAATACATACCAAGGTCTCGACCGAATTCGTTGACCAGCTTCATCCGCCATTTTGTTTAAAAATGGCGGCCATTTAAATTTTTAAGAAAAATTTAAATTTGAAATGTGGTACCAAAAAATTGAAAATTGAAAAAACATTTTTCTCTTATGTCTTTGACCTTGATAAAAAGATCCGGGAGCAGTTTTTGTTTCGTCTATATCTTAAAAAATGTCTGAGTTATAGCATTTTGAATTTCTAGCGTGGCTGACATTTTGAAACGTCCTGATTTTTGTCACGTGATAACGGGCGTATTTATGAACCGATTTCGATGTACCTTGGTGTGTAAATAGTACTTACAAATATCTCGACCGAGTTCGTTGTCCAGCTTCATCCGCCATCTAGTTTCAAAATGGCGGCCATTTAAAAAATTTTAAAAAATTTAAAATTTTAAATGAGATACCAAAAAATTGGAAAATGAAAATGATTTTTTTCGTATGTGTTTGACCTTAATACAAAGATTCCAGAACAGTTTTTGTTTTGCCTATATCTAAAAAAATGGCTGAGTTATAGCATTTTGAATTTCTATTGTGGCTGATATTTTAAAACGACCTGATTTTTTCACGCGGTATCAGGCGTATTTATGAACCGATTTGGATGTAAATTGGTCTGTACATAGTACAGACCAATGTCTCGACCGAGTTCGTTGGCCAGCTTCATTCGCCATCTTGTTTCAAAAGGCTTGCCATTTAAAAAAAAAAATTAATTTAAAATTTAAAATGATGTATTAAAAAATTGGAAAATGAAAAAGATTTTTTTTATGTTTTTGGCCTTGATACAAAGATTCCGGGGCAGTTTTTGTTTCTGAAAATTTGTTCTTTTGTTTATATCTTAAAAAATGGTTGAATTATAGGACTTCTAGCATGGCTAACATTTTGAAACGATCTTGTATTTGTCACGCGATAACACACGTATTCGCCTATTTCGATGTAAGAAGGCATGTGGATAGTATACATCAATATTTCGACCAAGTTCGCTGGCCAGATTCATCAGCCATCTTGTTTCAAAATGGCGGCCATTAAATTAAAAAGAAATTATATTTATAGTGAGGTGCAAAAAAATTAGAAATTGAAAAGGTTTCTTTCTTAAGTATTTGATGTTGATATAAGGATTCAGGAGCATTTTTTGTTTATCTTTATCTTAAAAAATGGCTCAGATATAGCAATTTCAATATCTAATGTGGGTGACATTTTGAAAAATCTGATTTTTTGCCTGCGAAAGTAATCGTATATAGCAATCGATTCCGATGTGAGTGAGCATGTGCGCAGCAATTACTAAGGTCTCGACCAAGTTCACTGGTTAGCCTCATCCACCATGTTGTCTTAAAATGGCAGGCACTTTAAGAAATCGCCGAATTTGGCAGCCAAATATAAGTTACTTTAAATAAAAGCAGCTTGGATAAAGCTGACTAATTTCGCGAAATTCTCATTCATAATGATTTAGTATTGATAAAAATTAGTATTGAATCTCCTATATTCGGTTTCCACTCAATCGAGCTTCGTGTGTTTGAAAAATATAAGTTGGCTTTTTTAAAATAAGGAATATGAAAGCTACCTCTTCCTCCCGGCATTGGCCGGAAGGACTTTTTGTACTGTGAAACGGTATAACAAAAAAAAAAAAAAAAAGTGCCAAAATTGTTTGAAACTTTTTCAGATGCCGTTAGCTTGACCCCGACCCATTATCACCAAAATGACCAATTAATAGAATTTTCTTGAGCATGCGACCCAGCCCAATAGTTTTATCTTGTCCATAAACGGTGTAGTACAAAGTTTTGTCAAAATCTTTTAAGCGGTTTTTTAGATACAGTTAGCTTAATCCCGATCCATTAGGACCCAAAATGACCCATTGATTGAATTTTCTTGAACGTGCGACCCTGCCCAATGCTCTTATCATGCCCGGAAACGGTATTATACAAAATTATGTCAAAATGTTTTGAAGCGCTTTTTAAATACAATTAGATTGACCCTGATCCATTGTGATCCAAAATGACCCACTGATCGAATTTTCTTGAACATGCGACTTAGCCCAATGGTCTTCTCGTGCCCGAAAACGATAGAATACAAAATTTAGTCAAAATCGTTTAAGCCGTTTTTTAGATACAATTACCTGGGCCCTGACCCATTGTGACCCAAAATGACCCACTAATCGAATTTTCTCGAACATGTGACTTAGCCCAATTCTCTTCTCATGCCCAGAAACGGTATACGTAATATAAAATTTGGTCAAAATGTTTTGAGCATGTTTTTAGATTCAATTAGCTTGACCCCGTCCCATTGTGACCCAAAATGACACACTAATTGAATTTTCTCGAACATGTGACTTAGCCCAATGGACAATAATAAAATACAATATGCAGCAAAACACTAAATGATCCTTCCTGTCTAATGTATCAAGTGAATAATTTAATTGTGGTGATGCGCGATGCACTATGTTAGACGGGGAAAATTTCAAAATAATAACTGCTGATAAAATAAAGGCAGATGGCCAATTGTATAAAACAAAGTGTATCGTTATAAGTGGAACTTTTGAAACCGCGTCTAATTTTAAAGCATATTTAAAGATCAGATTTTTAGTTTTATACCATCGGGTCGGGTCAGAGATTTTACTAGCTGAATATTAAAGAATATAGATTTGTTCATTCTTCTATCTAAAACATAAAAATGGTATTAGAGAATTAGAGGTCTGCACGGGTCGGAATTTCCAGGCCCCGGAACGGTCCGCCCCGTTCGTACCGTGTAAAACTTAAAAGTTCGGCCCTAGCTCGGCACGGCCACTTTTATAATTTTATCGGCTAAGTCTAAATATTTATATCGGGTCGGTAGACACGCTTAATTGTAGTTATTGGTCCGGTCTGGCAGAACCGTTCAATTTTTTTACCGACCCGACCTGCTGAAAAAAACTGTCCTAATAAAGCTGCCTGGCAAGTTTGAAATTTTGTCACCCCGCCGCGACTCGCGGGCCGGTCCGGTGCAGACCTCTACAACAGATACAACTGTAAATTATTTTTCATAATGGTATTAAAACATGATTTACTTTTCTTACATTGCCGGTTCGGGTCGGGTTACGGATTGACTTAAAATGGAATTTGCGGGTGACCCGCGGCAGGCATGTTCACAATACCTACTCGGTTCAGATTCGACACTGGTATTTCTCAGTATATTTTTCTGGTATGAAATGTTGAATATTTTAAAACACTTAGTTTTGTTTTAATGGTAATGCAGTAATAAAAATATCCTAATCCTAATAATATTATAAAACCGAAAGTGTGAATATACTTGGTTAGAATCAGAACCAAAACGAATAACTAATTGTTTTTGTATTCATTATCAATTATATTATTATTTTTTCCCAATACTTAAATTTTCCTTTAAGTTAATAAAATTTGCATAGTTTATTTGTTTGTAATACATAAAATAAAAGTTATAACAATAAAACCAACTTTCAATTGAATGTAGCTGAAGAATATTCTTTTGAGTTTGTAATACTGTAACAATTCAAAGAAAAAAAAAATATGAAAACTGATTTGACATAAAAGAAATGACAGGCACACTAATGTTAAACTTTATAAAAATGCACCTGATGCGAAAATTCATGAGTGATTTTGTTTCTGCACTCTAATAGTAATATTCGCCTTATAAATTACGAGATTAAAAGATGCGACGATTACTATTGGAAATAGCGGAATAAAAATTCCGAAAACACAATTACCCTTAAAGCCAGTGTTAAGTTGGTTATATTGTGCTAATATCTGCATTCGTCGCTAACAGTGTTGACAATTTAGCGGAATTCTGAATTCAAAATTTCTATCAGTCATTTTAAAAAGTTTTTTTTTCACTTTATTTAATTGACGAATTCAAATTTTTCACTTTATTCATTTGACGAAAATTAAGTTAAGCGAAAATTAGTATTAAAAAATTCTTTTTCTATACGTAGTCCAGGGGAAATGTACATTTTACCTTGCAAAAGATCGCGTAGAAGATTTTTTTTCTGACTTGTTTATAATTATGTCAACATGGAAAAACCCAGTTTTCTAACACCATTTTTTAAAGCTAAATTTTCTGTGGCCAAAATTTATTTTGATTTTTTTTATATATTTCGAGATCCGTTGCCGTAGCATATTATTTGTTAAATACAATGTTAAAGAGGATAAAATTCTCTACAACTTTTATACTTACAACTTTGTTATACACTCAATAGCAAGCGTAGTACGCCATTTCAAAAATAAGACAATTTTTTCAATTTTGTTTAAAACCGTGAAAAACATAGTTTTACCCCAATTATTCAAATTGTTCCACGAGGATTTAATCGCGTATGTCAACTTCTAAAAATTGATAGCAGTAAATTATCTATTATTTGCACACTCAAGTCTTTATTTTCATCTCAACAGACATTTTATATTCAATAAATTTATATAATTTTAAAAGTAGGGCAGAGTGTAGATGAATGAGACAATTCTCATATTTAAGACAGTAATTTTAAGTGCATACAGTGCTAACTTCAAAGCATTGTTTAAAAGATTACTTCAATATTTAGTAACTTATTTACTCGATAGTTTCAATTAAGAAAGAATTCTTGTTTAATTTTAATAATTTTACTAATTTAATAATTTTTATAATTTTTATAATGCATTCATATTTTTCCAGGCATCAATGGGATAGGTATGAAAATTTGTGAAAAACATATTCTATTCTACACTACAATGGTATATTTTTTTTACCAATTTTTGATAACATATATTTTAATGTTTTACTGTTTTAAAGATAGAAAATATTTTAGATAGATTTTGCAAGTTTACCTTCTTTTTTCGGTACATTTCCCCTGGACTAGTATTTTGAATACAAAAATACTTTTAATTTTAAGCAATGATCGCTATCTCTGATACTTGAACTATAATACCAATAATGAAAAATATTAGATTTACATTGGAAATATTTGTAATGAAATATCAAAACTTTAAATTGTAGCTATCTCGAACAAAATGTCAATATTGCGAAAGTATTTACTTTATGTTAGTAATATTAATAGTGAAATTACAAAATATTTTTTGCCAAAGTATATACTTGTGCATTATTGAAAAAAAATATTTTGCAATTTCACTATTAATATTTCTATTATAAAGTAAATATATATATTTTTTTTATTTGCTTGCAACTTTTGTTTGATGTATTGCAAACAAATAAAATATGTAAATTTTATTAACTTAAGTGAAAATTTTAAACATTGGGGAAAAAAATTAATATGATACATAAGAAATACAAAGGCATTTAATTATCTTTTTTGACACTGAATTCAGTCAAACATTTTCACATTTTCACATTTATAATATTATTAGAATTAAGATAGTATCATTATTACACTGAGATAATACCAAAACTAAGTGTTTCAAAATATTCAAAATTTCATACCAGAAAAATATACTGAGAAATACCAGTGTCGAATCTGAACCGAGTAGGTATTGTGAACATGCCCGCGGCAGGACTCTATTAGAGCACTATAGGCACTAGAAATGGCCAAGGTAATGCATGGTCGAAGGTAAAATTGTCTACGTTATCACGATCATGGAGAAAGATCATACAGCTTGATGAACAGTCTTCTACAGATATTCAAGAATAAAGGCTCGTTTACACAGAGCTAGTTTACTAGCTACAAGCTGACGAGAAAAGAAGCGAGCGAGTCAGCTAGCGAGATAGTGGTCGTTTACACACGAACTTGTTTACTCGCTCAGTAGCCAACTCGCTATTGCATCACTTGCTGCGTTCTAAAGCTTTCTTTTATGTTTTTTTCTGTAAACAGTGTTTGTTTTTATATTAAGTGCAGAGTTTTCCTGCTTTTTTTTTTCTTTTGTGTGTGTGTTCGTGGAAAAATGAAGTGGAACGCAAATGACATTGCTGATTTTTTAAATGTATACCAAGAGTACACTGTGTTATGGAACATAAAACACACAGATTACTGCAATACGAAACTAAAAGATGAAAATTTGAATTTTATATTCTAATGCTCATTTATAAAATTTCATTAATTTTTAAGGTTTTAAGACACGTGTCCAGGGTCGTACTGGCATAACTTAGAGGGCGGTGGCAAAATGGATAAGAAGGGCGCCGATTGCCTTACAAAAGGGCGCAAATGCTTATATCTATATATATATATATACACAGTGAAACCTCCTTGTGCGACCACCTCCCAGAACGACCATTTTTGCATGGGACGAAATTTATTCCTGTAGGCTCAATACGAATTTTACCCCCACTCAGAAACCATCCCAGTTGAGCTCCCTCCATGAGTGACCCATTTCTTTGAAGAAAATGAAACAAATTCAGTTTTTTCCTGGTCGCTTGAAGAAGGTTTTATTAGAAAAATAATTCCGGAGAGCGCATTATTCATCAAACTTCTAAACTAAGTTTAGATTTTTTTTAATTCCGGTAACTTTTAAGTGTTTAAACCCCTTTGTGCTTTTTTAGACAACGAATTTAACTCTGATGACAAATTAAGAATGACGGTCAATAAACTTTCCTGCCCTATTCTGTCAGGAAACTCTCAAAGAAATAGATAAATGAATGAAATCGTCATTATTTGTTCCCGTCCAAAAAAAAAATACTGCCGAATATTCGTTATTACTATAACTGCCCCTTCCTAGCCTCCCCCAAACGACACTCCCATTCAAAGAGCCGCACATACTATGTATTAACATACTAGGTGACAATGGCGGATCTAAGGCGGGGGGGGGGCGATCGCCCCCCCTTGGTCTAATAAAGGGTTTGCAAAATGACTTTATGCATCCTCACGGGAAATCACTTGGGGCGAAGCTCGAGCCAAGGGTCGCGCCAGTTTAAATCCATGAGACACGGGCTGGGTCAGGTCTTCTCTCTTTTAGAGCTGGGCCGTGCCCTGATCTTACATTTTCTGCAGATATGGGTTGGGGCAGATTTCTTTTTCGTCCAGGTCGAGCCTGGTGTGGACTTCATTCTTCTTAGAGGTCCGCACTGGCCAAAATTTCCAGGTCGGGGCTCGGCCTAGAATAAAATCTAAACGTTCGCTCCGTGTCAGCCCGTATGATAAGCATTATTGTCCAGTCCGCGACCCTTGCACTAGAGATCTGCACGGGTCGAAATTTCCAGGCCCGGGTCCGGCCCGACTCATAGAAAAAAAATTCGGCCCGGCTCGGCCCGATACAAAAATTTAAAGTTCGACCCGAGCCCGGCCCCGCCCGTAGGAAAAAAATATTGGTCCGGCCCGACCCGGTAAAAAACTCAAAAGTTCGGTCCGAGCCCGGAAAAAAGTTTAAATCTTGGCCCGGCCCGAGTGATTTTCTACAAAACATTGATTTTTTACGTCGATTTGGTTAAAAACTTGTCTTGTACGAGGAGATCTGACCAAAAATATTTATCTTAACATTATTTTTTTCATGTTTATAATCTTCATTTTTATAGAAGTGCCGCAGGCTGCGATATTAATTTTTTTAATGAATCTCTATTTCATATATGTAAATGTTTCAGATATCATTAATATTGTTAATCCATATTCCATATTTTGAAGTGTTAAAATCTGAAAAATGCTATGCAGTAAAATCTTCTAAAATGGAATTGCATAGAAAAGGGGGAAAAATGCGTTATAGACATTCACTTCTTAGCAAGTGTAAATGTATTATATATTCTTTTCTTACGTATTAGTATATTAATTTTGTATGGATCAACACGTTTTTCAATTTAAAACAGGGTTCCGTCATAGGCAGGTTCTTTTTCACACGTTTTACTAGATTTTAATTTAGCTATATTTTACTAAGCGTAGAAATCTATAATTCTTTAAAAAGAATAAATTTTAATGTTTAAGTGTAGAATAATGGCAGTTTAAAAATGTATGCATTTTTTGCAAAAATTTTTGGTCCACGCCTAATTTTACTGACCTTTAAATGGACCAGGCCACCCTGAGACAATGATTTTCATACGGGCTGGGTCAAAACTAGGACTGAAAAGTTTGGGCCGTGAAGGCTAGGAATGGAGCCAGGCCCGGCTCTGTACGGAAAAATAAGTTAGGCCCGTCCTGGTCCCAGCCTTCAGAAAAAAGTATGGCCCGGGCCCGGCCCGAAGAGAGTCGAGACCAGGCCCGAATGCCGTGAATGAAAATCGGCCCGAGCCCGGCCCGTGCAGATCTCTACCGTGCACTCCTCTAAATTCCCCCCCCCCCCCACGAGGCCAAGTTGGTCTGGCATATTACTTATTTGTTATTTGTAAAAATTATATTTATGTTGTACATTTATTTAGCGTAATCGTTAGAAATTTAATTTGATTTGGTAAGTTACAGAGATACATTTTTAAAAATCTACTTTTTTTTCTTTGTAGAGCTTTAAAATTATAACGTTCTTTTATCACTCGTTTATTTCATTCTAAACTGATTTTCTTACTGGATTTTCATTTGAATGTCATTGTCTAAGACATATTTTTACGTAGTGTTTATATACATAATTGCCTAAATAGTCATTAATATTATTGTTTTTCTGTTGTCATGAATTTCGAACATAATCTGGAAATAAAATATGAGCATAAGTAATAGTCGTTGAGCCAGGAGCTTGTGTGGTTTCATGTCAGCGGACTTGGTAAACTATATATTTTTGGATTCATCACAACAACAGCACCTCATTTATCCATGATACTTTCGAAACCAGGGTAGCTTATGGGCGCCATATTGGAAAATTGAGTCAGGGGTTTGAGAGGTTTCACGTCAGCGGACTTAGTAAACCATACATTTTTGAATTCACCACAAACGCATGTCATTTATCCATGATACATTCAAAACCAGGGTAGATTATGGGCGCCATATTGGAAAATGGTCGCCGATAAACAGGGTGATTGAAAGATTTCCTTGGTTTTGCTTGCTATTAAATTAATTGGGCGATTGAAGAGACAATAAGTAAAGACATGCAGGAAAAGTACAAGGAAGTTCAGTCGAAGACCTGCCACAATCGAGAGATATTTTTGATATCAGGGCAGCATTTCTTCACATGAAATCGTGAAATAACCAAAATTAGTTCTACATCCAGATGTGTCTTTCAGCGGGATCCAGAAAGACGAACGTGATATCTCATATTTACAGAACATGATTACCAATGAATGGATAAATAAACGTGGTAATAGAATCAATTGGAGCAATGAGAAATCTAGAAATTGTGGAAGACATGGTAAAAGTTCATGAGATAGGTGAAGAAGCTTATAAAACTTTCAAGAGAGAATGTTTGTCTGAAGACTCAAAGACAGACGGGTTTTTCAAACCTCCAAAGATAAAGAAGCTAAAGATATTTTCTGACTTTAAGAAGAAACAGAGTGTAAAATTTAATAAATCAGAGTTTGTTGCCTATGCAGAAAGAAATTTGTTTGCTCAGATGACAATCATTGCAGAACGAAGAAATTTCGATTTGAGAACTGTCTTTTCCTGCCACCTAGGGCCTCTTTCATAGTCCTTAGCAACACTTGATGGTTTAATGCGAAAAACTGAAAAATCAAACTCGTGGATGTTATGACAAAATTGCGACTGCTGAAAGAATGCAAATGATGGAATTGTTAATATCATTGACGGAATGTGCTTGTTCAAAGCTACCACAGGAGCTATAATCATCTGGACAACTAGCAAAGAATCTGTTTTCGAAAATAATACAAGATTTTAAATCCTCTCAAAGAATAGATGTTGTATTTGATACATACAGGCAGTTGTCAATAAAAAGAAATGAATGAAAAATATGAACTGTTAGTAATGCTATAAAAGTTGCATACTCCTGGACACCCAGTCTGAAAATGGAAGCAGTTTCTATCTGATGCGGAAAACAAGAAAGAACTTACATTTCATTTCTCAAGTATGGCAAAATGAACATTATCTGAAATAGTTGAATACACGAATGATGTACGTTATCTACAGAGAAAAATGCTATAAATTCACGCAATAACTAGTTGAAAAATTCACTAAATTGACCTGCTTCCAAAAAGAGGTTATACGAGACTTTTATTTCGTGCACAACATGCTTTAGCGTCTGGATTTAGAAATATTAGTATTATATCTATAGATACTGATGTGGCAGTTATCACACTGTTTTCTTTAGAAAAAAATTTGAAAAACTAGAAAGGGTTATATTCGTAAAATGTGGATCCAATGACAGTAAAGTACTACAACTTGAGTGAGAAGCATGGACTTCTAGGTAAATCGGTATGTAACGCATTACATGAAATGCATTCACTGTCGGGTGCGATACCATAAGTGCTTCTGCAGCAAGGGAAAATGATGATTCAGAACACTGAATTTCGAAATGCGCTTAAAGCGCTTGATACTGAAGCTGATAGATCAGAGGAAACAAAGAAACAGCTTGAGGTCGTAAGTTTGACATCTCTATTATGGAAAGCACAAATACTCAGACATCAATGAATTGCGCTATATTCCATATATTATTCTGTAAAAAAGGATCCTGTGGAGTCGCATCGCCTTCTGCCGTGTAGTAATATACTGTACCTATAGGTAATGTGAGCTAATTACCACCGTCTTGTTTGGATGAAGCTCCCACAGGATGATCCTGATCTTCCATCCACAGATAAATATGGTTGTATTTTTGGACGGTGGTCTAATTACCACCGTCTTGTTTGGATGAAGTGCCCTCAGGCTGATCTTGATCTTCCAGCCATAGATAAATATGGTTGGATTTTTGGAACAGATAGTGAAGGAAAAGGCTATCTAGAAGTCCAGTGGAATGGCAGTCCTCCTGCTCCTGAAGCTGTTTTGGAACTGATGTCATGTTCTTGTTCAAGAACGTGCGTCTCACATCATATGCGTGTCTTTTTAATAACCTCAGATATACAAGCATATGCAGAATATAAAACTGTTCTATGACGATGGAAGTTATTTGGACACAGACACAGGAATGTCAACCGATGATGATGATAGCAGTGAAGAAGACTAAGATTTCTGTTATTTATTAACCCGTTCGGGACCAGCATCTTTTACATGAATTTTATTTGGTTGACACCACTTTTTGTCACCCAATTAAATTTAACTTAGCAACCAAGAAAATATCTTAATTAAATAAGGAAAATTTTACTTTTCTTTTTTAGTGGTATCAAAAGCAAGCGATTGAAACACGTTTCGGAAGGTGCATATATGCACTCGTGGTCCCGAAAGGGTTAATTCTTAAGAGACTAAGTACAATAGTTTCACCAGTATTAATTTTTTCTTGAATTGCTGTGTCTTACCACATGAAATAATATGCATTAAAATGCAAAACAAGATTTCGTTTTTTTTTTTCATCGCAAATGTCTTTTGAACTGTTTATCCCATTGAAAATGTTAATAAACATAAAGTTAAATGTAAAGATAAACATCATATTAAAATAAACTCTTAATAAATATATAATTTGTATAACGTTTTATGTTTAACAGTATTTGTTCTTTCCATTTCTTCATTGAAATCTCTTTAATTATGTGATACTGGCAAAAAAATTATATGGCGCTAGATGGCGCTCATCTTTTCAATATGGCGTCTATAAGCTACCACAAATTTCGTAGTATCATCATAAAATGAACTCCTTAGACGATTGTGAATCCAAAAAGGTATATATCATCAAGTCCTCAGAGATGAAACCAAAATCGCTAATTTTGGCTTCTGGCTCAACGACTATAAGTGCGCTTTATGAATAATTTTAATTGCAAAATGCAGGCTGGTCTGCTGTCTATTTTTTAGTTTCTCTACCGGGTCGGGCAAATAATTTTTTTGTGTGGGTTAGACCTGCGCTTGGGCCTGGAAATTTCAGCCCGGGTAAAACTCTAACTGACATATCGAAGACAGCTTTAATTGTTTTAAATGCTTCTTTCAGCCATCATCCCATAGCTACTGAATATACCTGTGTCCTAAAATGTTCTGACTGATTTTAAAATTCAGTAATTTGCAAATGTTATTAACTTGCAAATGCAGCTATTAACTTACTATTAACTTGCAAATGCAGCTATTAAAAATTTTTATATATATTTGCAGAGGGTTAGGTAAGACGTCAAGAGCAGGGTTGATTCTATTCCGAATTTTCCAAAAGCTTTGAAAATTTAACTCTCTTGTTGCGCATTCTGCGATTTCCACGGCCAACGTAAAAGTACACTGTAAAAAAAATCCATGGACTTTCCGTTTTGGAAAAGGCAACTAGTTGCCTTTTCTGAAACGAATAGATTCTTTTGAGAATGAAAAGTTTTAATTTACAACACGATTAGTTTCACATCTGCAATGAAAGTAATCTTTTTGGTAATGAAAGATGTCACTTTCATTGCAGATGTGAAACTAATCGTGTTGTAAATTAAAACTTCTCTTTCTCAAAAGGAATCTATTCCGTTTCGGAAAAGGCAACTAGTTGCCTTTTCCAGAACGGAAAGTCCATGGATTTTTTTTACAGTGTAGCAAAATTTGCGCAACCCGCAATTTCTGCAGCAAATTTTTTTTAAAGATCAATTTTTTTAAAAAACTCTTTCACAAAGATTTTGGATATATTTTACCTGTAAATTATATGCACATTTGAAACATGTAATAAATTAAATGCGCAATTTTTGAACCTATTTTGATTTAAGAAAAAAAAAAAAAGAATTACGCAGCGAGAGGGTTAAGGCATTCGATTCCGAAAATTGAAAAAATTCATCGATCCGAAAATTCGGACATAAAAATAGTTGCGAATTTTGACAAATGGTCGCCATAAAAAATCTATTTCGTCAATCGTTCGCAGGAAATAACTTTAATTTCGACAAAGGATCGAGGAAAAAACGCGGAATTTATCAAAGGGCTAGAAAATTACATTAATTTCGTCAAAGGGTTGCGGAAGAAACTCATATTTCAACAAAGGATCGTAGAAGAAATGCGAAGTTCCTCAAACGGCTGCGGAAAAACGCGAGTTTTATCAAAGGGCTGCGAAAACATGCTAATTTCGTCAAAGAGTTGAGGAGAAAACGCGAATTTCGTCAAAGAGTCGTGGAAGAAATGCGAATTTCATCAAGGAGTCGTGGAGAAAATGCAGTGATCTCTTTAGAAAACAGCATACATACATACATCTATATTTATTATTATAGGTATAGTTTTTAATCTGAAACAAAATACTGAACTAACTTTTGAAGAAAACGTGTTAACCCAAATCCGGCTTGTAGGAATCTACACTCAGCCTGAAACCGACCCGGATCGAAAACAGCTAACCCGACCAGCAACAAAAATAATTAGTGGCAGGAGGGAATCCCACTCCCTCTACTGTAACCTTTCAGGAAATTTGCTTTGAATTTCAGATTTTTTTTTTTCTTTCTCAGAATCACCCTTGATCAGGAGTTTTTTTTTTTTTTTTTTTAACTGCGATTTTTGATTTTAGTTTAAAATAGCGGCGATAGATGGTGCTGCAAGCAATAGGCGCTAAATCGATTCCCGGAGGAGGAAGGACAGAAATCGGGCCCCAATTTAACGAGTACTGTTTGGAGCGCCACTATCGTTGCTATTGTAAAGTAAAATCAAGAATCGCAGTAAAAAATATCTTGACAACTTACATAACGCTCCTGAAAGACTTTTTTAAATTCCTGTCACCATTTGTAAATTAAAGAATTTTAAACTCAGTGAGTCCATTTTAGCACATCCGGTGTGCTTTTTTAATAAGTTCCGAAGCATTCTTTACTGAATTGCAACGATCTTAGATATAAAGAGACAAGCAGTCTTATAAGCAAATTAGTATTTTTTACATAATCCAGAAGATTAAAAAGTATTCCTAAAAAATTATTTGGGCGTGTCCGTTATGGAACTTTTACTGCATATAGTTTTTATCTTAAAAAATATTTTGACTTTCTATTCAAAATTAGGGTCCCTTCTCGCAAGAGTGAAAACCCTCGCCCCAAATTGACCCAAACTCGAAATAATGCATATCAATTTGCCCCAAACCCAAAGCGCTAGGTGCAGCTATAAAGTAGAAGTCAACCCGACCCGCAGCAGAAAATTAGAAGTCAGCCGGACCCAAACCCGACCCGCAGCGAAAAGTAGAAGCCAACCATACCCAAACGCGATCCACAGCAAAAATTATAAGTTAACCAGACCAGCAGCAAAAATTACAAGTCAGCCGGACCCAAACCCGACCCCCAGCAAAAAGTAGAAGTAACACGACCCACAGTGCAAAAAATTAGCCCCGACCCTCGCATCAGATAGGAATCTCCAAATTTCTAAAATCGCCCCCCCCCCCCTTGAGAACCCTCCAGATCCGCCCTTGCAAGGTGATAAATCTAGAAGGTATTGCTAATATTGATTAAATTCGTTATTTTTAAATTAAATTATTTTTTAATATTTTTTTATGTTTATAGCACTTTATATTTAATTAATTTTTGTTTCAATCAAATTATTTTTTAATTAATAATTATTTACTGCCGTTTCTACGCAAAACATTATTCAGATAGCGTGCATATATGTATGTTTATGTTAATTACTTTGAATTTATTTTTAAAACAGTTTCTCTTTCGTTTTCGCTCAAAACTAGGAAGATAACCGAAATTCGATTTCTGTCGAACACTATTTTTATGTTTGTAAATGAGCAGAAATTTTCGCATTATTGAACGTTAAAAAATACTTTTTTGAGATCGCTTTAAGGATTTACACGTAATCATAACTTATAAATTGCGGAAAATCGAGTTTTTATTTTAGCGGCTTAATCAACGGAATTAAGATTTCTTTATGTTGCCAAAATCTGGTATAGACGATTCTATGTAAGTAAAAAAAAAAAAAGAAAAAAAGAAAAAAAAAGAAAGAAAAAATACAATAAGCATTCTATTATAATTATAACATAAAATTAAAACTAGTTTTTCTCAAAATTGCATTTTTCTCAAAATTGCATTTTTAAATAGATGACCACGACACGATTACTTTAATAATACTGAATTGTTTCACTTCTAATTTTGTCAGCTTTTTTTCTTACATAATTATGCAGTGCATTAAGGTTTTTTTTTTTTTTTTTTTTTTTTTTCTCCAGACATCAAAAGTCAGTATTTTTCTACGATAAAAGTTGAATATTTCCATCCTTTGTCTCGTCTAGTCACTAAAATAAGTCATATTTAATTAAAAATTAATTTCAGATAAGCCAAATTTAAACTACAATGGCCGCCGCAACTCACGCGCACAAAAAAAAAAAAAAAAAAAAAAAAAAAACCATACACCAGAAGAGCGACAATAGCTTCAAATATATTTGCATTTTTTTAAAGTAATATTTATCAAAATTATATTAAAGCATTGTATTACAAAATAAAAAACAAAGTCAAAGAAAATAGAAACACTTAACCCCCTGAGGGGCAAGCAAAAATGTTTCTAAATATTGAATTCTCATCAGAATAATCGAAAAATTTTATTTTTAAATAAGGAAAAGCAACATTTCATCGATTTCCCCCCAAAGTTAAAATTAAATATAAAATTTAGTTAAAATTTTCTGGACAGAATCTTGTTTAAATTAGGTAGGATATATTTTATCCCACCGCCCCTCAAGGGATAAGAGAGCTAGCCACTCAGCTTCGAAATTCTTCTCCGTAATGTTAAGTCTATGGATTTTTGATGCATTCGTATATTTAAAATATCTTCTCGAGAAATTCACATTTTTAACATCTTTTTTCTGTGTACCATAGCTGCCAACATCTTACGCTTTTTCAGACCACAAAAATTTTATAGTAAATTTTACCTTTTTAAATCGCCGTAGTCTGCCGATTAAATAAGGCAAAAATTTCTATTAAATTTTTGTGGTCTGAAAAAGCGGAAGAGTTGGCAGCTATGTGTGTACTCAAGATTTTAACACTTCAGCCACTCGTAAGATTTTAACATTTCATATAAAATTAAGTTTATACTTTAGAAATATTTTGAGAACTAAGAAAAGAAAAAAAGGGACATTTTTTAGGAAGTGTACACAAAAAATAGAAGTTAAAAATATTCATTTCCCGTGGAGATATCGCATCCAATGCTCATAGACTTTATATGAGTGAGGGGAAATCGGAAGCTGAGTGACCAGCCCCCTTAATTGCGTAACGTGGAAAAAAATTGAAAAGAAGAATAACACGTTTTTTCCTACCGCAATTAAGCTTATATGTGTTCATTATTTTTCAGTTATTTTTTACTCGATATCTTGAAAAAAAGAAACGTATCTAAAAAATTATAAGCTTTATTGACAAAGTTATTTTTCGTTTTCACCTTAATGGCAAATTTTAAAAATTTGATGTATGTATCAATGAAAATTATTTAATAATGTCGTCAAAAGTTTTGGGCAGGCTAAAAAATATATAAAACAATTAAGAATTCTCGACTGAAGAGGAATTTTGTGTAATACACCACTTGTGTTATTACACAAAACATTATAAAACTGCTATAACAGTTGCTTAATTCAATATTTTATTTTTTCGTTTTTTAACGATTCATTCTTCACAGATACCTGTACGCCGAGCGTGTGTCTTGTATTAATTAGTATTTCATGGGAAAATACCTCCGCAGTCCACATCCGATTTCTATTTTCTCCAGAAATCTCAGAATACAGTATAATCAATAAAAAGTGTCACATCTGGTATTACTACAGAAACCACTGGGTATAAAACCGGGGCCGTCGCGAAACAACTAGAGAAGAAAGTTGTTTCGCGACGGCCCCGATAGAACCCATATCTAATAGTTGAAACTCCGCCGAAATGGTAATTTGTCACCTTAGGAACTCCACGTTATTGACTAACAGCATTGAAAACTGAACACAAACACATTTGCACTTATCTTTACTTATATTCATCCATTCTTTTGTAAAACGACTTTTACAATTTTAGTGGTTTATCTATTTATTTTAATTACACGTGTATTTTTCAATTTATAAATCGGGATGGTGTTTGAAGCTTAAAGCGGTTAAGCAGATCGGATTTTAGAAAACGGCAGAAAACGTTTTTAGCTATCGAAAAAATCTCACCAAGGGCACCATTATTACAAAAACACGATATTAGTCTTTTTAAAGTTATTTTTACAGAGGCGCTGAAAAAAAATCTGACCAAGGGCGCCATGATTACAAAAACACGATATAGTTTTTTTAAATTTATTTTTAGAGGCGCTGAAAAAAATCTGTCCAGAGGCGCCATGATTAGAAAAACACGATAACAGTTTTTTGAAAAGCATTTTTAGAGAGGCGCTGAAAAAAAAATATGACCAAGGGCGCCATGATTAGAAAAATACGATATTAGTTTTTGAAAATTTATTTTTACACAGGCGCTGAAAAAAAATCTGACCAAAAGCGCCATGATTAGAAAGACACGATAATAACTTTTTGAAAGACATTTTTACAGAGGTGCTGAAAAATATCTGACCAAGGGCGCCATGATTACAAAACAAACGATATTAGTTTTTTTAAACTTATATTTACAGAGGCGCTGAAAAAATCTGACCAAAGACGCCATGGTTACAAAAACACAATATAGTTTTTTGAAATTTATTTTTACAGAGGCGCTGAAAAAAATCTGTCCAAGGGCGCCATTATTAGAAAAACACGATAATAGTTTTTTGAAAGGCATTTTTACAGAGGCGCTGAAAAAAATTTGACCAAGGGTGCCATGATTACAAAAACACGATATTAATTTTTTAAAAGTTATTTTTACAGAGGCGCTGAAAAAATCTGACTAAAGGCGCTATAATTACAAAAACACGATATTAGTTTAGTTTTTTAAATTTATTTTTAGAGAGGCGCTAAAAAAAATCTGTCCAAGGGCGCCATGATTAGAGAAAATAGTTTTCTGAAAGGCATTTTTACAGAGGCGCTGAAAAAATATCTGACTAAGGGCGCCGTGATTAAAAAACACGACATTGATTTTTAGAAAGTTATTTTTACAGAGGTGCTGAAAAAATCTGACCAAGGACGCCATGCTTACAAAAACACGATATTAGTTTTTTGAAAGTTATTTTTTACAGAAACGCTTAAAAAAAATCTGACCAAGGGCACCATGATTACCGAAGCCGCCGCTCTGACATTGGGACCAAATGAAATTAAAATCAAAATCTCCTGTCTTAAATTGGAATTCCTTTTTTTTTTTTTTTTTTATTCCTATCTTTTGTCTTTTGTACTTTCACAAAAAGCAGAAATATCAAACTACCGGGCAGCCACACAGGGCGCTAAACATTTGACAGAAAATATGCTAAATACGCCATTAATTCTAATATTAATTTATGTGGAAGTTACTATTCTTCGGGGTACTGAATAAAATCTGGACCTGGGCGCCATGACTATCGAAGTTTCTGTCAATGAATCCACTTAAAATGAGAATCTGTTTCTTATACAGTGTTTCGTCGTTTATACTTGCGCAAAAGGCAGAAATACAAAAATACCTGGCAACACCAGGGGCGCTAAATACTTAGACGCAGAAAATATGCAAACTTATTAGACGCAGACTTATTAGACACTTATTAGAAGCATTCTTAAAGCAGAACTTATTTAGGCGTATATCTAAATAAATGAATACTTAATATTTTCCTTAGAATTTATCATTAGAACAGGCTTTGAAACAAGGTCTGGTCTGGATACCATGTTTAACAATGGCACATCTGATTGTCGATAACTTATGTTATCTCGAAATTGGGTTATCTAATTGTCTTTGATCACACATAGTTTGCTTATGTATACTTTAAAAAAAAAAAAAAGAGCATTACTTTTTGATTTTCCAAATGAAAATCTTTGAAAATTTTATGCCTTTCAGAATACAGAACTTTAAGCGTGCTTAGTAAAAAAAAAAAAAAAAAGTGACGATGGGCGCACCGGGCATTTGCCTCGTTACCCGGTGGGCCAGTACGACCCTGCACGTGTCCATTATTGTAACGCTTCATTTGTCTATTTTCAGTAAATCACTGTTAACTAGTTTGTTATGGCCATCACAAAACTTTCTTCTATATAAATCATATCAATTAAATCATTTAAATAGTACAAGAAATTACATCAATTTAGCACCATTTCATATCTGAATTTGAAGTTTGATGAAAATTCGTGCATTACTTCTTAAGATAGGGCTGTAGGGGAAATTCTGAAAAATGCAGCATAGCAGCGCCACCTGTTGGGCGATTTACACCAAAAACTAATCAGCCCCAAATTATATTAGGGACTACTTGAATATAAATTTCTATTAAATTCCGTGCATTAGTTCTTGAGATAGAGCGTCCACAAAATTTGTGTCACATACAGACATTTTGTAAAAACATGTTTTTCGGAATCCCTGACCTCTAAAACGTGTAAATCCGTCGAAAACCGAAAGTCGAAAATTTTTACGAATCCAATACTTTCTTCTTGTAAAGATAGAAGAAAGTAAAAATGCAATTTCAATGATGTTTAATAGGGCATAAAATCTTTTA
Organism: Maratus speciosus; assembly: GCA_963932465.1. NCBI lineage: Eukaryota > Metazoa > Arthropoda > Arachnida > Araneae > Salticidae > Maratus > Maratus speciosus. The sequence continues at coordinate 398,829,250 of OZ010792.1, forward strand.
ACTGAAAATCTAATTAATCACATTTAATTTTTAAATTGCACTTATTGGAATATTAACTGTGAAAAATAGTGGAAAATATACGAATCTATGCACTGATACAAAACTTTTTTTTCAGATTTTTTTTTCCAATTATTACCCTTTAAATACCCCGTACAGTCTCAATTTGATAACTGCAATTCCCCGACATTAGTATTTTAAAATATCTATCTAAAATAATTATAACACTCACCTTGTGATAATTATGGTAGTTATTTCAAACAGTGAATAATTCTCAAAAATATTTTATTTATTTGTATCCTATTTGTTAATTTTGTTCGAAAAAATCTATTTTGTTTCATTCACGCCGGCACGAACTACTCCTGTCGACATTGTTTACATATGCAGAACCACGAAACCACTGAATACTCGCAGCGATTTCACTAGCAACACCGTTTACACACAGCTAGTTTACTAGCCAGGTAGCTAACACGCCAGCGAGTAGCGAGAAAAGTAGCCGAGCTTTCAACTTTTTTCCCGCTCGCTGAGCTGCCAGATAGTTCGCTAGCGAACGTGTTTACACGGGGCGAGTTTACTAGCAGCTAGTGAATTCGTCGGCTTGTAGCTAGTAAACTCGCTCCGTGTAAACGACGCTTAATTTGAAGTAAATCTAGTTGCAACCCCCGCCCCCTTGTTTAGTTCCTAAACTTAGTGCTAATTTTGGCTGAATCCTAGAACAAGCGAGAGACTTGGAGACAATGAATTTGGCGAGACGATAACTTGTTTCTTCCGGTAGTATAACTTTTTTCATATTTTTGGTTACGCCTACCTGAAAACATCGTTTTATTGACGTCATTGATGATGTATTCACCACCCCCTAAATAATAGGCCTGAGCTCTGACACAAAATGGCGGCTGCCGAAGGCGGATTTTTTTCAGCGTGTGCACAGTCCCTTAAATATTCTTACCAATAACTAGTTAAAGTTTTTTAGACTTTATTTTTCTGAGATTAAAGAAGTCAGAGAAATCTTTTATAAAATACTAATGTCAACATTTAAGGGACCGTACTTGCGTTAAAATAAATCCGCCTTCGGCAGCCGCCATTTTCAAGGGCGTCCATATGGGGGGGGGGGGGGAGCAAGGAGGGGCTTGAGCCCCCTCCTAGATTTTGCTTTTGTCAAACTTTTTTTAAAATATAAATCAAATATGAAAATTTTAACTTTATGTTGTAAAGACAAAGCATAATAAAACCTGCATCAACAAGATCAGAAGGCACCGGAAGAATCGTCCGTTTTAGACGGGTTTCCGTCTTAGCAGGTATAATTGTTAGGAATTCATTGAGAATTCATCGAGCTTAAACAACTTAAATTCAAGCCAGAGCAGAGTAAACGCAGTGTAGACAGTCATTACCAGCTGATTATATACTGAAGACACGTCGAACTTTTTATAATTTTATTTACAATCACAAAAACAGACATCATTACTTCGATGTCGAAAAACTTAAGACATTAAATATTTATAGACATGCTCATAAAACGGCTTAAACTTACATAATCCATTTTAAAAGGAAAAACAGAGCCACCTCATACAGCACGACCACACAATATATACATTCAGTTAAACCTTTACGTCATACTACACATTTGCCGAAAAAATTGCATAAAGCAAGATGCTGTAAATAAACAGTAACAGAAGAAAAACTCCCTGCATTCAGCCGTACACGAAGACTTCGCAGAATGCGAGGTGACTGACTAAAAGAGCTGGAAAACCGGCAATGTGTGGATGCAAACGATTTTTGCTCGCAGCTCGGGACAAGGTATTGACAGGAGGATTAAAAAATAAGTTAAACACACTTAACTTGCGAAAAACTCGCATACCTGCCTGTCATTCATTTTGTCATAACCATGATTTTTTTTTCTTTTAAAGCTGGATTCTGTTTTAGACAGGTTCTGTTTTCATGAGTTTTTAATTAGTGCTTTCGAATAGTCTGCTTCTTAGAAAGAGGAAAAACACAAGTTAGGAAACAAATTCCGTTTTAGACAAATTTTATCTCAGCAGTTGTTAACTGTGAAGATTTTTTTCTCGTACAAGACGATAACACTTTTCCTGCATAAGGAATGATTTCGTTATAGACAGGATCCATTTTCACAAGTAAAAATGATTTTGCGTAAACAAAACGCTGAGAAATTAGAGACAGGTTTAACAATAATCGGTCATCAATCCGAAAATTCGAACATAAAAAATATCACGGAAGAATATTGCGAATTTTGACAAATAGTCGCCGAAAAAATCAATTTCGTCAATAGTTTTCAGAAAAAATCACCAATTTCGTCAAAGGATCGCGGGAAAAGGACGAATTTTGCAAAAGATCGCGAGAAAAAGGAAATTTCGTCAAATGATCGTGAAAAATGGAAATTGCGTCAAAAGATTGCGAAAAAACGGAAATTTCGTCAAAGGACTGAAAAAAAGCGAATTTCGTCCAAAGATCACGGAAAAAAAGCAAATTTCGTAACACGGTAAAAACGCGAATTTCGTTAAAAATTCGCGGAAAAAACGCAAATTTCGTTAAAAAATCATGGAAAAAACACAAATTTTGTCAAAGAATTGCGAAGAAAAAACAAGTTTCTTCAATGAATCGCGGGAAAAAACTCAAATCTCGTCAAAAGATCACGAAAAAACGTGAATTTTGTCAAAGAATCGCGGGAAAACGCGAATTTCGTCAAAGTATCGCAAAAAACGCGAATTTCGTCAAAAGCCGAAAAAAACGCGAATTTCGACAAACAATTGTAGAAAATACACAAATTTCGCCAAAGAATCGTAGAAAAAACGCAAATTTCGTTAAAGAATAGCGGAAAAGATGCAAATTTCGTTCAAGAATCACAAGAAAACGTGAATTTCGTCAAGGAATCGTGAAAAATGCAAATTTCATCAAAGGATCGCGAAAAAACGCAAATTTCGTCAAAAGATCGCGAAAAAACGCAAAATACCTCAAATATTTACTAAAATGTATAATAGCTTTGGAGGAAGTTGGGATTTTTCTCAGCCCCCCCCCCCCTAAAATTGATCACATGGGCGCCATTGGCCATTTTTGTGTCAGCGCTTAGGCCTAGTATTCAGGGGGCGGTGATGTATTTTGAAATTTGAGATCGAAAAATTACCTCGGCGGAATTTTGATAACTCCGCAATGTTTTGTAATTTGTACTATGGAAAGTTTAGGAAAAAGGAGACATTTTGCATTGGTCTTCAATTGTAAAATTAAAATGACGGCCAGCTGAAGTTTGATATTGTTAATATTTGTTAATTTTTTTGCTGTTTTTAGTACTAAAATTTGAAAATTAAAGTAACTGCGTGATTTAGTTTGAAATTGTGAATATTTGTTCTTTTTTTTTTTTTTTTTTTTGTTCTTTTTTTTTTTTTTTTTTTTTTTTTTTTTTTTTTTTTTTTTGATGGAAAGTTAAATGACAGTTTGCTGACTGGAAATTTGCAAAATTATGACAAGTCAACATGTTTTAGTGTTGGGTTTCAAGAAAGAAGTTATCTGTTAAGGTATGTTAATAATTTTATCCATATTTTGTTGTAATGTTTTATGTTAGCCGTTTATTGTATATTTCTCATGCATGCGGGCAGGGCCGGTGACAGGTTTCACGGGCCCCTACCGTCGCTTATTCGAATCATTGTATAATCGTATCGGTCATTTTTTTTTTTCTAGATTTAAGAACATAACGTTTACTGAAATTTTCCATTTTGTCCGCTTGACAATCCCAATGTCTATGACACAAAAAAAATGCAAACAAAAACGGCCAGTTTTAATCAGTTGTTAAATAATTAAGAAACGTGCCCCTCTGCCTATAAATGTGATGCATCTTTTCTTTAATTATAATTAAGTAGCAAAACCCGCGGGTTTGCACGCGTTGTTGAAATATGCCAAGTAATATTTGTGCATTTGAAATTATAGTAAAATTAGTTAATTAACAAATTTTATGTAAAATTTCATAGAAATCGTAATTTAGAACTTATTTGAAACGTTTTTCTGCTTATTTCAGCAATTTCAATTTAGATTTTTTTTTTTAAACCATTTTCTGAGAACCGGCATGCCAAATTCCTAGTTTCTAGTCCCTTCAGTATCACAAATATCGTAAGTTTAGAATGTTTTTTCTCCTGCACGCTTTTAAATTTCGATTTTTTTTTTAATTGTTCTGTGCCTGCAGTTGCATAGGGATTTTTTTCCCAACAAATTATACATACTACACACAAGGCTTAACAACAAACAACATATAAATACTAGCTGACTCCCCCCCCCCCTCCTTCTCGGTGTTGCCCGGGACATTAATAATAGCCTTAAATATGCTTAAAGAAGCGTTGGACGATTTTATATTTTTAAACAACAATCTAAACGATTTATTTGTTTAAATGACAATCTAAAATAATCTTATATAAATATATATATATATATATATATAAATTTATTTATTTATTATCTGATAGCTTTGAAACTTTTATGAGTTTATAATGTATCCGAACCTTGTGTTTAATTTCCATGCTAAAATGTTGATATTCAGTGGCAAAAAGCCTGCGAATCGAGAGCAAAGCTTTGTGCGTATTCACAATTTCAGTTAACAATCAGAAAAAAACCCTGAAGTGATTTCCAGAAACGAATTTCTTTGAAAAGGTAAATATTAATATTATTTAAAACCGAAGACATATTTTTCAATCCTAGATGTACGTTTGTTATGCGTCCATGATTTGTTTTTTCGTATTTACATTAAAAATTCCGGTTGAAAATGTTAAATATTTTAGAAAAAAAAAATAACGACAGAGAATTGGGAAAATATTTTTTTGAAAGTGTTAATTTTGATATTATTTTAAACGGATTGCGTCTTTGAAAGGGAAAAGGAACGTAGATATGGTTTGGTATTTTCGTATTTTGATTTCCGAAGCCGATAGTAGTAAGCCGCGCAGTTTGGGTGACCGAAGTGACGTCACGAGGGGGCGTGGCAGCTGTCAATCAAAAGGGGGGTGAAACCGGAAGTGGGGGGTGGTCACGTGATTGGCTCGTCTAGGAGTACGAGGGTAGAATGTTGAGTTGTTTTTTTTGCTGGATATTTTGAGGGGGGAGGAAAAGGGGGTCGCAGGATTTTTTTCGTCTAGGAGTACGAGGGTAGAATGTTGAGTTGTTTTTTGCTGGATATTTTGAGGGGGGAGGAAAAGGGGGGTCGCAGGATTTTTATCGTTTAGGTGTACGAGGGTAAAGGTTGAGTTGTATTTGCTGAATGTTTATGGGGGAGGAAGTGGGGGGAAGTCACGTGATGTGTTTAAGGGGGAGGAAATGAGGGGGAAGTCACGTGATGATGATTCGTAAGGGATAACGAGGGGTTCTAGGTTGAGGTGTTTTTTTCTGCATGTTGAGTGGTTTTTGCTGGGATATGGAAAGACGTTGTGGCAACACGATGACGTCATCTATATGTTGGAACATGCATGGGTTTTGAATGTGTATTCATTTTTAATGAATTTATTTTAATTAATTAATGAGTCTTAATCAATTTTTAATTGTAATTTTAACGATTACGTGGTATGTGATTCAAGTTTTGTGGTGGCAACATGACGGATCTTCTGCTTTATGACGTCACACATTCCTGTTGGAACATCATCTTTCATGTTAGGACTGGAAAACTGGCCCACGTGTGCTATGACGTCATACGTGCATTCTTAAACACAAGAAACACCTTTGTTTTGTGAAGTTGAGTTGTTTTTTATGCTTTCGGTGACGTTTAACTGTAACCAATCGTGTTAAAAGTTTATTATTCAGCAATTGGCAACAGTTGTGTTTGTCAGTTGATTGTATTTTTCTTGTGAGTGTAGCATCGTTTGTGGAATTGCGATTTTTTTTTTTTTAGTGCTTGTACAGATCTTAACAAAATTTAAAATGAAACGTCTTAATTCGGATATCTGCAATTTAGAATCCAGAATGCGGAAAGAAGCTGCAAACGAGTTGCATCAAAAACTTCGTCTTCAGAACGAAAATAAAAACAGAATTGCTAAAAGAATAAAAGTGAATGATGCCGGAGAAACATTTTATACAAAAGAATCCTTACCGAGCAATATGTTTCATCGTGCTGACGACAATTATGTATCCATTGTTTTTTTCCTAACCCACACACGTGTGCATATTAGAAGATTTTTAACCGATGAAGAAGGATTTCTTCACCCATCTAAAAATGGTGTTTCGCTTTCTCCTTCAGTGTGGCATTCTTTTCAAAGAAAATCGTATAACTTTGCGGAACAAGTTATTATTATAGACAAAGACTTATGTGTTACACGGGAAATTAAAGATGAAGGAAACCTTTATCTTTTTCAGAGAATGTTTCAGCGAAAAAATCTGAGTTTCCAGTTTTTACCTGAGAATGTCATTCTTGCTGGATCACACATGGCTAACCTGCAGGATCTTTTTTCTACCATTAGTGCTAAAGTTAAAGAGTGCCTAATTCAACAGACTCTCGGATACTTCGTATCTTTTGAACATACTCATGCTGAAACAATACCGGATAGCAGCAATGCTAACATCTTTTGTGATTTTCACGATTATGCCAATTTGACCTTTTCATTAAAAAAGTGTTTGACAAAATCGGTTAGTGTAAAAATTTGTGAACATTTTTATTGTTTTGCATGCAAAGCAGACTATCCAAAGTCGGATCTTCATGCCTGTATTACCTTTTCTCCAACTGAAAAATTTGAAGGATATTTTGAATTGGCATTTTATAAACTGGACTTTCGTCAACTAGCAAAAGACTTTTATCTCGAAAATGCCAATGACTTTTTAATAGTGCCTGTAGACAATTTTTTTTCAACTTTAGATGTTTCATCTGTACTTAAAGACATTAAAAAAATGTATATTGAAAATGAAGAAACTGTGTTTGATAATGTAATTTCGTCTGATGAATAAATTTATATTTGTTGATTTTATTTTAGTTTGTGTTTTTTTCGTGTCATGTCTTGTTTTTTTTATTTACATCATTAAGAAAAAGAAAGACAGAGAGAGAGAGTAATTAAAAAAATGTATAGACATACATTAAAAAAAAAACTCTTTCTGTTTTTTTCTTTATGATAATTTTTAAAAAAGTATATATATATATTTTTAAAGAGAGTATCAGCATATATATATAAATCGAAGATTTTAACATATCTTTTATTTTAAGTAAAAATTTGAGGAGATTAACATCGTATTAATTTCTTCTGAAAAAAAAAATATTTATGAACGTTAACTTTCGTTTAGATCATAATCATTGTTGCAATGGAAGTTTTGACTCAGATGTATCAGGATCCGGAGGTACCAGCCAGTTTCGGTGGTATCAGTGCTTTACAGCGTGCGTTAAAAGGTCGCGTAAAAACGCATCAGATAAAGAAATGGCTTCAAACGAAAGATTCGTATACTTTGCACAAGCCTTTGCGACACAAATTCCCCAGAAATCGCGTTTTAGTAGGAGGCATAAACGAGCAGTTTCAATCTGATTTAGTAGACATGCAATCCCTGTCTTCTTTTAATGATGGATATAGGTATTTATTGACATGTATTGATATTTTGTCTAAGTATGCATGGGTCATATCGTTAAAAGATAAAAAAGCTCCAAGTATTAAACGAGCTTTGAAAAAAATATTTTCGGAACGTAAGCCGCAAACTTTACAATGTGATGATGGGAAAGAGTACACGAATAAACTTGTGCAGGATTTCTTAAAAAGGCAGTATATACACTTTTTCACAACCAATAACACCACAAAGGCTTCAATAGTGGAACGTTTCAATCGTACTCTTAAAACTAAAATGTGGAAATATTTTACTGAGAAGAATACAAAAAGATATATTGATGTACTCGATAAATTAACCCGTAGTTATAACCACACGTGGCATCGTAGTATTAAAATGGAGCCAGCAGCAGTTAACCTAAATAATCAAAGTCAGGTTTGGAAAACATTGTATGCAAATGAAAAGACCCCTACCGTTAAATATGACTTGAAAGTAGAAGATACCGTTCGCATAAGTAAGGAAAAATTACGTTTTGAAAAAGGATACGAACAGAATTGGACAAGAGAAATTTTTACTATTCACAAAATTATCCATCGTGTGCCTGTTGTCTATAAATTAAAAGATTTAGCTGGAGAAATTATAAAAGGAACATTTTATAAAGAAGAACTGCAGAAGGTTTCTGATTCAGGTTTTTACCCCGTGGAAAAAGTATTAAAAAAAAGAAAACATGAAGGGAAAATTCAGTATTTTGTGAAATTTCAAGGATATCCTGAAAAATTCAATGCTTGGGTTGAAGATGTCCGAATGATATAAATAGAACAGTGATTATATTTGCCGTTCATTCCATCAGAAGATGTCGTTCTACATTACATTGATTAGTGATAGCTCTATGAACTTTTTTCCACATAATAAAACATCACAATTTACAACTCAACTACCTAATACAATTAACTTAAATGGTGAATGGGAAATGGCTCTTGTAGATTTTATCTACCCACATACATGGTATAATGTTCGAGATAATAACAATTTCTTTGGTTTTGATTTGGGCGACGGGAAACTGGAAGGTAGAAGAGTTCCTCCAGGTTGTTATGAAACGATACCAGACCTTATCAAAAGCATGATATTAGCATCGCATAAAAATAAGATTGAGTTTAATTTTCACCCAGTTACGAAACGAGTTAAAATTAAGACGGATGAAAAATCGAAAGTAGTTCTTTTCGAAGGTCTCGCAGAACTCTTGGGATTTGAGCCAGGAGAATATACCGGTTTTCAGCAAAGTCCTTTTGTGGCCGATCCTAAGTCATCTTTTCCCGTCATGTATGTGTACTGTGATCTCGTTGAACCTCAAATCGTAGGTGATGTACATGCCCCTCTATTAAAAATTGTGTCTGTGGAAGGAAGCGATGGTGAAATAATAAACGGTCACTATCCGAGACCATTTTACTTACCAGTTATTCGTCAACATTTTCAAACAATACAAATTGATATCAGACTTCATTCTGGTGATTTAGTACCTTTTGAAAGAGGTAAAGTTTTTGTTACATTGCATTTTCGTTTACGACAAATCATATAAAAGAGACTTTTCTTTAGATAAAATTCATTTTCATTTTTGTTTGCATTAAAGAAGCATCAATAAAATGCTGGTACCTTATACATGTTGTACACAAAAGTTCGAAGATTATTATGCCCGGCAGACAGGAAAAGGTTTGCCTTACTATCGAGGAACGGTTTTGCAGAGAGGATACGGTATAAGTGGATTTTTTGCTAAACTTTTTCGCAGCGCTATTCCTTTTTTGATAAGTGGTGCTAAAACCATTGGCAAGGAAGCGCTTCGAACAGGCACTATGGTTGCGACCGATGTGTTGTCAGGTGAAAATTTTAAATCCTCTCTCAAAACACGATCAAAGGAAACTGGAAAAAAATTAGCTAGAAAAGCAATTGAAAAAGCGGATGAAATGATTGGCCATGGAAAGCTTAAAAGGAAGCGCAAACCTATCAAACGCATCATTTCATCTAAATCACGCAAGGTGCAAAGACGTGATATTTTTGACTAATTTATACATAGAATACCATGGCTTTTCTTTTGAAAGATTCTCCAGAATGTGCTAAATCGGAACTAGAATTGTTTACTTTACCTCCCACACAAACAGTTATTGACAGAGGACAATGGGTGGAATATCATCCGCTTGCTAATGCTTCTGATGGAGGACCTGTAGAATTTAATGTTTCAGGAAGCGGAGAAGAATATATTGATTTATCGCAAACGCAGTTATATGTCAAAGTAAAAATTTTGAAAAATGATGGCAAACCTATTCCGGATAAATGTAAAGTGGGACCCGTCAATCTCTTTTTGCACTCCATGTTTTCTCAAGTCGATATTAGCCTGAACGAAAGACTCGTTTCTTCTAGTAACAATACTTATCCTTACAGAGCTATGATAGAAAAGTTACTGAATCACGGCTTTGATGAAAAAACCTCTCAACTTTCCCCAGAATTATATTTTAAAGATACTGCTGGTCGTATGAATGTTGTAGATCCTGCAGATGCAAATCCTAATGAAGGGTTTAGTAAACGTGCTGAAATGACTAAACTGAGTGTTTCAGTTGATATGATTGGTCGATTGCACCTGGATATGTTTCACCAAGAGAGACTTCTTCTTAACATGGTAGATGTGAAAATTAAACTTATCCGTAGTAAACCAGAATTTTGTTTGTTGGCGAGTGAAGGGGAGTTTAAACTTTCTTTAGAACACGCCTCTTTATTTGTTCGAAAAGTAAGAGTTAGCCCAGGTGTTGTCTTAGGACATGCTAAAAGCTTAGAAAAAACGACAGCGAAATACCCTATTAACAGAGTGCTCTACAAAGCATACTCCATTCCTACCGGTAATATGAGTTTTGTTCAAGATAACATTTTTACAGGGCAGATGCCAAATCGCATCGTGATCGCCTGTGTGGATAACGATGCATTTAACGGTAACTATAAAAAGTCCCCTTTTGAATTCAAGCATTACAATATTAATTTCATAGGTGTCTATGTAGATGGTCAACCTGTTCCTCATAATCCGCTACAACCTGACTTTGAGAATAATTTATTTATCAGAACTTATCAAAACTTATTTACGAATGCAGAAAACAAAGGTTTGTACCTTTTAAGATCAGAGTTTTCACAGGGATATTCTTTATTTTGTTTTGAGTTGTCACCTGATTTATGTGATGGTTCACATCTAAATCTTATTCGTGATAGCAATTTGAGACTAGAAATTAAATTCGGAACAACTTTGGCACAAACAATATCTTTGCTAGTGTATGCTGAATTTGAAAATTTAATTGAAATCAACAAATCTAGAAATATTCTGTATGATTTTGGAAACTAATGAATTCATCGCAAATTCATAAAATTTTATCTCGTGATTCTGTTTCTGCGAGATATTTTGCAGGCGTTTTTCCTTCCGACAAAATACCTGAAATTGAAAAATTTCCCTGTGCATTAGTACTTAATACTGATAAGCATAATGAAAAAGGATCCCATTGGCTAGCGGTTTACATTCAAGACAAAAAGACTTTGGAATTCTTTGATTCTTACGGACTTCCTCCCGAAACCTATGGAGAAGACATAACAAGATTTCTAAAGAAGTATCATCGAATTCATTGCAACAATACAATGCTTCAAAGTTTAACGTCCAATGTCTGTGGGCAATATTGTGTTTTCTTTATTGTAAAAAGATGTCAAGGACTTTGTATGAATTCTATTACAAATGTATTATCAAGAAGGAAGAATGATTTTCGAATGTATCAATTTGTTAAAAAAAGATATGGTTACAGATGATTTTCAAAAAATAATAAAAAAATATTTTATCTTATTTGTGTGTGTGTTCGTTATTTCTTTTTAATCTTATCACGTATAGTATAATGCTTTTTTTTTGAAAGAAAGTAAATGCATTTTTTTTTCAGAAAAATCATAACAAAATTTGTGTTATTTCAATGCTGTTAGAAATTATTTAATTTAAAAATAATTAATATTAATAATAAATAATAATATAATTAATATATAGATTAAAATTATTTTCTTAAACTACTAAAATTAACATGTTTAAATTTTCTCAAGAAACTATAAAAATCGAAGATTTCATTCATTCATGTCATTTAAAGCATGGAATTACTCAAGTTAGTACATCCTTCGACTGTTCTTGTTAGTGGGCCGACAGGCTCAGGTAAGAGCGTATTTGTTAAAAAATTAATTGATTATAAATATTTTCAACCAATGCCATCAAGTATTATATATTGTTATGGAAGCTATCAATCCCTTTTCAATTCCATGAAAGGTGTACAATTTGAAGAAGGATTACCCTCTAATCTAAACTCCCTTCGAGATTCTTTAATTATTATTGATGATTTAATGTCAGAGTTAGCAGGCCGTGAGCGGTTGAGCAAACTTTTCACAAAAGGCAGTCATCATCGAAATCTTTCAGTCATCTTTATAACACAATTTGTTTCATCAGGGAAAAGAAATGAGAAATATAAATTTAAATACTCATTACATGGTACTATTCAAAAATCCTCGAGATAAAAGCCAAATAATGCATTTATCCAGACAAATGTTTCCTGGTAAATCTAAGGCTTTTCAAGAAATTTTTAATGCATTACCTTTTAGTTACTTATTTATTGATTTAAGACCCGATTCTTGTGAAAGCTTACGCATGCGCACTAAAATTTTTCCTGGTGATATACATTAAGTGTATGAACTTCGATAAATCATTTGTTCAGTGAGCGTCAACCAGCAAACATGACTTCCGTTGTTGTTGAATTCGAAGGTTTCCAGATAAATTCAAGTGAATTTATCATCAAAGAACTTGCATTTTTTGAAATTGATAATGGATATCATGCCCGTTGGAGCTTTCTTCCACCGCATCCTTGGGAGCAGTTACCAATAGCAAAAAGGAAGTCATTTGCCTGGTTGACTCGTTATCATCATGGTTTGAAATGGAATAGTGGTGATTTACCCTTTTCGGCATTAGAGCCTATACTTTCATCTTTGTTTATTTCTTATCATAATGTTTATACAAAAGGATTAGAAAAAGCAAAATTTTGAGAGCTAATGTCAGGGCGAAAGATTTTGAATTTAAACGATTTTAACTGTCCTAAGATTAATTTATTTAACATTTCATTGGTAAACTGTCCAAGTCACAAATCCTATTTTAAACATTGTGCCTTAACAAAAGCTTTCTCTTACGGTATGCATATAAAAGAGAGATTAAGCTCAACAATCACTATTTGTTCTCAGGATGTCTACCGTGGAGCATCTCAAATTGTTAAGCAAAACGAAGCAAAAGGCAGCCTTTCTTAAAAAGTGTCCCAATAGTATTATTAAAGGTGTCTGTGAATGTGCTTTGAACCTTTTAAAGGGTAACATTCCAATCACTAAACTTCAGAAAAATAGATTAACATGATATAAAAGAACATTACGTCGACTGGGAGATAAGAAAGTACCTTTGTTTAAGAAAAGACGACTCCTCGTTCAAAAAGGAGAAGGCTTTTTATCAATACTTATTCCTGCTGCAGTGTCAGTACTTAGTACTCTGATCAATGGAGTTCGCTCGTAAATTTAGACTTGTTCCAGCTGACAGAGATCAAGAGTTTGCCGATGAACATTTGAGTGATTTAGATAAGCAGATTCAGACTATTTAAAAAAAAAAAATTAACAGATGATGAAAAGCGAAGCTTTACACACAAATTTTGCAAAAGTTTGTGACATTTCCAAATGTAAACGCTGTGAAAGCACCTGAAGAATTACTTCCTGAGAAATCCTCTCAAAAGACTCTTGAAACAGAAAATGAAATTCTAAATGTTGTTCCCGTGAAAAAAAAACTGCTACTAAAATTATACAATTTTTAAAACAACATGAAATGTCCTGGAATCAAAACAAAGAAATCATACTAGAGAAAGATGCTATCCCAGGTTCGGATATTGTGCAACTCGTGAATTTTCTTTTGAGAAACAGAATTCGAAAACCACCCGCCTTTGAAGAATTTAAAGAAAAATTGCAGATTCATAATTTTCCAGAAAGCTTTATAAAAAATAAATATATAACTGAACAAAAAACTATGTATGCAAAACCCAAAGCCGCCAAAAGAAGAAAAGTCTATTATAAAGACTCCAGATCAAAATCATGGTTTTCAACTATGAATCAAGAGAGAAGAGGATGTCGTGGCCAAAACAAGCATTTAAAGAATGAACAGCAAACTATTTATACAAAACCTGAACCTGAAAATTCAAAACGAAAATCATCTAACCAAGTCTTTTTACCATTGCCATGGTTTAAAATGTATAATTAAAGCTTGAATTACTACATGAATGTATTTTTTTAGATGAATAAAATTTTAATAGTTTTAAAATATTTATCTGTGTGAGTGATTGTTTTATGTGTTTTTTTAATTTTACAAAATTTGGAAACATTTAGATTACTTTTTCTTAATTTTTCTTAAGAAAAGAAATAGTTAATGTTTTTTTTTTTTTTTTTTTTTTTTTTTTTTTTTTTTTTTGTAAAATCTGATTTTTTTTTTTCAAATCAGTGAATCTGAAGAAAAAAAAAAGAGTCATTTGAAAAAGAATTTTTTTTATTAAGATTGTATATATATTTTACAGTTACATTTTTTTCTTCATCAAAACAATTCGCTCATTTTTTTTTTAACATACAAAATCTTCTGTATAACAAATTCTTCTGTATAACAAATTCTTCTTTTATTCATTTTAAAACATTTTTCTTCTTTTACACTTTTTCTAGAACTAACTAACATTTTTGCTTGGGAAAAAATATGGATTTGCGGGAAATTTTTCATGTAACCAATAAAGAAGACTAAAAAAAAAAAGAATATAAAACTAGCTATTCAAAAATATATATATATAACTCTCGCAATATATTAAACATAGAAAAGAAAATAAATTTATATAAACTTACCAAAAAAAAACAAATATTTTAATATCCATAAGGTAAGGTTGTCAGATCAGGTTGAATGACTCGTTTGTCATAGACCACCCTATTCAATTTTGTTTCTTCTTTGTTGACGACTCTTCGTCTTTTTCCGTCTGTTGTAATTTTGGTTGGATTGCGTATAGAAATGGTACTGCTCGTATCCATCTCGCATACTAATTTTTGAATAGAATCGAAATTGAGAACCTGGGCGCTCCTGAAGTTTAAAGTGAATCCCCTTACTTTACAACAGGTTTCCCCTTCTCTCGTTTTGAAGCCATAGTTTTTGGGGCCACCTGAAAAAAAGAAAAAAGTAAGTATACAAAAAAATAATAACATTTGATATTAAACTATAAATTAAATAATACTTACCAGATACAAAAGTTGTAATACTGTCTCCATCCAATTCATCGGTGAATTCACCCAGGAAGTTGCCCAGAGGCGGATCATTTATACCATTGCTGGCATAAATGATCGAATCTGTGTCGTGATACAACACATTCCGACCCAACTTATCCATTTCTTCGTACAACTTGAGACGAGCCCAAGCTGTCGTGAAAGCGGCTAGAAAAATATTGGTTGAAGTGTCCTGTTCGACAAAGTCCTGTGCAACATTCCAGTGGATGGTAGCCACTTCCGGTGTGGGGAGGAATACATCTTTGATCTGAAAAAAAAAAAATGTTAAAGCACGAATTGAACAATAACAGACTAAGACGGATGATATAAAGAAAGAAAAAAATGAAGTACTTACATTTTTACTTGAATTTGTCAACATTTTATTAAATGTTGGTACTGTGTTGACAAAGGTCAATTGATCTTTATTAAGATTCATCCCCCACCTAGAAAAAAGAAAAAAAATGAATACAGGAAAAAAAATATAATTATAGAAAAAACTTACATTAGAAAATGAACTTACCGTCCCCAAAAACTATTCAGTGC
Source organism: Maratus speciosus (assembly GCA_963932465.1). NCBI lineage: Eukaryota > Metazoa > Arthropoda > Arachnida > Araneae > Salticidae > Maratus > Maratus speciosus. The sequence continues at coordinate 398,844,652 of OZ010792.1, forward strand.
TAATTTAGCCACTTGTCTGCGCCCGGGGTTTTTGCTGATGCATATCGGATCTAGTTTGACACCTTCTTTTTCCTCGTACTGGCGAATATATTCCATCTTTTGTTCTTCCGTCACACACCCTGTTGGCCAACCGCTGCTCTCCTGCTTTATTTTTAAGAAGCGGTCTATGAATGACCGAAACAGGGTGTTGGATGTATTCTTAAAGTGGTACACTTCAAAGATCTGAAATAAGAGAAAAAAAAACTTATAGATACAAAAACAATGAGATACACAAAATACATGTTTTAAAAAAATATACATAAAAAAATACTTACTTGTGTGACTGTATACCCTTTCTTTTTCGCAAGTTTCAATTCCTCACTGATCCATGTTCCGACGATGGCCCTTTCATCGTCGGAATGGTTGCAATGGCTTTGTTGAATGGTGTCGGCACAAGTGCGGCATAGGGGAAACATCAGCTTTCCTTGAGACCTGTAGGGCAACACGGGCAGATACAGTCCGCGAGGAGGCAAGACCCTGCAATGGATTAGTCCGAAATACTGATCCACGTTTTCAAAGTTGTCGGTAATAATTTCGGGGTGACCAACGGGGTAAACGCAATATTTGTTCACCCAAGGGTACAGCGAAGTAAAATCGACATACTTCGCGTCCCCTTCGTGAAAGAGTTTCACGGCGTTGGTCCTCCCCCCAAAAAATGCATCTCTTGGATTTAGTCGATCCTTTAAGGAATGCGTTTTCAGAAAGGATTGAAGTTCAGGATTCTGCTTCTTCAACTGCTGAAACGTGTGCTCCCACATCTGGATGACCTCGTACCCCCGGACGCGTAACTTTTGAACGTTCTCCTCCGTCTGCTGCCTTAATGCCGCCATGGTGGTATTCTTCAGGGGATGTTGAATATCCTCATTGAAGCACGTGCTACATCCATGGAAGAAGCAACCCTGTAAAAGAAATAAAATTTATTAATAAACAAACCAATATGTTGTATATACATATTCATGATTTAAAAATAAATAAATAAAAATAAATTACCTGATATTGGTAGACGGTATTCGTTTCTTCGCAGAAACCATCTACCGAAACTCCAGCGATTTTCCATTCGCCTTTCCCATTGAGAGCGTGCTGGATACGTAAATTCTGCGAGAAGGCTATATAGTCCAACCACCGGATAGAGTCAGGGCTAAAATTTGTCCTGTTCACATAGCCGTGTACGGGGACCATGGCGATCGTATTGTGCTAGATATGATTGCTTCGGTATGTAGCCATGCTCACGGAAGCAATTGTCACATACCTAAAAGAAAAAAATAATATATACATGAAAAAAAATTAAATAAATAAAATTCTATTGAACAAGAAAAAAAAAAATGACATAAAAATATAAATTTTAAAAAAGGTATAAATTTTACTCGATTGCAATTTTCCGACGACAAAACGGCTATTTGCATCTGTAAGAAATCTTCAAACTGAGCAATTTCTTCGAAAGTGCACGGGCCAAGTGGGACTCCTGCGTCTTCGTGGAGTTTTCTAGCACGGTTCATCAATGCCGGGCGGTCCCGTCGTTTCATTGCATTAATCGCTGTTGTGTCTCTTTCGAGATGTGCTTTAGCAAACAGAATTGCTTTTGCACAGCAAAGTCCCTCTTCATCTGTCGGGATGCTGAGGATGCATTTTTTTTCCAAACGATTCAGAGCAATGTTGGAAATTTTTCTTCTCCCCGCACCTATGGGGTTTACTATCGTGATGACCTGGACAATGAACCCGGCATCCAATTGAATGGTGTCCTTGGACTGTAAAACTTTCATCACTGCTGACATAACTTTTTCAACAGTGAGTTCTGATACGAACATCATATTAGTTGAAATAGGTTTATCCAGGGCGTCAGCAAGAATACAAAAACGTATCCTATCTGTAGGATTTAATCCTTCAGTTGTTCTCGAAATCAATAATGAAAACAGTTCACGAACGGAGTCCACCGCAGCAGTGATAGGAACATCCCGTATGTCATCGGGAAGCCTCTCCGGGTCAATGCGGGCTTGGTAATGAATTTCTTCCGCTTGGTATTTATTGTTTCTGCGTCGCATCCGTTCACTTAATAGAATAGCATCTTCAAACTGGGGGAAAAAAGGTAAAAAGAAAAATAATTATTAAGAATTAAAACAAACGAAAAAAAAAACAGTATATACTTACACGAGAATTATGTTCAACAGCAATGAACGGTGGTCCATTTCCTAGTGGTTCGTTGGAAGCCTAGGGAAAAAATATATAATAATAAAAAAGGATAAACAAATAAAAAAAAATCATAAACTTCCGTTAAAAATTGTATGAACTTACTTCAAAACCTGACCCCACTTGATAGTACAGGGGCAATGGCATCGAATTTTCTGCAAATATTTGTGATACATCATCAAACTCCAGCGGATTCTCTAAAAAGAGTTGGGAAGTCTCACCCAACAACTGAAATAAAAAAGTACTTCATTAAAAAAAAGTTACTACAAAAAAAAAAAAAATTAGTAAAAAAGATAATAAATAAAAATGAAAAAACAAACTTACATTGTCATCAGAACCCTCCAAAGGAAAATCAGGATCTTCAAACAACACCTGTTTTTCATTATCGAATGATCGCTTCATTGTTTATTTCAATTAAAAATATCAATACAGGCAAAAAGTAAAAAAATCATCAAGCAATGATATACGCAGTTTCTTGGACAGAGTCAAACAAGATAGTGAATGAGTTTGTTCGAAAAGGTTCTTTATGACACTTAAAAAATAAATGGCATCACTACTCTAATTTTTTATTGGCTTATCCAACAGCACGTCACTAACACGCTTATCTAAAGCATCATTCTGCGGGCTAAAACAGGTACAGATTTTCTTTGTATTCTATTTGCATGCGGTGACAGGTATTTTCAAACCTAGTAACAAAAGGATGCATGCGGGGGACAGGTATTTCAAACTTAGTAACAAAAGGAAAGTGTTTCAAGATATTATAATAGACAGTGTGCTGGAAATAGATAAGAATGGGTCAAAAAAAAAAAAGGCGATTAATTTCTAGAACAAAATACCAAGGGTGAATTTCTGATCATTCGTTTCTTAAAACAGAGAAGAAAAACATTTTTTCGAATTAAAAAATAATCAAAAAGCTAAATCAATTAAAATTTAATTAAAAGTTAAAAACAAAAATTCATTAAAATAAAAATTCACACAGAACAGACTAATTAAATACCGAAAACTTCATTCAAATCAATTTCAAGTTCAAAATTAAATTCGTGAACAACGTATTCACCATAAAAAAAATACAATCAACTGACAAACACAACTGTTGCCAATTGCTGAATAATAAACTTTTATCACGATTGGTTACAGTTAAACGAGGTTGTGAATAAAAAAAAAAAAAACTCAACTTCACAAAACAAAGGTGTTTCTTGTGTTTAAGAATGCACGTATGACGTCATAGCACACGTGGGCCAGTTTTCCAGTCCTAACATGAAAGATGATATTCCAACAGGAATGTGTGACGTCATAAAGCAGAAGATCCGTCATGTTGCCACCACAAAACTTGAATCACATACCACGTAATCGTTAAAATTACAATTAAAAATTGATTAAGACTCATTAATTAATTAAAATAAATTCATTAAAATGAATACACATTCAAAACCCATGCATGTTCCAACATATAGATGACGTCATCGTGTTGCCACAACGTCTTTCCATATCCCAGCAAAAACCACTCAACATGCAGCAAAAAACAACTCAACCTAGAACCCCTCGTTATCCCTTACGAATCATCATCACGTGACTTCCCCCTCACTTCCTCCCCCTTAAACACATCACGTGACTTCCCCCCACTTCCTCCCCCATAAACATTCAGCAAAAACAACTCAACCTTTACCCTCGTACACCTAAACGATAAAAATCCTGCGACCCCCCTTTTCCTCCCCCCTCAAAATATCCAGCAAAAACAACTCAACATTCTACCCTCGTACTCCTAGACGAAAAAAATCCTGCGACCCCCTTCCCCCCCCCCCTCAAAATATCCAGCAAAAAAACCAACTCAACATTCTACCCTCGTACTCCTAGACGAGCCAATCACGTGACCACCCCCCGCTTCCGGTTTCACCCCCCTTTTGATTGACAGCTGCCACGCCCCCTCGTGACGTCACTTCCGTCACCCAAACTGCGCGGCTTACTACTGCCGATGCTCTTTTTTAACACTTTCCAACAAAGTTGAAAAGTGTTTATGACTTCGGTTTGTCTGTCCGTCTGTCCGCGCTCTAACTCTCGTAAATATAGTCGGATCGTTCTGAAATTTTTGGATGTTAGTGACCTCTACCATAGCACAATCCCTATTTCAAATAAAGTTTCTAGCATGTTTAGTTCATTTACAGGGACAGTCAAAAGTTTTCCGTTATATTACGGCCTATGGGGAAAAATCGTTTAAAATGGTTTTTAATGATGTTACATGCTTTCAAACATAATAAAATTCATATGCATTTATCAAGTGCACTAAAATATGCATTCTATTGAATATACGATGCAAATAATAGTTATTTATCATTTACAGGGCCACACAAAATAATTCCGTTACAGAACGATATAGGGGTGGAGGGAATTGTTTGCGGCGTATTTTAATTATGTTAAATTATTTCATGTATAATGAAATTGATATGCGTCGCTGAGGTTTACTATAACTTATTTCATGTATAATAGGAAGTGCATAGCATTTACAGGGACACACAAAAGATTTCAGATACTATTGTGTCCGAAGTACTGTACAGTAGCGATGATTGCTGGAAATGCATTTTTATATATGTAATGTGCTTTTATGTTTCACTATATTTATGCATAGTATATGGTGCGTATAAATGTTGTAATTCATATACGGGGTTACACAAAATAATTCGTAATGGTTACTGGGTATGATTGCAAATTGCTTAAAGGTGGTTTTTAAATGAGTTATGCATTTTTACGCGGAACTGCATTTGGTTTACTAAGCAATGTTTGTAGAACATAGATAAAAGTATATACAGGGTCACGCAAAAAATTGGATACATGGCCGTCTATAAATGATAATTTCTGGAAATGCGACTTCAGTAGTTTTAAGAGTGTTTTACTTTGAATTAAACTTTAGCTAAATAGTGGTGTGTAATAAAGGTACTAGGTTAACTACACGGCTGTACAAATGTATACAAGTATGTTTTGATCTATTAGTATAAATTGCTGAAAGAGAAATTTCAACCTGTTATGAGTTTTCTTGCTAAACAAAATTTTCCCATTGCATAGTATATATATCAACCTACAGATCAAATACAGGGCTGTTCAAAAGAATTGGAATACATATTTGACTATATACGATAACTGCAGAAATCAGTTTTTTCAAATGTTTCATGCGTTTTCTAAACTGTTTACTTAGTTCTCTTATATACCTTATTTCTCTAAATAACGAAGTTTTGTTAAAGCATTCAGGAAGTGTTGGAAAGTGTTTCATAATCTATGCACGCATGACTTATGATCTAACGCATGATTTTTCTTACTTGTTTAATCATCGCACAAAAGAAAACGGAAATCGCGAAAGTGATTTATGGAACGGTTAAGGGTTAACATTAATATTTTTTAAACCGGATTGCGGCATTCGAGAAAAAAATGAACGCAGGCGTGGTTTGGCATAATGGATTTTTTTCGTGTTATGATTTACGAAGCCACAGAAAAAATGAAGAAGCAGGAAAAGTGAGTTTCACAAACGAATTTTTTTCCAAACAGCTATTCCTATTTTTCGAAATGTATTGCAGAATTCAAAAGGAAAATGAACGTAGATACGGCATGATGGCTTTTAAACATTGCAGAAATCGTAAAATATACTTAAACGATTCTCGGGAACCATTTTTTTAAAGGGTTAATGTTGATATTTTTTGAGTGGATTGCACCGTTTTAAACGAAAAATACGATCTTTAATTTGGAGTAACCGATTTTCCTATTTCGGTTAGTTAAGAGCCTACTTCAGTCAAGCGAAAAGACCCGTTCGCTAATGCTAATCCTATGGAAGACGTTTATAAAGATATCTCGTTTGAATTTAAACAGTTTTAAATGATTTTTTTTTTCATTGAATACTTGAGATAGATCTGTACAAAGACCGTTGTTTACTTTTTCGATTTTCTTTACAGGTATTTTTAATGAGGATACTTTCATTTTGGAAACCGGTTTCGAAAGTAAAAGCATCCTTATAAAAAAAATCTGCAATCAAAATCGGAAAAGTAAAAAACGGCCTGCATGCAGATCGATCTCAGTTATTCAATACAAAAAAAAAAAAAAAAAAATCATTTTAAAATATTGAAATGCGACCGAGATATCTTTATAAATTTCTTCCATAGGATTAACATTAGCGAACGCGTCTTTTCGTTTGTTTCGAAACATGGGGAATAAAAAGCACGAAATCGACTTTTCTTAATTTTTTTAATGGATGAGTATTAATATTTTTTCAAACGGGCTCCGTTAGAAAATTTAAAGAATGTCGATGCAGTTTTGTGCCTTTCGTTATTCAGTTTTTTGAATGATTCGGTATTAAATGACCCGATGTGGCAAAAAAACGCTTTAAAATTTTGAATTTGCAATTTTTTGTCGAAATATGACAAAGCATATTACAGCCACTTAAGGAGCGTACATTTTGCCTTAAAACGACACATTCTGTTTAAAAAAATATGTATATTGGGGGAGGGGGGGGGGGGAGATACGAGGTTCGTTTAGAAAGATTTTTGTTTAAAAGTATAAATTCTTACAAAATCAGATTAAAGATGTCTACAAAATTTCAAGCTTATTTAAGGTTATTATCACGGGGCCGGCTAACGCAGGGCGGTTCAGCTAGTACATAAATAAAAATAACGTAAGCATTGTTCGCTGAGGGAGGAGGGGCGCTTTTCAATACAAACCCATACGAGGTTGCCATGCCTGACAAGATTGGCTGCTTCGCGACAAGTGTCACGCATACGTGACTTAAAAGGTTCTCAGAATCCTTGATAATTAATACCGGTAATTTTGAATAGAAAATGTTGCCTGTTTTAATCGCAGAATTTCTGCAATTAAATTGGAAGAAATTTATTTTCTGAATTATCGGTGATAAAAGATTAAAAATTCTTTAAACGACGCTTTTTGCGAAGGGTTTAATAGTCTAAAATGTCTTTTATATTAATACTGATGATAATACCACATCATTATTATAAAATATAATAAATTTTTATTAAGTGAAAGTACTTTGAAACTTTTTTACATTGAAATAGTATCTATATAATAAAAACAGGAATTTTGTCCATGTGTCTTCTGCTTGTTTGCTTGTTGGTTTGACAATAGCTAGGAAAGTCTATCGCTCTTATAATAATTTTGAAAATTTGGATAAGAATAGACAAAAACAGATCCGATCCGAATCCATCTGCGGCTGAGAATTTTCATTTTTTGATAATTATATTAATTAGTCATTCCTGGAACAAAATCTCCTTTGCATAAGCCTTCTGTTATGCTCGAGATTTTATCAGAGATTTGTTCAATCCAAGCAACAAAACGGAAAATATTTACACATCTTTGTGAAAATTAAAGATTTAATGAAAGATTCTTTGTTATTTTGGAAATATGCAGCTTTAAGTAGGATTATGAAAGTAAACTTCACATAAACTGGGAGTTGATTTGTTAGTCAGAAGCACTACGGTCATTTTTCGGACATCTGGCTTAAACAGATCAGGATCTGCATAAATGGAATCCGACCCACTACACGCCCCACCAGTGACTGAGAGGTTCTGCTCTCGAAGCTGGTAGACGGGAGGTGCTGGGTTCGAACCCAATCGCGACAGTCGGCCTAATCGTTCGGAGTTTTCGTGGTTTTCTTTATGCAAGCAACAAACATAACCACCAAGATGATTGGATTTTTAATTAGGTACAAGACTAGGAACAAGAAATTTTGTGGGAAGGCTGTAGATTTTGAATATTATTTTAAATTTTGTGCACAGTGGATTTCATGTATAATGGAGTTATAAGAGAGTTTGATATTTTAAAATATATTAAAGTATTTCTGTTTTCAGAGTTTTTCTTTCTTTTTTCCCCCACCTCTCATAATAAGGGTTTAAGTTTAAACTCGCTCGCCAAGAATTCCCGAAATTGAAGGCCTGGAACGGAGGCGAGATGGGCCCTCTGCATATCCTGCATATATTGTATACATATACGAAATACAAAATTGGTCCTCACGGGGTCCTTTTCAGCTTAGGATCCGATTCAACTGTACCCCTTATCGCCCTCTGTGCATGTCCCTGTCATTCGCGTAATAATATTTTAGCCAAAGTACTTTTTTGGTAGTTCGTATATTAATCGATGTAATTTAAACAGATTGCGTAAGATATGTCGAATCCAGAGGGCCTAAGAATATCTTATTTTGGGCCTATAATTTTCTAAATTAAGTCGATGGCTATTAGGGTAAAATTCCATATCTTTTTTACTTTAATGTACTCAAATTTAATGTATTGTACTCAAATCCAAACTGCTTATTTTCTAACTCATTTGAAATTCATTTTTGCTAAAACGCATCCAATTGGCAGGTTATCTTATTCAAAAACTATATAAAATGCCGTAGTGGTCGATTTTTATTTTTATTTTTATTTTTTTTTTTTAAATAAAAGCAGAATATATTTCAAAAAATGCCTGCCAAAGTGGGAATTTTAAACGGAATTTCCCGAAGAGATAGGGCTGGACAGTGGCGTAGCGAAGGGGGGGGGGGGGCAAGGGGGGCGGCCGCCCCAGGCGCCGAGGCCAAGGGGCGCCAAACTGAGAGAGGTTTGAACCGAAATTATCTCGCATATTTTGCCAAAAAAAATGTTGATTTAAAATTTTCTTTTTTTGTGTGAATGTTTTCTATAGATAGATATTTTTTTATATTCAAATAATGAAAAAAGAAAAAGCTTCTGTAAATGTTTCTAGGTATGGCTCAAACTTGGTACCTAAAATAATTATGTACCTGAATTGAGACGAAAATTGCTCAAATAGGGGGGCGCGAAATTGAGAGGAGCTTTAAACCGAAATTATTTCACATATTTTGACAATAAATAAGAATTGTTGACCTTTCCTTTTGTGCGTGTGAATGCGCCTCCTGCACTGCACTGGAAGGTGGAGCTTAAAAACTGCAAGAAAATCGTAAACTAAGTTGAATAAATCAATTCCCATGGAAATCTGGCCCATAGAATCTGAGAAAAAAATGCACTGTTAATGTTTTTCAAGGTTTAGGTACGCACCGCACGGGTCATTTTTAACAATAGGATACCATTCTTAATTTTTCTCCAACTCGGAACACCGATGGGTTACATTTGTGTGAGAAGTTACAGCATATGAGTTTATCGCTCGTTTGGCTGTCTTTCTCTCTCCTGATAAATAGTTCATCTCTAATAACGTAAAAATAAACTGAGAAAGAACAAGTTCCAAAGAAGGTTTATTTAAGATAATCTGTAGTTAAACAATGTTATTGTTTAGATGTAGTAATCTTACTTGGAATTCTGGATGTAGAATTGTAAGCAAACAAGTAAAGTACTTATTGATTAGCATGTTGTTAAAACTGAGTGTTTACTAGAGTTTTCTGTTTTCAAAATTTAATACATCTCAAATTTATAATATATACACTATACACACATATATATATATATATATTGAAAAAATTGATTTTACATATTATCCTACGTCTCTGAGTCTGGAACCCTCCTCCCAGAATTGTAAAAATGTTAATTTTCTAGATGTGAACTTAAACATAGAAAGTGAAAATTTGATATCTAAGCTATTTGACAAGCGAAATGATTTTTTAATACCTTAAAGTTGATATATTTTTATTCAAATGTTCATGTATCGGTTAAAAGAAATGTCCTAAGAAACGGCTTAATACGAATCCAAAGACTGAGTACTAGGTTTGAGAATATGATTAATGGCATTTTGGATTGGTGTCGTCAGGGATTCAAACAGAATTATCCTCGCAATTTCATCAGGAGAATAACTAGTGAATTTATTAAGACTAGCAGTTACGGAACTGAACTGAATTCAGTGATGGATGAGAATGGTGGTTTTGATGTGTTGATTGATCTAATGAGATAGAAAGATATTTTGATGGATTTGGTAGATCTGTTTAGTTTTTCATGATTTTTCATTTTTGGTCTCGGCGAGTGAAGGGGGACGTAGCATGCGTAAAGTCTGACTTAACCTTGCAGAGCATGTCGTTAGCCATGCCGCTTGCCTTCTGTTCTGTTTTGCTGTTATAAATATTTTTCTTAGTTTGGTTTTAAAGTTTGGTTTTAAGCATTAATGTTTATGTTGGTTGTTTTAATATTTTTGATGTAGAATTTCAGTTTAAATATGGTGAGTGATGAAGTTTGATATTTGTTTGTGGTTTTAAATAAATATATATACATATATATCATCATCATCATCATCATCATTAACCGTTTTCAATCCACTGCTGGATGTAGGTCTCCCCCAGATTTTTCCAATGTTTCCTGTCTAGTGCTTTAGTCATCCAATTTACACCGGCTACTTTTCTGATTTCATCACTCCATCTTACTTGAGGTCGTCTTCTTGGCCGTTTTACATCTCTGGGATACCACTGTAGGGTGTTTGTGCTCCATCTATTGTCTTGTCTTCTTGCGATGTGCCCAGCCCATTTCCATTTTAGCCGTTTAATTCTTTCAATGATGTCAAAAACTTTCGTCTGACTTCTTATCCAGGTTATTCTTTTTCTGTCTCTTCTAGTTATACCTAGCATACATCTTTCCATACTTCTCTGTGTTGTTTGTAATCTTTGTACCATCCGTTTTGTTAGCGTCCATGTTTCTGCTCCATAAGTTAGGACAGGCAAAACACATTGGTTAAATACCTTTCTTTTCAAACACAGGGGCATGCTACTCTTCAGAATAATATTGTTCTTCCCAAAAGCACTCCATCCATTTCTTATTCTTCTATTGATTTCATTCATGATACTATTATCAGATGATATTTCTTGCCCAAGGTACACATAACTTTGCACTTCTTTAATTTCAGTGTTGTTGTAGACGATTTTCTTTTTTGATGCAAATGAATTGAACATCACCTTAGTCTTTTCCAAGTTTATTTTTAATCCCACATTAATGCTAGCTTCTGCCAAATCTTTTAGCATATTTTCCAATTCTTCAGGACTGTTACTGAAAATTAAAATGTCGTCAGCGAATCGGAGATGACTTAAATATTCCCCATTTATTCTAATCCCTTTGTTTTCCCAATCCAGCTTCTAGAAAATATTTTCTAAGACAGCAGTAAAAAGCTTAGGCGAAATGGTGTCTCCTTGTCTTACCCCTCTTCCAAGCTTGATCTTTGCTTTTCCTTTGTCCAAGCGGATGGTTGCTGTTGCTTTCTTGTAAATCTTCTTTATAATATTGATGTAAGGTTTGTCTATACCAATGTCCTCCAGAGATTCTACTACTGCTGATGTGTAGACCGAATCAAATGCTTTTTCATAATCAATAAAGGCAAGGCAAAGAGGTAAATTATATTCCTTATGTTTTTCTATGAGTTCCCTTACCGTTTGGATATGATCCATTGTGCTGAATCCACTTCGGAATCCTGCTTGTTCTCTAGGTTGAGCTGAGTCCAGAGCTGATTCAAGTCTTGTCGTTAAAACTTTGGTGAAAATTTTATAAATCACTGACAGTAAGCTGATTGGACGGTAGTTTTTAATGTTTTTCTTCTCTCCTTTCTTGTAAAGTAGCACCATCACAGCATTATTCCAATCTTCTGGTACATCTGACTTCTGGAGACATTTGGAAAACAGTAAGGATAGCATTTTTGCAAATTCTTCTCCTGCTTCTTTAATAAGGTCGATTTGTAATTCCATCTTCTCCGGGGCATTTACCTTTTTTCATAAATTTAATGGCTTGTAAAACTTCGTCTGTCGTCACTGGGATTATGGCATCGGTTTCTGTTAAGTTTTCTCGTGGATCACATAAGTTGATTTCCCTCTGATCTTCACATTTATATAAATCGTTATAGAATTTTTCGACAATGTGTACTATTTCTTTATTGATTTCGGTGATTGTTCCATCTGCCCTCTTTAGTGCAAAAATACCTTTTCTTCCAACACAAAGTTTTCGCCTAGCTGATTTTAAACTTTTGTTATCTTCTAGAATTTTCTTGACAAGATCAGAGTTAAATTTTCTGATATCTTCTGTAACGCATTTTCTTACTGTTTTACATAATTCAGCATATTCAACTCTTGATTTAGGATCGTTTTTCTTCATTTTAAATTATCTGCGTTTCTTCATCAATCTTCTTGTTTCTTGTTGTTATTTTCTTTGTCTGCTTTACTTGTGCATCGCCGGCTATCTTCTTTGCAATATCTTGTAGAGTACTGGTTAGTTTCTTGTTCACTACTGTAACATCTTGCTCTTCTTCTAAAGCTGATTGAAGTACTTGGAAACGGTTTTTAAGTTCCAAATGGAATTCTTCTTTATGTTTCTGGAGATTTATTATATCGATTGATTTCTTTGAGTGTTGCAAAAGCTTCATTCTTTCCACTTTAGTATTTAACAGCAGTTTGCATCTAACCAACCTGTGATCACTTCCTGTATTGAAGTTATTGAGAACGCTGCAATCCTGAATAAGATGCTTTTTGTTTGTTAAGATGTAGTCGATTTCACTTGTTGAGCCATTTGCACAACGCCATGTCCATTTTCTTTGTGGCTTTTTCTTGAAAAATGAATTCATGATATACAACTGTTCACATTCTGCAAACTCAATCAATCTGTTTCCTCTTTCATTTCGCACCCCATATCCATGATTTCCTACTGATAACTCACCTTTCTCTTTTTCCCCAATTCTAGCATTCCAGTCTCCCATTATTAATTTTATCTAGCATTTTCCCTTTTGATGCATTGAAGCTACTTCTTCATAGAAATCCTCAACTTCTTCATCAGTATAGCTTACTGTTGGTGCATAAACTTGGGTAATTTGCAGCTTGTATCTTCTGGACACTTGTATTACTAACCTTGCAACTCTATCTGATGCACTATCATATTCTACGATGTGATTCTTCCACCTTTTATGAATCAGAAATCCTACACCGCTTGTTCTTCCATCTTCTGTGCCTCTGTAGTATAATACATGTCCGCTGGCAAGATCTATCTTCTCTTCTCCTTTTCTTCTTACTTCACATAATCCTAGGATGTCCCAGTTGATTCTTTCTAATTCTTCTTCAAGTTCCTGTAAACGATTTTCCGAAGATAGGGATCGTCCATTATACGTAGCCAAGGTCATCAACTTATGGCAGCCCAGCCGAGCCCGGTTATTCTTAGCACCCTCTGTCTTCATGTCTTTCTGATCGCTGCCGTAACCAGGAACATTCAGACCGCCGGGAATTAAGGGCCGTGATTTATTTTGTGAATTCATGGTAAAATAAGGGGGGTAGGTGGCCAAATTCCTCCACGCTGGCCAAGCGGGTTGGAGGAAGCCCATCCGCGTTCGTTCCCCATGCACTAGGCAAGGGTGCTAACAGGCTGTACCGGTGGAAGGTGCGGATTGGACATTAAGTCTCCGCTCCCAGTTGATTCCTTTAAGTCCTCCTCGAAGGCAATTAAAGGGTCTTCTCCTGGTTAATAACCAGAGGCTATTAAACAGCCCATACATATATATATATGTATATATATATATATATATACACACATATATATATCTTGTATATATATACAATTGATAAGAGAGTAAAAAAGAGACTTAAGTAGTTTAGAAAACGAAATAATTTTTTATCACTTTTGTTTTTGAGAAAAAATTTCAGTCTGATTTTTATAACATATATAACTGTCTTATATATAATTGATAAGAAAAATATGTATAAAAAAGATTAATGGGGAGGTGGGTATTAACTGAATGTGTTAAATAATTTATAAGCTTTAGTAATTTTTTTAGCAATTCTGTTTTTGAAAATTCCATTTAACTCATTTCAATTAATTCCATATAACATACGTACAGTATGTTATATGGATTCATTTTTTCCACATTAAATACGAGAATAAGTAAAAAGTAAGTATGATAAATAATTTTGAAATTTTAATAATTTTTTTATTTTATTTCAATGTTGAAATCAGGCATTTTTCTGGAGGAAGAATTTTTAAAGCTCCGGGAAGGAAGTATTTGCACTTAACAATATTAATAAGCGTTAAATTAAAAATCTTCCAGTGAGGTTACCCCCCCCCCCCCCCCACACACACACACACACATTCATACATACACACACACTCGAACCAAGGCTACCTCCTGAATTTATCATTGAGCACCTTTGTTTTGAAATATTTTAAAAATATGATTTACATTAAAGAGGCAAGTAAAATCTTATGCGCTGCAGTAAAACAGTTATGGGAACCGTTGAAAAGTTAGCGCTTGAGAAGAGGACTTTTATATTTTTAATTTGTATTTGACATTAGGGATGTTTATTTAGTAGAAATTAGAATTTAAAGCAAGTAGTGCCTCCCTTTTTTTTAACCTGCAGGCATGTTTTATGATATTACAAAAATATTGATTGATTAAAAAATATGTGTCTGTGGGGGGGGGGGGGGGGGGGGGGACTGGAAAAAGGTGGTAATAAATTTTGCATGTACTCTATCATATCTGTTTGTGCCATGTTATTGGTTGTGTAGTATTTCAGTTTATATAAATTTATTCTTTTTGTTAGATATACAGGGATATTTTTTATAAGGGCCTTTTGTTAGATTTTTGAAATGCAAACGGAGCATAAGTTTTATTTCTTTCATCAGATAAAAAGTAACAACCATTACTGAAATAAAATATTGCAGTTTTAAAAAACTTGTAAACTATTTATGGAAATCATTTTATTGAGGTTGCAAGTAATCTTTAAAAATTCTAAGAAAATGGATGTTTAAAACTAGTTTTTGAGATATGTTTGTCATGAAAAGGCAGCTTTACTCTATGTTCTGGGCCTTACACTATAAGGCCTTATTCTAGGTATATGTAATACTTCCTTTTTCCTAAATGAAATGATAAAAATGATTCATGGCTGAATCATGAAAACTTTTGTTCATAAAAAATATACAGAAATTAAATTAATACTTATTTTAATAAAATTGCTTTGAATTGTTTTTCATCATATAAGACATTCACCTTCATTTAAATTCTCTTTGAATTAATTTCAGATTAGTAAGTCAGAAATAATAAACATAAAGAAATTAAGGAAGCAAACAAACAAAAAAAGGAGGATGGAGGATGTATAAAAAGTTCCAATATCACAGAATACGCGAGTAACTTTTATATAATTAAAAATTAATTTAATTTCAAAATATTATGTTATATAAGCAATTTGCATTAATAATTTAATGATAATAGTAATTTAGTAACATAAAATAAAGTAATAGACTACTGCTTTAAATATCATTATTTAAATTACGATGCATTATTAACATTTAAATAATAAAAGTTAACTTACCTTATATATACAATGTATGATAAACGAATATATTATATTGCATAAAAATAAATTTATTTTGTTTTTGTTTTTGTACAAAAAAGAAACATAAATCTATATTTATAAAATATTATGTAAAAGTTAATAGGAAATTTTCACTTAAAATTTCAATTACATCCAACGGCAAATAATTACACATTGTATTTAATAATTATTGTTTGTAAAGTTTTAATGAAATAAAAATATTATAATAAAAGCTATATTAATTATATTCTACATGCATATTTTCATACCTTTCTGAACAAAAATGAATTGAAACTTGTGTCATAAAGCCCCTTCAGATTTGAGAACAGTCATATCCATGTCATATCAGTCATATAGTATCCAAGTCATATCCGTGACAAAAGTTTCATATTTTCAGTATTGTCAGTATATTCATATGTTCAGTTTCATATTTTCCGACTTATGCAGGGGCATGCGGGGCCGCCGCCCGGGGCCCATGAGAGTAATCAGGATTTTCATTAAAAGGTGTCAAATGATATAAATTGACCAAAATTCATATATTTCAAACATTTAGGAAGGGAGTGCGGTCCCCCTTCCTCCCCACTTCTGCTTCCAGTACACCCCCCCCCCCCCCCACACACACACACAACACCCATGCAAAAAACAAACTACATCATTAGAAAACTAATGATTAAAATTTATTAGTATGCCATTGTTTTCAAAAGAAATTCTACATTAAGGCTGTTCTTAACTGCTCTGCTCAACAAGCGCAAAACGTTTAACACATTTACAAATTCATTTTTTAACGGAAAACTATAAAATTGGAAAGTCTGACCATGGAAGCAATTTGGAATTGAACTGTGTTTTCCATTTTTTTAAATCAATAAATTACCTATTGAGTTATAAGCTATTTTGATCACGTGACAAACACGTTTTTGGCCCGCTCTTGAATATTTTTTCTCCTTTCGCGCGGAAATTTGGCTCAAAACGGCCACTTTGACTCTATTTTCTGAAAAATGTATTGCGTTTCCAAAAAAAAAAAAAAAAAAAGAAAAGAAAAGAAAACAGCTCGATTACATAGTTTCTGAACAACAGCACCAGCTAGTTTCATGCATTTTCGAACAAAAATAAATTAAAACTTAAATCAGAAAGTTGCCCTTTCGGATTTGAGAACATCCTTAACGTTTTCCCCGTAGTGTGGCATGTTAAATCATTAATGATGACCAATTTGTGGCATTCTCTTTTAGACATCTTATATACAAAGTAAAAGTTTGCAAACAAATATTCGTGTCAACCAATTTATCATTTTTTCTACTATTGTCCTACTAGTATTTTATCTTAAGGCTGTTCTCAAATCCAAAAGGACAACTTTATGACATAAGTTTTAATTTATTTTTGTTCGGAAATGCATGAATCGAGCAGATGTTGTTGCTCAGAAACTATGTAAGCTGTTTTTTCCGTTTTTTTTTTTTTTTTTTTTTTTTTTTTGCAAACGCAATAGATCTTTCAGAAAGTAGTGTCAAAGTGGGCCAGTGGGCGTTGTGAACCGAATTTCCGCGCGAAAGAAGAATAATCACTCATGAAAGGGTGAAAAGCGTGTTTGTCACAATTTATTTATCAAGAAATCGAAAACACAGTTCGATTCTGAATCGCTTCCATAGTCAGGTCTTCCAATTTTATATCTTTCCGTTAAAAAACGAATCTATAAATGTGTCAAAACGTTTTGCGCTTGTTGAGCAGAGCAGTTGAGAACAACCTTAAAGTTGTGACCATCTTTTTGTGATACCCTGTGTGTAGATGTGAGCAGTACCGGGTACAAAATTTATGCATACATATATGTATGAAGTTTAGTACTAACCACTTCCACATTATTCACAAGAAAATTCTATAGATAGATAGAAGCTCTCCCCCCCCCCCCCCGACCACCAACACCAGCAGAATGATGCTTGCCCCGGTATCATCTATACTCTTAGTCGGGCCCTGCATATTTTATCGGTTTCGTTTAAATTTTTATGTCGGCCCGGCTCGTTTAAAAAATTGTCCTAATTCTGCTTTTACGACCTATTGGAAAGTTCAGTGCATTGACGAAACCCCGTTCGCTGACCGCCAAAGAAAAAAAAGGCAGCAAGACGCGAATGCGCATATCTGTCCATCTGTCCCTTCAACTTTCACACCCCACCTCTCTTGACCTTTGGGGAGGAAAAGGTAATTAAAGCGTGCTCCGCAAACTTTTGCGGTTTTTCAATGGTAGTAAAAGAAGATTATATTTTGGAAAACATAGTTTTAAATATAAATAAAGGGGAGAAACCCTTGTGGACGAACTCTTACCTGCACGGGACTCTTGCCACAGAACACACTAATAATCTTCGATTAAATTTGATACAATGCTTTTAAAGTATATTTTTAGCATTTGGCCACGTTTAATAATTAAGTCGATTGTTTACATGTCATATAATCTCTGATCCATCGATTTTTCGGAACTTAAATAGAGGGGTCGGCCGTAAAAAGTTTTCTTTTTCGTTCGGTTTTTAACGAAAGTTCGTCCCTGTATGGTTCTTTCTCTAAACTTTTGTACTGCCGTCAGTTTTTGAAAAAATTAAGCACAATTACCGACTGATTTTCAAACATTTTATACACACACACACAAAAAGAAAATCTTTTTGAATGTATTCTGAAATTTTCAAATCGATGTCTTAATTAGTTTTTTTAATTTTCACTGATTAGTGAAAATTCTAAGTTTTTTTTATTTCGGCTGCGGAACCAGGTTCATATATGCGCACGATTTTATCATTTTGTGAAAAAAAAATCGAGTTTTTGATGGGTTTTTAATTTATATTCTCAGCTAATTAAAAAAAAAAAAAAAAAAAAAAAAAAAATAGAAATTTGATCCTTGTGTGATCAGGACCAGCCTTGGACTACCCTCACCCAAATTTTCAGACTTGTACGTGTGGTAGATACTTCTAGCTGTCTCCGTCACGCACACACACAGATTGGTTTTCACGCTGATTTTTTGTTTTATTTGAAATTCCGCCTTTTCGTCGAATTGGCATTGAGAAAAGTCAAATAATAAAATGTGTGGTGACATACCCCCAAAATTTACCTTCTTAAATCGTATAAAAAACAAAGTTGGACTTTTCAGTCTTCCTAGTATGACCAATACAAATTACTTTTTTGACGTTTCAAAAGTTAAATATGTTTGCTATATATATAGTTAAATTCCGTGTATATGCATTAGAGAAAACTATATCTATACTATATCTATGTAAGGAATAACTGGGAGGTTAATGGGAGAAAAGAATTTGACTAGGCAACCTCATTGTGGGCCGAACTCGCTTATTTCATTGCTGCACCTTACAATCATCTCCGCGAGTTCGATCGGATGTCCCACAAGTCATTTACGTCAATTGCGGGACCTAAGAGAGATTTGAGAAAACTATATATCTATGTAAGGAATAACTGGGAGGTTAATGGGAGAAAGGGATTTGTCTCGGGAATCTCATTGTGGGCCGCACTCACTTATTTCGTCGCTGAATCTTCATAGAGTTCGATCGGATGTCCAACGAGCCCTTTATGTTAATTTCGGAACCTATATGGTCGTAGGTTAATCTAATCTTTTTCCTGTGCGTTCTTGCTAATATGTTGGGACTTTAATATTTTTCAGCAGGGGCCGAAGGTCTAAATTTGGGAGGAACATTTAGTTTAATTGGCTAATTAGCTCTTGATTGACATGTGGTCAAGACCCGCACAATTCCTGGGATCTGTGAGATACAAGGTTTTAACCACAAACTAAGGAGAATTGTCCAAACGTCAGCATTTTCTGTCGTAAGTTACTTTCTGATTTTAATGGTGAACGTAATAAATGTTTTACTGGGAAACAAAGTTACAAGGGGTAAAACGAGTTTTAGGATATGAGATTTAAAGTTAAGAAAAAGAACTTAAGGATTTTAATCTACATATATTGTATATATATCTCTGTGAATATATCTAATCATTGTCATACGACTGCTCTAGTATTTATAAACCTATTTGGATGTGATTCAGCCATTCAGCACATGTTTATTAAGATCTTGACCAAATTCGCTGGACATCTTGATCCGCCACCCAGTTTCAAAATGGCGGCCCTTAACGATTCCAAACTAAAAAAAGTACAGAAACGATTATAAATGAAATTTATTTCTTGCATATTCGTTAGGTCTTGACAGAAGGATTCAAGAACATTTTTTTAGTTTCCCCTCTATCTTAAAAAAATGAATGAGTATAGCAATTTGAAATTCTAGGTGACTGCCGTTTGGAAACAGGAGATTTTTTCCCCCATAATCGGGCGTAATTTAGGAGTTTTAGCAAATGTGGTTTTTCGAAAATCTATTTTCATTGTTGCTACTCCCATACGCTTAAAGCAACAGTCATATCCGGGAACTTTTGGCTAAGTTTTTCAAATTCCCATTTAATTCAATAATGACGAAAACTAGAAATCTTTATAATTGGGTTCCACATATTTTAGTTTCGTCAGTTTGAGTAAAATTAGCCGAATCCTTAAAAACAAAGAAGAGTGAAGCTGTCTTTCCCTCTCCGTGCAAGCCAAAAAGACTTTTCTTTCCTCTTGAGGAATAATAATGTGGTTATTTTTTTATTTAGAGAGGGGAGGGGGCGCAAAATTTTTTGCTGACCCGGGCGCCAAAAGACGTAGCTACGCCACTGGGGCTGGAAACGGGAAAAATGGTCGTACTGAGAAAATAATTGTTTGTAAATCAAGTTCTAATTAATTGAACGAAAAAATAAAAACACAGGTCGCTTATAAATCTCTTCAAAAATCACATCAGCAACTTTCATGTTTTTACTTTTAAAAATCAGCCTGAAAATATGTCAGAAAATTTCGAGTTGTTGAGCGTGGAAAAAAATATTTTTGGAATACCGCTTGTTTCCTCCGTGTATCGTAATTGATAGTGAGAGGGCGCTGCAAGCGCTCTGGACTGAAAGGTGCGCAGGCGAGATTCCCCGCCAGATGAGTATGATGTGTTCTTAGACGTAAGCGCAGTGCATCAACAGCTGCCAGTCCCTTTGGAATATTTTTGTAAATAATAAATGTTTTTGTTAAGTTTTGTAAATGTGGACAATCCATCGAGTACGCAATACAACTCATTTAGTATTTTTAAGTATTTTCTACAGTCCATAATGAAGCTATCGTCGGCAAAGTTTTTGGCCCTTCGAGCCGCAGCTCTCATTTAGAACACTGTTTATAGAATCAACACCTTGGATATTTTGGAATTATAGTTATAGAATTTATAGAGATAATGTCTGTTACTACTCCAGTGATTTCAGGAACTGTGGTCCTGAATCGAAAACGTGGAAATATACGCGGCCAGGTTACGAGAATATCAAATGCAATGAAATCGAAACTCGGCCCTAAAGAACTGGATCTGAAATTAAATTCTCTTCAAATGTTAAAAAAGAAGACTGATGAATTAAGGAACGAAGCCTACTCCATAATATCTGATGAGGATTTAGGGGATGTTGAAAATTCCTTGACCGAAATCGAAGAACAGTTTGAAGCTATCGAAGTAAGTCTTCTTGATTTAACCCTAGAACTACCGGAAATTTTACTCAAGTTTTATAAAACATTCTACACCAGAATTTTTACTTAAAACTATTTAATTTGTTTATTTAACTTATTATTGTCTGATTTATACATTTAGTTTGTTTTGAAGAAATTTCTGGTTTGAATAAATATTTTGAATGTACATGTCGGGTCCAATGGACCCGTCTGGTAGACGGAAGGTTAATCAAGCCTATCTATATTATAAAGGGAAAACATATCTGTGCTGAATTAAGGAACGAAGCCTACTCCATAATATCTGATGAGGATTTAGGGGATGTTGAAAATTCCTTGACCGAAATCGAAGAACAGTTTGAAGCTATCGAAGTAAGTCTTCTTGATTTAATCAAGCCTATCTATATTATAAAGGGAAAACATATCTGTGCGTAACGCATACGTCATTTTGCGAATGGCAACACTTTAAATTTGAAATAAAATTTTGGTTTTGCAATTTTCTCTACTGCAAATTTTTGAACTTCTAAACATCGCACATTTTTAATTTTTACACCGTCGCATAAGAAAAAAATGCTCTTTTAAATGCAATTTGTTTGAAAGCTGTATCTCAATTTATTTTTGAGATATTAATTTTTTTGTAGCTTTTAATACCATTTTTCTTATCGTGGCAACAAAAGTACCCCATTTCTATTGAAAGTCATTGAAAGCAAACGGACAAATAGTCGAAAACAGGAGATACTGTATCTTTTTGTTGCTATTTTCTCATAAAACATGAAAAAAAAGTTGAAATTAAAATATGGGCTACGTCAAGAATATTGTCCGTTATTCTGTGATAATAACGTCATATGCATACTTTTCTATAGACAAAGTTTAAGATTGGATTGTAAAAAAGGATTGCTTTAGCGTATGCAAATGACGTCATTTTATAAAAGAGCGTGTATTTTAATTCTTAAACCTGAATTATGTTTTGTAGAAGTGCGTCATTTTCACAGCCCAGCTGCTTTGAAATTCTTCACAGGTGAAAATACTTCACTTTTGAAAATAATGTAATCGAAATTACACACTGATAAAATGCAATTTTTACAAAAATTTAGAGTGTCTTTATAGAAGAGAGGTGACATGCAAATAATAGCGATTTAAATTACAGAAATTGTCGATTCTCGCCTGGATGGATTTGCTTCGCCGAGTTCGACAAGCAAACAAATAATTCGTGTTTTAAAATAATATCATGTTCCTGAAGTTTTTATCCAAAATTCTCTCGAATAATAAAATTTTAATGCTATTTTTTAGGACATTCTACAATAATTTTATCAAAATAACATAATTTGCTTAATTTAATTTTTCCTACTTTTATATAACCTATATATTTAAAACACAAGTGTGTTTTTTAGTCATCCGCCCTGATCTTTCTGCTGAACCAATTTTACTAATATTTTTTTTATACTGAAAGCTCTTCATTTGTAGATGTGATCGCACTATCTGTTTTTGTTTAAATATTCCACTTTTATATTTTAATTTTAAAAGCATTTTATGAAATTTCTACAAAATGGTGAAAATTAGATAGCTTTCTTATTGCAGACAAGAGAGAAATAATGAGGTATTTTTATTTTTATTCATGCTATTTTCTGATAAAAATTCAAAGTTATTGAAAAATTGTTGTATAGGGTTTAGTGTCGCAAAATCCCATTAGGAACAGAATATTGTATTAGGGGCATAATAACGGAAAATGACATACTGCTTTTGAAAACACGCATTTTTCCTCATAAATTTTCTATATTGTTTTTCCTTCTGATGTGTACTAATACTAAGTTTCAGGCACTAGGCGAAATGCTTATTTAAGTGAAAATGAAATCATATTTAAAAGAAAACGATCATTTTCTTAGATAAAACTAAATATTTTAACAGAAATGCGTCTAAAAAACATAAATTACGGAAATTTTTACTCTCCGGAATTGAGATTAGAATCTCAAGTAAAGGGTGCGTCTGTTCACATAAAAGAATTGTGATTTCAGGTTTTGAGTTAAAATGATTTTTAAATGATCAAACAAAATACATTTTTTTAAAATTATGAATATGGATATGAGAAGAACGTATGCAAATTTTGAGAAGGTGAAAATTGCTGTTTTTCATTCCGGAATACCAAGCATAAGAGCAATTGATAACCACATCCTAATAACTGATCTTTATTATATTTTACTGATGAAGTATCTATATTATAAAGAACAAACGTATCTGTGCGTAACGCTGACGTCATTTTGCGAATGGCAACACTTCACGATCAAATTTCGGTCTTGAAATTTTCGTTACTGCAATTTTTTAATCTTCTGACCGTCGTACTTTTCCAATTTTCGTATCATAGGGAAAAAATTTACTTTCAAATGCAATTTGTTTAAAAACTGTATCTTAATTGACTGATGTATTATATTTTCTAAAATAATTTTTAAGCATGATTTTTTTAAAGTTTATCTTATCACGTGCCGGGTTCAATACATAATATAAATAAACATTTTGCACAAAAAGCAACAAACATTTTTCAGCATTTGTTTCTGACTATTTTTGCATAACGAAATTAATGCTTCCTTTATAAACAAATAAAAGAATAATATTAAAAAAGCTGCCAATCTAACATATTTGTGAAAGACAAAATAACGAAATTAATACTTCTTTTATAAACAAACTAGCTGACCCGCCCGGCGTTGCCCGGGTCGTGGTAATATTTATAAAGAAATCTTTAATTTATATGATTTTATAAGTAACTCGATTTTGTCTGAAATACGTACCCACTCACAGTGTGAAAATGGGGAAGAAGCAGTTGCAAATTGTTGAGATGTTATGCAAATTTTATTCATAAATTTTTGTAAAATTGTATGCCATAGTCATGAACAAATTAAAATTTTAAAACAACCTCTACTGATGAAAAAATTAGTTAAGAGGAGAGGGGTGAGTGCTTAGTAGTGTACAGGCCAAAAGCTTTAAAACGACCTCTGTCAGAAAACAACATATAAAGGATACTCATCGAAGAAAACGCTACAGTTGTAAGGACAATTATCGTCACCCGCCTTCCAAACTCGAAATTCAAGTCTCCCACCTTCTTTAAAATTTTAAAGTGTTATCATTCACGTAAGTTAATTTCAATTGTATTCGTTCTTCGTGTTAATGGCAATTTACATATGCATAGTCGCCCAAGCATGGAACGTGTTTCTTGAACTTTTTATGAAGTAAATAATTTCCGTTCTTGAGCGATTAAGAGTCCATTCACATGCGATTCTTATAAAACTCCTAATATATCACAAAATGCACACCATATTAAGTATTTCATGAACTCAAGGATTTTTCACTCAGTTCTTATTCTTTTGTTAATATTTTCTCATCCTAATGAAAACATATGTTATACTTTATTGAATGTTTTCACATTGAAAGTGCAGTGTAAAGTTTAGGCATAATTCAATAAAGCGAAAATTTTGAGTGTTCGTTATTTATAATCTATCTTCCTGTTAAAATTGTTGACTACATTTTTAGACACCCATGAACGGTGAACACATAACATGCGATAAATTGTCACAAATTTTTAAAAAAATCACAAATTTTGTCATAGATCGTTGAAAAAAATTGTGAAGTGATCATTAGAAAAAAAAAAGAATTTCATCCAACGATCTTGGAAAAATAATCATGAATTTTGTGAAACAATCGAAGAAAAAAATTGCAAATTTCATCAAAAGATCGCAGAACCACATGTTGAATTTTGCCAATCTGTCACTCAGGAATATCGGGACCTTCGACAAACAGTCGCAGAAAAAAAAATCAAATTCATCACAGATAATTGAAAAAAAACCGCAAATTTCGCCAAACAATCTTGGGAAAAAATCATGCATTTTGTGAAACGATCGCTGCAAAAAGCCCTCGAATTTCAGTAAACAATCGAAAAAAAATATTGCAAATTTCATCAAAAAATCGCGGAAATGTATAGCAAATTTTGACATAAGAGTGCCGAAGCGCACACTGAATTTTGCCAATCTGTCGCTGAGAAATATCGGGAACTTTGGCAAATAGTCACCAAAAAGAAATAAATAAAATAACAAATTTCATCATAGATCGTTGAAAAAAAAACGTGAATTTCGTCAAACGATTGTTGAAAAAAAAACCCGCGAATTTCAGTAAACAATCGAAAAAAAAATTGCAAATTTCATCAAAAGATCGCGGAAATGCATGGCAAATTTCGTCAAAAAAGTGCAGAAGCATATGCCAATTTTGCCAATCTGTCGCTGAGAAATATCGGGAACTTCGACAAATGGCCGCGGAAAAGAAAAACACAAATTTTGTCACTGATCGTTGAAAAAAAAAAAATGCAAATTTCATGAAACGATTTTTTTTTTTTTTTGGGGGGGGGGGGGGTTGTGCATTTTGTGAAACGATCGCTGAAAAAAAACGTGAATTTCAGTAAACGAAGAAAAATATTGCAAATTTCATCAAAAGATCGCAAAAACGCATAGCAAAGTTTGTCTAAAGAGAGCAGATTACAAATTTTGCCAATATGTCGCTGAGAAATATCGGAAACTTCGACAAATGGCCACGGAAAAGAAAAACAAATTT
The DNA here is from genome assembly GCA_963932465.1 of Maratus speciosus. Lineage (NCBI taxonomy): Eukaryota > Metazoa > Arthropoda > Arachnida > Araneae > Salticidae > Maratus > Maratus speciosus. The sequence continues at coordinate 398,870,241 of OZ010792.1, forward strand.
TGTCACTGATCGTTGAAAAAAAAAAAAAAAAAATGCAAATTTCATGAAACGATTTGAGGCGAGGGGGGGGGGGGGGGGGGAATTGTGCATTTTCTGAAACGATCGCAGAAAAAAAAAACGTGAATTGCAGTAAACAAAGAAAAATATTGCAAATTTCATCAAAAGATCACAGAAACGCATAGCAAAGTTTGTCTAAAGAGTGCACATTACGAATTTTGTCAAATGGCCGCGGAAAATAAAAACACAAATTTTGTCACTGATCGTTAAAAAAACCCCACAAATTTCATGAAAGGATTTGAGGGGGGGGGGGGGGATCGTGCATTTTGTGAAACGATCACTGAAAAAAAAGCGTGAATTTCAGTAAACGAAGAAAAATATTGCAAATTTCATCAAAAGATCGCAAAAACGCATATCAAAGTTTGTCTAAAGAGTGCAGATTACAAATTTTGCCAATATGTCGCTGAGAAATATCGGAAACTTCCAGTGGCGTAGCTACATATTCAGCGCCCTGGAGCAAGTAAAGTTTGTGCGCCCTTTTGTCTCTCAAAAAGTTCTGCGCAATTATGTTTGGAAGTTACATATATAAATATATATATATGTAACTAGCTGACCCGCCCGGCGTTGCTCAGGCCCATTATAATAACGTAATTTTATATATTCATAAAGTAGTTCAAATGAACCTGGTTTTAGGGGTGGCCCACTGCCTTCGGCAGCGTCTTGTGTGCTCCCGACAATCCTCTTTCAGAACGAACCTGTGGCCTGGGTCACCGCTACCAAAGGCAGTGTATGCCAGGAGTGTTCCGTACACGCTGAAGACAATCGAAAACCAAGTTGAATGAGTATACCACGTAGTAATCGAGCCCATAGAACCCGAGATAAGAATACGAATCCTAGCAGTGGAAATATAATCTTTAAAACAATCGTAAGCTAAGTTGAATGGACCAATTTCCGTTGAAATAGAGCCCATAACAACCGAGAAAAGAATGCTCCGTTAATGTTCGAAAATGGTGGTAACAGAAGTCTAAGATAAACTTTCACAATGTAGAGAGTAGCTGAATAGTAAGCTAAGCTTAATTTTCCATTTACCGTTGAAATCGGACATATTGAACCCGAGAAAAGAATGCACCATTAATGTTTGAAAATGTTGGTAACTGAAGCCCAAGACAAACTTTCATAATACAGAAAGTAGCTGAATCGTAATCTAGGTTGAATTAACCAATTCTCGTTGAAATCGGCCCCCTAGAACCCGAGGAAAGAAGCACCCCGAAGCAGTGGAAGGTGATTGTTGCCCCCTCCCCCTGTAAATTTAACGAATTACCTTTAACATTAGCGTGATATTTAATTTACGGATGATGGTTGGTTGGAGTTTTATGGCACAAAGTCCCTGTAGGGACATGCTGCGCCAAGAAAAAGTTGAGTAAACATAGTTAAAAATTAAAAGTTACAGCAAAATATTGTCAGAAATATAAAAGTGAAAGAACAAAGTAAAATGAAGAAAGCAATGTGATGATACATGTAATTAAAATAATGCACAAGGAAAGCGACAATACACAAGGTTTTAAAAGCCAAAAAATAGCTAAAAGACAAGAATATTTAAATTAAAAAAATTCTAAAAGCTCTAAAGTTATGAAAAGTTATAATTAGTCCAAGAAATAAAGCATAAAATGTTATATAATACTGCTTTAAAAACAAAGTTATAATTCAAAATTTTAAAACGAGATAAAGCTACGTAGGATGAATAACTTCAAAAACTGTATTATTATCATCGTTATCAGAGTCATAACTACAAGAGTCCATAGCCTCTTCTGCATAGTTGAGGAGCTGTTTGTTATCTTTAATATTAGTTATTGCTGGGCTAAGACACGATTTATTACCTTTTCTCTTCACAGTTTTCCACTGTGAAGAGATTTGAGTTGGAGGTTTCTTCCTTTCTTTTTGCACACAAGTTTTTTCATTTGCTTTCTGAGTTGGGTGAATTGGTTTCACCAATTTGCTTTTATCTGGAGCTGGCGGTTGTTTAGTCTTATGTTCGGTTGATATTTTTGATTGAACTGATGATGTTCGGAGAGAATTAGGTTTCTGTAATGGTATTGGAGATGAGGCTGCCTTAGTTTCAGTCTGATGATTAAATGACTTTTTGGATCCAACTGGAGATTTCTGTGACTGAGTAAGTTGATATACTATTGTAACTGGTTCCGAGGATGGTAGCCAACGTTCCAATAATGGGGTACCATAGCATTTACTACCAAGAGACACGTCGCGAGTTTCTTTAGTTGAAGTGCTAGTTGATTGTATAATACTTGAATTATTTGGTGGAAAAGAGCAGTCGGTTTGGGTACTTATATGCCTTACAGATTTTGATTGTTGTTTGAGTATACTGGAGTATGATGCCCCAACAGATGGAGTCCTGATTTCAACAAGTTTACGAGCTTCATGGTAGGAGATTTTTTGGGTTATTTTAACAGCAAGAATTTCCTTTTCACGGATCCAATTAGGACAAGAGCGAGAATATGATGTGTGATCACCCTTACAGTTTGCACAGCGTTCGGGTTTTCACAAGTTTTACCATCATGTCCGACCTCTGCACAACGTGCACAGGTAACATTGCTACGACAGGTTGTATTAGTATGGCCATAACGTTGGCATTTAAAACAGCGGAGAGGATTAGGTAACTAGGCCTGACTGGATAAGGCCTAGATAGGATAAGGCCTGACTGGACAGTTTAGATAACCGGCTTTAATTCTAGTAGGTAAAATATGGCTATTGAATGTGAGAATAATGTGTTTTGTAGGAAGAATTTGCCCATTTCTACGGATAGTGATACGACAAACATCTATTATATTTTGATCGCTTAAATTAGATAGAAGTTCTTCTTTTGTGGAAAATAAAAGATCTGGTTCAGATATTACACCACGGCAAGTATTCAGAGTATGATGTGCTTTAACAGAAACAGAAAAAATACTTATATTATTGGGATTTGACAAAAGTTCAGATTGCCTGGCTGAAGAAACCTCAACCAGTAAATCACCAGATTGTAATTTTTTTAGAGAATGACCATCCCCCAAGACAGACTGGAAAGTTTTTGCTATAAGAAATGGTGAAGTTTTTTTTGAAAGAACTATCAGAGAGACTATCAGTGCGTTTAATAACAAAAAAACGAGTAAATAAAGACTGTACATCTTGTTGCTCTTCACATGGGAGAGAAGTAGAAGGAACTTTAGTATTTCCATCCATATTTGAAAAAAAAATAGTTCAGACCCCGGTCGCACCACCCACTACCGAGCCCAACAAGGGGATGCACATTCGTGCACCAATGCTAACAAGGGCCCATACGGTCACAAGACACTCCTATGCCAGTCTCCACCCTTAACCAGATCTTTTATTAACGAGATCTTTTATATAATAAAGAACCAGATCTTTTATTAACGAGATGGCTAGTAAGTACTCGCTCACTTGATCCCCAGCCAGTGACAAGTCAGCTGACCAGCCGATTGATGCATACGGGACCAATATGCATCTCCCGTCTACCTGAAGCAGAGGCCAAAGCAGTGTGTTGGTGACCCTCAACTGCCAGGATCCCCCTTTCCAGGGACACGGGTCGCCACGCACGGCAAACACGTGGGTGGTTTACAATTTTCCATGAGTCGATATACAGGATGACATCGGCTCATGCAGAATTGCCCTCACCTCCTAAGAGGAAACCACAATGAGAGTGAATCAAAGAGGAAAGAAAGGCAAGAGAAATAAGAGGAAAAAGAAAAGAGAAAGATCGCTCAGGAACCCGGGGTTGCGAAGCCCGTGAATACCTAAAGAAGGTATCCCCCTGGGGGGTAATTTACGGATGAAATTCTATCCACTCTAAAGCTAACCACTTACCTTTAACAGTGGCGCGAATTTTAATTCACGGCTGTAGTGAGTAAATGTAAGTTGATGCCCTAAGAGAAGATTAATGTTCGAAAAAGGTGGTAGCTGGAGTAAAAGAAATTTTTCGTGCTTTCTAAAGTAGCCGGAGGACCCTAGAACTATGCTTAAGAAAATTGCAAGACTATCGGATAATTTTTAAAGAAACTGCACCAAGGACCCTAAGAAGGCGATTAATATCCAAAATTGGTGGTAGCTGAAGTGTGAGTAATTTTTTTGTTTTTCATGTAGTAGCTAGAGGACCTAAGAAATAGTTAGGGAAAAAATCGTAGTGAATCGGACCATTTTTATAGGGGGACCAAAAGGAGCTTACTGATAATTGAGAACAAAGCTTAAGATGAAAACACGATAAAAGGTCCTAGTACTTAGCGCTTTAGATTTTCAATTAGTCGAAATTAAATATAGGGTATAAATATTTATCATTAGAAAAAATTTCAAAGAAATGCTTAAAAAAGAGCCCTTGAATCCCAATAGAAATATGAAGGTGTTGGCTCGGGGAGAGAAGACCAAGACTCAATTTTGAAGTTATGCAATGAGATTGTGACACAATTAGTGGGTGAAAATGCATGGCGCACAAAAAGTTACCCTAGGGGGGCAGTGTCTGAACTGAAATGTAGAAACGAAAAAAAAAAAAACTAAATGGAAAAAGATCCCTCAAAATGATAATTGGATTAAAAGGGGCGATTTATTAACAATTTAGGGCACAAAAACTTCAAGTGGCCTTGTACCAAGCCCCAGGTGTCCAGAGTCTCACCTGGAATGTAGCTGGGCAAGGGCCCCAAGAAGGGATTAATTTTCAAATTTGGTAGCTGAAGTCTAAAACATTTTTATGTTGGTCGTGTAGTAGCTGTATTTCCTAAGATGTTGTTACAAAATAAAAGTTAGTGAATCAGACCATTTTTAAGGGAGATATAAAAGGAGGTCCAAAAGGGGCCAACTGATAGTTGAGAGCAGGGCCCTAAGATGAAAACATGTTAAACGATTCTAGTACTTAGCGCTTTACATCTCAATAAGTTTTGTTCTAACGTATATACAAAATAGCTGACCGCCGTTCTGATTATCACATTTATAGACAATGTTGAAACAGTCCCGTTTTCATGTTAAAATGTAATTTTTAACAAAAAATAATGTTTGAATTACATTTTCTTTGCCGAAAATATTCTTTATAAATACTTTTGCACATCAAGCGCAAAAATCAATATAATACACATATATATAAGGGAAATCACAATCACAGATTGTACGAATACACGAAGCCTATACATTTCAAACAAACACTTGATAAGGGATTTTACAAAAAAACTAAATAAAATAAAATACGTATATATATATATATATATATTTAAAGAGAGGCCGCGCTCTTTGGTACCAGACAGACGGAAAATTCTTGGGGCAGACCATGTCGCCATTGGTCACAGAGAAAATTACAGAATATATACGTTAGGTTTTAAAAGGTTTAAATGGGTCTCAGAAGCAAAGAAACTTTCAAGAAAAAATAATCAATTCTTTTACCTTGCAAAGAGAAATAAAAATCATTAATAAAAAATGCTTCAAAAAAGTGATTTTTTTTTTTAAAAAATTATTAAATGATTTAAGACTTTTCATATCTAATGCTTATAGCAAATTTTAAAACTATATTAGCTTCACCAGCTTTACCTGGTTTAGGGTGCACAGACCTGCAGGTCGGTTGCCCGGCGGGCCAATCTGCCTTATTTAATCCTAAAATTCTGCGATTAAATAAGGTTTAATACGGAAAAGTACTGTTACAAAAAAGTGGTTTAATTTTGCATAGGCTATAATCAGGCCCTAAGGAACACTGAATTTGGTACTTAATTTTTTCTCTCTTTTTGAAGCTTATCGATTCTGCATTTGACATTTGCAATATTTTCAAAATCTCAAAAACAATACTCACAAAATTTAAGTTGTTGCTTCCCCTTACCCCCCTCCCATCTAAATTTTGTCGCCGTGGGCTGATGTGGAATATGTTTAAATCCAGCTCTTATTAATGTTTTGTAATCTGTATCGATGCATGTTTAGTTTCTACAAAACAAACAAAAAACCGTTCAAAATTTTCGTTTTCTTGTATTTCGTCTGTAAAATGGTCAATAATTTTCTACAATTTTATTTCCTATTTTCCTATGGGCTATTTTTTTTCCAAATCGTAAAATAATTATCTTTAATTACTACCGTTACATCGTACATATAGGTTTCTCAGCGGTGAATTCTTTGGCTACCATTATTTCCGCACAGTAATCATCCTGATAAATTTCTAAAACATTTTTAATAGAAATGTACCAGAAAGATTATTTTTTGGAAATAGTGGTAGCCAGTAAAGTGACCGATGAGAGCCCTGTTAAATAAGTTTTGATTACTTTAAGATCTGAAAATCTTCAACGGTCGTCTCCAGAAAAGTCACAGAAAATAATCAGGCATGCTGAAACGGTGTTGGAGAAGTTACTTGATGCTTCAATATGGTATGAATTAAAATTAAAACTTCCTGAATAGAAGTCATTTCTTTCAACTGTGTATGAAAACATGTTTTAAATCGAAATGGTTGAGGTTAAACACAAGGTAAAATATCATAAGAATACGCTGATTGTAATAAGATTCATCTATAATGTCTGATTAATAATTAAAAAAAATATGCAAATATTTTAAGAAATCTTTATTTCGCTTTTTCTAATTTTGCGCCCTTAGGATTCATGCGCCTGGAGCAGTCTGCTCCAACTGCTCCACGGTAGCTACGCCCCTGGAAACTTCGACGAATGGCCACAGAAAAGAAAAACAAATTTTGTCACTGATCGTTTAAAAAAAATCGTGAAAAAAAAAAAACGCGAATTTCGTCAAACGATTGCTGAAAAAAACCCCGCGAATTTCAGTAAACAATCGAAGAAAAATATTGCAAATTTCATCAAAAGATCGCGGAAATGCATGGCAAATTTCGTCAAAAAAGTGCAGAAGCATATGCCAATTCTGCTAATCTGTCACTGAGAAATATCAGGAACTTCGACAAATGGCCGCGGAAAAGAAAAACACAAATTTTGTCACTGATCGTTGGAAAAAAAAAATGCAAATTTCATGAAACGATTTGGGGTGGGGGGATTGTGCATTTTGTGAAACGATCGCAGAAAAAAACGTGAATTTCAGTGAACAAAAAAAAAAATATTGCAAATTTCATCAAAAGATCACAGAAACGCATAGCAAAGTTTGTCTAAAGAGTGCACATTACGAATTTTGTCAAATGGCTGCGGAAAAGAAAAACACATATTTTGTCACTGATCGTTAAAAAAAAACCCCACAAATTTCATGAAACGATTTGGGGGGGGGGGGGGGAATCGTGCATTTTGTGAAACGATCAAAGCGTGAATTTCAGTAAACGAAGAAAAATATTGCAAATTTCATCAAAAAGATCGCAGAAACGCATAGCAAGTTTGTTTGAAGAGTGCAGATTACAATTTTTGCCAATATGTCGCTGAGAAATATAGGAAAGTTCGACAAATGGCCACGGAAAAAGAAAAACAAATTTTGTCACTGATCGTTAAAAAAAAATTGTTAATAAAAAAAAAAACTGCAAATTTCGTGAAACGATCTGGGGGGGGGGGGTGGGGGTGGAGATCGTGCATTTTGTGAAACGATTGCTGAAAAAAACGTAAATTTCAGTAAACGAAGAAAGATATTGTACATTTCATCAAAAGATCGCAGAAACGCATAGCAAAGTTTGTCTAATCTTTGGCTAATGGTCGCAAAAAATAAATAAATAAATAAATAAATAAAAATAACGCGAATTTCATGAAAAATCTTGTAAAAACAATCACTATAAAAATAAAACACAAAATTCAATAAACAGTCGAGGGAACAAATTGCAAATTTCATCAAAAGATCGCGGAAATGTATAGCAAATTTTGACAAAAGAGTGCAGAAGCACACGCTGAATTTTTCCAATCTGTCGCTGAGAAATGTCGGGAACTTTGATAAATGGCAACAGAACAAAAAAAAATCATAATTTCTCTTCACTGAATTACACCTAAACTTTAAACTGCTATGCCTGGCACCATAGTTGCAGAAAATTCTCCAAGTGTCTGTGACAGATACTTCAGTGGCAGAAAATAATCTGCTGGTAAAATATTTTACAACTGAAGTATTAATTAATCAAACCACCACTTACCTGCAATGTCTTTAAGCATTTTTATAATTTTTATAGATAATAATCTTAGTTTTGTATGAAATAATAAAGAGCTAAACATAATTGTAAAGTGAAATAATAAAAGGTTTGATGGAAAAATAATCTGCAAAAGAGATAAGAAAATCTGTGACGCCTGTCTCCCATCTTGAATTTTCTGCTACTGGACCTGGCACTATGAAAACATTCAGTAAAGTGCAAGATATGTTTTCATTACGATTTCTTATCAGTGGGAAAGTGGAGAGAAAAGATTAACAAAAGCAAAAGAACTGAAAATGGAAAATTCTGAGTGCGTAAAATAGTTAAGATGTGCATTTTGTGACATGGAGTTTCATAAGAATCGCACATGAATGAACTCTTAATCGCCCAAGAACGGAAATTATTTACTGAATGTTTTAAAAAAACATTCGATTCTTGGGGCGATTAGACAAATTTGGAGTTTCAGAATAATCGTTCAAGAATGGACATGCAGTCAGGTATAAAATGTACATTGTCATCGCCCAATAATGTCAGGGCCGTGCGAAGAGAAAACTGCGCCCGGGGCAGCGTGTCAATTTGGCGCCCCCCCCCCCCCCCCCCTCGTTCAAAATTGATAAAAGGTAGAAACAGAAATAAATTATATTGAATAAATATTTTGCGTTTATTTTAGAACTTTAAAAGATTTAATTTTATTTCAGAAATTCCAAACAACTAAATAACAGAAAAGAAAACTGCACTTATTTGTTAATGAGATCGTGATGCTTTGCGAGAGATTTTTCTTAACCTTTCTCACATATTTTTCTAGCCATTTTTAGTTCTTGTTCGTCTTTAAGCTGCAGAAAATGGGTAAAAATCACTAACAACCAGATTGGAAACAAGTGGTTCCTTCAACCAATAAGTGCTATTAAAAAAGCAAAACAAACAAAAAACCTGCAGAACATAATGTAAAAGAAAAAAATAAATTATAATTTCAGTACATTAATTAAGGAAGATAACTGAAACAATGTTTTAATTAATATAAAATATAATATCAGGCAAATACATTTACTCCCATTTTATTTTTCTTGCATTTAGGGTAACAAAATCGTTTATTATTTTATGTGTAAAGATTGTGACACACTGAATTTTATAGAAAGTAAATTCACGTTGCTTAATCTCTCGACTCATAGTAGATCTTAAGTAGTTTTTTACTATTTTATTGTTACTGGAATACTTATAAATTATGTACGCTGTCTCCATGTTTTTGTAATTCCTTGTTTTCCCAAAGTTAAAATTATGGAGCAACTAAAGGATTTCTAAATGATCCATTTTATAAAAGTTCTGATCAATGGTAGAAATAAGGTTTTCGCATTTAAAACCTCGCTTAACAATTCAAGTCCATTCAAGTCAGCAATAAAGGGCAAGGTCCAGGCAATATTAACAGATTTTCGATAACTGATTTTAGATTCGCATCAGCCAGAAACTCAAATTCTTGTTTTACATTTCTCAGTTTCTTAAACCTCCAGCTCAGTTGCACGGTAAAGTGTCTCTACGTAACACGAAATCCTTCACATTCATATAAATTTCCACTTTCATCAGGAGCTTCGTAGTCAAATTGTTCTGCCAATTTTACGTTTTCTGTTTTGCTCAAATAAACACTCTACATTTACAGACATAACCAAATCTTCGCTTTCTTGTTCAAAAATTTCCTCTCTTATTGTCTGAAATGTGTTTTTTAGTGTTTCAATCAGTTTGCTGGCGATCAAAACATTGACAGTTTTTTTTTCTTCTTTTTTTTCGTGAGAATAATATTAACTTTTTCTATTTCATTTAAAATGCTGTGACAAATAGGCCGTAAATAAAGGGGAATTTTGTTTATTTGCTTTATTAAGCTTTTTGCTCCTGAGTAAGTTTACTTATTTTACTTCATTTCTATAAGGTCTTCCAGAGCTTTTAAAATCTGTGGCAATTGTTTGTAAACTGCAGATATAGCTTTATTTTTTCATGACCATAGAGTATCGCAATGTTTCTTTAAATAAAGTGATAAGTGGGACATAAGTATATCCCATCTTTCAGTAGAAGAGAAGAAAAAACAAACACATTTTATGCAGTTCCGGACATTTTTGGACATACACCAGCAGCACGAACTCAAAGTTTAGAGAATGTACAGAACATGGTAAAAAAAAGACGAATTTATTTACTTCGACGATTCGAGCTTACAAAACATTATATTGGGAAGCCATATTTGCACCATATCACAACATTAAGCTCTGAAGGGTTGATATTGGTATTGTTTATGACGGCCATTATCTACAAGTTGGATATAGTAGGCCGGAGTGAGATGGGAATGTTTTCTGTAAGGTCTTTCTAAGAGAGCCTAACCCGTATTTACGCAAGGTTAGAAGAAAACTACGGATAATTTCGAACAATTAGGCTGGCGTGCGCTATTGGGTCGAACTCAGCACCTCCCATCTACCGTCTTTGAGAACAGAACCTCTCGTACAGCTGTGAATGTCGAGATTGTCGGACATTAGCTTATCTTAAATTTCTTATGCTAATTTTTTTTTTTTTTTTTTTGACTTGATGTAGTCAAGAAACCTTTCCACGAATGAAAATTTTCTATTATCGGTATCTTATAATTTGCGTCATTTGTTCTTTGTCAGGTGTACTGGATTCCTAAACTGGACTGTGTTTAAAATTCAGTAACTTGCAAATGGTTACAATTATTAAAAGAAATTCTTGCAGGAGAGTTATGTAAGATATTAGAAGTATTTTTACTGCGGTTCTCGGTTTTAGTTCCAAATAGCAGAGCTAGATGGCAAGCAATAAGCGCTCAATGGAGGTCTAAACTGAAAAGCCCTAAAATCATGCGAAGGAAAAAGGTTAAATATATAGAATAGGCCCCTAAAAATAAGATTGTATTGGAGAATGAGACCCACTCCATACATTTAACCTCCTCTTTTCACATCAGTGTTGGGCGATTTCGGTTTTGGTCTTGATTGAGCACCTGTGGCGCTAGATGTTGTCTTTATAGTGCATGTGTGGTTGTATATTGCTGGCATAATTGTCAATTCAGTATAAACTTGATTGATTTTCACGAATATGGTTTAATAAAGTATACTGCTGTAACCTGAATTGACTATAAACCTGTTTAATTCTTCAACAAATCATCGATATTTATGTTGTAATGTGAAATTGTAAAACTGCAGTATAAGAATAGAAAAAGTCATTTGTAACGCGAGCAGCTAGTGGATTTGGCCTGCCCCTCGGGATTGCACTATCACTCTAAAGCGTAAGCTGAGTTCCCGAGGTGGTCATCCCTGCTTGCAGCGCCATCTATAGTTGCTATTTGAAACTACATCTGGGAATCGAGGTAAAATTAAACACTGTCATTTTACATTACCTTCCCGCAATTTTCTTTTTAAATAGCTGTCACCATTTACAGGTTATTGAATTTTAAAAACAGCCAGTCCATTTTAGGACACTCGGTATATGGAGTGCGATCGAACGAAATTGAAAAATACCTTGCTCTATTAATTTCTTCTACAATCATTTTTCTTACTTCATTGGCAAGAAAGTTCATAATTTCATCTTGAATACATTTTGCCATTTATCTTTTCAATAATTTTCACTTTAGCTCTTTTCAAATTTTCTGTCGATTATATGATTTAATTTTAAACGTCTCTCAAGTTTCTTTTAGCGAATGTATGCACTGCTGTGTTCTAGAGCATTTTTATGCTCAGGAATTTTTGGATTTAATTTCTTCCTCATGAAAAATCCACAATCTGGATGGGCTAACTTTGGAGGGCGATCATAATAATTGGTGAATAGTAAAAAGAGAAAACAAAGTATAGTGATTCCCTTAATTAAGTTATCCAATAAGCCGCAATCACCGTTAATAATTTCTCCACTAGATATAATTTTCTTGAACGTTAGTTTGGAAAATTGCCGTCCTTATGCAATCGCTGATTTCATGTAATCAGCATTTTCATCCTGTGCTGGACCTTTTTTTAACAGCAAAGTAATGACCGAATGACTATAAGAATGATCCCATAGTGGAATCAGAATAGGTTAGCAATTCATATTCACTGAGTGTGGCAGGTGGCAGAAACTTGCGTATACGATGTAAAGGGCCCACAGAGTGCAAAAGTTTAAGAAACACTGCAATAAAATATCACAAAAGCATATTATAAAATCATCAGATCTAAAGTGCTCAATGAAAAGTAAATGTGAATAACGCAATAATTTTGAAATGAAAAATGTACATACTTCTATCGTGTCGAAGAGCCGAGCTCAGTTTTTTTCTAGGGCTCAAAATATACATGATAAGGAATTTTTGAAAGAGGGGAAAAGAAAAAGGAATAATAGTTACTAAGGTAGTATCGGTGAGTGGTAGGCACACACTCCTTGAAATTCCACGCTTTCAGAAATGTACAACGCGACACCTGCGTGCTTTAGAGAAATCACAGGAAAGTCACGGAAAGAGATGCATTTCTATAAGATATAAGTAACGAACGGGCGTTATAGTAGTCCAAATTTATAGGAATAAGATAAAAGGGAGAGAACGGGAGAGCAGAATACGCACGCAATAAATTGCAACTGTTCTGACATCTATATAGCGGTCAGCAGAGATGTTAACGTTTTTAGAAAAAGAAAATGGGCATAATGCATATGTATATGCCCAGATGTGTATGGGTTAGTCTTCAGGAATTTAGGCGGGAAAAGAAAATTCACAGGTGCGTAAATGTATGCGCCCCTCTCAAGGCGGAGAAAATAATTAAATGAAGAAATTTAGGAATGGAAAGGAAAGGGGAGCTTAGGCGAATAGAAAAAAATATATTGTACGAGAACATCCAATAAAATCCAGAGCTACACAGGATTGGATTGAAAAAGGGGAAACAGATTAAAATTAAGAGGGGGGCGAGAGAAAAAAAAGAGGTGAGCAGGAGAGAAGAGGGATTTTGGAAAAAGGATGCTCTTGGGAATAGGAGGAGAAATTTTAGAGTTCTGAAAAGTTTTGAGGCAGAGCGCGAAATTTGGTGAGTGTTGACAATATTGGATGAGGTACTAGTCCCCAGCGCTGAGCATGGATTTAAAAGGTGAGTGGGCTATATGTGTTACTTTACAGTATTCCCTTACGAGGCATTCCTTTTAAAAGAGTTAATACTTAATGTAATATTTTACGTGACAGGTTATAAATTGTCTTATTTAGCGAATGATTAATAATTTAATGTAGGCGAAATTTCTAAATGTCACAACTACTTAATGTTGATCAAAGTATAATATTTAATAAATGTTTTAACTTTCACAACATAGTGATTCTTTCACATTCTTTGCACTAACTTAGATTCAGTGAGTTCCGACTCACCTGGGCCATAATCGCAATGTGTTCTCAAAGGGGGAAATTAATACTTTCACGCCAAACATCAATTAATAACCATTAATAACAAAGAGTTGTCAATTAGTTGTCGGACAATTGGGAAAAATATTCCCGATATGTAAATATATACATTTAGTTTTACAAAAATATAGAATATCGAAGAGTGAAAAAAAAAATTCCAATGAAAATGATCGACGACAATAAAAAAAATGGAAATTGGTAGTACAAATTTGGCGCCCCTAAATTTCCGCGCCCGGGGCGACCGCCCCCTTCGCCCCCCCTTTCGCACGGTGCTGGTCACTTGTTTACAAAATATCGATATGTTGACGATTTGATCATTTTTCAAGATGTATGAAAGAAAATATCAATATTTTTACATTATTACAAGTATAATTTTACAGTTTAATGAATAATTATTTTTTTATTATTGGATACCCAATTTTATCAACAGATGAATTAACTATACCTGTGCTGAAACTACATTTCACATACTTAGCCACACTTTAAAAAATTTCACTTCAATATGTAAATATTAAGTGCATTTTTAACGTAACGCATGTTTTTCAACACTAGTTCCTATACGAGAATTTTGTTTATTAAATAGTATGTTCAATAGTATGTTGTAACTTTCAAATTGCTTTTACTTGAAATTATATAAACCCTTTTAACAGAAAATTTGTTTAATCACAGAACGAACTGTGATTAAACACAGTATTATAATGGTTGGTCAACCATTATACACTATATTTAAAATATCATTTTTTGAAACTTTTTCATAACTTTTTTGTAAATTTTTTTCAAACTTTTTTGCAATTTTTTTTCACAAATTTTGAAATTTTTTTTATTTTTTTTTTGTTATAATTTTTTTTTTTTTTAGTTTTGTAATTTTTTTTTTTTTCGTAAAAATATTTTTTGTAAAAAAATTTTTTCGTAAAAATATTTTTTGTAAAAATATTTTTTGTAAAAATATTTTTTTCACTTTTGAAAAAAAAAATCTAAGTGTAATTTTTTTTCCTACTTTTCTAAAAACTTACATTTGTAAGAAGAAAAAAATGTTATGTTGTATTTTTTTTTTAATTTTGTGAAATTTTGTCTTTTACTCTTGCAAATTTTTTATTTTGTAAACATTTTTGTAAATATATCTAGAAAACTTTGTGAACATGCATATTTTTTCATTCATCTGTTAATTTTTATCTGTTCTTATGAAATTTTTTAAGATGGGAAAGCGTTTTTCGTTTAAAATGTTAGGAGATATAAATAAACACGTCGATAAGTGCAGATAAAAGAATATTTATTATAACAATTTAAGGAATACATTATGAATAATATCCAAATTCATTGTGGTTACGAGAATCATGGGTAACAAAAATTTTTTTACATCCACTGTGTGCCTTCGAAATTTCAATTTTGGGATATTGTGGTAACTCTTATGCAAATAGGTTGAGTACATAGTCTAAATCTCTTCCTTGATTGTTAAATTCTTCAAACGTCTGGTTATTTCTTGAATATCTTCACAAAGTTTACATACAGTTGGTGATAGACTATATGATGTAGTATGCATTTTTGATTCATATTTTCTTGAAAACGGCTTTTGGCAATCTTCACAAGTATAGGGTTTTTCATCTGTATGGATCTGTGTATGTTCTTTTAAATTCCATTTACTTAAAAATTGTTTGTAGCAAATAGAACACATCTGTGAGAGAAATAAATGTAAACAATTAGAATTCTCTTCAATGGTATGGATAAAAAACATTTGTTAAATTACAAACAATAAAATATTTGATTTGAAATTTACTCTAATTACGTTTCATATATGAATTATAGTGTTTCATATCTAAGTACTTACATATTTATTATTCTTTAACTCTACATGTGCTAAGAGCGAATCATTCAGATCATCCATTTCTGATAAAGAGGATTGCTGCTGTTTTGATTCATCTTGCTGAACATCTGTACAATAAAAGAAATATATTTATATACTTAGGAAAGGTTTAATATATAAGTAATCATTTATTTATTTATTTTTATTAATACATATATGTTGTAATGATATACTAAAACTTACTTTATTCACTAACAAAGAAATCGATTCCTCACTTGAATTAAAATCTGGAAATTTATCAGAGTTGCGCACTTAAAGTCACCTTCTCTCCCAAGTTTAACAGTTGAAATGAGAAAAACTGCGCTGCTTTTCGAAAATTTATATTATTCTCAATCGTTTTGATCACGTGACAACTCACGCATGCGTACAAATCAGTAGTATAATATATGTTATCAAGAAATTATGTTATAAGAATCTGATAATTATTAGAAAAGTGTAAAGCATAAATCATTCTGTGATATTGATAAGTGATGTAGTAAAAATTCTTATAGTTTAGTTTTGAAAATAGGTGATTTAAAATATGAAATGTTAAAATTAAAGATTATATTCATGTAGACTATGTATCAATAGAACTATAAACACTGTATTAATATTTTAAGCAACTTGATGGATGATAATTCAGAAATCTTAGAAGTGTAAGATGAAACATATGATAATTTGATTAATAATATAGACTGAATAATTCGGACTAATTTTAATATATCAAGTGATTGTAGCAATAAGAAATGTCATGTAGGACCAATTCATATAAGGTGAAAATTGAGTATAATCAATTTTTAACTCTATTGTTGTCCTAAGTCTATATCTATCTTAATTGTGTAATGTAAAAATATACAAGGGAAGAATCAAGTCCAATGTCGATAAATATTGTGGTATTGGTTTAAAAAATAAAAAATCATCGAATTTCACTAAATCAGAAAGTATAAAAATTTGATTAAATAATGTTTTGAGTATAAAAATTAAGATCAAATGTGATAAATTATGGAAATTAGTTTGTAAACTCTTATTTTTATATATACAATCATGAAAAAAGAAAAACATTAATGTGAAATTTCCAGTTAAATAGTAATGTTTGCTAATAAGAAGGGATTATAGAATTTAATTGGGTAGATAAAATTTAGACGGAACATAATAAAATTATATGATAAACGTTAGGTTTTTAATATGAAATTAATAAAATATAGTTAACTCATGTTTCATTCGATAAGAAATTAAAAAAATTGTAAACTTAAAAAAATATATACAATATGTATTTTAAAATTTTAGTAAAATCGTTTTGACTTGATGAGATAGAGTCAAGAAAAATCACAAGTTGATATGGCAAAAATAAACGACAAAAGCTTTTTCAGTTAAACAATATTTATTGATCATTTTCAACAGTTATAGGAGGACATATACATTTTTAAAATATACAGATATTCAAATCAAGTTTATGACTTAACAAAGTTTGCATTTTTCATTTATGGATGTTGATCAGATGATGAATAAACTCCCTCTGGAGATAAAAGATAATTTTACAGTGTTTACAACTATATTTTTTAGGGTGAACTTTTTTATGATGTAAAAATTCAACTTCATCGTACAATTTAATGTTGCAGTATTTACATTCATATTCCTTGGAATGAACTTTTTTATGTTTAGTTAAAGCAGACTTTGTTAAAAAAGAGTTGGAACATTTATCACAATCATAAAACTTCTTATGAGATCTCTTGTGAATTGAACTATTATTTTAACACAATCAAACTGACTGGTAAAGTTATCATACGAATTGAATATTTCCAACTGAGCGAAAAAATGCCCAGGCTGAATATCGAACCCAGATCCTTGGCTTACAAGGCCAATGCTTTTCCGTTTAAGCTAACTGGGCCGACAACCAGCCAGCATATTTCGCTCAGATAACCTTATTGGTTGGAACATCTGGTCTGTCATGTAGACAGCTCAACAGAATAAACCGCAGGTAAAGGACCTCCATATAAACGATGGATACGTAGATGAACTATTATTTTAACACAATCAAACTGACTGGTAAAGTTATCATACGAATTGAATATTTCCAACTGAGCGAAAAAATGCCCAGGCTGGGAATCGAACCCAGATCCTTGGCTTACAAGGCCAATGCTTTTCCGTTTAAGCTAACTGGGCCGACAACCAGCCAGCATATTTCGCTCAGATAACCTTATTGGTTGGAATTGTTAACAGATGAATAACATGAATTGTTAACAGAAACTTTTGTAAATAATCTTTCCCGCATTGATCGCATTTATATGTAGTAGATGTCCTGGAATGATTTACACTATGTCGTTTTAAATCACTGCTTTGAATGAATGTCTTTGAGCATATTTCACATTCAAAGGGCTTTTTCTCCAAATGGGATAATTGATGTCTGTTTAATGTATTCTTTTTGGAATAGGATTTCTCGCATTGATTGCAAGTAAAAGGTGGTTTTAGTTGTTCTGGTGAAGAGGGTATTATTTCAATGTTCGAAGCATGTACTTCTTGGCTGGGTATAGCTGATTTCATATCCTTTAAGTAAGATTGACTTGAATCTTCCTCTGTTAAAGACATTTCTTGCATATTACTCATTTTAGTTAAACTAGAGAATATAAGCTGACGTCTTCATATAACGAAAACAGCAAGCAGTATGAAAAATTCCACTCGTTTCACTCAACGCTATAAAATTATAGGAGGCGCTGTTGTTTTTTAGGTCATAGGATTGGTTTGAAAAGCGAAAAACGCTGAATTTCGTTAAATCTGAAAGTACTGGATTTGATTAAATAATGCTTTGTGTATAAAAATTAAGCTCGAATGTAGAAAAATCCAGCTAAATATAATAGAAATAAGGATATTAATTTGTAAACTCTCATTTTTTATGCACATTCATGAAAATATTTTTTAAATGTGAAATTTTCAGTCATTGATTAGATTAAAATTAATTTATTTTTGTTTAGTAATGAGTATTTCTTGAAGTGTGTCTTATTGAAAGTTTAAAATTCTACATAGCTAGCATCTAAAAGGATGATAAAATCTCAAACTAGTGTAAAAGTTAATCAAATTCGTTTAAATTCGTCTTTTTCATTAAAAATCATATTTTCCTTTTGTTATTTGTTCAATTATTAAAATTCATTAAGGTAATGGTTGTTCAAAAACTAAAATATATGTTTAACGTTCCTCATTTAAGTTATTATTCTTATCTTGTAGCTGAAAAAAGAAAATCTAAAGAAATCTGTTTTTATTTTTCTTCTTAAAAATTGATATTTTCCATTGTTTTGTTTAATTATTGATATTGAGGTTGAACGTGTTAAATACAGTTCGTTCTGTGATTAAACAAATTTTCTGTTAAAAGGGTTTATATAATTTCAAGTAAAAGCAATTTGAAAGTGAATACATACTATTTAATAAACAAAATTCTCGTATAGGAACTAGTGTTGAAAAACATGCGTTACGTTAAAAATGCACTTAATATTTACATATTGAAGTGAAATTTTTTAAAGTGTGGCTAAGTATGTGAAATGTAGTTTCAGCACAGGTATAGTTAATTCATCTGTTGATAAAATTGGGTATCCAATAATAAATAAATAATTATTCATTAAACTGTAAAATTATACTTGTAATAATGTAAAAATATTGATACTTTCTTTTATACATCTTGAAAAATGATCAAATCGTCAACATATCGATATTTTGTAAACAAGTGACGTAACGCTTGTAAACTCCTCCCTTCAAGGGGGGAGAAACGCAGGATTTTCTTATGAGTTTGAAGAGAGCGTAGATGTAATTCATGAAAGGGGGCGGGAAATCTGGTTATTTTTACTTTTAGAAGAAGTGTGATGATGAAACATAATCGTACAGTGGTCTAAACACTGTAAAATCAATTAGGTTGGTGTAAAATTACTAAGTGTAAGATAAAATTGGTTATTTACCTAGAAATATCCACATTTAAAATGTAGTAAAATTAAGTTAATTGGTTTGAAAACTCGAAATTTTATATGAAAATGATAAAATTTAAAGCCAATAACGAATAAAAACGTTGGATAGGTTCGAAGTATTATATAAAGATGTAAAAATCATTATTGGATTAATAAAATTAATCTTTTTCTTTAAAAATTCGATATTATTCTTTGTTATTTGTTTAATTATCAAAATTTATTAAGGTAATGGTGGATCAAAAACTAAATTATATGTTTAAATTTTCCTTTTAAGATGATATATCCCTATCTTATAGTTGAAAAAAAATTCTAAAGGATCTAAAGAATCTGCTTTTTCTTTAAAAATTGATATTTTCATTGTTTCGGTTAATTAATAATACTTATTAAGGTGTTGTTCATTCAAAATTCAAATTTATGTTTCACTTTCCCCATTTAAGTTCATATTCCGATCTTGTAGTTGAATAAAATCTACAGAAATCAGCTTTTTTCCTAAGAAATTTATATTTTCCACTGTTTTGCTTAATTAATAATACTCATTAAGGTATTGATAATTCAAAATTCAAATATATGTTTAACTTTCTCCATTTAAGTTGATATTCTGATCTTGTAGTTGAAAATAATCTACAGAAATCGGCTCTTTTCCTTTAAAATTGTTATTTTTCATTGTTTTGCTTAATTAATAATACTCATTAAGGTAAAGATTGTTCAAAATTCAAATATATGTTTAACTTTCTCCATTTAAGTCGATATTCTGATCTTACAGTTAAAAGAAAATCTACAGAAATCAGCTTTTTCCCTTAAAAATTGTTATTTTCCATTGTTTTGCTTAATTAATAATACTCATTAAGGAAAAGATTGTTCAAAATTCAAATGTAAATTTAATCTTCATCCTATAGTATGATAATCTAGTCGATCTAACGTTCAACTCTCATGTTATAGCAGAAAAATACTCTAAAAACGCCATTTTTCCCGCTAGGGGGCGGTGTCGGAGGGGGTACCAGAGGCAGGGTGTGCGGGATGCGGGATGGGGGATGGGACCGCAGGGGGCACGGAGGAGGGACCACAGGGGGCACGGTGCCCCTGTACCCCCTCCTGAGCCCGTACTCTTGTTTTCCTACTACTTAGATACAGCTAGTAATATAGACGGGTTGCACATGACGTCACACGTCTGAAATCGCTTCCTATGGCGCCCAAATAAATAATATGAATCGCGAATATGGTGCTCTCTATTTGATTTTTTAGACTTATTTGCACTATAATAATTAAAATAAGGAAGCTCTAAATTAAAGAGAAAGATAACACGTGCTTTTAAGGGCAAACTTGGAGTTCTGTGCTCCACGTGTGTGCTCCAGAAGCTATAGTATCAGTCGTTGCTAATAGTAACGTGACGTCAATGCAAGGGGTCTATATCGTTAACTACCTTTTCTGCAGCAGAGATGCTAGGATTAGAGAAATATAAAAAAAAGTCAGTGATTTCTGGATTTAATGATATGCAATCTGTAAAATTAAAAACAGAATGCATGTCGAAATTTCAAACAAAGATAGAACATTTAAAAAATTCTCTAACATGTTTTTAGTTCCTAAAATAACAGATTTAATCCCTACGAGAGCCGCAGAGATTTCTAATCTGCACCTACCACAGAATTTGATGTATGCGAACTGTAGTATTTATGGAGGTGGAGAATGCATAATAGTTTCAGTAAATACTAATTAAGAAAAGCATAATTTGTTTAATAAAAATCAACGTGGTTCAGCGTCTGCAGCGACATGCTGCTCAGGATGATACAGACTGATGTTGCCAATTGGCATAGACAAAAGTTAAAGGGAGTTGGCTGTTGCCATCTTATATTATACATTACAATTCTCCCACACTAATTTAGGAGCACTTACAATAATTAAGACTTACCTTATATATCTGGATACAATAATGAAAATTTAAAATTACTGAGTTTGGCAATAAAAAGGTAATACAATAATAAAGTTTGTTATGGGGGAGTAGTTAAAGGAAGGGGGGGGGGGATGTCCTATAACTAATTTACAATGTACACAAGTTTATAAGTCCAATCGCTGTACTGGTTTTCTTGTTCGTGTGGATCGCCTAAGTCCTTGGGAAGCAGTACTCACTAGGTCTGGTGATCCATCCCTGGTCCTCGATTCAACTGGAGCAGTCACTTTAGGGCTACTGGCAGCAGGAGTATTTGCAGTTTGTATTGCAACACTGGTAGTTGATCTGGATGTTTCTTTGTGTTTTGCATCGTCACTAAATGTGACAGACAACTTCCTCCGTGGAGTAACATGCATGGCAGGAAACTGTCGGTCAACTTGGCACTGGCGGAGTTGGTCGAAATGTCTTTTAATAATATATCCATCATCCAATTCTATTAAGTAATGGACAGGTCCAAGACGTTCGACGACTGTTCCATATTTCCACAGTATTGAATTAGAGTAATTTCGTGACTGTACTCGAGCACCTAATTTGAATGATTTGTCGAAATTGGGTTGAGGTGCAGTGTTTCTCAAGACTTCAGATGATTCAGGCCTCAAGAGGTCTAATTTAGTTTTGAGATTCCTCCCATAGAGTAGTTCTGCAGGTGTCTTTCCACAAGAAAGTGGTGTTGCTCTGAAACGGAATAGTAGTTCACACAGCTTCTCTTGAAGGGTGCCTGGCTGAAACCGCATGCACTTTAGTTTGGTTTTGAGGATTTGGCAATATCGTTCAGCTTGACCATTCGTTTCAGGGTGTCCAGGCGCACTATGTCTTTGCCTTATGCCATTTCGTTTGCAGAAACTTACAAATTCTGTTGATTTGAAGATTTTTGCATTATCACTAACAAGTATGTCTGGCAATCCATGACGGCTGAATATTTTTCTCAGGAAACATATAGTCGAATTAGAATCTGGATCTCTCTTCATAGAATAGATTTCAGGCCACTTGGATTTAGCATCAATAGCAAGGAAGAAGAAATGTCCCATGAATGGTCCAGCATAGTCTATGTGGACACGTTGAAAATTTCTAGCTGGTATGTCCCAATTGTGTATTGGAGCTTTCTGAGGATTTTTCTTTATATCGCAACATTCCTTGCAGCTTTTTACTAAGGCTTCAATATCTGTGTCAATGTTTTTCCAATAACAGTAATTTCTGGCAAGGGCTTTCATCTTGACAATGCCTACATGAGTGGAATGGAGTTCTTGTAAAATAGCTGGTTGAAGTCTTTTAGGGATGATGACACGATGACCTCTTAATAAAATACCTTCTTGAAGTGTGATTTCTGGATCCATGATCTTACCATTTAGGACGTTTTCTTTTAGATTTGAAAGTTCTTCATCACATGATGTTTCCTGCTGTATAGTTGTTGCTGTAATGGTATCTGTTGAAATTTGATGTATCACAGATTCTTGAAAAGCAAATTCATCATCAACTATATTTACTTCATAATCACTTAAAGGAAGAGGACTTCGAGACAGATAATCCACATTTGTATGGTCTGATGACTTCCGATACACAATTTTGTAATCAAAGTTTGAAAGGAAATGTGCATATCGAAGCATTCTTGTTGCAGCCAGAACAGGGCTCTGGATGAAGAATTGTCATAACAAGTTTATTATCTACAATCAATGTAAATTTTCTTCCAAAAATATAATCATAAAACTTCTTACATGCCCAAAAGACTGCTGTGGCTTCTCTGTCAAGTTGACTGTAGTTCCTCTCTGCTGCGGTGAGTGATCTGGAGGCAAAGGCTATAGGTCGTTCACTTCCATCAGGCATGGTATGTGAAAGTATACCTGATAGTCCAAATGGGCTGGCATCTGTAGCTAATGTTACCGGTAATTCAGGAGTAAAGGGTATCAGAACTTGTTCACTGGCTATTTCTGCTTTAGCCTTTATCCATGCGGCTTCGCAATCAGCTGTCCACTTATATGGAACATTTTTTCTGAGGAGTTCATTCAATGGATATAATAAGGTAGATACATCTTTTATAAATTTGGAATAGTACATCACTAATCCTAAGAACTGTCTGAGTTCATCCACATTCTTTGGTCTGGGGGCATCTTGAATTGCCTTAATTTTTTCAGGGGATTTACTTAATCCTTCAGAACTGATTACATGTCCAAGATATTCCACCTTTTTCTGAAAAAAATTTACATTTGTTGACATTTATGTGTAAATCATATTTCCTAAGTTTCTGTAACACTTGAAGTAAACGCCGTTTGCATTCTTCAAGGGTTTTTCCTTGAGTAATTAGGTCGTTAAAATATGCTGTGGTACCATCTAGATCTTGGACAAATTGGTCAATAAAGGAATGGAATTCATTCGGCGCTGACTTGATACCGAAAAATAAACGTTTAGCCAAATATGTGCCTTTATGTGTTGAAATTGTTTGGATTTTGGCACTCTCTTCATCAACAGGTAAGTGTAAATATGCTTTGTGTATGTCTAAAGTACAAAAATATGTTCCACCGCGAAGTTCATTAAAAATTTCTTCAATCTTTGGGAATGGATGCCTGGCATCATGTAATTGTTCATTTACGGTTACTTTGTAATCAGCACATAGTCTGACAGACCCATCAGATTTTGGAACAACAACAAGCGGTGTACCCCACTCGGAATGATCAACTTTTTCAATAATGTTCTGAGATATTAATTTATCAAGTTCTGTCTCCACCTTTTCTCTCAGGGCATATGGAACTGCGCGTGGTTTTATAAATACAGGCTTGGCACCTTCACGTAACTTGAGGGAGCAAGTATAATTTGGAATTTTTCCAACTTTTTGTTCAAATACATCGGAATATTCTTTTAGAATAGAATCGACAGAGTCTTTGATATTCACCAAGGGTATCTGGTTGACTGTTGTAATATTTATGTCATTTAAATTAATTTTTAAATTTCTAATCCAGTTTCTACCTAAAATGGCTTCTTTTTTCAGATCAATTAAATATAAATCCTCTAAGCTGGAATATCCATTGTACGTGGCATTAATTTTAACATATCCCACTGGCTTGAAAATATTTCCAGTATAACTGCGAAAAACTACATTTGTGTTTAAAATTGGAGTATTTATGTGGAGTTGTTGAAATTGATCTATGTTCATGATACTGACGCGGCTTCCAGAGTCACATTCAAAGCGGTTTGGTTTCCCATTTAACTGGACGGTTGCAAAAATTCTGTCATCATTTTCTAAGGAATTTAAACATATATCTGTAATCTGGCCAATTTGAAAATCACTAGTTTCTGCATTCTCAACATAGCGTACACTGTTATCTTCATGATTATTATTTTTTTTCTTTTTAATAAGTTCTGTAATGCAAACTTTGCTAATGTGCCCATTTTTTGAGCAATAATTACATTTGAGTCTGTTTTTGACGCGGCATTGGTCTGTAGGGTGGTTATTTTTCCCACAATGTAAACAAACATCACCTAATCCTAAATCTTTCAAATTAACTGAACGAGGATTTCGGCTGTGTGATCGATCCCTGCTGGATACTTTTGATTTGGATCGAAAACTATTTCTTTTATTTGAAGTTGAAACTTTAAATACGTTTGTAGCACTACTTTTGTATATTTCTTTATTTTCTATTTTTGACGCTTCAATAGCTAAAGCTATTTCTAAAGCCTGATCGAAAGACAGTTCCGATTGTTGAAGTATTTTTTCACGAATCTCAGCATCATAGAGACCACGAATAAACTGTGCACGTAATAATAAATTAATAACAGATTTTGACCACTCTGTTGTGTCGCAGGTCGATTTAAAATCAGCAGTTTTTATCAGTTCTTTTAACGCAGTAATGTAGTTAGAAAAGGACTCACCTGAATGTTGAGTTCTGCACAAAAACTTGTGTTGTTCAGTCAAAATATTTATTCGTTTGCACAGATGATCTTTAAGCAGTTGCAGGAGTTCATCATAAGTTTTTTTCGATGGCAAATCAGGTGCCGTTAAGCTTGAAAGCAATCTGTAATACTTGGCTCCGAGACAGTTGATTAGCACTAACTTTTTTGCTTCTGTAGCCTCCGGAGTTGTGTCCGTTAATCCTTTAAGTTGATAATAATTTTCCAGTCTCTGTATGTAGTCGTCAAATGATTCGACGTTTTCGTCAAAACATTCAAAGTTGATAGTTTGATTTTGAAGCAGGCCCCGAGCCCTGGCTGGTTCACTTGAAGCGGTTGGTGTCACGCTAAGCCTACCCACGAGTGTATTTAAGGCGGTTATTAGCTCGTTTATTTCAGTCATGTCGACTTTTTTTTTTTTTTCTCTCGTCGCCACTGTAGTATTTATGGAGGTGGAGAATGCATAATAGTTTCAGTAAATACTAATTAAGAAAAGCATAATTTGTTTAATAAAAATCAACGTGGTTCAGCGTCTGCAGCGACATGCTGCTCAGGATGATACAGACTGATGTTGCCAATTGGCATAGACAAAAGTTAAAGGGAGTTGGCTGTTGCCATCTTATATTATACATTACACGAACCCAAGATGTTTTGAACCTCAGCGAATTCAGGTGTTATTGGGGGCAGATGTATATTATGAATTGTTATTAGCTGGTCAAATAAAAATTCCTGACACTTCTATAATTTTACAAAACTCTCACTTAGGATGGATTGCAGGTGGAGTTATACATGATAAAAATGAAACTAAATATAACTGCCATTTATTAGAAAATCAAGATGAATTAAATTTGAAGGCCTTTTGGGATTTAGAGACATTAATAATAAGGTATTGATAATAATAACATTAATAACAATAAGGGCATTAATAATAAGGGATGATCCAGATAATGTAAAAAATGGAGATATCCTAGAGGGATTTCGGGAAAAAGCGCGGTTTACAAGTAACAGATATGAAATCTGTCTCCCATGGAAACGGAAGTGGGAACAATTAGACAATAATTACAAGCGCCCCCCCCCCCAAAAAAAAAAAAGAAAATAAATCCAGCGATTGTCGCGAATTTCGATAAATGGTAGCCGAAAAATATCAATTTCGTCAATCGTTTGCAGGTCAAAGGATCGCAAAAGAAACGCTAATTTCGTCAAAGGATCGCGCAAAAAACGCTAATTTCGTCAAAGGATCGCGAAAAAACGCGAATTTCGTCAACAGATCTCTAAAAAATGCGAATTTCTTCAAAGAATCGCGAAAAAATACACGAATTTCGCCAAAGAATCGCTGAAAAAACGCGAATTTCGTTAAAGGACCGCGGAAAAAACGCACAATTAGCATCGGGAAGAGATTCCCCTAGGCGCGCATCCACGAGGGGGAGGGGGTTCGATCGGGGCAAAGAAGGGAAGAACAAATTTACCAAGTTGGTTTTTGAGAAATCAACACACCATACGCATTTTAACTTTCAACTGACTAGGATTAGAACATAATCCTTTTTTTTATTCATCAAATACCACTTGAAATTTACCAATGTGGGTGGCAATAACAGTACATTTTTTACACATTAGTGGTTTTCTTCAGAAAACATTAAGATGCTTGAATTTTTCAAAGGACCTTTCTTTTTCGTGTTTCTTTCTTTCTTTGGAAATTGCTATGAATCCCATTCTTTTCTCAAACAATAAAGCACTCCTCAAAAATATCAGCTTCTTTGAAAGAACGAAAAAGTTTGAACACTTTAAAGGGATCCGCATAACGTTGTCAATTTCTGTTAATTTAATTCTTGCAAACACAAATGGCTAGATTAGGGCGAGTTTCTGGCTATCCATTATTTTTAGTGGCCACTAAAAGAATAAATGTGGCCAGTTTCAGGCTATCTAGAATTTTTGGTGAAAAATTAGTGGCATGATTGTGGGCAACTTCTTGTATTTATGGCCAATTGTCTTGTGGTCTTATTATGTCCGGAGTGACACTTTTTTTACGTAGCCGTTACGTACAGTGGATAGAGGGCCGATATCGAACACTTTTGGCCAAGGCTAACGTTGTCTTCAGTGGCCCAAAAGTTGTGTGTTTGTTGGGTAGTATGACGTTCCGAAAATGGATATCGAATAACGAATCAGTAATGGAATCGTGGGAGAAGAAAGGATTTAGTACTTTACCTCAGGCCTTTGATGAAAATAAAACACATAAGGTACTAGGACTATTATGGCAACCTAAACAGGACATGTTGATGATGGAAATCGATAATTTATTAGAATTTTTGTGCAAGGCAAAAAATACAAAGAGGTTCGTTCTGCAAGTAGCAGGCAGAATTTTTGACCCCTTGGGTCTCATATCGCCATTTACCGTACGAATAAAATGTTTGTTTCAAGAACTATGGAGTAGGAATTTAACATGGGATGAAGAATTGGCCCCCGATATTTCAAAGCTGTGGGAACAATGGTGTTCCGAGTTACCCCAATTAGCACAACTAAAGATTCCTAGAAATGTGTTTCAGCTCCCTGAAGACTCTGAATATAAATTAATACTGCACACGTTTGCCGATGCCAGTCCAAGGGCATACGGTGCTGTCATATATCTACAAACATATTCCAAGACCCAATCTTCCATTAATTTGCTTGCAGCAAAAAGCAGAGTGGCAACCTTTAGGTGTCATTACCCCGGCTAGAACTCTTAGGTGCGTTACTAGCAGCGCGTTTAACTTGTGAGGTGAAGAAGGTGCTAGATCGCAAGAGACCATCTTCTACGTTTCTATGGACAGACTCGCAGATTGCCATTTATTGGATCAAGGGGTCTGCAAATAGGTGGAAATCATTCGTGTCCAACCGTGTAAAAGAGATCCAATCACTGACAGACCCATCCAGGTGGTTTCACTGTGCAGGGTCCGAGAATCCTGCAGATTTACTTACTAGAGGTATAAAATCGGAAAGTCTTATTCAGAATCACAAATGGTGGACTGGTCCAGAGTTTCTGAAGGACTCATTAGATATGTGTAATAACGAACAATCACTAGTAGTTCCAGATCAGGAGATCTATTTAACTGAACAAAAAAGAGACATAGTGAACAATAATCATGACTTTACCATTTTATCTATTACAAATGACATTTCTATAATTGAACACACTTTTTCATTAACTAATAATTTCATGAAATTAATACGCATAATTAGTTTTATTTTTAGATTTTTTTATAATTGTCGCAATCCCCAGAAAAGAAGAAGTGGAGCGTTAAGCCTTGACGAGGTGAGGCAAGCCGAATTATTTTTAATTCGGTCAGCACAAAAGGATGAGTTTCGGGAAGAAATAAAATGTCTCGAAAAAGGTAAGTCTGTTCCACACAAAAGAAGATTATCTTCTTTAAATGCATTCCTAGGAAATGAAGGGTTAATTAGAGTTGGCGGCCGTTTATCGCATGCCGATTTGCCGCTTAACTCTAAATTTCCATTTGTGTTACCTGCCAATCATAAGTTAACAGATATTATCTTAAATTATTTCCATTTGAAGCATTTTCATTTAGGCCTACAAGCCTTGCTTTTCCATGTTAGACAGAAGTTTTGGCCACTTAATGGCAGGAATAATTGCCGGAAAATTGTCCACAAATGTGTAACACGTTTCAAAAATAAGCCTGTTGTCAGCTCCCAGTTGATGGCCGATCTGCCAAGGGAACGTGTGACACCAAATTTTGTATTTTCGGTGACAGGCCTGGATTACTGTGAACCCTTTTCTATTAAATTTAAAAATCAAAGGAAGGGCGTATTGAATAAAGTTTATGTACACTCATGTCCAAAATTAAGGTCACAAACATAAAATCTGTGAAAACTGATGAACTATTCACTGTGCTGCCACCGAATTTAGCACAGAGGTATATTACAATGTGAGAAAGAATATAGCAACAAAACAATATGGAAAAGATTTTAATTGTGAATTAAGAAACAGTGTACATCAAAAAGTGTTAAATTATGAATCAGAGATAAAGCATTTATCTCGGGAAAAGTCTGTCTAATATGGAGTGTGGACACCGTGCACTGCTGTACAAGCCTCTCAACGAGCTCTCATACTGTTTTTGAGGGTGTAAATAAATGTTTGTGACAACAAAGCCCATTCTTCCAAAAGCGCGGCTTTTAAGTCCTGGTGGGTCCTGGGAAGGGTGTTACGCTGTGCATTTTCTTCCTAGACCATCCCAAACATGTTCAATAGGTTTGAGGTCCGGGGACCTCGAGGGCCAATTCATACAGCGAATATTCTCTGCTTCAAGAAAATAATCAACAATGTGAGCTCTGTGTGGCTTCGCATTATCGACCGTAAACATGAAGTTCGGGCCTATAGCACCACGAAACAACATCACATAGGCTTCAAGGAACTTATCCCTATAGCGATGTGCATTGACAGTATTCGCATCGCAGAAGTGTAGTGGTGTACGACTCCCCAACATTATGCCGCCTCAGACAAGGATTCCTTTGCCACCAAATCTGTCGATTTCTTTTACGTAGGAAGAATGATACCTAGCGTCACGTTTTCCCCTGATGAAAATTCAACGAAAATCACTCTGCGTGGTGAATCTCGACTCATTATTAAAAAGAAAACGCCCCCATTCTTGTTGTGTCCAAGACTGATGACTTCGGCTCCACAACAACCGGGCTCTCTTGTTGGATGCAGTGAAAGGGACACACAAGATTGGATGCCGGGCTTTAAGGATGAGGTCCTTGTACCTATGTGAGTTTATCCTGGGGCTCTGTAGGCCCGAACTTCATGTTTATGGACGATAATGCGAAGCCACACAAAGCTCACATTGTTGATGATTTTCTTGAAGAAGAGAATATTCGCCATATTAATTGGACCTCGAGGTCTCCAGACATCAATCCTATTGAACATGTTTTGGATGGTCTAGGAAGAGCCATTGCACAACGTAACTCCCCTCACAGGACCCGCCAGGAGTTAAAAGCCGCCCTTTTGGAAGAATGGGCTTTGTTGTCGCAAACATTTATTGACACCCTCATAAACGGTATGAGAGCTCGTTGTGAGGCTTGTACAGCAGGGCACGGTGGTCAAACTCCATATTAGACAAACGTTTCCCGAGATAAATGCTTTATCTTTGATTCATTATTTAGCCCTTTTTGATATACCCTGTTTCTTAACTCACAATTAAAATGTTTTAGATTTTTTTATGTTGCTGTATTCTTTCTCCCATTATAATATACCTCTGTGTCAAATTTCGTGGCAACACAGTGTATAGTTCATCAGTTTTCACAGATTTTATATTTGTGACCTTAATTTTGGACATGATAGTAGTAGTGTATATATGTTTATGCACCAAAGTGACCAAAGTAATACACCTGGACTTTGGTTCAGATCTCACAACTCAGGCTTTTATAGTTAGTCTAAAACGTTTCTTTGGCAGAAGAGGGAAATGTGCAAAAATCCTATCGGATAATGCAAAAACGTTCATCGGAGCTGACATCGAATTGAAAAAATTGCATAAACTGGTTAGTTTCCCAGATGAGGAATTGTGTAACTTTTTAACCCAGGAAGGTATCAAATGGGAATTTATCCCCCCTAAATCTTCGAATTTTAGTGGCATCTGGGAGGCAGCAGCAAAATCATTCAAGTTTCATTTGAAAAGGGTAATAGGTAATCAAAAATTAACTTTAGAAGAATTTTTAACGATACTAGCGGAAATTGAGGGAGTTTTGAACTTCCGCCCCCTTACCCCACTATCCCCATATTTTGAAAATTTTGAAACTTTGACATCATCACATTTTCTTATCGGTAGGCATACCACTTCGATCTCCGAACCTGAACTAGATGAGATTAATGAAAATCGTTTAGCCAAATAGCAGAGAATCACCAAATTTAGCCAACAAATTTGGAAACAATGGAAGCGCGACTATTTGAATAATCTCCAACAGAGAGGGAAATGGAAGTTTAAAAAAGATGATGTACAGAAAGGAACTTTGGTACTAATTAAGCAGGAAAATTTACATTCCACCAAATGGTTGCTAGGTAGAATAGTTGAAGTTTTTAAGGGAAGAGATAATATAATTCGAACGGTGAATTTACGCTTGTCAGATGGGCGAATTTTTAAAAGAAACGTCAGAGATGTTTGTATATTACCAGTTGAGTAACAAATTTCCTTTCTTTCCTTATAGTCTAAGAGCTAGCTGCTGTGGTTACTTAGAACCACTGCCATATTTTTATTTAATTTCATTTAGAAAATACTTTGATTAATCTTGTATTCATTTAATTTTAATATTCGCATTCCAAAATTACTTTAATTCCCTTTTTTTTCAACTTTCCCCTGTAAGTTTTTCTTTCTGGCATAGCATTTCATTCATTTTAAAATCATAAACGTCGTTTTGAATTCTGTACTTCCGGTAAAAGAATTATCTGGAAAATTCCATATCTTTCTATTTGTGAAGTCATATCCTTTTGTAGCTCCACCCCTTAGCCAATAATATTTAAATCAGTTTAATTCGTAATTTCAAAATTTCTAACTCTTTACTACTGTTTGGCATCTTATCTCAGTGAAATCTATCAAATTTCCTTTTTTAAAGCAGTTTTTTATATACTTTAGCATTGCATTTCATGCCAATGCAAGGCGCCTGTATGTTTGTTCAGCCAAAGTTGGCGTGTTTCAAGGATTATAGCAACCCCCTTTACTCCTCTTCTCGGAGAGCTCGTGCGCATTCAAGTGCAGTTGAGTTGGGATTCCAATGCAGAATGGCTGCCTTTTGCCGTTCTGCGAAGAAATTATGTCTGCGCCTGCATGAGTGTTCTATCAACGAACGCAGAGAATGGGTGGATGCCTCTTCCCCTTCTACAAAAAAATAATAAACGGATTTCGTATCTACAGTAAGAAATATTAAAATTGCAAGAATATTTCGGCTGCATAGTTTCGTCTTTTTTTTGTGGCGAGATTCTTTGATCAGTTACTTCTGATTCTTCAGTGAAATGTGGATAAAAATTCTGTTGACGGCATTATAATTATTTTTTATTCAAGTGTTGCTTTTATTTCGAGTCGTAGAATTATGATGCTATAAAAATCATCTAAATGCCTGTACCTCCACACTCCCCAAAGGAAAAAAAATATTTTATTTTCCTTAGTAAGAACGTAGATGTATGTGTCGATCATAAAAAAAGTACATCTAAAAGAATAAGATATGTACTCTATGATAATGCGCTATGTTCTGCAAAAAAATTGCTTCACAAATAAAAAAATTTGCAAGGAAGATTTCTCATCTATTTATTTTCTTTCTGCAAATGTCTCCATCATTTTTCTGTTCTTTCGGGTCAATGCAGGTAATGCTTTTTACCTTTTATTTTTTTGTTCTTAATTTCCAAATGTATGATAAGTAAATTCAGATTTTCTTTAATTAATGACTGTTGTGTCAAAGTGGTCTTTTGTGGCCGCAGCAAAATGTTAAATATACACTATACGATCGATCCTTAAAAAATGATTTGGAATTTCAATATCCAAAATAACTTTTCAATATTATTCTATCACCTCCTGTCTTCCAAACACAACACTAGCAACGTCAAAAAACACGTCATTTTATCAAGGCTCATTTTTTTTTTATATGTTCTTCCTTTTTATGGTGTAGTACATTTTCAACCGGTCTGGCAGTCGGGAGACGTTGCGTTTACCAGTGGCAGAAGGGGTTATGCAGGTCAAAAAACTTCGAAATTACATCATTTTATCAAGGCTCATTTTTTTATATGTTCTTCCCTTTTATGGTGTAGAACGTTTGCAACCGGTCTGGCAGTCGGGAGACGTTCCGTTTACTTGTGGCAGATGGGGTTATGTAGGTCAAAAAACTTCAAAATTACGTCACTTTATCAAGTCTCATTTTTTTTATATGTTCTTTCCGTTTATGGTGTAGTACGTTTGCTACCGGTCTGGCTGTCCGGAGACGTCGCGTTTACCAGTGGCAGAAGGGGGCATTAGGGGATCAGGCCCCTAACCCACCTTATACTGCTCGGACATATCAGACACTTCTCCGCATGCACTCTCACATTAAAACATCCTTTATACTAAATTAATTCAGTTTTTGTGCAAGAAATTTATACCTCGGCATTAATATAATTTTTAATAGAATGGGAAGAATTATCTGTTTCTAGGTGTGTGTGTGTGGGGGGGGGGGGGGGGGGGGTGTCCGTGTTTTCGTGATTATGGCCTCGGGTCGTTTTTCCACGATCAGAAATATGGGTCAGCAAAAACACGTCGTCAAGTGAATTAAAGGAAATTTGGGAAGTAACTTTAATATTGCATTTCAATTTTTATTCTAAGCAGCAGATACGACCACCAAGATTTGATTTTTCATTCGACACAGTAGGTGCAGGGCTAGGGGTCAGAAATTTTGAGGGAAGGTGGTAGATTTTTAATATTATTTTAAATTTTACGTATAGTGAATTTCATGTATAATGAAACTGTAAGTGAGCTCATAGGCGTAACTAGAACTATTTTGTGGGGTGGGCACAGGCCCCCAATCTCATAAGTTTTTAGCGGCGTTTAAAGTCTGTTTATTTGCTTTTATTTGGTTTACCCTACGAAAAACTGACGATATATAAACTGGCTTTTCTTTTTCAAATGTTCTGTGGTCATCAACAAAAGAAAGAGGCAAAGATAGGCATGTCAACGACGTTCACTTGTGTCCTCTGACCTCTTGACTTCCGATAAAAAGTCATAAAACATCAAACGGACCGCCTGGCCACATAAAAGCTTCGATGTCAAGAGATGAAGTCTGTTTGGACTTTTAGGGTCCAAATAGATTACTTTTCTTGACCACAGAACTTTTCAGGTTTTATGACTTTCTTCAGATGTCTAGAGGTCAGCTGTCACCAGTGAACGTCATTGGCATGCCTATCTACGCCTCTTTCTTTTGTTGATGGCCACAGAACGCTTGAAAAAGAAAGACCATTTGAAATATTTTTAGTGTTTCGTCGGATAAAGCAAATGAACCGAACTTTATATTCTTTATCCGACGAAAAGTAATAAATCTTTCAAGGCTTTTCTTTTCCAAGCGTTATGTGATCATCAACAAAATAAAGAGGCGGAAATGAACTTTTCGACGAAGTCATCTGGTAACTTCTGATCTCATGACATCCTACGAAGGTTATAAAACATTAAAGGTAGTCAGGGCCCGCTTAACGCTTAAGAATAAGGAAAGCCCGACGTCACACAGGGGGCCCCCTATTACTCTACAAATTGCTTTTTTATTTACTAAATCTCTTTTTCGTATGCTTAAATAATTTGAAATTTTACCATCAAAGTTTAGAGTAAATAACATTTTTAATAATAAACTAAAACTACTTATATAAAAGTATTTTATTGTATGTTTAATTGTAAATAACCAATTTATTTTGTAAATGACAAATATGGAACTCTAGTTGAGAATATGTGAACTTCAAACTATTTTTTGTGATTTACAAATTGCCATATAGTAAGGAAGAAAAGAGTTTCATAAGAAACAAAATGTATTTTTTACACTGAGTTTCTTTTTTCTAAAAATGAGTTTTGAAAAGTAAAATTGGGGGCCCTTTTGTATTTCAGTGGGTAAGCACGGGCTTCACGGGCCTATTCCGTAAACAGGCCTTGAAGGTAGCACCTTACAACATGAAACGTTGCGACGAGAATAAAAGTAGTCTGTTAGGACCCAAATAGACTACTTTTCTTCTCGTCGCAACTTTTCATGTTAGGTCCAAATAGACTACTTTTCTTTGCTTAATGTCCAAGAGTCCAAACACATTTGTTTATTTTCCAGGTTTTTAAGAGAGTACCTGAACCATCCCGATTTTCCAAAATTCGACTTTAAAAAAAAAAAAAATGAATGTTTTGAACCTTACCAAATTCCACTTTTCTGTTAACAAAATGTTGAAACACTTCATTCTGTATAATCGAATACAGTAAAACCTGTTTTAAACAGAATTCGTTGAGAAATTTTTTGTAGTTACGACAGAAGGAATACCATTACAATCAAATCATACCTGCTAAAAGACTGGAACCTGTCTAAACTGATAAGTTTTCCGATCCCTTGTGATTTTATATAAACAAAGTAAACTGAATCTATTTATTTCACGAATAAATAAGCGAGAAATTTAACGATAATGTTTCTGGAAATTATTAATGTAAATTCTAAATTTGTTTCAAAACTCTACAATTGTAAAAAAGAATATTTTGAGGGGAGAAAGAACAGTTTTTATATTGGGGAGACGTGGGTCAACATTTCCATTCTGTGTTACGGCATTTGTTCACTGAAAGCTGGATACCTTACCGACTTTATTTTTCAGCCTTTTTACTTTCTTCTATCTTTACAAGAAGAAAATATTGGATTCGTAAAAAAAAAAAAAAAAAAAAAAAAAAAAAGGACTTCCGGTTTTCGACGGATTTATACGTTTTAGAAAGTGGCATCCAGGGTAATGAGCTTGCTGATAGTCTAGCAAGGAAAGGGTCGGTTACTCCATTTGTTGGACCTGAACCAGCTATTGGCATTTCCAAAGAATGCATTAGAACTACTGTTTTTAGAATTTTAAGAGAGCAGCAGTATCAAGAATGGCTTGACTCAAGAGGACGGAGACAAGCGAAAGAGCTCAATAGTGGATGCCCTAGCAAAAGGGCAAAAGAACTCATTGGGCTCAGGAGGAATAGTCTAAGAAATATGGTGGAACTGTTAACAGGACACTGTAGACTTAATGGACACCTTAGTACCATGAAGGTGGTTAATGACCCTCTTTGTAGGGGTTGTAAGTATGAAGAGGAGACTGCCTTACATGTGCTCTGTAACTGTGAGGCATATGCTGCTCACCGTTTCGAACACATGGGTCGACATCTGATTGAGCCATGGGAAATTCAGGATATTCCTATCAAATGCCTGCTGAATTTTATGTCAGCTACTGGTCTATTTAAGGACTATGTGAGGATGTTTTTCTTCTTTCATTTTTGGGTGATAGCACAATAGACCCCTGGTCGCGGTGCTTTGGCTCAGGCCACCCCCCCAGTAATACAGTAAATTTGATCGGCTTTAAACAGATTTTGAAAGATAATTTAAAAAATAGTGGCGATCTCCCTATAAACGGGTTTCTATTCATTTCTCTTCGATTGCGGAATTTTAAGGAAAAACCAGCTGCTGTTAAAAGATACAATGGCTGTATTCGTCTTTGATTATATGAAATCAGTTAAACATTTCAAAATAAGCTAATAAAATAAGCAAATCTGCATCAAAATACAAATATATTTCACAAATACCAATGCTTTCTTTTGTCAGAAGGTTAGCGAATCTTAACTAAACCATTTAAGCCCTTTCTGGCACAGATGTCATATTCGCCCCATATTGGCGCGATTTTTTGTCGGTTGCCAATTTGGCGAAAACATCAACAGCATAAACAACATAATCCGGGTTACCACATCAAGCAAAATAGCGACACTTTGGCGCCAATTAAGTACCCGTTGCGTATATGACATTGGCGTCAGAAAAAAATCGCATCAATATGGGGCGAATATAACATTTGTGCCCAATTTCTTTATTTTCTGCTTCACAGATTTTTCTCTTTCAAATCATATTTTTTGTCGATGACACTTCATTTTCAGCTTGTAATCTTTTTTATTTTTATTAAATTACTAAATAGTCGCTCGAAAGCAGTCTAAACGCATTCAATAAAATTAATATTAATCTTATTAATATAATCTCAAAATAATGTCTCGCGCAATTTTTAAATTTAAACTGTTTTGCAATATTACTTTTTGTTCATTTTACGTAATAAGTGTAATGTGACGTAATTTCTCCTATTTATTTAAGACTTCTAATGCACGTTAATGAATTTATTATTTTACAATATTATTTCTCTTTTAAAATTCACGTGTACGTATAGTTTTTACGAAGTATTTTCAATAAGTTCCTGCTTTTCATACGCAATTATTAAATCCTGATTTGAAAGTTTTTTTTTTGTTAATAATAGTCACATGTAAAATAAATTTTTAATTTGAAGCAAACATTATTATTTTCGCTGTTTATACAGTTGGCAACAGGTTAAATTAGTACAATTTTCTAAATCAGTAAAAAATATCTCTCGAAATGCTGAAAATTTGAATTTAAAATGGAAATAAAACCTCAAAAAATGAGTCAAATTAAAAAACGAAATACAGTCTGCACACCGGGAACTTCAAACTCATAAAATGATCTAAAAATGATTAAATTCCCATGAATAGTTTTTGCTCCTATAAAACTTTTTCAGTGGAACGATTTTGTCCAACTTTAGCATTAAATATCTCTTAAAATAATTCTCCGATTTGAAAACTGTCTGCATCAGCGTGTTTATCAAACATTTCTGTATAATACTACTGATTTTCATATTTTTGTATGCATTATTTTTTTTTAATATTAACGAAGAAAGACCTCCAGTCACAAAAAATTCAAAACCGGCGGCGGTAGTTACTTTTTTTTACTTTCTTCTATATTTACAAGAAAGTATTGGATTCGTGAAAAATTTCGACTCGCGGTTTTCGACGGATTTATAAGTTTTAGAATGCCCAGCACACGATTTGATGGTTTTTAGAAAATGTCTGTCTGTCACTCTGAGTCTGTATGCGACAAAAATTTTGTGGCGCTCTATCTCAAGAACTAATGCACGGAATTTCACAAAACTTTATATTTAGTTAGACCTTGATATAAACTGGACCTGATTAGTTTTTGGTGAAAATCGCCCAACAGGTGGCACTGCTATACGGCATTTTTCACGATTTCTGCAATAGCTATATCTCAAGAACTACTGCATGGATTTTCATGAAACTTCAGATTCAGTTTGTCCAGGATATAGTTTGGTGCGGATTACTTTTTTGTGAAAATCGCCCAACAGGTGGCGCTGCTATGCTGCATTATTCATGATTATCGCAATAGCTCTAACTCAAGAAAAAATGCACGAATTTTCATCAAAACTTCAGATTCAGTTAGCCCCTGATATAAATTAGTGCTGTTTAATTTTTGGTGTAAATCGCCCAACAGGTGACGCTGCTGTGCTGCATTTTTCACGATTCCCGCAAGAGCTGTATCTCAAGAACTATTGCACGGATTTTCATCAAACTTCAGATTTAGTTAGTCCTTGACATGAATTGACGTATAAATTAGTGCTGTTTAATTTTTGGTGTAAATCGCTCAACAGGTGGACTCTACTATGCTGTATTTTTTGCGAATTCCGCAATAGCTTTATCTCAAGAACTAATGCTTGGATTTTCAACAAACTTCAGATTCAGGTATACCTTGATATCATTTAGTGCTGCTTATTTTTGGTGTAAATCGCTCAACAGGTGGCGCTGCTATGCTACATTTTTCAGAATTTCCGCTATAGCTCTATCTCAAGAACTAATGCACGAATTTTCATCCAACTTCAAATTCAGATATACTTTGATATGAATTGGTGCTAAATCATTGTTATTTCTTGTACTATTTAAATGATTTAATTGACGTGATTTATAGAGAGAAAGTTTTGTGATGGCCACAACATACTAGTTTAGAATAGAGAGATATAAAAATGAGCTTTCCTGTGTTGTCTAATATGTCGTTATTTATAAATGTTGTATTTCCCACTATTCCAAGATGACGTAGTAGAAAACAGTCAGGCAGCAGTCAAGAAAGTGGTCCAAACATGTCATTTTGCAGGTTGCCATATGTGGTGTTGTTGGCGCGTGTGAGAGCAAAGTCGCCAAATGTAGCGTCTCGCCTGTTTTAGGATTGTGCCCTAAAGAGATGAAAGGTTGATTGAACCTTGCCCAGTCAGGAGCCCAACGCTCGACTTGTAACATGGTTGTGCAATTCGTTAACCACTAACAAGGAAGGTCTCCATACGGGCATACTCCGAAAAATCTGAAAAAATTATAGAATGTTCTACTCATTAGGATAGACATGTTTATAACATGTTTTTTGTCGGAGACTCAATAGAGTGTCCGTAAAAAAATACTGAAAATTTCTTTATTTGGCAATTTATCACCGGTTGGCGCTGGAATAAAAAACTTTTTTATATCAAATACTCTTTAAGGTAAAAATGTTTCATGTTGAACTTGTTTAAATAAATTTAATTTAAATACCTTTAGTTTTGTCAGTTTTAGTTTGTTTGAACTATAGCTTTGTCATATATACATTTTTATGAAAGTTAACTATGAAATTTTATGAATTAAAATAAAATTTAAATTAATTAAAATTGCTTCAATTTCAAAATTAAGTCCAAATGAGCACTGTCGATTCAATTTTGTTGCTATGGAAACAAAAACATCTCCGATTTTGAAATGTATAACTGCAGCATTCTTCATATGTCCTTTATTTTGGAATACGCTTAAATATATGAAAATATTTTTTTCAATATGAAAATATGTTTTATATATGAAATTATTTTAACAGGGATAAAATTAAACAGCTGCAGCAACAATAAACTTAAATATCTCTCTATTCTAAAAAAAAGTAACTACCGCTGTCACCGCCAGTTTTGATTTTTTTGTGACCGGAGGCCTTTCTTCGTTAATATTAACAAAAATAATGCATACAAAAATAAGAAAATCGGTGGTTTTATACAGAAACACGCTGATGCAGACAGTTTTCAAATCGAAGAATTATTTTAAGAGTTATTTAATGCTAAAGTTGGACAAAATTGTTCCACTAAAAAAGTTTTATAGCAGCAAAAACTATACATGGCAGTGTAATCATTTTTAGATCATTTTATGCGTTAGAATTTGCCGGAGTGCAGATTGCATTAATTTTTTTATTTTGACTCATTTTTTCAGGTTTTATTTCTATTTTAAATTCAAATTTTCAGCATTTCTAGAGATATTTTTTACAGATTTCAGAAAATTGTACTAATTTAAACTGTTGCCAACTGTATAAAAAGCGCAAGCAATAATGTTTGCTTCAAATTAAAAATTTATTTACACGTGACTATTATAAACAGGAAAAAATCTTTCAAATTAGAATTAAATAATTACGTATAAAAAGCAGGAACTTATTAAAAATTACGTCATAAGAAGTATACACGTGAATTTTAAAAGAGAAAGGATATTGTAAAATAATAAATTCATTAACATGCGTTAGAAGTCTTAGGAGAAATTAAGTCATATTTACGTCACATTATAGTTATTACATAAAATGAACACAAAATAATATTGCAAAAAAGTTTAAATTTAGAAATTGTGCTAGACATTTATTTGATATTTTGAGAATTAATTTAAAATGTCTCATTTAAAAGAACTTTCTTTTCGCTTTGTTAAAAAATACCAGGAGACAAAGACTCTCTTTACTTAATTCCTTTTATATTAGCTTATTTTGAAATGTTGTTACACGTGTATACGTCATCAAGTTATTTTTATTTAGACGTTTTATTTGTGTTTTTATTAATGTTGTACGAATTTATTTGTTCTTTCGTTATTTAAAATAAAAATTATATCAATTTGTATAATTTGGCAATTTATATAATTTAGAGAAATTGGTCGACAGGATAATCAAGTAGTACCGCAGCGGATTTGGCATTAAAATTCCCCAATCAAAGAGAAATGAATAGAAATTCGTTTATAGGGAGATCGCCACTGTTTTTTAAATTATAATTCAATCTTTTGAAATCTTTTTAAAGCCGATCAAATTAGCGTGCTTTTAGAGACTGCGGTGTCTGAACGGGGGTTGGCGAGCGTAGCTCGTAGGGGGCCGAGCCCCCTAGTGTAATACAAAAAGATATATGCATTAAACTCTCTCATTGTTTAAGTTTAAATTCATTAAACGCTATTTACATGCATTCTAAAAATCAATTAACAAGCAATTTTCAGATGCATTAAAATCGTTTGCTTTTGGTGAGGAAAAGGGCTGCTCGCCAAATCGCGTGGCACTTTCGTTTTTTCGCGCCAAATCTCGAAAGTATTTTATTTTTTACAGACTTTCTATTGTAATTCCGCTGCTAAATCTGACTGATCCTCTGTTACATACATGAGTAGTTTAATTAATATTTTTTTTCAAAATATTCTGAGTATGCCCAGTAAGGAGACCTTCCTTGTAAGCTACTAGATTTCAGAGGGAGGGGGTGATAAATTGGTAAACATTTTACCTACCATATCCTTTGCTTTTAGGTTCATAAAATTGCAAAGGTTTTCATCTTTGACAGATTCCACGATCTAGTGACAGACCAATTAATGATAAGTTTTTGAAAATCAGGCAGTATGATTTTAGACAGACAAAATAATGAACAATTTTGCTGACTTTTTGGGTACTGCTCTTATCCATGTCCAATTTTTAAAAATGCACATAAAAAATGTAGCAAAATGTTTTTAGTGTTTACACTTTTTCTCCTTCCTCACACACCTTGCATGGAGAAAAGGGAAAGGAGGTAAAGGAACAAGTAAGGTTTGCATTTCAAAAATATCTTCCTATTTAACATGTACATGGTGATATTAGAAATTCCGCAAAATTTATTAGTTTTCATAGATTTCAAGATCTCCAGCTTCATATAGGGAGTGGATTTTTAAAAAGTTATCTCCTTACTCTTTTACCAACCTTAATATGTTATACAATTTCTGGTTCACTTTCTATAAATTCCAAGATTTGGATATCAGTCGTGAAGCAACATAAAAAAAAGAAAATGCATAAAATATTTAATAAATTAGAAAATTGGGTTTCGAAGTTTTAAAAGCACCTTTATGCTAAATCAGTTGGTGTATTGCACAATCACAATATCAAAAAGTATTTATTTTTTCATGTTTCCCTTTCAGGAAACAAACTAACAACATTAAAATGAAGTTAAGAAAACAACAAATGAAAATGAGAAAAGTGCAGGTTGTGAACATCTGGACTTGTATGTACAGTGATGGACAAAAAAAAAAAGTAAACACCCCTACTAACTCCTCAACAAATTACTGTAGAAGAAAGTTACTGGTGCCAAACGATTGGAAATAGTCTACTTTTAAATGAGATATATAAAATTTGCTTAAGGGGGCATCTACGTTTTAAAACGAACCATAACTTTGTTTTTTTTCAATAGCAGTACACAATTCTGATAGCATAAATTAATTAAGTTTCCGAGAAATTAATTATTTTAAAACGAGCATATTTTAAGGGCTGTATCCAAACTGAAGTTCGGTACTACATTGTTAACCGAGAGAGCCCCCTTCTTGATCAAGACACCTTAAGCATCACTCAAGCAGTCAATGAAGTCTGCTAGATTACAGTTACAGGACAGCGTAAGAAATTTTAAAATATCTAGTCACTTCTATCATAGACGGCCCCTTAAACCATCATTTTGCCGTTTTTTAAGAATAATTTGAAAACTACTTGGAAGAAGAATGTGAAATTTTGGATTTCCATAAAGCAAGACTTAATAAATCTAAATCTATAAAAAAAAATTGTAGGTTACAATTCATAATTTTTTTTAATATTAATTTCATAATTCATATCATAAAATTATAAAAATTGCAAATTGAATGTATTTATGTTTGGGTATATTAGTATTATTGCTACACAAAAAATTAGCACATTAAGAGCATAATTTCAGGAGATATAAATAAAAATATGAAAATGTAATTTAACACTAAATTTTGAATGTTTATAATTCAAAAACTTATTCAAATTACTTGAAATTTGGTGTCTAGGTATAGTTTGAATAGAAGAATTGAAATATCTCGTTAAAATTGGGTATTGCCATTGAAAAAAATCAAATTTGGATTAGTTTTATTATGTAGATGGCCCCTAAGCAAATTTTATACACATCATTTAAAAGTAGACTTTATTTCCAATTGTTTGGTATCAGTAACTTTTGTCTATGATAATTTGTTGATCAGTTAGTAGGGGGTGTTTACTTTTTTCCCCACGACTGTACATACACTGCTGGCCACACAAAATGCAACACCCTGAAGGAAGTATGCAACTCATGTGAAATTTACATCACGCGTTTGCGGCGAAGAAATATGCAAATCATTAGCATTGCAGCGCTGACGCATCTCACGGGCAACCGCAGCACCACATGAGGAGAGAACAAATTAACGATTTGGAGTAAGATAATTGTTTTTTTTTTGCGTAAGCTGTTTACCTATGCCTCGTGGAAGACATCGAGTGTCTTTTGACCAAGTTTCTGAATTCGACCGAGGAAGAATAGTAGCCTATAGGGATTGCGGATTATCCTTCAGAGAAATCGGTCAACGTGTTGGACGAAACGAAGCAACTGTGATGCGGATCTGTAATGGCGGGATGCAAGAGGCAATGACAGACCGACGTGACGGGGCCAATCGCACGCACCTCTTTGCACCTCTGTCCGTGATGACAGGCGGATTGCAGAGGTGCCAAGTTTCGATGAAAGTTATCAGTAACCAGAGTTCGGGGTAATTC
The DNA here is from genome assembly GCA_963932465.1 of Maratus speciosus. NCBI lineage: Eukaryota > Metazoa > Arthropoda > Arachnida > Araneae > Salticidae > Maratus > Maratus speciosus. The sequence goes on from OZ010792.1 coordinate 398,913,690, forward strand.
TGCCTACAAAAATAGGGGCAAAATTGGCGTTTTTTATGCGACCCATTCACGAAAATTTGCGCTTTTTACGCGATCCTTTGACATAAATCGCGCTTTGTCTGCGATCTTTTGACGAAATTCGCGGTCTTTCCGCGATCTTTTGACTAAAAATCGAACTTTTTTTTATATATAAATCGCGCTTTGTCTGCGATCTTTTGACGAAATTCGTGTTTTTTACACGATCCTTTGACGAAATTAGCTTTTTTTACGTGACTCTTTCACGAAATTCGCGATCTTTTGACTATAGTCACGCTTCTTCCGCGATCTTTTGACTAAAGTCGCTCTTTTTCAGCCATCTTTTGACAATATTCCGTGCTTTTTCTGCCACCCTTCAAAGAAATTCGTGCTTTTTCCGCAACCCTTTGACAAAATTATCCTTTTTTACGCGACCCTTTGACTAAAATCGCACTTTGTCCACGATCTTTTGACGAAATTCACACTTTTCCGCAACCCTTTGACGAAATTCGTGTTTTTTACGCAACCTTTGACGAAATTAAGTGTTTTTTCGCGATCCTCTGTCGAAATTCGCTTTTTTTCCTGCGATATTCTGTCAAAATTCCTGTTTTTTCAATCGATCCTTCACAAAATTTGCCTTTTTTCAAGCGATCTTTTGACGAAATTTGCATTTTTTTTTTCGCCGTAATTTTTGTCGCGTATGCGTAATAATTACAGACAAACCATAATACTTGGCACCTCTGGGATTGTGCGCATGGCAGTGATGAATCGCACAGCCACATCACGAACCATAGCACAACAAATTCAGTCTGCTATGCATCATTCGGTGTCCGCTTGTACCATTCAATGCTGTTTGCAGCAGATTGGAATGTCTACAAGGCGTCCATTGCTCCGTTTACCCTCAACTGGAAACTGATAACCAATTTGAGCTTTCCCATTCTTGTCCCTGTACATATGAATATCCATATCCGACTTCATTCTATAAGTTCCTGTTTAGCTCACTCACTGTTAAATAAAAACATCTTTTTATTTCTTTTCCTTTGTCTAGGTTTCTGTTTAATATAATTCTGTTTATCTCTATTATCTTTCTTTTAGTTACAGTATTGATTTCATTTACAATATTGTCTGTGTTACTTCCTGCCATACGATCTTAACAGTTTTTCCAACTGCCACTAGATGGCGTGAGTCATCAGATGTCGCCATGGTTACGTTTCCTATAATTATTCATAGCTGACCGATGGGCGTGTCCGGAGCTGCGTACTAGCACTGTTATCGTGGCTGGCTGTGATATAAATATCCTTCAACCGTGAAGTACTCCAGTTTCGAGTTTTTAAACGTGTTTGGCGTTTAGTGCCGACATTTATTTTCCTTAAAGGCGTCTGTCATTTTTGTCAGCTTTTAATCTCAGCTTTATGAAGTCAACACTTAAAGGAAATATCTTTTAATTAGTCTCTGGTGTCTGTATTAAAGAAATGTATTTGAATCTTTGACCGGACTTTAGACTTTGCTATTTACACGTGCCTTCAAGTTGTTATATTTTTAAAGCAAGTAGTTTGAGTGAAACGATGTTCTTGGGTAATTGTCCTTGGAATACACAGATGTTTTTCCTGAGGGACGTTTTACAGAAGGTGTCCGAACTTTACATCTGAGATATGATTTTGTTTTCCGTTTGCTTGCATCGTGTTAATGACCTTGAAGTGAAGTTCTACGATCGACCATGTGTTACCATAGCTCGTATTTTTAAAGTGAAATTGTTTATCATCTGGTTAATGTATTGAAGCAAGTTATTTTTGAGAAGCTGTTATGCTTTTAATAAATGGAGTCCTGGTGCATTGAAGGCCACGTTTAATCGGAAAACAATAGTGTTTCATTTGAATATATTTTCACAGGATGCATTTACTGTAATATGCCACTCTGCTGTAACTTTTTAACCCCGTTAGATATTACATTAAGTAATTATATAACAGAAACCACAGGCGTTTGCGCCGCGAATGGTGCAAGGAATGGCGTACATGGACAATGGAATGGAATAACATCGCGTTTACTGACGAATTCCGCTTCTGCTTGCAACATCACGATGGTCGGATTTGAGTTTGGATGCAAATGTGGTGAGAGGCTGCTGAACTGTTGCGTTATGCATCACCACACTGGTCTTGCATCCAGTATCATGGTTTGGGGTGGTATTGGATTTCACTGCTGCACCCCTCTAGTATGCATTGTCGGTACACTGAACAGCCAGCGCTACACTTCTGAGGTGTGTGAGCCCATGGTCCTCCCATACATTCAGTGCTTGTCATCAGCCATATTCCAACAGGATAATGCGTGGCCACACATGGCACGCAATGTTCAAGAGTTCTTCTTTACCCATCAGATTGAATTGCTTCTTTGGACTGCTTGTTCTCCCGATCTGTCGGCAATTGAAAATGTGTGATCCATGCTTGCACAATGACTGGCCCGGGATACACCACCTGCTGCCACACCAGATCAACTTTGGCAATATGTGGAAGCCGCATGTACTGCTGTACCACAAGGAGACATCCAAAGCCTCTTTGGTTCTATGCCGAGGCGTGTGGCCACAGTTATAGCCAACAATGGCGGCTACTCTAACTACTGATTTTGTCATCATCCACGCGTCACAAGAGGCTGTAATTTTAATCGTTTGATCTTTGTACAACATGTTATCTGCCAAATAAATTTCACTGTGATATCTCTTCCTTCTTGGTGTTGCATTTTGTGTGACCATCAGTGTATATCAGAATCACAATTTTGTATTCATATTGTACTGGAACGGTCAATTTTTTTAAAATTGATGTTTCATATGTCCTACAAATATTGCAATATTTATTGCGAAAAGCTGGCATAAAATTTTCAAAAAGTCTCCTTCATAAAATAGTTGCCTATTTGACAGAAATAGTTGCTGTTGAGCACTTTTTCACTTAAAAAAGTTTCCTTAGTCCCCCTGAGCTCAAAATAGTAGCATTTTAGTAGCAAATGGCAGAAACCAATTTGTTTATTCTCCATTTTTATGTAACCCAACATGTTCTTGTATGTAAAAATGGAATTTTAAATAGATTTTTCACCCGCTACTTGCTAAGCTAGAATTACAGAATTATGTATTCAGATGTGTTCCTTATGACAAACCATTTTTAGAATTAATAAATTAATTTTGAGACATTTTTTAGTTAGCCACCTGAGGATTATAAATTTCCAAATATTCTTTAGGGTTATAACTAACTACATAATAGTTACAAAACAATGGAGTTGACTATGTGCCAAACTATGCAAATTGCTTGTGAAACTGTAACAATAAAATATTTTTAACACACACACACACACACACACAAAAATGCTATAATCAATTAATAGTTTAATATTAAATTAAGGTTATACATTTAGAAAAATATTCACAATTCCTGAATAGATAGTTTAAATTTTTAGTTTTGCTTCCGGTTGCCATGTTAAAAAAAAGGGGGGAAAAATTAAATTCTTTAGTTTGCGATTTTTTGCAAGCATAATCAAAGCTGTGAATTTTTGATGATCCTGACTTATGCCAAATTAATGCATTGTAACATTTTTTTTTCTTTCTTTAAGAAATGAATTGCATTCATAAAATTAGGCATAATGTTAAACATGGAATGTTTATAAAAGTTTCTTAAAAAAAACTATTTTTACTTTTATACTTATTAATAAAAAGAAATCAACCTTCTCTCCCAACTGAGTCAGAAGGAATTTTACATTGATTTATTCTCATCTCTTAAAAAAAAAAAAAACTATCAAATTAGCATTACAGTTTTAAAAGAGAAGAGTATAGAAAATAATCATTCAGACCTGATTGCTGTGATAAAAATTTATTTGCATAAATAACGGTTTATTTTAATGCAACAATGAATATAATACAAGCAGCAGCAATTAGTTACATTTGTGATAAAGAACTGACCAAATTTGATGATGGCCATTCCTTAACACATTTACAAATCATTTCAATTTTCTCTTGAAGATTATTGATATTAACATTAAGGCTTTCATTTCACTGAATAAATCAATATTTTAAAATTTGTCATTTAATTAAAAACATCCTGAATGTGCACATGTAAATGAATATAATCATAATTCAAATAAAACATATGAATAAATAAATAAATAAATTTTTAATGGAAAACAAATTGCTAATTTTTTTTAAAATGTCTTTTTCACTCATAAACAGTTGATACTTTTGTCACACAACGATTTAAGTCAATGATGTTTGAAGCTCAAAATGGTTTGATTAAATAAGTAAAGAATTTGTGTTGTGTGATGACTTAAATTAACTTAGTATGAATATATTAAAGAGGGATAGTATTGACAAAATAAAATTTTACTTATCTACAGTATGTATTTAAACAAATTTTTAGATTTGAGAAAGAAATCACATCACTGAGCCAACTGATCTTTTTGTGAAATCCATAATTTAAAGTTGCTGGCACATCCAAATGAAAAAGGCAAAGAACACTAATGTAGATGGCTCTATTTTTATGTACAAGGAACCAGTTCTAGCGAGTGCTAATCAAATTCATCAGTAAAGTCATACACAGAAGACTGGTGAGAATTAAAATTCCTAGATACAGATGATAAATCTTCATTTTCTGAAGTTGAGGTTTGAGAACTTTCTTGGTTAGTTGTACTGGCATCTGACATGAAGGTATCTTGTAGATTTGTTGCAGAGAAAGATTCTTGTGAGTTATCATTCAACAACTTCCGACAAATAGGACAGGTTCCATGCTAGAAGGGAGAAAAAATTAAATTTAACATTAGCGGTAAAATAGTTTTATCTGTGTCTTGATGATTTAACTATATCAATTTAAACATCGATTCTTTGTGGTTCCTCTTTTTTACCCAACTGCCAAGAAGGGTACGCGTATCTGGGTATGTATGTATGTGGGTATGTGGATTTCTTTATATCCCCGAAACATCCCAATGGTTGGATGGATTTTAATAAATGGGGTCTATCGATTCGTCTTAACCGTCCAATGGTTATAGGCTAGGTTTTGTTTTCATAAATTCAAAATGGCAGCAGATTTTTTTTTTTACACGCACCATATTGAGTGGCATATCATTGGATAGGTCTTTCAAAATGAAGACGATGTTTCCTAGACTATTTTACAGTCAGAAGCTCCATTTAAATATTACACCACCTGAAAGTTGTGTAGGTAGGATCTCTAGCTTAACTGTAACCTTCATAGACATCTATAGGCCTCATTAAAACAGTGTTTATAAGTAGGATCTAACAATTAAACACAACTAAAAATTCTCCAATAAAAAATTTAATTAAAAAAAAAAAAATCAAAAAAACCTGACAACTAAAAAGAGGGAAGCAAGATGACGTCAGAAAATAGCAGAGTGTGTAATAGAAATCATTTTTTACTTAAGTAACTGCAGTCAGAGGCAAACATGTAGGTAGCAGGAGCCGCAGTACATACCTAAACATGAATCTGATGCCTCCAACGGCAATTACTTAAGTAAAAAAGGATTTCCATTACATACTCTACTATTTTCCTACGTAATCTTGTTTCTCCCTTTTTAGTTCGCTTTTTATGCAGTTGGGTTTTTTGATTTTTTAACTTTTTATTCTTTTTAATTTAACATTTTATTCAAGATATATACATTGAACAGAAAAATAAAATTTTTAAAAGATAATTATTAATTAAAAAAAATAATTTGTTATTGCACTACCAGTTACTAAAAAGGGGGTGGGGTGGGGTGAGGTCACATATCCAAATAAGCAATAAAGCAAAGGTATTCCAAAAATTAATAAAGATGGAAACTTATATATAAATATGTTAATATTGGTCTCCAAAATGTTGTTATATATACATATTGTGCTTTTCTTAAGAAAATTAACAATGGAGATACTAATTGATAGCAACATAGTGTATTTTAGTGTTTTCTGCTTCTTTACCGTACTGTCGTATTGTACCTAACATTTCCAGCTAACCTCTAGAATTTCTAGAGATACACACAGTAATGACATCAAACAGCAATTTACTTGGAGTTGCAAGAAATGGCAATTTGGTGCAAAATTGAATAAAATATGTTTTGCTGCAAGTCTTACATCCTTGCTTCCTACAGAAACAATGGCTAGCAGAACTCAATTTCATAATATTTCACTCTTTTATACCTCCTACAACTGGGTATTACATTAACTCTCTTACTGGTAAAACTTCCATGCTTTTTGATATGCATGAGAACATGGTATTTTATCCATAACGCAATAAAGATGGAAAAGCTAGATTAAAACTCTTTAGCAAAAGAAAGCAATTTTGTCTTTTGATCATAATTTGTTAAATGTGTTTTTCAGTAGTAGTTTAGCTGCATGACCAGACACAATTCTTTGTGTTAAATTGAGATAAATTCTTTTTCTGTGTGATTTATATGCTGATTAAGTTTATCAATCAATCAAATACTACTTAAACAGAGCAAGTTAGTGATGGGATTTTGAATCCAGTTAAACAGGCATGAGTAAGTAATGTAAATTGGGATTTACCCTTTTTCAGGATACTTATCCGTTTCAGTGTAAATCCACACTTATTTTTAATCCAATATGTATTAGTTGGCGATATTATTAACTTTATATTTGTAGAAAATTGTATTCTCTAATGCAAAACTTTTTATGCCTCCTTTAATTACAGAAATTGTAGACTATTATGTAGATTAAATGAAAAACCAGTAACATTTTAACTTATTTAATTCACACTATATAGATTGTAAATAAGAGAGCATTTTTATATGCCTCTTTCCTGGATTAGCTACATGTTCAGAATGAAAGAAAATGTTTACAAGTTACATAATAATAACAAACCAGTTTACTGTAGTTTATGAGTCTTAATTTAGTCACTCAACAAGTCTATCTTTATCAAGGGATTTTCAAGGTTAAATACATTTGAAAAGATTTATGGCTAAGTTGAAATGATGTATTGTTTATGTAACTGAAGAAATTAGTTTATTTTTAGCAGGATTTATGTCCATCAGTTAGGACTGTTCTCAAATCCAAATTGGCTACTTTTTGACACATTTCTAAAGACATCTATTAAAAAAGAAGAAAAACAGCCTAAATAAGGCTAAAAAATAAGTTTGATAAAGAAATTAATCTGAACAATACTGCAAAAACATGCATAACACCCCCTTCCTTCCCCCTCCTATTCAGTATAATCTGGTTACTTGACCCAATACAGGATTGTACTTGAGTACTTTTATTCAATTCAAAGATAATTATAAATAAAACTAAGGTAATCACAAACATGCTTATGAAAACAAGTGGGTAAGTGTAATCACAGATCGCACAGAAGGTTTCGTATAATATTCCTTTCAAAACACTTTATCCTTTTGCGAAATCTGTTAGTTTTACATTTTGCAAACAGGGGGCGCACTCTATACTACACAAACATCTATCCGAATGAAACTCCATTTTACAACTATCCGTAGGTATATTAGTCGAGGGGATCGGGTCTATAGCACCCGAGATGGGTAGGCGCCCCCTGGTGGTAGAAAGTGGAACTGAAATATGTAAGGCTATGTGCATAGTATGAAAGAGTGGTCCAAGTGGTGTCGGCAAAAGTTAGAAAAGTATCCACTGGTTGCAATGGGGGAGGTTAGAAAAATTGCTTAAAATACACAAGTTAGAGCACGGTGAGTAAATAATATAAGACTTTATGAAAATTTTATGATTTTTCGCGTGTGATCCCAAGTGTTCTGCTATACCTATGCAAAATTTCAAATCTTCAACTTAAATAGGGGCTCAGTTAGAAAGAAAAACTTAAAATACACAAGTTAGAGCCTCGAGGGTTAAATATAAGACTTTTTCAAAATATTATGATTTGTCGTTTGATGTGAGGTATTCAGCTATAAGTATGCAAAATTTCAAGTCTTAAACTTAATTAGGGGCTCAGTTAGAACAAAAAGATTAAAACACACAAGTTAGAGCCCAGAGGGTTAAATATAAGACTTTCAAAATTTTATGATTTGTCGTTTGATGTGATGTGTTCAGCTATAAGTATGCAAAATTTTAAGTCAACTTAATTAGGGGCTCAGTTAGAACAAAAAGATTAAAACACACAAGTTAGAGCCCAGAGGGTTAAATATAAGACTTTCAAAATTTTATGATTTGTCGTTTGATGTGATGTGTTCAGCTATAAGTATGCAAAATTTTAAGTCAACTTAATTAGGGGCTCAGTTAGAACAAAAAGATTAAAATACACAAGTTGGAGCCCAGAGGGTTAAATATAAGACTTTTTCAAAATGTTAGGATTTGTCGTTTGATGTGGGGTGTTCAGCTATAATATGTAAAATTTCGAGTCTTGAACTTAATTAGGGGATCAGTTAGAACAAAAAGATTAAAATACATAAGTTAGAACCCAGAGAGTTAAATATAAGACTTTTTCAAAATTTTATGATTTATCGTTTGATATATTGTGTTCAGCTATAAGTATGCAAAATTTCAAGTCTTCAACTTAATTAGGGGGTCAGTTAGAACAAAAAGATTGAAATACACAAGTTGGAGCCCAGAGGGTTAAATATAAGACTTTTTCAAAATGTTAGGATTTGTCGTTTATGTGGGGAGTTCAGCTATAAGTATGTAAAATTTCGAGTCTTGAACTTAATTAGGGGCTCAATTAGAACAAAAAGATTAAAATACACAAATTAGAAACCAGAGGGTTAAATATAAGACTTTTTCCAAATTTTATGATTTGTTGTTTGATATGATGTGTTCAGCTTAAGTATGCAAAATTTTAAGTCTTCAACTTAATTAGGGGCTCAGTTAGGACAAAAAGATTAAAATACACAAGTTGGAGCCCAGAGGGTTAAATATAAGACTTTTTCAAAATTTTAGGATTTGTCGTTTGATGTGAGGTGTTCAGCTATAAGTATGTAAAATTTCAATTCAACTTAATTAGGGGCTTAGTTAGAACAAAAAGATTAAAATACACAAGTTGGAGCCCAGAGGGTTAAATATAAGACTTTTTCAAAATTTTAGGGTTTGATGTGAGGTGTTCAGCTATAAGTATGCAAAATTTCAAGTCTCCAACATATATAGTTTCTGAGAACGGGCTCTGTGACGGACAGACAGACAGACGAGCAAGACGAATAGGGTTTCGTGAGATGAACGGAACCCTAAAAAGAATCTGAAAAAGACGCCTATTAGGTCCTTCCTCCCCACGAAATACATCAATCTCTCTTAGTAACAAAAATCGTGAATTTCATCAATCGGTTGAGGGAAAAAAAAAAAATTAAATTCACCAAAAAGATCACAAAATTCGTCGATTCTAAGGTACTCTGACTGTAAATATTGTATTTTAGATGCATGAGGATAAAAATGTTTTTTCTTGGTAAATCTTGTTAAGGTTTCGAAATGTTATTGTTTAAATGGTGGCCGGTTTTTAGATGAATCGTTGGAATTAAAATTTTGTTTAAAATTGGTAAATTCAGAGCAGACTTTCGGATATTCTAGGTTTTTGTGCATATTTAATGGTTGTCTAAATTTGTCTTGACAGCGACAAGTGTCGTGAAAGAGGGGAGAGGACTTTGTTATCTATTCAGTCAGTTTTACACTCGTTACTTATGGCTAAAATGGGCTTATAAGTTTACATTTGGTTTAACAGCTTTCTTTACCTAAAATATAGCGTTAAATATTTTCTAAAACAAATCAAAAATTTTAGGATGTAAAAATTTGTGTCTCATAGATGGCATTGGCAGGGGCGCCATTTGACAGAGGCTGGGGGGGGGGAATCCCCCCCCCCCCTAAGGAATTTGATTTTTCAGAAAATTTATCAACCATCAATTGTCAGACTCAAACGAAAGTTTAAAAAATTGCTCAAACGCTAAAATAATTTATCAGATTTTATTGTAATAAAAACATATGCATTAAATAAAAGCTTTATGCACAGAAATTGATAATTATAAAAAAAAATTTCTTATTCGAACTTTCTTAAGATGAGATATGTATCATACTTTGGCTAATGTAAAAAATAAATGAGAGATATTTTCTTTTATCAATTGCTTCTTAGCTCTGTACAACTTGATCATAGGAAAACTAGCCCCCTCTTAACTAGAAGTTCAGGGATAGGGTTTTTATACATAGTTTTTTTTTTTTTTTTTTTGGAGGGGGGGGGGGGGGGTGAAGGGACGAGTATATTTCAAGCTCTTATTTATCTGACTTTCTTTTACTTTTTTGGATTATTAGTGTCACATTATATTTACTGCAATCCTTGCAATGTTATCAAATTATTCAATTATTTGCTTTATTAAATCCTATTATATATGGTACACTCTCAAAATTCTTCAAAGCCTAGGATAGGCTTTGCCTGCGCACACCCGACAAAACAATTTCTTTAACCCAAAAACCGACAGGCTTCCACCAAATCAAAAAGTAAAAGAAAATTACTCCATATTTTAACACTTTTATAATAAAATAGTCTATAATTGTATCCCTTATGTACAGAAATGAACACCTGTGTTATTACTATGGGCCACCATTAGTCAAATCTATGGTTTCATTTGAAAAATATTCAGGACTTGTTAAAAAACCAGGTCATCCCGGCTCCGATCGAAAGAGATAAAGCACAATCCAAAAAACTTAAAGTGTGCCTCAGTCGCAACGAAGAAAATACGTCAACCGCTAAAAATATTTCCATTGAAAGGCAACTCAATCCAAAATGAAAGAAAATTAATCCATATTTTAATACAATTATTGTAAAAGAAGCCTACAATTATATCTTTAATATAAACTTTACCTTTTATGTAAAAAAATGAATATATAGACCGGGTGTCCTAAAAAGGACTGACTGATTTTAAAATTCAATAACTTGCAAATGGTGACAGATATTTAAAAATTTCTTGCAGGAGGTTTATGCATAAGGTCAAAAGTTTTACAGGGCTGCTACTCTAATCTTAAAAAATTCCCTGTATTTTCCATGTACTACAACGTGTTTATTACTATGCCGAGTGTGCAAAATATACGTGTGTATGTATACTAGTTAGTCATCTTATAATTTACCATTACCCAACTAATTGACCAAATAGAATATATATAATATGAGCAAATAAAAAAACTCTTTAAAAGTTGTTACACTTATTAAATCCCACATTTTACATTAATAATAATAAAAACAGTAAAGCAATACTCATACATTCTGCTAAAAAAATACTTTGAAATATTTGTAAATGAATATTAGAATATGTAAAAACTCTCTATCTAATAATTTAAAGAATATAAAATTTTAAAGAATCTTACCTAAAAATCAATTATTTCAAACATAATATCACAAAAATTGGAGGAGGAAAAAAAAAAAAGAAAAGGCTACTTACTTTATGCATTTAAATTGAAATATGGACCTAGGACACATAAAATATAAGACAGCTTTGATACACAACACTGGTTTATTTTTTACTTTAAAAAATATTACAAGATAATAGTATCCAAAAAGAATAATTAACAGCTAATAATTCACTTATTTGAGCATCAATTTCAGCAACTTCTACAGACTTTTCAGTTATTAGTTTCATTTTTTTTATTCTGCAACAATTTAATTTGTTGCGATACTTTTCGTTTGCTGGTTTCTTTTTCCTTTTCTTTAATCTGACTTTGTCTCTGTTTTTCCAAAGCTTCATGGTATCTCATGCGTGATAATTTTGCATATTGAAGCATATCTTTCGTCAGTGGCACATTTACAACACTTCCATAGAAATTCACAGCATCATACACTTTTCTTAAACCAATTAAAGAATCTTCTTTTAGATTTTCAACAAGCATATCTTTGTTGATGCTGAACCCACTTTCCACGGCTGCATTACCATGAGATAAAATAAGCACTAATTTCACTACATCCCATAAATCTGCAAATTCTTTCGGTTTTAACAAAGTAAAGTAAAAATCATCCAATCGTACATCTTCAGTAAAAGAATCAAACTGTTCTTTGTAAGCATTTTTTAATTTTTCTAGAAACACTTCAAACTGGATTTTTGCTTGTTCTAAACATCCAGGTGAAATCTGTCCTTTGGAATACAAAAATTGAAGTAGATGTACCATACGTGTTTCACACAATACTGCATTATTTCGCAACAAAATAAGATTTAAAGATGATGCAGCTTTTAACACAGCAAAATTTTTTGACATTCTTTCAAATATTTTCTCTGTAGTACTCTTCACAAATTGAAAACATTCTGCTAAAAAATCTGCCTTTTGGGATTCAGAAGCTCCACTGATATTTAAATATCTTGCTGTGACTATTCCAATGTCAGTATTTTTTCGAAGTCTCAGATTTTTAGAATCTTTCAGATCAATCAAAAATAATTTCTGTAACGAGTTTGCTTCTTCAATAACATTGTTTTTCACAATATTTTTCATTAACTGCTTAAGAAGACAAAAAAGATTTTCATGTAAGAAAGGTATCATAGGCTTAGATGTTTGGAATTTTTTAAGAAAAGGTTCGAGGATATTAGCAATATATGAAAAGAAGCTGAATTTTGCAAGAATCAATTTATCATGACATGCATCCATTACAATGTCGCATGAAAAAGTTCCTGGCAAAGTTGTTTTTTCCACATACTTTTTTATGTTGTCTAAAACTTGTACAGCTCGCTCACTCACTCTAACATTTTCAACTCATCGAATAGCACAGAATTTTAGAGGAAATTAACAACTGCCAGTGATTTCAATAAAATTAGCTCGTCTAGCTGGACTATCTTTAAACATCAAATAAAGAGATCTTAATATAACATCTACTTTCCATTTAGTGCATTTGTGGCCATACTGAAATGCACCATGGACAATATGGAGTCCACAAGTTCCTAAATCTAAAATGTTACATTCATTTTGCGATAAAATTTCCTCTTTCACATGTTTTAAGAATTTCAAGTTTACATTTGGACCATCCATACTAATTTGCAAAAGCAATTTTATGTCCAAATACGAAATGGCTTCTTTAAAATTTTCAAAGAGTTCCTGAGCCGAGGTGCGACCTAAAAATACAGAATTCCAGTATCGTGACACCACTCTATTTGTTGAATCACACCAATACCTTATTATTAAATCCATTTGACACTTTTGAGAAATACGATTTAATGCTTCATCAAAGCACATGACATTTTTTTTGTTCTTCACAGACTTTTGAAGAGCAAGTTGGAAAAAGGGAGCTAATCCATAACAAATCAAATAGGACATTTTTGTGCGTCCTAAAGTACATTTTTTAGCAATACCACTGTCTGGAAACATGTGACAAAATATCTCAGATACATCATTAAACGAATTAAATGAAGAATGTGAAGCAACAAGCTTCATTGCCCACAAAATTTCGGCTTTGAACGTATTTTCCTGCATCACGAAATGAGACAGACTTTTTTTATTTTCATTAATAACACACGCCAACGTTTCTGAAGAAATCAAACTGTTATTTTCTTTCTTAACACTTTCTTTGGGTACCGCCGATGTTTCTGAAGAAACCAAAGTATTATCTTCTTTCTTAACACTTTCTTTGGGTACAAAATCAAACATTGAAGTTGATTGTGAAGTTAGTTTTTTATGTTTTTTATTCTTTGCATGACTTGTAACAGCTTGCTTTCCCATGTTGCTTAGGCTGAAAATCCTCTTGCAAAGTTTACAATATGCAGCAAATGGATTTTTTGGAACCGCTGCAATCATCTGGAAAAATCAGGATTTATATGCGAATCTATCCAATCCGTATTAAATACGGACTTTGAACAACTCATTATAAGAAATTTAAACGATTAAATAGCACCTCTTATTACGTCAAATAAAACACAAATTAAAACAAACCGAAGCTCGAACATTCGTGAAAAAACACGCGCTGGTTGCATCAACAATGTTTTGTTTGCACGCACGGGCTGAACGGAGGAAGCGAAGAGATAGAATGTCTGTAGAGTCTACAATTCATTTTTTCCCCATCCCTTTCCACCTTATCAAATATTTACTTACTGTAAACTGGATTCCCGTATCATTTCTTTTTTTACTTTATTTTTTTTTTGCTTGCTCGTTGCTTGCATTGAGCATTGTTTACGTTTGGCCATCGCGGATTGACGGAGTTGAGCGGGCACATTCCTCTTTCTGGCATGCAGCCAGTTTGAATTGCGATCGCATTCGCAATTTCATTTTGTTTAATTACTTCTTTAAAGTTCTTTTCAAGTTTATTTCAATTTTAAATTGCATCTCAGTTATTTTCTAGGATATTTTAACAAGGTAGTAATTTTTCATGCAATTTAAAATGTTTTAAGTTAAACTAAGAAGCCACTGAAGTATGTAAAGTACATGCTTCATTTTCATTGGCTGCCGCCACGCCGCTCTCATTTAAAGGTCCGCGATTCTGCGAGTAGGTTGTGTGTTGTTGTTTTTGTATGCTGTTATGTTCTGTGGTACTTATCCAGAGATGTCAGCCGCTTCTTATCGTGTGCGTCGTATCCTAATGTATTTTAATGAAATATCGGGGTGAATTATTTAAATTTTGGATACATTTTAACAAAAGTTTAAAAGCATGTTTTTCGTTAGTTATAAAGTTGAAAATGGAGGAATCTCCAAAAGTTAGTAAATGATTCGGTATGAAGTGTATTCAACTAACGTCAAGTATTAGAAAGGAAAAAGCAGTGTTTGAAATATGGGAATCCAGTGTTTTTCTTCAGATGTAAATAGTTTAAGTGCAAAGAAACCGAGATGGTTTTGTTCTGTCATTTTGAAACAATAAATTTGTTCCTGGATATCTCTTTGTCTTCAAGTCTTTAAACAACACCAGTTTCTGTAAGTACTCTTTTCTCTTTTCTTTATCACGAGAAGATAACACCAACCCACCACCATTAAATGCTCTGCTACAGAGAGGGGAATGCGATTTGCAACTAAATATATCTAAACTGATATGATTAACTTGGAAAAATGAACACCCAAACTGCAAATCACAATGTCACGTGCAGTCGCAGATGGATGGGAGGGAATTGGGATGAAACGGGCGCGTTTTTGGATTCAGCCATTGCAAGAAAAGGGGTGTAGGTAGAAATGAGCTTTTAAGAAGTTTCGTTGAAAATGAATTTTCGCGCCGCTTTTTCCGTTTTTTTTTTCTTCTTCTGCGGAGCGATTTTTTTTTTAAAGCTGAGAAAAAATAATTTCTGTTTGAAAATACCAGAAAAAAAATTCCCTGTGTTTTCCAGATTTTTTTGGAATTTTTCAAACTTCCCTGCATTTTCCTTGTTTATGGAGGGTAATTTGAAATTCCCTGTGTTTTCCCAGGTTTCCAGGTGGCATGGCAACCCTGTTTTATTACAGTGATTTTCGATTTTAGTTCGAATTAGAAACAATAGATAGCGCTGTAAGCAATAGTCGTTAAATACAGGCTCGATTTTTGGTCTTTTCTCTTGTTTCATGCGGAAAAAGGAGATGGAAATGTATTATCCGGGCCACGAAGTACCAAAAATCGAGCCTGAATTTAGCGTCTATTGATCGCAGCACCATCTATTGTTTGTAATTCGAACTAAAATTGAAAATCACTGTAAAAAAACTTTTGACCTTATGCATAACCCTCCTGCAAGAATTTTTTAAATATCTGTTACCGTTTACAAGTTATTGAATTTTAAAAACAGTCAGTCCTTTTTGGGACACCCGGTATATATATATAATATATAGTATTCATTAATGTTCAAATATGTAGCTTTTTCATCTGAAAAATATTCACGATTTCTTTAAAAAATAGTGTTAACACGAACCCACCTCAAAATAGTGAAAACGCAATCCGAAACAATTAACGCTTTACAGCCTTTACTTGTAAAAACATTAATCAAAATTTCCTTATCGCTATAGACCACAAAAGTTGAAAATTTCGTGAAAGATTCATGACGTTCCTGATTATCCCATGAGTGATTGAAATTCATGATTTTTTTTTTGCGATCATCTGCCGGAATTCGCGATTTTTTCTGCTACTGTTTCATGGAATTCATGATTTTTTTTTTTCTGCAACCATTGTCGAAATTGATTTTTTTTTTTTTTTTTTCTCGTAACTATTTGTCGAAATTCACAATATTTTCATATGACCAACTGATTAAATTCTGTATTTGCTTTGCGATCTTTTGACAAAATTCAAGATTCTTTTTCACGACCATTTGTTGAAATTCGTGATTTTTTTTTTTTTTTTCTATCACTGACTAATAATATTTGTAATTTTTTTGTGCAATAGTTACATGAAATTTTATATCTTATTTCAGAATCGTTTGACGAAATTCACCTCGATGTTTTGACTAAATTTTAGTGATTTTTTGCACAGCCTTTTGACGAAATTCGCGGTTTTTTTCACAGTCCTTTTACAAAATTTGAGATTTTAGTTTGTACAATCATTTGATGAAATCTGCATTTCTTTTCGCGATCTCTGATGAAATTAGCAATATTTACCACGGTCGTTTAGAAAAATTAGCGATTTTTTCCATGACGATTTGGGTTTTTTTTTGTTTTTATTTTCTTCTTCAAAATTTGCAAAATTCGCATTTTTTTCTGTGATCCATTGACAAATTGATCTTGTGTAATTCGAAAGAAAAAAAAAAAATCATCGACTTTCACAAAAAAAGAAAAAAAAAAAAAAAAAATTTGCAGATTAATCTCTTATGCAGCGCTTTCTTATTGTGCAGGATTTTCCCATTCCTCAAAGAAAATTTTTCGTTCTCCTTCGCTAGGAAACTCTTGAAATGGCACCCCTGTAGTAAAACCTGAACAAGAAAAACGTTCCATTTTAGACAGGTCTCTGTCTTAGCAAGTATAACTGCATAATGTTTTTATATCGAAATTTGATTTTCCCCCACTTTGAGAAAGAATTCTGTTATAGACAGTCTTCGTTTTCACAAGTTTTACTGTAATACATCTCTTTTCAGAGCTATATTATAGAGTGGATGGTTTAACAGTCTTTGAGGATACCTATAAAATAATAGAATCCTGTCTGAAAAGAAAAATTTTTCATATTCAAAGTATCGAAATTTTACCTGTTAAGATGTAAACCTGTTTAAAGCAAAATAGTTCATTGGTTCTTGAGTTTCCATAAAAAATTTTTACTGTTTTTTTTTAAAACATGATTCAGTTTACAATTCTTGTTGAGGGGGGGGGGGGGGGGGTAAACGCTCCTTAACTATATAACTTCCCTCAAAAAATCTTTGCCCCCCCCCCCCCCCCAAGAAAGTTCTGAAATGGCACCCCTGGGCATTGGTTGTTCTGACCAAGTTTCTCTTAATCAGCTATTCTGGAACACACCCTCTTATGTGAATGGTATCGCCTTATTTTGTCTTTAATTATTTCCCTTGTTTCTCGCATTAACAGAGTTTGATTGTATACAGATGAGAGAGGGAAGAAGATTGTTATATTCTTCTTAAGAGAATTTGTGTTAATTCTACATTCAGTTATTCACCATGCAACAAAAGGTGACATGTATTTTGTATCAAAACAAAATTGTACAAACTTGCAACAAAAATATTTCAGAACAAAATAAAAGTAACTGGAATTTAAAGACAGAAATGAGAGAGAAAATGAAATTTTATGAATATTAACACATGATTTATTAAAAATCTAATCAAATAAATGATCAAATTTTGTAAACAAAAGATGTTACAAGATTGAAAAATCATCCGGTCACAGGAATTAACTTCTTTAGCGTAAGATTATAACAAAAATATTTGTTACCACAAAAATTCAATGTAATGTGAAATAAAAATTTAAGTGAGATTTAATATTATTGTATCAAATCAATGGTAAAGAAATTTTTCACAATGAATACACATTAATAAAGAAGTCATCATTAATACAAAATGTAAAAAAATAAATTACCAATTCCAACCAAGGGATTATGCACTCATTGTGGAAATGATGGTCACAAGATAACCTCCTAACAGGCTCACTTAATTTGAAATCTTCCATGCAGACTGTACACTGTAGGTTTTTATCTAACAACAAAAAATTAGTTAGGAAAATATTTGCTAATAGAACAATCACATAGAAAACTGAGTTTAATTTATTAATAATTTATTAGATAGTGTCCGTCAAGATTTGACGGTAAATAACTCAAATGTTTCATTAGCAAAATTCTTGATTTTTAATTAGTTGCTATTAAATTATTGAAATCGTTACAAATTTCTAGGCTGCATAAGTGATTCCTATTTCTTTAAGGCGATACAGGGCGCTGTCAGTCTAACCTATTCAATGAAGTGAAATAATTTTAAATTATAATTTACAAACAACCAATTACACTTGCTTTTTATCAGAAATTTACCTAAAAATACTGCATAAAGCATTTATTTTTTACTTACTACGGTATTTTTTTTCTTTCCCTTTTTTTTTTTTGAAAAAATATTTATTTTTATTTATTTTAAACTGCACAACCATTAAAAGCTGCCATGAATTTTATTTTTATCAGTCTCATTCTCTAAAACCTAAATTTGAAACTTTATGCAGCTAAAGATTTATAATATCAATTTTTTTACTTGAATTTTATTTTACATTTTTATTCATTTTTTAAATATTAAACCATGGATATCAAGGTAATTTCTTTTATAATTCTTATATGAATATTTTTTTCTTTCTTTCGGTTTTCTTTTTACGGAAAAGAACGGCAAACTTTTCTTTCTGCAATACACATATATTCTTCATAATGGCCAGAAAATAACAAAAATTGTAGATCAGCTCAATTTATTTAATTGATAATTACATGCAAAATATTTTAAATAAATTATTTTTAAAAAATATTGTTGCATATTAAATTTTATTTTATTTAATTATAAAACACTAGGGGCCTCTGCCCCCTGCAAGCTACACTCGCCAACCCCCATTCAGACACCGCAGAATCTAAAAATCAAATGGGTTTTAAAAATATTAGAGAAGATTAAATTATACTGAAAAAGCTGTGCAGATCTCCCTGTAAACGGGTTTCCATTCAATTCCCTTTGATTGCAAAAATTTAAGGGCGAATCAGTTGCTGTTAAGACATCCAATGGTTGTTTTCGTTTTTGATTAAAGATTATCAGTTAAACATTTGAAAAGAAGCTAAAATAAAATAAATTAAGTATACAGAGTCTTTGTCTCCCAGTATTTTAAAACAATCTCTATAACAATAGCCTAAGTCATGTGACTATCATCGACTGTTCCAGGCGGACCACTTCACTTTTTATAATTTAGGCTGCCATTTTGGTACTTTAATGTTAGCCAGGCACAGGTGATAAGTCGCCAAATATTATTCTATCCCCATCATTTCATCTATATTATAATAGTTCAAGTCATCAAATGCCATAAACAAATACGATCTGATCCCTTCGCCTTTCATATGAAGGTTTGGAACAAATGTCATATACGCCCCATATTGCCATGATTTTTTTCCAACGCCAATTTGGGGAACGCATCAACAGCATAAACAACGACATCCGGCTTACCATATCAAGCAAAATAACGATACTTTGGCGCCAGTTAAGTACCCGTTGCGTATATGACATTGCCGTCAGAAAAAAATCGCGCCAATACGGGGCCATATATGACATCTGTGTCGAAAGAAAAAAAAAGCCGGGTGAAAATCTCGCCAATATATTTTTTTCAACTCGCCAGTTAGCATTTTTTTTATTGTTCGAGTGGTAAATTAAAACATTGATTTGAAGTTGAAATTAAATGTCATGGTTTGTTACATAATTTAATATTTCGCCAGATGTCATATGATGTCACCGCATGTTTGGCATGATTTTTTTTTTTACGAAAATTTGGCAAAAACCTCGTTTTTGAATGCCAGTTACATATGTATTTTTGGTACTACTTAGTTATCCCGTCGACAAAAAATCTATCGCGAACTATAAGATTAAATGTCAATAATGGTTGATTGTAAATGTCACATTCACTTGACTTTTAGCAAGTTACACGTGTTTACGTCATCAAGTGATTTTTATTTTGACGTTTTATTTTTATTTTTATATTTATTAATGTTATACTAATTTATTTGTTCTTTCGTTATTTAAAATAAAAATTTTGTCAATCTGTACAATTTGGCGAGTAGTTTGGCGATTTATATAATTTGCGAAATTGTGTGACGGAATAACTACTACATTGTACCGTATTTTTTTAATTCTTTTCTATTATTTTCAAAAGGAAATAGCAAAAAAATAATTAATTACTATAGAACAAAATAATTTATATAAATTTAAAAAAGAAATAAAAGTAAATATACATTTATTTTTAAATAAACAACAATAGCCGGGTTACCATGTCTATCAAAATAATGCCATTTGTGCGCCAATTAGGTACCCGGTGCGTATATGACATCTGTGCCTAATATTTTTCTTTCCTTTTTTTTAAAAAAAAGAAGTGAAAGCCATCAATTTAAATGTTTCATTTTTAAATGAAAGTTTTGTATTTAATAAAATGATAACGAAATACAAAAAAAGCATTGTTCTTAGCATAGATTTAAAGGAGGCCAAACTGTCGCCAAATTAATTTAAAATAGTAACCTTTTCTGAATTATGAAAAAAAAAATTTCTGTTATGATTAAAATTAGAGTTGCCATCATTAGAAAAAATGTATTTAAAATTAGAAAAAAATTAATATTTCGAAAACTAATTCGAATTTAAAAATTCTAATACCAGTTTTGAGATCTGTGGATCAACACGGATTTTTGGTGTTAATTTCATCGCAAAGTATTTCATATTTTAGGAGAAATCGCCGTGAAACAAAATCAGTTGTTTAATCAGTCGATTCAAAGAATCGATACATTTCAGGCGTTTCATTAGGATTTTATAGATATAGGGTAGATTCAAATAATAATAATAACAAAATAAAAAATCATACAACTTCTCCTGATAATAAAACATACATGTCATTATTGAAGAGAATCATCGCCAAAAATACTGCAGAAATCCCTTTTCCGGACGTTGAGCTCGAACTCATGTCCTCTACAAAAATTCAGAGCTTTAAACTGCTGCCTTTGGCCGCTGCGCTAGCAGAGACTTGTTCAATATTCCTCTAAGTTAAGTAGGCTCAAAAAAGAGTTGATGCATGCGCAAATGTGTCAATATTGGTCTTACAGAATTCCCTTTACGTTTTAATATATATGATTACAATTGTTAATATTAGTTGAGGTATATAATTTAATATTTTTATCATAGAGCTGAAAGGAAACATATATATGTGGGATCCCATTTCCCGAAACCCCACAGAGCTGGCTTAGATCCCAAAACCAGACAAAGCTAGATTACAGAAGCACCGCCAGGAGTCGATATCACAACTCCGCAATCAAGTACTCTATTGATGCTGACGCATGCGCATAACAAGTGACTGTCGGCAGCAGACGTGCTGCGAGAGAGACAAACTGAAGTGAGGAGAAAAACTTTAGAATTCGAGTGTTGGTGCTAGGAGGAGGTAGACGGAACAATGTAGTAAAAAAGACGTAGATGTTCGAATCAAATTAAGGTGCATTAAATGTTTGTGTGAGTACTGTCGTCATGAATCTGTCCTGTAAATATTGTTTACTCAATATAACTATTTTTTAAGAGAGAGTCGTAATTTTTTTCTGGTGTCAAGTCTGCATTTTATTGTGATCAAAAGGATAATTCCATAATTTTTGGTGTTAGAAGTGGGATGAATGTTTTAATATTTTGTTTAATATTTTGACGTTGTCGCCCACAAGTCTGATGAGTATTATGAAATCGCCGATGGTGAAATAAAAATAAAAGTACGGAATTCTGGATTCAAGAGGACATTGTTCTTAGTGGTGAGTACTGTATACAATTCTTTATTCCATGATGAAATTGATCGATATCCCTGAACTGGAACTTGCCATAAAAAATGAAAAAACAAGCAAAATTAAGCTTTTGCATAAATTTCTTTTCGATGCTGAAGGTGATCGATCAAATAGAAAAAGGATCAGAGAATTTTCTGGTTTTGGTTATCAAACCGATAGTCAGGGGCGTAGCTACAGATATTTTTTCGGGGGGGAGAGTTAGAAAATTTCCCAACTTGAAACAAATTCCTCCAACATTCAACTAACGTGATATGCACAAAGTGTGTAATAATGATAATTAAGCTTATGCATAAAAAATTCCTTTCCAAAGAAAAATTTTGAAACTAGAAACATAAAAATTCTAATTATTTGTTTGTTTAATAAAAAAAACAAACACACGTTTTACTTTCTTCTGTCTTTACAAGACGAAAGTATTGAATTCGTAAAAAAATTCTACAATTGGTTTTCGACGGATTGATATGTTTTAGAAGGTCCTGAACATGATTTGACTGTTTTTAGAAAATGTCTGTGCGTATGTGACACAAATTTTGTGGGTGCTCTATCTCGAGAACTAATTCGCGGAATTTTATAAAACTTTAGATTCAGTTATACCTTGATAAAAATTAATGCTGATTAGTTTTTGATGTAAATCACCCAAAAGGTGGCGCTGCTATGCTGTATTTTTCACGATTTACATGATTTTAGCGATAGTTATATCTCAAAAACTGTTACATAGAATTTGATCAAATTTTATATTCTGTTAAACCTTGACATAATTTAGTGCTTATTAGGTTTTTGTATATATCTGTGGCACTGCTGTGCAACATTTTTCATGATTTTCGAGTTAGCTATATCTGAAAAACTAATGCACGGAAATTTAGTCAAACTTCATATTCGGTTACACTTCCTTATTGGGCTTGGGTGTATACTGTCCTAAGGTATCGCTTTTGTGCTCTTTGGGTTTGGAATTTTGGTTGCAGACATGTGAGAGCGTGGGTGTCGAAATTCAATGATTTGTTTGAAAAATGCGATGCTTCTATCTCCTTTTTAAATGCATACAATTAAACGAATTATAAATTACATGCACACAATTAAACCTTTAGAATTCATTATTATGAGCATAGAATTGTTTATTTAATTTTAACATTGTGATTGAAAATTTTGAAGTATTAACATGTATGGGATAGAATAAGGTTTTGGGATTGGCACATCCAAATAGTTTTCATTTAACATCAATTCTTCTGGTCTTCAAAGAAACTAACCCTGATGAAGCTAACCTAACATCGTCCAGTTTAATAAAATCCACTATTTCACTTTCACATTTTAAAACCATTAGGCTGTCAAGTCTGTCAGGCCTCATTGTAGCTTGCAAAATATAATTTTTAAATTTTTATTTGACTAAATATTCTTTCATTAGATGCAACGCCAAAAAGATAAGCTGCTGTGAATGTTAAGGTACGAGTATATAGTTTGACAGTGTGACCCAAATAGTCTTTGAATTTCATGGCATGAGTAAAAGGTTTGTTAAGTGAGTTGGGATTTGGTTTATTTATATTTGACTCTGCAAGTCATGTACATCTGGTGTCTCATATCCAGGTGAAAACATTATTAACTTTTCTAAGTTAGTGATACTCAAATTTGCCTTGCACAATTGTAATTTAAATATGGAATGTATTGGTGCAATATTCTTCTGATATAGGGAACATTGTCATTTAAGCCCATTACTAAATTGCCGAAATTTTCTTGTATTTCTTATAACTCTTCCCTGTAAAACTTATGTGTATCAATGTCCATTGCTATGCTATTATTTTTATCTATTCCAGTTGGTGAAACCGTTTTCCCATGGTGCTTTCAGAAGTCAGCTTCTTCAATCACATCCTAATATTCATAATTGTTTATGAACTTGTCTATAATGAAATCTTTATTTCTTCAAAATTTTATTCAAGTGCAACCTGTCAGTGTTTATGTCAACCTGTATATCGATTTTTTTCTTCAGTTGATGGACTGCTTTCATGGTCATATTTCTGTTCCAAATTCAAATCATCCACATTTTTACCGTTTTCATCCTCGAATGGATTTTTAGATGCTCCAAAATCTTGCGCGAAAATTCTTTTCCTATTATGAAGTGTTCTTTCGTGCTAAGATTTATAGTCATTTTTTAGAAAAGCTTTAAACACACAACACTGGACTTTTGTTTTAAAATTTCATAAACACCTATAAATATAAATGAACAGGACTCATATATATATTTCCGCACACAAATAAAGGTAAAATGTGGCAAATTTATCTAATCTAACGACTTCTTATATTCACATTTGCTCATATAATGCTTTTGTCTTGACAGCGAAGGGTTAACTAATTTTCGCAGCAAAAAAATCACGAGAATGAGTAAAATATTGTCCAAAATTCGCAAAATTAGTTTAAAAATTAGTGCAATTTGTGAAAACTCATCAAATCTTCTTGCCCAGCTGTGTTTCAAGTAGGTGACTACATTCCTTTCTGTTGTGCTACAAGTGATCTCCAATTTTCAAAAGAAGCTGCAATCCCTTTGGATTAAAATAGCTGGATTCTCTTTTGGGAGGGGAAAGGGAGGAAGGGTGAAATTTTTGAGAAAGGAACAAAGTTTTGAAGGAAATAAAGGAACTGGATAGTCAGCTATTGGTGGATAGGAGTAAAGAAATATAGGTCTGGTAGATGTATAATATTTTTGTAGAACTGAAAAATACAATGATAGATTGAGCGTGGCCGATTTCTTTTTGTATTTCTTTTGTTAATTTAACTTGCTTACTGTTACAGTAGTCAGTCAGAAACATAATCACCAAAACAATAAAAATTTCGTAATACCTCAAAAATCTAGAATTTCCCAACTCTAAGCTCAAATTTCCCAACTTCACAAATATTGGGGGGGGGGAGGCTCCCCCCCCCATACCCCCCCATGGCGACACCCCTGCCGATAGTTTTGAATTTAAAAGCAAAATAACGAAATGTCAAGCGGATTTTTCTCTGAATGATTTAATTATAATTTGTAATGTACTTTGCATTTCGAATGAAGGATCTTTGGTTGATCTCACGACACGATTAGTTACTTATTTGTCGGATTTAAGCTTGCTACAAGCTAATGTTCAGAACGACAGTGACACAGATTCAGAACATGAAGTACCTTTTAATAAAAGTTCCGCAAGTAATGACATAGAATCATTAAATTTGGATAAAAGCAAGCAATTTCCAGTTCAAAGTTTTGTGCCATCAACTATTAATTTTAGTGATATAGAAAATGTTGTACCTCCGTTTGATGGTAGTGCATGTCAGGATATAAATGTATGGCTGAACAATTTTGATGATGTCACTAGTATATTTAATCTGCCCGAATTACATAAGTTTATTTTTGTAAAAAGATCCTTAGGAGGAAAAGCTAAATTGTTGGTTCAGACAGAACTACATATAAATTCCTATGAGAAATTGAAGCAACTTTTGATTGCTGATTTTAACACTACTTATAATTCTGCGGAGTTGCATCTTTTGTTAAATAAACGAAAATTACATGAAAATGAAACGCTTGAAGAGTATTTCTTAATAATGAAGCAGTTAGGTTCACATGGTAATATCGAGGATTCCGCGTTGATGCAGTATGTTATAAACCGTAAACCCGACCCTGTTTTTAGAAAATCAATATTGTATGGATGTCAATCGATTTTAGAATTTAAACAAAAATTAAAAGTCTATGAGAAGTTACGGTCTGAGTATGAAAATGCAAAATCTCATAAACATGAAGGAGCTAAGCCTAAAATTAAATCCGAAGTTGAAGTTAAGAACAGATTTAAGCCTGTAAAGCCAAATATGCTCTGTTATAATTGTGGCGGGAATAATCATAAAAGCATTAACTGTGTTAATAAAGATAAAGGGCCCCTTTGTTTCTCTTGTAACGGTTATGGTCACAAATCATTTCAGTGTAGTAATAAATCGAAAGAGACAAATGTTAACAAGTGGGTAAGTGTGATCATAGATCGCACAAAGGGTTTCGTTTAATATTCCTTTCAAAACGTCCAGTACATTTATCACCATGGAACATCTTCTAAATTTTGGCAAACCCTTCTTAAACTATCGTAAAGCTTCAAACAGATTCACCTTGTTATATTTCCTAATTTTGTTCGTGCCACCACCCCCCCCCCTCGAAATGCTACGATATATCACATGACAGGTATCTGCCAAATTTAGAAAAGTGCCCCCTTTGGGGGGGGGGGGGGGGGGGGGTGAATTGGGGTAATGGTCACCATGATTTTTGACGCGGCCTGATGTTTAAAATTTTTGTTACTTTTTATAAGCTATACTAAAGTTTCAAACAGATCGTCCAGCTATATTTCCTAATTTTGTTCGCGCCCCTCCCTCACCCTCCCCCCTCGAAATGCGACACGCCATTCTTCTTTATACTTCATTATAATTTAAACTTTAAATACTTTATAACAAAACAGATCGAATTGTTAGATTTCCTACTTTAAATGAAATCGCGGTCTGTTAGTTTCACATTCTACCACCAGGGAGCGCACTCTATTCTTAACAAAAGCATATCTGAACGAAACTCCTTTACACAACCTATCAGTAGATATGTTACTCAAGGGGGTGGCGGTCTTCAGCAAGAATTTAAGATAATTGTTGAAATTACCATTCGGAAATAGTGGTAATTTAACTTTTGACATATTTATATTTACTAAGTACCATGTATCTGAGGACTCCGTAAAAAAAAAATGCACCTGAAATGGTATGAAACAAAAAATAAATATTTTGCCCCTCCCCCTCTCTCCACCTGCCCGAAATTTCACGCGCCATTATTTATAAACTTTTTCTTATATGTTATAAACTATGTTAAAGTTTCAAACAGATCACCTTGTTAGATTTCCTACTTTAAATGAAATCGCGGTCTGTTAGTTCCACATTCCACCACGAGGGAGCGCACTCTATTCTTAACAAAACTGTATCTGAACGTAACTCCGTTAAACAACCTATCAGGAGATATGCTAGTCGAGGGGGTGGCGGTCTTAACCAAGAATTTATTATATTTGCTGAAATTATTATTCGAAAATAGTGGTATCAATACTTCTGACATTTTTATCTGGCATAAGTAACATTTATGCTGTATTTTTAAAAATCGGACACCGTTCAGAAGTATACTGCAATGAAACATCATGTAACTACCTTGTAAAATAAGTATATAATAGAAATAAATCAATTAGTGAAATTAGCGCCCCTCCCCCCCTACCCGAAATTTCACGCGCCATTTTTATAAACTTTTTCTTATGTGTTATAAACTATCTTTAAGTTTCAAACAGATCGCCTTGTTATATTTCCTAATTTTAACAAAATCGCGTTATCTCAGTTCCACATTCCACCACCAGGGAGCGCACTCTATTCTTAACAAAACTGTATCGGAAGGAAACTTCGTTAAACAACCTATAAGTAGATATGTTACTCGAGGTGGTAGCGGTCTTAATAAGAAATTAAGATATTTGCTGAAATTACTATTCGGAAATAGTGGTAACTAAACTTTAGACAATTTTATATTAAATAAGTAACATATCTCAGGACTCCCTCAAAAAAAGCACCTAAAACGGTCAGAAACACTAACTTTTTAAACAGAAATCTAGCGCCCCCCTCCCCGGAATTTCACGTGCCATTCTTTTTTACACTTTATCTTATGTGTTATAAAATATCTTAAAGCTTCAAACAGATCGACTTGTTAGATTTCCTAATTTCAACAAAATCGCTTTATGTTAGTTCCACATTCCACCACCAGGGAATGCACTGTATTCTTAACAAAAGCATATCTGAACGAAACTCCTTTACGCAATCTTTCCGCAGATACATGGGCCCGGATGGTGGCGGTCTGCGGTAACAAACGCTAAGATTTAAAAAATAATTCTAGCTCCCCCCCCCCCTCGAAATATCACACTCCATTCTTTTTTACACTTTTTATTATGTGTTATAAACTATCTTAAAGTTTCAAACAAATCGAGTGGCGGTCTTAACCAAAAATTTAAGATATTTCCTGAAATTACTATTCGAAAATAGTGGTATGAATACTTGTAAACTTTCTGATGATGAATGAGTCATACTTATCTCATAGCGCTGTTCAAATATCCCACGCAAATTATTAGATTTTCGAAGCACGTTAGTCTTTATCATAATAATATTTGTCATGTTGACTAACTGGTATATTTAATCAAAAGTAGTTCCCTCCCTCCCCCTTTTCCATTGACACAAACCTAACAAAATAAAATTATGCGATAGCGGGCGAAGCACGCTTTTCAATTTCGCTGGAAGAATGCATCTCATTTTACATCAGCCTCGCACGGACTGAAATAATCCGACAGCGGGCGAAGCACGCTAGTCTTTGTCATAATATCTGTAATGCGAACTTTCCTAATTTTAACAAAATCGCTTTATGTTAGTTCCACATTCCACCACCAGGGAGCGCAAACTATTCATAACAAAAGTGCATCAGAACGAAACTCTTTTGGGATATTTAATCAAAAGTATTTCCCTCCCCCCCCCCTTTCCATTTACCCAAACCTTACAAATACAAATTATACGATAGCGGCCGAAGCACGCTAGTCTCCCCTCGAAATATCACACTCCATTCTTTTTTACGATTTTTCTTATGCGTTATAAACTATTTTAAAGTTTCAACCAGATCGAGTGGCGATCTCAACCAATAATTTAAGATATTTGCAGAAATTACTATTCGAAAATAGTGGTATGAATACTTACAAACTTTCTTATAATGAATAAGTTATACTTGTCTCATAGAGCGGATAAAACCTCACGCAAATTGTTAGATTTCCCAATTTAAATAATTTCATGGTTAAAAAAGCACGTGCCTCCATTTTATTCCATTCATTAGATAGAAATGAAACAGATTAATTAAATAATAATTAATATCTCGGCTTCTAATTGAGTTATCGCTTTGAATTGGATATGGATGAAATCTGCGAGAGATTTCCCGTCCGGATTGCAAAAAATTTAACATTTAAAAAGTTAAAATTTCGTATTAAAATATTCCACTACGGAAAACCGCAAGGACGCCGTTATGTCTGAAGTTGAGCACACCTGCTTTCGCGCCGTTGGAGAAAGTTCATTTGAATCTGCGTTAAAAAGGTGGATTGGTTAATTTTAGAAGTTAATTAGCCCGTAATTCAGTTAATTACCAACTTTTTCAAAATTTTATGATTTGTTGTTTGATGTGAGGTGTTCAGCTATAAGTACCCAAAATTTCAAATCAACATGTATAGTTTCTGAGAACGGGCTCTGTGACGGACAGACAGACAGACAGACAAAGGAGTGAGACGAATAGGGTTTCGTAAGATGAACGAAACCCTAAAAACGCTCAGCCACAAGTTAATAATATTACATCCCAAGATTTAATTCTAAAAGAGGTAAAGCTTTATTCTTTACATTTAACCTCCTTGATAGATACTGGTAGTCAAAAGACTCTGTTAAAGAAAAGTGTTTATGATAATTTGAAGAACTTTGTGGAATTAAAACCTACGGGTATCAGTTTGACCGGTTTAGGGAAAATCTCAGTTAAGCCAGAAGGTTATTTCGATTGAGAAATTGAAGTTGATAATTCGAAATTTAAAGTTGACATTTTTGTCGTTAATGACAGTTGCATTAATTTCGATTTAATTATTGGCACTGATGTTATTCATCAAGGTACATTAACTATTTCTGAGAATGAAGTGAAAATGTTTAAAACGGAAGTTCAGTCTAATAACTTTGTAAAAAAACTTTATTTGTTTTAAATTGTAAATGTTCTAGATGAGCCTAAAATTGATTTAAGTCACATTGCTGACAGAAATTTTCGTTCAGAATTATGCTCTTTAATTGAGAATTATGTGCCAATTAAAACTAAAACTGTAGATGTTAAAATGAAAATTAATTAAACGGATGAAGTCCCAGTTTGTTCTTCCCCTCGAAGATTACCGCCATGTGAGAAAAAAATAGTTGAAGACCAAATTGAGGAGAGGCTAGCTCAGGGTATCATTCAGAAGAGTTCTTCTAACTTTTCGTCGCCGGTTGTTTTGGTTAAGAAAAAAGATAACACAATAAGACTTTGCATTGATTACAGACATCTTAACAAGAAGACAGTGCGTGAACATTTTCCATTACCAGTAACAGATGATGTTATAGATCAATTACACTCTGCTGAGGTATTTACAACCATAGATTTAAAAAACGGTTTTTTCATGTAGAGGTTGAAGAAGGCTCACAGAAATACACCTCTTTCGTCACTCATGAAGGACAGTATGAATTTTTAAAGTGTCCATTCGGTCTGTCCAATAGCCCTAGTGTTTTTCAAAAATATATTTATAATGTATTTCGAAACCTATTAAAAGATCACACTGTAGTCATTTATATGGATGACATAATAATACCCGCCAAAAACGAAGCTGAAGGTCTAGAAAAATTAAAACTGGTTCTTGAAACTGCATCGGAATACGGGTTAGAATTAAATCTTAAAAAATGCAACTTTTTGAAGCATGAGATTGATTTTTTGGGGGTATAGAATCATAAATGGTAAATTGTGTCCCTCCCCACTGAAACTAAAAGCAGTAATAAATTTTCCCGAACCAAAGTCTACCAAAGATATTCAAAGTTATTTAGGATTGACAGGATACTTTCGAAAGTTTATAAGAAATTATTCGGTTATAGCTAAATCGTTGAGTGACCTGTTAAGAAAAGATTCTAAATTTAAGTTTGATGTAGAAGAACAGAAAGCTTTTAACAAACTCAAACACATTTTGTCATCAGAACTAGTACTTTCAATTTACAATCCCAAAAGCGCGACCGAAATCCATTGTGATGCCAGTATAGATGGCTATGGAGCTGTGTTAATGCAACAATCGCCAGTAGACAATCAGTTTCATCCAGTTTATTTCGCCAGTAAAAAAACAACCGAAGCTGAACGAAAGTATACTAGCTATGAATTAGAAGTCTTAGCTGTAATTGAAGCCTTGAAAAAGTTTAGAGTATATGTGCTAGGTACTCTATTTAAAATTGTAACCGACTGTAATGCATTTAAAATGACTATGGATAAAAAAGAAATGAGTACAAAAGTAGCTAGATGGGCAATTATGTTATCTGATTTCGATTATGCTATTGAGCATAGACACGGTACTAGTATGAGGCATGTTGATGCATTAAGCAGATATCCTATTTGTATGGTAATCCAAGACAGCTTTACTTTAAAAATTATCCAAGCCCAAGAAACTGACGAGCATATTAGAATCATAAAAGAAATTCTAAAAGTAAAATCCTATGATGATTATTTAGTTAAAAATGATGTTCTTTATAAATGTGTTAATGGTAATGATTTATTAGTTGTACCAGATGAAATGCAAATGAATATAATTAAGGCCGCTCACGAAAAAGGTCATTACGCAGTCGCACGAACAGAAAAAAATTTAGAGAATGATTTTTACATTCCCAAAGTTAAACAAAAAATCGAGAAATGTATATCAAATTGTGTTCCCTGTATTTTAATAAATCGAAAATCTGGTAAACAAGGTTTGCTACACCAGATAAAAAAAGAAGAAACTCCGTTACATACGTACCATGTTGATCACTTAGGTCCATTGGAAAGCATGAATAAAAATTAAACATATTTTTTCAGTCATTGACGCATTCACAAAATTTGTTTGGTTGTATCCCACAAAATCTAAAGACACTGCAGAAGTAATTTCTAAATTAGAAATTCAAAAAACTGTATTTGGAAGTCCATTTCGCATAATCTCAGATAAAGGTCCTGCCTTTCCCTCCAAAGATTTTGAAGATTATTGCGTCAGAGAAAATATTAAACATGTCCCGATTACCACAGGGTTACCAAGAGCTAACGGCCAAGTCGAACGTCTAAATTCGGTCATAATATCCGTTTTGTCTAAATTATCTGTAGATAATCCTACGAAGTGGTATACACATGTAAGCGATGTCCAAAAAGTAATAAATTCAACCTTTCAGAGAAGTTTTAATACAACCCCTTTTGAGCTGATGTTTGGTACTAAAATGAAGCTAAAAAATAACATCGAGATTACTAGCCTTTTGAACGCTGAAATACAATCAGATTTTATTAATAATCGTGAAGAATTGAGAAAAGACGCTAAAAAACAAATTTTAAAAGTCCAAGAAGAGAACCGTAAAACTTATAATCTCAGACGAAAAAAGCCTAACAAATTTAAGCTTAATGATATGGTTGCTATAAAATGCACACAACAAGTCCCAGGTTTGAAGTTAAAATCAAAATATTTAGGTCCTTACAAAGTCATAAAAGTAAAAAATAATGACACATACGATGTAAAGAAAGTTGGATTTAATGAAGGTCTAATGGTCACTAGTACTTGCGCCGAGTACATGAAGCCGTGGACGGATGAAGCTTCACATAAAAAAGGAGAAGAATTTCACCAATTATGACACTACCCCGACTATGACATACAGTCCACTCCCTCTAATCCGCAACTCTATAATCCGCAAACGCCTATAATCCGCACTATATTTCAGATGTAAACAAAGAGTTAAAATCTCTTTTTAAGCAAGATAATGCACATTTTGACTTTAATAAAAATTGGCTAATCTGATGAATTTATTAAGAATTTTAATTAATTTTAAATACACTAAAAAATTTTAATGCGTTTCTGCATTAGTTAGAAAGAAATATTCTGCTTATCTTAAAAATAACTAATAAACTGCTATATTCTGAAGGCAGTTCTTGGCTATGTAAAAGGTAAAATTACTTTCAAAGAGGGGTTAGCTCTTTTGAATAAATGTCTTAATCTTTTAGAAAAACAAACTCATGTTATTTATCAAGAAATCCTGACTCCTGTAAAAGGCTTCAATTAAATTGCAGAGTATAAATTAAAAGCTATAAAGTAAACAATTATCACTGTGATGTTTGAGATCTAAAAATAAGTAGAAATGTTTCTTTAAATTGTGCATTATATCATTTAAATATATTTCTAATATTGGGTATAGTTTATATATATAAGCAATTTCTTTTATTTCTGTGTTATTTATTTACAATGTGGAATGTGGATACTATATTTGTTGATAAATTCCAAATATTACAATGTAAACAAAGAAATGACCTATAATCCACAAAATTCTATAATCCGCGAGACCCTTGGTCCCAACCTGTGCGGATTAGAGGGAGTGTACTGTACTACCGGGCTGACTTTAAACGATTTTGACAAAATTAATCCCGAAGGAACGGGAAAAAAAGAAAAAAAAAAAAAAAAAAAAGACGTAAGAAAAGGGAAGACGATAAGACGTAAGAAGAAAGAACGACAAAGAGACGTAAAAAAAAGAATAAGAATTTTTCAAGAAATAATATAAATTTTGATGAGTTTTAATAATGATGAATTTTTCCAAAATAGGATTTCGGATGCTGCTGTTTTTTCTTTATCTTTCCAGGTGATCCAGTTGCTGTTCCCAGCGGCCCAGGATGCATTCGAGGACGAATGACTAGAAGGACGGCCGAGCTGTGGGATCCCATTTCCCGAAACCCCACAGAGCTGGCTTAGATCCCAAAACCCGACAAAGCTAGCTTACAGAAGCACCGCCAGGAGTCGATATCGCAACTCCGCAATCAAGTACTCCATTGATGCTGACGCATGCGCGTAACAAGTGACTGTCGGCGGCAGACGTGCTGCGAGAGAGACAAACTGAAGTGAGGAGAAAAACTTTAGAATTCGAGTGTTGGTGCTAGGAGGAGGTAGACGGAACAATGTAGTAAAAAAGATGTAGGTGTTCGAATCAAATTACGGTGCATTAAATGTTTGTGTGAATGCTGTCGTCATGTATCTGTCCTGTAAATATAGTTTACTCAATATAACTATTTTTTTAAGAGAGAGTCGTAATTTTTTTCTCATGTCAAGTCTGCATTTTATTGTGATCAAAAGGATAATTCCATATATATATAGACCCCCCCCCCCCCCCCCCAATTTCTGGAAGAAACGACGGCGCATTTATGTGTATTCAATTTTTTTCTTTTTTTTTTTTTGACGAACCAATTTATGATCAGATTTACTTTGATCACTCCAAAGTTTCAGGCACCAAAGTTTAGTCATTTTCGGATTTGAGTGTTTGTGAAATAATGTGCATATTTCGGCAGGAATACGCCATCCCTCCCTTCAATCTTTGAAAATAAGAATCTTTACTAATTGATCAACCCTAATAAAGATCCTGCATACATGGTCAGGCCGGGGTGAGTCCGAGTGTAACTAGATCCCATGTGTGTTTTTTCTACATACTAGCATAGAGTTGAATTTGGACTTACTTCTTCCCGAGCCGTGTAGGTGTAGAGTTGGCTTTATTCTTTTTTCTTGAAAATTTATAGTCATAATGTAATAATCTTTAATTCTATGTCTAATGTTAAAATCTAATAGCTAGTGCTAAATCACACAACATAAAATAAATAAATTACTGTAACTTTTTTTTCTTTTTTTTTTTTTGAGAATGACAATAATCCTTTGAACTTTACCTTTGTAAACATGAGAAGATTTTTATTTTATTTCCGTTAAAGATTAATCTCTTCCAAGCCATACATGCTTAAGCAGTATTATCATTCATTGTGTAATATGTTTCTCTTTTCTAGTCTTGTACATTTCAATTAAATCATTATTCAATGCTAAATTAAACTTTGCAATAATTTGAGGAGTATCTTTGTTTATTTAAGGAGTTCTTTTAAAACCTTACCATATTGTTACAAACATCACTGTAGTTTGATGCCACTGTGATACACCCTGGTGCAAAATTAACAGAAATATTAAAAGCAAGTGAGTTTTTATGCTTAACTTGCCACATAGTTCCGGAAATAATTATTTTTTTTTTACTGCCAGGTACTGACTTGGACAATGATTGTTGAAGAATAATCATTTAAATTTTTATAAAACATGGAGAAATAACACTTAGGACATGCCTGAGATAATAGCATTCATATAAATCCATCCATTTTTATAAACAATCTAAATTTCTCGCTATATACAAAATTTTTTCTTTTTTTTTCATTAAAATCTGTTTTCAAGCACTTCACATTAATACTTCGGAATTCAAAATCTCAATTCAAATATTCTATCTTCACTTCCACCAGAATATATGATACATTTAAAAGAAAACAAGCATTTTTACATTTAAAACAAAAACATCATCCATCCCTTTTGCACAACTGACATCATTTTCACTGGCTTTTCAATTTCAACTGTGTTAAAAGTGTGAGCCATATATATATTCTACATAACATTGATTTTTTACATATAGTAACTTTCACTTTTCTATGTTTATTGAAGAATAAAAGTAAAAATAGTTTTTTAAAAACCCCACTCCATACAACTCCCAAACCATAAGCATTCAATGATCACCTTGAAAACACTGCCAAATTATTTGATCACAATTCATGTTTAGTTTTTTTCTGAAAAATATTTGTCACAATACATTAATTTGGCATGGGTAACAACATCAATTATGAAAAATTCACTGCTTCTTTTTATGCTTGCTAGAAAACTCAAGCAAATGAATTTATTAAATATATACTTTTTGCTCTGTTTATTTTTCAAGAAAGGGAACCAGAAAGAAAAAAAAAAATGAAGTATTATTTAATTATATTTTTAGTCTTTTAAATTGATTTCTCATGATATAATCGTAAAATTTGTTGATATTTAATTATTAATTGATAAAAGAGTATTTTTTTCTTTATAATTTTTTTCTACTTTTAAGTCTTTAAAATGTTTTACTGTTGCAGTTTCCAGTGTTTTGGCATATTTTGGCAAGCATTTATTGGTGCATAATTAAATAATTTTCTTACATAATAAATTTTGCATATTTCTTATAGAAATTTTTTTGTTTCATTTATATGACTAGAGTGCTCGGCCTCCCATACCTACGCTTGCCAACAAGTCCAGACCAGACATCAATCACTCTAAAAAATGACCATGTTATAAAAAGATTACTCGATTATGAAAGATCAAATTACATTATCTCAACGAGTGGTTTTTGATTGGGGGACTTTCCAATTCACAAAGCTGCATCAACTGCTTCATGATTGATCAAGATCTACTAATCATTTGAAATTCCGCTTGTGCAAAATGGTTAAGTAAAAAATGTCACTGCCTCTCAGATTTTTATAACAACATTTAGAAGAAGTTTTCTTTCAGACACTATAAGAAATCATTTTAAAATATATTGTTTTAGCTGTAATGCAATGTTCACCATTAAATACTTTTCACATGTAATAATTTAATTATTTTAAAGTTTTGTTTCTTTTTAATATTCACGTGTAAATATATAACTGAACTACGTGAAGCTTCTGACACATTTTAAAACATAAAATCATGATACTTGCAGGAATGATTATTGAAGGGATTTGGTATCAGTCCCCCCCCCCCTCTTTTTCGTAAAGGAATTATAACAAGTTATAAGCGATTGTTTTCTCAGGATGGCAGTTTTTTTCCCCTTTTCTATACCACTGTGTCTGGAAATTCGGTTCAAAACAACTTTTACATCATTTTTTGAAAAATCTACTCTTACCGAAAAGATTATATAGTTTCTTAATAAGAGCACCCGCCAATTTTGATATATTTGCAAACAAAAATCAATTAAAAAATGTGTCAAAAAGTAGCCAGTTTGGATTTGAGAACAATCTTAAGATTTCAAGTAGGCATAAAATATTCCATTTTATTCATCTTTAATGTTATCTAAGTTTGATTTTTATCTTTAAAAGAAATTTTCGTCTCAGTTTGAACAATATTAAACATATGTTTGTCACACAGCCTCAGGACTTTGATAAAAATCCAAATATCTTAAAATACATTCCTAAATACATCCCCAGTTATACTGTGAACAGAAAAGTATATTCAAATGAAAATAAAGATTATAAAATCGAAAAAAATATTCAGTGCAAATTACTTTTAATATGATTTAATTCTCCTATGGCAAGAATAATGAAAAATCGCGAATTTTGGAAATCCTAATCCCTAACGCACATGAAACATGCCAGCTTCACTTTTGAAGGATCTACTTATAGGAAAGAACAGTCTATGTTATCTCATATTTATGGGTAGGGTATAATTTGATGTCAACTTCTAAGATGTGAAATGGAAGCACAGTTAGATGTTGGGTGTTTTAAGTTATCTTTGTGAATTTTCGCGATTTTTGACTGTTTATATAAGTTGCCCTAAATAGCTGACTATTAAATTACAACAAAAATTTGAGAATCTTCCATGCATGCACAGTTAAAAATTATTTCATACAAATGCTCATATCTCATCAAATATTCATGTTTTAATTGTAGTATACTGTTGCTACTGTTCTTTGTCAGGTTTTCGGAAAGTTCTGTTAAATTTCGTTTAAAATTTTGTGCTATAAACAAAAAGCTTTTGAATTTTTCATGGACATAATAACATCTTCACGAATACGAGTGCTATGCTTACACAAATGCACACAAAAGGTGCACAGGACCCAAATAGTCATTTAACACAGTGACAAACCATTTTCAGCATTTTCTGTTACGTAGGTGATCACAAATATTATTCATTATTAAATTTATTATTAGACCCCTAATTGTCCTCCTGACTAAATCTTCACCAAGAAATCAAACATGTTCTTTACATTCTAGAAGTTCAAGAACAATTCGGCAATAATTTTGATAGCTATCGAACAAACTGTGTATAATCGAAAGCATCCAGTCCCTGTTCCTTAACTTTTGGAGGCCAGTGTATTTTATGCAGCAAATATATTTTTTAATCAAAATATTGTCTTCGTTTACTTTACAATGATTTATGTATCTATGATCTTTTAGTTGATCTTACAAACTACTTCCACCAATGTCCATTGTCCAGAATTTGTCTTTATTATAATTCTTTTTTTTTTTCTTCTTCTTCTTTCAGTACACATAAATTTAGCAAGATTTTTACAAGAATAGATAAAGCATGAAGACAAAATATTTTGGAAAAACACAACTCTTGTTTGACATTCAATATTTTAACGCAGGAAAAAAATAATCTTATTTAAATAAAAAATGTAATAAACAACTTATTTCAATAAAAGATTTTTTTTAGAACCCTGATTCCCATCCAAAATTACACTTCTAAAGGTAGCAAATAGGACTACCTAAAATGTCACAAAAAGTAAATTATTGTTCCCCCCTTGACCCTTCAAACCCTATCCTTTAATTTTAAATATAAGCTTTTTAACATTTCTAATTAAAGTTCAACACAGAAGAAATTCTTACCAACTTGCTCTTGACATATTTCGACTGTAGGAATTTCATTTATTTTCTCTTTAGGAAGAGGAGGAGGACCCGTCACATCTAGTTGATTTATTAACTAAAAAAGATTAAAAAACAAAGATTTAAAAATCTGTTGATTGTTGATGTGTAAACTTCTATAAACTTTAAAACTCTACATAAAACACACATTGTAACTAGACATTTTAATAAATGTATCTTTTGGTTCAAAACATGTTTGACTTTTTTTTTCTTTTTAATTCATGGCTATGTTATTCATAATCACAATTGGTTTTAAAAGGGTAAAAATAGTAGAAAATATAAGAAAAAAAAAAAAAAAAAAGAAAGAGAGGAAATGGGGGTTGAAGGAGGTGACACAGAAAAAAGATCATCAGAATTAAACAAAAACATGCAGAACAAAAAAAAAAAAATCCTACATTGTTTAAGCCTGAGAAGGGATAGATATTAAGATATTGAATTCAGTTAGTTCTACATTTAATGTTAAATTTTTGTAATGGATATGTTAAACCAATTGAACATTAAAAATAAAATTCAAACAATATGATATTTAAAACATCCAAAGCTTAAGATTTCATTCAAATGAAATCGAAATAAATCTTAACTTTTTTAAAGGTTTGTATTTTGCATGTTATCTTATTTAATGTGTACCTATCATCAGGGTTGGGTTTTTGACATGACAAGCATCAAAAACATGTAACTTACTTAAAATATTTTAATAAGTACACATTAAATAAGTCAATGATTTATGTAATCTTTTATTTAAAATTATAGTAATTTAATAATTAAATTTTTTTAAAATTATTAGTAATTTAATAATTAAAATTTTTTAAAATTATTAGTAATTTAATAATTAAAATTTTTTAAAATTATTAAGTGCAATGAAATATTTTTATTTTTTGGAATTTTCAATCAGAAGATCATTTTGTACAATTAATAATACAGATCAATTTTACCCTGCAGCATACTGTAGCGCATAACCAGTTTAGTACATTTATTTACACCCAAATGATTTCTGAGTTTAGAGTCTATGAAACGTTAGAAAATAGTCCGTCTCTTAATTGATGCTGAGCTAGCAAGACTTGATAGCAAAAGCATTGCTAGTTGAGCAAGTTTTGAAGCAGGCTCAGCCGAAAAGTTATAGCATCTAATGATCCCTCACCACCAAGTAATGGGGTCCTTCCTATAGCACTGAAATAAGAAGATGGGAAAGGGGATTCTTGAGCTTCATACACAATCAGTACAGGTAAGCATCCACCAATACTCTCTGTAGCCCAAGTGCGAGGTGAATCAACTTATACATCAGTCAACCCTTGCCCCTTATGGTTGGGATGCAAAATATAAGCCAAAAAATGGTATGGTTTCATGATTTGATCTCTTCTTTTATTCACTTTTTCAATATGGGGATTAAGTGAACTTTCTTTTAGAAGACTGAGGCAATTTAATTCACTTTTAAAATCAAAAAAATATTTTTATATGTTTAAAGAAAGTATGTTTTAAGAAGATTTTGACTTTAAGATTTAAAAAAAAAAAAAAAAAAAAATATTTCTCTTATTTTGTAAATGTTTGAGATTAGTAATCCAGTTTCAATTTTGATGGAATGGTTATTGCCTAGATTAGAATAAAATTGATGCACATTATCTTGTTATATATACATTACAAAAATCTGCACTTTTCTAAGTTTTTTTTTTTTCTTAAAAAAAAAAAAAAATAAATAAAAATAATTGCTATGCAATAATAGAGAAATTAAAAAGATTTTAAGTAAGAGAAATTATATGCAGTTCATGTGAGCTTATCGCTACTTTTTAGAAAAGCACAATTTTACCACAAAAAATTTAAATAAAAATTTATCCTGTAAAAAAGTTGCACTTAATAATATTTTACTATGTATTAATTATTGATATATAGAATTCAGTATAACTTCAAAAATCCGGCATTATCGGGACCGACGCTATGCCAGATTTTTGAAGGAATATCAAAAGTAGTAACTAGGAATATCAAAAGTAGCACTATATTCTTAATGGTGCCTTTAGCCATAATTTAATTCAGTATTAAGTAATAATTATGTAAGAAAAAGAGAAATATATATAAAAAAACTTATTTTAATTGATATTTTCTAGGTTACAGAAAAAAAAAAATCTAATAAAGAGTGAAATTATTTCTTCTCGTGTAATTTCGGAAACATCGATGTCAATTTTGTTTGCTTTTTTTTTTAGGGTTCTTTAACAAGTTTTTTTGTATTTTATACAACTGAAGAATTTCTATTTCAGAAATACAGTCTTGTTTCTCTACAGCATATATTAATTTTCCCGTCAAATTTATTCAATTTTCTAGTGACAACTTTTCTTTTTCCGGTTGTTCATCCTCGTCTTCTGAGCTGCTACTAGCATTATCGGCGGTTCTATTTTGCACAGCGTCAGTGATTTCGTTGTCCGTTAAATTGTTCGTTGTTGATGTATTTTTGTCATATTGCTTATCCCATCATCTATATCTCTTTTTCCGAAACTTAATGCATCATCAGATTTTGCATGTTCAATCTGGTTATAAATTGTGGCCTTCTGAAAGGAAATGTGAAAGCCTGAAAATTCTGCCTCATAATTGATGTCGCCGTTGTCGAAAATTCGTTCCTTCCATATACTCTGCCATGCATTCACCAAAGTTGTCCCCAAAGTTGTTCACGTTGCTAAGCAACGGTGCAGCTTCCAGAAAATTTGTTCAGAAAATAATCGCCTTGCATTTTTACTTTGAATCTTGAAATTTTAAATTCATAAAGAATTGCTATTTTTTTTTCCTCCCATAACTTGAAAGTGCAAAAGAAAAAGAAGGGAAAAGATGGTTTTGATGCCGGATTTTTGAAGTTATACTGTAGTGAATTTTAAATATTTACATGTGTGATATTTAATGTGAAATTTTACAGTTCAGTGTAGTATTTGAGGTTTTTGACATGACGGTTTAAACCTGTCATAAACTGACACATGTCGAAAACCTGCGAACCCTGCCTATCATAAACATAATACAAAATCTGAAATACAAATACAGTAGACTCGCAATTTTACGACCCCCGATTTAGCGACCATTGGATGCAGCCCCGACCATTTTTCAATATTTACAATGCTTTTCCTCGCTCATTTTAACGACCTGGAAATAATCCAAATCTTGATTTAGCGACCGTCGAGAACTTCATTTTACATTCTGCAGAAATAAAAAGCAGTAAAGATAATTTTTCTTCCCCCAAATGTTAGATGCGTTTTACAGAGTATGGATCAAGGTGTTACACAATGTTTCAAAAAAAGTATCGAAGAAATTTAGTCAATGGTATTCTAATCAATTTAGAAGTAAACAAAATTCAGGAAACAAATTCTTAGTGGCTATAGCAAATGATGCTTGGCAAGCAGTTTATTGCAACACAGTTTTGCTTCCATCTCGCCGGATATTTAAAGAATCAAGCTTGGGAACTTGAACCTGCTGCCCAGGGGTTGAAAGAACAGAACAACGAAACTGAAGATTCCAATCATCTAATATGCAAGCATTACGAAAACATGGTGTTTGGCCAGAAAATCTCACATTTGAAGATTATGTTGATATTGATGATAAATTTAAAACTGAGAAAACATTTTCAAAAGATGATTTAATCTGCAGCTATCTCAATCCTGATTGGATATTCCAAATAATTCTTCTGACGAGGAAATTGACAATGTTCCATATATACTTCCTGTATAAAAAAGCAGAGGATGCCATCAAGTTATGTGGAACATTTTTGAAAGGGAAGGAAATTCTAATGACTACTTTTAGATGATCAATGACCTTAAAAGCAATATTCTGGAAGTTACTAGCCGCCATTTAAAGCAAAAAAGTATAACATCAATTCAAACACATCAATATATCACAATTCAAAAAATTTTAACTAACTAGTTTAAGTCATTTTTTTATTTTGTAAAATGTTTAAATTCTTATAAAATTATTCCATAATTTTTAACCATTTTTAAATCTAAAAATTTAGACCTAAATATACTACAAATATATATATTTTTAAATTGTATAAATCAGTAGTTTTTACTACATTAAAATGCTAGGTATTTTTGAAGTGCATTAAAAATCAACCAATATTAGCAACATTTGATTTAACGACAATTCAATTTAATGTCCTATTTACTGAGGTGCCGTGAAAGTCGTTAAATCGTGAGTCTACTGTATTTGCAACTTAAAAATGGAAAAAGTCTAAGATTTATTTCAATTTCATTTGAACAGAATCTAAGTTTTTAGGGTGTTTTAAGTAGCATATTGTTTGAATTTTAGTTTTAATATTCAATTAGTTTAACTTATTTGTTACAAAATTTAACATTATATGTAGAACTAACCAAATGGAACATTTTAATATCTGTCCCTTCACAGGCTTGAACAATGTGAGAAATAAATTGTTTTTTTAATAACTACAGCATTTAGATGAACTCATTTCAAAATTAATGGAGAGGTACAATCATCAGGGTTTGATTTATACCCCAAAGCAGAATACTTTGCAATGTTCTGCAACGGAATTTCAGATGATCAAAAATGTTCTGCAAGCGCAGTGAGGGAAAAAAGAGGGGGGGGGGGAATGTTTATATATATATGTAAGGATGTAATTTCATCTTTTATAAAAATGCTAAAGATGTGTTTCGTAAAACACTGTCAAACAAAAGAAACATATTCTGGAGGCAAGAGTTATTTCTAGAACCATGGCATTGACACAGAAGTTACTGACTTTGGAAGTGAGGTATTTAGACATATTACTTTTATGAAGAAAATGTCTTTGGAAATTTGGTCCATACATAGTTATAAGGCCAGCTTTTACAAGTTTCCTAACAGATTTATGTCCAGATGGAGGTCCATTCGTATAAATAAACATACGTTTGTAGGTTGTACCAATGGTCGTTTCGTTCCCATCAGCTGCATTGGGCCTGTTAAAAATTTTTTTATCGATTGTAGACACCATGATTCGCATATAGCTTCAGATACTGAAATAGACAAAATTTTAGTTAGAAAACTGGTTAATTTCGGGATCTCTGATTTTAAAGTATTCACAGCATTTTTTAACATAGTCTTATTTTGAAAATATGTTTCACTCTCCTGGCACCTCTTCGACAGTTTCATAAACCCAATCAAGAAATACAGTGTATTCAAAATACAGCTCCTTCCCTTCCTCTTTGGAGGGAGGAACACAAGGGACTACATCCAGAATTTCTAAAAAATTGGAAAGA
The DNA here is from genome assembly GCA_963932465.1 of Maratus speciosus. NCBI lineage: Eukaryota > Metazoa > Arthropoda > Arachnida > Araneae > Salticidae > Maratus > Maratus speciosus. The sequence goes on from OZ010792.1 coordinate 398,956,949, forward strand.
TCCAAGATTTTGTTTGTCACATCTGAACATGGAAAAATCAGATATTCAAAATTGAATAAATATTTTGTTGCTTTGATGATCTCATCAAGTTATGTGCTTTGTTCAAAATAGACACTGTATTGATGCAGCAATGTATCAATATATTGCACTATATCTTTGATGTCACTGATAAAATACGATATACTAGAATTATCAGTAGCAGACCTTAACATTTTGCTGCTTATTGGAAGGTCTGGCAGAGGTACTCCTTGGAAAGTACTTTCTTCTGAAAACATGTGCCATGAAAGTATTGCATTTTTGAAAAAAATTTTGGCAATGATCTGACAATATCAATAAATTGTTGCACATTCTCACAATTATGAAGGCTTGTCAGATGGGATTTGATGTTTAGCAAATAACAGTTTAGATTTGTAATTAAATCTGTATACTCCCAAGGAAGATCTGTTACCTGAATACATTTTAACATGGTAGCAAGTACCGAAATTATATCAGCAATAACTATTATACTGAAGATACTTCTTTTTGCAGGGATGCCGCGGACGCGCTATAGCGCGTAAATTACGCGAAAAATCGGAGACGGGACGCAAAAAAATAGCTCTTACGCGTCCCGTGGGACGCGTAATTTCGTCAAAAAATCGCGGGGAAATGCCGATTTTCGTCAAAGAATCGCGAAAAAAAGCGCAAATCTCATCAAAATATCGCGAAAAAACAGCGATTTTCGTAAAAGGGCCGCGAAAAAATAGCGTATTTCGTTATAAGATCGCGAAAAAATAGCGAATTTCGTCAAAAAATCGCGGAAAAAGCCGAATTTTGTCAAAGGATCGCGAAAAAAGTGCAACTCTCATCAAAATATCGCGCAAACACAGCGATTTTCCTAAAAGCGCCGCGAAAACATAGCGTATTTCGTCAAAGGATCGCGAAAAAAAGCTAATTTCGTCAAAAAATCGCGGAAATAAGCGAAATTTCATCAAAATATCGCGGAAATAAGCGCAAATTTCATCAAAATATTGCGAAAAAACGTGATTTTCGTAAAAGGGCCGCGACAAATTAGCGTATTTCGTTAAAAGATCGCGAAAAATAGCGAATTTCGTCAAAAAATCGCGGAAAAAAGCCGAATTTTGTCAAAGGATCGCGAAAAAAGCGCAAATTTCATCAAAATATCGTGGAAAAAAGCCGATTTTCGTCAAAGGATCCCCCAAAATAGCGAATGTCGTCAAAAAATAGCGTAAAAAAGCGGATTTTCGTCAAAGGATCGCGAAAACACAAATTTCATCAAAATATCGCGAAAAAAAAACGCTATTTCCGTAAAAGGGCTGAGACAAAACAGTGTATTTCGTCAAAAGATCGCGAAAACATAGCGAATTTCGTCACAAAAATCGCGGAACAAAGCCGAATTTTGTCAAAAGATCGCGAAAACATAGCGAATTTCGTCACAAAAATCGCGGAACAAAGCCGAATTTTGTCAAAGTATCGCGGAAAAAACTCGATTTTCGTGACAGGCTCGCAAAAAAATAGCGAATTTCGACAAAAGAATGGCAGAAAAAACGCGAATTTCGTCAAAGTAACGCGGAAAAAACGTGAATTTAGTCAAAGCACCAAAAAAAAGATGTGCAAACTAAACTTATAGGTAGAAAATACATAAAATGGGATTTAATTTTTTTATGAGATTCTTAAAAATACAAAATTTCAGTGTACTTTGATAATGTATTCAGTAGGTGGACCATTGAAAAATCCCCCCCCCCCCCCCTTCTTACTGCATTGAAATGTCTCCCACCTTCAGAACATTTAGGATTTGATGTTTATTAATGATTTAGATGTAAATTTCCCTTCCAAGGAAATTATCTGATTCCAACACAGATCTATGCTGACAAATAATTCAGTGGGAAGTATAATGAAAGCACCTATTCATTCAACAAAAAGTACACCTTCACTTAACATAAGTATTATTTTTTTCAGCAAAAATATTTTTTTTAATAAACCTGTCTTGCCCATTTTTAAAAGAAATGCGAACATTAGTGATACTTGTTAGTGGAACTTGGTATCTTCTACTCTCAAATAAACATTATTTTACAATTAAAATTGTATCTTGCATTTTTACATTTAAAAAAGTAAAGAAAATTTCTCTTAATATTTTTTAAAAATATCTTATTTGAGTGCAAATAATACTGGTTTTAATTCATTATTTAATTATTATTAAAACAATAATTAATGCATTTCATTTATCTTTTCCAAATAAACAAGTTTCATTTTCCTTTAAAATATAAATTATTATTGATGGGGACCCGCTTTTGTAAAAAAGGGACCCAGATTTTTCGAAATCCTGGGTCCCGGGGACCCAGGTTTTTTCAAGTACAGCGGCATCACTGTTTTTGATAAAAGTTTGCTCATCAGACTTGCATTTTCTGTTTTTTCAGAGGCTGCGACTAATGCCTTGAAGTCATTTAGGAATGTTTGAAAAACATTAAAAGCATGTGAAACAAATTTCAAAGTTTTAAAAATTTTAGGTTTGTAGAGAAACATTTGCAGTTCATCTGCACATTCATTTGATTTAGACTTTCAAATGATTTCCCCCACATGAATTCTTTCATGCAAGTATTGATAAGTGCTAAAGGAATCTTCCACAATTTTACTATCTGAATGTACCTGAACCAACTCTAGTCTGTGCATAGGGTTCCAGGATACAGGAATATCTTCTCTAACCAGTATAGGTTAAAATTAACATTTTTGGCCACTGGCCAGTACAGATTTTTTTTTCACTGCCCAATTATTTTTTTTAACCACTGGCCAGTAACAAAGTTATGTACGCTCCATACAAAATTGTGTTTTTTCTAACTATCAACATTGTGATTTACTAATATATATTATTTACCATTCCATATGATTACACTCAACTGAAAAATTTTATTTTTACTATTAATTGCAATGAAATAAATTCACAGGAAATTGGGGACCCCCCCCCCCCCCCCCACCCTCGGCACTAATATCCATTTTAAGAATTTCGCGTTTTTTTCGTGTCCTTTTGCAAAATCTGCGTCTTTTCACGATCTTTTGACGAAATCTGCGTTTCTTCCACAAAATTGCGTTTTTTTTTGTAATTTTTTAACGAAATTTGTGGGGTTTTTTCGCTATTCTTTGAAAATATTTAGATTTCTTTCAAGATTTTTTGACGAAATTTGCGTTTTTTCCGCGATCTTTTGATGAAATTTGTGTTTTTTCCGCGATCTTTTGATGAAATTTGTGTTTTTTCAGCGATCTTTTGATGAAATTTGTGCTTTTCCGCAATCTTATCGTGAAATTTGTGCGTTTTTTCCACGATCTTTTGACGAAAGTTGCGTTTTCTCCGCGATCTTTTCACGAAATTTGCGTTTTTTTCCCGCGACCTTTTACCGAAATTTGTGTTTTTCCGCGATTTTTTGACGAAATTTGCGTTTTTTCAGCGATTTTATCACGAAAGTTGCGTTTTCTCCGCGATCTTTTGACGAAATTTGCGTTTTTTCCGCGATCTTTTCTCGAAATTTGTGTTTTTTCGCGATCTTTTCACGAATTTTGCGTTTTATCCGCGATCTTTTCACGAAATTTGCGTTTTTCCGCGGTACTTTGAAGAATTTGGCGATTCTTTGTCGAAATTTGCGTTTTGCCGCGATCTTTTCACGATTTTTTCATTTTATCCGCGATCTTTTCACGAATTTTGCGTTTTATCCGCGATCTTTTCACGAAATTTGCGTTTTATCCGCGATCTTCACTCGAAATTTGTGTTTTTCCGCGATTTTTTGACGAAATTTGCGTTTTTTCCGTGATTTTGTCACGAAAGTTACGTTTTCTCCGCGATCTTTTCACGAATTTTGCTTTTTTCCGCGATCTTTTCACGAATTTTGCTTTTTTCCGCGATCTTTTCACGAATTTTGCGTTTTTTTCCGCGATCTTTTAACGAATTTTGCGTTTTTTTCCGCGATGTTTTCACGAATTTTCCGTTTTATCCGCGATCTTTTCACCAAATTTGCGTTATTCCGCGATTCTTTGTCGAAAATTGCGTTTTTCCGCGATCTTTTCACGGAATTTGCGTTTACCGCGATGTTTTCAGGAAATTTGCGTTTTTCTGCGATACTTTGAAAAATTTTGTGATTCTTTTTCGAAAGTTGCGTTTTCTCCGCGATCTTTTCACGAAATTTGAGTTTTTTCCGCGATGTTTTGACGTAATTCGCGTTTTTTACGTGGTCCTTGGGCGAAATTCACGTTTTTTCGTGATTCCCAGCTTTTAAGCTTTAGTGAAAAACTTTCCCAGCTTCGTTCTTTGCACATACGCGGAAGAAAACTCCCGTTCGGAAAGAAATCGCTAGTTATTCAAAAAGTAGGTGAAATAGGAGGGAGGGAGAAAGATTGATTGCCGCGCGACATTCTTATTTCTTCCTAAATAGATGCGAACACAATGAAAGTTGTTTTTTTTTTTTTTTACAAAAAAAAAAAAAAAAAAGTAACATTTGTCTTGAAATGTTCTGCAGCACATCTCATTGTTCTGCGACGTACGTCGCACTTTTAAGCATATTCTGCTTTGGGGGATTTATATGGTATCACATCACAATTTCTGATTAATTCAAAATGTTTCACTAGTGCAGTAATGCAGGTTTTTGCAGTTTAGACAAAAACTTAATTGAACGTAATAAATCTAATAAAAGCATTAAAAAAAAAATCAAGATCTCATATAGCAAATCCAATGATAACTCGTACTCATTTATGCATCACACTGAAAAAGTACCTCTCACTTATGCGCATCGCAAAACTTTTCAACAATTTTATGCTTTTTGTTCTGCTTCTAGGAATACATTCCCTTGCCCTTTCACTATTGTTCAGATTCCAGGAATACATTTTCTATCTTATACACGGGGGTGTATACTTGGGGGGGGGGGGGGGTCTTGTGATTGATGTCAGTAAAAGTTGCAGCAAATTAGAGAGGTTAGTATGTTACGTTAAGAGGTCTGCATGGGTCGGCCCGAACGAAAGCTATCTTGGCCCAGCCTGATGAAAAAATTTAAAGTTCGGTCCGGCCCGGCTCATTTATATTTTCACAGTTCATGGCCTGACCCGTACAAAAATCAGTGAAAATAGGCCTGGTCAGTGGAAAAATAAATTAAATCAGGCCCGACTCAATTTCTACAAAAAATTCAGATATTTCAAAACATACAATTAAAATTCTTTTAAAGAATACTTCATACATATTTATGGGATAATTTTACAGTATATTTTAAAATTACTATCATATGTTCGCAAGACAGAAAATAAACAATAGCAACATTAATGATTGCTTAAGAGTCTTAGAAGTCTCAAAATTCAAATAAGGATTCATTAAAAAATTAATGTAGTTTAGAATAAAAGAAAAAAAAGGAGGGTTAAAAACTGATAACTTTTGAAGCTGTATAATAAAAGGCAGATTTGTATAACTATTTTTCTGCCCTTTTTTAAGGCTTTTCTCAAATCCAAAGGAGCTACTTTCTGATACATTTCTGAATTCATTTCTTTTCGGAAATGCGTAAGATTGGCAGGTGTTCTTACTCAGAAACTAATTAATCAAATATCGTTATCCATTTTTTGATAAAGGCAATATAACTTTGAGAAAATACTGTCAAAGTTAAAGTTTTGAATCGAATTTCCGGAAGGAATAGCACAGGAAAGGAATAAAACCTGCAATCACATGACAAGAATCTCCTTTATCTCGATAAGTAATTTACTTATAAAAAATGGAAAACACTATTTCATTCCAAATACCTTCAATAGTCAGGCATGTCAATTTTATGCCTTTGCAGTTAAAAATTAGTAAGAAAATTTCTCATTGCTGAGCAGTGAATTTGAGAACCACCTTACAGTATATTTCCAAAGATTACATTAACAGAAGTTTATCACCAGGGCTTGAAATTCAATTTTTTTTAGGAGGGGAGTCTCCCTACCAACATTTATAAATGGAGGGGAGTTAAGCTATTTGGGAGGGAGAAAAAATCTTTAAAACCTACTGTTATTTTACGTGCTATTTAAAGAACTGCATTAATACAGACGTGACAAAATAGCAATGAACTATTTAAATCAACAACTCTGAATAATTATGCACTATAATTATAAATTCTCTTTTTTTAGATACTTTGATGAAATTCGTTTTTTTTCCGCGATCCTTTGACAAAATTTACGTTTTTTTTTCAGCGGCTCTTTAATTAAATTTGCCACTACTCCGCGATCCTTTGACGAAATTCGTGTTTTTTCAGTGATCCTTTGACGAAATTCGCGTTTTCCTGCTATCCTTTGATAAAATTTGCGTTTTTCTGCTATCCTTTGATAAAATTTGCGTTTTTCTGCTATCCTTTGACGAAATTGGCGGTTTTTTTATGCGAACGATTGACGAAATTTATTTTTTCGGCGATATTTGTCGAAATTCGCGATATTTTTCTGTACCGATTTTTCATAATTTTTGGAACCGAATGCTTTAAAATTTTGGAAAATAAGGAACGGAATCACCTTTGAATTCTCCAATCAGAGTCGCGGAAAATAACGCAAAACTTGTCAACCGATCTTGGGAAAAAAATGTGAAATTCAACGATCTTTCGTGGTAAAAAACTCGCCAAATGTGTCAATCGGTCGCACGAAATTATCACAGAATTCACAAGGCGTTCGCTGGAGTTGATCGTAGTTTGAAAATGCAAAATTTTCTGGAAAAGGGTGAATTTTTTTTTGTTTGGATGGGAGCCTCCTGCCTACGATATACTTTTGGGCGGGATTTTAAAATTTTGGACGCGAATCCCGCCATCCTGCCCTGAAATTCAAGCCCTGATCACTATTAAAATTTTTACAAAACATATTGCATTTCCGATATATCCTGAGAGCAATGAAGCCCAGTTCCGGCCCTGCTCGACTATGTAGAAAGAAGAAAAAAAAAAAAAAATTCAAGCCTGATCTCGGCCCGTCACAAGTCTGCTCAGAAAATTAAGCCCTGGTCTCAAACATCTTGTAACTGTCTGATACTGATCTCTATGTTGAACATGTTACATTTCTGTATTTATGGGGCCAAACTGCACTGGCTCGTGACGCACATTTATACTCATTTTCACGAAAGTCACATTCTTTGAAAATGGCTCATATTTTATCAGCCCTGCAAAAAAATAGTTGCAATTCTGCTTGACTGGTCCGTTTGAAAGTTCGCCTTCATTTTGTCGGCCAAGCCCGGGCACGTGCACACCTCTATGTTACATACCACCTGTCATTGATTGTTAGCAGAAAAAACATCTTTGGAGTTTTGGTTAGATGGTTACATTTTAAAATGTAAAAAAGAACAGAATTGTCGCTTTTGTTTCAAATGAATGTTTAAAAAAAAAAAAAAAAAAAAAAAAAAAAAAGAAAATCCTGGCATCTTGAAAAAAGCTTTAGCAGAGCATTTTAATGTCCTAGAATCGACATTGAGTGGAATTTTAAAAAATCAGGAGTCGATAACAGTAGCTAATCGAGAATGTGGAATTTAGTCAAAGAATAGAAGCAGAATTCAAAGCAGAAAGTTCAATGAATTTGAATATGTTTTGTTGCTATGGTTTAAAGAAGCTCTAGCCTTGAACATTCCTGTTAATGTTGAGATTCTAAGGGAGAAGGCCATACAGTTGTCAAAATGTTGTGAAATGGGAAACTTTTCTGCATCACATGGATGGATAGATTGAAAGATTCAAAAATAGGCTTGGCATCTTGTGTTCTTTCTGGGAAAAGTTCATGTGTCAATGAATGAATTATAGAAGAAAGTAAAGAAGACTTGGCTACTTTAGTAAATAGATACAAACCGAAAAAACATCTACAATTGTGACGAAATTGGACTTTTTTTTATTCAAAGTTGCCCGACAGAACCTTAACATTCAAGGGAGAACCATGCCATATTGGGAAAAAAAGTAAAGGAAGACTGTCTTTCTGTGTTGCAATGCCGAAGGTTCAGAGAAATTCCCGCCATTGGTAGATCAAACATACTTGGCTGTTTTAAAAACGTGAAGAAGCTTCCTTGCGTCTACACTAGCAATAAAACGGCATAACTGATGTGGCACATTTTCATAGAATTCCTTCATAAATTCCGACAGGAAAATGGAAAAAGTTCTCTTATTCATAGAACAGTGTCCTACTCACCCACAAGATCTTCCAACTTTCAACAACACAAAAGTTGTGTTTTTTCCTAAGAACTACACGACACAACATTTGGATCACTACGAAAAAACTTTAATGTGTCGACTTCTGGCTGAGCCAGAAACAAAACATGCAATGAAAGACTATTTGAAGCAAGTTACGGTCCTTGATGCAATTCATATCTTGTGTTCATCATAGAGAAACATTATTGACAAATTTATTAAAAGTTGCTTTAGATAAAACAGGAAAAGAAAGCAAGATTTTCATTTCCAGCAGAAAATGAAAGTGAAAATGGCAAAAACGAAGATTGACATATGCTGTACCTGGTAGACTCGCCACGTGTAATTTCAACGAATTCATTGATGCAGATAAAAATTTAATCACAGCTCAATTGCAAAAAAATTGGAGACATTACAGCTGAAATAAATGGTGGCGATAAAGATGAAGAAGAGGACGACAATGATGAAAAAGATGGGACAATAGTTTCCCCAACTCACACAGCAGTGTTAGAAGCATTAGAAACTCTGCGACTATTTTCAGTTCAATTCCGGAAGTGAAGGAATTTTTTCACGTCTTGATGAACAAGACTCCTTTTGAAAAATTATGAAAATAAACAATCCTCGATTGTAAATTATTTTTTGAGAAAGTAATAGGAGTAAAATGAAATTTGGATATCTAAGCATTTCCATTTCATTAATGTTAAACTGGCAAAAAAGGCTGAATTTAATAAATATACAGTCAACTCTGTGTAATCTGCAAATGTATAATCCGCCAACGTGTATTATCCGTACTACACGTTAGAATGTAAACAGTGAAAATTGCGGTTAACAGTTAAGCTCATAGATAAAGTTAAAAGTGGTATTTACTTTATGAATTATTAATTTTCTCTGAAATAAATTGAAATTTAAGAAATTCCATATATTTTGTAACCTGCATTCGAAAATAATAATTTGAGCTAAGTAAAAAGGAAAACCAAATCGAAAGAGCAATTTTTATTTTAAACAGCCATCAATGTTCGGTTGGGTGGCTGCACGCAACCAAACGTACGCTTCATTCGATCGCCGATGAAACTAACATAAAATAAATTGTGATTTAATAAATTTCATTTATTTTTTATCCTGCATTCGAAAATAATAATTTGATCTAACTAAAAAAACAAAAAACAACTATAAATAGCAATTTCGAGCAATTTTATTTTAAATAGACATTGATCTTTGGCTGGTTAGTTGCGCGCAACGAAAATGTACGTACGCGTCACTTAAACGGCAATGAAACTGCAACGTTAACTGACTTTATCTACACATCGTGTTTGTTTATTTCACAGCACATGTGAATATTTACTTCTTTGAAATTTTTACTTGCGTATTTATATCGTTTTTTGCAGTGATTTTTCTTGCTAATTATGGCTGAAAACACAACTAATGGTGATACATGTAACAAGAGAAAGTATGTAGCACTTTCGATTCTGCAAAAAGTGCAAGTCATCAAAAATTTGGACGCCGGATCATCTGCGAGTTTTATTGCGAAAGAATTCGGCATAAGTCAGAGAACTGTTTATGACATTTAAAAAAAAAAAAGAAAGAAAATATTGCAGTTTTACTCTGAAAGTGACTCAAATGCCGGAATTTCACAACGAAAAAGCATTCGTTTGGCAAAGTCTAAAAATTTGGACACTATATTGTTCGAATGGTTAAGAAAGGAGAAGCGATGGCATCCCAATAACTGGATCGCTTTTATGTGAAAAAGCAAAAGAGCTGCATTCTCAGTTAAAAATTCAGCAAACGTGCGGCTACAGTTCAGGCTGGATGACATCCTTCAAACAAAGGTATGGAATCCGGTATTTGAAGGCATCTGGTGAAAAATTATCTTCTGATGCTGAAGAATTCGTGGAAAAGTTTTCTGATCTGATCACAAAAGAAAAGCTCAGCCCAGAACAAATATATAATGCTGACGAAACTGGGCTTTTTTTGGCGCTGTTTGCCAAGACAAACTCTTGCTGGTCCTGAGGAAGCAGGATTCAAAGAAGCTAAGGAGAGAGTGACTGTGCTTGTTCGTAGCAATGCTGCAGGAACTCAAATGCAAATTATTAGTTATTTGTAAATCTGCAAAGCCCAGAGCATTGAAAGAAGTCAAAACATTACCAGTTATATACAGAGGGAACAAAAAGGCATGGATTAACACAGATTTGATGGTGGAGTGGTTTGAAAACCACTTCGTTAAAGAAGCTCGTAACCACTGTTCCAGTGTAAAATTGCCCAGTGACTGCAAAATTTTGTTGTTACTGGACAATTGTAAAGCACATCCGGAAGATCTAGAAAAAGATAATGTGTCTGTGCACTTCCTGCTTCCAAATACTACGGCTTTGATTCAGCTGATGGATCAAGGAATAATACATAGTATTAAATCACAATATTGTACAGAATTTTTACAACGATTGATTGCCTTGAATCCATCGGCTGATGTTGTAAAGAGCTCCAGAAAGGAATACAGCATCAACGATTGTATATTTCTCCTAGCTGAAGTTTGGGATGCTGTGACACAAGATACTCTTGTAAATGCTTGGCATAACCTTTGGCCATCATCACTTTTTATTGACACTGGAAACAGCCAAGTTCAAGATTTTAGTGGATTTTATACTAAAGATGCAATAGCAAAAACTACTGAGCTACTACAATATAGAAAAAATGCCCTGAATGTTGTTCCAGCATTTTTAGATGAACAAAATTTAGTTCAGTGGGTACCTTGTGAAGATGAGGCAGCAGTAACTCAATGACTTATGAGGAAATTGTAGCCAGTGTATTAAACCCCACTGTAATGGAAATTGATTCTCACACTGAATCAGAGGATGAAACCTCTAAGCTAACATATGAACAGGGTTTAGAACTGGGTTATAAATATTTAGATTTTCTTGAACAGCAAAGTTTTATCTCAGAGCAAGAAATAATGAGTGTGCATAGATTGCAGAAAAAATTATAGATAATAAACCAAAACTTAAACTACCATTGTGCCAATGTTTAAAAAAAATGAATAATGAGTAAAATTTGTGCTGTACATAATTATTATTTTTTAAATCAACGTATTGAATTATATATTAAATCAAGTTTGCATTATATTTTTATTTTCCACTGTAATTTTTGTTCAATGTTTAAAAAAATTAACAGTTAAGAAAATTTGCATTATACTATATGATTTAATTTTTCTTTAAATTAACTTAGTTATTAAATATATGGAATTAATTTTGCATTATATTGTATTTTTTGTGTAAATGTTCTTAATTTATAGTTCATCTTTACAAAATAAAATGTAAACAAAGAGATGATCTATAATCCGCAAACCCTCGGTACATAAGTGTGTGGATTTCACAGAGTTGACTGTATTAAAATAATTTTGTTTATATTATAATTGAGACTTAAATAAATCAGAATATTAATTAGATATTTCATTAATTGTACTAATTTGATTAATTAAAATAATTTTCATTGATAATAGCAATCGAAAAACAAGTACAATATAATGAATTTTGTAAATAAATTTATGTGATGGAGACATGAGGTAAATGTGTTTTTTTTCCCTCCCTCAAATTAGCATAGTAATGTTGCCTTTAAAAATAATATATATATATATGTGTATAGATATATATATGTGGGAATGAACGATAAGACTCAATGATTAAATGAACGTGATATGTCAAGCGAGACTCGTGAAAGGTGAACTCAAAATAGCAGAACGAGATATGGTTGTTCTATAGATATTCAGCAATGGAGTCGTTTGGTAATTTTTAACGCAAACCTCAGGGAAGCTTTTGCAAATTATATGATATTATTTTGAATGTTAAGCTGTATGTTTTTTGATATATTAAACCTTTTTATAGCTATTCACAGTTTGGAGAACATTAGTTTCAATTAAGCAATACAGTACTCACATTAAAACCCACAGTTTTGGGGGCTCGGGCCGAGATTTGGACTATTTTGACTATTTGGATGATTTGAATTTGAATAACGAAGCTATTTTGTACTTGAATCAAAAAAGAAAAGTATTTTTCTGAACTGATATTTATAATGCAAAAAAAAAAATGACCTGTTCGTCTGATGTATAATGATTAGAGATGATCCATAATCAAGCCTACGAGATAGCGTAATATTTTGTTCTATTGAAGTGTTAACAAATTGAACAATGTCTGTACTGAATAAAGCTAGAAAAGCAGATTTGTTTACATTGTGTGATGATCTAGGTATAGTTGCACCTCAGAGTTCAAGAATTATTGACTTGATAAAGTTGGTGACTGAATCAAATGATTATGAAGAAAATTTTTAAAAATTTTTTTAAAGCTCGACTTGAAGTCATTGCTGCTGAGAGAGAAGAAATGAAACACATAGAAGCAGAAAAGGAAAAAAAGAAAGCTAGAAGCAGAAAAGGAAGAAAGAAGGCTAGAAGCAGAAAAGGAAGAAAGAAGGCTAGAATCAGAAAAAGAAGGCTAGAAGCAGAAAAAGAAGAAAGAAGGCTAGAAGCAGAAAGAAGATTAGAGGAAAAGAAATTAGCGATAGAGTCAGAAAGAGAAGTAAAGAAATTGCAAATGGAATACGAATTAAGAAAAATTGAGCTTCAAGGCAATATGATGAGTGTAAGTGATGGTTCGGCAGTAACTGGTGTAGGGAAGCAACCAGATTTGTTCAAATTAATGCCACATTTTGACGGGAAGGGTGATATTAGTATTTATTTATCTTTGTTTGAACGACAAATTTCTAGGATGAATATACTAAAAGAAAATTGGGTAATGCATTTATTAAGTTTAATTCCGTTAGAAATTGCTAATGTTATAGATAGAGAACCAGAAACATTAACAAATGACTACGATTTTGTAAAAAAACCTCCTTCTTAAAAGATTCAAAATGACGCCAGAAGAGTTTAGGCAAAAATTAATGTCGCATAAGAAAGAATATTCAGCCACTTGGCGCGATCTAGCATTTGAGTTAAGAAATTATTTGGAAGAATGGATAGGCGGTCTTGATGTATCTAATTTTGAAGACTTGAAAGAATTAATAGTAGTAGATCAAATCAAGCAAAGATTACCTATGGAAATGAAAGAGCATTTCATCGATGATCTTCCAAAAATTAAAAACGCTGACGTATTAGTAAATAAATTAGACAATTATGAAACAGCAAGACGTAATGTTAAAACCATGAATAAAAATTCACACCAATTCGAAAATAAGAAGTCGAAAATGCGTGAAAATAGTAATACAAAACCATGGTTACCAGCTCAAAATTATGATATTTAAGAAAACAAAAATTTATAAATAATAGCAGCCAAAATCATCGGAGCCAAAACCTGCGATTATCCAATTACAAAGAAGTAAATTGTGCAGTAATCAAAGGGAAAACAGGGCCAAGCCGGATCGCATGATAGATATGATATTAATGGGGAAAAGGCACATGTCTTTTTTTATACTGGAAGTGATATAAGTTTGCTGAATTATGAATATTATACTAAGATGGGATCGACAAAATTATGTTCAAATAATATCTCTTTGTCAGGCATAGATGAAGTAGTTGTTTATCCTAAAGGATACTTTCCTTATGAATTTAATATTGATGGATTTCTAATCACAGCAAATTTGTATGTTTTAAAATCTCTTGCATATGATATTCTATTAGGATATGATGTGATTAGCAAATTAAATTTGGCGATAGGCGAGAATGGAATTAAAATCGTTGGCGAACGCAAAAATGTTCAAGTAGGTTGCACTGAAGTTTTGAAGAATTCTATTATAAAACTGAATCGTGCTACCAGAAGTAATAACGAAATGAAAGCGTCATCGTTAGATAATTCACGTGATGAAAATATTATAGTTGCAAATGATAATAATGCACGAGATAATTTCTTGATTAATTTAGCGAGCGTCATAGATGATGATGAAATTGATTTGAATCACGTGAGAAATTTGAAAATAAGAAAACAAATAAATTAGTAAAGGGATACAAACCAAATAAATCAAAAGATACAGGATCACGGATGGGCAAAATTTTATCTTATGAAATTGATAGTCCTGCACATGATAGAAAAGGCTATGTAAAAGATTGCCGTAGGAATTTCAATTATAGGAGAAAGAACAGAAATTTTAATAGACCAATGGATAACAGAAGCAATAACAGATATGGCCATTTAACCATGGAAATTACAATAAATATAGATATGGGAAACAGAGTTCAGAGAATTCTTACCAAGATTAATCAGATTCCCCAAAATTTTGAGATTAACGATACTTTGATACCTCAAGATATGACAGAAAGTGAAGGTTTGATGAATAGTTCATCGGATATGGTTGAACCTAATGATGCATTTGAAATGCTAGAAAGTGCTTCACCTACTTCAAAAGCAAAGTATAATCCAAATTTTTCTCCTAGGTACAAAAATAGAGGCTACTATCATAATCGAAATAATTATAATTATGATGGTCGACGATCAGACAGAGCTAGCTCTCAGGAGCAAAGAAACATCACACAAGTATAGTGCACGACGAACTGCAGATTCGTCTAGCAAATTTGAAAAGAGATATGAAAATGATCTTAGAGCTCATGATCACGACAATTACAAATCGGATTATAGGCCTGGAAGTTACAGACATGATAATAGGTACTATGTAAGACAAAGGTATAACGATGCTAGAAATAGTTCTCGTCATAAATTTAAAAGAGCGTATAGTGGAAGAGATGTTTATTCCAATTCTTATAATTCTAGAGGTAATAAATATATAGCTTCTAAAGAAAGAGATCAATATAGAGAAAGAAATTACAGGGAAAATAGGTATACTGATTATAAAGATAGAGATCAATATACAGAATATATGAAGCCGTGGGATAACGCATCTGCATAACGTGATAAGTTTTTGTTTTATGTTTATCTGTCTATTTGTCTAAATTTAAGTGTTTAAATTTTTGTAAGAAGAAACTGACAAGGTCGCCAGAAGCGTCAGGATGACCGAAAATGTGGGAATGAAAGATAAGACTCAATGATAAAATGAACGTGATAGCTCAAGCGAGACTCAAAGGTGAACTCAAAATAGCAGAGCAAGATATGGTTGTTCTATAGATATTCAGCAATGGCGTCGTTTGGTAATTTTTAACGCAAAGCTCAGGGAAGCTTTTGCGAATTGTACGATATTATTTTGAATGTTAAGCTGTATGTTTTTTGATATATTAAACCTTTTTATAGCTATTCACAGTTTGGAGAACATTAGTTTCAATTAAGCAATACAGTACTCACATTAAAACCCACAGTTTTATATTAAAAAACTTTTAGATCAACAGTTTCTATATTTAAGAAACCCATAATTAAAAACAGAATTAATTTGTCAAATCAATCTTCATTTTATCTTTATTTGAGCTTCTAGGTATAGTTTATACAAATAATTCATAGAAGTAAACTTTTAAAATTCCTATAACTTTTTTTGGGGGGTGGGGTTGTACAAAACCACATGGACCAGATGAAATTAATATGTAAGGGGATCATTAAATACTCAATTAAAATCATTCTATAATATATGAGGGGAGGGTAGAATGATTAATAGATTATTTAATGCTGCAAATATAAGCAAATTAATCTTTTAGGTAATTTTTCAAAACTTGTTATGCAATGTTGAAACAACAAAACAATGTGACCTGATTCAATTGAATTTGTTGAAACTTAAAACTACTCTTTGTGTAAATCGTTTCGCAATTAAAAGTTAATTTAATATGAGCTGTACTATTTTTTGTTAAGTATACAGAGAACCATTTATCCGGAATGCTTGGGGTCAGATGTATTCCGGATAACTGGTTTTTCTGGTTGTGCATTAAAGCAGCATCCATTTGATAAGTTTTGTGGAATATGTGTGGTTGTGGCATTATTTCTGATTACAAATTATTAGATTACTTGGATTAAAAATCAATGCAAGAAAGATAAAAAGTTAACCAGAGTTTAAAAGAAGGTAATTTATGGGAATCCCTTAGGAACAAAAATTTTTCTGTTCCTCTGCATAAAAATTAAAACATCTAAAATACAACTAAATATGTTTTCTTTTCAAATACTAGATGTTGTCATCAAATTATACAATTGTTTCAAGCAAAGCCTGTGTCAAACTAACAGTATATGACACCTTTTTCTGCAAAGATTCTGAAATCAGTCTATCAGAATCAGAAATATTATTCCGGATAACTGGTTTCCGGATAAATGGTTCCATACTGTATTTATATTTACTATACTTTATTATATTCATACCGGGTGTCCTGAAAAGGACTGACTGATATTAAAATTCAATAACTTGCAAACAGTGACCGATATTTAAAAAATTCTTGCAGGAGAGTGATGCATAAGATCAAAAGTTTTTTTTATAGTGATTTTTGATTTTAGTTTGAATTACAAACAATAGATGGCACTGTAAGTAATAAGAGCTAAATACAGGCTCGATTTTTTGGCCTTCTGTTCTTCTATGCGGAAAAAGGAGTTTAAATTGTATTGAGTGGGTCCCGAAGTACCAAAAATCGAGCCTGAATTTAGCGTCTATTGATCGCAGTGCTATCTATTGTTTGTAATGTGAACTAAAATTGAAAATCACTGTAAAAAAAATTTGACTTTATACATCACCCTCCTGCAAGAATTTAAATATCTGTCACCGTTTGCAAGTTATTGAATTTTAAAACCAGTCAGTCCTTTTTAGGACACCCAGTATATACTATTTAATTTTTACTTTGTAACTTCCAAATTACTGTTGTTCTCACAGCACAGCAAAATTGGTATTATTCTCTGACTTTGCTACAAAATTAACCGAAGCATAAGGATTAGTTCTTTACTAATTATAACAGTTTAAACCCAAGCCAATAAGTTATTTACTAAAAAGTAAAACTGGTTACAAAAGTATTTTACTAAAAAATACAAACTACCTACATTACTGTTTCAATGATGTATTGAATATTCTAAGATAAATAAATAAAATTATATATTACCAGACTTGAATTTATTAAAAATTTAATTACATCGCTGTAAATAAAACATATCTATTTTTGCCAGAACAGTTTTAACTTTTTTTTTCCATGGTTTTTGCCACCTTTGGCAAAAACGTGCAACATTATTTAAACTAATCATATTTACATTTTTCAGTAATATATAGATAGCATTAATTAACAATATATGTATGCTGTACTGATTTTTCACTCTTAAGATCTCTTTTGTGGTTTTTCACTTATGCATGCTTCTCATCTTTGTGCATCCCCCCCCCCCACCCCGCTGCATCCGCACATAAGTGAGAGATCACTATTAGGTATACAAATAACATGTCATTTATAAATCAAGAAGAAAATGAGCTCTGTAAGTCCATAGCGCCTCTATATCCTCAACTTGGGATCTTGTTTATTTAATACTTTTAACACTGACATACATACATTTCTTGCCCATACTATGTAAATGATTTGTGAATAATCTGCAAAATCTTAAGAATTTTTTGATGTGGCCCTCAAGCATAAAAGACTAATCCATTTTCTAAGTGTTAGTGACTACAAAAATAAAAGTTTAATTGTTCACGAATAATTTTAAAAATAACAGTTAAATAAAACTTAATAAATGTACATTTAAATTGAGGAATTATTTATAATTAGAGTGCCTATATTTTTTTGGAAACAATGTTCTTCAACAAGTGAAAGTAGCTTCTCTGTTTCCAAAGAATTTCTCCTTCCATGATCAAAGTGCTTTTATGATTAACTTAATGCTATTTTTCTAGTTACTGAAAACTATAACTATTTCGTCACTAAATAAAATAATAATTAAACAAAAACATAATTTGAAGAACAAATAATAATAATAAAAAAAAATCCTACATTGTTTAAGCCTGAGAAGGGACAGATATTAAGATATTTCAACCAATTAGTTATACATTTAATGTTAATTTTTTGTAACAAATTAGTTAAGCCAATTGATGATTAAAAAATAAAAATGAAATTCATACAATATGATTCTTAAAACACCCTAAAAAATTAGATTCCGTTCAAATGAAATCAAAATAAATCTTAGACTTCTTCCATTATTAATTGAAAATATTTGTATTGCAGATTTTGTATTATGTTTATGACAATTGTGAATATACATTGGTACATAAAATGATAAGATGCATGCAAAATACAAAACTTAAAAAAAAAAGCGCCTAAGATTTATTTCGGTTTCATTTGAACGGAATCTAATTTTTTAGGATGTTTTAAGTACCATATTGTAGGAATTTTATTTTTATTTTTTAATCTTCAATTGGCTTAATTAATGTTACAAAAAATTAACATTAAATGTAGAACTAATTGATTGAAATATCTTATCTGCCCCTTCTCGGGCTTAAACAATGTAGGAAATATATATATATATATATATATATATTTTTTTTTTTAATTTGTTTTTCAAATTATGTTTTTGTTTAACATGTAAAGTTTTTAATAACCACTGCATTCAGATGAACTCATTTCAAAATTAATAGAGGGTATCATCACCAGGCTTTGATGTATGTGGTATTGCATCACAACGTGCGATGCAGTTTACCAATGTATAATTAAAATATTTCACCACTGTAGTAACCCAGGTTGCTGTAGTTTGGACGAAAACTTCAATCTGAATGTAAAAAAATCTAAAATCAAAACATAAAATATTAACTTCACTTAAATTTAGTTCACTCAGGAAAGCTATGAAGGCAAAAGTAAATTGTGTTGAATCCTTACAGCTAATATTTAACAATATTATAGCTGTGATACAGTAAAAAATAAAAAAATAAGATAATAAAATTTAAGTAAAACTTATTCTATTCCAAGGGGTGACGTAAATGTATCAGAAAATTATTACCTAAGTTTAACTTGGGGTATAAATAGTTCTCATCTCGGAAAAAAAATACATTTTAAAATTTAAGTTATGTAATTACTCACTAAGTTCGCTACCTACGTAAAAATAGCTATCCATTTGAAACTTTACCAAAACATAAACTTCCAAAGCAAAAACTTATTCTGAAAATATCCTTTTTATTTCCACTATGACGCCATATTCACCTTTTTAATTCTTGAAAAAAAAAATAACTAGTTCAATTTAATATTTCACGTGGAAATCTTTCAAATAAAAAGAAATAAATTATTATTACGGCTTTTGAAATTTTTGCAACAATGAAGAAAAAAAATGTTACATTTTCTATGAAAAATGTCCGTTGATTCTCAATGAAAAAAGCGAAATTTGGAATTAAGAAAAATATTTGAATAAATGAAAAAAAGGAACCATGTTTCTCTCTGGGTTATAATTCACCCATATACAAAGGCATTTTACCATTCGTTTTGACCCTGACGTCAGGCAAACATTTTTACACTTTAAATTTATAATATCATTAGAATTAGTAAAGAATAAAAAATAGTGGCATCAGGGGCAAAAAGATGGGAAGAAAAAATGAAAAAGTTATGATCTCCATAGGCTTTTCTATGTTAAATTAACATTGAGAAGTGACACTGAAAATAAATAAGTATTGCATTGTCATGCAATACTTAAATAGTAAAGAAATAAATAAACATATACATCTGTACAGGTTGAAAATTGAAATAGATAAATAAGAATTGTGAATAATCTTACTTGGTTAATTATGGCATTCCAACCACCTCTTCCCCATGCATAATCACCAGGGTTACTATGAAGATTTAAAAATCTATAAAATAAGTAACAATAATATATTACAGTAAGTAATCAGAAACAACATGCTACGTGTTTAGCAATATAATTTTTAACATATAAAAAATTTCAATTATATACTTAGATATTCGAATAGCATACAATATTTATAAATTTCTACCAATGTATGGCTTTCCTTTCAAATTTAAACATATAATTCCCTATCAACTTATCTTCAAAAAGGAGGGGGGGGGGGGGGGGGGGCAAGTGATACTGATAAGATGGATAAGATGTCAATGTCAACTTAATATTAAACTATTTCCAAAAAGAAAGAAAAAATATATGTTATTAATTATGATTTATAGCAAATGTTCCCTAAGGAAAATAGCTTATGTAATACAGTAGACTCCCTGAAATTCGCACAGCTTGGGACCAGAGGTTGTGCAGATTTTAGAATTTTGCGGATTTCTGGTCACTGCTTTGTTTACATTTTTTAAACAGTAATTTGAATACAATAAAAATATAATGAATGATTGTAATATAGTAAAATATTAAAATAATTAAGTGAATAATAAACTAAAAGGATAAAATGTAAGATAATTTAAAAACTGAATAAAATATTAAAAGTAAAGGCCAAGTAAATAATTAATAATGTATATTTGAATATGCATAAAAAAGATGATATATATTTTCCTTGAATTATTCAGTGAAAAAAGTATTCTCTATTAATTCACATTAAAATCATCGTAATAACCAAAAAAGCTTGATTAATGCATAAATATATTTGGTAAAAAGATTGTGATTACCAGTGATATCAGCAATATCTTGATTTAAAAAAAAATTATACTCCTTTCATGGGAAATCCACGAGTTCAGTCATATTATTAAGAATTAAATATTAAAATACATATAGGATGAAATAAAATTAAAAAATTCTGTAAATTTGCCCTTACATTTAAAATGAAAGTTTCATTGTTTACATCTGTAAAGATGTGTGGATTTTAGGCGTTTGCGGATTTGAGGGAGTCTACTGTATCATCATATAATAGGGTTCAAACTCATAAAAATTTTAAAAAATTTCATCAATTGTTGAAAATAGATAAAACCAGTATCATGACGCTCCACACCTCCCCCTTAAAAATAAAAACATGGTAATCTCAAAAATAAAGTTTATACATCACCTATATAAACAATATGAACGGAATTTTAAAGAAAAAACAATTTATGTAACAGAGCATGTCACATGGGGTTGTCCTTAAAAATTCAGAAGATTGCTGCAAGAATTTTATTTAATTTCCACTTTGTGATTTTATTACCTCCTTGAAAACATTATGAATAATATGAAGTCTACAAGTGCCAATATAAATTAAAAAATGTCCTTTATTTCGCTAAGTTCCTCTTGAACAGTTTTGAAAAATTTCAAATAACATTAGGCTTATCAAGGCTAAATTTGGAAGAGATTTGATTAATCCAAATTGACAAAATCCTTCAAAGAACATCTGAAAGAGACATGTTTAGTTTCATGACCTCATGATGTTAGAGGGTGTTACGAAAGCTCATCTGCCTGTTTGGGGAGAAATCTAAAAATAGCCCAGATCACGTGGCTCAGTACATGTAGAAAGAGCGCGGAAAAACTGATTGATGTTAGAATTCTTTTAGTAAGTAAAAAACTCAAATTGTGTTTGGTCGGGGAAAAAAATGTTTTCTCGGAATTGTAAATATTTATATGAACAAGTGTGATTTAATGCAGTGAAGTGATGCTTGAATATATTTTCTTGAAATGATCAGAATATATTTATACTTGGCTGAGATGCATATTTATATGGCATTCTCGGAATTTATTATCTTATTTTAAATGTTAAATTTTAAATGTGCAATGTGTCGTCTTGATGTGCTGTCAAAAATAAAATATAAAAGGATTTTCAAGATTTATTACTTTTCAAGAATTGGATTCAACGAAAAATGTTTTTTCTCGAAATAATTTATTTACTATGAATGATATTGCTCGATAGATTTGAATATGAATAAGTTTCAGGGTGCTGAATACCCAAAGGAGTTTGTTTAGAAATTTGTCAGTATTAAATTAGTGAGTGCTCCATAGGATTTCACAGTCTTCGAATTTGGATTGCAAAATTGGATTACCCATCCACGGCACATCAGTCTTCTCGTCGCGGATAAAAAAAGGTACTGTAGCCATTTTTGTTCTATGCATGAAAATAATTGAAAATAATGGATCTCGATAAATTGAAAAGTAAAAGAAAGGTCATGAAGACCTCAGTAACGAAACTTATTACAAAAATTGAAACTTATATAGAAAGTATTGATTTTGAAAATAAAAGTAACTTTGATTAACTTACAGAATATTTAACTAATATTAATGATAAGCAATCTGAATTAAAATTGGTAAACAATCAAATTCAGGAATTAATTGATGATGGAACAGTTTTGGAAAATGATATACAAACGAGCATCGATTACGACGATGTTATAAACAAAACTAAATTTAAAATTAAAATGAATTTGAAGAAATTTAAAATTGATTCTGATCAACCTGATACTAGTTCTGTATTTAATACGAGTACAATTCCTTATGTTAGTGCTAGACCTGCAACAATAAATTTGCCAAAAATAACTATACCAGTCTTTAAGGAGGAGCCAAATACCTTTTTAGAATTCATGAATAGTTTTAAAAGTACAGTCGATTCAAACGAGAATTTAACCAAAATTGACAAATTCAATTACTTAAAATCATTTTTGTCAGGTGAAGCGCTTAGATCAATTTCCAGTTTGGCCTTAAACGAAACTAATTATCAGCACTCTTTAGACTTACTGCAGAATTGATACAGTAAACCAGAAATTTTGATAAGCGGGTTTATAAACAAGTTGTTAGAACTAGAACCGGTAAAATCCACCGTGAACATAAAATTGTTACGGGATTTATATGACGAATGTGAGGTCAGCATTCGTAATGGCTATCGGGGTGGCGTCAGATAATTTTGGGTATTTATTGATATCAATAATCTTAAAACAGTTACCACATAATTTAGTTACAGAATTTCAGAGAAAAAAGAATGCTGAAAAAGCTGGTGACGTGAATGAATTAATGAATTCCATAAAGTTTGAAATAGAGTCGCGAGAGGCAGCTAATGCAGTGTCAGGGGTTTCCTTAAAAAATCAGGAAGTAATACGATGGGAAAAAAGGGCTCCTAGGATAAAACCTAATGTTCCCACTTCAGTCGCGCTTAACACTATTGTGATGTTATCGATGCTTCTTGAAATCGCACTTAATATCTTTGTGTAAGGTAAAAATACCTCCCTGTGAATTGTGTAAAAGTTATCAGCATAATTATTTATTTTGTCCTACTAAAAAATTGGCAAAACCACGTCCCGATGATGGCTCAGTGATGTTATGCATCAATTAATGTTTAATAATCATTCAGTAAAGTTTAAATTAAATGATAAAGCTTTAAAGTATTTACTTTATTGATGCACATTTATTTTTCATCCTCTCTTGTTCTGTTTACATATCTGGAACGACCGGCAGTTTCATTCATGCATAGTAGCTCCTCAGACAAGTGCCGTTGCTGAGTAACTGTCAGTAACAGAGATTTCAGGATCGCGTCTTTCACCGTGAGCGGTTGACTTGCAACGTCATAGCTTGCAGCCAATGGCGTTTCAGATGTGCTTGTATGATGGCGTTTGGATGTGTTTTACATAAGTTTGTATTTACTGATTGGCAACAGTTTTTATGCAAAACAATTGCTGTTCCCAGGTGTATAAAGGTCTGAACTGATTGTGGATCAGTAGCTTCATGAATTTTTTTTTTTGTATGTTTATATCACCTATCATAATGTAGCTGCATCAGATATTATTTTGTTTTTATTATGATTTAACGGCTAAGTAAAGCTGTTACAATGTATATCATCATTCCATCTTGCTTCAATAAATTAAGTTTGTTTTAGAACTGGTGTCTTGAAAGTCTTCCACATTAACCACAGGAATTCTGTTTAGCCATGTTTTAACTGGCTAACAGGTTATGGGCCCAGTGAGTCTGTGGAAGTGGAGATAATGTTTTTTAACGCTGAGCGCTGCTGAATTTTTCCTGTTTGCAAAAAGATGTGCCTCTTTGCTGGACTTTCGATGTTTTGAGTGATGTTTTTCGTGAATTTTTTTGACGTCTCCCAATGACTTTTATTATGTTTTTTGTCAATTCTTCGGATGCTTTTTCGTGAACTTTACCAACGTTGTTGAAGTTTGTTTACGATTGCTTCGACGAAGGCCATTTTGAAGATGGAGTTATCCAATATTGCTCTCTTGACCTCCTTGAATTGGGAAACATGGAAAGTTGAAGTGAAAGTCCTGTTAATGCATTTTGGTGCTTGGAATTACATAGAGAATCCTGACTCAGACGTCGAGGTGAAGGAAAATAGTGAATCGTCGGACCAGAAAGATGGGAAAGAGGAAAAAACAGTTCCTGTAACAGACCAGTTGACATGGAGAGAAAGAAGAGAGATGAATTTACGTAAAGCTAGATCATATACAATAATCTATCAGACCTTATCGCCTGAGTTTAAGCCGTTAATTGCTGGTACTACTAGTGGAGCTGCTGCCTGGAAAATTCTGAAAGATCATTTTGAGCCTACTACAAGAGCCCGAGTGATACAGCTTTTGGATGAATTTTTTAATGTGAGATATGTTCCCAGTGAAAATATTGGCCTTTTCCTCTGTCAAGTGAAGCAAGCTACTGAGCGCCTTCGAGAGGTGGGACATACTCTGTTGCCTCTGTATTTGGGGTATCAAATGATCCGGGGTTTACCAGAAGAGTTCCAGTCTACAGTCCAGGCGATTTACCGTTGGCCAGATACAGAGTTTGTTCCGGACAAAATTGAGTCTGAATTGCTGCTAGAAGAGAACCGTTTGAAACTTGCAAAGAGAGACCTTGCCAACAATGTTGCCTTTTCTGGAGAAATAATTAAATGTAAAACAGGTAAACCTTCTAAATCTGATAATTATGTAAATCAAAGTAAATTTTCTAAATTTAAGAATGTTAAGCAAAGTAAATTAATAGGTCCTTGTTATTGTTGCAAATCATATGATCATTTAATTGCTAATTGTAAATTTAAAGGTCAATCTAAAATTTTTCAAGGCTCTCAATCTAGAAATTTTCAGTTTAAAAACAAATTTTCAGAAACTAGTAATGTTGAATTAAAGTGTAATAATGTAAAATTTAGTAAATTAAATTGTGATAAAGTAAAATGCAATAGTGTGAAATGTACCTTCTCTGAACAAGAGGCTAGTTTAATTGAAATTTCTCCATATGAAGCTAATTCATCTGATTTTGGCCAAAGTGGTAGTTGGGTCTTTGACACAACTGCTACGGCTCATTTTTGCAATGACAAAGATTTGTTTTTGGATTTTGAACCTGTTTCAAATATGCAGATGTCACTTGCTGTTGGAGAAAAAGAAAGTCCTGTTCAAGGAAAGGGTACTATAAATTTTTTTATAAAGTGTAAAGATGGAAGTTTTAATCAAATTATCTTAAAGAACGTACTGTATAATCCAAATTTACGTAGAAATCTCTTGTCTGGCAGTAAACTTGAAAAGTTGGGTGCAAATTTTGTTGGCAGTAAAGGTAGACTTGTTGTATATGACAAAGAATGGAATTGGTTATTTTATGCAGTAAGAAAAAATGATTTGTATTTTTTGAAACCTTGTTATTACAATTCCATGTGTAAAGGAGAAAGCAACTCGGCTGACATTTCAGCTAATCGTTCTGAAAAAGTTAACTTAAATGAATTGTGGCACGAAAGATTTTGCCATGTGAATAATGAATACTTAATTAACACATGTAAAAATGAAAGTGTTAAAAGACTTCCAATGCTGTCAAAGTTAGCCGAGGATTGCATTTCCTGTAAAATTGCAAAATCTAAAAGAACATCATTTAAAGCAACAAACAAAATAAGGTCTAAAACTGCTCTGGAGCTCTTTGTGCGGGCCTTTACAGGTGACATTGCATGGGGGGGGGGAGTAGATATTTTTTTACCATCATTGATGATTTTTCTCGTTTTGTTACAGTATATACCATCAGGAATAAGTCTGATGCTTTTCAGACGTTTTTGAAATTTCAGAGTAAAGCCGAAAGGTACTTAAATAGGAAAATAATTTCTATAAGGACTGATGGTGGCATGGAATTCTGTAACAGAGAATTTGAAAATTTGTTAGAGAAGCATGGAATTATTCATGAGAAAACGAATCCATACAGCCCAGAAATGAATGGCGTTGCAGAGCGTTTCAATTTAACTGCTCTTGATGGTATTAAAACTCTCCTCAATGCTAGTGGCTTGTGTTGTGGTTACTTAGAACCACTGCCATATTTTTATTTAATTTCATTTAGAAAATATTTTTATTAATCTTGTATTCATTTAATTTTAATATTCGCATTCCAAAATTATTTTAATTCCCTTTTTTTTTTTTCAACTCTCCCCTGTAAGTTTTTCTTTCTGGCATAGCATTTCATTCATTTTAAAATCATAAACGTCGTTTTGAAATCTGTACTTCCGGTAAAAGAATTATCTGGAAAATTCCATATCTTTCTATTTGTGAAGTCATATCCTTTTGTAGCTCCACCCCTTAGCCAATAATATTTAAATCAGTTTAATTCGTAATTTCAAAATTTCTAACTCTTTACTACTCTTTGGCATCTTATCTCAGTGAAATCTATCAAATTTCCTTTTTTTTAAAGCAGTTTTTATATTCTTTAGCATTGCATTTTATGCCAATGCATGGCGCCTGTATGTTCGTTCAGCCAAAGTTGGCGTGTTTCAAGGATTATAGCAACCCCCTTTACTCTTCTTCTCGGAGAGCTCGCGCGCATTCAGTAGTGCAGTTGAGTTGGGACTTCAATGCAGAATGGCTGCCTTTTTTTGTCGTTCTGTGAAGAAATTATGTCTGTGCCTGCATGAGTGTTCTATCAACGAACGCAGAGAATGGATGGATGCCTCTTTCCCTTCTACAAAAAAATAATAAATGGATTTTCGTGTCTACAGTAAGAAATATTAAAAATGAAAGAATATTTCTTTGATTGTGTAATTCGGCTGCATAGTGTCGTCTTTTTTTTCTTAATAATAAACTGCAAATATTACAAGAATTCTTTCTCTCTTTTTTTTAGAAAGATTGTATAAAAAATTTAAGGAAGCCACCTTTTCTAAATATCAAATATTTCAATAATAATACACTAAAACAAATTTTCATATCAAAATATAACTTAATAACTGTCATGTCATAAAGGTTTCTAAAGGTTCACGGTACCAGGAAAGTTTAGCTGTTGTGTTTGGAAGACAGGAGGTGATAGAATAATATTGTAAAGTTATTTTGGATATTAAATTCCAAATAATTTTTTTTTAGGATCAATCGTATAGTGTGCATTTAACATTTTGTTGCGGCCACAAAAGACCACTTAGACACAACAGTCATTAAAGAAAATCTGAATTTACTTATCATACATTTGGAAATTAAGAACAAAAATAAATAAAAAGGTATAAGCATTACCTGCATTGACCCGAAAGAACAGAAGAATGATGGAGACATTTGCAGAAAGAAAAATAAACAAATGAAAAATCTTCCTTGCAAATTTTTTTATTTTGAAGCAATTCTTTGCAGAACATAGCATATTATCATACAGTACATATCCTATTCTTTTAGATGTACTTCTTTTATGATCGACACATACATCTATATTCTTACTAAGGAAAATAAAATAATTTCTTTCCTTTGGGGAGTATGGACACACAGGCATTTGGATGATTTTTATAGCATCATAATTCTACGACTCGAAATAAAAGCAACACTTGAATAAAAAATAATAATAATGCCATCAACAGAATTCTTTATCCACATCCTACAGAAGAACGAGAAGTAACTGATCAAAGCATCTCGCCACAAAAAAAAAAAAGACGACACTATGCAGTCGAATTATACAATCAAAGAAATATTCTTTCAATTTTAATATTTCTTACTGTAGACACGAAAATCCATTTATTATTTTTTTGTAGAAGGGAAAGAGGCATCCATCCATTCTCTGCGTTCGTTGATAGAACACTCATGCAGGCGCAGACATAATTTCTTCGCAGAACGGCAAAAAAAGGCAGCCATTCTGCATTGAAGTCCCAACTCAACTGCACTACTGAATGCGCGCGAGCTCTCCGAGAAGAAGAGTAAAGGGGGTTGCTATAATCCTTGAAACACGCCAACTTTGGCTGAACGAACATACAGGCGCCATGCATTGGCATAAAATGCAATGCTAAAGAATATAAAAACTGCTTTAAAAAAAAGGAAATTTGATAGATTTCACTGAGATAAGATGCCAAAGAGTAGTAAAGAGTTAGAAATTTTGAAATTACGAATTAAACTGATTTAAATATTATTGGCTAAGGGGTGGAGCTACAAAAGGATATGACTTCACAAATAGAAAGATATGGAATTTTCCAGATAATTCTTTTACCGGAAGTACAGATTTCAAAACGACGTTTATGATTTTAAAATGAATGAAATGCTATGCCAGAAAGAAAAACTTACAGGGGAGAGTTGAAAAAAAAAAAAGGGAATTAAAATAATTTTGGAATGCGAATATTAAAATTAAATGAATACAAGATTAATAAAAATATTTTCTAAATGAAATTAAATAAAAATATGGCAGTGGTTCTAAGTAACCACAACAGCTTGTCTCAAAAATTTTAGGCTGAAGCCTTAATGTGTTTCACTTATACCTGGAATAGGGTATGTCACAAACAAAATAACAAGACCCTTTTTGAGATGTATTCAGGCAGAAAACCCTCAGTTTCTCATTTGAAAAAGTTCGGTTGTTTAGCATATGTTGGTGTGCCCAAGCAGGTCAGAAGGAAGCTTGACATGCAAGCTAAACTAGGGATCATGTGTGGGTATGCTCAAACAACAAAAGGCTACCGGATTTGGTTA
The DNA here is from genome assembly GCA_963932465.1 of Maratus speciosus. Taxonomy (NCBI): domain Eukaryota; kingdom Metazoa; phylum Arthropoda; class Arachnida; order Araneae; family Salticidae; genus Maratus; species Maratus speciosus. Next base: position 398,985,704 of record OZ010792.1, read on the forward strand.
ATAGAGGAAAATAAAATTGTAGAAACTATAAACGTTAGGTTTGATGAAACAAAAAGGGGGGGTAGACATTTGTTCAAGACTAAAAGAACAAAAATTTAATTTTTTACTTTTTGATTTTCCAGAGGATGGGAATATTTTTGATGAACCTGAGAGTACACCTCATTTGGAGAGTGACATTGAAAGAGTTGGTGTGTCAGATCAAGACCAGAGTTCAGAGCAGATTAGTTTAAAACCTTGTATATCTATTCCATGGACCCGTAAGGCAGTAACACGTAAAACAGGAAATAATAAAACAGACATTTATTATGGCATAGAAGGAACCAACACTAGAATTAGATCTTTTAATGAATTAACAGATTATTGTAAAGCAAATAAAATAGAATGTGATAAAAACTTATTTAATTTCAGCAGTAAAAATAAAGAATCCGGTAAAGTAACTAATTTTTTAAATGTAGATGAAGCTAACTTAACTGAAATTAAAATTCCCCAAACCTACAATCAAGACTTAAAAACCCCTGAAGCATCAAGTTGGAGGGACGCAATGAACCAAGAATTAAATGTTATGCATGAGCATAACGTATGGGATCTTGTGACACCACCAAAAGATGCTAAGATTCTTGGTAACCATTGGGTGTATACCCTTAAAAGAAACGAGAAGAATGAAATAGTGAGGTATAAGGCTAGATTGGTAGCGAAAGGTTTTAACCAGGTTAAAGGGGAAAATTATGAAGAAGTCTTTAGTCCAGTAGTTAGTTTTTCAATAGTTAGATTATTCTTTGCCATATTTTCATGTCTGTTAAAATGGGTTAATGTCCAGGTAGATGTCAACAATGCCTATCTTTATGCTAATCTGGATGAAACTGTATATATGCACCAACCTGAGGGTTTCATTAAAGAAAAAAATTAAGTTTGCAGATTAAATAAGGCCATTTATGGTCTGCATCAATCCGGCAGATAGTGGTTTTTTGAAGTGGATGATGTTTTATCCAAATTAGATTTTCAGAAACTAGATTGATGCAATTGTGTATACATGTTTCAGTCCAGATTGATCCTTTTACTTTATGTTGACGATATTGTTCTTTTTGGTAAAACTCAAGATGATTTAGATTTTGGGATAAATTTGCTGCAAAAACATTTCAATTTAAAAATTATGGGGACAACCAGAAAGCTATTGGGCATAGAGTTTGAAGAGATAGAAAATCGTCTGTACATTCACCAGACCTCGTACATTGGGAAAGTTTGTGAGATGTTTGCAGAATTTAAATTTCCTGTAAGCTCTGTACCTATTCCCAAGGGCTTGGTTTTGTCAAAACAAGATTCATCTTCCACTAAGGAAGAAATAGAAATTATGTCTAAGTATCCATATAGAAATCTTATAGGCTGTTTATCTTTTATAGCTGGGAGGACTAGACCTGATATAATGTATGCAGTTAATTTGTTGTCCTAATTTCAATCAAATCCTGGAGTCAATCAATCACTGAAATAGTTTGCTAAAATTGTTAGGTTATTTAAAATATACTAAAGAATATAAACTTGAGTCATCCAGAGTCAGTTAGTTAAATCTTTCATGTTATTCCGATTCAGATTTTGCAGCAAACAGAGACGATCATGTCTCTATGGGTGGGTATACAGTAGAACCCCGCTAATTCGGACCCCGTTAATTCGGGTCTCCGGATAATCCGGATCGGTCTGTTGGTTTTTTTTTTTCAAGTTTGAGACGTGATCGGCAAATTTCCATAACATTCATTTATTTCATCCACATATTCTGAATAAAAAAGTTTTTTCTGAAATCTTTAGAAGACTACCTTAAGCATTCTTATTTAAACTCTTTGATGTTATCCTTCAAAGAAACAAGAATGTATCACTTTAAGTTTGGTAATTTTATGGTTCCGGGTGTTACAAAACATTTAAAATCGTGCAACTTGCACATCAAAGCTGTCCTCCTAATTGAAAACGTCCCGACACACCCCGAAGAAAGTCAACTGACAAAAGGAAACATAACGGTAAACTTTTTACCACCTAATGTGACAGCGCTGGTACAGCCAATGGATCAAGGGGTTCTTCAGAACATTAAGAAAGTTTATGAACGAGAAATGCTGAATGAACTTTTAGAAGATGATGGAGAACATAGAGTGGTAGAGACTCTCAAATCAATCAATATCAAGAAAGTAATCTGTGTGGCCCGCAAAAGGTATACAAAACTGACACAGCAGAAGATTACAAACTTTATAATTACAAAGTAAACATATTTACTGTCTGTAAATATTCAATATGTTTAATATAAAGGTGATTTTCTGTAAGTATGTTTTATTTTATTTCATTTTTTTCTCATTCTCCGGATAATCCGAATTATTGGGGTTTTACTGTATTTTGTTTCTAGATGAAACGCCCATATCATGGACAATAGATTTTTAAACAAAAATGCATGTCTTTCTACCATGGAGGCAGAATATGTCAGTTTAACTGAAGCTGCAAAAGAGAATCTGGGTCAAAAATGTTTTGCAAAATGAGGTGCTTAACTTAAACTTGAGGGATTGTACTCTGTTCTGTGATAACCAAGCTGCAATAGCCTTTTCGAATTCTCCATTTGAAAATCAGAAAACCAAGCACATTCATATAAAATATTTTTTTCTTAGAAACCTAGTTTTTGATAAAATATTTAAACTTAAATATATTGCTAGTAAATTTAATCTTGCAGACAGTTTTACAAAGCCACAGATTAAAGAGCAGTTATTGAAATTTTGTAAGAGAATTTTTGATATTTAAATTTTTATTGGAGGTTTTAATTTTTACTACAATGTTGTTCACTCTGGTCAATGCCTTGCCAATAAAGTCTTATTTGACCTGATCAGATTGTTGTTTTTGAATTTAAAGTGCAACCTTTTTGTTGTTGAACTTTTGAAGTTTTACATTTTTGAACTTTTTGAATTTTTCATGTATTTGTAATTTTTGTATCTATATGACCTTTTTCATGTTTTTGTGAAGCTCAAGAGATGGCGACCGGCGGTTTCATTCATGCATATTAGCTCCTGAGACAAGTGTCGTTGCTGAGTAACTGTCAGTAACAGTGATTTCAGGATCACGTCTTTCATCGTGAGCAGTTGACTTGCAACGTCATAGTTTGCAGCCAATGGTGTTTCAGATGTGCTTGTATGATCGGCGTTTCAGATGTGTTTTACATAAGTTTGTATTTACTGATTGGCAACAGTTTTTATGCAAAACAATTGCTGTTCCCGGGTGTATAAAGGTCTGAACTGATTGTGGATCAGTAGCTTCGTGAATTTTTTTTTTTGTATGTTTATATCACCTATCATAATGTAGCTGCATCAGATATTTTGTTTTTATTATGATTTAACGGCTAAGCAAAGCTGTTACAATGTATATCATCATTCCATCTTGCTTCAATAAATTAAGTTTGTTTTAGAACTGGTGTCTTGAAAGTCTTCCACATTGACCACAGCAACTCTGTTTAGCCATGTTTTAACTGGCTAACAAGTGAAAGTCGAAACGTCTAAAAATGACAAAAGTCAAGATGTGTTTTCGTATGTAGTAAAAACAAAATTCACCCGAAAAATATGCAACATTGTTGCAAACTGCCTGTGTACAAGTGCAGGGAACAGGAAATAAATTAAACATGAGAATTTTATATGATTCTGCATCCTCTAGAACATTACAAAAAGTTTAGCCTCAGTGTTAAAATTAAAACCTGTTGCTAAGGAAAAACTTTTGGTTTATGCTTTTGCGAATCGCGACGCCATAGAAAAGGAATTTAATGTAGTAAGTTTAACTATTATTAGTTATCATCGTTATGAAAAAATAACTGTAAGAGCGCTGGTTTCTGAAATTATTAGCGGTACTAAGATAATGACTTCCGTTGATTATCAGTTAATAGATAAACTGCGATTAGATAAACATGAATTGGCTGACACTTTTATTCATTCGAAACCTGTTCAGATATTGCTAGGGGCAGATTATTTATTCGAAACTATAATAGGATCTGTCGAAAAAATTAATTGTCAATTATTTATGCAGACAACAATATTTGGTAAAACCCTTGTCGGTAGAGTTAATAGTAATAATTCACACACAATTCCCTGTTTAAATGTAATTTGTTTCCCACCAGAAAATGATCCTAGAAATTTATGGCACATCCAAGTCTTTTTTTAATCGATTCTAATGATCAAAAGCACGAACAGACTTATGAGGTCATTAATCAATTCCAGAAAGAAATCATTTTTAAAAATGATTGATATATGACCCCCTTATAAATGGTGTAATGCATTTGATAAACAAAATTTAATTAATAATTACGAGGTTGCGAAAAAGTGTTTTGCGGGTTTGGAAAAAAGATTAAAGAGTGATAAATCTTTGTTTTTGAAATATAATGAAATTATGAAAAAACAATTAAGTGAAGGAATTATTGAAAAATGTAATGATAATTGCTCTATCGATTATATAATGCCCAATTCTGCTGTTTCAAGGCCAAGTTCCTCTACCACAAAAACCAGGATAGTTTTTGACGCGAGCAGCCGAAAAATTGGGAAAAAAGTCTAAATCAATGTCTTTTTGCGGGAAAAAATTTAAATCCTAATCTCATAGATGTGCTTTTGAATTTTAGGCAGTTTAAAATTGCTTTCACGGGGGATATTGCTAGGGGCCTTTCTACAAATAGAGGTATCAGAAAATGATAGAAATTATTTATGTTTTTTGTATTTCGATGACTGCGACAAAGATCAACGCAGTGTTTTATACCATTTTAACTGTCACTGTTTCGACATGACAAGCTCCCCCTATGTTTTAGCCTCTACAATTAAAAAACATATTGGTAATTATAAGGAAATAGATCCCGTCACTTATGAAATGATTAATAAATATTTATACGTGGATGACTTAATTTATGGAGCATCCACGGTTGCAGAAGCCATGAAACTAACAACTACTGCAGTTTCTATATTTAAAGATGCTAATATGCAATTGCGAAAGTTCGTTACTAACTCACCAGAATTAAAGGAATAGTGGAATGGTAACCCGGTTATAGAAATTAATGAAAATTGTACAGAGTCTAAAGTATTGGGGCTAAACTGGAATATTGAAGAGGATTTCCTGGCCATAGATTTGGCATCTTTAGTGTCAATTGGTGATAGCTTGGAATTCACCAAAAGGCAGCCAAAATATTTGATCCTATTGGATTTATGTCACCATTTTTGATTAGAATTAAGATCTTTTTGCAATAATTATGGCAGAGTGGGTTAGACTGGGACGATGAATTTAACGAAGAATTTAAAATTAAATACAGAGCATGGTATCAGGAAATAGAATTGCTAGAACAATTAAAAATACCCAGGTATTATTATCACTCTGGTGAAGTGCAGGACAATGTACAATTTCACATATTTTTGGACGCTTCCTTAAAATCCTATGGAGCGGTAGCTTACTTCCGGTTTAAAACGTTCGAAGGTACTTTTAAGACATGCTTTGTTATGTCTAAGGCTCTAATGGGCCTGTCGAAGAAAATAATTCTACCAAGACTCGAATTTTTAGTTGCTAGGATAGCTAATCACCTTAAAGGTATTTTCTCTAATCTGGAAAAACTATTACGGGCAACTGGCTATGTTATACTCTTTAACAAAATACTAAAGAAAAAACGCGAGAAAAATTGTAATCTTACGTCAGAGGAAATCCGAGAAGCAGAAATATTTTGGATAAAAAATTGTCAAAGTTACACTTAGCAAACGAAATCTTATGCCTAAAAAATTCTAAACAGCTTCCTAGAGAGTCTAAATTACTTACATTAAATCCGTATCTTGATTCAAAAGGAGTTTTGAGAGTTTCTGGACGACTCGATAAGACTGACTTAACGATGAATGAAAAACATCCTATAATTCTTCCGCCAAAAACTAAATTGGCAGAGCTAGTAATTTGGGATGCTCATAATAGTTTTTCACTCTGCTGTTGCCCATACACTTGTACAAATTCGTGAAAGATTCTGGCTACTAAAGGCTAGACAAACCGTGAGAGGTGTGCTTAAAAGTTGCATTATATGCAAGAGATTTTCTTCAACTCCAGGAGACCAAACGGTAGCTCCATTGCCAGCTGATCGTGTAGAACAGGCAAATCTATTCAGTGTGATAGGATGTGATTTTGCAGGACTTTTGTACGTAAAAGACAGTGGTAACAAACAATACATCTTGCTGATTATGTGTGCAGTAACTAGAAATGTCCACCTGGAGCTTGTCGACACAAACATTTTTACTAGGATTCTGTAGGTTCATTGCTGGACGAGGATTACCATCTATAGTATATTCCGAAAATGCTAAGACTTTCAAATGCGCAGAAAATGACTTAAAAGAAACTTTGGTCCATTATAACTCATCCATATGTACAAGAGTTTTTTTCTTACCATTACATTAAGTGGAAATTCATAATCGAACGAGAGCATGGTGGGGGGGATTTTATGAATGTATGGTTAGGACTATAAAAACTGCATTAAGAAAAACCCTAGGCAAATCATCCCTGACTGTGATTGAACTGAATACTGTACTAGTGGAAATTGAAGGTATGGTCAACTCTCGCCCTATAACCTATATCTCGCCAGAAGGTCTAGACCCCCTACCATTAACGCCTGCTCACTTCCTAATTGGGAGAAGAATATCTTCTCTGCCACCAGTTCGGCTTCAGCTTGACTCGAATATCTCTTCCAGGAAAGAGTTAATTAGATCTAATAATTATCGTGAAAAATTAATGCGCCTGTTTTGGTCTAGATGGAAAGGGGAATACTTGTTAAATTTGAGGTCAGCTCATTTAAGTTCGAACAAAACTAATTTTCCTCAATTTAAATTAAATGACATTGTACTACCGTAATTTTCGGAAGAAACGCCGCGGCATTTATGTGCTTTAAATTAAAATTTCAAGCGATGCGCCGTTTCTACCGATGCGGCGTTTACGCGCATTTTTTTTTTTTCACTCCCAAAGATGAGAAATCTCATATTAATGAAATTTTAAAATGAGAAATCTCATATTAATGAAATTTTAAAATAATGTGGACGAATCGAAATTTTCAGACCCATGCAAACGAAATATATTGGCCCTGCCTGAGCATTTTTCTCAATGCTTTTTCACTGAACATGTCCGTTATTTTGCACTGCTTCATCAATTAAGATTTTTCGACAATAGCCTTCTCCTGTATTCCATAAACGGACACCAGTTCCTCTCCTATAACGACGTTCCGCTGCTCCAATCCTTTGCTAATAAACTGATAATAACATCTAATAAACTGAGTACTTTTTCTCTCCAATTTCCCCCTTTTCTTTTTCTCCCCCCTCTCTAATTTTCAACAAATTTCATTTTTCGAGAAAGTTTCGTTATTGATTTTCTAAGCTTTGTAAATTAAAATATAAACGTCTTATTTTGGATGGTATGCTTTTTTATTTTTTATTTTTATTTTTTATCTTTAGTTAAAAAGGGAAAAAATCTATTCACGGTTTCTTTCTGCAAAGCAAAACATAATCCACCCAACATTGATGATCCGATTGTGTAAACATTGATTCTGATTTCACGACGCAAAGTGAATAAACGAAAACAAACTGCAGATGTTACTTTTTCTGCACAGTTTCTATAAAGTGGGCAGCCGTTCTAACTTTCTAATAACTGGTTATATTTTAATAAACATTTGTTACGCAGCCTAATTTACTATTATTTCAACTTGCTGAAAATTTGAAAGAAATCGGTCAATTTACATAGGAGATAAGGATTATTATTATTTTTTTTTTTCTAACAGTAAGGATTATAAGAGTTTCGGTTTTCATTCTTTTTCTTTTTTATTTGCTTGCATCTCAATATTTTTTTTCTGCACTTAAGCAACGCAAACTTGTTGACACATTCAAGAAGTCCTTTTTATATTTAAAAGAATAGAATTTGAATAGTTTTTTCTCGTGCAAAAAATGAGAAAAAAATTAATAGTTTTAAGTCATCAAGGCTTTTTAAAAAGCCATCTGGAAAAGCATTATGGAAAAACAGATCGTAAGATCATTTTGCGAAAACAAGTGGAATGAAAAGAGTATGAATATCTTTGTTCTTTAAAAAATGTTAGAAGAGTGGAGAGGTTTTCGATACGGTTTTAAGAATTCCAAATTTATAATACTTTTATTTTATATAAAAATTAAAAAAAGAAGTTGGTTAGCAAAACGTCCGGATTTTAGACTTTGTACTGTATCTTGCATTTAAGAAACAGCACAGTGCTGGGTAAGTATATTTTTTTCCTTTTTAGTTATCATTTCGTGTGTCTTTTAAAACAAAATCTTCTAATTGAAATCTATATTTATTCCTTTGAGTTTGTGACAGCTAAAATGTTCCAAACAGAGCGATAGAAGAAGGTGGGGAGGGGGAGAAGATAGTTTTAGGACCGAACGTGATGTCTTTTCGTTGCAGTTAGCATAATGTTTATAATCCTTATCGCTCCACGTGCAGAGAAATAATAAAAGTAGGTCGTCATGAAATTTCTTGCAGATAGACCGATAGGAATTAAATAAAAAGTTTGTTTTCGATAACTTTATTTTTATTATAAAACACGCATACATACATAAATAACGGCTGCATTCATTATAAATCATTTTTAATATTAGTAGCATAAAATTATTGGTGCATTTATTAATTTTTTACGAAACCGAATAGCGTTTTCCAGTTTTTGATAAGGGAAAAAACAAACATTTAGAAAATGATAAAAGTTGATTTTTCGAGCTGAATTTCCGGATGAGACAGCTCGGGGAAGGTCATCATTAAATAGCAATAGCTTATAATTTAAGCTACAATACATTTATCAAAAACGGAAAAACGTATTCGATTTCAAATCACTTTGATAGATATGCCAGCAGATTCGACGCTTTTCCGTTTTAAATTACCGGATCTAGATGAATTATTTATTGAGCGAGTTTGCTTTTTAATTCTTTTTTTTTTTTTTTTTTTGAAAAAAAGAAAAAAATCCCGCCTCCATTCCTGGTCTACAGATTCTTTTAGAAATGATTAAAAAGATAAATTTTATATCTTATTCAATTGATGAAATAGGATGTGATAACGTTATTTTATTTGTACGTAGTGGTAAATATTAAAATTAATATGTTTATTATCTATTTGTAAATAATTTTAATATATGGCACGTGAAAATAAATGTCATTTTATTCCGTTCAAACACGTTTTTTAAGATACTTGAGTTAAAGTTGAGTCTGCTAAAACCCAATCTTAAGATTTTCGACTTAGGAATGTTCTCATTCATATAAAGCTTTTCAATGTATAGAAAAGTTCCAAGACAAATTCCGGTTCGTCCCATTCAATGGCTTTTAGGAAATTTATTTGGCAACACTAGTGAATAATTTCGGAGAGTGAACTGCCGTATTCTGTTTAGCATGTCAATTAGCATTACCGCGGAAATTTCACCTGCGGCGTTTACGACGATTTCTTTATTTTTTTTGTGGGAATTTTCACGATGCGGCGTTTCTTCCAGAAATTATGGTAATCAAAGATGATAAATTACCCAGAAATTTATGGAGTCTAGGAAAAATTATTGATTTATTTCCTGGAAGAGACGGCAAGGTGAGGGCCTGTAAAGTCAAACTGAGAAATGTATCCTCAAAAGACCCATCCAATTGATTTATCCTCTTGAACTTGGAATTGATTGCGACTCTAAAAATTAATTCATATAATAATCTTTTTTCTTCTTATTTTAGTTTGAATTTGATTGTAAAGTGCTTAAATACTGAAGTATGTATAACATTTCATATTTGTATTAATTTGATATACTTAATTATTTGTGATGAACACCCATATGTTCATGGGTGGGCAGTGTTACGAAAGCGCATCTGCATGTTTGGGGAGAAATCTAAAAATAGCCCAGATCACGTGGCTCAGTACATGTAGAAAGAGCGCGGAAAAACTGATTGATGTTAGAATTCTTTTAGTGAGTAAAAAACTCGAATTCTGTTTGGTTGGGAAAAAAATGTTTTCTCGGAATTGTAAATATTTATATGAACAAGTGTGATTTAATGCAGTGAAGTGATGCTTGACTTGAATATATTTTCTCGAAATGATCAGAATATATTTATACTTGGCTGAGATGCATATTTATACGTCATTCTCGGAATTTATTATCTTATTTTAAATGTTAAATTTTAAATGTGCAATGTGTCGTCTTGGTGTGCTGTGAAAAATAAAATATAAAAGGACTTTCAAGATTTATTACTTTTCAAGAATTGGATTCAACGAATGATATTGCTTGATAGATTTGAATATGAATAAGTTTCAGAAGGTGTGTCTAGTGTCTGAATGGATGTCGCCAGACATTAGGAGCACAGATTAAGTACGAGGATGGATAAAAAAAAAAAAGTTACTACCAGCAGCAGCATTTGGAAAGTAATTATTGTGGAGTGAATATTGTTTTTTTCAGTTTGGAGACAGATGGCGGCAGTTGTCTTACAACAGATGTGCAAGTAGGTAGTGTAAGTTCGGAGATACGTCAGAGTGATTGAAATAGCTAGATATTTAGAAAAGCATTCTCACTCTCACCACTTTGACAAGGTTACGTGAAGCCACCCAAGTTAATTTATTAGTGGTTACCATTATTTCTGAATAGTAATTTCAACAAATTTCTTAAATCAGGTTCCTGGCTCAGGTACCAATTCAACTTTTTGACCAAGGACTCCCAGTACTCTTAATTAATCATAAGTCAAAAAGCACTTGTATGTCCCCTCCCGGGATTTTTCTCTTATCTGAGTCCTCACTCCCTCAAATAATATATCTCCAGGTAGGTTAAATAACGACGGTGGAAAGTGAAACTAACAAATTTTAGATTTTTAGTATGTATTTAAGGTTATCATAGGTCCAGGCAAGTCAATTATTAAGCTATATTTAGAAACATTTTCTCCATGCTCTGATGAATAAAATAATAAAAGTTCTATTCTATTTAGGATAAAAACACATGGAGTTATTTAAACTTACAATTTTATGGAATTTCAGTGGTTTTCAGCACTAAAAACAAACAGACAATTTTGTAGTGCTGGTGGGTTTCAAAATTTCGAAGTATAATAAATCTGAGTTTTGGTACTACAAGAATGAAACTTTTACTGATTTACTTATTACAGCATGGAAAAAAAATGGTTTCTTAGTACCGTATTTTCCGAGAATAACATCGCACTGAGTATAATGCCGCAGTTACTTAAAAAAACAAAACGAAAAAAACCTAGTTTAACGCTGCACCCAGTATATCGCCGCATCGGGTATATCGCCGCACTGTGTATAACGTCACATACGTTATAAAAAACATACCAAGTGCAATTAATTAAAATTATTAATTGGCAGACATAAAATTAAACACTTTGAACTTAAATAATTTATCTTTTAATTAATTCCATTATCAACGTTATTTATTGTAACAAACTGAAAAAAATAATACAGCAGCAACGAATAATTAATGTTCAAAATCTTTGTCCTCGGTATCAATGTGGAATAATTTTTAAATTTCAGGTGAGAAACTTTGATTGGTGTCTATGAAATCATCTGCATCATTCGTAAAATTATCAAAAAAGCGAGCCAGCAGATCGGATCTCGTATGTTTTGGATCGGGCGTGCATGCTCGATTGTGTTTAAGATTAATAGAGCTGTTGCCAAACTATAGGTCAAAATTAACATTTTTACCTACTGGCCACTGGCCAGTACACTGATTTTTTTCACTGGCCAGTTTTTTTTAACCACTGGCCAGTAACAAAGTTATGTACGTTCCATACAAAATTGTGTTTTTTCTAACTATCAACATTGTAATTTTCTAATATATAACTTACCATTCGATATTACACTCAACTGAAAAATTTTATTTTTACTATTAATTGCAATGAAATAAATTCACAGGAAATTTTCAGAAAGGTTACAGCAGAGGGGGACACCCCCCCCCCCCCTCGGCACTAACTAATATGCATTTTTCTGCAACCATTTAATGAATTTCGCGATCTTTTGACGAAATCTCCATTTTTTTCCGCGATCTTTTCACAAAATTGCATTTTTTTGTAATCTTTTAACGAAATTTGTGTGTGTGTATGTGTGGGGTAGAGATGAGATGGGCTTAGCCCGGGCCCGGGCTCGATTTTCATACCAGCCTTCGGGCTCAGGCTCATTTTTTTTTAACCTGAAAATTTTATTTATTCCCATATGGAAAAAAAACTTTTTAAAAAATATAAGAAGTAATATATTAATATATAATCATCAAAATTTCTTGCGTTCCCTATATTATTCTGTTAATGCTTTTTAAGGTGTGTTAATATCTAAAATTTATTTATGTTTGTAAAATAAATTCAGTATTCCTTATTTTTATCTCTGTTAAAAAGCTGTTATTCTTGTAAAAGTAATTTAATTACTTCTTTCATAATAATCATTAATCTTTCAGTTTCCTGTGGTTTCAATAAATAAATTAGGCATCTGTCTGTTATCGCCTACTTCTCGTCCTTACGACGCGACGCCTGGGTTGAAAATTGCATTTTCCATAAGAAATCATTTTGATGTTATTTTCATATGAATGATGAAAACGAAGTATCAGTAACTGTTTAGGTTATTGCACAAAAGGAAAAAAAATGATAAAAAAAAATGGTTTTATTTATTGGTGAATGGAAATAAAAGCATTTAACTTTACTGTTCGTTAACGAGGGTGAGAAAGTTGATTTGATGATTGATTAATGTTACAACATCACAGCTATTTTAAAAGGAATTTGCAATATTTGCAGATTTATATCATTCACGCTAAGGCGCCAAAATAGTAGAATATTTTAAAATTGGATCGTTTATTTTATTTTATTTTATTATTTGACAATCTAGGCGAAATATGGCAAAATATGAGAATCCTTTTAGGGACTTATCTTTTGATGAGAATGATTTGAATTGATTTTAAAAGTCATAAATTATGTGCTAGAGATGAGATATTTCATTTAGAACAACTTTTATGCAATTTTTATTAAACTTTATTCCCGGGCTTCGAAAAGTGAGCCCGAACTCATCTCTAGTGTGTGTGTGTGAGTTTTCCTGTAGCTTTATCGGAGCTGGTGAAGAATGAACGAGGGAGAAAGTGGGAGGGGTTATTTCTTATACAGCATGCAAGATGCTAGGCACACGTGAGGAGAACCATTGTGATTGGATGCGATGCCCGGATAAAGTGCAGTTTTTTGCTCATGAAAATTGCATTGTTTGTAAACATGTTGATACTTTTCCGCCGTGCGAGACATTGTCTTTTCTTTTCAGAAGTACGACATAAGATCATGGATTTTTATTTTTTTTTAACCAGATTTCCCAAATTTTAAAATAAAGATCGGCAGTAAATTTGGTACTATTTACAAGCCGCACCTAGTTATTGGTCGCATTTTTGTTTTCAAACCAGAAAAATCTAGTTTAACGCCGCGGCGTTATTCCCGGAAAATACAGTATAACTTATAGGAGCCAGAGACCATATATATAAATTTTGCATTTTAATACCTAACAGACACCTTGCAAAATAAATGCCATGTCTAAAAATTGTACTTGATTTGTACACTTTTTGTAATAGGAAGTATCTTTTTATCATCATTGGTTCAAAAGGTAACTGCCATAATTTCTATTTTGAATCATCTGGTGTATTTTCTAAACATTTCACATATGTTTGTCCCAGTTTCAAATAGAACTAAATACAAAATTGACGAAGTGTGAAAGCTTTGCAAGTATTTGCTTGTAAACTTATAATGCAAAATTTTTTACTTACACAGGTACACTGGCATTTGTTATGAATCCTGTGAAATAAATAAAAAATAAATATAAATATAAGATTAATTTAATTACAAAGAGATAAACTAATGTAACATAATATTAAGTAGGTTTAAACAAGTTGCTAATTTATAAAGAAAGTTTGGAACTCCCAATATTTTGTTTATAATATATTTTGAGCTGATTATTTCCGGATAATAAATTAAAAAAATTCTTGCTACCTATACATTATCCAAGCCAGCAAGTTACATCATCAACATTTATAAAAAATATAGTAGTCTCTTAGTAAGAGCCTTAACAACATGGCATATGCACAAGTTGTTGGCTACCTTATTGCTTGGTAATGAGCAGAAAGTCTTTGCCAGTGCACTGAAAAGCAAAAATTCAGCTCTGTACTCTGAATCAAGCTTTCCTGTCTGCTGATTGTGAATATGTCAATGTGGCTTGGAAGGAAAAAAAAAAAAAAAAGAGAGGAGAATTAATTTTAATTATCTCGTTTGATTTGTGAAAACTTATTAATCAAGTCTTATTACTTAATCTGATATTCTATTTTCATCTATGTAATTTGCACATAGATCAGTAACATAATTTACAGGTGTAAATGTTAACGCTATTTCATTTGAAATAATAAAATGTGTAGTATATACCTTATTTGTATTGGTGTAGCATATTTTACAATATGTTTTCATTTCTTCAAACTAACCAAACAATAATTATTAAATACAGCATGTTTGTAACTGGATATACGTTTCAAAGAGAATGAAAACTTTTATATACAGTGTGGCATCAAAGTCGTCTCTCCCCCTTCTTTTTTTTTTTTTTTTTTACTCTTCCAGCTTACACAAGAAAGAAAAGGAAAAAAATCCAAGAAAACTTGTTAAAAAACGGCTTAAAAAATTGAAGCAAGTAAAATCAAAATGGATGTTTCGGAAATTACATGAGAAGAAATAACTTCACTGTTTATTAGAATTTTTTTGTAACAGAAAATATCAATTAGAGTAAGTTTTTTAAAAATATTGGAAGTACTTCTGATATTGATTCAGGAATCTGGAATTTTAAAAATCTGGCTTAGTATCCGTCCCAACAATGCCAGATTTTCTCTTAAAATAATTATTTGATTTGAAAACTGTCTGTATCAGTGTGTTTTTCAAACATTGCTCTATAATACTACCGTTTTTCATATTTTTTTGTGTGTAACAGTTTTCTTAATATTAACCAAGAAAGACCCCTAGTCACAAAAAATTCAAACCCGGCGGCGGTTACAGTATGTATTAGTTACTTTTTTTTTTTTTTAGAATAGAGAGATACAGTATTGGGATGGGACACCAAATCTGTAATACTTGTAATCTCTAATTTTCCTGCTTTTATCTAGATTTGAGATTCCATGCTGCACAAGGAACACACAATTCCCAACTGAATGGTGCTTATCCCTTCTATCTAGGAACGTAGCTAGGCAATGCTTCCAGATTGAGCAAATGTTTTTCCAAGAGGGACAAAATTGCTTCCATTTTTTTAGTCTTCACAATCTCTTAGAAATATACATTATATATGCAAGATAAGTTTATAACTCTTCCCAATGTAGTTGGAAAGTGATATTATTTCATCTCGCTATCTATCCATAAACTAATTTTTGTAAATATGGATTTCCATAAAAATCTGGACACTTGCATATTTATATTTTATTAATAATAATCTAATAATAATACAATATTCCAAGAAATTCATTTACAGTAAAACCTGTAAAAATGGAATTGCAAGGGATCGAATAAAACAATCCGTTTTAGACACGTTTCCATCTTAGCAGGTATAACTGCAGTATTGAATTTAGGCACTTTTCTTGATGCTCCCGGAGTGGCATAGAGTATGGAGCTTTTAGGGCGGGAATTTCACTTCTACAACTTTAATAAGCACAAAATTACAAAGCTTCCGGGAATGACATTTTGATGCTCAGGGGAGAACACTCCTCCCGGGTTATCTAGTGAATTTATTACTTATTGTATGATATTCCTTTCAACGGGACCATGAAAAGCTCTCATGTAAGACAGGATTCATTTATACAGGCTTTACATCATTTATGGTATTTTAGATGATTTAAAATTTAATATAAAGAAGGCCCTAGTAATTACGTTAATAGTTACATTATTTATTTACAAATCAGGTAACCCTCTCACAACTAAGAATCAATATATTTTCATGAATTTTTTATGCATTCTTAAAAACCATAATGTGTTTATAACTGATAACAATTTCAAACAGTTTAGACAATAGAAAAAAATGTCTTCTTACAAGCGTCATACCACTAAATATTAATAGTTTTCCATGAATCTTGTGTACAGGCTATGCAACCATTATATTTATGAGTCATAAAAATTTGAAAGAGTGAACAATAAGAACTATTTTTTAAAATACTAAATGTCTGATGAGAAGAAAAAAATATGCACACTAAAATTCCAAATACGATATATTTTTTTTTATACGGAAAAAGACCACACATTTTACTTTAAAATGTTGTATTCAGTATAAATATTGCGGTGCCTCTGACACGAGGTTATCAAGTTTATGATTTTTGCATTTCAAAGCATATATTTCATGATTCATGAGTACAGGGGCGTTTTACAATATGCCAAATAAAAGAACACGTATTAAAATATAAATGGAAAGTGAATTCAATATAACAATCATATAATTTATAATTATACAGCAGGCAAAAAAGTTTCTCTGTGAGAAAAAAAATATCTGATCAAGACGGAAGTTGGAAAATAGTAATTGATCACTGCAGAAGCAAGTTTGAAATTTGCATATTGGAGACAGATAAGAGTGCCTGCGCATGTGTACAATATCTGAATCCTATTTAAAAGAAGAAATCTTCCATCTGCAAGATCAAAAGCAGCTCTGAAGTGCAGGACAATGGCTCATGTGAAAAACCTGTCTCGCAATTTAAAAATCTGCATGATTAAATTGTTGCAACAGGGAAATTCACAAAGGAAAGTGGCTCTTTTATTAAATTGTACTCAAAGCACGTTATGCGATATTTGGAAAAAATATCAGTTGACTAACAGCGTGGAAAATTTACCTTGAAGTGGACATCCATGAATGACAACGCCTAGAAAAGACAGAAAACTCCTGTAAATAGCGAAAAGAAAGCGGAGAGCAACCTCAAAACAACTCAATGCCGAATAGTCTAAGTATAATGTAAAGGTATGTGACCGCACTGTACATAATTGCCTAAATGCAGCAGGATTTAAATTCTGTAAAGTTAAAACAAAACCTTACTTGACAAAGAAGTATAGGAAAGAGCACTTGCAATGGTGTAAAAAACATGTACATTGGCCACTTGATATATGGAATAAAGTTATTTTTAGTGATAAATCTCATATATCTCTCGGAACAGGTGATGACTAACATTTGTTTGGAGGAAAGCTGGTGAAAAGTTCAATGATAAGCGTGTCAATACGAGGACTAAGTTTTCACCTGCATTTACAGTTTGGAGATGTATGACATCACAAGGCGTAGGCAAGTTGTGTACTGTGTTACGTACAGCAAATTCTGAAGTTTACATTGACATTTTAGAGAATTTTTTGATTCCCAGCATCGATCAATGGGATTAAAATGACTTCTTATTTTAAGATGACAACACAGCTGCCCGTCGCACCAAATCAGTGAAGAAATTTCTACAAAATGTTGGTAATAATAAAATTAAAACCATGACTTGGCTGCCCAATAGTCTGGATCTTAATCCCATCAAAAATTTGTGGAATATATTAAAAAGAAAAATCGATTTTTGAAGGATCTCAAATGCCATAGAACTACGTAAAGCTATAAGGGAATGCTGGTGTGAAATTGCTCCCAATGGGTGTAAAAAGCTTACCGAGTCCATTCCACGAAGAATTTCAGCTGTCACCTGAGCTAAAGGTGGATTTACTAAATATTGATTACAGTGATCAGTTATTTTTTTTTCCAAATCAAAGCATGATTGGATATTTTTTCCCTTGGTGTTTAACCTTCCCACCACCGCGAACTGATATATCCATTCACTAAGCTGCAGGTTTTACGGCAATAGAAGCAATATTTAAATTAATATACAGTATGGAACCATTTATCCGGAATGCTATTTCTAATAGACTGATTTCAGAATCTTTGCAGAAAAAAGTGTCATACACTGCCAGTTTGACATATGTATTGCTTGAAACAATTGTATAATATGATGTCAACATCTAGTATTTGAAATAGAAACATATTTAGTTGTATTTTAGATGTTTTAATTTTTATGCAGAAGAAACAGAAGAATTTTTGTTCCCAAGGGATTCCCATAAATTACCTTCTCTCAAACTCTGATTAACTTTTGATCTTTTTTGCATCTGATTTTAATCTATGTAGTCTAATAATTTAAAATCAGAAATAAACACAACCACATATATTCCACAAAACTTATCAAATGGGTGCTGCTTTAATGCCCAACCAGTTAACCAGAAAAACCAGTTATCTGGAATACATCTGACTCCAACCATTCCGGATAAATGGTTGTGTACTGTAATTCTAGAAATATAATGCAGTTTTAAAACATTTTGTTATGAGTAATACTCTCAAGGCTTTTATTCTTATACCTAATTAAATTTATGTCTTTTTGAAAAATCACCTTTTTTTAGATTTGAGCTATTCCATCTCAATTCAGGCAGGAAGTACTGATATGCGTCAATTCACCATCATAGATTTTTTTCAAAAAATTACAGTAGTTACAACTAAGTAATACATAAAATTTCCCAATGGGATTTTTCTCACAAAATTTTTTCTGTGGTTACAGCACTTTAAAGTTTACGATAAAATTGACAATTTTCGAAAAAACAGAAAAACGCTTCATTTTGAAACGAACACAGTATCAAAAATATTTAACGTATCCAGTCGATTTATTTTTTACAAATAGTTATTAAGCTGAATTTTACTTTAGCCTAGTTTTAAAAAAAATAGTGACATTTTAAATTAATTTTAAAAAATTGTTTCTAAGTACAAAAAATGGAATTGTTACTGATTTTAAGATTTTTTTTTTCAGAATGATAAAAAATATTTTAAAGCTAAACATTGGTGATAATCCAAAGACCTTTAATGGGAGTTTCACAGAAAATTTTTTTAAGCCTAAGATGCATGCAACTTTTGCAATTCAATTTTAAATTATGTGAAATTTCGTAAAATCGCTACTTTTGAGATGCAATTTCTCAAAAACACCATCTTTTAAAAATCTAATAATATGCTCAATTGATACCTAATTAGTTTCTAATAAATACCTTATAAGCAAATAGTGTGTTTTTGCTTAGAAAATTTTATATGATTTTTTGAAAATAACATGTTGTGTATATTTTTCAAAAGACCAGAAAGTCAAGCTTTTTCTTATTTCACTTAATTTATAATTTATTATGAAATATTGATTATGAAAGTAATTGGTGGATAGGACAAATCAGTAGCATATCACGAGAACTAAATGACATTACAGTATCATTCATGTACTTCCATGGTCCATCAAAAGCATTCCAGTGGCCAGAAGAATCGGGAAAGAAATCTGGAATCGATACCAGGGAGGAAAGAGCATCGATACATCTTGCAATCATCACATTTGGCGAGTGGTGCCCATTAAATTTGGCGAGTGAGGACAATAAAGTTAATCGGATCATTTTAAGTGTTACTCGATGCATTTATCTTTTTTCTTTCCAGATTCTTATGGCCACAGGAATGCTTTTTCTGGACCATGGGGTATATGAATGATGCTGTAATGTCCCTCAGTTCTCATGATATGCTATTGATTTGTCTTATCCATCAATTATTTTCATAAAAGCACCCAATGAAATCACCGATTTATAAATTGTGCATTGAATAATGTTTTGTTATCTGGCTGGAGGTTTCAACTTTTGTCAATGCATTTTTAATTATTCGTCCCATATAACCTTCCTTATTTTTAATCATCCAATAATGTTTAGATCGTATACCAACAATACATTTTACATTAGCTTATTCTTTCTCATTATTAGCTCTATAGGCTTGAATAATGTTTCTGTCTAGATGGAGTAGAAGGATTCTTTTTTAACAGAGAGGATAGTTCAGCAACAAATGAGACAGAATCTCGGATGGCTCTTATTGGAGATTAAATTCCGTTGCATAATGCTTACATAATCCCGCTACAGCATCACATGCACTTTTTTCAAGGCCAGTAGCTGAAAAAATCCACTCTTTAGTACAACTTCATTATTTTTGTGCAATCCATCAAAATAATACTTATTTTTAAAATGTGCTCTATCTCCATCTGATATATACACAATTGATTCCAGTGTTTGTAATTGGTACAACTTAGATAATTCTTTTTTTATATTTTCTATGGCACAAACAGCATGAGCTGTATCATGAGTTATATCATCAGAAACTACAATAAAACTATTTCTTCTCTAAAATATGCTGTACAGGTAAATAATGATATTTGAGTATTTTGCCAGTGAAAGCCTTGTACTTCATCTGTCAGTATAACCGACCAGTTTTTAGCAAAGTCAGAATGTATCACGAGCACAGATTTTTTTTTTTTTTTTTTTTTGATAACTTTACCTCAGCAATCCTTTGTCTCTGATTTTTCCTTGAGTAATAATGAGGAATTGCTTTTCTCATCCATTGCCTTACATCTTCTAGAATTTTTTTTAAAATCCATACCAACTTTTTAATTAAGTCATCTTCCCATATAGCATATACAACCCCTTCCTCTTCATTCAAATCAAAAGCTTCGACTAAGAATTTTTGTACCTTAGGGCACTACCACACTCTTCGAGTCAACAATTTTCATTGCTTATTTTTCTATATTAGCATTTCGTCATCAGATCTTCTCTAACTTGAATGCCTGTTAAATTTTTAAGAGCTACACATATTAATTTCTAATTACTGCAGTAAACAGAACAGCATACTACTTGTATTGGCTGAATTTAGATAAATTTTGGATATAATGAATGAAATTTTGATAGTCTTATTTTCATACAGCAGGGGTGGCCAACTGTGGCATGCTCGACACCACTAAAATTTTATAGTAATCATTTCCTTATCTAATCATCGAATCTCTGTAATTTCAGAAGCCGACTTTTTCTGTAAAATTTTAGTATTGTCTGGCATGCCACGGTTGGCCACCTTTGTCATAGAAGGATTTTCTTTTTTCATTAAATTATGTTTCTTCAACAGACTGTGTCATAAAACATTTTACTCTTTTAATTTCCGCACCATCATTTTTAATACAAATAACATCACTTTTGTTTGGACTATCTTTAGTTCAATCTTTGTTATCCTCTAAATAGCAGGACAATGCAACATTTAGTGCTTCTATTGATAAAGGATGTCCAATATAAGGATCAGATTGCGCATAAACTACTTTTTCTTTTTTAATTTTTCTGGATTTAACTACTAGATATTTTGCTACACCTTTTATTAAAAATTATTACATATTATTCTTTTTATAAAAAATTTAATCACATTATAAATTCAGTGAAATAAGAAAAAGCTTGACTTTCTGGCCTTTTGAAAAATATACACAACATGATATTTTCAAAAAATCATATAAAATTTTCTAAGCAAAAACACACTATTTGCTTATAAGGTATTTATTAGAAACTAATAAGGTATCAATTGAGCATATTATCAGATTTTAAAAAAAAATGGTGTTTTTGAGAAATTGCATCTCAAAAATAACGATTTTACGAAATTTTGCATAATTTAAATTTGAATTGTAAAAGTTGCATGCATCTTAGGATTAAAATAAAATTTACTGTGAAACTCCCATTAAAGGTCTTTGGATTATCACCAATGTTTAGCTTTAAAATATTTTTTATCATTCTGAAAAAAAAAATCTTAAAATCAGTAACAATTCCATTTTTTGTACTTAGAAACAATTTTTTAAAATTAATTTAAAATGCCACTATATTTTTTAAAACTAGGCTAAAGTAAAATTCAGCTTAATAACTATTTGTAAAAAATAAATTGACTGGATACGTTAAATATTTTTGATACTGTGTTCGTTTCAAAATGAAGCATTTTTCTGTTTTTTCGAAAATTGTCAATTTTATCGTAAACTTTAAAGTGCTGTAACCACAGAAAAAAATTTTTGAGGGAAAAATCCCATTGGGAAATTTTATGTATTACTTAGTTGTAACTACTGTAATTTTTTGAAAAAAATCTATGATGGTGAATTGACATGTCCTGCCTGAGCTGAGATGGAATTGCTCATTTTTAATAAAATTACAGAGAAAAAACATTACAATTTTGCCCTTTTGCTCGGCGGTCAGAGGGTTAAGTTTCAATCACCATTTTTCTGTTTTTAAATTTGATATATAATGATTTTTCTTTATTGCATATTGTTGTTCATTATATATAATACAAATGTATTATCGCTAATAATGGTTTAATTTTTATGCAGTGAGAATAAATAATCCTTTCTTAAAAAACATGGTAGTGTTGGTGTAATGATCAGAAACTTTGTGCCAAGGGTTGTACTTTTGTTTAAAAGTTTAATTAAAAAAAAAATCTGATTAAAGATATAAACTAATACAAATTTAAGGTTAATATAATCAGATCAAGGGCGATGCTGGTCTGGTCAGCAAGTATCACACAAATAAAACCTATCATGAAAATGTATGTCAATATAATTCACTATTATGGTCTCCACTCGAACTATTTTCTAACACAATCACAAGAACATTTTTATCATTAAATGCCGTAAAGTTGTAATTATTTTTATTGTGACGCCACAACAGCAAATAGAATTTTTTCTATAAAGACAAAGGCTATTTCAGAAAAAAAGGTATAAAATAGGTGTTTATAAGTCAATTTTTGAAGCTATGAAAGGTCATCTGAGACACAATCGTTTAAAGCTCAAGATTCGATGGATTTGTATGCTATTCGATCCTAAACTACTTCAATAATCTTGCCCGCAAATGTCACGCTTTTACATTTAAAAATAAGTCTGTGAACGCATTATAAAGTTTCAAAAAGTCAAGCAAACAAAAATATTTTTTACAAACAGCTTTAAGTGATTATTGTTGTGCTATAAATTAGGAATTACTAAATAAAAATGAGTATTTCATAGCTTAAAAATATTAATGCTCATTTAGTATTTTTGTTAATTTTTCAATTTATATTTCCGTTTCACAATCTTACATTTATATCTCCTTTTTTATACAAAAACTATGTGACTGATTTGGATATTAACAAAAACACTAAAAAGTAGAATAAATAAGGTTATATCTTTGTTAAAGATAAAGTGTGTGTGTGTGTGTGGGGGGGGGGGGGGGGGGGGAGCACAAAAAAACCCCACACTTTTTGTACATATAAAAAGGTTGGTTGATTTTTGACGGCCAATTATCTGCATGAGGGGTATAGGCCCAGGGGAGGGCCCTACATGGGGGTCTTTCTAAGGGAACCTAACCCGTATTTACGCATGGAAATCCATGGCTCGAAGAAAACCACAAAAACTCCGAACGATTAGGGCGACGGGCGCAATTCTGTTCGAACCCAGCAGAACCTCTCAACCACTGGTGGGGCTACGTATAAAAAGGATATTTTCAGAAATAGTCTCATATCTAAATTACATTTATATCATTTAATTAGTATAAAATATTCAAATAATAAAATAGTAAATTCAAATAGTCATAGATGACATTTACAATGTAATTATAAAACCCCTTTACTTTGAAAAACCTTTTCTAGATATTGCAATTGAAGAGTTGGGTGGATGAACATGTTATGCTACATTTTCTATTTTTTTCTTTTTTTATCTTTTGGATGAAAGCGTTATAAGGTATCCTATCACATGGTGAAGCTAAAATACTAAGATTCTATTTAGGTTTTGAAGATTTAAGACATTCATTAATATTTAATATTTTAATATTTAATAATGTCAATAATATTAATAATTTTTAATATTTGAAAATTAAATATGAATAAGTTTTTCTGAGAGAGTTTAGTACCATACCTGTTAATATTTTAAACACATGGTATCAAATAGAAAATAAATCATTAAAATTTACAGCAAAAACTTTCACCTCAAATTTCTTGAAATGTAATTTTTGTTACTTAACATGTTCTTCCACTTAGCTCTTCAATTATGTGTGACACTGATTTTAGAAACTTTAAATAATTTTCAAATGTGTAAGAAAGCTGTCATTTTCCACTTTTGTTGAAAAGTCTCCAAGAGCAACATAGTGATTTTAACATGGGCAAAACCACATCATTGTAACACATGATAGTTGCCTGTTTTATGGAACAATTTTATGTCAAGCCATAAAATAGGTAGACAACTGCAACTGAAAATCCAAGGCTTTGGTTTCAGCCGTACCTGAATTACAATAAATTTCATGTATAACAGTTGCACAAAGAAAACAATTTTCGCAGACATCAGTTTGAGAAAAAGAGTTAAGACTCTAAACCTTATTATTTTCTAAAATCTGCAGATTGACTCTTTGGGGAGGTGGTGAGATAAATTTCTACAAAGCAACAAAACGAAAAATGTTCTACAGCTCTTGGAATGAAAGAAAAAAAGTGTCTTTACAAATGAATTTTTTGTTTGAATTGAGAAGTTTTAGGAATGGGTGTCGAGTTTTTTTTTTTTAAATGAGGCAGAGAAAAGTTCGGAAATTTAATGTGTCGATCAGGGTGTCCAGTCAATTGTGCTAGGACGGACAAATATTTTTCCAGGTCGGGCACCACCACCTAGCTACGGGCCTGCTTCTGTCTGTGATAACTTGAAAATAATATAGGATTTTTTTTTTTCTTTCTTTTACCTACAGTAAATTACAACTGTTTGCTATAAACAGAAATAGAAACAGATAATAAACAGAAATAGAAACAGTCTTAAGAAACAGATAATTATGCAGAGCAACTTTTAAACTCAGGCGACAATTATCCATGAAGAAATATTAATAATAAATATATAAAAATATTTTAAAAATTACAGTAATGCAAATTAATGTTCTGCAATTTCAGAAATCTTTTGTCAGAAACTTTGATTTAACCCGATTGATAAAGAGAAAACACTAAAGAGACTCCATAATAAATTTTACCACCCATTTCATGCGAAAACAGATGTCAACTTGGTAGAGTTGATATCTGTCTTTGTTAAGAAAATTCTAGAGGAAGGAAAAAAAAAAAGAGGACTTTGCAAAAACAATAAAAAGGGGAAAATTGCAGATCAATGGAAGATTTTCATCATTGATAACCAAATCCATTTCAAATATAATACTGAATCGGATCGCAGATTTTTGCAATATGAAATTCAGCGATGGCAATTTTAAAGGAATTTAAGTGACAACACTTTATTTCAAATGTCTAAATATCATACAGGTAACAGTTTTGTATCCAAAAATATACCAATAACTTCAGTACTTGAGCCATTAGAGCATTCCCTGTCAGACATATATACAAAATAGTAAGGTGCCTGAATAACTTAAAATAAATATATCTTCAGATACATACCAGCATTTTCTGATAATGAGGATACTAGATGGTGTAGGAACCTTAAAAGAAAAAGGAAATATTAAAATTATATATCTATTATGAACAATTACATATCAAATATTAAGTAGAGCCATATTTTTACTTTCCCAAAATTTATTTTATACAATTATTTGCGTCAAAATAATGCATGTACAATAAATTTAACTATTACCCAAAATTTAGATTTTTACATTAATTTTTGTGTCTCTAAACATAAAATTGAAGTTGCACTATAATTTTCAAAACTAGATTCTTGAGTATGGGTCATTCTCATAGAAACACATATTTTCAGTGATAAGTTGTTTGGGAAAAAAAATCATAATGGTTGTGATAAAATACAGGGTTAGTAATAGTTTTAAGTGATATTTCAGAACAACATTTAGCCAGCAACTACGTTTTTGCGCGATTTTTTGACAAAATTTACAATTTCTTCAATGACCGACTATGAAAATTGCACATTTTTTACAAATGTACTGGCTGGATACAAGACTGACAAAATTCGCCGTTAATTTTTGCACCTGTTTGACAAAATTTGTGATTTTTTTTTCCCATGACCTCTTAACAATATACACATCCAAGCATATTTAAAGTTAGTGCCAGGTCAATGAAACAGAGCATTGGATATTCCTATCAGTATGGAAACCTCTGAGT
Source organism: Maratus speciosus (assembly GCA_963932465.1). Lineage (NCBI taxonomy): Eukaryota > Metazoa > Arthropoda > Arachnida > Araneae > Salticidae > Maratus > Maratus speciosus. The sequence goes on from OZ010792.1 coordinate 399,011,621, forward strand.
ACGAGTAATCCTCACACTTGACCGTTTATTTCTATCTAAAATTCTATATTGACCTGTATGCTTTATAGAAATTATTTTAATCTTTTCCATAAAGTGGCATAATACAAAACAAGAAGTCTTTAGAAAAATGGTTATTGTTCTTTGTCAGGGTAGGAAATCAAAAACATATCTGAAGTGTTTTATTGGTTGAATCCACATTTTATTCGTTTTCTGATTGGTCTATACAGTAATTTGTATTTCCCCTTTACTTTCAACAGAGATGGATACTTCTGTTGCTACTATGACAAAAAAGTAATAAAAACTACAAAAAAAAAAAAAATAAATAAATAAATAAATAAACAAATAAATAAATAATAAAAAAAATAAATAAAAACTCAAACAAATTGAGATACAGCTTTCAAACAAATTGCATTTAAAAGTACATTTTAAAATCAAGTTTTTTCTTGAAGATTTATAAATAATAGTATTCTATAAGGTAGGTCAGTTACAAAAAATGAAGAGTATTCTAATTTTTTTTTTAAATATTGATATTTATACACATGTTATTAAGAAGTGACAGGTTAGAAGGTTTTTTTTTTTGTTGTTTTTTTTTATTTGGGGGGGTGGGTGGGGTGTATTCACTTGTATACATATTTTTAAAAAAATATGTTATTTTCAGAAAAAGTATGTATTATATTTGTATGCTGTGCAGTATAATAAACAAAAAATTATTTCAATAAATTCTTTGAACGTAAGATGTTATTTGGTAATGATATTCAATCATACAAAATTTTTATTTTTTAGATAACTAACTAATAGTCAAATTTATTTTAGCTTGAATTATTACTTTCATTTCTTATAGTGTATACATTTCCACATTGAATATTATCATATTTATAACAACAATAATGGAATGACAATTTTTTTTTTTGTAGGGAATTCTTAACCCTTTGTATCACCGTGTTGCAGATCTGCAACATACCCAAAACGTCATTGTTATTTCAACAGTAAATTTCAAAAGACGATTTTGATGATTGTTGTTATTCTATTACACTACTATTAACATAATTATTTCATTAAATCCGCAATAAATGTCGATACTGATTTTTTTTTTTTTTTTTCACCAAAGTTTGATTTATCGCTTGATCAGCTACACGTGATTTTTGCTGAATTAAGCTTTAAAATACAGGAGTTAAAAAAGTCTCCAGACGTCTACAAGTATAATGTTTTCAAAGGTGAGTTTAAATTCTTTATTTAAAGACCATTTTCGAGCAAGGAAATTTATAATATGTATAAGATAAACGCAAATTTTTGTTTGTTGCAGATCTGCAACAATGCACCATATCTTCCCTCGTATTGGATTTTTTAAAAATATCGAAAGAGCATCGAAAATATCTTCTAATGGTTATTGAAGTTGCATTTCTTTCAGAAGAGCATAATTATTGAAAAGGGGAAACATTAGTCTGTTTTTATATTATTTAATTGCTATAGGGTAAGTTAGGGATCTTCCCCCCCCCCCTCCCCCGCTCTGTAAAATTAACTTCCAAGTCCAAAGCTAGCAAAAAAGGAAAGGTCTCATACAAAATAGAAATCAACAGAAAAAGCATAGAGCGCCTACTCAACATATTCCACCAAAACAAGTACGCCTGGACGAAATTGGGCACTGGCCATATTGGGCAGAAAAAAGAATACGTTGTAAATACCCTGACTGTAAAAACTTTAATAAAACTGTTTGTGAGAAATGTGGTGTGGGACTTTGCTACAGCAAAACTAACAACTGTTTCAAAAATTTTCGTGCAAATTAAAATTTTAAATATTTTCAGTTTTTGTGCCATTTGGCAGGATGTTGCAGATAATCAACAAACCCATTTTTCCAAATAAAATTTCATTTTTCTGATCTGAATTTTTTTATTATTTTTTCCATGCTTAAAATGGTGCATTTTAATATCTGCGTAAGAATTTTTCAAATCGGGGTTGTTGAGTTACAAAGGGTTAATATGACAAATGAAAATGCAGTGAAATTATAAAAATAGGTACTTTGTTAAAGCGGCTCCACAATTATGATTATGCCAAAGTTGCAGTCAATTTCATCAAGGTTATAGTCAATTTCATGAAGCGCGCATATAAAATAGATATAAAAATAAGTATCATTGCATTAAAATAATATAACATTTTATCTAAACAACAAGAATGTATTACAGTAGAAGATCTTTATAACGCAAACCTAAAAAAGCAAGGTTGTGCGTTATACAGAATTTTGCGTTATATGGATCACATCATTAAATTGACCTTGTAAACATGGCCAAATATGTCTGAAACATATCAAAATACATTAGAATATCTTTATACTGCATTCCTTGTTACCAAGAGTTATCCAAATTATAAATTTTTGCATAATATAGGTCATTGTTAAATTTACTTTATAAACATGATCCAGATATAACTGACACAATCATCCCTATCTTAGACATTTTCAAAAATGTTTATTGTAATAATAGCATTTTTTTTCATTAAAAAGGTCTTAAATTAGAAGATAAAGTTGAACTAATGTATCAAATTTAGTCCTCTAGAGAGTAGCGATATTTTACAATGCAAAAATGCAGGTGCTTTTTAACTGCAAAAATCATTGCTTACATCTGAAAAGTTGTGCGTTATATGGAGAATTGCGTTATAAAGATCTTCTACTGTACAATGTTTCTTAACGATTTCTTACGATGCTTCACAAGAATAACATTTTAATGTTACGCCTTACATTATCGGCCATATTTTGAAATTGCTTTTAATAATTAATTAATAATAAACTTTTTATACTGCATCCCCATCATCATCATTATTTAACTTACAGTTTCATATTATGTCCATTTTCACATAGTTGTCTGTTGGGCAAAAGCCCCGGTTTTAAAAAACTGAGACTGCATCCATTTCAGTTCTACGTAAAGCAAAGGTTTTCATATTTATAAAAATAAATACAAGCGATTAAAGAAAATACAATATGCAATTAAAAGAAAATGTATGAAAAATGTTCTGGAATATCAACGAAAAAGCAATACGACGATAGCATAAACATGCATTGTTTCTTTTGGACAGCAAACCGTTTGATAAGATTTTACAACCTAACTTGGCAATTCATCCTTGGGGGCCGCTATCAAAAAGAAGTACCTAAAAATAACACTCACAGGTTTAAGAAATACTAAAATACAAATGTACATAACAATAAGAAGTACTGCATTCTCACCCTTCCGTCCTTGCTCGCATAGAATCATCTGTACCTCGGCGAGTTGGAATACGACTGAGCCTAGCACGCCTGGAAGGTCCTGGACGAGACACATTTCGACTATCTCTGTTATCTTGATTATAATGACTAAAGGACTGATCTTCAGAATTACGCATGTAATGTAACACATTCCATAGCTAAGGAAAGAAAAAAAAAAATCTTCACTTATTACTGTATGTATATACAGTACACTCCCTCTAATCTGTGACTCTAATCTGCAATATATTTCAGACCAGACATAAATAGCAAAGTTTTATTTAAAGCTAGATATGTAGACTTTAACCGTAATAAAACTGACTGGATGAATTTATTAATAAAATTTTAAGGCATTTCTGCATTCATTAGAAGGAAATGTTTTGTGTATCTTGTAAATAGCTATTAGAGTGATATATTCTGAATGCATTCCTTGGCTCGCATGGCTGTACATAATGACCTTCAGAGTTGTGTGTCATCCAATCAAATCACTTTATTATCATGTTGAAACCACATGAGTTAAAATATGCGGATGTGTGGACATAGTCAATGCACTTACTGAATCATGAAATTGCAAGCAACTGCAGTGAATAGATTCAATTTACTCTGCATTGTTATTGATATTATTAGTGTTATCTCGTTATCTGCATGGAAAAGGATGTAACGTGATGCTGTCGAAAAAAATCTTAAATTGCAGAGCATAAATTAAAAGTTTTAGAGCAAACCACTATCACTGCAATGTTTGATAGATTTAAAAATTCATAGAAATTTAGTGGAAATATTTTCCATTAATTTTGTATTATATCATTTAAATACAGTATGGAACCATTTATCCGGAAACCAGTTATCCAGAATGATATTTCTGATAGATTGATTTCAGAATCTTTGCAGAAAAAGGCGTCATACACTGCCAGTTTGACATAGGCTTTGCTTGAAACAATTGTATAATTTGATGACAACATCTAGTATTTGAAATGAAAACATATTTAGTTGTATTTTAGATGTTTTAATTTTTATGCAGAGGAAACAGGAGAATTTTTGTTCCTAAGGGATTCCCATAAATTACCTTCTTTTAAACTCTGGTTAACTTTTGATCTTTCTTGCATTGATTTTTAATCCAAGTAATCTAATAATTTAAAATCAGAAATGATGTCACAACCACACATATTCCACAAAACTTATCAAATGGATGCTGCTTTAATGCAAAACCAGTTAACTGGAAAAACCAGTTATCCGAAATACATCTGACCCCAAGCATTCCGGATAAATGGTTCTGTACTATATATTTCTAATACTGAACATAGTTTTTTAGTTTTTTTTTTTTTTTTTTTTTTTTTTTTAAACATAAAAAAAAAGGATTTTCTTTCATTTCTGTATAATTTATTTACAGAATGATTACTATATTTGTAGAAAAATTCCAAATATTAGAATGTAAATAAAGAAATGATCTATAATCCGCAAAACCCTTTGTCCCCACCTGTGCAGATTAGAGGGGATATTATTAGAGGGAGTATTATATATATATATATATATATATATATATATATATATATATATATATGTGTGTGTGTGTGTGCATATATATATAAATAAAGTAATAAGTAAATATGCAGAATGGGTGTATTAATGTCAATGGTACAAGTCATTTTTATTTTGAATGACTTGCACAACTGACTATGTAAAGCCATACTGACTTTACATAAAATTAGATCTCATAATTCTGAATTAAAAAAAATTAAGTTATCTGTATTTGTAAGAAGGGCCTTATAAATTATGCAAAATAAATAAATAAAAAATAATTTGGCAGTACACAGAAAGTTAAGTACTACTACATTGGGGGGGGGGGGGGGGGGGGGGAGAAGGGAGATATTCTTCAAAACTTCTTTATTTGCTTACTTGTTATGGCTGGAAACAAAAAAATTATTACTGACAAATATTAGTAATAAAATATTTTCTTAATTATTAACAAAGGGAAGATTACTTACAAAACAAAGGCAAAAAACGCCTTAATACTTTAAAAAGAAATGTGCAATAGGGTGGGTCGAAAAAACCGAAATATTTACAATCTAAATGTAATAGAGAGGAAAAGTTGCCTTTTGTAATAAAGAATAAATTCGTAAAATATTATATCGATCGGTTAATATCTTTTACTGCCGCAAAAGGGCCAAAGTTTCAAAAAATCGCAAAAAACATGTTTTTCTCAATATATTTTTTTAAATATCCAAACGTACGAATACAATTTCTAATAGGACGCAATAGCTACATGAAGATATAAGAAATGTCCCGGTAAATGTTCGTTATGATAAAATCATATCTTTTACTGCCGCAAAGGGACCATATTTTAAAAAAAAATCGTAAAAATGTCAAATTTTCATTTTTTCTAAATTTTTATAATATGTCTACAAGTCAATAAATTTACTTTATATCTATTAATAACTCATAATTTTGTCATAAATTTTGTTAATTGTTTGTCATAGACTTGAAAATAAAAACGGTAATTATTCATTGTCCGTGACAATCGCTTCATCTACTGCTGGTTTTACTGCATATCATCAGTTCATATACCACAAATCACAAAAATGATATTAAAAAAAATTGTTTTAGTATTTTATTAATTAAAATACAGAGATGCTTAACCGAAACGGATTAAATAAACTTAAAATGAAGAAGTATTTAAAGTAAATGAATTTTATAATATGACTTGCTTCCAAATAAAGCCATTGTTCCTAGAGAGGCCGAAATTGATCATATGTGGTCCTCACTGTTCGGATCCACAAACTTTATCTGCACTTTAGTGACTAATTTCATGCATTTTTCTACTGATTGAGCGGGACAAAGAAAGTTGTAATAGCTGGTATCTTTAATCGAACATTCTAAACTCACCAGCATTTGATCGTCATTTGATAGACAAACCTTACTCATTGAGTACATCCTGAAAATGTACTACGTCAGTTGGTTCACAATTAAAATGAATTCATCATGTTTTTCAGATTCTGTGGACTATAATTAGTAGCCCCCGTTAATTATCATATCATCTACGAAAACTTATAGTTCCTGTAATTTCAAGAAATGCCTATTTCGCAAATCATGAAAATAGCCTCATTGGAATGATAGCACATGAAGAAAAGGACATTAGGACCTAAGTCATAAAGAAAATTGCCAAAGCACGAAGTTCTGTGGACACAAATAGTGCCATTCGTCACTTCGTCATTTCAGACTTGAACTTTGAAGCTTAAAATTGTATGGATTTAATCGAGTGCCAAAACTGTAAACTAACGAAACCACCTGTTACGGTTTGTCTATCGACTGACGATCTAACGACCCTGGTGACTTTAGAATGTTCGATTAAAGATACCAGCTATTATAATTTTACTTGTCCTCCTCAATCAGTAGAAAGGTACGTGAAATTAGTCACTGAAGTGCTCGTAAAATTTGAGGACCAGAACAGAGGGAGGATTACATATGATCAATTTCGGCCTCTCGAGGAACAATGGCTTTATTTGGAAGCAAGTCATATTATAAAATTCAATTACTTTAAATACTTCTTCATTTTAAGTTTATTTAATCCGTTTCGCTTAAACATCTCTGTATTTTCATTAATAAAATACTAAAATATTTTGTTCATTTTATATCATTTTGTGATTTTTGGTACATGAACTGCTGATGTGCAGTAAAACAGCAGTAGATGGAAATATCGTCAAGAAAAATGAATGATTAGCATTTTTATTTTTCAGTCTATAACAAATAGTTAAAAAAATGTATGACATATTAGTAGATATGAAGTAAATTTATTGACTTCTAGACATATTATAAAAATTATAAAAATTTAGAAAAAAATGAAAATTTGACATTTTTACGATTTTTTTTAAAAATATGGTCCCTTTGCGGCAGTAAAAGATATGGTTTTATCATAATGAACATTTACCGGGATATTTTTTATATCTTCATGTAGCTATTGCGTCCTATTAGAAATTGTATTCGTACGTTTGGATAATTTAAAAAATATAATGAGGAAAACATGTTTTTTGCGATTTTTTGAAAATTTGACCCCCATGCGGCGGTAAAAGATATTAACCGATCGGTATAATATTTTACGAATTTATTCTTTAATACAAAAGGCAACTTTTCCGCTGTATTACATTTCGATTGTTAATATTTCGGTTTTTTCGACCCACCCTAATGTGCAAGCCTTTTAAAAGGCATAGCACATTTCTTATTTTTATGGTGTAAGTTTTTACCTTATTTGTATATCACATTAGTTTAGCATTTTATTAAAGTAGGTATAAATATATTAGTTCCATAGCCAAAAACTTTTTTCCTGCGACCGAATGGAGAAATTTATGATTTTCCCTGTGATTGATTATCAAATTTCGTGATATTTTCCTGACCAATAGGCGAATCTCTTGTTTTCATCTTGCCACAGATGAGATTAACCAAATTAAGATTTTTTTTTCAGTGTCTGACACAAAAATGTTTCGATTTTTACCCACGAACGACTGACGAATTTCAAGATTTTTTTTAATGTGATTGGTTGAAGAATTTTGCTATTTTCCCCCTGCGACTGAATGACGAAATATAAGATTTTTTCCCACGCCACAGAGACACAAATTTCTCTGATTTTTGTTTTGTGACCGAATGACAAAATTTACAACCCCCCCCCCCCACCCAACTATAAAATTTCGCGATAGTTTCCGCGGTAGACTGATGAATTGTTTCATCCTGCGACAGCTTGACATAATTTACTATTATTCCACCTATTTTTGACAGAAAAATGTTGCGATTTTTACCTGTTACAGACTGACGGATTTTTCAATATTTTGCCTGTGATCAAATGATCGTGGGAAAATTTACAATCTTTTTCCCGTGACCAAGGGGCAATTGATGAGTAAGGAATGGTAGTAAAAAAGGTGAGAAAAGAAACTAAATCTGAAAAATATAGACAGACAAATGTAAAAAATAATGAGATTAGTGACACACTTCAAGGCATCTATAACGTCCTTGAACTGCTTATTCTCTTAATTTTTTAATAAAAATGGTATACTTTTTCTTAGTGTGTCAACGATTTTAATCAGCTGGTTTAAATCAGCGATTAAATCAAAAATTTTCTAAATGTTTAAAATGTCAAAAAAGTATTAAAATCTAACAAACATAATTTCAAAGTTTCTAGAGGTATTTTGACTTATGAATAAACAAAAAAAGAGCTTTAAATAATTGTTTCTAAACTTAATGATATCTAAAGCTAATATAATTTCCAATGTCATAATTTCCTTTAGGTAATCAATTTATGCATTATTTTATATAAAACACACATAGCCAGTGTAATACATTTCTACAAGTAAAAGAACAAATAGTAATTAATAGCAATCTCAAGTTAAATAAGAATGACATCTGCTCAACAGCTAAATTGTAAATGAATGCATAAGAGAAAAAGAAATAATTGGTATAAAAATGCTAAGCACAGCGAGAGCTTCTTCGGTATAGGTTGCATATATATATATATATATATATATATATATATATATATATATATATATATATATATATATATATATATTTAACTTTGTAACTCGTATATCATAAATAAATAATAAAAAAAAAATAAAAAAATAGGGATTGAAAAGGCAGCAAAACTTTTCTTAAAAAGAAAAAAAAAAAAAAATAAACCACTGAAAGCTAATAATCTACACCGAGAGGTAATAATGCTGTTATTTAAATATTTTGAGGATTTCAGATTTTTGGGCTAACTTATATTTATTTAATGTGAATAGGTTTAACTCATCTTCATAATTTTTTTGGTTAGCATACACATACATGTGTGTAAGTTTAGATTTTGGTGGTTTACAGTAATTTTCCTAAATACAAATGAAAAACTAAAATGCAAAATCCTAAATGTAAATAATACTTGTTAGTTTTGTTATTTGTGCTACTAACTAACGAAATTACTCATCTGCAGTTCTTATTAATTCTGTAATTAATCATACTGTTTCTTCTAGGCCATTTTTTTTTAATGGTGCCACACCATGTCCCTTTTGAAATTGGCAAAATGCACCATGCCTTAAAAAAAAAAAAAAAAATCTTGCATAAATATAGAACTTTATTTCTTTTGAAAAAAAAAAAAAAACAGGATATTATTAAAATATGTATTTTAATTGTATTTTTCAATTTGTTATTCATAAAATTATTAAAAATTAAGGACACTTTATTTATCATGCTAAAAATTATTCTTTTTCTTATACCATTACTAAACACATTATTAATATATTTCCTCATGAAATAGTGCCTTTTTTTAACTAGCATCCTGCCCCCTTTTTCTTTCTAAAATGAATACTACATTATCATTTTAATAATTAAGGCTTAATGTATAATATGTTCCAAATTAGAGAGTTAATTGTTTAATAATTATTAATTTGAAGTAGTGTTACTATTTAATATAAAATGCAATTAATAATTTTAATAAATGTTAAGTATCATTAGATTTATAAAGTTTTACATAATTATTACATTGCTTAAATGTATATAACATTATTGTATAATACTACTTAATGAAACTACTAATTTGGAATTTTTATAATTTCTGTAATTACTAACTAATACGAGTTTGATAAATCCGTGACTTTGAAATGAAAAAAAAACAATATACATACCAAAATTCATTTTATTTTTCGAAATAATCTCCTTTCATAATGATACACTTTTTCCAACGATGTTCTAACTTTTTTAATCCTTCCAAAAAATAAGATTACTCAAACTCCTCAAAATTGGCATTTGTGGCATTAATGATATCAAAATTTGATGAAAATGTCTTTCCACCAAGCCATATTTTAAAGTTTGGAAAAAGAAAAAAGTCACTGGAGGCCAAGTCAGGAGAGTAGGATAAATGAGGGAGCAATCCGTATCATAATTCAATCAATTTAGCGGCTGCAATTGCAGACAAGTGTGCTGGTGCATTGTGGTGCAGAAAAAGCACTTTTTTCTTGGGCTAATAGAGCCGCTTTTCTTTCAATTTTGCATTAAAATGGTCTAATAAATCAGCATAATATTGTCTGGTGATCGTTTTTCATTTTTCCAGATAGTCAATGAGGATTACGCCCTTTGAGTCCCAGAAAACTATGGCCATAATCCTTGGGCGATGGAACTGTTTTTGCCTTTTTCGCCGCACGTTCATTAGAAGAAGTCCAGTGTTTAGACTGTTCTTTCATTTCTGGTGTGTAGTAATGTATCCATGTTTCATTAACTGTAACATAGCACCGCAAAAATTCACTTGAATTGCGTTCGAACTTGTTCAAACATTACTTTGAAAAGATTACACGAGTCCGCTTTTGATCCACTGTCAGCAATCGCGGCACCCATCTTGCTGATAACTTTTTCATGCCCAAATGTTAATGCAAGATATTGAATACACGTTCATTTGAAATGCTAACCTTCTTAGCTACCTCATGCACTTTCACATGGCGGTCTTTTAACACAATATCATGGATTTTGTTGACCATTCCTTCAGTCGTGATCTGAATTGGACGTCCAGAGCATTCTGCATCTGTTGTGTTTGTATGACTAAAATGAAATTTCGTAAACTGCATGTGAACCATATCATGTGATGGAGCAGAGTTCCTATAATATTTTTTCAACTTTTCTTGAGTTACGGTAATTGTTTTTCCGCACAAAAAATAGTGTTTTATCAAAACACGAAATTCTTTTTTCTCCATAATCAGAACAAACACGCCAATCGTTTGCTTTTGAATTCAATAGAATACAATGTATATAAAATATCTTCTGCAAATTGCATGAATGTTGCCGCAAATAATAAATTGAAAACATAATAAGAGTGCGATCAAACCGTCACCTTTTTTAAAGTCACGGAGTTATCAAACTGCCCTCGTAATTATAATTTTATTTATTAAAGTGTAAAAACATAGATTATGTTAGCAATTAGTGGTTTAATTGTTTGGGAAACGCAAACTCTTGGTAGCTATTCAGTATTTGAATGCTGGAAAAAAAAATCATAAAAATCCAATTTAAATTTTAAAAAATCAGATTTTTTTTAAAAAAAAACATGATTTTTTTTACACCTTACTTTTTCTACAAGAGCACAGAAACCAATGTGAAAAATAAATACAGTCACTTAAGCTTAGAATATTTAGTTAGAGTTCACATAGTTCCAGAAGCGATTTCCAGAAATTTATTTTTTTTTTAAATAGTAGATATGAAATTAAAAAATAGATTGTTAAAGGTATTATCCATAAATGGATATTTTTTTCATATTTTGTCTATGAATATGGATACAAAATTAAAAAAATTGCAGAAAAATCATTGAAATGGCTCTTTGAATTCTTATTTATTTATTTATTTTTTTTTGAAAAGGGTTAATACTGATATTCTTTCAAATGGATTTGCATCGATAAAAATATAAAAGTACATACATATAGTTTGATATTTTTCTGATTTTTCATATAGTTAACCTGATGCACGCTTCGGCAGCATTAGAATGGTTAACATATGAAATTTAAGTGTGTATTTTTTGCTTTATCATATTTCGAGTAGCTAAGGCAATATGCAGGGCAGAAGATACTTGAAAGAAGGGAAAAAAAAAATATTTTGTGACAATCTGTTCTTTGTTTGCAGAATGTGCTTTTGGTGCCATCACTGGGACTGTTTATGCCATTTGGAATGGTCACTAGTTTTTTTTACAGATGAAATGGCCCACCAAGTTTGGTTTCAAAAGGACAGATAGATATGGATTTCATTAAAATAATTTTTATTGAATGAGCCTGAAAAAGATTAATATGATATTCTTCAACATCTATATATATTTCTCTTACGTAGCATGAAAAAAATGCTGTATTTGTAGCTTGCTATTTGGCAACAAGCAAAGCAATGTTTCTCAGTAGTTAATTTATGATCACATGACCCGACCCATTCAGCAAATAAAAATCCAGACAGAATATCTAGACACACGGCAGTGTGTCAGCCAAGTTCGCCTGACATAGCCGTGTGTTATTTACACGAACCATTTCGAGCTGTTTTCGTCAAATTTCGATGCTCTACTACTGAAAATCTATGAGACCTACATACTTGTTATACGAAATGCGTAGTAAGGCCACCCTAACTACCTAAAATCCAAAATTTTATAAATAACACATAATTAGTTTCCGAGATAATGACATTTGAAAATGTCTGATAATCGATAATTTTACCACTGACTGACTCACTCACTCATCAAAAAAATTTCGTATATCTACTGCAGCTACAGACTTCAAATTTGGTGCGAAGTTCGTTTACACTATAAAACTAAGGAAAAAAGTAAAAAAATTGAGAAAATCGATGAATTACCCACCTGGAGTTGCCCATTTTTACTTTAACACTGTGTCTATTAAGCAAAATTTTAATTTGCCTTAGGAGGGGACGCTGTTCTGTCGCCAAATACTGCCAAGTTTCTCGCCAACATGGCGATATATCACCAAATTTGGCGACCAAAATTAGTCGCCAAAGGTGACGCCACCTTGGCTATACCTCTAATATTTCGCCAAATTCCCATAGACTTCCATTGTAAACCTATCTACTTACTGGGCGTTTATCTGGTTTTACTTGCTTACAAAAAATCAACAAATTGATATATTTTAAACAATTCTTTCTAAGTGAGCCCCTAATTAGGTTGGAGGAGTGAAATTTTGCATACTGATAGATGAACACCTCACATAAATGACAAACCATAAAATTTTGAAAAAGTCGTACATTTAACCCTTTGGGCTCCCACATGTTTATTTTAAACAATTCTTTCTAAGTGAGACCCTATTTAGGTTGGAGGCGTGAAATTTTGCATACTTATAGCTGAACACCATCATGCGACAAATCATAAAATTTTAAAAAAGTCGTACAAATAACCCTTTGGGCTTCCACATGCGTATTTTAAGCAATTCTTTCTAACTGAGCCCCTTTATAAAATGCAGATTTGAAATTATGCATACTTATAGCAGAACAGCTGAGGCCAGGCGACAAATCATAAAATCTTGAAAAAGTCTTACACTTAACCTTTTGAGCTACCACATACGTATTTTAAGCAATTCTTTCTAAGGGAGCCCCTAATTAAGTTGGAGACATGACTTTTTGCATACGTATAGCTGAATACCTCAGACCACACGACAAATCATAAAATTTTCAAAAAGTCTTATATTATTTACTCCTCCGGGCTCTAACTTGTGTATTTTAAGCAATTTTTCTAATATCCGCCCTTTTCACCCAGGGAGCAATTTTCCAACTTTTGCCGACACCCCTTTGACCATTCTTTCATATTATGCACCATAGCCTTACATATTAGTTCCACTTTTTACCGCCAGGGGCGCCTACTTATCTCGGGTGCTATGGGCTCAATCCCCTCGACTAATATATCTACGGATAGTATGTAAAACGGAGTTTCGTTCGGATAGAGGTTTGTTTAGAATAGAGTGCGCCCCTGGTTGCGGAATGTGGAACTAACAGATTTTTCAAAAGGATAAAGTGTTTTGAAAGGAATATTAAACGAAACCCTCTGCGCGATCACACTTACCCACTTGTTATTTTCAAAATCATCAGAGAAAAGGATATTTAGTTAATTAAATTTGAAAATACAGGGAGGGGCAGTGTCCTTCCTCTGCACTGCCTCTTTGCCGGCACCCATGGATTAATGATACATAGTGTGGCATAAGCACATGACTATTTTTCACTTTCAGTACAAAAAAGCAGGCCCAGCTATAGGATATTTAATTGGAAAATTTAATAGGAAAATTTAATATAGAAATTTAATAGGAATTGTTGTTTCAGAAACAATAAAAATTTCGAATCAATACATTTAGTTTCAAAACATGCATTCAATGTAGCAGTATTAAAATATAGATTTCTGCCGCAAATTGACAGCCAAATAGTTTGTTGTAGGAAATTAAAATTAAAATTGAATGTTGCTTGGTGAATAAAATAGTCACATGTAAACACATTAAAAAGCATTAAGTAAAGTGTCTAAATGTAACTTTACAAAAAGTAATGATATCTAACAAAAACATAGCTGTGAAAAAAGGGAGCCAAGTTCTGTAAAGACAATGGCAAGAAAAGAAGTGATATCTAAGTGGGTGCCAAGTTCAAATAAAATTCACTCAAATTTACCTACTGAAGTATTATAACATTTTTTAAATTGTTTAGAAATAAAAATTATTGATAGCATATTAATAATAAATCTAGAACTTGGCAAGTTTTTGATAAGGGTCATTCCATGTCAAATCAACACAAAAAAGTGCAATTTTTTCCCTCACCATCTCCGAATTTTACAAAATTCAGAGAACTTGTTAGACTGGTTGAGAAAGTAAAAAATCTGCAATTTCAGATTTCTAGGGCTATTAGTTTTTTAATTATAGCCAATTAAAGATGGCCGACTAAGACAAATTTACTGTCAAATAGCAACACTAAAATCATCATAACTCCTGTTCTAATTCATGTACAAACATGGGCCTGGTATCATTTTAAAGCATTTGAAATGACCTTTAATATGATACCAAACACGAGATGTTTTTGAAAAAAAAAGTTACAAGGTCATGACACTTGACATTTGACCTTGAATTACTAAAAAACGAATTCTTCAATTTTCACAATTTTTTTTTTTCTGAATGCTAAAATGCCTTAACTAGATGTGTACAAAGTTTCAAAATGGGATGACAATGGGATCATATATAAAATAAATAAATAAGTAACAAAATACGAAATGTTCACATTTAAGTTATGTATTCATATATTAATGAGTTCATGAACTCATGTAATTTTATCAATATACACAAATAGAAATTGAAATAAAAAGTAAATATATAATACAAATTAATTTGAATAAAAAACACAATAGAAGTTGAAATAAAAATTAAATGTATAATGCAAATTAATTTGAATAAAAAACACAATAGAAATTGAAATAAACTATACAGGATTTAACATATGAATGTATGTGTGTGATAAGAATTATACATAACGGAATTGTTAATATATGGACATGATATTTTACAACATAGATCATGTAAATTGTTAAGGCAGTTTCCGTACATACAGTTTTATATTTATTGATATAGTTTCTTTTTCGGTGATATTATAAACTCTACCTGTTGCTGTTGTTGGATTAACAACTGTTAATATATCGTATATGGGCATTAAAAGTATATCTGGCTTACTTGGAAAGCTGTATGATGGAGAAGGTCCTGATGGATGAAGAAAGCTTAATTTAATTTGCGCATTTTCTTCATCAGTATCAATCACACAAGCTATCCACCACTTTTTATCGTACATAGCAGTGACAAATCCTTTGATATCACCAATTGAAAGTTCACCTTCTAGTTTGGTTACTAGTTCCATATTTGAAAAAGGTGCAGCAGAATACACTTTAGTACAAATTTTACTTTTTGCTATTGGAATGAAGGAGTGAAGCTTCTGAGTACCAACAATTGTACAAGACTGTTCGAATCGTTCTTTAATTCTTTGCTCTTCCATCAAATAATCATTTATTGTGCTGTATTTGAATGATACAGAAGGAATATTAAGGACATGCTCGTACAACTGTTTAGGGGTCACAATCTGTTCATCGTATGGCTTTTGAAGGCTAGTACGGGCAGTTGATCTTTTCAAAGTTTCTCCAATCCCATCACAAGCCTCTTTCCCATGTGCTGTCGCAGTGAAGTGCCATTCAGCAGATATGCCAAAATCTTCTTCGTGATAACAGAGATTTATAAAATTCTTTCGGTTTTTGTAATGTGCTGCTGCTTCATTCGAAAAGTAAAATATCTATTTAACTATCGTTGGATGCATTTTACTTTTGATAAAATTTATTAAGTATCTCTGAAGTAAGTGATAATATACAGCCAATGTGTACATCAGCTACTAAATTGAAACCTAAATTACAGTTTTCCAAGCTACTCAATAAAAATTAAACTCAAACCAAATACCAAAACCATTTGAATCAAACAATCAACTCTAATTAAAATCTAAACTCAAACCAAAACTATCTGAAACAACCAATCAGCTCTAATCAAAACCTGATTTTTTTTAAACTTTTGGTTTGTAATTGATTCTAAGGTAGTAAGATTATGTATATCAGTGAAGTTAATCTAAAATTTAAATAAATCCATATTGCTATATGCATATAATATAACAAGGAATTTCAGAACTGATTATACTTGGTATATTTTGTCATGTAAGTTTATTAAAAAATAAATAGACAATACAATTTTTATAAAATATTCAAAGTTCATAGTAATATCTGTATGTTAACAGTATAACATTTAATTCCCCAAACCTCCCTGGCAATATTAAGAACATCACTTCTATCATCTTAAATAAATGTCAGGTGCACTAAATGTTAAACAATTATTTTTTGTCAATAATTTTATTTTGAATGATCTCATTAATAAAAGCTGATTTAAATAAAAGCTGCCATAGATGTACAAATATTAAGAATAAATACAAAATTTTAACAATAATTCATTTTTATATACTTATAGCATGAGTTCGTGAACTCATTATATAGGAATACATAATTTAAATGCGAACATTTCGTATTTTGTTACTTATTTATTTTTTTATATATGATCCCATTGTCATCCCATTTTGAAACTTTATACACATCTAGTTAAGGCATTTTGGCATTCAGAAAAAACAAATTATGAAAATTGAAGAATTCGTTTTTTAGTAATTCAAGGTCAAAGATCAAGTGCCACGACCTTGTAACTTTTTTTTTTCTTCAAAAACATCTTGTGTTTGGTATCATATTAAAGGTCATTTCAAATGCTTTAAAATGATACCAGGCCCATGTCTGTATATGAATTAGAATAGGAGTTATGATGATTTTAGTGTTGCCATCTGACAGTAAATTTGTCTTAGTTGGCCATCTTTAATTGGCTATAATTAAAAAACTAATAGCCCTAGAAATCTGAAATTGCAGATTTTTTACTTTCTCAACCAGTCTAACCAGTTCTCTGAATTTTGTAAAATTCGGAGATGGTGAGGGAAACGGCTGTGTTGATTTGACATGGAATGACCCATAAATGTTATGCCTATCAATTTCATGTCTTAATAAAATGGTGATGTTAATATTAATTTCAATGACATTACAAAAAAAAAAAAAAAATTAATATAGTTATTATAAACAAATGACTCATGTTAAAGATTTCATAAACCAATAAATACACAGATACACTCCTGCTCGTCTTTGGTTATCACTCTAGCACCCACCCTCCAGAAACCTCAATGCAAACAGACTAAAATGCCTGACAAAGAGACAGATATTCTTACGCTTGTTCTTGGTCATCACTCTAAGAGACTGCACCCTTTTAACACTTTCAGGGGCAAATAACTTTTATTCGTGAAATGCTGAAATGATTGAATCACACCAGAATTTAAAAACAAATTTATTTCAAAATGAGTAAAAGCTTCTTTTCACGTATTTAATAAAATTAAACTTTTTAGTCCTGAATTTTGGTGTCAATGTGGCATTTTGCAGTTAAATTAGGTGGGATATATTTTATCCCATCGCTCTTCAAGGGGAAGGAGCTCACTCAAATTAAGGCTTCCAATCATGAAATAACAAGATTTGATATAATAATGTCATTATTAAAAATAAAAGACTCGTATGTAAAAACTTGCCACGTTCTAGATTTATTATTAATATGCTAACAATAATTTTTATTTCTAAACAATTTTTAAAATGTTATAATACTTCAGTAGGTAAGTTTGAGTGAATTTTATTTGAACTTGGCACCCACTTAGATATCACTTCTTTTCTTGCCATTGTCTTTACAGAACTTGGCTCCCTTTTTTCACAGCTATGTTTTTGTTAGATCTCTATTAACACAAACTGTTTGAGCGATGTGTTGAATTCGGCAAATCAGCTTTCTGTTCAAGATTGTATATAGACACAGCCGAAAACGTTTTGTTTACAGTTTGTTAGCATGATACGTAGCATCTTTTATAGTGTCTTATTATAATTTTAAATGAATGTAAGCCGTGCTGCTCAGTACTATACGCAAAATGAAAGGAGAAGGACACCATCGAACACTTCATGGGATTTAAGTTTAAATGGCGACAATTTCCAGTCAGCTTAGCTTTCTCAATGACGATCAACAAGTCACACTGCCAAACTTTTGATAAAATATGCTTAGTATTACCACCTAAATGGAATTTTATTTACATTTTCAACAAAGTTCTCCATTATTGTTTTATGCATTAAAAATATTTGTGAAAGTATATGTTATAATGATTTATGGGTACTACTTAGTTGACCAATTTCGCCAAATTACATAAATCGTCAAACCACTAGTCAAATTATACAAATTCACATAATTTTTATTTTAAATAACGAAAGAACAAATAAATTCGTATAACATTAATAAAAATACAAATAAAATGCTGTAATAAAAATCCCTTGATGATGTAAACATGTGTAACTTGTTTAAAGTGATGAATGTGACATTTATGATCAACCATTATTGGCATTTAATCTTATAATTTGGTGATAGATTTTTGGTTGACGGAATAACCAAGTAGTACCGATTTAGGATAGCACTCATTCTAGCTAGAGTTGATGCAAATAATGGCAAGTGAGTGAAGCGAGAGATGAGATCGCATAGCTGTCCAACTAAAAATATTTTTAATTGTGTTTTCACTGAAGTTTTAAATGAATTCTATTTACAAGGTACTTTTTCAGTTTATTATTTTGCATTTCAAAAATTTTTAAATTGCATAATGTTACAGCGATTTAAAACCATTAGCAGCACCATCTAGATACATTTTTATTTACATTTTAAACAAAGATTTCCATTACTGTTTTATACATTAACAATAATTGTAAATTTAATATGTTTTAATGATTTATGATAGCATTCATTCTGGCTAGAGTTGACAAAAATAGTGGCGAGCGAGCGGGGATTGCGTAGTGGTCCCAATGAGATTTGCGTAGTGTAGGGTTAAAGTTATATTTTTGTTTTTCCCAGCTCTTCTGCATAGTGTTTAAGTATTTAAAAAGAAAAAAAAAAAAAACCCTTCATTTTTTTTTAATAGCCACTACCATACAAAAGTTTACTTCTGTTTAAAGTTTTAATTTTTATCTTAATTAGTACAGTACTTACAGTAAGTATACATGCTTGTTTACATTTTCAGCATGTGGTTGGGTGGTTGGAGGTGAAGTTAATTTTCTACTACTTTTAAGTTAACCTTTTTATTTCCTGATTTGTTGTTTCCAGTGACATCATTTTGACACAGTGATGTCATTTTGTTCCAGTGGGTGTGTCCTACTTATTGAAAACTTTATTTACTTATTTTGGCAACATTCATAATTGAAAATTTTCTACTGCGTTTGCCAAGACTACCTTATATTATCAGACTTGACAATCCGGTGAAAGTCTATGGGTGAGATTGTCCCCGATAATTGCCAACTTATTCACCGACTTTGGCCCATAAGTTACGCCACCTGGTGCATACTACTGGTAACACTACGTAAACAAATGCATAGTGAAAAACGGAAAATATTGTGTTATTGACATTAAAAAATATTTTTTGAATTTCACTAAAATAAATACGTAAAGTCAAATTATCTCGTACAATTATTTTCTGGCTTTTAAAAATGTTGAAAATGAAGATTTATTGGCACTTTTTCAGTAAAAAGGACTGTGTTTTTTTTTTTTTTTTTTTTTTTTTTTTTTAAATCTTGGCGCAATTCGGGCTTCAAAAAGTGAGATTTGTTGCCAAATGATACAAACAGGTACGAAAACAAAAATTTATGAACTATTAGCTTGTTTTATAAGAATTTACATGCATAAATTTAATTTACAGATATTATTGTTTTTTATATACAATTTACTTATTTGTATATAAAAATAGATAAATTGCTTTTAATAAATTGTATAAATATTGAAAAATATTGCTTCTTTATATGAAACAGTGAATAGATTTCCAGAAATTACGTTGCCAAATTTCGTTCTCTCGCCAAGGATTGAAAAGTACAGATTTTTTATTATATAATGTAGTATTAGCAAATTTTATGTAATCTGTTCCACAGCCAAAGTTAGCTGCAAAAAGCGCGATGCTGCAACAATGTGGTATCATTTATACGATTTAAAAATAAAATTAGTTTTGCGCCAAACTACACTTACTGTAATAAGCTGGCGTAATACTGTAATAAGCCAATTGGCTGTAGGTCTGGTTAATGAAGAATCCCAAACCAAGATTTAAAAACACCAAAATCGTAGCATGACAATAATTTATCTTTTCCGGTAAAAGTTGAGGAACACTTATAAATTTAAGTGATTATTTAACTTTTGGCACAGATGTCATATACAATATTTTTTTTCTGTCGCCAATGTCATATACGCAGCGGGTACTTAACTGGCGACAAAGTGTCGTTATTTTGCTTGATATGGTAACCTGGATGTTGTTGTTTATGCTGTTGATGTTTTCGCCAAATTTACTGTATATAGCATCTGTGCCAAACTTTATGTTTCCAATTTTTTCAAGTGTTTATGGCTTCAGTCCATTTGTTTGTCCTATCCGTGTTCTAACTTTCCTAAAATACTTTGATTGTCGCGTATATATGTTATTAAGTTTCACTGTTATTATTATTATTAAGGCTGCTAAATGCAAGATTCATGCTTAGATAAATTTTAGTACATTATGAAGTGCATTGAACTTCTATATATCATATACAGACATACATAATTTCTCATACACAATAAAAAAACATAACACATGTGAGTTACAACAAAGATATTAATTATGCGCCAAGATATGCCAATTGGCTGTGGACCCGATTATGAAACTTTTCATGAATTAATACATACAACCTTTATATGAAAAAACAGTGAAGCTTGCGCCAAAAGTATGTTAAGGTGAAATGATCCCCCATCGCTTCAAAAATAAAACAATCATAAACAAATAAGTAAATGAAAGTGCACATTTAAATAATTGAAGGAACGATATTAAATTAATACTGTAACATGTAATTAACTGTGAAATGACGCAAAACAACAGTAATAAAGTAAATCACATATTTGAAAATATAAATGAGAAAATACACTGCTCAATACAATTAAAGGATATTTGAAGTTTTATATAAAATAAAGATATAAACGAAATTTTTTTTGCCGAAAATAGAAGAAGAGAATCACAAATGCAAATTTTTCTGGTTTTCAAACTGTGGAGTATGCAAATTTTGAGTTCGACGTCAAAAACGTTGCTTCAGCTGCAGCGAATGAAATTTGACTTTCAACTGGATAAAAGAGAATGAATACAAGGATGATCGGCATTCAGTGATTGCTTTGTTTCGATGAGTACGATGTCTCAGCGAAGTCATTTGACAGATTCAGAAGTTTTGAGAATTGTTGGTAGATTAGAAGGGGGCCAAACTCAAGCCGAAGTAGCGCAAGCCATTGGAGTGTCACAAAGTGTCATTTCCAGGATCTGGAACCGTTTTTTGGAGAGTGGATGTGCAGGCCGAAGACCAGGGCAAGGTCGTAGACGGGCAACAACGCCCAATGAAGATCGGTATTTAGCGTTAACAGCTCGGAGACACCGAACCATGAACGCTACTCTTCTCCAACAACACCTTCGCTCGGCTACAGGCACCACGATTTCAACTCAGACTGTCCGAAACCGGCTCCATGCTGTAGGTCTGTATGCTCGCCGACCAATGGTATGTGTTAGATTAATATCAAGGCATCGTCGCGACCGCAGGGAGTGGGCAACCGAGCATGTCAACTGGAGGAGAAATGAATGGAGCAATATTTTGTTTTCTGACGAGTCCCGTTTTTCTGTGCATCCGGATAATAGGTGTATTTTCATCTGGAGGGACCGTGGCAGTAGGAATAATCCTGCGTTCGTGCACGAAAGTGTCAGATTTGGCGGTGGAGGAGTGTTGGTGTATGGTGGCATCTCCATTGACGGGCGCATTGACCTCTACATCATTCGAGATGGAGCTCT
This sequence comes from Maratus speciosus, assembly GCA_963932465.1. Lineage (NCBI taxonomy): Eukaryota > Metazoa > Arthropoda > Arachnida > Araneae > Salticidae > Maratus > Maratus speciosus. The sequence continues at coordinate 399,033,813 of OZ010792.1, forward strand.
GACTGGTCGCCGATATAGGGATGAGATCCTCAGACCTATTGTAGTCCCTTACGCTGCAGCAATCTGAGATAACTTCATTTTAATGGACGATAACTGCAGGCCACATCGTGCAAACCTGGTGGAGGATTTCCTTTTCGAGGAAGGAATCGTTCGAATGGAATGGCCAGCGTGTTCTCCAGACATGAATCCAATCGAGCACGTTTGGGACGCTCTAGGAAGACGAGTTTCTGGCCGCCAACAACCCCCACAAACTCTCCAAGAACTGGAAAGAGCTCTTCTGGAAGAGTGGGGCAGAATACCCCAACTCGTCATTAATAGCCTCATTGAGTCCATGCCTCAAAGGTGTTCAACGTTGCTGGCCGCCCGTGGAAACCATACCCCCTACTGAAAATGATTTTCTTTGAAGAAAACACCTTTTCTTATTCTTTTTTTCTCATATGCACAAATTGTGTTTTTTTCCTTTAGTACACAAATGCGCAATAAAATGCATTTTTTTCTGCCAAACATGTGTAATTTATTCTCATATAACCTACTATGTCTGTCGACCATGTATCAATCAGCTAAACAGTTTACCAGATACAAAATCCACCTAAAACTGCAATATCCTTTAATTGTTTTGAGCAGTGTATATTAAAATATTTAACTTTTTCGGGATCTAGATGCTATCCATTTATTCCAAAAGCTAATGTAATATCACTGACGAATTCATTTCCTGATTATTATTATTTACATAACGGAATTCAGCAATAAACTTCTCTTTGTTTAACAGTAAAATAAGACCACGTTATAAAAAAAAAATGTCAAGGTCGTATGAAATTTTTCAAATAGCAACTATCTTTTGTAAACTACAAATATTCAGGATATCGTAAAGAAAATGCGAAAACAGATATGGAAAACAAATTAAAAAAATTTCTATTTCTCAGGTTAGATGGCGCTAGTAGCAGGAAAACCACGTGGTTCCAGACCACCTGTATAGCGGTCAAAGGAAACTTAGCGATTGTCAAGTCTGATAATATGATAAGGGAGTCTTGGTGTTTGCAATATACATTTGGCAGTTGTCTTTGCTAATCAATTGTAGTTCAGCATGTGAGTTGTATTAGAATTAGGAGCTGTTTTTTACGAGAAGTTGAGTTTTAGTAGCAAGTACTACTTATTTTTGTGTTGTGTAGTATGTTTTTGTTTATATTTTGTGATGCTTATTCTAGATGATGTGTTATCTAATATATACCACAGTTTTAATCAGAAAATGTTTAAATCTTTTAGGCCTCTATCAGATACATTTATTCAACAAATATGGTAAGCAGTGTGACTACAAATATTGTGGGGAAGTTGTTAATCTGACCCTACAATGTGGTAGCAGAGTGTGGTTGGTTGCTCTGCTTATCTTTTCGTATTTCGTGGTGTTGTATTTTGTGATAAAATGAGCAAGATAATTGAGCAAACCCTCTCTTTCCCTAAACTGGGTAATGACAATTGGAAGTCATGGAAGTTCAGCATGGATATGATGTTAATAAGCCAAGGCTTAGATAAATATACTTCTGATAGTGAAAAAGGGAAAGCAAAAACAGAAGGAGGAGATACTGAAAATTTTGATGACTATATGAAGAAAAGTAAGAACGCATTAGCTTACATATGTTTAAGTTCAACAGAAGAGATAAAAAGTGTAGTTTTTAGTGCTGAATCATCTTTTGAGGCCTGGCAATTATTGAAAAGTGCTTATGAACCTACATCACATGCTAGAATTGCTCACCTTCGTAGAAAGTTTATGAATATAAAGTTTGAGGCCAGTGATACAATGAGCCAGTATATTGGAAAAGTTTTAGAAATAGTTTGTGAGTTAGAACAAACGGGAAAGAGTGTGCCTAAAGATGAAGTTGCTTTTCAATTCCTCGAGAGTTTGCCGCTATCGTATGAAAACCTAACTGCTCGTCTTTATCAATTGTCTGATGATGAATTCACTGTCGAAGGTCTTCGACCATTTTTACTTGCTGAGTATGACCGTTTGAAAAATAAAGAGTTTGATGACCAAGCAATATTTAAAAATAGAAATACAGCTTTAATGTCTTCTAGAAATTTTCGACTGATACTATACCAAAGGTTCATCCACCTAGTGCTGTGAATTCAACTGTGCAACAAGGAACCCGAAAGTGTTACAGGTGTGGTCAAGTTGGCCACTTAATCAAGAATTGTAGACACAGATCCCAAACAAGAAAACAAAATCAGATTAGACCGATATGGAGTAAAAATTCAAGGAAATCCCAACTGCCTAATCAAGCTGTCTTTGCATCCGCCCTGTTATCTGATGGATCTGAACTTCAGTTTATTTTGGATTCTGCAGCTACAGATCATTTTAGTTTTGACCGATCTATCTTCTATAATTTTAGAGAGCTGAACAGTCAAGCTGAAAGAGCAAAAGGAACCACTGACATTCGTGGCATTGGAGACATTGACTTACAGGTGAACTGTGGTACTGCAGTAAGAACCTTTACTTTAAAAAAATGTATATTATGTTCCCGATATGGTGAGAAACCTTGTGTTTGTTAAAAAGTTAACTGATAAAAATTTTAAAGTAAAATTTGAAAAATGTAATGCCATAATTTTTAATCCTGATAATTCTGAATTTTTAACAGTGCCTTTAGTAACTAAATTTTATTGTATTACTGCTAAATGTGTGTCAAATGAATCTTGTGCTTATGTTGTTAGAAATAGTAGGTTAAATAATTGTTCTAATGACTTAGTGCTCTGGCATAGGCGTTTCGGCCATATAAATGCTAAAAACTTAGTGAAATTTTCGAAATCAAATTATGTAGCTGGGATTAAAAGTTTATCCGGTGAAATGGGGTCATGCGAAGTTTGTAATTTAGAAAAGAGTACTAGAGAATCACATCATGTTGTAGATGACATTAAGATGGGTAGGATTTTAGAGTTAGTACACCTCGACATTTGGGGACCAGCACACAAACCTTCTTTAGGTGGAACTAAGTTTTTCATGAGTTTAATTGATGATTTTTTCTAGGTATTCGCATGTTTACATTCTTAAACATAAAAGTCAGGCATTTGATTATTTTAAGCATTGTAAAGTTTTAGTTGAAAAACAGACAGGCCATGTAATTAAACGACTTCGTTCTGATTGTGGTGGAGAATTTTGCTCAAATCAATTTGAAAATTTCTTAAAAGATGAGGGGATTAAACATGAGCACACGGACACGTATTCGCTGCAGATGAATGGCGTCGCGGAAAGGTACAATCACACTTTAATGGAGGGAGTTAGAGCAATGTTACTTCAGGCAAATTTACCTAAAGAATTATGGGCTGAGATGGTCTGTACTGTAAATTATTTGAAAAATAGGTACCTTCATACCAAATTGCATGGGAAAGCTCCTTTAAATGTCTGGAAAGGTGGAAAATTTTCAGTTAAACACTTAAGAGTTATAGGAAGTACTGTTTTTGTTCATATTCCAAAAAGGTATCGAAATAAATTAGAGAAAAGATCCAAAAAAGGAATTTGAAATTTTAATCGGCTATGCCAGGAGCACTAGAGGTTATAGAGTATGGTTTCCAGGAACTAAAGAAGTACGGGAAACTAAACACTTAAAAATTATTGAAAATGATTTTATTTCAGAACCAGTTAGGGACTCCAGTGATAGAATGGTTCAGTTTAGAGTCCAAGATGATCCAATTGAGCATACCTCTTTTTCAGATTGGAAGAGAATTGAAAAGATTAGAGAGTCGGGTAGTTCTGCAGGTCGTGCAGATGTTTACTACTATCCAGAACCAAGTGTTAGGTTGAGGAGTAAAAATGAAGTAAAAGATTATTGCAAGAAAAAGAGAATAGTTTTTAAACCTGAGGAATTTAATTTTAAACCACTTAAAACTAATTCAGTTCCTTCCCAGCCTGAAGTTGAAAATCCTACCGTAACAAACTGATGAAGGGGATTTAGAATCTAACCCAGAAGCACACTGTGCAGAGATAAAAATCACGAATAATTTTAGAGTCTCAAACCTCCCTGAGAAAGAAGAGTGGGTTAAAGCTATGAGTACTGAACTTAAAATATTAAAAGATAGGGAAATGTATGACCTTGTGACCCGTCCTGAAAAGAGTAAAGTTCTTGGTACAAGATGGGTATATACACTTTTAAAAATTTTCTAGGAGTTGAATTTGTCCAATATTACCATTGACACCAGGAACAGTATTAAACTTAACAAATGAGGGGGAACAAATAGACGTTCCTTATAGACAGTTGATAGGTTGCTTGTTGTTTTTAGCGTCTAGAAGTAGACCAGATATTCAATTTTCAGTTATTGCTTTATCTCAGTTTTCTAATAAACCATTATGGGATCATTGGAGATGTTTGTGTCAAGTTTTACAATATGTTATTGATACAAAAGAATTGAGTTTAAATCTATCTAGAATTTCAAATTGTAATATTAATATCTATACTGATGCTACAATTGCTTCAGATTTAGTTGATCGTAAATCAATTAGTGGTTTAGTAATTTTTGTTGACCAAGTACCTATTATTTGGAACTCTTCTAAACAAAAATGTGTTGCTTTGTCAAGTATGGAATCTGAGTATGTTGCATTGTCAGACTCGGTTAAGGAACTGTTGGTTAACAAGGATAATTGATAATTTTTCCTTTTTGAACTTAAACTTAACTAAACCAACAATTTATTGTGACAATCAAAGTACTATAAGGTTTTCTAAAAATATAGAAAATACAAGAACTAAATATGTTGATACACATAGTTATTTTGTAAAGGACAATATTGGAAATTTAGAACTTAAGTATGTATCTGGTAAATGTAACGTTGCTGATGTAATGACAAAAGCATTGTCAAGTGAAAAAGTTTTCTACTTTAGAGAATGGTTTTTTGGCTAGGTAGAAGACCTGGGAAAAAGGGAACATTTGTAGGGTTAAAGTTATATTTTTTTTTTTCCCAGCTCTTCTGCATAGTGTTTAAGTATTTAAAAAGAAAAAAAAAAAAAAAAAAAACCTTCATTTTTTTTTTTTTTTTTTTTTAGTAGCCACTACCATACAAAAGTTTACTTCTTTTTAAAGTTTTAATTTTTATCTTAATTAGTACAGTACTTACAGTAAGTGTACATGCTTGGTTACATTTTCAGCATGTGGTTGGATGGTTGGTGGTGAAGTTAATTTTCTACTACTTTTAAGTTAACCTTTTTATTTCCTGATTTGTTGTTTCCAGTGACATCATTTTGACACAGTGATGTTATTTTGTTCCAGTGGGTGTGTCCTACTTATTGAAAACTTTATTTACTTATTTTGGCAACATTTATAATTAAAATTTTTCTACTAAGTTTGCAATATATATTTGGCAGTTGTCTTTGCTAATCAATTGTAGTTCAACATGTGAGTTTTATTAGAATTAGGAGCTGTTTTTTAGGAGAAGTTTAGTTTTAGTAGCAAGTACTACTTATTTTAGTGTTATGTGTAGTATGTTTTTGTTTATATTTTGTGATGCTTATTCTAGATGATGTGTTATGTAATATAAACGACAGTTTTAATAAACTTTTATCTTCAGAAAATGTTTAAATCTTTTAGGCCTCCATCAGATACATTTATTCAACAAATATGGTAAGCAGTGTGACTACAAATATTGTGGGTGGAGTTGTTAATCTGACCCTACACGTAGCAATTCACAGGTGTTGGCGAGCGTGAGCGAGCAGGGGGCTGTGCCTCTTAGTATTTCCAAATCAAGTGCAAGTCTCAATTTTTTATTTATAAAGCCAGAATAAGCCAGAAGACGTAAGCAAAGTATGAGATAAATATTCTAAAACATTTTGAAAATAAATTATTAAAATTGACATATCAGAAAACATATCTCTATAACACTAATAAAAAAGTTTGTGTTAAAGAATAAAGTCAAGATTGAACAAACTTCATAAACTTCCTTACCAGTTTTTAGAACAGTTAACATTGTTACATAAATGTGATTTTGATTATAACAGCATTTAATTAAAAAGGCTGTGAGAGGTCAAGAATAGCTTCAATAAATGAAATATCTTTTAAATGCCTATTTATTAAAGCAAATAATGTGATGATGTTTACAGTACTTTTATGTCAGCTAGGTGAAAGCGATAAATTGCGTAATATTGTTCCCATTTTCATTATTTGTATTGCATTTAATTTAAATTATAAATCTTTCACTCATTTCATTTTAAGTACAAAATAATAATACAATTATTTATTGCCTCTGTATCGCATTGTAAAAGCAATATAAATAACATTAGTAAAGAAGTAATATTGCAAACAATTCACGTAAAAGTAGAAGCAAGTGAAAATTCCGAAAGTGCACTTTCTTTATTTGACTCTGCTAGTTACCGAACTTTCATTACAGAAAATTGAGTTTCAAAATTAAAACCTGAGCTCATTTAGAAAGGAAAAATTGTCTATACTTTCGGTTCAAAAAAGTCTGAAGAATGATGTTATGATGTTGTTAAGATAAAGCTAATTCACTTGACAGACAGAAAACAAAGTATAATAATTGAAGCATTAGTCACACCACTAATAACAAATTCTTTGATACAAATTCTTCCCCTTCCAATCAAAATAAAGAGAAAACTTTCCAAATTTCATCTTGACAGGTGGGAACATTTTGAAAATCGCGGTGTTGATATATTAATAGGAGCTGGCTATTTATATCAAATTAATGATAGAACATATCACATAAATAAATCATTATTCGTCTGTGAAAATTTATTTGGGCATTCTCTCTGCGGGAACGTAAATAAAAATAGTGAGAGTAAACAACAAGCTGGGGTCTTATCTACTCAGGTTATGAAATCTATTCAAAATGATTTGAAAACATTGTGGGAGTTAGAAACTTTAGGGATGAATACAGAAGAAAATATTTCAGAATGACATAAAGAGATAATCGAAAAATGTGAAAACAATTTGCATTTTCTTGAGCACTGTTACAAAGATAAACTGTTATGGAAAGATAAAAGAGATTTAGGAAGTAATTATAACAATGCTAGAAACCAATTTATTAACTTAAATCGAAAATTGCTTAAAGATAAGGAATTATTGCAGAAATATAAAGAAATTGTGATTGAACAGGAATTAAATAATGTAGTGGAAGAATGATGTAATGGGGAATAAAACGGTTATTTTATTCCCCACCACCCTGTCTTGCGAGATGATAAATCCACAACTAAGGTTAGGATGGTATTTGACGCGTCCTCAAAAGAAAACGACAAATCATTAAATGATTATTTGTACAGTGGCCCAAATTTGAACCCAGATTTAGTAAAAATTATTATTAATTTCAGAAAATTCAATACTGCGTTTTTTGCAGATATTTAAAAGGCTTTTCTTCAAGTTGCTGTAGCTGAAGAAGACCAAGATTATCTAAATTTCTTTGGCTCGATAATGATGCAAACAACTTTTTCAGAATTTTAAGATTTAGATGTGTACCATTTGGTGTTTCATGCTCACCATTTATTTTGGCTGCCTCAATTAAACATCATATAAAGAAATATCGAGATCAACAACCAAGTGTTGTAAATATGTTACATAATTCCCTATATGTCGATGATTTAATTTTTGGATCAGATTTAGAAAACGAAGCATATTATTTATCAGCTACAACTTCTGAAATTCTTAAAGAGGCTGGGATGAATTTGAGAAAATTTAAAACAAATTCTATTAAACTTAGGGAAATGTGGGAATCTGATAACTTAGGTATAAGTGAGGAAAACACAGGTAGTATCGTAAAAGTGTTAGGACTAATTTGGAATACTGAATCTGATGTTTTGATGTTAGATAGGCACACAAGTTGTACATTTACGAACATTTGGAATACCCCGAAAATATTTTCCTAATGGGATAAACATTTCTGAAAAAACACAAATTCACATTTTCTGTGACGCTAGTCCCAAAGGGTATAGAGCAGTTGCTTATTTGCGATGCCTTTCATTAACTGGTGAAATTCAAACAAGTTTTGTTTGGAGTAAATGTAGAATAGCCCCCTCAAGAGATTAACCATTCCACGGCTAGAATTCATTAGTGCAGTAGTTGCCGCTAGAATGTGGAAATACTTAAAACAAGCATTACATATTCCGAATTTAAAGTTATGGTCAAACTCTGAAATAACTATTTGTTGGATTAGGGGTTCTACTACAAACTGGAAACCCTTTATTTCCAATCGTGTAACTGAAATTCATTCATTGACAGATCCAAAGAACTGGAATTATTGTCCCAGAAAAGAAAATCATGCAGATCTGCTTACGTGAGGGGAAAACTTATCAAAGTTAATGGGTAATAAAGTATGGTGGTGTGGCCCACCTTGGTTATCACTACAGGAAGACATATGGCCTTCAAAAAGGGCTATAGAAATTGGTCCCAAAGCTTTTAATGAAATGAAAGCAAAACCAAATTTAACACTATTTGTGTAACAAATCAAATTCTACTCCTAAGCCAGTATTTGATATGGGAAAGTTTAGTAGTTTAAATTGAGTGTATAATATTACTGCTTGGATAATGCATTTTATTCATTAAACAAACTCAGGGAGCTTCATTTAAAGTTGAAATAGAAGCACTTAAACAAAAACTTAATAAAATTTCTTCTTTATACAACCTTAATCCACAATTAGATGAAAATAACTTACTTGTTTTATCCGGAAGACTTAAGTTTTCTGTAGTTACAGAGCAGGAAAAACATCCGTGGATACTTCCTAATAAATCTTATTTTATAAAATTACTTGTTAAGGATGCTCATGAAAGAATGTACCATTTTGGTGTAGCTGTCACTTTAGCTCACCTTCGTGAAAGGTATTTGATAATAAAAGGAAGACGATTAGAAAAATTCATCTTAAGATTGTGTATGATATGCCAAAAACTTAATGCTATTCCTGGAAAGGTAGAAATAGCACCTTTATCGAAAGACAGAATCATCAAAACACCAGTTTTAAGACCTCTGGCATCGATTTTGCCGGTCCGATTTATTATAAAACTTATGAAGATACTGGGAAGGCTTATATTGTACTCACATGTGCTGTGACTAGAGCGACACATTTAGAACTAGTCACTAATCCAAGTACTGAAACCTTTATTTAAGCACTATAAAGATTTTTCTATAGAAGAGGTTTCTGCAAAATAATATACAGTGACAATGCCAAGACATTTTCTAAGGCTGATTTGGTGTTAAAAGATGCTTGGAAAAGAATTTCTAAGCAAGAATTTTTTGATTATTTGAGAAAGAATAAGATAACCTGGAAGTTTATAATTCCCAGGGCTTCCTGGTGGGGCGGCTTGTGGGAAAGAATGGTCAGATCAGACAAAACTAGGGAATACAATCCCAAGACTAATTTCTAATCCCGGGATCACTTAGATTTAATTCCAAGATCCCAGGATAATCCCGGGATTACGGAAATTAGAATTTATAATATCTACAATTTTTACAATAGCTAAATATCATAATCTTGCAGAAAAGATAATAAAAGCAAAAATACAGTCAGAATTACATTTGAAAATATACCAAGTTAAAAATTTATGATTTTACTTATCAAAAAGTACAGGATAAATTACAACAATTGAAAATTAAAACAAATATGCAGTTGGTGTTTGACAATGAAACAAAAAACATGAAATGTCTATGTTTCATTTTCTAGGTCATTTCTTTTATTTCCTGTTAAACAAGTTCTTAAATGGCTTAATATTTATAATATTAAAAAATAATTAATAGCGCTAATTAAATTTCGAGTTATTCTCATAAGCACAAAATTAAATACACTAGCCTCCCTCTTAACTGTAACTCTGCTTTAACCGGCCAACTTTTTTTCCCAACATAAGGCAAAATTCATGGATGACAGCCTTGGGAACTCAGCTTACGCTTTCGAGTTGAAGTGCAATCCCGAGGGGAAAAAGACAAAATTCAGAAAAGACAACGTCGGTTCTAAATGGATACTCGTTGATCTTCACCAGTGTTGAATTCAGGGTGTGGCCCTGAGAGATGGGTTCATCAGGGTTCAATGAGATGTCCCCCTGGAAGATTTGAGATTTTGTGTTTTTAATGAACAAAAGTATAATCTCCCCAATCCTCCAGAACTCTATAATGTCTGATCTATCTGCAAACTGTTTTGTACAAACATTTAAAAAGCTTGAGGGATGCGAACAGATCACCGTTACCACAGAAGATGTATAAGAGTTGTTGAGTCTGATAAAGATCTCAAGCATGAAACATTATTTGACGAGGATATAATTAGGACTGTAACTAATGCTGTTCAATACGAAGACGATCCTGAGGTGGTCCAGTTGAAGTTGACACTGCTAAAGTTCCTCATACGGAAGGGATAAAAGCATTAGAGTTGGTGCTACACCAACGAGCAGTGTAGCTCGTACGGCAACGAACTATGTTGAGCGGTGGCTAACAGCTCCTCGGTTAAACTTATGATGTTAAAGAGATGGAGGGATTATGCTGCAAAATGTCTGTCAACAGAAGAGGTCACTGATTTATTTATGGTTGATTAACTTAAATATATATAATGTAGAACAATTTCAACTTCATGACATGATTTTTTAACAGTTTAATTTGCGTTAAATAACTTTCATTATTTGTTATCAGTGATAATTTTCACTGATTATTTTTCAGTTCAGTTAATTATAACTAGTATTTATTTCACAAAATATAGTAAATATGTACTTTTTAAAACTACACAAACTGAAAAGCTAAATGCATCGTACGGGTTTAATTAAAATAAGCAAGATACATATTTAATTTTTTTTTACTTCTCCGCTTCAACCGTTTTTTTTTTCTCTTAACCGGCTAATTTTCATTTAGTTCGTCTTAGTTTAGGCTGGTTAAGCGGGAGACTACTGTATTACAATTCTAGGATATCGCAAATGCAAGATTTACACTAACATGAAGCTTTTTTTCCTTGAAATAAAATAAAACACACATACAACAACAAAAAATTATATGGATGTATAGTTTAAATTTCTAAATAGAGATAGTTGTTAAAATTCGAAAACGTCACATAATATAAAAAATTACATACCACAAAATATATATATTAGTTTGAATAGTTCACTGTTTATTAACTAATCGGTTTTCATTTTAAAATATCATCTAAGAAATATCAAGGCATCTAAAATATCATCTCAAAGGCAAATTCTAATTTTGTTTTCAATAAAACACTTTTATTATGAAACTATAGTTCACTACACGATTTTGAATTAATACCAGTGTTGCAAAAAGCCGGCTAAAATTAAAAAAAGCCACGCCGATGGCTTTTATTGGTTTTAACCAGCTTTGTTTGGTCAAAATTGGCTTTTATACAGTGAAGCATTTTAATTATAAATGACACATTTATATGTGTTTTTTAATTAGTTTTAAAGACATTTAATTGAGGTAGAAATCAATACAACCCAATTTTTCAATAATGAATACATTAATATTGGAATAAAAGGCCATACCAATTGCTTTCTCTGGTTTACACTGGCCTTAACATCCTTTTTTTTTTTTTCATTTTTACTGCTTTATATAATTAAAAAGGACAATGGCTGATTAGTTATATATTTTATTAACTAATTTTAATGGATATTGATATACAAGTTTTATTTTATTTCTCATAAACATTTAAAATCACACAAAGTCATTTAATAAAAACACCACTTCTTGCTATTAAAACAGTATTATGAATAACATATGCATTAATTTATGCATGAATATGTACTATTTTAAACAGTAACTAGTTTTCAAAATTCTAATTCAACAAGTTTTATTTAGAGAATTCTTTTTTTAAATAGTTCTGTTTATTTTATGCACTTACATGTACTAAAATTTCCTCAAATGTTATATCCTTCTTAATTGCTCTTTCAACATCCTTCATTCTACGATTTTAATCTGTTCGTATGGACATATATCGAATAAGTTGTATAACAACTTAGTAGCAGAAAACCTTTTTACATATATCATTTTTATAATTTAGAATATCAATTGCTTATTAGTGGGTGTTTTCACGTATTATATAAGATAATTTCAGTTATTAAATACATATATGCTATTTAGTATTTCAAAAGTAAATATCAGTATGTAAGAATGTTTCTGTTTTGATGTATGACATTTTCTTATTCTTTCATATAATCTTTAAAATGTGTGGTATGTGTAGAGCTATAATAAAGAATTCCAAACCAATACTATAGAGTCTAATTTTAATGTATTCTTCTGAATATTTATAATTTTTTTCTGACATAATGCCTTGTATTCTAGCAGTGCACAGTTGTATTCTAGCAGTTATAAGGACTTATTTATTTGACAAAATTTAATAGAAAGAAGTTTATATTTTTTTAGTAGAAAATATTTATAAGTGTATTAATAATAAATTAATCCAAATTTTATATGAATTATCTATAAACCACCTTTTTGAAAAATAAAAGCCGGCTTTTTTTGGCATGACTAAAAGCTGGCAATTCTGATTAATACTGCAGATTTCGTGAAATCATAGCTTTTAGTTATCCATAAGTTTCTTTAATCAGTAAGAGTGATGAAAACATTAAATGAGAAACTGTCTTTAGCTGTCATTCGCCATAAAATTAAATCCAGTGATTGATTATCACTACTAAAGTACCGTAATTTCCGGCCTATAATCTGCAGATTATCTGTTAAAAAACCTCAAAATTTTTAAGTGCGGATTATCTGGCGAAATTTTTTTAAGCAAAAGTTCAGGGCAGACATCCAGTTTCTACCGGCAGTCATAAAATAAAAATATAAACAGTTATCAAACGATTGTCTGTTATCGACCGTTCGTGGAGTTGCTTTTGATTGGTTCACATATGACGTGCCGTGCTAGTGGGAGTGGCTTCCGATTATGATTTTATTTTATTTTTAGCCTTTTGGCACCATGTTTCTGGGAAGAACAAAACGTTTCTCAACTCTTCCCTTTCAAATATTGCAATCTCAATCATTTATGAAATAGCTCCTCCCAAAATTACGGCAATTTTACAGATTACGATGATTGATATTATGATGCAACCAATGGGAATCCATCACACATTATTCGAATGAATCATTATCGTATCCTAGTTTCATAATTTTACTGCTGCCCTCTATGGATAGGATCATAAAATACAATTATGTCCTTGTAATTTATATTAAAAACCGAAACGTATTTGATGGTATATCACGTTTAAAGTTATAATAATGTCTAAGAGAAAGCCTGTTATTTAACACTGCAAAATTTAAACAGAACGTTATTTAAAAAGCGGAAGATGATTTAAAAACAGCAATTATTATAGAATTATCTGTATTCACAAGACATTCAACGATTTAGATATAAGATTCAATGAAAAAAATTTTGTATTTTTTAACTTGTAATTTTTTTATTATAATTTTTTTTCAATGAGTTATTTTATTACAATTATCATTTAAATAGAGCAACTAAATAAATAGGGAGGTGGTGATTTGGAGTGTTGAAAACGATGAGTATTTCTCGTATAATCCGCGGATTATCTGCTGAAATTTTTTATAAGGGCTAAAAAATGCGGCTGCGGATTATACGCCGATGTGGATTATAGGCCGGAAATTACGGTAATCCTCTATTTTCCACTTTTCAGAAAGCAATGTATCTTCTATGCAATCTTGACTTGTGGAAGGAAGAGAGGTTGTATTAAATTCTTTCTGAACTTTAGTACCATGTTTCGTACATAAATGTTTATGCAACCCCTAAATCTATCCACCTAATGTTTTAAGGACTTGAGCTACATGTTTTACATTTAGTGCTTTTTACATCTTTTGATGTTAAAAAGTATAGTCCCATACTGAAGATGTACAATCAATTATCTTCCCAGTGAACTACAAAATCCTTTTCATTAGATATCTTTAAAGCAAAATAAGTACAAACGCATGAAAAGCAAAGAAGTTAGCCCATAATAATTACTATGATACACAAATGAGATCCTATCAGTAAACTAACTCAAAAATGACATACAAAGTGATAGATATTTTCTACACAAGCGGCAAAACGAAATAAACAAATGATTTCATTATTCCTCACGAGGTATGCGGTTACATTTCTTTGCAAGTCAAAAGTTTTCCCCGTTAAAAGATTTAATCACATAGAAATGTAAGTAAAAAATACTTGAGATATACATTCTTTTTCAATGATATATGAATTTCATAAAAATTGATGGTTCTCCAAAAGCAAAAGTCTATAAATATATTTTTTTATTTCAGCTGAATACTGTTCCATTTAAAAAATACACACAATCCTGAAAATCCCGGGATTTTCAGGATTAAAAATATAGCGGGATCCAGGGATTGTAATCTCTAGTCAAAACACCTTTGAAAAAGGTTCTAGGCAAAACTTGTCTCAGTTATGAAGAGCTAGAAACAATACTTACAGAAACAGAAGATGTGATTAATTCACTTCCCTTATGTTATCTCTACGAAGAAAATGCTGAACCATCACCTTTGACAGCATCTCATTTTTTGGTTGGTAAATGATTAATGTCCTTACCTTCTTATGGATTACTATTTTGTACGCAAGAGAAATCCAATAAGATTTTGTTGACGAAAAAATGTAAATATAAGCAAAGGTGGAGAAATGAATACCTGTTAGAACTTTGGTCTGCTTTTCAAGTGAAAAACAAATTCACTGCCTTAGTTCAAAGTTAACGATTAGTGATAATTCATGATGAAAAGCTCCCAAAACATGTGAAAATGTGGTCATGTTAAAGAACTTATATATGGTCGTGACTCTAAAATAAGATCATGTGTATTACTGACTGCAAAAGGCGATCTCAAATGACCTGTGCATCTCTTATATGATAGTGGACTAATGGACACTAAAAACTATTCTGTCATTTAATTTCTTAAGTTACTCATATTACCTTTATTATTGTTTAATTTGCATTCATTTCATGTGTTTTATTTTCTTTCTTAGATTGCAGCAGGGTTGGTAAAAAACCCCCAAAAACCCGTTTTTTTTTGGTTTAAACCGTTTTTTTTAAAATATATTTTCCTATTGCATATACATGCATATTTATTGAAAAAATAAACATTTTTGGATATATAAGTAATATAACTTAATTTAAAAAAAAATTAAATTAAATAATTACAATCAATAATGTAGAAAATTAAAATCATTTAAAATTTAAACATTTGTAGTAAAAGCTATGTCTTATGTTCCATTAATAAAATGCTCTACATAGTGAAACATTGATACCTTGAAATTCTTAATAAACTATCTTTTAATTACTTCTATAAATAAATATATGGTGTAATTTCATAATTATAATATACTATCCCACGGCTATTCAAAATAATTTCTTTGAAATATTTGCAATCTGAAATATCTGGGTTTTCTGTTAGAACACTACATGAACAATTATCTTTTATTAAAAGTAAAGCCTTTTATAAAGAATTCCTGGAATGATTTGAATTTAGCAGTAGAGTCTTTACATGTTTCAAAAAGTATTCTGTATTGCCATTTGACACTTCTCTGAAACTGCTAGGTAAGAAAAAGGCGACAGTAAATTAAACAGAACAGAAATACCTATTTACCAGCTTTTTAAACTACTGAAAACATTGATCTTAAAATGGAAAGCAGATTTTTAAAAGTTGTCATCCACTAAAACAGTTAAACAGCCATCAGACTTAATACACAGGCTTTTTTTTTAAAGCTGAGTTATATTATGTATTACTTTTAAATGTCCAAACTAAAAATTAATAATATATCTTTTTAGGCATTTTTATGAGACTTTTTTTCTATTATGTCTCAAGCGAGCCTTACGATTTTCTCCCATTTTTTTGTCAGATCTAAATAGTAGATTCGATTATGCAACAGACAATTTAAATATATCTTATTGCATAGTTTAGTTAAGAGTAAACAGGTGCTTTGCTAGCATCCAACTTTTCAATGTCCTCTTATTCGACTTCATATCTTGAGTTTCTTTTTTTATTCTTAAGGCTGTTTCTCAAATCCGAAAGGACAACTTTATGACATGAGTTTTAATTTATTTTTTTCCGGAAATGCATGAAACTAGCAGATGCTGTTGTTCAGAAACTATGTAATCGAACTGGGTTTTCCGTTTCTTTTTTTGCAAACCAATAGATCTTTCAGAAAATAGTGCCAAAGTGGGCGCTTTGAACCGAATTTCCATGCAAAAGAAGAATCATCCCAGGAACATTAAAAACATCTTTGTCACATGATCAAAATTGCTTATAACTCAATAGGTAATTTATTTATCAAAAATGGAAAACACTATTCGCTTCCATAGTCAGGCCTTCCAATTTTATATCTTTCCGTTAAAAAATGAATTTATAAATGTGTCAAAGTGTTTTGTGCTTGTTGAGCAGAGCAGTTGAGAGCCTTAAAAGATAATCTCCCCAATCAAGAAAATTTTATTTTTGAGCTTAACTGAAATCTTAAAGGTCATTTTATGTTATTAACTGTAAATAATCTGCGTTTTCTCAAAATAAAATATTTTATTCAAAATATTGAATATTTTTAATCTATTTTATCTTTGCTAAATTCACATGTTTTAAATTTTCTCTTTAGAACTTTAGATATGTTCATCAACACATGCAATTTGCATTCTACATGCATACAAATATAACCTAGACTCGCTGTGTCTCATGGTGACATAGTGAGGGATAAGATGTTAAAAATAGAAATTATTTATATCCAATAATTTGAAACACTTAAATTACAAAAATGAAAAATATTATATTAGATTTTTTCTAAAAAAAAAACCAGTTGTTTAACCAATTGATTTAAACCGTGCTGGTAACAGAATAAAATCACAATGCAAAACCCCAACCCCAATGTAATAATCCAGGAAAAACAAAGGCTTACTAAACCCAATAGCCATGATACATACAGCAAAGAAACTTCACAGCCAATCATTCATTAGCACACAGAACAAAGAGTAACCAATGGAGAAAATTACTTATTATGTTATCACTGAGGAATATTGCAATCCTTAGTAAATCTTAACTAATCAAGCAAATCTAAGTAGTAAAAGTGAATTTTTAGCTCAAATCTGCCATTTTGGCTATTTTTGAAAAATAAAAGGCTTAAAAAAAAAGAAGAAAGAAAACTAACAACTTGTTTTTTTCTAGTCTACCTTGTAGATTTAAAGCTTATAAGAAAAGTTTGATTGATTAAAAAAAAATCTTTGTCACTTTACAAATTTATTAATTCATCATTTTTCTAAAGCTTGGCTTGTAGCTTCTGCATAACTTGGATTTTTAATGTGTAAAATAAATGAAAACATTAGGGAAAAAGAGAAAAAAACCAGATGGAAAAAAACCATTTGGTTTAAACCAAACAACCCTGGATTGCAGCATTCTTATTACTTTTTCTTGTATCTGTAGCTGTATGTAAGTATGTTATAGAAAAATTATGTAATGTATGGAATTGTTTTGTTTATTAAATTGTTTAATGTAGATGCTGAATTAAGTGTTCAGCCGGGGGCAGTGTGTTGAGAATGCCTCCATGGCAATACTTGCTAAATCTGTCAGTCGTTGCTGTGGCAACCCTCCCTTTTTATTGTTTTTCTTATTTCTTTTCAAGGTAGAGGTAAAATTTGATTTGAACCATGCCTGTTGGTAAAAATGGAACTCTCAAAATTAGAGTAAGAATATATTAATATTACTGTTATGTAAATAAACATGTATATACGTTTCTAAGAAGGGAGTTTATTAATTGAAGCTGTTATTCTGTGTGCATTTCTTCTTTTCAAATTTGATTTATATTAAAGCTTTGACACAAAGGAATATTATTAACTTAGTTTCGAGCCTGCAATCTGAACGACGTAGTACTAACAACTGTAATCATAATAATAAATAGTACCATAAATAATAAAACATTTTGTTTCAACATGAAAGCACAGTTTCTAATTAACACAATTGAAAAATAAAAGATGCTATTGGCAAGATTTGTACCCGGCTAACATAAAAGTACCATTATTACAAGCAATACCTATCTTTAACAGATAGCCTGTATACATGGATAACAATGATACATCAAAATTTGATATAATATAAACATGCTTTGGAATAATTTTCAAAATTTTAATTATCAGAAAGAAAGAAAACTATTTAATACCATAAAAAGAAAAGATTAGGAATTTTTGACATGATTCAATATTGAATAAAGTAACAGAGAAAAAGAATTGAAAAAGAAATAAGTTAAATTTAGAGCATTATCTACTTACATCAGCTATTTGAGTTATAGGAGTGAATTCTTCCTCAGCATCTTCACTAAAAATAGAAAAAACATACCTTAATACAATTTAAAGTAAATTTAATAATAAGCAATAAAATATGCTAATAACAAACAGATAAAATCAATTTGAATTTTAGATAATTCTGCTTGATAATAAGCGCATTAAGTTAAAATAAAAATTGCTTATTCTGAATAACCAAATTTATGTTTAATCATAATTTAGGAATAAAAGATTTAAAAGAAAATATTTTTATTCACTATGCAACAAAAGCATATATACATATATACCTAGTAGCAGAAATTTCTGCAAGCGTCTGTGACAGATACTTCAGGGGCAAATAATCTGCAGGTAAAATATTTTTACAACTGAAGTGTTAATTAATCAAACAATCACTTACTTATAGAGTTTTTAGGCGTTCTATAAATTATTATTAATAATAATCTTAATTTTTTGTATTGAGTAATAAAGAGCTAAACATAATATGAAGCAAAATAAAGGTTCGATGAAAAAGAATCTGCAAAAGAGAAAAGAAAATCTGTGACGTCCATCTGCCGTCTCGAACTTCCTGCTACCGGGCAAATATATATATATATATACATACATACATATATATATATATATATATATATATACATACATACATACATACATACATATATATATATACATACATACATACATACATATATATATATACATACATACATACATACATACATACATACATATATATATATACATACATACATACATACATATATATATATACATACATACATACATACATATATATATATACATACATACATACATACATACATATATATATATACATACATACATACATACATATATATATATACATACATACATACATACATATATATATATACATACATACATACATACATATATATATATACATACATACATACATACATATATATATATACATACATACATACATACATATATATATATACATACATACATACATACATATATATATATATATACATACATACATACATACATATATATATATACATACATACATACATACATACATATATATATATACATACATACATACATACATATATATATATACATACATACATACATACATATATATATATACATACATACATACATACATATATATATATACATACATACATACATACATATATATATATACATACATACATACATACATATATATATATACATACATACATACATACATATATATATATACATACATACATACATACATATATATATATACATACATACATACATACATATATATATATACATACATACATACATACATATATATATATACATACATACATACATACATATATATATATACATACATACATACATATATATATATATATATATATATATATATATATATATATATATATATATACAGTAGAACCCCGCTAATCCGAACTCATTGGGACTGGTGCCTGTTTGGATTACAAAAAATACAGATTATCCGAAATTCTGATAAAAATAGAAAAGAAAATGATACGTGCTAAAATATTGCAAGTTATAAGTACCCAGTAACATTATAAAATATCCTCTAATCCGGCATGCTGGATAATCTGGTACGACTTTCAGAAAAAAATTGTATTCCTCATTTCATCACTCTTGACGTTTATAATAAACCAATGAAACTTCAGAAAGAGGAATAACGTAAACAACCCATTGCAAATGGTTCAAAATCACGAATCTATAAATAGCAGCTCAGTCACCAAGTTGACGAGGAGGAAAGAAATATTTCTGTAGATAATTTGCAAAATCATATTGTTGAAAGTAAAAATAAATTTTTGTCATCAGAATTAAAATACTTTTTGCATTTTAAAAGAGAATTTTATAGTGGCTGTCAAACAAACTGATATTCGAGATTTTTTAAGATGGCTTCTACAAGTAGGCCTACAGAGCACATTTTCATTTTATATTCACGCACTTATGTTGTACTTTTACATTGAGTATTTTTTAAAATTCTATTCAAGCTGTTTAAAGAATAAAAAACATGCACTACTGCCATATTCTAACCTCTACCTGTTTTTCCTGATATTCATCCTGTAATCACGAAAATTTCGTAAGTTGATCTTTTCAGTTAATCTGTTCAAGTATAATTTTCAAAAATAAAATCGGTTCGGATTAACTGGAATTTTGGATTACCAGTGTTCGATTTAGCGAGGTTCTACTGTATATACAGTCGTGGCTTAAAGTTTAGGACCACCGTACAAAATATAGCGTTTTTTAATTGAAACCACTGATAATGTCATAAATCAAATCAATTGCGTTAGATGGCATCATTCCATCTGGCAGTGGAGTACTGTATTCACTTTTTGTTTGATCTTTGAGTAATAAATGTCACAGATGCAATTGTTGCTTGTTTTACAAGTTTTGAAAACCTATGAAAATAGGTCGAAAATTGTCAGTTTCTGAAGCTCAGCGTGCACAAATTGTTTCTCTTCATAATGAAGGATATTCTGAACGATTAATTAGTGAACTAGTAAGACATAGTAAAAACGCAGTTCACAATGCAATCAAGAAATTTAAAGAAACAGTGACTTATGTTATGCCAAAAGGTGTGGTCGACCTCATAAAACCACACCTAGGGATGACCATGTCATTAAGAGAATAGCAGTTCGTTCTCCAATGAGTTCCGCAAGCAAGGTACAGTCAGTACTGCTTGCAAAAGGTGTGGGTGTCAGTCGTAGAACAGTAAGCCTGAGTTTGTTTGACGACTTTCATTTAAAATCCCATAAAACTGCGAAAAAATCCAGGTTAACTGTGGTCATGAGAGCTAAGCGCTTGGAAACATGCCAAATGGACAATTCGTCAGTGGCAACGGGTCTTTTTTCCCCAGACGAATCTACTGTTGAACTACATAACGTAAAGTCTAACACAGGTAGCAGAGCTGCTTTAGCAGCTGGAAGCATAAAGGCTATAAGAATCTCTAAACCTTGTTAAAAAGATATGAAAAAGGTTCAATTACTATTTAACTTTAAACTAACTAAATGAAATCTAAACATTTGTGGTGGTTAAAGAAATAAGCAAACTAAATTTAAAAGACAATGCTAACGTTTATTATTCGATTAAAACATAATTAAAAACAGAATGATAAAACAAGACAATTATATATGCTAGCATCTTAATCTTATAAATAAAGCAAACATACCATTATTGGGGTATAACTTCATGACACTAAAAGAACATTGACACAGTGAACCAGAGCACTTCATATTTAACGGTCGAAATTATACGCTTAAGTAGTAGGGGGATCTGGGGTAAAATGGGTATATTTTATATATTTTTTTTATTATTTTACCAGACAAATTTTTTTGAAAAAATTAAAGTATGAATGAAATGCTCACATATCTGACAATATTTAAACTTGGTAAAAACAAACTAGCAATATATATACTGGGCTTGGCAGCCATTTTGTTTTTCAAAAGGTAGAACAAAGTGTTTTTAGTGGATGATAAACTTCTTTCCAAAAAAATATACAGGAAGAATTTTACAAATAAACTGCTTGGATTTTAAAGAAGGATTTTTCTAATAGAAAACTCAAAAAATGATTAAATTTATTTACTCACAAAAATTTTACACCATTTTTTGTCACACAGGATAAAATGGGTATAGGCCATCTTTTTTGTGCGAGTTGAGGTCAAGATATGAATGTATGAATATTGATCAAAATTGAAAGACTTTTAAAGATGAAAAATTTATTGATCCCATATTTAAAACTGAAATTATGCCTTGTTATATGAAATTAAGCTATAAATTTGTAATGAACATCAGTCATCTGTGCTACACGTTGGAATATAAACATTAAAAATCGCTGTTAACAGACAATTTCTCAAAATTCACGTTAAATCAAAATATCAGATTTTCGGCAATAAATTAAATTAAAACACATGTGCTAACTATACTAAACTATTAAATTGGGTGGATTAAAAGAGGACAAACAGTAAAAAAAGTCGAAGCAACCCATGGAAGTTAAAATAGTTGTTCTCGCTGCAGTGAATCCAATGATTGGTGACTGGGTCCTTGTGAAATTCAGTGTAAAGAAGTCTGTTCAAGAATTCACAGGTTTTATTATTGATATCCCTGATGAAGATGATACACTGTGGAGTTTGCAACAAAGTCATCTGCCAGATTATTTCATGTCTTCCCTGAGAAAGATGACATTGCTGATGTGCAGGCATCCCTGAATTGTCAGGAAGTCTACCTCAACCAAGCTGCACCATTCGTTGCCAGTATAGATTTTGTAGATAAATTTTCATTCAGTTATAGCTAGTTAACTTTATAAATTGCTTTTGATTAAAAATATTTTTCAGTTAACTTAATTTCTCATTTTTCCCTACAGATACTCATGCTGATATCAATCTGATTTTGCACTGCATTAAATAAAAAAAAAACTTTTAAAATGAAACACTGTTAGAAACATGATTGTGGCAGAGCATGGACGTAAATTGATGTAGTGAAAATCGGGAGCAGTTTGGGGTGGGAGGGGTGTAGGATAGGATTTTGTCGGTATTTGCATCTTATTTCTACTAGTTTCATAAGTGTTTTTATTAGTAAAGAAAAAAATGTAAACAAACTGAAAATGGTGGGTTTTTGCCCTCCTTCCTCGCCCCAGTTTATATATATATGACTTAGAGGATGAAGGTACAAAACTTTTAAATGGTTTATACATTAATTATAAATGTCATTAAACTTTAACCAGCATATACCCATTTTATCCCGAACCACGGGGTAAAATGGGTACACACCGGGGTGAAATAGATATAGTCTTTTACACAAAAATTAAAACAAAAAAGAAACAAAAATTATGTTTAATTTAGACCTAAGATACATAATGTAAAAAATATTGAACAAAAGCATGATAATATTTCATAATGTTTCTGCTATGAAACATTAAAATTAAAAAAGCTGTTTTTTATAGCCATTTTACCCTGGGTGACCCTACAGCTTAACTGCATTCACTTGAAAAACAAAAACTGTAACAAATATTTAAATACCGATATACTAGATGACTGCACACGGCAGTTTAGCAGGCTGCCAAATAGGTTTTCCCATAATTCATTGCGGATTAGCTTCTACGCAGAGAGATTGTTTTTGAGACGCAGAAGGTAGAGGTTTTCAAAGTACAAGCTACTTGCTTGATTTTTCCCCCCGGAGCTTTTTATGAGAGGGCGGGAAATGATAAAATGTTTTGCAATCAACGGATTTCTTCTGAGTTTTGGCGATGTAAATATTGTATAGTATTCCTGTAAATAATAATGTCTTGTAGTACAGATTCATTAAACCTTACTTTGTACTAAAGAATAGAGTGGTGTTTCTTTTCTGAAGTGATGAGTCGATTGATAAAAGATTGTAGGCTCTACTTATGGAAAGTAAGCTGGCTAAAAGTGGCTACCCAACTTTGGGCCCTGAATCTATGACCGACCGAGTAAATAAATGCTGACGCTCTAAGAGTTTTTAAAAATGCTTGTGCTCTTCATATTTTAAAAGAGGTGCTGGTGCTGAATGTAGAAAGATGGAGTTTTTTAAAAATACTGGTGTTTAATACACAGTGTCGTATCCTACAAATGGTGTGCTATAATGGATGGTGCTTTGAGGAAGGAAAAGTAGTGTTTTAGCATCTTCTGATCAGTGATCAGATGTCGCTTCTGTGATATTGGCTAAGGCAAATTACAAGTGCTGTGTGTTCGCCATAGTGTTGAAGTGAAATATGTTGCACGAAAGGTGCTTGTTCCGCATAAGCTTCACGTATATGTGTCAAAGTGTTTTACTAATGCTCTGTTAACCGGACGTAGATTTCGGAACAGAAAGTGCTTTATATTCTCAAATAAGTTTTACTGCTTGAAAGCTTATAAAAATATGGATGCGTGTAGCAGCTATCCGAAGATAAGTGCAATTTTATTTTAGTTAACTTTTGTTTATTGCATTCTCATATTGTTCATTTTATGTTATTAAATTTTGATATTAAAATTGTTTAAGATAGTATTTGAAAGTATATAATTTTCTCTTAAAGAAAATAATTTGTGTCTGTTTTGTCATGACATACAGACGAGGTAAAAATGTTCTGAAGTTAGAAATCTTACATAACGTAAAAGTTTTCTGTAAGAATTAAATTCTGAAAGCAAAAATCTTTGATTAGTTTAGATTAAGGGTAATTTTAAGAACAAAATTTGTTCTGTTAAGATATATTTTACTTACAAATGTGAAAATTATATTGTGTTCTAATTTGAGAAAACTTTTTCGTTTTGAATTTAATAAACTGTATATTATTAAAATGGTATCGTTTGACAGATATTCACGATAGAATAAATATATTTTT
This sequence comes from Maratus speciosus, assembly GCA_963932465.1. Classification (NCBI taxonomy): domain Eukaryota; kingdom Metazoa; phylum Arthropoda; class Arachnida; order Araneae; family Salticidae; genus Maratus; species Maratus speciosus. Next base: position 399,058,387 of record OZ010792.1, read on the forward strand.
TTCTTAGTAAGTTGAATTTCGTTTTGAATAATGTTGATTTATGAAATGACGAAATTAAGTTCTGAACAGAACTTCTATAAGAATAAGTTTTCTTATAGGTTAAACATTTAAATATGAATTGGTTTTAAAAGGTAAAAAAAAAAAAAAAAAAAAAAAAAAAGAGAGGGAATTTTTTTTCTCGGAACAGAAGTAAATTGTGTTATTTTGAGAACAATTTTGAATTATTTTGCTAGTAAAGTAATTTTAATTAATTTTGAATATTTGTGTTCTTAGAACAAAAATAGAAAGGGTGCTTTTGAGAAGAAAGTTTTTAAAAATTTTTGCTTAACGCAATATTTTTTTTTCTTTTCTTTTCTTAAAAGAAATTGAAAGTTAAGAACTGTGTAATAATAATTTAGTTTTGTTTTATTTTGAGAGTTAACATTGAAGTCATAGAATTTCTTTGTGTTTTCTTAAAAGTATAGTAATATCGTATTACGTAACGATAAATTGAAATAGTTCAAGTTTGGGTTACGTTCCGAAGGAAAGAGTTAAATAAATAAAGTTTTATATTTTGTGATATTATATTAATTTGTATTTATATTATATTTTGAATATATATATATATTTTTGTGTGTTATGACTTCTGTAAAGAAGAAATCCCTGAGTGTAAGGATAGGTTTGCGTAGAAAAATCTAAAATTTTGTTCTTGAAAATTTTGCTTGAAATTTTAAATTCAAATTCTAGTTCTTGAAGTGAATTTTTTTAAATCAAAATTTTATTTTAGTTGATAATTTTGTTAAATTTAAACAAAATGGATCTACGCGTTCTTTGCGATGAGTTAGGCTTAGCTGCCACCGAAGAAATGAAAATGGTAGATTTATGTAATTTAATTATAATGCACGCTGATTACGAGGAAGATTATACTAAAAACTTACTTACAACTATAGTTGAGAATAGAAAAACTGAACAAGAGGGCTTAGATTTAGAAAATCAACATGTTTTCGAACAAGAACAACGTAAAATCGAACAAGAAAATTTAGAGCGCGTACAGACTTTCGAACTCGAAAAATTACGCCTTACCCATCCGACTTCGGCATCTAACTCGGAGTTAGAAAATAATAGGTGCACTTACGAAAAACCGCGAATCGACCTACATAAATTGATTCCCCGTTTTCGCCCAAACGAAGATGATATGAACATATTCTTAGTGCTGTGGGAGCGACAGTTAAAGGTCCTAAGGGTTCTGGCAGAAAATTGGGTTATATATCTCATAAGCGCTTTACCTAGTGATATTGCTAGACTCATTGCTAGGGAACCGGAAGAAAAGTCCCAGGACTACCAACACATCAAGGCGATGTTGTTGAAACGATTAAAATTTACCACTGAAAAATTTAGAATCCTGTTTGTTCCAGGGTTGTAAAAAACCTGGGTTAAATGGGCAATTTTCCCCGGGTAAATTAGGTTAAAATGGCAAAACGTGGACTATGATTCCACCTTCCTTACAGATAATAATCTTCAGGGTTGCCACTGTATAGGGAAAACTGGAAAAACTGAGGGAATTTAAAAATGAATATTAAAAACAAGAAATTTTACTAAATTTTGGTACTTTGCAAAATTTATCCATTGAAATTTTGAAAATTCTCAGAGGAATTACTCAGGGAAAACTTAATTTTTTGCTTAGGAAAGCGCAAGGAATTTGATTGCCGAAATAAGTGGCAATCCTGATCTCGAATACAATCTTTGTGATCACTTCATTGTCTAATAGATGGGAATGACTTCATAGTCTTAATAAGGATCTCAATATTTTTCTCTGTTCTTAAAAAAAAAATATATAATATATGATCCCTTTAATTTAAATAACAAACAAATTTTAAATTGCAAAGCTATCAATTGTGTGTTATTTAATAAAATATCAATATAACTTAAAAAAACTTGCTCCTTTGAAATTATCATAAGATAGCAAATGTTGATAAAAAAATATCTTACAACAAAAATTTTTCTTATATGTATATACAAGGTGTCCACTCTCAATGGTGTCCAATGACCAATTCCTAAACCGTTAGTCATAGACATATAGTTCCATGTTCCAATTACAAAAAATGTTTTAAATTGAGGCAAAGAAATATTTTAAAAGCGATTTGGGTCCATAAAAACATTTCTTAAAAAATTACGAAATTTAAGTTTTTATATGGCTCCCCAGCCCTATAAGTTATATTTAGTAAAATTTTCCTATTACATAGACAAGTAAGACAAAAAAAAAAAGTCTTGTTCATATAACACTAAAATTGACGACTGAGTTATGAAACTTTAAAAATGCATGACTTATACCACTTTTCTGCATCTGAACACAAATGAGTTTGGTCATGCTTTGAGGGGTCATATGCTAAGTGCTTAAAATATTCAAAGAACTTTCCATGTGTATCTATCTTCACTTTGAAAAAAAAATAGTACAAGTGTTACAATTGAGCTAACTTTTATTAAGTTTCAGACTGGCTAAAATTATTGTATTTTAACATATGTTTTATTTTGTAAGGATTTGAGACTCTTTTCATGATTTCTTTTAACAAATATTATGTTATTTTATTTAACTTCAATGATCGTATGTATGTTTTCTCAGTTCAAAATTTGTACTCGAAATTTAATTCACTTTCAAATATCTGATTGAGATTAAATTTTACATGCATGCTGATGTACATCCGATGACAATCTAATATTATTATGATTTTTGGTGGTTAACATTCATACTTATTTTACAAGATAACACACAAAATTTCGGATAGATTACCATCAAGAAGTTTAGGAAAAAGTTTTAGATTAGATAACACAAGACTGTTATGGTTGTGTTTTTTAACTTATGTATTTTTTAGCACTGAATCTGAGAATTACCTTAATTTTTAACCATCATCTCAGGATGTTTTGCAAATCATAAATAGTCAAAGTTAAAAAATAACAAAAATCAGATACTATAAAATAGAGATGGCTGAGTTTTTTAACTTTTGATAATTGATTTTTATGTACTCTTTAGCACTGAATCTGAAAATGACCTTCATTTTTAACCATCACGTTATAATTTTTTTGCAAATTGTAAATGTCAAAGTTAAAATATAGCAAAAATCTGATACTATAAAACACATGTAAAACTTTTTTTATTTAATTTTCCTGACATGATGGTTAAAAATGAAGGTCATTTTCTGATTCAGCGGCAAAAAATACATAAAATAATTTAATAAATATAATAAGTTTAGTAAATATAATACTCTTGAAGAAAACTGAAAAGCTTAAATTTACATTTTAAATTAAAAGCTAAAACGTTTTAAAATTATAGGGTTTCCAATCTAAAAGTGCAAGTAAACTAGTACAAAAAAAAATTTTAAGATTCAAAGAAGTGAATAAATAAAACAACATAACCATAAACTTAACAAATACATCATTTGTTCCTTTCCAGAAATATATTTTTAAAAAAACCCGGGTTTTTTATAAAAAACCCAGCCCGGGCGGGCAGCTGGGCAGGTACCCGGGCAGCTCCTCACTACAACCCTGGTTTGTTCAGCACAAGAAAATTCCAGAAAGTACCTGGAAAGATTTTTTCGAGCTTAGAACCTACTTTGATGGTTGGCTATCTGAGCTCAACATAACTTCATTCGAAGATTTGAAAAGTCTTATTTTATCTGACAAATTAAAGAAAAGGTGCTCAGCACAGCATAGAGAACATTTCTTAGACATTTGGACTAATTTAAATGACCCAAATGAATTAGTAGAAAAGCTAGATGCTTACGATGTTCTAAGGGTAAATCCCGTAAAATCCAAAGTAGCAGAAATCCACCTGAAAAATAAAAACTGGTCAAAACCGAAAGAGAGTCAGACCTGCCAACCTTTGAAAATGAGAAATCGTAGCACACAAAATTTAAATTAATCTGGAGATTGGTTGGTTGGTTTTCCGTGTTTCACAGCCATCTTTTGACATTCGTAAAAGGAATAAGTTTTCCATTTTTCAATAATATAGTAAATTTTTTCCTCTTAAAATTTTTATACCCCCCCCCCTTTTTTTTTTTTGGTAAAAGGAGCCTGGTCCCAATTTTTTACCCACTGCAGTAAATTTTGACGGAATTCGCGATTTTTTTCCCGCCATCATTTCAGGATATTCACAATTTTTTTCCCACAATCGTAATTCACATAGTAATAGGAAACTATTACAATTCTTTGTTGAAATCCACACTTTTTACCATGAACTTTTGACGAAATTCGCATTTTTTACGCGATCCTTTGACGAATTTTGCGTTTTCTTTCTAATCTTTCGATGAAATTTGCATTAACTTATTGCTCTTTTGACGAAATTCGCGCTTTCTTTTCTGCGATATTTTGACAAAATTCACGTTTTTACCACGATCTTTTAACGAAATTTATTTTCTTCTGCGACCAATTGGCGAAATTGATTTTTTTTACACGGTCATTTGTTGAAATTCGCGATACTTTATCGCAAATCGTGTGATTTTGCACACTATTTCAAACCTTGCCCCTTAAGGAACCCCTTCCAGAATTCTTAAAATGGTACCCTTGTTTCTAAGGAAGGGAATTCCTGTATAAATATTTACAAAAACACGATTAGAATGTTTTATGTTAAGGTTTTTTTTTTTGCAGCCCAGAATTTTATTTTTCTCCTGAGCCTTTTTTAATGTCCAAATTTTCGGACTAATGGCCAATTTTTATAAAACTTTCGGAAATGAATACTTGGAAATTTCGGAACAGAATCACTCCTGAAAAATATGCTGCGCGGGATAAAAATCGCAACTAGAAACAAAAAATGCTTTTGTGTTTTTTGCAAAAAGTCGTTGTTTAAGACCGATTTTCGTAGCATCGTAGTTCATAGGTCTAAATCGTAGCAACTATGATTTTTCCGTAGCAGTTGGCAGGTCTGGAGAGTGTACCACCGAGCTCTTCTAATAAAACAATTCCGAATAAATCCTTCTATTCAAAGAAAACAATTACGTCAGACAAACCATCGATTGAAGATCGCCCAGCCTTGAAATGTTATGGTTGTGGTGCTCCCGGATTTATTTGCGCTAAGTGCCCTACTTGCAATCCTGTGATAAAAACTCAATCTTCTCATTTCGAGCAAATCCAAATATACACATGCTCAACCACAACCACACCTTTAACCACAGTAAACCTGAAAATTAATGGGGTCTATGGCAAAGCCTGCGTAGACACCGGATCTAGTCACAGCCTGGCTAGTGAATCATTGTATTCTGTGTTAAAAGAAAAAGGTGCAAAGTTTCAGAAGACCTCTCTGAACATGTCCTTAGCGAATGGGCAGCAGTCAAAAGAAGACAGTTTGACCACAACTGTTACTGTAGAAATTGAAGGAAGAAAATTTCGTACAAATTTTATTGTGTTACCTAAAGCTAAAGGAAATAGAACCCTTTTAGGAAGAGACTTCCTTGATAAATCAGGGTTTGTACCAGACGTTAAGAACAAACGTTGGTACTTCGGCGATATGCCACATATAAAGTATGGTTTTGCAGATCCTTTTCCAAAGCCTCTTGAATGTTCTGGCCAGAATCAGAATTAAGTTACTTGCTGAAAAGGTATGAAACCATCTTTCAGCCAGGGGGAGGAGCCACCCCGTCCCCCTGAGAAATCGGTACAGTCTGCATTGAGATAACCCCGAAACAAAAGAAATTTGCTAACTTCACTAAGCAAGTGAAAGACTTAGTCGAATGACAAGACAAAAAAAAAAACAGTATGCAGACAGAAGCTGGAGAGAAGGACCTCAGTATTTCTCCTGGTGATAATGTATGGGTAGAACTCCATCCCGTTAGCAAGGCTGGTCAGAAAAGAACTGCCAAATTCAGTCCTCGATGTGACAGATCACACAGCACTCGCCTACTTCCTATGAAGTTGCCAGTTTACAAGCTCCCGAAGTTCCCTTAGGAACTTACCATACATCTGCCCTAAAACTTTGTAGCAATGTTACCGACTAACCAGTTATTCCACTCAGGAAACGTGGTAGGCCAAAGAAAAATGTTCCTGGTCCCTTGCCGAGACATCTAAGGAACCACAGGGAAAGGATGTAACAAATATTTAAATACTGATACACTAGATGGCTGCACACGACAGTTTAGCAGGCTGCCAAATAGGTTTTCTCATAATTCATTGCGGATTAGCTTTTACGCAGAGAGATTGTTTTTGAGACGCAGAAGGTAGAAATTTTCGAAGTACAAGCTGCTTGCTTGATTTTTCCCCCGGAGCTTTTTATGAGGGCGGGAAATGATAAAACGTTTTGCAATCAACGGATTTCTTCTGAGTTTTGGCGATGTAAATATTGTACAGTATTCCTGTAAATAACAATATGTCTTGTAGTACAGATTCATTAAACCTTACTTTGTACTAAAGCATAGAGTGGTGTTTCTTTTCTGAAGTGATGAGTCGATTGATAAAAGATTGTAGGCTCTACTTATGGAAAGTAAGCTGGCTATAAAACTATTTTCACGAACCACCTCAATCTCCATCCGACTGCCAACAGATGCAACAACTAAAATAAAAGATATCCGTAAATCAACTTCTTCAGGGAACAACATCACTTACACAGATTCATCTTTCAACCCAAAAGCCGATTTACTTCTTAAATATCATTGAAAAAATACACCTGCATCACTACAAGGGAAAAACCTCACGAAGCACCATCGATGAAAAAACAAAGGAAGTCCGTGAAACGTTCTTTTACTTAAATGTAGATACAGTCAATTCTGTGAAATCTGCACACTTAGGGACCAAGGGTTTTGTGGATTATACATTTTTGCAGATTATAGATCATCCCTTTGTTTGTTATAGTTTATTTTTTAAAGCCTGACTATAAATTAGGAACAACTGCATAAAAATTACAATGGAAAAGAAAAACATAATGCAACATTGGCGCTGATTATATTTAATAACTAAGATTAAAGAAAACTTAAATCATATAAAATACAAATTTTAAACATTGACAGAACACAATAGTAGTTTTTTTTTTTTTTTTTTTAAGTCTATGCACACTTATTACTTCCTGCACAGAGATAAAATTTTGTTACTCAAGAAGATTTAAATATTTATATCGAATTTATATTTAAATACTAATTCATTGGAAAATTGATTATTGAAAAAATATATATACTAAATTTAACTTTGAGTTAAATTGTTAATGACAGTTTTCATTGTTTACATTCCAAAGCGTAGTGCGGATAATAGACGTTTGCAGATTATACATCGGCGGATTTCACAGAGTTAGACTGTATTCTGTTGTCAGCAAAATCCAACTTATTACACACTATTAAAACTATATAAAGATCCATAATTAATGAGCTAATCGACATCGTTTCTTAAACTAACAAAACTAAGAGAAAGGAGAGACTACATCACGCCAAGCACATATAAATATCTCGGTAAATGACAAACATATTTATATTATCCAAACATATGAAAAAACAACTGCTACGCAGCCCGGAAGTTACACTCTTTGACCTCTAAAACGCTAATGGAAGAGAGGACGGAAAGTCATATGCAAAACGAATGGCCGGATGACTAACGCCACACCGTGTTCATTCGTAGTATCTCATGAGTTGGTTCAAAGATTTCGGACGTATTGCGTCACGGACACAAACATGTGCTAAAGACCAGCTTATACGATAATACAGTGAAACGTAAACAAAGTGTATGAATTAAAGAAAGGAACTAAAGATTGGAAATAACATTAAGATAAAGGTAAATGAAACTGAATAAAAATGTATTTAAATGAATATAGTAAATGAATTATACTTGTAAATAAAAGATAAAAGTGAATTGCTATAATAGGGATATGTACAGGGATGAGAAAGGGTCTGTTAAACCTAACAAGGACCTCCTCTCAGAACCTGTACATCCAACAAGGGCATCAGCTCAGAGACACGAATGGTGACCCTATCGAACAACCAGTGGCGCAGCCAGAATTCGGTTCTAGGGGGGGTTTTGAGTTTTTTGATAAAGGTGTTCGCCGGTTTTTTGAATCACCGGTTAACATAATCTGTCTTTTTAATGAATCAAATCATAATGCTTTTTACCCGCAGTTACATTGATTGTGTTTCATTTAAACAGCGTTTACAGTATTAGAGTTAGAAAACATAAAATGCACCAATGAAATAACCCCAAACTAGGTTAGATTTATAAAAAGTGTTTAAAGATGATGAGGCAAACTTTAAGAGTTTTAAGCGTACAGTCCAGCAAATAATTTTTGCATAGAAAATAACAGAATTCCAATCCACTTGTTCAACCAAAAATACACAGGATTTCATTCCAAGACAATCTCGAATTCTTGTTTTTAACTTTAACAATAATGAAGCCATTTTAACAAAATTTTCAATATACTTACCGTGCTTTTGTCAAATGTAACAACATCACGAAAATTGGTGGAATTTATCATCATTTACGTCCAATTAGTGCTCAATTAGGTAATCCATATTTTGGAATGTAGTTGATATTAAACATGGTATTTTATTGTTTTTTTTTATTGTGCACTTCCAATACTTTACATGACATCGAATTTGCCATTAAGTAACATAAATCTATTGAAAATTTCGTTAAAACATCTTTATTATTGTTAAAGTTCTCTAAAAATATCCGGGTTCAAATTGAAGTCATGCCTGTACTAATATTATAAAGTAACCTTTTTTTTGTAGGGGTTTAAAAAGATAATCGATCGTGTGCGAACTTAACTCTCATACAAAGGGTTCCATACAAAATATCAGAACTGTTCAAAGATAATATTTACTTGCGTACATATAACAATACCACATGCCATAATTTAATTCTACTGGAATGAAAAGCATTGAATATTTCTCACTCTAAAACACAGACTTTGTACAAAGTTTAAACTTGGTAGAGAACCAACCACGCTTCGGAAAGAGGTCGCAGAGATTCTCACGAAAAGTCACTTGTAAATCATATTTCATGTAATAGGGGACAATTTTCAAGGAATAAAAAAAAAGTACGCTTAATAACGTGAAACTTTTCTTTTCATTTTTAAAAATAAAAGCATATTCAGCCATAATTATTGAAATGATTTTTAATCGAAAAGTTTTTTTTTTCTTATAAATGAATTATTTATTGAATTATAAGCAATTTTTGTCTCAAAATTACTTGACATTTAATGTCTTGGAATTATTATATGAATTATCTTTTTAATATTTCCCTTCAACAATTGAATTCAGTTGGAATAAAAAGTGGTTATCACTATGTTTCACCTTACCTAAAAAAAAGATCTTATACAAAGTTTAAACTTGGCACTGAGCCAAGCACGCTTCGAAAGGAGGTCACAAAGTAGCAACACTTTTTTGATCCGTACTATTGTTTTCTACATAGGTTTTTAATTAATATCTCGGCAAATTACAGAACACATTTTTTCGAAAATCATTACCGACAATCCTTGGAAGATTCTACGTCGCTTAGGTACACCGAGTGCCCTCAACTCCCTCGCTGACCGCCAGAAAAATAAGACGCACGAATGAACTTATAATAATCCTGATTTTACTTTTTAAGCGTAGAGTGGAACCTTAATAATAATGGCAAAATGATGGTGACTATCTCCGTTTACATCGGTAAAACAACGGCTAGAAACATGGAATTTGGCATGGTTGTTAATTTAGAGACTTAAATGCATGCCCTGAACAGTTTTTTTTTTAATTCGAAATTTTAAAGGGTGCAAGAGTAAAAAAAAACTTTCTAAAATTGCAATTTGTGTGATACATTTTGTATAGAAGGTTAGAATCTGGCGTGGTGATAACTTTTGGGATGTATAAATGCTCAAGAATGGTTCCTAAAAAGAGAATTCAATTTAAAAAGGATGAAATGAGCGGAAAACAGTCTGAAAACGATCTAAGGCTAATGTCAGACGGACGTCTTTTTGCACGCTTTTTTACTTACGTATTATCCCTACAAAATGCTAGCAGCATTATATAGCCTTAATTATGATTTATTAGGAATTGTTAGAGCTAGATACATTAAGTTTGGCATGGCTGTTACCCTAGAAACGTAAATGATCACCAAGAACAGTTTTCCAAAACTTCGAAATTAAAAGGATGCAAGAGCAAAAAAGTTCTAAAACTGCGGTTCGTGCGATATACACTATCCCAGATAGCATGATCACTAGCAGCAAGTTTGGTTTGTTCTGATATTATCTTACCGTGACAAATTTGAATTGAGAAATTCGCAGCAAATCTCCCGCAAGGTATACCATTACTCACTTGCATGAGTAGTTTGTTGTGAAACTGATGGCAAGACTGTCTTTAATTCAAGAAAGTGACGAAAGCAAAATATCCCTCTGTTGAGAGAAGAGACAATCAGCAAATACGTAGAAATTGCAGAAATTTTATTCGGTTCGTACCGCTTTTTTTAAACGTTATACTTATGAAATACCAAAAAATACTCGAATTAAGTAGCATAACTATTACCTGAACTTGTTTATGGTGATAAAACCGTTGCATGCACCTTCTGACAGTGCGTTCACATCAATAGACCTAATCAGATCTATGGACCCCTTCGTAGGGGTTAAACTTATAGTGTACCTGTAACAGTTGTAAATAAATTGTGTGGCATGGAAAGATTACTACTTTGCAGTATTTTTGATTACTTGTTTGCTATTAATTTGCAATAAATTTGATACAGCATGAATTTAATTTGCACGACAAGTTAGCTGCAAGTTCAAAGTGTGGTGACTTTGGCGTTTGCGTTATCTTGCTGCAGTCTTGTTATGAACTTTCAGTCTTGTCATGCTGAGCTTACTGCAACTTTGCAGGTTTTCAAAGCAAGACTGTTGCAAATTTTCTGCAAACTAAAACTGTTATGTGGGATATGGCTAAAGGTGACCGGCCATTTGCGATTTTAGACGTTTTGTTAAATATCTAGAAAAATGCGTGAGAAATTAACCTGAAACTGCAAGTGTGTAAACAGTATAGTATAGGTCATATATTTTCGCGAAGATTTTTTTCCCGAAACCCCATAGGGGACCGCCAACAAATTGAAAAGGAACTAATATCTTTTGGATAACCCTGTAAAAACTAATGTAGCAAAAATCTTCAAACTCGAGATTATTAATAACTGGCTTATTGTAATATACTGTGTTCATTTTTATGAGGATAGCATGTATACTCGCAGAGAAATTAAGGTTTTTATAAAAACAGTCCCATATTTCGCCAAGTTTTTTGCTTATAATGTGCAGAGTTCTTAATATAAAAAAAAGTTCTCAGAAAATATGACAAATAACATTGTACATAATACTCTGCAATCAGAATTGAAAAATGATAAAAATTGGATGAAAAATGAGGAGGTTTATTAAAAAATTTTTCACTGCGCATGCGTGAATGCAATCAAAATATAATGTGTATAATGTATTAGCTAATTATATAGAGCAAGTTTTGTGATAGTCTCAAAATCATAGAATGAAAATTCTGTAAATTATCGTCGATAGAATAAGCTCGAAATCCGTCGTCCCCAAAAAGATGAGGGGTTGTATCAAATATCTGTTGATTAGTGCCAAGACAGCGTACACAATTTTGCATGTACTACTATATTTGGATACAACGCCTCATCTTTTTGCTTCCTTTTGGGAACAACGGATTTCGAGCTTATTCTACTGACGATAATTTTCAGAGTTTTCAAGCTATGATTTTGAGACTTTCACAAAACTTGCTCTATATAATTAGCTAATACATTAAGCACATTATATTTTGATTGCATTCGCGCATGCGCAGTGAAATATTTTTTAGTAAACCTATTCGTTTTTCATTCAATTTTTATTTTTTTTTAATTCTGATTGCAGGGTATTATGTACAATGTTGTTTGTCATATTTTCTGAAAAGAACTTTTTTTATAATAAGAACTCTGCAAATTATAAGCAAAAAACTTGGTGAAATTTGAGACTGTTTTTATAAAAACCTTAATTTCTCTACGAGTATACATGCTATCCTCATAAAAATGAACACAGTATATTACAATAAGCCACTTATTAAAAATCTCGAGTTTGAACGCTTTTGCTACATTCGTTTTTACAGGGTTATCCAAAAGATATTCGTTCTTTTTCAATTTGTTGACGGTCCCCTACAGGCTTTTGGGAAAAAAATCTTCGCGGAAATATATGACCTATACTATACTATTTACGCACCTGCAGTTTCAGGTTAATTCCTCATGTATTTTTCTAGATATTTAACAAAACGTCTAAAATTGCAAGTGACCGGTCACCTTCGGCCATATGGTGTAGTTGGTATAAAAGCTTGGTTTTTGACATGGTGGTTACTTTTAAGGTATAATGAGAATGAGAATGATAAAAAATAATGAGAATATTCCATAATATATTCAAGTAACCGTTTTCTATAATAGCGAGTGACTATAAAGCTGAAACTGCAGATTTTTAACAATGTGCTTATTAATTTAAATTAATGCATGATTAGCACAAAATTGTGTATAATTATGTTTTATACAGTCTAAGAAAATGTTTTACATTTAACCCCTCTCTTTTCAAAATCCCTACTGACAGACATATTATCTATAACTCAATGAAATTACAATAAATGCTTCTTTACTACCTGACAAGGGTGGCAATGCTTCTCCGAGAGCAAGCACCATTACTCGTTTCTACATTACTAACTAATAGAATACATTCTTTAAATTTGTGTACAGATCTCCTAAGGAACAAATGGTTGGAAAGACGCACTGATTGCGATAATTTGTTCAATCACAATCAAAAACAGCTTTTTACAACTTTATAGTTACTACTTTTTTAATTTTTATTTTACAAAGATTTTTACTTGGGTACGTAAAAAGCTTGGTCTTAGATATAATTGGGAGCAAAAAGTATAAAACAGGGCGTTTGAAACTGAGAGAGATCTGCAAAGTGTATGTTTCATGTTTTTTCTGAAATTCGATGGTCTATTAGTGTTTCGAACATGGAACAAAGAAGTGCAATTAAGAAATGGCCCATTGTATAACACTTAAACTCAAAGCTTCTGTGTGGCAGGAAATGACCATTCTTTTAGCATAAGACGTCTCGAAAAAGTGACTTAGTCCAAATAACCAATTTTCACAAAATCAATGCATGTAATATGCGCTTTCATAGTTTTAAGTAGAATTTTCGCCGTTTAATTGAATCACTTTGATGAATAGAGTTTGATTTCTCAAAGCGGCGGATTTCGAAAAACGCCAAAACGTTTAAATATTAATTTTGGTTTTGATTCATATAACAGGCAATTATAGTAAATTTCTTAGCTCTGGGAGGGGTTTTAACCCCCAAACCCCTCCCATGGCTGCGCCACTGCGAACAACCTAACACAGTAAGTATCTCCTGAGCAAAAATTAAAGAAATACCCATACTCACAACCCACTTAACAAAACCCAAGTTCCATAATAGTAATAAAAACTCAAATAAGTTGAAAGAATCCTATTAGAAATGACTAGACAGCTGGGGATACTAAAAACTGAAGAAACTCTGGAACAATAAAATTATACAAGTATTACAATAAAAAAAAAATCAAATAATTATATATATCACAATAATAGCTAAATATAAAATACAATTACATTAAAACATTTCTAAAAAACATTTCAGTCCATATAAGTAATCTCCCTCTTCTCTCATAAATTCATATTTATATTAAATTAAACATACCAAGTCTTAAAATTTAAAAACAAAATTTTCATACGAAAAATCTAACAACATTTAACATAGCCGAAAATGTAGCCCCCAAAAAACTTTATATATATTTAAACATTTATAATCAAATTTAACAATTTTAAAAACTTATTACTTAGAAAAGCAATTTCATTGTATTATACACTTCCAGCTTCTCGAACTATTAACCAAAGTTAAACATACCTAATTACTAACCAGTTAAACATCTGAATACAATTTCTCAGAAAACATGAAACAACTCCAGTCAGGCAAATTTTAACAGTAACCTTTACATGTAAATTTTGCCCTTGACACTAACGTATTCCATTTCTTACAATATATTAAATCACTCAAGGATGACTCATCAAAAAGGTCCAATGCCAGATATTCAGCAAGATCTGATCACCCAAAACATAACTCCCAACATCAGGGTTGTAGTGGGTAGCTGCCTGGGTACCCACCCAGCTACCTGCCCGGGCTGGGTTTTTTTACAACTATAAGGGTTGTAGTGGGCAGCTGCCCAGGTACCCACCCAACTACCCGCCCAGGCTGGGTTTTTTACAACCCTGCCCAACATTATCTCTGGGTTAGTATTCTGTGCTCAAACAACTAACCTAAATTATTCCACCTGTAAAACTTCTTTAAACAAGAGTACATTTAAACCACAACTTATCTAAGAATCCAGATGGAAACATTTATCAAAAATGGTACTTCACATCCATATGATCTTTCGAGATCAGGTACCTAGGCATCAGTAACTACATCAAAAACAATCGCTCACATACTCTCTAAAAAAAAAAACAGACATAGATAATTGTGGTACCGGATATGAAAAATTTCCAAATTCAAAAAATTAGGTCCATAATAACCAGAAACTAGGAGACAGTGCACATCCCCATATATCAACAGCTTCATACGATAAAAGAGCACATACAATACCACCACCGACAATCCAAGGTAAAACCTAATCATTACTGCAATCATCAGCATTACTCATTACTACAGCACAGCATGTAGAAAAGCAATTAAAAATTATCCAGACCTTTAACTAACGAGCCATACCAAAAATATATTTAAACGATTTATCACAATTTCTGCCCTATCTGGAATCAGGCAAAAATTCAAACCAGAATTTTTCAAAACTCCAAAGATCATCCCAATAGCAGAAATTTAGGGTTGTGTCTGCGACAGCAATTTAGTGGGATGAAATTTGTCTCTGCGTGTTGTGTGTTACTTTTTCTTATGTACAAACATTATAAGTGTTAAAATTAGGGATGCACTGGATATCGGATATCCAAAACTCCTTTGCCTGCCGGATTCGGATATCCAGCACTAGATATGTTTTTAGTTATATGGTGAATTATTTCTTTATATAACGCCATCTTAGAACAATAAATTACAAACATGTTTCACACATCATTAAAACATTTTAAATGTATTGAAATATAATTTACAAAAACTATATCTCTTTGAATATCAGGGCTTGAAATTCAAGTTTCCCCCAGGAGATTGATATTTATCAATCGATCTAGAGAAAAAAAAAATTATGAAATTTACTGATCGGTCTCTAGAAAAAATTGTGAAATTCGTCAGTCAGTCGTGGAGAAAAAGCGTAAAATTTTTCAGTCAGATGCAGAAAAACAACCATGAATTTTGTCAATCTGTCGTAAGAAGAAACTGTGAAATCTGCCCATCGATAGAAAATATCAAGAAATTTGTCAGTCAGTCCTGAGACTTGATCGTCGTTTTGCAAAGAAACATTTTTGGAAAATGTTTTTTTGGAAACAGGAGCCACCCGTCCACAATAGGTCATAATAAATAGGGCACAATAATAATCTTTAGGGCATGAATCCTGCCATCCCGTCTCGAAATTCAAGCCCTGTAATGTATATTAATAATATTCAGGGTTCGCAAAAACCCAGGTTTTTCTGAAAAAACCCAACCCACATGGGTTTTTTCATGAAAAATCCAATTTTTCCCGGGGAAAATCGGGTTTTTTCATGAAAAATCCAATTTTTCCCGGGGAAAATCGGGTTTTTTCAAAAGTATAATACATGCGTAATTATATTATTGTATACTATATTTTCTATATATTATATACACTATACATAAAAAATACATTGTTCCCTGATATATAATATAATTGTAATGCTATTTTACAAGTTATAAATTATATAAGTTATATGAATTTAAATTATTTAAATATCAGTGTTTCTCACAAATTAGTTTTAAATATAATAGAAGATATAAAATTGTTAATTTTCTTTAAATCAAATAATGAATAGAATATTAAAATTTAAAATATATAAGTAGGAAGAAAAAAAGGGGTAAACTAGTCGGATGTGCCAATCCCAAAAGTTTCTTCTATCTCATACATGTTAATAATTCAAAATTCACTATCACAGTGCCAAAATTAAATGACAATTTATGCCCATCATGAGGATTGTAAAATATAGATTTGTTGAATTGGATGCATTTAACAAGGATATATAAGTATCACCTGTTGTGCAATTTACAAGAAAACCTGATTAGTAACAATTTACGTCAACATCTAACTGAATCTGAAGTTTGATGAAAATCCATGCATTATTAGTTCTTGAGATAAATGCAGCACAACAGCGATGCTTGGGCGATATACACCAAAAACTAATCAGCACCAGTTTATATCAAGGTTTAACTGAATCTAAATTTTTATTCTAGTCTGTACATTAGTTCTTGAGATAAGAGTTATTGCTGAAATCGCGAAAAATGCAGCATAGCAGCACTACCTGTTGGGTAATATGCACCAAAATTCAATAAGCAAGAACTTAACTTGTAACTGAATCTGAAGTTTTATGAAAATCCGTGCATTAGTTCTTGAGATAAAGCTATTACAAAAATTGAGATAAATGCAGCATAGCAGCGCCACCTGTTGGGCAGTATACACCATAAACTAATCAGCACCAGTTTACATCAAGGTCTAACTCAATCTAAAGTTTTGCGAAATTCTGTGCATTAGTTCTTGAGATCGAGCACCCACAAAATTTTTTTCACATACAGACAGTCATTTTCTAAAAACTATCAAATTGTCTTAAAATAGCAATTAAAGCCTTTGTGCAGGAATATTAAAAAGCAGTAAACCAATGTTTAAAATGCACAAATAATGCGTGAAAAGCAGCAAACAGCTGTTTCAAATCTACAGCGAGATTCTTCTTCAGTGCAAGATAGGGAAAAAAGAACAGCGTGCTAGAAAAAGCAAGGCTGCTGCTTTTCACGCATTATTTGTGCATTTTAAACGTTGGTTTACTGCTTTTTAATATCCAATTGTCTTCAGGACCTTTTTAAAACGTATAAATCCATCATGAACTGGAAGTCGAAATTTTTCACGAATCCAATACTTTCTTCTTGTAAAGATAGAAGAAAGTAAAAATATGTATTTTTTATTTCCATTGTAGTTGATTTGAAATTTTTATATAAAGACATACCTATAATTATGTACTATGTATGTTGCCCACTAGGTTCTATGTTAGTAAAGTATTTCAATGTGCTGAAATACATTCTTATTTTACTTCAGATGTGTATGTAATGGCTTTTATATATTATTTTTTCAAAATTAACTAAAATGACTTAAATTTATTAAATGTATATGTTGTTTAAATTTTTAAATTATATCTGAAAATTGAAAAAACCCACTTTATGGGTTTTTCAGTGGGCTTTTTCAAGTGGGCCCATTCTGAAAAAACTCACCGGGTTTTTTCGAACTGGGCCCAGCTTTGCGAACCCCGATAATATTGCATTAAAAATGTAATTTAAACATTAAAACAGGGCTTGAATTTCAGGGCGGGATGGCGGGATTCGCACCCAAAATTTTGAAATCCTGCCCAAAATAATATCGTGCGCGGGAGACTCCTGTCCAAAAAATTTCACCATTTTCCTGAAAATTTTGGATATTGAAATTACGATTAACTCCCGCAAATGCCTTGCAAATTTCCCGATATTTTCTCGCGACTAATTGACACATTTCGCGTTTTTTTTTCTTTTTACCGCGAAAGATCGTTGAAACTCACGAATTTTTGATGCGACCGATAGACAAATTTCATTATTTTTTTCTACAGATCAGTTGACAAGTGTCTGCGACCGATTGACGAATTCAGGGGTGATTCTGTTACGAATTTTCTGAAAAATTTGAGGCATTAGGTTCCGAAAATTGTGCAAAATCGATCATTAGTTCAACAGAAAAATATCGTGAATTTCGACAAATGATCGCAGAAAAAATCAATTTTGCCAATCGTTCGAGGTAAAAAATTGCCAATTTCGTCGCAAAGGATTACGAATAAAACACAAATTTCGTCAAACGATTGCGGAAAAACGTGAATTTCGTCAGATTGCGGGAAAAAACTTGAAATTCATCAAAGAATCGCAAAAAACGCAAATTACATCAAAGAATAGCAAAAATATCATAAATTTTGGCAAAGAAACAGGGAAAAAATGAGAGTTTCGTCAAAGGATCGCGGAAAAAACTAATTTCGTCAAAGGATCGTGGAAAAAAAGCTATTTCGTCAAAGGATCGCGGAATAAACACGAATTTAGTGTTTAGTCAAATGGCCGCTGAGAAAAAAACTGCGAATTTCATCAAAGAATCGCGAAAAAAAAAAAAAAAAAAGCGAATCTCATCAAAGAATCGCG
The DNA here is from genome assembly GCA_963932465.1 of Maratus speciosus. Taxonomy (NCBI): domain Eukaryota; kingdom Metazoa; phylum Arthropoda; class Arachnida; order Araneae; family Salticidae; genus Maratus; species Maratus speciosus. The sequence continues at coordinate 399,076,703 of OZ010792.1, forward strand.
AAAAAACAGTAATTTTGTCAAAGGATCGCGAAAAAAAAACGCACAATTCATCAAAAGATTGCGAGAAAATGCGAATTTTGGCAAAGTATCGCAAAAAAAAAAAAAAAAACACGCATTTCGTCAAAAAATCGCGCAAAAAACTCTAGTTTCGTCAAAGGATCGAGGAAAAAAGGCAAATTTCGTCAAAAGATCGCAAAAAAAACAAATTTCGTCAAAGGGGCACGGAAAAACACATAGCTAGTGCTGGGAGTGATCCCACCCTTCATCCCCTCTGTTGTAACCTTTCAGAAAATTTGCTGTCAGTTTCAGAAATTTTTTTTTTACTCAGAATCACCCCTGCTTTCTTACTTTTTTAAATAAAAAAAATTTTGCATCATTATTTACCGAGTTGTTGATTTAAATTGCTTCAATGGTATTTTGTGATGCCTGTATTAATACAGGCATGACAAAATAATTAATGCAAATCTTAAAAAAGTACATAAAATAAGAGTGGGTTTCATATTTTTTTCTCCTTCCCAAATAGCTCAACTCCCCTCCATTTATAAATGTTGGGTAGGGAGACTCCCCTCCTATGAAAAATTGAATTTCAAGTCCTGATTAAAATATTCTGTTTATTTGTACAATGAAATGCTGATAATTGCTACCGGATTTGAATATGGGATCGACTATATTGATAATTGCTAATAATTAATTAATTTGTACAATGAAATGCTAAAGTATTTTCACAAAGAAATACTGCGTACTTTCTTTTTATAATTTTAACATAAAATATCTACTAATATACCCATGATCAAAGAGTTATTTTCTCCAAACATAGGTTTAATTGATGCCCCTTTTCTGTTTTAATTATTTAATATTGTTTTTCCTCTAAGTCACGTTTAGTTTTATTTTAAGTTAAATTATTTTTATATTTATAAGTAAAAAGAAAATTACTTTTAATTTTAAATATTTATAATGAAGTTACAAAAACAACTAGTTGGATTTGCCAATCCCAAAACTTTCTTCTATCTCATACACCTTAATATTTCAAAAAGTAGTTCTAAGTGTTAATACTTCAATATTATTAGTTCAATATTATACCAACTTTGATTTTGGTCTAAAATTTCTGCTCCAGTCAATTAATCAGAATAAGTTAATCTCAATCATGATATTTATTAAAATCAATTTTTTCGTTATTTTGTTGTACATCAACTGTTTGTGAATAGCCAGCTTAGCAGGATGTGAAGTTCCCTTTCCCTTCGCTTCATGAGCCGCCAATATACAGTAAAAAAACTGCGAAAAATCAAGAAAATTTTACAAAAATCTCTGTTACAGTGCCACCTTCTGGCGGAATATTTCCAAATTCAAGGAGAAACTGCTGGCTATAGTCAAAAATATACACACAAAATTGGTTCAATTCTATGCTTAGCTTCATACACTTTTCAATGGTAAAATAATGAAAATAACACAAAAATCAATATTATAGCACTCCCTTCCAGCAGAATATTTTCAAATTGAAGGAGGACCTGCTGGCCATATCCAAAAACATATGCCCCAAAAATTTAACAGCCATCTAAAACAATATACATTTTATTCAAACATCCAATGAAATTACTCTGACTTTTGTTAGGCAAAAATTGAATCAATAAAGCTTAAGGCATGGAGAGGTTTTAATTAAAACAATTTATAAGACAATAAATCATTTTACAGTTAAACAGCATATTTAACTGCTGAACAAACTCGAGGCTATATTTCAAAAATAGCCTGGATATAAATATCTTATCTCCAAAAAGTATCCTGAACTTCATTTACACTAAATTCCACGATCCAATATCCTCAAAAATTAACATTTAAAACTTAAGTAGTTAAATATTTTATTTTAATGGTTAACTTTACATAATTCCCCCACGATAATGGATTATAAGCATGGTTTCTTTTAAAAACATAAAAATGCTATTATACAGTAAACTTTAAATTATGCAAAGAACCATTTCAAACTTTAAAGTAAATGTTTAAAAAAAAAAATAAAAAAAAAATAAAAAAAAATTACAGTATTCAAGATATTTAATTAACTGCTAGCATCCCAACTACTATAAAAGTAATGTAGTACTATTGCAAAATAAATTATATAGTTATGAAAAATCAAACTATTAAACTCCATTTATTTACTCTCAATTACTGTAAAAACTATTACATAAAATACAACTCATGATGGTTGGATACATGTGGAAGAATTTGCCAAAATACCACGAACCTCCAACCAATCAATTACAACAGGAAACTTGACATTATATATATATATATATATATATATATATATATATATATATATATATATATACAAATAAAAATAAAAAAATACCATCACTGTAAGGGTTATTTTTCATTCACATTTTAAACTTCTAATAAAATAATCTTTTCAAAAAAAAAAAAATAAATAAATAAATAAATAAATAAATAAATAAATAAATAACAGACTTCAAAAAAAGCACTAAAAAGAATTAAATAATTCTTTAAACTGCTCTAATGACGAAGCGTTATCCATTAACCACACATTGGATATCATGTATCGGCATAAAAACGTTAAATTTAATGTATAGAATTTAATATCTACCAATCATGGATTTTCTAGAGAATGTTTTTTACAAAAGATTAATTTACATATTTATGATTTAATTTACGAATATATACATATAAAAAGTAATCAATTACTTTTTGAAGTTGGTGCCAACCTATCTTAAGTATAGTAAAATTGTGAACACATTGTTGCTATTACCATGAATAAAGTGAAGATGGAAAATATGATGCAAAATTAAAAAAATGCTCTATTTCTTCAGCAAATTATTTGTTTAATCATTATCGATTGTGAATGTTTGGCACCAACTTCAAAGTTATTGATTACTTTTTATATGTATATATTTGTAAATTAAATCATAAATATGTAAATTAATCTTTTGTAAAAAACATTCTCTAGAAAATTTATGATTGGTAGATATTAAATTCTATACATTAAATTTAACGTTTTTATGCCGATACATGATATCCGATGTGTGGTTATTGGATAACGCTTCGTCATTAGAGCAGTTTAAAGAATTATTTAATTCTTTTTAGTGCTTTTTTTGAAGTCGGTTATTATTTTTTTTTTTTTTTGAAAAGATTATTTTATTTCCTACTTTTTAATTATTCATACCGTAACACATAATTATCCGGATTTCAACATCTGCTGAATAAGTAAATAATTTGTCAAAGAAATTATAATTTACAAAAACTATTTATTAAACAAATAGTTTTAAATAAATTCTTTATAATTCCATTAAAAGTATGGACTTTATTAGCATTTAATACTTCTGATATTTTTTTAAACAAGTACATTATATTCACAACAGTCTACAATCATTTATTTATTGATCACACACACCTGACTTGTGTGCTTGACATAAGGGGACAACTTATAAGTCATCGTTAATATACAAGGACGAAATAGCACAAGTACAGCGTCTAGAAGATACAGTGTGGAAAACGGCTATTCCTATAATGCTTTAAAAAGTGCTAAAAACTTGTATCCCATAAATCTCCAACAATGCTCAGCGGCAATATGCTGATACGAGCACCATCTCGTAACTCTTTTCAACACAGTGTTTTCAAAAATTATAGAATGTTAAATATCGGAAACTATAAACATAAGATATTTTGGTCTGTTATAAGCTAATTTAGTTAAGGAATGACGTGAAATAGGTTAAAGAGTCTCTTTTAGAATGACTATCGTTTTTAAATCACTACGATGGCGCTACGATCGACATCTTGTTATTCAGCATCATTGTACATTTATGGGATTCAATTTTTTAGCTGTTTTCCACACTGTATCTTCTAGGCACTGTAGCACAAGGACTTTGAGCTTTGAAGGGGTGGGGGTTCTAGATAGCACAAGGAAATTTACGACACCAGAGAATTACATCTGGGAGCTCCACAAAGAGTGTGCAACAGAGCCAGCGGGATTTGAACCCACAGCCCAACTACGCTCTCAAGCGATTAGCGGTGTGGTGCCTCAACCATTCAGCCACAGTCTACATTCAAGAATTATTTTTTGTAGGACTCCGTTGTCAAGAAGAAAAATGCAGACTATGTAGTAATATTTGTAATTACTCTTCAAGTACATTGACCAGGACCCAGATATATTTTTCGCTGTTAGCGAAATGAGATTGACCAATGAGAAGCTTGCCTTTTTACGAACTTGTAATTTTTATTGAGTGTGTCCTTTTAAATTTCAAAAATTCTTCTGTCAAATAAAACAAAATTTTCTGTACTAAAATACTGGCATCCAAAAAGCTGTAAACTTGTCAGGTTTGAAAATGTGGTCCAGTGCCCACCGTGGCTGAGTGGTCAAGGCATCACACTGCTAATCGCTTGAGAGCGTAGGTGACTGCGGGTTCGAATCCCGCTGGCTCCGTTGCACACTCTTTGTGGAGCTCCTGGATGTAATTCTCTGGTGCTGTAAATTTCCTTGTGCTATCTCGTTCCTGTATATTGACGATGACTTACAAGCGGGCGCTTGACGCCAAGCACACAGGTCAGATATATTCAACAAACCAATCATGTGGTCCATAATTCTACATTATTCTTTTCCGATAATCTCCATCAATTGTTCCCTCATGTAAGGTGCCTCTATTTGAGAGTGGTGACATACAATGCTTAGACTCTGTTTATACATACGTGTTTGCCTACACTACGGCAAAACTAGACATTTTCTATTCCAGAACTTGGCGATTTTCGCTTGGACAAGTTTGATTATACGAGTGGAGGACAATTTAACAAGCATTAGCTTGGCAATAATGGCAAACTCCTCAAGATTTATGGCGATAGCTTTTGTCTAGAATCTATCAATCAATAATTTTTTTCCGTATGTCACCATTCTCATACCAATACTCCGCATCTATAGGCAGTAAAGACATCAGAAATGAGCGCCAATGATTAGGTGTTTAGTCTGAATCTGATAACCGAAGACAGTGCTGCTACACGTAAGAAGTCACTTTTATGTGTACTGTATATGGAGGCTCTTTGCAGTGTACCAACTAACAGAAACACTTTGCTAAACTCTGATGTATAAGGTCACTTTGCTATTGAATTGTAAACTTTTTGATCCCCACTTTCTTTGACGGTTAGCATCGTTTTACATATTTGGGTTTTTCTGAATGCGGCATCATTTCTAGACAAGATTTCGCACTTCGGAAAGTTACCTCATCCAGTAAACTATAAGGTCCGCATTTATACCTGCGGACAACGGAATTGGGTGAGGAAAAGCTGGCAATCCATCAATAAAATTTACACATCAGAGTGCGGTAAAGTGCTTTGAGAGAAACTTGTGTCCAAACTATAGCAAACTTAGGCTTTTTCTATTATATAACTACAGCGTTTAGAATGAGTGTGGAAATCGGCTATCCAAGTAATACTTAAAAGAGTGCTAAAATATTGGATCCCTTAAATGTCAGACGATGCTAAAAACCAATGAGTCGATCACAGCGACATCTGCAGGATATTTTTTAAAACTCCAAGACGATTTAGTTACAGCGTCTAGAATATATAGTGTGGAAATTGGTTATCCCCGTAATACTTAAAAAAGTGCTAAAATATTGGATTTCTTAAATGTCAAACGATGCTGAAATCCAATGAGTCGATTACAGCGATATCGGCAGGGTATTTTCTAAAACTCCAAGACGATTTTGTCTAGAGGCTGTAATAATACGATGTTTACTTTGAAATCTGAAAATACAGATACTGGTACACTACGGTGAAAATACTGGTATCACGTGACCTTTTTCAGCCACGAACCCAGATTTGGAATATCCTCCATTAGAAAGTACTAAAATGTTGTATCCCTAAAATGTAAAACAATGCTGAAATCCAAAAAGTCGATCGGAGCGACATCTGAGGATATTTTCTAAAACTCCAAGACAACTTGGTCTAGACGCTGTTATTGTACAATGTTTACATTGAAATTTGAAAATATAACGCAGATGTCGCTGCGATCGGCTCATTGGATTACAGCATCATTGCACATTTAAGAGATACAATTTTTTAGTGCTGTTTGGATAGCAGATTTCCACACTATTTATTCTAGGTGTTGTGCTTGTATTCTGATACATAAGGAACTTTAAAGGTTGATTTTCAATTTTTCGACACCGACTTTCGATATCGGTTGTGGGCCTTCCAGTTTGGTGGATGACAGAATGGCCAGTATACAGATAGATTTTTCGCTTTTAGCAAAAGGAGATCGACCAATCAGAAGCCTGCATTTTTGCAAACAGCGAAAAGTTCGCAAAACTGCAAGCTTCTGATTGGTCAATCTCGTTTCACTACCAGCAAAAAACCTATTTGGATCTCGGCCTTTGTCCAGCTAAGTTTTCGCACTGTGAAAGATCTCGTATCTCTGTAAGAGTAACGGTATGAAAGATGAGCGCTTATAATCGGGCGACTGCTTCAAAAAGGATTTGAATTTTAAAGTTTTTATTTTTTTTTAAATTTCTAATCATCAGATTTTGGTGAAATTGGAATGGGACCAAATGGCGGACTTACACTTTCAAAAAAAAAAAAAAAAAAAAAAATTATCAAAATCAGTTCCTATTTAAGAAAGTTATGCGTGAACATGGACAAAACATACATACAGGTCGAATTGATAACCTCCTTCTTTTTGAAGTCGGTTAAAAATTTAATCTGAAATTACATAATTAAACATATTTAAACTAATAAACCAGATGAACTACAGCTCATAAACAAGTTTAACTCAAAATTTAACTTTTATTAGCCTTAAATTAGATGGAAAGAAGCCTGATACATTTAAATACAAACAAAGCTCTATTTGATCTTAAAAGTATTTCTCAAAATTCAACTCCAACACCATTAAACATCTTATTTTAATCTAAAAATTCATTTGGACAATGTAATTTTATCAAAGCTTCATTAAATCATTTCAGCAAAAACCATTATTTTGCAATTATTTTACTACAGTAGAACCTCGATTATCCGAAGTAATTAGGACCGCCCATCTTTCAGAAAATCGAAAATGCATCAATTTTAAGACTAGGGAGAAATATATGCAATATTTCTTATTATGGTAACAAGTGCTTAATAAAAATAAAACAATAGCAAAATAGAAACAAGAATAAATTACCTGAATTTTAATTTTGAAATTAAGTACCTTTTACATATATCACAAGGGTTTGAAAAAATGTTTTGTTTGTCGCAGTTTTGATTGCCTTTGCTTTGAAGCTCCATCATGGAGTTTTTTAATATTATTAGTTCACCAGTATTACAGTCTTTCTGCTGCTTCAGGCATGCCAAACTTTTTGTAAAACATTAAAAAACTTCAGAATTGCTAATTTGTTCATTTTCTTCGTTCCACACCGTAGCTTATGGGAGCTCAAGCTAAATTCAAATGAATTCTAAGAAAGGGTACCAAAAAATATTTATATGTACTCGTAGTTCGAAAAAGACCATTTGTACAGAAGAAATATAATAGTAAAAAAAAAAAAACTTTTCAAATGGATTTTGCACACAAGGAAAGTTATAGTGTATATATATATATATATATATATATATATATATATATATAAATTAAAAAAAAAAAAAAAAAAAAAAGCTTTCAAAATGGATTTTGGTTAACTAAGAGTTTTGGTTAAAAGAGTTTCGGATGAAAGAGGTTCTACTGCATTTAGAAACTAACCACTATTAAAGAAATTCAATCCAAAAAATACTTTAAACTCCTTATTAAAACTTTAAATATGATAACAAGAAAAATGACTATATGCATATCTAAGACAATATTTTAATCTAAAACTTTTATGCATATCTTAAAAATTGGAACATGCATTATCTAAAATAAAATTATCCACATCCTCAAAAATAGTAATCTAGACACACGGCAGTGTGTCAGCCAAGTTCGCCTGACATAGCCGTGTGTTATTTACACGAACCATTTCGAGCTGTTTTCATCAAATTTCAATGCTCTACAACTGAAAATCTATGAGACCTACGTACTTGTTATACGAAATGGGTAGTAAGGCCACCCTAATTACCTAAAATCCAAAATTTTATAAATAACGCATAATTAGTTTCCGAGATAATGACATTTGAAAATGTCTGATAATCGATAATTTTACCACTGACTGACTGACTGACTGACTGACTCACTCATCAAAAAGATCTCGTATATCTACTGCAGCTACAGACTTCAAATTTGGTGCGAAGTTCGTTTACACTATAAAACTAAGGAAAAAAATAAAAAAATTGTGAAAATCGATGAATTACCCACCTAGGGGTGCCCATTTTTACTTTACCATTGCGTCTATTAGGCGAAATTTTAATTTGCCGTAGGAGGGGACGCTGTTCTGTCGCCAAATACCGCCAAGTTTCTCGCCAACATGGCGATATATCGCCAAATTTGGCGACCAAAATCGGTCGCCAAAAGTGACGCCACCTTGGCGATAAATCTAATATTTCGCCAAATTCCCATAGACTCCCATTGTAAACCTATCTACTTACTGGTGGTTTTATCTGGGTTTACTTGCTTACAGAAAAACAACAAATTGAGATATTCTGTCCGTCACAGAGCCCGTTCTCAGAAACTATACATGTTGGAGGCGTGAAATTTTGCATATTTACAGCTGAACACCTCACATCAAATGCCAAATCAAAGAAATTTTGAAAAAGTTGTAAATTTAACCCTTTGGGGTCTCACATGTGTATTTTAAACAATCCTTTCTAAGTGAGCCCCTAATTAGGTTGGATGCGTGAAATTGTACATACTTATAGCTGAATACCTCACATCAAACGACAAATCACAAAATTTTGAAAAAGTCGTACATTTAACCCTTTGGGCTCCCCCACGTGTATTTTAAACAATTCTTTCAAAGTGAGCATCTAATTAGGTTGGAGGCGTGGAATTTTGCATACTTATAGCTGAACACCTCACATCAAACGAGAAATCATAAAATTTTGAAAAAGTCGTACATTTAACCCTTTGGGCTTCCAAATGCGTATTTTAAGCAATTCTTTCTAACTGAGCCCCTTATTAAATTGCAGATTTGAAATTTTGCATACTTATAGCAGAACACCTGAGGCCAGGCGACAAATCATAAAATCTTGAAAAAGTCTTATGCTTAACCCTTTGAGCTACCACACATGTATTTTAAGCAATTCTTTCTAAGGGAGTCATTAATTAAGTTGGAGACATGACTTTTTGCATACGTATAGCTTAATACCTCAGACCACACGACAAATCATAAAATTTTCAAAAAGTCTTATATTATTTACTCCTCCGGGCTCTAACTTGTGTATTTTAAGCAATTTTTCTAACCTCCGCCCTTTTCACGCGGGGGAGCACTTTTCCAACTTTTGCCGACACCCCTTTGACCATTCTTTCATATTATGCACCATAGTCTTACATATTTTAGTTCCACTTTTTATCGCCAGAGGCGCCTACTTATCTCGGGTGCTATGGGCTCAATCCCCTCGACTAAAATATCTACGGATAGTATGTAAAACGGAGTTTCATTCGGATAGAGGTTTGTTTAGAATAGAGTGCGCCCCTGGTTGCGAAATGTGGAACTAACAGATTTTTCAAAAGGAGAAAGTGTTTTGAAAGGAATACAGAGGTGCCAAGTTCGCACTAATCTTCAGTAATGCGTGGATTAGTTTAGCCCAGTTTAACAACGTTTCGAACCAGAAAAATTATTTGATGAACCTTTATTTACTTAATTCCAGTTTTCTACGTGTAACTTATTTAATTTCATAACTGAAAAAAAATTCTGGTGCGAAATGTATTAAACCAGGGTTAAATTAACCCACATATTACGGAGGATTAGTGGCAACTTGGCACCTATGGGAATATTAAACGAAACCCTCTGTGCGATCTGTGATCCCACTTACCCACTTGTTATTTTCAAAATCATCAGAGAAATGTTTATTTAGTTAATTAAATTTGAAAATCCAGGGAGGGGCAATGTCCTTCCTCTGCACTGCCTCTTTGCCCGCACCCATGGATGAATGATACATAGTGTGGCATAAGCACATAACATTATTTTTCACTTTCAGTACAAAAAAGCAGGCCCAGCTATAGGATATTTAATTGGAAAATTTAATAGAAAAAAATTAATATAGCAATTTAACAGGAATTGTTGTTTCAGATACAATAAATATTTCGAATCAATATATTTCGTTTCAAAACATGCATTCAGTGTAACAGTATTAAAATATAGATTTCTGCCGCAAATTGACAGCCAAATAGTTTGTTGTAGGAAATTTAAATTAAAATTGAATGTTGCTTGGTGAATAAAATAGTCTCATGTAAACACATTAAAAAGCATTATGTAAAGTGTCTAAATATATTGTAACTCTACAAAAAGTAATGATATCTAACAAAAACATAGCTGTGAAAAAAGGGAGCCAAGTTCTGTAAAGACAATGGCAAGAAAAGAAGTGATATCTAAGTGGGTGCCAAGTTCAAATAAAATTCACCCATACTTACCTACTGAAGTATTATAACATTTTTTAAATTGTTTAGAAATAAAAATTATTGATAGCATATTAATAATAAATCTAGAACTTGGCAAGTTTTTGATAAATGTTATGCCTATCAATTTCATGTCTTAATAAAATGATGATGTTAATATTAACAACAATGTCATTATAAAAAAATTAATATAGTTATTATTATAAACAAATGACTCATGTTAAAGATTTGATAAACCAATAAATACACAAATACATTACCGCTCGTCTTTGGTTATCACTCTAGCACCCACCCTTCGGCAGAAGTGGAAAATTGGCGCGGAGGCGGAGTCTATCGACACCACTAAATTTTAGTAGTATTTTGCGACTTATCTAATGACATAATTTCCGAGTTTTTATTAAGGTGAGTAATACAATAAAAACTTAGCGGTGTCAATAGGCTCCTTCTCTGCGCCAATTTTCCACCACTGCTTCGGAAACCTCAATGCAAACAGACTAAAAGGCCTGAGAAAGAGACAGATACCTTTACGCTTGTTCTTGGTCATCCCTCTAGAGACTGCACCTGTTTAACCCTTCAGGGGCAAAGAGCTTTTATTCGTGACATGCTGAAATGATTCAATCACCCCAGAATTTAAAAACAAATTTATTTAAAAATGGGTAAAAGCTTCTTTTCACGTATTTAATAAAATTAAACTTTTTAGTCCTGAATTCTAGTGTCAATGTGGCATTTTGCAGTTAAATTTAGGTGGGATATATCTTACCCCACCATCCTTCAAGGGGAAGGAGCTCACTCAAATGAAGGCTTCCAAATATTAAATAACAAGTTTAGATATAATAATGTCATTAATAAAAATAAATGACTTGTAGGTAAAAACTTGCCAAGTTCTAGATTTATTATTAATATGCTATCAATAATTTTTATTTCTAAACAATTTAAAAAATGCTATAATACTTCAGTAGGTAAGTTTGGGTGAATTTTATTTGAACTTGGCACCCACTTAGATATCACTTCTTTTCTTGCCATTGTCTTTACAGAACTTGGCTCCCTTTTTTCACAGCTATGTTTTTGTTAGATAAAAATATCACAGATCAGAAAAGGCACATTTCCAACTACATTCATCATCTTGGTAACTTGGCTCCTTTAATTACACATCACCTGATGCAATCTCAATTTAGCAAAATAAAACATCACTAAAAGATGCCGATCGATGCTCGTCGAATCTCCATCAATGTTCAAACAAGCATGAAGTCACAGGAATGTCCACAACAGTTCCAAAAATTCTGAAAGATGTTTCCAAGAACTAAAATCAAGTGTCAGCAGATAGTCCTTAAAAAACTATAAGGATCCAAAATTGGGCCCACATGAGACCCACTGTGCACAAAAACTAAGTCACCTTAAACACCACCATAAGATGACTTGTTAAATAAAATTTCCACTGAAGATTCCCGATCCTTATATGAAACACATTCCTGGAACATTATTTTCACTTGCTTGAAAAATCAAATTTTTGCCTTTAAAAAAATGTCTTGATTATCTTTCCTTCTACTTTCTTAACTTTTTTAAACTCTTCATTGAACATCATATATTCAATGGTTGGTTGAAATATATCTGGTTCTAGTGTCATGAAGTCCAGTAAATAAAAGTTACTTCATTAAAGATATCAAATTCAAAAAACTTATAAAGTTAAGAAAAATCTTAAAAACTTAAGAAAAAGCTCATTATATTTATATAAAAAATTTTAAAGCAACATAAAAAAAATTCCTCCTGGAACTTACACTTTACAGACTTTAAAGATTAGGGAAATTTTTTTCATTTATATGAGATTCTCTAGGTCAGATTTAACAACAGGGCAAGAATCCTGTTCTGCCATGAATGTTAGGGCCCTGATCTTTTTAAAAAATTGAACATAAATCAATCAAAGTGCATTTTTAGTGGATTATACTAATAGAAAAATTATCAAAGTACAAATGTCATTTAAACAATCGCTAATTTTCTTTCAACATGTATATGAAATTGTTACTCCAAATTTCCTACAAGTGAATTAAATTAGTTTTATATCAATAATATAACAGCCAAATTATATAGATATACATACAGTAAACTCTGTCTAAGGTGGAATGGATCGGGACCGAGAAAATTTTCTGTGGTGGACAATATTCCGCCTTAGACAAATTTTACTCTATGTCTATGGATTCGCAGGGACTTGAAAATCTTTTCGAATTGGACAGATTTCCATCTTGCACAGAGTCCGCCTTACAGAGTTTACTGTATATAAAAAAAATCACCTTGGTTCTGGTGGTCCTTGTGCTAATTCTTCTATGAAACCTGATCTACATCGTGGACAAATATAATCCTACAAATAAATAAATAAAATAAAATTCAATAGATTTAAAAACAATTTATCAAAGCTTGAAAAATCTCTAAAAATGTTAGTCAAAACAGGACAGAAAATGTAAAGGCCAGAAAAAACAATGTTATTAAATAAAAACTATTAAAAAATAATAATACTTAAGGGAATAAAAATAAAATTAACACATGTAATACACGAAGTTTGTAAATATCATGGTACTTTTGAAAATATCAACAATATCCAGCATTTTGATATTTTTAAAATAGCCAACTTTCTGCTTATTATAAATATTTTCAGATGGTATAAATTAGAAACTAAAACATATTACACCTATTATGAAAACTTAATAAAACAATATACTACTATATCTAAATGCCTTTTTTAATTTACATAACAAAACTGTGATAGCGAATTATGAATTAACATGTATGAGATAGAAGAAAGTTTCGGGAATGGCACATCCGACTAGTTTTAACAAAGTTTCATTGGCTGACGAAGTTAGCCGTCAAATCCTTGCCGTTTTCTTTTCAAAATTCGTTATTATTTTGTGCCAACTTCTATTTTTATTAACTTTTTCGATTCCTATCTTTTTATTTTTGATATAACTAATTTATATACAGACTTGTATAAAACCAAAAACTTTCTGCGCACACAAATATTGGGTCAAAAACTTTCTGCAAATTAATTTAATGTTTAATAAAATAACGTGTTATATTATTTTGACGATTTGAATTAAAAACAGTAGTTTTAAAATAATTACTATTTAAATTAAAAATTAATTGATATTAATTAAAGAATAATTATTTTGGTTAGAAAAATAATAAAGCTAAAAAAACACAAGAAAGGGTGAATTCTTATCAATTATTTTGTCAGTGCATTTAAAAACAGCCCAATCCTTAATATTGTGACTTCTTCACACAAAATGCCAGTCACTCTGTTAGCCAGGGGTGATTCCGAGTAAAAAAGAAAAAAATTCCAGAAATTCACAGCAAATTTTCTGAAAAGCAGAGGAGTGGGATGCGGGGGTGAATCCACTCCCGGCACTAACTAGTATGTGTTTTTTCCGCGGCCATTTGACAAAATTCGCGATCTTTGCGTTTTTTCGCGACCATTTGACGAATTTTGCAGTGTTTTCACGATCTTTTGACGAAATTTGCTGTTTTTTTTGCGATTTTTTCACGAAATACGTGGATTTTTCGTGATCTTTTGGCGAATTTTTCGCGATCTTTTGACGAAATTAGCGGTCTTTTCGCGATCTTTTGACAAATGTGCGGTCTTTTCGTGATCTTTTGACGAAATTTGTGGTTTTTTCGTGATCTTTTGACGAATGTTGTGGGGTTTTTAGTGATCTTTTGATGAATTTTGTGGGTTTTTTTTGCAAATTTTGGACGAAATTTGCATTTTTTCTGCGATATTTTGAAGAAATTAATGTTTTTTTTTTTCGCGATCCTTTGACAAAATTCGGGCTCTTTCCACTATGCTTTTACGAAATTAGTTTTTTTTTCATGCATTCCTTTAATGAAATTTGCTTTTTTTCTGCGTTCCTTTAATGAAATTTGCTTTTTTTCTTTGACGAAATTATCTTTTTTTTTTTTCACGATTCTTTGGAAAAATTTGCATTTTTCCGCATTCCTTTGATGAAATTCGCATTTTTTCCGCGATGATTCGAGAAAATGGGTGATTTTTTTCTGCGAACGATTGACGAAATTGGTCTTTTTTCGGCGATCATTTGTTGAAATTCGCAAAATTTTTCAGTGATATTTTTTTTATGTTTGAATTTTCGGACTGATGGCTAATTTTTTTAAAATTTTTGGAACGGAATGCTTTTAATTTTCGAAAAATTCGGAACAGAATCCCCCCCCCCCCGGCAAATAATAAATAAATCGTACATAAAATTGGGAAACATTTTTATTTTTTTGATATTAAAAAAAAAAAGTTACAAGAACAAAAATTACGTTTTTTTTTCTAAAAAATTTTTCGCAAAGTTACAAATATTGCAGAAAATTTTCCGCGCACGGCGTGCGCGTCTATATTATACAACTCTGTTTATATATATATAAAAAAAAATGTATGGCTTTGGGGCCTTTTTTCATCTTTCCCCACAATCCCTGGCTACTTCTACCATCCCAATGCTCCAGCATTCGTAAGGAATTCATACTGCTTAACATCGAAGCATTCTGTCAAATTCGACCCACCATATTCGAATGAGATAAACAGAAGCATGACGACTTCTGTATGGACTCAGAAAAAACTGCATTGGTGTAAACAGGTTGCTGTCGGATCAGGTAAATTTTCAATATATTGAATGTGAAAAATTTTCTTTTTAAACAGGATTCTATTATAGGTTCCATTTTTACAGATATCTTCAAAGACTGTTAAACGATCCAATCCACTCTATAATATATAGTTCTGAAAAGAGATGTATTACAGTAAAACTTGTGAAAACGAAAACTGTCTATAACAGTAATCTTTCTTAAAAGGAGAAAAAAAAAAATTTCGATGAAAAAACATCATACAATTATACTTGTTAAGACCTGTCTAAAATGGAACTTTTTTCTAGTCCCTTTCGATTTCTTTTTTTCAGGTTTTACTACAGATGCGCAATTTCAATCATTTCATTGTGAAGGGCAAGGAAAAATTTTCTTTGAGGAACAGGGAACGTACAGAATTGTACGTGGAGAACTGCACAAATCTCACAGAAAATTCCGCACAATAAAAAAGCTATGCATAATTTTGTCTCCTTAACTTCTTTCATGGACATGTGATTATTCAGATTTTTTTTTTAATTATCGTGAAAATTCATGAATTTTTTCTTTCGAATTCCGCAAAATCAATTCATCACATAAAATCGTGAATTTTGAAAGAAAAAAATCCCCAAATTGTCGTGTAAAAAATCGCTAATTTTCCTAAACGACCGTGGAAAATATTGCTAATTTCATCAAAGAATGCGAAAAGAAATGCAGATTTCGTGAAATGATTGTACAAACTAAAATATCGAATTTTGTAAAAGGATTGCGAAAAAAATCACAAATTTCGTCAAAAGATTGTACAAAAAATCACGAAAATTTAGTCAAACAATCGAGAGGAATTTCGTCAAACGATCATGAAATAACATACGAAAACTTGTGTAACTATCGCACAAAAAATTACAAATATTATTAGTTGGTGATAGAAAAAAATAATCATGAATTTCAACAAATGATCGTGAAATAGAATCGCGAATTTTGTCAAAAGATCGCGGAAACAAATATGATATTTCGTCAGTTGGTTGCCGAAAAATATTTTGAATTTCGACAAATAGTCACGAGAAAAAAATAAATGGTCAAGTGTGAGTATTAATAAATGGTCAAGTGTGAGTATTACTCGCACACAGAGGGTTCTGTACAATAAATTTCGTTTCCTGAACAAACAATTCCATGTATATTGTAATTTAATTATTGAACTTTTTCGATCTATTTTTAACTGTCCCAAAGTGCCCTACCAGGTGGTACACCTTGGGACAAAGCACAAGTTTGATAAATATATATATTTTTTAATTTTCATATAATGAATATAAGATCAAAAGCTATTTAATAATGTAGGCGAAGGTTAAAAGAATGAATACCAGGTAAAATTTTGAGAATGATCAATCCAGGGATGTTTACAATTCGGCAAAAGTAAAGGTTCTGTATTTCATTAATTACAACAACTTCTTCAACCATTATGATAGCAGGACAGATGTCATATATGCCCCATATTGGCACGATTTTTTTCTGACGCCAATCTCACATACGCACCGAGAACTTAACTGGCGCCAAAGTGTCGTTGTTTTGCTTGATATGGTAGACAAGATATAGATGATATGGTAACGAGGTTTTCGCGAAATTGGCGTCGGAAAATAAATCGTGCCAATATGTAGGGTAGGTGTGCCAGTAATGGACACCCCTTGATGTTTTTGGTTCATAAAAAAATAACTAATAAATATTTAGCTTTAATTATTTTTTTTATAATACCCCCTTGCATGTTTTATAAAACTGGGTAATTGTTTACACTTTTAATCAAACCAATCAAGAAGCAGAAAATATTGTTTCAAAGTTTCACTGTTTTTCTGTGAAAATCTTAATGAAGAGGCTAAGAGTTGGCTTCGTTTAATTAATTTATATATTATTTATTTTCTTGCAAAGTTTGAATGTTTTTGTTTGAGTAGCAATAGGAAACTTAGAATATTATATACTAATGGCCATTTACTAAATTTCATTTATTTTTAAGGTTTTAAGAGGGGGTGTCCATTACTGGGATGGTTAATTAGTCATTTTCAGGTAATGGACACCCCATGTAGACATTGCTAAAAATGCAATTTCAGTAATGTTTATAGTGCATAAAATATTTTGGCTTAACTGCAAACCTAAATAATCAAATTTAATTTTTAAATTATACTTACCAAAATGTAATAACACCAAAACTTTTATAAATAGCTGCTTTTAAGTTATTTTATGTGATTAATAAAATTTCAATATTTTATTTTATTTTTTTTTATGTAGTACATATATATATATACCTCACATATTTTATAATCTGGCAATCAAACCAGCCAGGAAGCAGAAAAATACAGTTTAAGAGCACAGTCAGAGAGGGGCTCATAGGGCTAAATCCCTCTCCGTTTAAATAAAAACAAGTTACAGAAGCTATTAAAAATCCATTTTCTGTCTTAAATGTTTCCTTGTTAAAAAAAATGCAATACTATTAATGAAAGTTATAGGTAATATTCATGAAACTAGTAAATCTGCAGATCAGTGGCCTCAAACATCAGTTCTACAGTTTTATTTTGGAATTATTTTATTTAGTATTTAAAATATTCAACTCACAATATCATTTCTTTCATATTTGTAATATTAATTATTATAAATGATATATCAAGTAATCTCTGGAAGATTATTAAAAATAGTGGCACAGAACTAAACATTAATATTCCAAAACTTTTTTTTATTATTATTATTACCTTTTAAATCCACCACTGTTTCAATAATTTGATAGCTGTAATTGTCTGATATTTAGTATTTTAAATTATCCATCTAAAATAATTAAAACATCGATCTTCTGATAATTACAATAATTGATGCAAACAGTAAATGATTATCACAAATATTTTATTAATTACTGGTATCCTAATTGTTAAATTTATTTAAAATAACTATTTTGTTTCATTAGTATGTATTCACTAAATTCTGGTTTTAAATACAGTCATAAAAACAATTATATTTATTACTTTTTATGGGGTGTCCATTATTGGAACAGAGGGTGTCCACTACTGGACCAGAGGGTGTCCATTACTGGGCTTTTGGGTGTTTTGATATATTTCTGTTAATTAAAATTAAATTTCTATTCATATGGGGAAATGAGGCTATAAGAATGGTTAAATATTGTTGATAGATTAATATAATATTGAAAAAACTGGAATGTAACAATTATAACTATTAATAAAAAAATAATTTTGAAAGAAATTCCTTTAGGGTGTCCATTACTGGCACATCTACCCTATATCATATCTGTGTTGAAAACACATCTACTGTCCTAACAAAATAAACTTTTGTGACGATCACCGAAAAAACTGCTGGAACAATAATTTCATACCTTCCTTTACTTTAGAGTTCCATTATAATAGTTTACTTCTTTGAAATTAATAAAATGCAAAGTTAAGCAACGGTAAGTTACTATTAGAAAAACCAAATCTACTGCATAATAACAATCTTTAGTGATACAATTCAACAATTAACCAAAAATATTGCTGGAACAACATATTAGCACTTTTATTAACACTCAAACAGAAGTTAAAAAAAAAAAATTAAATTATTTTTATAACGTGCGCATACAGATGCGATACTTCAGAAATTGCTCACGTGATTTGCTAATTGGCCGGAGCAAAGAAACCAAATAAATTCTTCGGATTTTTATATTACATGAGCTATTGCATATTTTTTTAATTAGACGCCAAAATACTTGTATGCAAGTACATTACAATTGTTAATTTCTTAAAATATGTACGTTACTATAGTAATCGAAATGGACACTTCATGCGGAAATATTTCTTTTATAATGTTAATTTTTTATTTAAGCTGGTTTTTTTTTATAAAATCAGTAACAATTTTTTTTTTACCCGATGCGTTAACCTTTTTCCTCCTCTAGTTGATGTAACCGTTTAATTCTTTAATCAAAAGAATTGATCTACAAAAATGTTTATTTGAAAATTTCCGTTGCTATAGTAATGGATGCATTTTTAGAAATTATCACTTGAAAATTGACGTTTTGACGCCAAATTCGAAATATCTCTTGAACTATTGGACTTAAATTTAGTTAGTACTAGTACCATTCGATTCAGCATACAAAAATACACCAAAATATGTTGATTAATGCGAAATCCAGACTTTCTTTTATATATATAGATTAAAAGTTGTTAACTAGGTATAGAGTACACCACCCCTGTCCTTATGTATGTCCAAACTGGCTTATCTTTAAGGGTTAATATCTCAGCTAATTACTGATGATTTTTTTCGAAATTCATTATCAACAATGCTCTTATACTTCTGCAACGATAGGTATATCCAGCGATGCTCAACAATTTTTCTGAATGCCTGTAAATCGAAATTTGTGTATAACAGAAAAATGCTAATTTCTCGAAAACTATGTGACCTAGGATAATCGCTATAATTTTCCGGCAAGGTTTACATTAACATCTACTACCTCTAATTTTTTCATAATTTTAGTTTCAGTAGTTTCGGAATTAGATGGGGGGGAACATATTTTTGTGTTACATTTTCGACAATATTTTTAAAAATATAATACCTAAAATTAAAAGGAATGTATTTTTGAGTTCAGCGTTAAAAAAGCTTTCACAGGATATCCCACATGATATACAAAGAAAAGATTTTTTTTTTCAAGTAGCTTAATTTGCCCCCCTACATTTTTACTAAATATATTTATGAATGTTTATTAATCTGAAAATATGTGGGTCAATGGTCTTTATTACTTCCCCGAATTTGAACTTTCACAGGGGTGATCTTATAATGGTTCTGTTTTTACTTTTTAAGAAGTACGGAACCCTAAAAACAATTTCGATAATGGTTGCAGAAAAAAAAAATAAAAAACTGCAAATTTCGTGAGATGATCGCGAAGAAAGAATCATGAAATTCAATCAGTCATGAGATAATCAGCCTACAAAGTCATGAATAGGTCACGAAATTTGCAACTTTTGTGATCTATATAGCTATAAGAAAATTTTCATTAGTGATTTTCTGCAAGTAAAGGAAAGGTAAAGTGTTAATTGTTTCGGATTGTGTTTTCACTATTATGAGGTGGGTTCGTTTTAATACTATTTTTCAAAGAAATCCTGCATATTTTTCAGATGAAAAAGGCTACATATTTGAACATTAATGAATGCTCTAATATATCCATTTTTCTTTATAAAAGAGAAAGCTTAAATTAAAGATATAATTGTAGACTTCTTTTACAATAATTGTATTAAAATATGGATTCATTTTCTTTCATTTCAGGTCGCCTTTCAACGTAAATCTTTTTAGTGGTTTTCGTATTTACATGAAATTACAGTCCTACGGCAGGATAGGTTGACGTATTTTCTTCATTGCGAGCAAGTTCAGATTGTACTTCATCTCTTTTGGTCGGAGTCGGGATGACCTGCGTTTTAACAAGGAAGCCCTGAACATTTTTCAAATGAAAAACTATAGATTTGACTATTAATGGTGGCCCATAGCCCGGTAGCAGAAAGTTCGAGACGGGAGACGGGCGTCGCAGATTTTCTTTTCTCTTTTGCAGATTCTTTTTCATCGAACTTTTATTTTGCTTCGTATTATGTTTAGCTCTTTATTACTTAATACAAAAAGTTAAGACTATTATTAATAAAAATTTATAAAATGCCTAAAAACGCTACAGGTAAGTGATTGTTTGATTAATTAACGCTCCATTTATAAAAATATTTTACCTGCAGATTATTTTTTGCCCCTGAATTATCTGTCGCAGACACTTGGAGAAATTTCTGCTAGGGGGGCCCATAGTAATAACCCATGTGTTCATTTCTGTACATAAGGGATAAAATTATAGACTACTTTATCATAAACATATTAAAAATGGAATAATTTTCTTTTACTTTGGGATTTGGTGGAAGTCAGTTGGTTTTTCGGTTTAAGAAATTGTTTTGTCGAGTGCGCACAGACTCCATTCCTAGGCATTGAAGAATTTTGAGAGTGTACCATATAGGGTGGATGTGCCAGTAATGGACACCCTTAAGGAATTTCTTTAAAATTTTTTTATTAATAGTTAAAATTATTATATTCCAGTTTTTTCAATATTATATTAATCTATCGATAATATTTAACCATTCTTATAGCCTCATTTCCCAATATGAATAGAAATTTAATTTTAAATAACAGAATTATATCAAAACACCCAAAAGCCCAGTAATGGACACCCTCTGGCCCAGTAGTAGACACCCTCTGTTCCAGTAATGGACATCCCATAAAAAGTAATAAATATAATTGTTTTTATGACTATTTAGAACCAGAATTTAATGAATTCATACTAATGAAACAAAATAGTTATTTTCAAATAAATTTAACATTTAGGATACCAGTAATTAATAAAAGTATTTGTGATAATCATTTATTGTTTGTATCAATTATTGAAATTATCAGAAGATCGATGTTTTAATTATTTTAGATGGATAGATTAAAATACTAAATATCAGGCAATTACAGCTATCAAATTATTGTAACAGTGGTGGATTTAAAGGGTAATTTAAAAAAAAAGTTTTGGAATATTAATGTTTAGTTTTGTGTCATTATTTTTAACAATCTTCCAGACTCTACTTGATATATCATTTATAATAATTAATATTACAAATATGAAAGAAATGATATTGTGAGTTGAATATGTTAAATACTAAATAAAATAATTTCAAAATAAAACTGTAGTACTGATGTTTGAGGCCAATGATCTGCAGATTTACTATAGTTTCATGAATATTACCTGTAACTTTCATTAATTAGTATTACATTTTTTTTTTAAATAAGGAAACATTTAAGACAGAAACTAGATTTTTAATAGCTTCTGTAACTTAATTGTTTTTATTTAAACCAGGGTTGTAGTGGGTAGCTGCCCGGGTACCTGCCCAGCTCCCCGCCTGGGCTGGGTTTTTTATAAAAAACCCATGTGAAAAATCCGGGTTTTTTAAAATATATTTCTGGAAAGGAACAAATTATGTATTTGTTAACCGTTTATGGTTATTTTGTTTTATTTATTCACTTCTTTGAATCTTAGAAATTATATTTGTACTAATTTACTTGCACTTTTAGATTGGGAACCCTATAATTTTAAAACGTTTTACCTTTTAATTTAAAATGTAAATTTAAACTTTTCAGTTAGTATTTACTAAGTTTATCATATTTATTAAGTTATTTTATGTATTTTTTGCTGCTGAATCCAAAAATGACCTTCATTTTTAACCATCACGTCAGGAAAATTAAATAAAAGTTTCACATGTGTTTTATAGTATCAGATTTCTGCTATATTTTAACTTTGACATTTACGATTTGCAAAAAAATTATAATGTGATGGTTAAAAATGAAGGTCATTTTCAGATTCAGTTCTAAAAGTACATAAAAATCAATTATCAAAAGTTAAAAAACTCAGCCATCGCTTCTATTTTATAGTATCTGATTTTTGTTATTTTTTAACTTTAACACAATTTATGATTTGCAAAACATTCTGAGGTGATGGTTAAAAATTAAGGTAATTCTCGGATTCAGCGCTAAAAAATACATAAACGTTAAAAAACACAACCATAAGTCTTGTGTTATCTAATCTAAAACTTTTTCTTAAATTTCTTGGCGGTAATTTATCCGAAATTTTGTGTGTTATCCTGTTAAATAAGTATGAATGGTAACCACCGAAAATCAAAATAATATTAGATTGTCATTGAATTTACATCAGTATGTATGTAAAATTTAATCTCGATCGAATATTTGAAAGCGAGTTAAATTTCGAGTATAAATTTTGAACTGGGAAAACATACATACCAGCGTTCGAAATCCTTGGTGGTCCGCTGGTCCGAGACCACTAAAAATTCAATCGGACTACTAATTTAAAAAATTTAGTGGTCCGCAGGACCAGTAGCTTTTTCCCCTCTCTGACAGGTAAACGTAAATTTTCCCATTCCTGAGAAAACCGCAACCAAACACAAACCACAGTTTTATTTTATTTAAAAAAAATAATAAAAAATTGCATTAAAACTTAGTTGAAATAAATAATCGGAAATAAAATACATAATTATAATTAATAATTTTATAGATTTTGTTCATGTACTGTTTATTTAATTGTTAGCAAATTATAATTTTACATTTTATTATGCTGAAAATTTTGGGTAACTGAAAGGAAGTTTGGTTTATATTCTTATAGGAAGAGGAAGGGTGGGGGGGTGTCACTTGAAGGGTTAAAGGTACATAATAGAATTTTATGTAGCGGGCCAGTGACAATGTCTGCAGACCAGTAAACTCTGATGTTTACTGGTCCTTTGGACCAGTGACATTTTTTTATCAATTCTACCGCTGCATACGATCATTGAAGTTAAATAAAATAACATAATATTTGTTAAAAGAAATCATGAAAAGAAATAGTCTTAAATCCTTACAAAATATAACATACGTTAAAATACAATAATTTTAGCCAATCTGAAACTTAATAAAAGTTAACTCAATTGTAACACTTGTACTATTTTAAGTTTCATAACTCAGTCAATTTTAGTGTTATATTTATATGAACAGGACTTTTTTTGTCTTACTTGTCAGTGTAATAGGAAAATTTTACTAAATATAACTATATGGGGGGGGGGGGGGGGGGGGGGGGGGGCATATAAAAACTTAAATTTCGTAATTTTTTAAGAAATGTTTTTATTGACCCAAATCACTTTTAAAATATTTCTTTGCCTCAATTTAAAACATTTTTTGTAATTGGAACTATATGTCTATGACTAATGGTTTAGAAATTAGCCGCTGGACACCGTTGAGAGTGGACACCCTGTATATAGTATATACACATAAGAAAGTTTTTGTTGTAAGATATTTTTTTATCAACATTTGCTATCTTATGATAATTTCAAAGGAGCAAGTTTTTTTTTTTTAAGTTATATTGATATTTTATTAAATAACACACAATTGATAGCTTTGCAATTTAAAATTTGTTTGTTATTTAAATTAAAGGAATCATATATATATTTTTTAAGAACAGAGAAAAATATTGAGATCCTTATTAAGACTATGAAGTCATTCCCATCTATTAGACTATGAAGTGTTTTTACAAAGATTGTATTTGAGATAAGGATTGCCACTTATTTCGGCAATCAAATTCCTTGCGCTTTCCTAAGCAAAGAATTAAAATTTCCCTGAGTAATTCCTCTGAGAATTTTTAAAATTTCAACGAATAAATTTTGCAAAGTACCAAAATTTAGTAAAATTTCTTGCTTTTAATATTCATTTTTAAATTCCCTCAGTTTTTCCTATACAGTGGCAACCCTGAAGATTATTATTTGTGAGGAAGGTGGAATCATAGTCCACATTTTGGCATTTTAACCTAATTTACCCGGGGAAAATTGCCCATTTAACCCGGGTTTTTCAATAAAACACGCCCGGGCTGGGTTTTTAACAAAAAACCCGGGTTTTTTACAACCCTGATTTAAACGGAGAGGGATTAAGAGCAAGAATCTGAGAGAGTGTCACACCTGTGATTCATGACATCTCAGATTTTCTCCAAAAAATTACCAGTTGTTACTTACCTTGTTAAAAGACAAAATCTAGAATTTTTTTTCCCCAAAGTTGAGTTGTTCATTTTTTATGGGCCCCCAAAGGTCACCGTGCAGTGCAAAAAATTGAGCGTTTTTTAAAGACATTAAAATTGCTATGACCCACAATTCTTTGCGCAAACAACTTGCCACAAAATTCTTGTTATGTATGGGATGTAGGAGGGTTCAACTTTATATAATAGATGAGAAGTCTGTGGCAACTTGTTGCCGCAAGGTCACTGAAGGTCACAAACTTATGCATTTTCGCTGTTTTTTATCATTTTTAAGGCCCAATAACAGCTTGCGCGTTGAAGTTGCCATGGCAAAAGAAGTGTCATTTGAAAGACATGTACTAGCACTTTTTAAAAATGTACATATAATTGAGGCAAGTTTGATGCGCTTTTAGTAACAGAGCGCCAAAATGTGAAAAATGTCATATTTGACCGATATTCAAACTGTCATAATTTCCTGCGGCAATAACATTTTGAAATAATTCTTTTGCCATTCTTTTATTCTATTATTGCTCTTTATGAAAAAATAAACTCCATTGAGGCATGTACCTTTAAGAAAAAAAAATGATTTTTTTAAACGTACTCTATTCCGGTAGTCAGGACTTTTTTGCTTTTCAGAACAACTCATCTGAATAACATTTTTTTTAAATATTTACTTGGCTGTATGAATGGATATATTTTAATATATTGTGACACATATATGAAAATTTATTTAATTTGACAATCAAAATTCTTGGCATTTATAATCTATATTGATAATACAAGTATATTCAGCTAACGCTAACACTATCAATAAAAAAAAAAACCCACAAACATATAATTGTTCCTTGTAAGACTCTTGAATATCTTTTAAGCATGGAACTGTAAAAGGATCAGCCCCAGACAATTGTATAGGACCAGAGAAGATGGTATTGCATGTAGGGTAACATGTTTTAATCCACAATCATATTTTAAAGTTGTTCCATAAGCAACATCTTGTAGAGAATCTGTTGTAAACAAAAAATCTAAAAAATGATCAACCTTACTCATGTCGAGACAGTTTCTACTAATTTTGTGTACAAGAGGCATATTGCCAGCCCCAAATTGTGCTCTCAATTCTCTTGCTCTCCTTACCATTCTCTGTGAGCATTGGAATTTCTATATAACTTCTGATTTTGTGTATTTTTGAGGATCCAATAAAGCTAGCTTCATTTTTTGAGATGGAGTGCTTTTAAAGGCTGCTACTATCTCTTTTAGACATTCATCTTCAGCTTCCGTCTCGCTGCAGCTGCTACTGTCTGAAACAACCTTTCGAAATTCATGTTCTTGCTCTGGGGCCAGTTTCTTGGTTAACGTTGCTTTAAAATTATTGGTAACTTCAGAGTATTTTCGTTTCATATAGCGAATGGTACTTGCAGAAAATTTTGAAACAGGAGATTTCAACTGAAATTTAACAGGGCTTACACCTTCTGTTAATGATTTTATAAATGAATTTGTCGCGGTTTAATCAGTTTCCACTAACAGAGAATTACGAACTTCAAATGTTGGATCGCTGGAAGTGATGTCGGCTATCTCAACTTCATCGTTCATTTGATGTAGATCTTTTGAAAGAAGATAATCTCTATGCTTTGGACAAACAGTTCCTCCAATTGGAAAGTTTACAGAAGAATTATATTTACATATTAATTCATATGTTGCCCAACTTGCAGACCTAACACCTTTTTCTTTTCTTTTCCTGTTTTCCTTGTGATAAGGGTGTAAACATACAGCTGGAACATTCCAATAAGTACCAAAACCAAAACGATGCTTTGCACAAAGTTTAAATCCTTCAGGTTAAACTTTACCACTTCTGCTAAATATTAGTT
Organism: Maratus speciosus; assembly: GCA_963932465.1. Taxonomy (NCBI): domain Eukaryota; kingdom Metazoa; phylum Arthropoda; class Arachnida; order Araneae; family Salticidae; genus Maratus; species Maratus speciosus. Next base: position 399,103,212 of record OZ010792.1, read on the forward strand.
CTTTTTCAGACACTTCTATCAGGTGCTTTAACATTTATTCTTTCTAGATAATTTCTTCATCTGCTGCCAAGTCCTGTTCTGAAAACAACTCATCCTTATGACTTTTGCCGTGCCTTCCACAGTTCAATAGCTCATTATAAAAAAAACAATCTGTATAAGGATCCGAATTAAGTTCTTCCATGTTTTGTCAAACAGTTTTTTTAACTAAGAATATATAAACATAAGTATGAAAATATCCAAATTAAAAATTCACAACTTTATATTTTAAATGGATGAACAAAGGTAATTCTTATTCAACAGAAATATTGTTCTGATATTCCAGAATAGCCAACCATGTGATAACAGTAAGGCAAACAAGGGAAGAGCTGAGTTGGGTTTTTTTTTCTCTGTGCAATTTTATTTTACTAAAATTATTGTTGCTAATGTAAAATATTTTATCAGTAATACTTTTAAAAAAAAATACCCTTTATAAACAAAAAAAAAAAAAATAATAATTTTATTTTTTAATGGATGAACATAAAGAATTCTGATTGCACAGAAATATTGTTCTCACGGTTCTAGAATATTTTACCAAGTAGTACTAGTAATACAAAAAAAAGAAGAGTTGAGATATTTTGTTTTTCAGAATTTTGTGTTGCTGAAATAATGTGATTATAAAGTTAAAACATTTTATCAATGGTTTTTTAAAAAATACTTTACAAAAATTAATCTTATCAGATACAGCCTTTTTTTAAAATAAAGGAGCATTATAAATTCATTCATATTCCACAGAAATATTCTTTTGAAGTTCGGCATTTTTCACTATGTAGTAATAGTGTAATACAAACAAGGGGAAGGTTGGAATATTTTGCTTTGAATAATTTTATGTTCTGAAATTAATGATTTTAAATTAAAAATACTTCATCAATAATGATTTTAAAATGTACCTTATATTAAAAAAAAAAGACTAATATCTTTATATATGTGCATTTTATTCAGTTATAATTTTGTACAAGTTTCAGGTGATTTTTTAACAAATGTTAAAAATTAAACAAAATATTCCAAAATATGTAAAAATTAAACAAAATATTCCAAAATATGTATAAAAGTATAAAACTTTGTAAACCTTTTGCTTTTAGTCTATTAAATGTGAAAAATTATAGTACATTTTTAAACAGTAATGGAAAAATCATATATGCATTTCACAGGTATATACCAAATAGAGAACATGTCGGTGATTTTTTGAATTTTAAAACTAAATAATTGTCCTCAATAAATATAAACGCAACAATATATAAAATATATCAATTCATACAGCCAAGTAAATGTTAAAAAAATTGTTATTCAGACGAGTTGTTCTGAAAAGCAAAAAAGTCCTGACTACCGGAATAGAGTATGTTTAAAAAAATCATTTTTTTTTCTTAAAGGTACATGCCTCAATGGAATTTATTTTTTCATAAAGAGCAATAATAGAATAAAAGAATAGCAAAATAATTATTTCAAAATGTCATTGCCGCAGGAAATTATGACAGTTTGAATATCGGTCAAATATGACATTTTTCACATTTTGGCGCTCTGTTACTAAAAGCGCATCCAACTTGCCTCAATTATATGTACATTTTTAAAAAGTGCTAATACATGTCTTTCAAATGACACCTCTTTTGCCATGGCAACATCAACGCGCAAGCTGTTATTGGGCCTTAAAAATGCTAAAAAACAGCGAAAATGCATAAGTTTGTGACCTTCAGTGACCTTTCGGCAACAAGTTGCCACAGACTTCTCATCTATTATATAAAGTTGAACCCTCCTACATCCCATATATAAAAAGAATTTTGTGGCAAGTTGTTCGCGCAAAGAATTGTGGGTCATAGCAATTTTAATGTCTAAAAAAACCGCTCAATTTTTCGCACTGCACGGTGACCTTTGGGGGCCCATAAAAAATGAACAACTCAACTTTGGAGAAAAAAACTTCTGGATTTGGCCTTTTAACGAGATAAGTAATAACTGGTAATTTTTTGGAGAAAATCCGAGATGGCATGAATCACCCCATAATGCTAGGTGTGACACTTTCTCAGATTCTTGCTCTTAAGCCCTATGAGCCCCTCTTTGACTGTGCTCTTAAACAATATTTTTCGCTTCCTGGATGGTTTGATTGCCGGATTATAAAATAAGCAAGGTATATGTACTACATAAAATAATAATAATAAATAAAATAAAATATTGAAATTTCATAAAATCTCATAAAATAACTTAAAAGCAGCCATTTAAAAAAGTTTTGGTGTTATTACATTTTGGTAAGTATAATTTAAAAATTAAATTTGATTATTTAGGTTTGCAGTTAAGCCAAAGTATTTTATGCACTATAAACATTACTAAAATTGCATTTTTAGCAATGTCTACATGGGGTGTCCATTACTGGAAAATGACTAATTAACCATCCCAGTAATGGACACCCCTCTTAAAATCTTAAAAATAAATGAAATTTTGTAAATGGCCATTGGTATATAAAATTCAAAGTTTTCTATTGCTACTCAAACAAAAACATTCAAACTTTGCAAGAAAATAAATAATATATAAATTGATTAAACGAAGCCAACTCTTAGCCTCTTCATTAAGATTTTCACAGAAAAACAGTGAAACTTTGAAACATTATTTTCTGCTTCCTGATTGGTTTGATTAAAAGTGTCAACAATAACCCAGTTTTATAAAACATACAAGGGGGAATTATAAAAAAAAATAATTAAAGCTAAATATTTATTAGTTATTTTTTTATGAACCAAAAACATCAAGGGGTGTCCATTACTGGCACATCTACCCTATAATACGATTTAATAAAGCAAATAATTAAATAATTTGATAACATTGCAATGATTGCAGTAAATGTAACCTGACACTAATAAAGCAAAAGAGTCAGATAATTAAGAACTTGAATTATACTCGCCCCTTCATCCCCCTCCCTTCCCAAGAAAAAAAAAAAAAAAACAATCTGAAAAAACTCTATCCTGTATTTCTAGTCATGAGGGGACTATTTTTCCTATGAACAAGTTGTACACAGCTGAGAAGAAAAGGCCTCTCACGTATTTTTAATATTAGCCAAAGTACGATATATGTCTCACCTTAAGAAAGTTTAAATAGGAAATTTTTGTTTATAATTATTAATTTTTATGCATAAAGCATTTATTTAATGCATATGTTTTTATTGCAATCAAATCTGATAAATTATATAGCGTTTGAGCAATTTTTTAATTTTCGTTGAGTCTGTCAAGTCAACTGATGGTTGACAAATTTTCTGAAAAATCAAATTCCTTGGGAGGGGACAATAGCCCCCCTCAAATGGCGCCCCTGGGCCATAAGTCCTGCGAAGCAGTGCTGGAGGTTGTGCCGCACGTTCAGCAGAATACCCTTTTTGTTACCCATTATACAACTCTGCTTATAAATAGTATATTTCCCGTTATCCAAACATGTCATTATTAAAAAACAGTACTTTGATGTGTGCTAAGAAAGCGCACCAATAAAAAAGCCACCAAATACCGTTCATTTTGATAAAGTAACACATCTGTTCCCTATATTACATTGTTTTAAACTTTACCATTTCTACAAATCTGTATTAATGATATAATTTTGCATATAAAATTTAATTTTTAATGTAAGAAACAGCATTTATCTATTTCCCAAGTTAATGTTTTCATGTAGGATACTTAACATAAAGCGGGAAATAAAGAAAAAGTATCAGATACATGTATAGCTATTATAAAATTTTGAATATACATTTTATAAATAAAATTTCAATTTTCTTCAAATGGAAAAAAAAAAATGAATATTTTTATCTCTAGTTTTAAGTTATTGTTTTCTCTGTCAGATAACTTAGCATTTTTGTCTTCCTTTTGCAAATTAGTTCAAAACAACACAAATTATTAATTTCATCATTGAAACGTCATAACAATAAAAATAAAATTGAAATCAAACAACGTGAATCCAAATTTCACATACCTACATGGATATTATTTTAATGTTGCAATCGGGAATACACATAGTTCTAAAAATAAAGCTTGGATGAGAGAATGAAAAGCTAGATAGAGTACTTTTGTTAAACTGATAAAAAAACAATAATAAAAAGGGAGACTCCTGATAACAATCTAATCATACGATCATAAACGATACACAGTTTTAATTTTAAGATATTTCATATAAAAAATACTTACATAAATACATACTTTAAAAGCAAATTAAGTTACAAAATTTGAAAGATGAATCGCTTTTTAACCAAAACAAATTTATTTTATTTCAAAACTTTGTTATTCCATTTAGATATTTCTATGTCGAAAATATAAAAGTTAAATTATATTATCATCTTACAATTTCAATGCATCAACGTTAGTAAATAATTCGGAAAATCTCTAGGAGAAAATAATCTATACGCCGATACTGGAATTATCGATAAGAGAACTACACATCTACATCATAAAAATAACTCATCGCTTTATTATATTTAATATCAAACATAAAAATTAATTGCAACTACACAATAAAGAGGTTTCAAAAACTGAAAACGAAACTACACATTAGTTAAAGGTTAAAATATTCTAAATCCGTTATTAAAAATTACCGAATAACATAGGCCTAACCGAAAACAAATTAGCTGTCTTACTTTAAAAGAAAAAGAAAGAATAAACATTTAAAACTACTTAAAAAAAATAAAAATGCAAGTTCTACGTACTGGTAAAACAGGACTAATTTCTAAAGTACATCTATGACAGAAAAATCTAGCAGCCGGACTTTCTACGGCTGCTTCGGCCATGTTTGTCGACTGACCGACGTCACGATTCTCCATAACCAAAAAAAGTTGTCACAACAAAATCTGTGTACTGTGATAGTAACACATTTTTATACTAGGTGTCAGTCAGGATGTGATAATTAGAAAAAAAAATGCGCATTGTAATTATATTACCCTGATTAATGCTTTCTTCCTATCCAAAATAATCTATGCTATCAGGAAATTGATGCTAATATTTATCTCACGTGAACAAAGATAATTAAAAAGGCTTATAGAGGTCGCTAATAGCATTTGTCGGTACAGGAAAATCATCTCTAATTAATGGAAAATTGCTATTGAAATCAATATTTATTTTAAAATCGTTTGAAAGCTTTAGATATTTAAATTCAGATACTTTTGCTTTGAAATATAACACAGAAACAGTTATGTTACATGAAAGATGAAATTGTACAAGAAAGTAATCCTCAGATGGCGCTGGTATCGCCAATTCAATCAGTTTCAGTCTGATTCATGCCTCCATGTTTGATAATTGTTTAGAAAGTTTTTGTTTTGTTTACTTCGTTAAGATATTTTCTATCTTCATGTTTTACTTTTTCATAATGTTATTATAAAGCTTTGTACAGAAATGTTATAATAGCTTCTTTGCGTATTTAGTCTATAATTATAATGATTAATATCGTTCATCGCGTTATGACATGTCGAGATTTTGAAAAATGATGGGTAAATGTTATTTATTTATTTTAAATCACACATTGAATATTGTTACAGTGCGTTGTTATTTTCCTCTCATAAGCATTTTTGTATAAAAGCGCTTGCTTAGTATTTTAACTTTTGGTTATCGGTTTTTTCTATGTTTTCTGTCAACATTTGTCATAATTTCAGCGCTGTAGTTTGTTTCTTATTGATGTTTTACTATCAATGTTGCTGCTAGGCAGTGATGGCAAAAGACTGCACTGAGTCCTTGATTTTGTTTACGAATAGTAGATTAAAATATGTTTAATAAATGAAGATTATTATTAGTGAATCACTCTCTGAGCGCCGCATTATTTACTATTTAATGAACATTCTTTTAACGGTGAAATGTATAAAGGATCAATTGGGCATTGTTTTCACATAATTACTTGAATAAAATATTCGGAATTTAAAGAAATGTTAGTGGGCAATTCCGTGCAGAGAATCACACACGTAACGCAGGCTTTAATTTTCAATTATTTATTAAATTGTGATTTTAGGTGGTATGGTAAATAAGTTATTAACATATTTTTTAATTTAAATTTTTGGGAATAAAACTCACAGAAACATATCATTTAATTTCATTGCTCAAAATTTGCTTTTTTTCTAAGTCACACCCGTAACGTTTTTAAAAAGCTATTTTAAAAATAACTATTATATCAAAATGATAGGTTTTTGCATAAAAGAATACGCTAAAGTGTATAACAGTCAACTCCCTCTAATCCGCAAATGCGTATAATCCGCACACTGTTTCAGATGTAAACATTGAAAATTTGGTTATCATTAACTTTGCGAGAGCATTTCAAAACGGCGTCAATTTGAAGGACGATTAGTATTCAGTTTTTTCCCAAAGAAGTTGGAAATAGATTGTATTCCTTCTTCCATGTTTTTTCCCCCCTAAATTTTTGCATTTCAATGAAGTAAAACTTTATTTTTCAAATGGAAAAAAAAAGTAAAAAATTTGGAGATTTTTTTTGTAGCCAGCATTTAGACAGTGATGGTGATATTGACTTTGGTGGCTTCAGTTTGGAAGAAAAATTTGATTGAAGATTTGTTCAAAATAGAAATCTGCAGATCTTTTTTGTTTGCAAAAAATTCACTAACTGTTGTGTATAATTTATTAATGGAGAAAATATAATTGAATGGATGTTCTCCCAAGATAAAGCTCCAGATACACAAAATTTCACAGATGATGACATAAGTACTACTCTATTGAAGTCAGATTATTCTGACTAGAGATGGGAATGCTCGGAAAAGTTGGGAAAAAAATGGTTTTTTCGGGGGTTTTCCGAAGGGCTATTTTTCAATTTTTCCAAATTGGAAAAATTGAAATTTCTTTTACAAAATAATATATTCAAAATTTTGTAATAGCTACATTCTGATAATTTTTATTATATTTATTTTTATGTTAAGTGTCCCCCATGAAAACTTTAATGCAGGAGATCTGATCTCTAAGCAAAAATCTGTTTAAGAAAACTCAAGTCCTTTAAAGGAATCTTCACAACTTTTTCACCTTAAAATACAAGGCACTTCACAAAATGTTTTCTCTTAAAAATTGACATTTCAGAAAATTTTTCAGTCTCCAAACTGAACCTTTTACAAATGATTCAAGGGGAGAAAAATCAACATCTAACTTATCTAGTTGTATATATGTATGAAAGACTTTATTATTAACTAAAATATGAACCTAAATATAACAATATTTTCTAATTCACCAAATTCCGATTACATTTTTACAGGCATACACAAAAGTTCACAATTCGTGTGAAAAAAAAAATTCAAGCAAATCCCTGGTAAGATAATTAAATGCAACTTCCATTGTTAAAAATGAAAATTCATGTGCAAAATTATTTCAGTGATATGTCAATTAATGGAAATGGTAAAGTTGAAAATTTAACATAAAATCTGAAACGTGCATTTATTTTTAACGTCATAGCTGCTATTAATCATGTAATCAGATGGTAAGATAAAAATATTTAACTAATTAGAAAATAAAATCATTTTAATAACAAAATGCATTTGAAATTACTTACTCTTTTCTTCCTTTCTTTCTTTTCCTTAAATATAGATTTTCAGACTTATTTAACTGTGCATATTTTTTTTTATATAAATATATACTAAATAAGCTTTTCAAAAAAAAAAAAAAAAAAATTAAGCAATTTCCAGTGCAAAATTTTTTTGAAAGAAATTTTTAATCTTATTAAAAAATACACGTTTTTATAACTTCCATATTAAAGAGAAAAAAAACAAACTTTTTTAGTTTCCAAACTCACAAACTTATTACAAAATGTATAGTTATGTTTATTAAATTCTTCACTCTGAGTCAGAATCTGAATTATCTGATTCTGCACTGCAGGTAGATGACCACTCTGTTTGCATAATGGGTTCTTCATTGAATAGGTCTAAATTCCAGTGGATAGCTACAAGTTTTTTAACATTTGATTTGATGTAGTCAACCTGTTCCTCAACTTTGTGTGTATGTTATCAAATACTGACCATTTCCTTTCACATGCTGCTGATGTTGATGGAACTTGTAGTAACCGGGAAGCTAGTAGATTGAGTGGTTGTGCAGTGCAAAGTCCAGACCACTAAGTATTAGGGCTAATGTGTCTGGCTGATTCCCATTCCCATATAGATTTTCTGCTCCAAAAACCAGACGAACTTCTGTATTCTGCCACGTTGGACATAACTTTTCCGATATCTAATCTGAATTCATTTGCTTTTTTTGTGATGTAATCAAAAGCTCTACAAATGTCATCTGACTGACACTGCCCCTTATAACGTGGATCTAATAAATTTGCTACAGCATGGATTTCTTGGCAGCAAATTAGTTTCCTTTTTTCTAAAATTTCCATGACATTTTTTCAACCTGAGAATTTAAGGTGAAGTAGTTAAATTACTACTTATTGCATCTGCTGTACTTGACCAAAGTTGATTAATATCAGACAGTAAAGTATGATTTGACTCTGATTTTGTTATAGGCTTTAAAATCATTAACAAGTTTTGCAACTGTACCCAGAACACATCATTATCTAATATTAACCGCCGGATTTCTTTATCCATATTTACATCTTTCATTATAGCAATTTCTTGAAGAGATTGCTTTCCATTTTCCAGACTCTCAAACATGATTACAACTCCATTCCATCTTGTTTTACTCGGTAACTTGAGAGTTGTTGCTTTACTTTGCCAAAACTTTTTATACTTTAATTCAGTTTAGATAGATAAACTATACCGAAACTAAATATATTCTTTACAGGAAATGAAAATTATAACAGTAAGAAAGGAATATGTAATATTGTAAAAATATACAATTTTTTAAACAAAGCAAGATTTGAATTATGATATATAATAATGACAGAACTGCAACAATTTGTTTCTTTTAAAGTGGCATCATTTATATACTTAAAAATCAACACAATGTAGATGGGATGTATTAATACATTTGTTTTCAAACTAGAGATATTGCCTGAAACTTATAGAGGTTTTTTGTTTTTTAAATTAGCTCTATTGGTAAATAAATAAGACTGAAAAATCATTTCAACATAGACATGATATAATAAACCATAGTGTTAAATAAAGTGTGAATGCCACTGTGAAAGGTCAGAGACTGAAAAACTAAACTTTTAAAAGCTGGAAAGTGAAAATAATTTGATTTTAGTGTTGATAAATTAAACAATTTTTTATTATTTAATATTCTCTTAAGAAATATAATTTATTTGGGAGAAACATTTGCGAAAAATCAAGTTTTCCAACTTTTCTTATTTTTCCAGAAAAAAAACTGGAAAAAAAACGTTTTTTTTCTGCCAGTTCAACTTTTCAGGAAAATTTACATCTCTAATTCTGACACAGCCTGATGATGAAAGTGAAAAAGTAACTCTTGACCAGTAAGTAAGCTGTAGTAATCGCTTATAAATATCTGGATTTTCTTCAGAGAGTTTTGTTTCAGAACAAGAAATAATGACTTTACACACAGTCCAAGAAAAAAATACTAGGCCACAGGGTTGGTAAAAAACCTGTTTTTTTTTTCAAGAAACCTGTTTTTTTTTTTTGTTGTTTGTTTAAACCAGGTTTTTTTTGGTTTAAACCGAGTTTTTTTTTGTTTAAACCGGGTTTTTAAAAATACATTTTCCTATTACATATACATGCAATAGTTATTGATAAAAATAAACATTGTTGGATATATAAGTAATATAACTTCATCTAAAAATAATTTAAATTAAATAATTACAATCAATTATGTAGAAAATTGAAATCATTTAAAATTTAAACATTTTTAGTAAAAGCCATGTCTTATGTACCATAAATAAAATCCTCTACATAGTGAAACATTGATACTTTGAAAATCTTAATACTAAACAATCTTTTGATTACTAGTACTGTAAATAAATATATGGTGTAGTTTCATAAATATACTTTCCCATGGCTATTCAAAATAATTTATTTGCAATCTGAGATAGATGATTTTTCTGTTAGAACACTACATGAACAATTATTATCTTTTATTGAAAGTAAAGCTTTTTATAAAGAATTCCTGGAATGATTTGAATTTAGCAGTAGAGTCTTTACATGTTTCAAGTGTATCATGTTTTCATGCTCATTTGGCATTTCTCCTCAGAAACTGCCATATTAAAAAAAAAAGAAAAGAAAAAAGGCGACAATAAAATAAACAGGAGTACCTATTTACTAGCTCTTTAGACTACTGAAATCATTGATCTTAAAATCGAAAGTAGATTTATGAAAGTTGTCATCCACTAAAACATTTAAACAGCCATCAGACTTAATGCATGGGCTTTTTTTCTAAGCTATGTTATATTATGTATTACTTTTAAATGTCTAAATTAAAAATTAATAATATATCTTTTTAGGCATTTTCATGAGCTTTTTTTTTATTATGTCTCAAGTGAACCTTATTTCGATTTTCTCTAATTTTTTGGTCAGATCTAAATAGTGGATTTGATTATGCAATAGACGATTTAAATGTATCTTATTGCATATTTTAGTTAAAAGTAAACAGGTGCTTTGCTAGCAACCAATTTTTCAGTGTCCTCTTATTCGACTTCATATCTTGTTTCTTTTTTATTCTTAAGGCTGGAATCCGAAAGGGCAACTTTATGACAAGTTTTAATTTATTTTTGTTCGGAAATGCATGAAACTAGTAGATGCTGTTGTTCAGAAACTATGTAATGGAACACTGCGTTTTCCTTTTTTTTTTTTTTTTGCAAATGCAATAGATCTTTCAGAAAATAGTGTCAAAGTGGGCATTTTGAACCGAATTTCCACACGAAAGAAGAATAACCGCTCAGGGAAGGTTAAGAACACCTTTGTCACATGATCAAAAGTGCTTATAACTCAGTAGATAATTTATTCATCAAAAATGGAAAACCCAGTTCGATTCCAAATCGCTTCCATTGTCAGGCCTTCCAATTTTATATCTTTCTGTTAAAAAAGGAATTTGTAAATGTGTCAAAGCGTTTTGCGCTTTTTGAGCAGAGTCAGATAATATAGACGAACACGCGAACGCCGTTCGCAGAAAATTTTTAAAGTTTGCAGACAGTTCTGATGTTTTTTTTTTTTTTTTACAAATTTTTCATAAACAAAAATTAATAAGACGCCAGGCGGAGAATCTGTGCGAGGCCCGTCGCAGACTTGTGAGAAGGTCTGCAGATAAAAAAAGCTATCTAGAAATTATATGCCATGTACCATGGAAGAAGCGCCGTGGCATATATATTTTTAAAACTTAAAAATATTGGAAGTGCGGGGCTTATGCTGGAACGGCAGGTACAATGCTTTTTTCTTTTGCCAGGGCCGGTAGCAGAAACAGTGCAGCACCGAAGCAGGTGCTGCAGATTATTTTAGGCTTTGCAGATTAATTTAACAGATTAAAAATAAATTTTGTGTTGAAAAGTAAATGTTGATGTCTTCTAAATAAAGTTTATTTGGTTGGAAATTTTAGCGAATGTTTATGCACTTGTTTAGCATGTCTCAGTGATTTGCAGTGACTTTTTTACATTCGAAAGAGGAATTCGGTTTTAATATCTTAGTAAACATTATCCTCTTTTCAATAAAGTCTAATTCAGAAAACTGGAGGATGGGAAGGGGGGGGGGGGGGGGGGTTGAGAGCATGTAACGTAATGTGAGGGATTGGAAGGAGGACTTTTTCACTTTTGCTGTTAGTGGCGATATAGGACTTAGGAGGGGCGTGGTGTTTTTCTGCAGAAAATGTTTAAGAAATTATTTGAGTTTGCAGACAGTTTTACATTTTATCTAAGTCTGTTTTTGAGTAGAGCAGTTGAGAACAGCCTTAAAAGATAATCTCCCCAATCAAGAAAATTTTGTTTTATAGCTTGACTGAAATCTTAAAGGTAATTTTGTGTTATTTAATTGTAAATAATCTGCGTTTTCCGAAAGGAAAATATTTTATTCAAAATATTGAATATTTTTAATCTATTTTATCTTTGCTAAATTCACATGTTTTAAATTTTCTCTTTAGAGCTTCAGATATGTTCATCAACGCATTCAATTTGCATTCTACAAGCATACAAATATAACCTAGACTCACTTCGTCTCAAGGTGACTGCTGCGATAAGACTGTTAAAAGTAGAAATTATTTATATCCAATAATTTGAAAACACTTAAATTACAAAAATGAGAAAATATTATATTAGATTTTTTTCTAAAAAACCAGTTGGTTAACCAATTGATTTAAACTGTGCCAACCCTGCTGGTAACAATAAAATCATAATGCAAAACCCCAATCCCAATGTAGGAATGCAAGAAAAACAAGGGCTTACTAAACCCAATAGCCATGATACATACAGCAAAGAAAACTCACAGTCAATCATTCATTAGCATACAGAACAAAAAGTAACCAATGGAGAGAATTACTTATGATTACGTCATCATTAAGGCTTAATGTAATCCTTAGTAAATCTTAACTAATCAAGCAACAGAAGTAATGAAAGTGTATTTTTAGTTCAATTCTACCATTTTGGATATTTTGAAAAATAAAAGGCTTAAAAAAAAAAAAGAAAACTAACTACTTGTTTTTTTAATCGCAGCTAATTTTAGAAAAAATGGTTAGTCTGCCATGTAGATTTAAAGCTTATAAGAAAAGTTTGATTGATTAAAAATGTTTGTCACTTTACAAATTTATTAATTCATCATTTTTCTAAAGCTTTGCTTGTAGCTTCTGCATAACTTGGATTTTGCATTTTTCAATAATATGTAAAATAAATGAAAACATTAGGGAAAAAGAGAAAAAAAAAAAACCAGATGAAAAAAACACCACCATGGTTTTTTTTTAAAAAACATTTGGTTTAAACCAGCGTGGTTTAAACCAAACAATCCTGCTAGGGCAAAAGTCAAAAGTTCACAAAAACAAATACAATTGTTATGCTATGTTTGATAATTATAAAAAATTAAAATAAAGAAAATTTTAAATAATTTTTCCTCAAATGAAATGCTTTTTTCAATTAAATAACCCAATGTGTTACAATATCTTTCTTTTTTACCAATTAATTTATGCATTAATAATTAATTTACAGGAGATTAAAAATGTAAACAGAGTAATGACCTATAATCTGCAAAATTCTGTAATCTGCACGACCTTTGGTCCCAAGCTGTGCGGATCAGAGGGAGTTGGTTGTATTTTTTAAAGAACTTTTGTTTGGATTTTTAAATAAGAAATATATTCAAAAATCCTTGATTAATTAGAAATTTTTTTTTTGTTCAAAATGTCACAAGCGTAACATGAAATGGCCCTACAATCGTTTATCCTAATATGAATATATTCAATAAGTTAAGCTATTCTATAGTTATTAGTATTAAATGACTGTTAAAGGTAAAAACAGTAAAAATAATGCAAAAAAAAGTAAATGTTTCTTTTAGAAAAATATGGATACTTATGTGCCAAGAAGATAGATCGCTAATGATGGTTGTGAATTGCCAATCTTGTTTCTTGTTGCAAATCACATTCGAAACAATCATGTATCTACCATATTTTTAATAAATACATAATATTGTTAAAAATGGTAAATAACATAAAAACAAAATAGGATAATGGCATAATCCTAGAATAAGCTTGGCGATTTTTATGACACGCACCAAATATATACACGTGCACTAACCTAAGATATGGCAAATGAAAAGTGAAATTCTTCAGATTGTTGCAAGAAAAAAATCATGGAATTTGTCAATCGCTCGCCAGAAAACATCACAGAATTTGTTAATCAGTTACAGGAAGATATCGCAAAATTCGTCAGTCATTCACAAAGAAAAATTGTGAAATTTTTCAGTCTTCAAACACAAGAAAAGAAAATTGTAAATTTTGTCAATATGTTATGAGAAGAAACTGTGAAATTCGTCAATCGGTCACAGAAAAAAATCACAAACTTTATTAATTAGTCGTGGGAAAAATTTGCGAAATTAACCGATCAGTCTTGGAAAAAAAAAAAAAATTGGGATTTTGTTGGTGTGCCGTGGGAAAAAAAATCACAAAATTTGTTAATCGGCCGAGGAGGAAAATTTTCAGTCAAACGCACAAAAATTATCGTGAAATTCGTCAATCTGTCGTGAGAAGAAACTGAAATTTTCCTGTCGACCGCAGTAAATATCGTGAAATTTGCCAGTCAATCACGAAACTTGGTAGCTGTTTCAAAAAGAAAAATTCTTGGAAAATCATGATTTTTGGGCGGGCAGGAGCCTCCCGCTCACGATATTCTTTTGGACGGGATTTAAAATTTTGGGCGTGAATCCCACCAACCCTCCCTGAAATTCAAGCCCTAACTTAAAATTAAATATAGCTTATAATTAGTGATGGGTAATAACAAGATGTTTTAATTGGTTTTCTCGATTGTATAGATTTTTCGACTGTGTAAAATTTTCCTCGATGACTCCAGTTTGCCAATTGCTTTTATACGTCATTCATTTGTCAAGAATTATCTGCGGGTGAACTGGAATAAGTCGGCGTTGATAAGGACTAAGTGGCTTCGCCCGCTAGCGGGCCCTTCTTTTGATCGGGGGGGGGGGGGGGGGGGGCTCTAATTTATACGTAATTTTGTAATATGAAATCTTGAACTGGTTCCCCACTATACAAGCTGCCGTATAGCAGGCATGATGTGCACGTACTACAAAATGTTGTGAAAAAAAAAAATCTCGAGCCGAACAAAACTCGGACTGGATCCCTGGGTGGGGGGGTCAAAGTGAGGGGAGGAGCACAGCAGCTGCATAATATGAATAAGTCGTCACAGGGCTTTAGACCTTTCCAACCATATGTCACATGAGGGGTCTCGATCGTAATTTATAAAAATGCTCTCCCCGTGTGGGCAAAGTGGGAGGGAGAGGGTGCGGGAGGTGCATAATGTGAGTAAGTGGTCACAGGTCTTTCCGACAACATGTCACATGAGGGGTCTCAGATAAATTTAGAAAAGTGCCCCTATTAAGAAGTAATTAATTGTTGTTCTGGGTGCTTATAATATTTCTAAAAAAAGGTTCTCTTATTGTCTTTTGCATAAACTAGAAGTGGATTCATTAGAATAAAACGCGATCGTCCAGTTGCCTCGATTAATCATTTACATATGCGCTGTGAATGTATACTAATAACCCGATCCTAGTAGGTGATCAAGCTGAAAGAGGAAATAAAATACAGTACCTCCACTCTTGCAATAAAAAAACCAACTCTAATACTTGTTTCGAACAAGGAAGATTTTTATTCTTTCAGTCAAAGGTATGCAGGTGAAAGGTGGGGTCCACTGCTCGGCATCCGATGATCATGAAGCATCTGTGAGGCTATAAATCAGTCTTGATTTTCACAAAGTATCTTCTTAATAATTCATGGGGATATACGGTAAAACTAGTTGAATAAAACACTAAGAGGTCCTTAGGAAAGGAGACTTAGCCTCGTTATAAAAATATTCTCAAGCAAAACTACGGCATTGACTTCCGACATTACTGGCACATCCGGAGCACGAGGCCTGCGGAATGTGCGGCAAGCTAAATCGTTTTACTCTATACCAGTAACTGCACTAGACTGAACTGCCAGGAGAAAGAGAGAGAGAAAGCTTTTAAACTCACGCGCGGCAGCTAAAGGGTTGCCGTACAACAGTGAGAGCGCGCCAAGAAAAGACAGGAGCGATACGACATCGCTAAAATGGCGCAAAGAGGATCGCAAAATGCGATTTACTAAACATCGCGTGCTGAAATGGAAACAGTGCTTAAACTGAAAATGGGAAATGAAACCAGTAATTTTAAAACAGAAAAGGTTAGATTAAATAAATAACAGATGTTTAAAAGTGAGATTAATTAAACTGCCTGGGGAAAGGAAACAAAATATATTGCTACACAATATATTACACCCCAACAAACGTTGAAAAAGGACTTTTAGTCCATAGCTATAAGAGCTGAAGCAAGGTCTGAAACTCCAATGCTTTATTGCAGAAATAAAGTTGATTTTTTCACACTAAGAATTCCAAACAAGATGCAAAAATGAACAAAAGGACTAAAAGTGACTGATATTGAACTAAAGGAGACAAGCAATTAAATGGAAAAACAGTTAAATGAAATGAGTGAAAAAGAACTTACCCAAAACAAGGTAAACAACAAACCTGAAAAGAAAAAGTGAAGTTGAGAGAATACCGGAGGATCATCAGATGCCGTCAGGACTACACGGGGAACAGACGTTACCCTACAGGTGGGTAGCTTTGAAAAAACAATTAGTATATGTACACAAATGTTGAGAAAAAAATTTACAGTTATACCTTATTAAACCTATATAAAAAATTACATTATTTTAAGTTAAAAGAAAGAAAAGGGGGAGTGGTACCACAAAAAAATAGGAAAGGTCAAAACATTATACACATAGTACTAATCACATGAAAAAGACTACTAACAACATGAGCAAAACTGCATAACCCTAAGAGCATACTTCCTATCGAAAAATTTTAAACACATACAAATATAAACACACTGCTATAGCAATAAAATTTAATACCAAAAAGTGATAATCAAAAGTAAAAAGGTGTGTGTGAGCTCACAAATTGAAACAATATGTACGTACACAATAATTTATTAAACCGTGGTAAAAATTGATAGACTAAAAAAGATTTTGTAAACATGTATGTTTACATGAAAATAAATATTCACATAGAATATTCTTACTTTTGTTTACATCTCTTTTGAGATTTTGCTAGCATGTTACTATTCTGAAAAAATTTGTAAAATGTAAGTATATCTTTTTTTTTTTAAACACAAATTTGAATATTTTCTTGCAAGTACATTCTAGAGAAGAAACATAACATAACATGAGAAGAACATAGACACATAAAAGAAAAATTTAAACTTTTCCTTTTTTTTTTGAAAAAAATTCAAGAAAATTTTGAAAATTCAAAAAGGTTTTGAAAATTCACTAAAATTTTGTCAACAGACAAACACTGGTAAAAAAATTCTAAAATATTATTACAATACTCAAAGCATTCTATTATGTCTAAGTATCATTGATATGATACATAAAAAATGAGTCATTCGCAAAGAATGGTTGAGAAAAAAATGATACCCGTAAACTATTGTAAAATTTTAAAAAATGTAAAGAAAGTGGAAATGTGAAACAAACATGTTTCATGAAATATTAGTCTAACGACTACATTGTGACATGAAGTCACCACTGGATTGTTGCTAGAAATTGAATCTTAAAAATTGAGAGTGATACCAAAAATGCATTAAAAAATTTTACAGTCTACTAAATAACTAACAATATGACACGAAGTCACTACTAAAAAATTTATTGGAAAAAAATTAACTTTTTGAAAAAAGTCAAAATGTAACGTACAAAAAAATTTTCATTTTATTCTTTTTCTTTTTGTACTTCAAAATGTGACACAAAGTCACCACTAGTAATTGAAAAATGTGCAATCTTGAAAAAGAGTCAAAAATTTTTTTTTTTAAAAATGTGCCCAAAAAATTGCATTTCACTACAATTTTTGGAAAACGGTGTGACCACTATAGTCACCACTGGAATATTGTAAAAATTTAAAAACAATTATTGCTAAGTTTAAAAATGCATTTGAATCTTATAACACTACATTATAATTGAAATGTGACAAAGTCACCACTAGAACCTGTTGAAAAAAATGCATTATAAACATAAAACAACAATGTATACATATGTATTAAAAAAAACTGAAAAAGAGTTCAGAACATAAATTAATTTAAAAGAAATACTATGACAAAAAATTCACCATTTGCCTGCAGATGTTGTATGTATTGTGACGAACAGTGTTAACTATGTCAAAACATATAAAAGCTGAAACAAAAAAAAATTAAAAGTTATAAGACAAATGTCCTAATTTTGTAGCTCTAAAAATATGCTGGTATCAGAAGATAGTATCACTGCATGTAAAATTTTACGCCGAAGGAAAAAATGTTCTATTCTGCTTGGAAGAGTTCATGCTGTGAAGATAAACTAAACACTGGACGTAACAGTCACAATAGTTTCACTATTAATACTGTATTGTATTTTATCACACAAACTATTTATAAAATACTTGAATTTTTCACAATTCTATGTCTTTGAAATGCTAATTTTGAATGATGACTATGAACTGGCATGGAAGATACACTGTGACAACACTGATGAGTAGAAAAAAAAACACAAATTGATGAAAATACTTGAAGATGCTGATGAAATTAGACACTGTAGACTCAACTTTTTATTGTATGGTTTCGTAAAGAAAAAAAGAACTGGATACTGTTCCATATGATATGTATGCCTTTCACTTAACTGGTATTCTTGTTAGGTTTTCACAAACTATAAATCACTATTTAACTTTTATAAACATGGATAAAACATCCAAGTAATTAAATCTGTGTCATAATGGTTGTATAGACAAACCATATCTGTATAAAAAAATACAGCTGTATGTGATAAATTACGTTTACTTGAATATTTGCATACATCTCGCAGTAGCATGCAAACTAGAGTTCAGACTGCACTAATCCCTATCGTGAGACCTGAACCCATATAAATTCATACGTAAGGTCACATATATTTTTGAAATAAATTTCAACATTGACACAAAATATAAAAAAACTTGAAATTATTTAAACCATTCCTTAAAATAAAAATTGACTATTTAAAATTTTGCTATAAACATGGATATGTTTTGAAGAAAACAAACTGCATCGTATAATGGCTGACTACACAGACCACACAAATTCTGTATTAAAATACAGCACTCTAATTTTCTATTGTAATGGAAGAATTCTTGCACGTACCCTCATAATGCAAGAAGAAATTTTTTATGCCGCACATAAGCCCAAATAGTGCTAAACATGAAGAAAACAGTTCCATATGAAATGGACACCAAATATGTATGTGAAATTTTGATGCAAACTTGAATTCTTCTACTTTTATATCTGCTTTTGTAAGCATTCTTAAAAAAATCTTGAGAAATAATTACATTTAATACTTAAATTCATGAAAAATGAAACTTTGCACTGAATGCTGTGACAAGATCTGACTGCTCTCTAAAATAGCTTTAAAACACTTGAATTTTGTCAATCTTCCACATCACACAATACAAAACAACACTTAAAATTTTCATTTTAAAAACAAAATCTTCTTACTTGAGGCAAAAATTACTTAAAATGTAAAACTGTTGTAACACATCTTGACAGAGCACAAAGTGCTAAAATAAGGCATAATCTTGTATTGCATTTCTATCTATTAACATCCATCATTTGAACTATTAAATCTTGAAAAGAACGTTATAAATGTCGTAAGAGACATCATATTTTCTTATATTCACTAAAATTTTCATTGCAAATGAAATATTTGAAAAGAAAAAAATGGACTTAGAACAAATACTACACGTGCACGATATTTCATCTTATTCAGCAATTTATCTTCATGTATTATTTATTTCTATACTTTCACAAACTGCCACATTATTATTTTATTTATTCTTTTTTTTACTTAAAATATTGTTCGAACTTCTTTTTTTTTGAAGAGGAAAAAAACAAACTGGAGCACGTGGTCGCCGAAAATAAAATGATGCAATCGCTATAAGACTTAAATCCGAATGCATCCATTAAAATACACTTGTAAAAATGAAAATCAGTAAAAGAAAAAGCTGGAGTAAATACGATTAATCAGTAAAATTTGTTATATACATAAAAAGTCATTGAAAAACTTATGCTTCTGCTGGATCACTCAAATGCACTGTCTGTGCACCTGGCACTAGCACCATTTATTATGATGTAATTAATTGTTGTTCTGGGTGCTTATAATATTTCTAAAAAAAGGTTCTCTTATTGTCTTTTGCATAAACTAGAAGTGGATTCATTAGAATAAAACGCGATCGTCCAGTTGCCTCGATTAATCATTTACATATGCGCTGTGAATGTATACTAATAACCCGATCCTAGTAGGTGATCAAGCTGAAAGAGGAAATAAAATACAGTACCTCCACTCTTGCAATAAAAAAACCAACTCTAATACTTGTTTCGAACAAGGAAGATTTTTATTCTTTCAGTCAAAGGTATGCAGGTGAAAGGTGGGGTCCACTGCTCGGCATCCGATGATCATGAAGCATCTGTGAGGCTATAAATCAGTCTTGATTTTCACAAAGTATCTTCTTAATAATTCATGTGGATATACGGTAAAACTAGTTGAATAAAACACTAAGAAGAGGTCCTTAGGAAAGGAGACTTAGCCTCGTTATAAAAATATTCTCAAGCAAAACTACGGCATTGACTTCCGACATTACCAGCACATCCGGAGCACGAGGCCTGCGGAATGTGCGGCGAGCTAAATCGTTTTACTCTATACCAGTAACTGCACTAGACTGAACTGCCAGGAGAGAGAGAGAGAGAGAAAGCTTTTAAACTCATGCGCGGCAGCTAAAGGGTTGCCGTACAACGGTGAGAGTGCGCCAAGAAAAGACAGGAGCGAGACGACATCGCTAAAACGGCGCAAAGAGGATCGCAAAATGCGATTTACTAAACATCGCGTGCTGAAATGAAAACAGTGCTTAAACTGAAAATGGGAAATGAAACCAGTAATTTTAAAACAGAAAAGGTTAGATTAAATAAATAAGAGATGTTTAAAAGTGAGATTAATTAAACTGCCTGGGGAAAGGAAACAAAATATATTGCTACACAATAGCCCCCGTGGGGGCAAAGTTGGGGAGGGACATATGTATTGTTTTTTAGATTGCTAAAAGAATGTTTGAAACATTTACACATTTAGAATGTACTTATTTTTAATAGTCTCTGTAGTGAATAGTCGAATTTCTATTTTATAAGCAATTACAAAGAAGTAGTTTATTTTAGAACATATTGAAAATAAAGGGATACAAATAAATATAAATTTTTCAGTGATTTATGCCAAATCCATTTTGCTACCATTTTCTTTCATTTGGCTACTGTTTTTCATTTCTTATTCGCCAAATTGCTAATGTTGCTCAAAAGCCAGCGAGAACACTGCTTCTGGGTTTATGAGATTGTTATATTTAGTGGAAAATTCGGATATTAAAAAATATCGCGAATTTTGACAAATGGTCGTCGAAAAAAATCAATTCTTCAATCATTTGCTCAAAAATATCGACAATTTCGTCATAAGATTGCAAAAAAAGTGCAAATTTCGTCAAAAAATCTCAAAATAAACACATTTTGTCAAATGATCACGAAATAAACACAAATTTCGTCAAAGGATTGTGAAAAAAGTGCAATTTTGCAAAGGATTGCAAAAAAACACGATTATCATCAAAAGATCGCGGGAAAAACTGAAATATGATCGAAGGATCGCTCGAAAAATACAAATTTCGTTAAAGGATCATGGAAAAAAACATGAATTTCTTTAAAGAATCGTAGAAAAAATGTGAATTTCGTCAAAGGACCGCAGAAAAAATACATAATTAGAACTGGGAAGGATTTTCCTCATCCTGAATTGCGAGAAAAAACGGATCGTCAGAAGATCGCGGAAAAAGCACAAATTTCATTAAAGAAATGGAAAAAACACAAATTTCACCAAAGGAAAAAGCTAATTTGATCAAAGGATCTCGAAATAAAACAAATTTCGTCTAATGATCGCAAAATGAACACAAATTTCGTCAAAGGATCACGAAAAAAAAACAAGATTTTCATCAAAAGATTGCGGGAAAAAATGCCATTTTCATCCAAAGATAACGAGGGAAATGCAAATTTCATTAAAAGATCACGAAAAAAAAATTCTTTAAAGAATCGCGAAAAAAACGCTGATTTTGTCAAATGACTGCAGAATAAAAACATATAATTAAAACTGACAGGGAATACCCCTTCCCCTCTCCCCACCTTCGGAATCGTGGGAAAAAACGCTGTTTTTGTCAAAGGTTTCGCCTCTTCCCCACCCCCAAAATTCAATTTCGGGGGAAGAAAGGTTCATAATATGAAAGAGTGGTCAAAGGTCTTTTCGATTATATGCCACATGAAGGGTTCGGTAAAATTTTTAAAATTGCACCCTGCATGATTCCACTCTCACGCCCCCCGAATTTATCTGACACACCTTCCTCTTTGAAATTTTTATATTTAATAAATAATTTTTATTGAAGGGTTCCAGGTATGTGACATCTTGGTAGGGCTAAAATAAGAGAAACTTTGAAAATTAGGGCTTCCTTTCACAGCTCATTGTCATGCCACTTTCTCTATCTCGTCTCTTGGTACTTCTCAATAAATCTTCTCACATCCCTTCTTTGCTGAGGACGAGAAATTGATTTCTCATTCTAAGCCAACATATGAAATGTTGAAAAGCTTAAGAGAAATCATCGAGAAGCTTCTCATCGGGAAATGTCAAAAAGTGTAAGAGAAACCACCAAGAAGCTTCTCATCAGGAAATGTTGAAAAGCGCGAGGGAAACCATCGGGAAGCGTCGAGATATCAGAAAACTCATCAAGATGAGATTTGCCGAAATGCGAGATAGAAATGAAGCTTTCAGAGTCAAACTTACCGCATTTCTGGTTTAAGTCATAATTTCTCAAAGGAGTCCATCTGCTTATCTAATCTCTTTTTAGCTCGCAGGCTATCAAAGCCTGAGAGCTAATGTGCCTGCCGTTTCTGTATGTATGTATGTACGTAACGCAATAACTCTTGATAGAAATGTCCAATTTGCTTCAAATTTTTTTCTATGTTCATTCTGATAAGGCGCTTCCCTGATTAGTTTTGGGGGTTCATTGGTTAAGGATAAAGGGGGGTTGGCCCCCTCCCCCTTAATTTAGATAAATGAGTTTTTCATGCAGAATTATTCGATTTGCTCCAAATTTGGTATAGCAGTTTATTATGTTAAGAAGCTGCCTTGATTAGATTTGGAGGTTTATGGGTTACGTATAAAGGGGAGGGGGCGGCGGCTAGTCTACCCCTTAATTTAGATAAATGGGTTTTTCATGCAAAATTATTCGATTTGCTTCAAATTTGATATACCGGTTTATTCCGATATGGCGCTTCCTTCATTAGATTTGGAGGTTCATTGGTTAAGTATAAAAGGGGGCAAGTCCCCTCTCCTTAACTTAGATAAATGGATTTTCATGCAGAATTATCCAATTTTAATTTTTTTTTTACTATATTCATTCTGAAGCTGGAGGTTCGTTAGTTAAGTATAATGGGGTAGGGGGTGGGTAAGACACCCCCCCCCCTTTATTTAGAGATATGGTTTTTTCATGCAGAATTATCTGATTTGCTTCAAATTTGGTATACTGGTTTATTATGTTAAGGAGCTTTCCCGATTAGATTTGGAGGTTCATTGGTTAAGCATAAAGGGAGGAAACAGGCGATAATCCCCCTTCATTTATCTTTTGACAGGCATTATTCTTTGAAATAGGAGTATAATATACAGTTAGTGTGAATAGCTTGTGAGCTCAATGCCATCAGTTTAAGTGGGTGCTTTTTAACCATTTGGAAAAATGGTTATTGTCCTCGTCAGGGTAGGAAATCAAAAACATATCTGAAGCTTTTTATTGGTTTAATCCGCATTTTATTTGTTTTTTGATTGGTCTATACAGTAATCTGTATTTCCTTTTACTTTCACCAGAGATGGATACATCTGTTGCCACTATGACAAAAAAGTAATAAAACTACAAAAAAAAATTAATAACTCAGAAACAAATTGAGATGCAGCTTTCAAACAAATTGTATTTAAAAGTACATTTTTTTCTCTATACGACGGTGTAAAAAGTAATATTGTGTGATGTTTAGAAGTTTAAGAATGAAATTTCATTTAAAATTGATCGTCAGATTTCTTGGACGATGGAAAAGCCTTTTCCCGAACAGCCAATGAAATGCTTGGATAATACGTAAGTTTCAGAAAATCTGACGAGTCGCAGGCGATTTTTGTCGCTTGCAATTTTTACGTGTAATAACACTATTAATGTTTAATTCACGCGTACGTAATGTATGATCAACTCCATGCGATTTTTTATGTCTTAAATTTTAGTCTTTGAAAAAATCATTTTCCAAATGGTCGTTGCAATTTCTTAAATTGCTTTTTTTTTGCTTTTTATTGTTATTAATCAATATGGGTTATGAGGTATAGTGGTTTATGTATTCAATTCTGTATAGTTCTAGTTTCAAACTTTAGTGTCAAACTTTAGAGTCTGCTTTGTTTTACAGTTGGCTTATGTAACAGAAAGTTATGTTTTAGGGACGACTCTTTAATTGTTGCCTGAAAGAAATAGCATATCAGGCTAAAAAAAAAATATAGTACCAACCACAGAACGTCTGAAACATCTCTGCCAAAGGTTTTCACAAAAACATTCCACTGCTCAAAATCTTATTAGCTAAATACGTCCATTGGTCATGAACCCAGTTACAGAAGATTGTGTTATAGGATTAAAAATCTCTGCATTAGCAAACATATTGCAACTGATAAGCAAACGGCATGAAGCATAAATGCCTACACGAGCTAAGCAGTATTTGTTATGTTAGCCGGACATAAAACTTCTGTGATACAGTTCGGGATAGAAGCCTGAAATTTGGCATGGTGGTTACTTATAATATGTAAAGGCTCATTAAGAACCGTTCTAGAAATATTTGTACTGTTTTGTAAGTTGTGCTGAATTTCTCGGATTAGCCGTAAGTATTTGCAAAAGTAAAACAATTCTAAAAAAAAAAAAAGAAAAGTTTAAACAAATAACAAACGAACAGTGTAAGTCTATATTTCTTTTTTGACTCTATCAGCTTTTTACTAAATTTTCATCCTTCATAAAAAATAAGTAATACAGTAGACTCCCTAAAATCCGCGTATTTTTTCAGATGTAAACAGTGAAATTTACAGTTAAGTTGCAGGAACAAAATTCAAGATGGCGCCGAAATCGGCGACTACCGCAGTGTTTTTTTTACTACATTTTTTGTTAATCATTCTCTTTTGGCTATTACAGCTTGTTTATTACTAAATAAATTTACATTACTTTTGATTTTGATATAAATTAGCATATCTATATCAAAACTTCCAGGGTTCGAAATGGAAAAATCCACGAACCATAACGCTATTTTAAAATTATTTTTCGCGGAATTTTTTTTTTTTTAATTATAGACAAATTGATTTCTAAACATACAAAGCAGTATAAGAAAAGCATTCAAGACTCTAAATAACAATGAAAAAAGTTACAGTGAGTGCAATAAGCTATATATACTGATAATAGCATTAACACTGTTCTCCTTGCTATCACTAGATGGCAGCATAGGACTTTTGGAATCGAATTTAATCGATTTCATTCGTAATAATTTAATATTTTTCTAAATTTTTATTAATTACTTACTTTTAATCTAATAAATTATTTTATTATTTTACTTATTTGAATGTTTCACTTTATTGTAAGCATTCATTATAATTTCCCTTGCTTAACTACCAATGAAATTAATGTTTCAAAAATGTAAACAAATCAATGACCAGAAATCCGCAAAATTCTAAAATCCGCACAACCTCTGGTCCCAAGCTGTGTGGATTTGAGGAGTCTACTGTATATATATTGAGGAAGACTGATACTTTGAGAAAAGACTTTCATTGCTTTTAAATGACTAATTGATCTAAGAAATGAATGATATCTAAACAAAATGTATACTTATTGTGTTTGCTCCCTATTGGTTTTTGGTTGAAGATTGTTTAAATGTGTTTAGGATGTCAACGATTTTAATCAGTTGATTTAAATCAGCGATTAAAATCATGATTTTAATCAACCAATTTTTTTTTAAAAAATCATTGATTTAAATTAAAAAAAAAATGTTTAAAATGTCAAAAAAGTATTAAAATCTAACATGAACATAATTTGAAAGTTTCTACAGGTATTTTGACTTATGAATAAACAAAAAAAGAGCTTAAAATAATTGTTTCTAAGTTTAATTCATGAGTATTGTAAAAAATTAAAAACAGCTGAGTTCGTAAAAAGCATTGTTTTTAAGTTTTTATCCAAATTAAAACAGTTTCATTTAAAAATGATATTTAAATCTAATATCTGCAATGTCATAATTTCCTTTAGGTAATCAATTTATGCATTATTTTATATAAAATACACATAGTAAGTGTAATACATTTCTACAAGTAAACAAATAAATAGTAATTAATGGCAATCTCTAGTTAAAGAAGAATGAAAGAATTACATCTGCTCAACAGCTAAATTGTAAATGAATGCATATAAGAAAAATTAATTGTTATAAAAATCCTAAGCACAGCAAGAGTTTCTTCGGTATAGGTTGAATAAAGGCTTTAATTTTGTAACTTACATATACTAAATAAAAATAATTAATCAGGGATTGAAAAGGCAGCAAAACTTTTCTTAAAAAGAAAAAAAAAAATGAACCACTGAAAGCTAATAATCTACACCGAGAGGAAATAATAATGCTGTTACTTAAATATTTTGAGGATTTCAGATATAAGTGGCTAACTTATATTTATTCTATATGAATGGGTTTAATTCATTCTCATAATTTTTTTGGTTAACATTCACATACATGTGTGTAAGTTTAGATTTTGGTGGTTTACAGTAATTTTCCTTAATACAAATGCAAAACGAGCTGCAAATAATATTTGTTAGTTTGTTGTTTGTGCTACTAACAAATGAAATTACTTATTTGCAGTTTTTATTAATTCTGTAATTACTTATACTGTTTCTTCTAGTCCATTTTTTTTAATGGTGCCACACCATGCCCCTTTTGAAATTGGCAAAATGCACCCTGCCTTAAAAAAAAAATAGTTGAAATTCATCTGTAGTTGTAGCCAGAGATTTCTTGTAAAAAACTTCCTCATTCAACAGTATTTCTAAATTTATATGGCCAAGATCTTGCAAAAATAATAGAACTTTATTTCTTTACAAAAAACAGGATATTATGAAAATGTGTTATTTAATTGTATTTTTCAATTTGTTATTCATAAAATTATTAAAAATTAAGGAAACTTTAGTTATACTAAAAATTATTCTTTTTTTCTTCTTATATATTACTAAACACATTACTAATATATTTCCTCATGAAATAGTGCTCTTTTTTGGAACTAGCATCCTGTCCCTTTTCTTTCTAAAATGAATATACAGTACACTCTCTCTAATCCACACAGGTCGGGACCTAAGGTTTTGCGGATTATAGAATTTTGCAGATTATAGGTAATTTCTTTATTTACATTCCATATATCCATAAAAGTGTCGTCATATTGTTTACATTCTATGATAAATTCCATATCTGGAATTTATCAACAAATGTAGTGATCATACTGCAAATAAATAAAACAGAAATGAAAGAAAGTGCTTTGTTATAAATAAAAATCTACATTCATTATTAGGAATACATTTCAATGATATAATAATACAAAATTAATGGAAAACATTTCTATATATTTTTAAATCTATCAAACATCACAGTGATAGTTGTTTGCTTTATAGTTTTTAATTCATACTATGCAGTTTAACCTTGAAGCCTTTTAAGAGTCAGGATTTCTTGATCAGTAACAAAAGTTTTTCTAAAAAACTAAAATATTTATCCTCAAGAGCTAAATCCCCTCTTTGCAAGAAACTTTATCTTTTATATAGTCAGCAAATTTGTTCAGAATATGGCAGTTTAATAGTTATTTATAAGATACATAAAACATTTCCTTCTAATGAATGCAGAATTGCATTAAAAATTCCTTAATAGATTCATTAGGACAGTCAATGTGCACATTATCTTGCTTAAAAAAGGAAATTTTAACTGTTTGTTTACATCTGAAATATAGTGCGGATTATAGGCGTTTGCGAATTATAGAGTTGCGGATTAGAGGGAGTGGACTACTACATTATTATCATTTTAATAATTAAGGCTTAAAGATGTATAATATGTTCCTAATTAGAGAGTTTATTGTTTAATAATTATTAATTTGAAGTAGCCTTAACTATTTAATATAAAATGCAATTAATAAGTTTAATAAATGTTAAATATCACTAGTATTTATGAAGTTTTACATAATTATTACAATATTAATGTATATAACATTATTGTATGATACTACCTAATGAAACTACTAATTTGCAGTTTTTATAATTCCTGTAATTACTAACTAATAATTATAATTTTATTAATTAAAATGTAAAAACGTAGATTATGTTAGCAATTAGTGGTTTAATTGTTTTGGAAGCCTAAAACTCTTGGTAGCTATTCAGTATTTGAACAATGGGGAAAAAATCCGATTTAAGTAAAAAAAAATCCGATTTAAATAAATAAAATCCGATTTTTTTTTTTTTTTTTTTTAAATCATGATTTTTTTTACACCCTAAATGTGTTATACAGTACAGGACCTATTATCCGGAATCCTTGGGACCGAAGGCTTTCCGGATTTCGGGTCCTCTCGAATTCTGTCAAAAAAATTGCAGGAAAAACGCAAATTGCATCAAAGAATCGTGGAAAACGCAAATTTCTTTTCCTTCTAAAGCACCACAAAAAAAAAAAAAGCGCACATTGCGACAAAATATAGCGAAAAGAAGGTATTTATTCAAAGGATTGAAATAGTCCCCGCAATTTCGTCAAAGGATCGTGAAAAAATCCTCAAATTTCATCAAAAAATCGCAAATTTCGTCAAAAGATCGCGGAAAAAACACAATTAGTGCCGAGAGCCCCCCTCCCCTCTCTTCTGTAAACTTTAAAAAAAATTGCTGTGAATTTCAGATTTTTTTTTTTTTTTTTTTTTTAAATCAGAATCACCCTTGATTCAAGTAACATAACTGTGTACTGTTGTTTTAGATTTTAGCTTTTTACTACAATTCGCACAAAGTTTATTCTATGCTTATAACTGTGTAGTCATAATATTTTGTCGAAGTGAGAGGGAAATATCTTTTTTTTTTTTTTTTTTAACGAATCGTAATATAAATTAATTTTAAACTAAAATTTGACAGAAAAATGATTTTTTTCTAATTTCGGTAGGGGGGGGGGGGAATAGGGGGCACCGTGTTCCCTCATCACTGATGTAACATATTTTAGTGGTTAAACATTGCAACACAATAGACCAAAAAAAAAATTAGGAATCTGTAAAATTTTCGAAAAATTCAGAAATTGCAAAATTTTAGTAAAAATTTACAAATTTATAGAAAATTAAAAAAAAAAAAAGATTCCGGATTTCGGGTCCTTCCGGATTTTGGAATTCTGGATAATGGGTCCTGTACTATACTGTATCAAAAACATGTTATATCAATAATTAAGGACTTTATGTTGTACAATCAATACTAAACAAAATAGGAGTTGCTATCCAACGTACATTTTATTCATAAATTAAAAGTTGATATAAAATAAGCACATGAATAAAATAAATTTCAACTTTTCGGTTTAATCTTTAAAACTCTCATCAGGATTAAAATTTTCTAAAATATAAATCAGCAGGAAAACAATCTATATGCTACATCTTAAAAATTAAATTCAAACTGGGAAACAGTTCAACGGAAGCTTTCAAAATCCATACAAACAACTCAGTGGTGCCATCTGTTATTCAAAGTAAAAAAGAAGAAAGGGTTGGATCAAACATGAAAAATTCAAAGTTCTTTCAAAATAGAGACCCAGATTTCAGGAATGTGAAAGGAAACATTATCATTACAAATTTCTTGGTTCCTTAAACGCATTTCCAAAGATTCACGAATGACGGCTTTAAACGGAATAACTTGTTTCGAAATAATCACAGCTTGATCAAAGTCAATAAATGAAATAAGTCCTTTAAGGAAATTTCTTGAGAGAGCTGTAGAAGATTTATTAAATTTCAAATCAGTTTGGTGTTCTTTTGACCTTTCAAAAAATTGACGTTTTGTCATACCAATATATGAATACTTTGTCCTTTCTATAAACATAAAGGGATTTCATAAACCCCAGAGAGAGATGTATATGTAATTGGATCCATTTTCTTATTAAACTGAATAAAGTCATTGAATTAGATGCTACTAGTTGGATATCGAATTTCTTGAAAATCTTTTTTTATCTTTCAAATAGAATAGGATTGGATCGTATGGAACCTTTCTGCAGAGTCAGATAATATAGACGAACACGCGAACGCCGTTCGCAGAAAATTTTCCATTTGCAGAGAGTTCTGTTTTATTTTTATTTTTTTTTACATATTTTTTCATTAAAAAAAATTTATAAGACCCCGGATAGAGAGTCGGTGCGCGGCCCGTCGCAGATTCTTGAGAAGGTCTGCAGACTATTTTTCAACTGGAGGGAGAAAAAGTTATCTAGAAATTATTTGCCATGTACCATGGTACAGTATTTTTTGGAAGAAGCACTGCGGCATATATATTTTTAAAACTTAAAAATATTGTAAGTGCGCCGCTTATGCCGGAACGGCAGGTACAATGCTTTTTTTTTTTTTTTTTTTTTTGCTGCCTGGGTCGGTAGCAGAAACAGTGCAGCACCGAATCAGGTGCTGCAGATTAATTTAACAGATTAAAAATAAATTTTGTGTTAAAAAATAAATGTTAAATGTTGATCTCTTTTAAATAAAATTTATTTGGTTGGAAATTTTAGGGAATGTTTATGCACTTGTTTAGCATTTCTCTGCGATTTGCAGCAATTTTTTTACATTCGAAAGGGGAATTCAGTTTTAATATCTTAGTAAATATTATCCTCTTTTCAATAAGTCTAATTCAGAAAACTGGAGGGGGGGGGATTGAGTGCATGTAACGTAATGCGAGGGATTGGAAAGAGGACTTTTTCATTTTTGCTGTTAGCGCCGATATAAGACTCAGGAGGGATGTGGCTTTTACTGCAGAAAATTTTTAAGAAATTATTTGAGTTTGCAGACAGTTTTACATTTTATCTAAGTCTGCCTTTCTGTAAACCTGATTTAATTTGAAGGAGTGATTAATAGGAACTTTATATTTATCAATCAATTTATGGATAAGATTTGAATTATAACCGTGTCCTAAGCCAATATTAACAATGAAATTGAGTTCATCATCCAAAAACTCTTCAGAACAAACCAGAAAGGCACATTGGATAAATGACCTAAATACAGCCATTTTATAATTCCATGGGGCAGCCGCTGTAATGGGGATAACACTGTTTAATTTCATTGTTTTTCAGAAAACTTTCCGTTTTAAACAGTTGTTTTCTTTAACAAGGAAAACATCAAGAAAAGGAAGCGAGTTATTGTTTTCAAACTCCATAGTGAACTTAATATTGTTATCAACATGGTTAATTTCGTCAAAAAAGTGCTCTATTTATTGTTTTCCATCTTCCCGAATTTATATTTTAGAAAATTTTAATTCTGATTGTGGTTTTAAAGATTAAACCGAAAAATTGAAATTTATTTTATTCATGTGTTTATTTTATATCAACTTTTAATTCATGAATAAAATGTGCGTTGGATAACAATTCCTATTTCATTTAGTAATGTTACATCAATTTGAATTTCCTTTTTTGAGTATGAAGCACTCATAACACAAACATAGTTTTTATGTATGTTTTACTGTTTCAAACATAT
This sequence comes from Maratus speciosus, assembly GCA_963932465.1. Lineage (NCBI taxonomy): Eukaryota > Metazoa > Arthropoda > Arachnida > Araneae > Salticidae > Maratus > Maratus speciosus. Next base: position 399,134,639 of record OZ010792.1, read on the forward strand.
ATTAAAATAATAAAACAAAATATGATGGTGATTTGAGAACTTCATACGAAAAAAAAAAAAAATAAGAAAACCCTCAAATTGAAATCATAAAAATACAGTAAACTCTCTATAAGGCGGACTCTGTGTAAGACGGAAATATGTCTAACTCGGAAAGGTTTTCAAGTCCCTGCAAATCCATAGACATAGAATAAAATTTGTCTAAGGCGGAATATTGTCTACTGCGGAAAATTTTCTTGGTCCTGATCGATTCCGCCTTAGACAGAGTTTACTGTATTCTAAATAAACCCATGTTTTTGATCTTGTATTACACATTTAAACAACTTTTAAATAAAAATAAATCAGATAGGCAGTAAATACAGATTCTAAATTCCTTTAAAACAACCAAAACACCTTAGAAAATTTAGCTCTATTGTGTGTGTGTGGGGGGGGGGGCAAAAATAAGCCTTATCTATCCACCTGCTTTATTGTTCTGTCTTTCAGGTATGGTTGGTACTTTTCCATTATCCTTTCGAACACTTTCTATAAAAACAAAAACGATTGCCAAACTGTAACTCCCAATAAACAAATAGAATACCCTGTTCACACCGGATACTTAGATATCTCAGGCTGCCGAACTCTCTGAGAGAGTTCCACAAACTCTCTCAGGGAGTTTCAACCTTCTTCGGCTAAATACAAGCATTACTACTCACTTTTGTTGGCTATAAGTCTTTGCTTTTACTGATTGGCTGTTGTGGCCAGTTTTATTTTAAGCACATGCACATACATTACATTTGTTCAGATATCAGACACAGTGATGTTCACTGCATTAGGTAAGTTTTTCGATGTGAACAGGCATTCCATTCCGGGAGGGTATCACTTCAAAAATGATAGTCTAAGATTTCTTAAGTAACAGGTGCAAATAGCAGGGTTGTAAAAAACCCGGGTTAAATGGGCATTTTTCCCCGGATAAATTAAATTAAAATGCCAAAATGTGGACGATGATTCCACCTTCCTCATAAATAATAATCTTCATATTTGCCACTGTATAGGGAAAACTAGAAAATCTGAGGGAATTTAAAAATGAGTATTTAAAACAAGGAATTTTACTAAACTTCGGTACTTTGCAAAATTTATCCGTTGAAATTTTGAAAATTCTCAGAGGAGTTACTCTGGGAAAATTTATTTTTTTGCTCAGGAAAACACAAAGAATTTGATTGCCGAAATAAGTGGCAATCCTGATCTCAAATACAATGTTTGTGAACACTTTATAGTCTAATAGATGGGAATGACTTCATAGTTTTAATAATGACTTCACTATTTTTCTCTGTTCTTAAAATACATACATGGTGTGTTCACAAAGTTTCAAGACTGTTCCTAGAATACAAAATATATTAAACATTTTTGTACAGTGAACTAAAATTCTTCGAAATATGACCCTTGGGCATGAACACACCGCTGCCAGTGTTTTTTCCATTGTTCATAGGCTCCCTGGAAGTCTTTGCGCGCAAGGCTGTTAAGTGACCTTGTCAAAGCTGGAATCGTATCCAATCGCTTTCCTTTCAGGTCTTTCCTGATCCAGAAGAATAAAAAAAAGTCACTGGGAGCGGAGTCGGGGCTGTAGGGAGGCTTGTGGCTGTATTGCCACATTAAACTTAGCCAAAACTTTGGCGTCTGCGAGCGACATGTGAAAGGGCATATTGTCGTGGCAAACAATCCAATTGTATTTAGTGTCTGGGCAGATGTGGTCGGTTTTACACTGGAATGCACCACCATTTGAAGGATAGGATCCGGTGGTCCCACCCAGACATCAGAGACGATTGGATTGGTCACCACAACAATGCTCCCTCTCACACGACGCTCGCCGCTGCCAAAGTTTTGACTAAGTTTAAGATGGCAATACTGCCGAGAGTTCCCTACAGCCCAGACCTTGCTCCCAGCGACATTTTTGTTCACCTGGATCAAGAAAGACCTGAAAGGGAAGTGATTCGATACGATTCCAGTGATCCAAGCAGCTTTGACAAGGTCCCTTAACAGCCTTGCGCACGAAAACTTCCAGGGAGCCTATGAAAAATGTAAAAAAAAAAAAAAAAAAAAAAAAAAGTGCTGGCAGCGGTGCGTTGATGCCCAAGGGTCATATTTCGAAGGATTTTAGTTCGCTGTACAAAAATGTTTAATATATTTTGTATTTTCAGACCAGTCTTGAAACTTTGTGAACACACCCTGTATATAGATATGATCCTTTTAATTTAAATAACAAACAAATTTTAAATTGCAAAGCTATCAATTGTGTGTTTTTCAATTGTTTCCAATCTAAAATTGCAAGTAAATTAGTACAAATATATTTTCTAAGATTCAAAGAAGTGAATAAATAAAACAAAATAACCATAAACTGTTAAAAAATACATCATCTGTTCTTTTCCAGAAATATATTTTACAAAACCCAGCCCGGGTGGGTACCCGGGCAGGCAGCTGGGCGGGGACCTGGGCAGCTACCCACTACAACACAGGCAAATAGGGTATTGGAATGTTGCTATTGGAATCTCAAAAATGTACAAGAAATTCAGAAAAGCTTCACTCACTAAAGTGCCAACTATCAGTAACTTTAAACAGTAAAATTTACAATACATTAATGAAAATAATTTTGGATACTTATTTTTCTTAATTATCTTTTTTGCTGACGGGTAAATGTTAGTTGAAATTGATCTATTAAACGTAACTGTGCATCACAACATTTTTTTCAGTACTTTTTCACTTTTAATGTCATGGTGTCGCTGTTTAAGGGCATAACTGTTATTTTCTCTCTATTCTAAAAAAAAGTAACGACCGCTGTCACCGCCGCCGGTTTTGAATCTTTTGTGACTGGAGGTCTTTCGTCATTAATATTAAGAAAAATAATGCATACAAAAATATGAAAATCGGTAGTATTATACGGAAATGTTTGATAAACACGCTAATGCAGACAGTTTTCAAATCGAAGAATTATTTTAAGAGATATTTAATGCTAAAGTTGGATAACATCGCTCCACTGAAAAGTTTTATAGGAGCAAAAACTATTCATGGGAATTTAATCATTTTTAGATCATTTTATACATTTGAAGTTCCCGGTGTGCAGACTGTATTTCTTTTTTTGACTCAAGTTTTATTTATATTTTAAATTCAAATTTTCAGCATTTTTAGAGATATTTTTTACTTATTTTAGAAAGTGATATTAATTTAAACTGTTGCCAACTGTATAAACAGCGCAAACAATAATGTTTGCTTCAAAAAAAAAAAAAAAATATATATATACATGTAAATAAATTTAAAATTTATTTACACGTGACTATTGTAAACAGAAAAAAACATTTGGAATTAGAATTAAATGATTATGTACAAAAAGCAGGAACTTATTAAAAATTATGTCATAAAAACTATATTTACACGTGAATTTTAAGAAAGAAAGGAAATTGTAAAATAATAAATTCATTAACATGCGTTAGAAGTCTTAAATAGGAAAAATTACGTCATATTTACCTCACATTACAGTTATTACATAAAATGAACACAAAATAATATTGCAAAACAGTTTAAATTTAGAAATTGCGCTAGACATTTATTTGATATTTTGAGAGGATACATTTCAACTATCAATATATAATATTATTTGGTCTTTGTTAGGAAAGCGCAAATAATATTTCATTTCTAACAAAAGTATTTTCACGTGAATATTAAAAAGAGGAAGAATAGTTTGGTCAAAATTACATCAGATTAAAAACGATTAATTTAAAATGTCTTATTTAAAAGAACTTTCTTTTCGCTTTGTTAAAAAATACTGGGAGACAAAGACTCTGTTTACTTAATTCCTTTTATATTAGCTTATTTTGAAGTGTTTAACTTATTTTACTTAATCAAAGACGAAAACAGCGATTGTATCTTTGGTACTACTTAGTTATCCCGTTGACCAAAAATTTATTCGCCAAACTATAAGATTAAATGCCAATAATGGTTGATCGTAAATGTCACATTAACTTGACTTTAAGCAAGTTACACGTGTCTACGTCATCAAATTATTTTTATTTCAACGTTTTATTTGTATCTTTATTAATGTTGCACTAATTTATTTGTTCTTTTGTTATTTAAAATAAAAATTATGTCAATTTGTAAAATTTGGCGATTTATATAATTTGGCGAAATTGGTCGACGGGATAATCAAGTAGTACTGCAGCGGATTTGGCCTTAAAATTCCCCAATCAAAAAGAAATGAATAGAAATCCGTTTATAGAGAGATCGCCACTGTTTTTAGGTAGATTTCGTATGAAATACTACCTATTAGGATCGTTCCTATGTTGGAATTTCTGAAAAGTTTTTGCAGATCTACACCGATCATGACCCCTAGAACCCAAAACCACCCTCAGTAAAAAACTTTATATATATAATCTATATATATATCACTTTCTTCTGGACACGATAACTTTCGTAATTCTGCACCAATCTCTTCCAAACTGATACATAAAATCAATGGGCATAAAATCTCGGTCAAGTTCGTTAATGGGCAAAATCGGACCAAGGGGAGGGAAATAGGGAGGGATTTTGTGAAAACAGAAAACCCCCCATAACTTCTTAATTTTTGTACATATCAAATCAGTTTAAAGTTTTTATTACTTCTAAAAATAGGGCCAAAAATTTATGTATCACAGATTTTTGATAAAGTTAAAAATGGGCTCAAGGGGCGCAAAAAATAGGGTTTTTGGGAGAAAAAAATTCATAACTTCGTCAATTCTCAAGATATCAAATTCCATTAATTTTATTATAAATCTCCTTAACATTATCTAAAACTTTTATATTCACAAGTTTTTGGTAGGAGCAATTTGTACCGCAAAAAAAAATTAAAAATGAAAACAAAAAGGGCGTTTGAAGAAGAAAAAATCCATAACTTCGCCAATTTTCAAGATATTAAATCCAATTAATTTTATCATGAATCTCCTTAACATTATCTACAACTTTTATATTCACAAGTTTTTTGATAGGACCAATTCGTACCGCAAAAAAAAATTAAAAACGAAAACAAAAAGGGGGTTTGAAGAAGAAAAAAATCCATAACTCCGTCAGTTCAAAAGATATAAAATCCCCATGAATTTATCATATATCTTCTTAATATTGTCTACAACATCTATATAGACAAGTTTTGGATAGGACCAATTCTTAGAGCAAAAACAAATTAAAAATACATACCGGTTGAAGTAAAAAATGATCTTAGTAAGGGTGTATTCAAATCCAAACTGCTTATTTTCTGACTCATTTTACAATTCATTTTTGCTCTCAAAGGCTTCCAATTGGTACGTTTTCTTACTCAGAAACTATATAATGTACCGTAATGGTCGATTTTCTGATAGGGGCAGAATATATTTTTTAAATGCTGTTAAAACGGGCATTTTGAACCGAATTTACCGAAGCGGATTGTGTTGGAAAAATCATTGTATTAAGGATGCGCTTAAATCCAAACTGCTTATTTTCTGACTGGTTTTTAAATTCATTTTTGTTCTCAAACGCATTTAATTGGCAGATTCGCTTATTCAGAAACTATATAATGTACCGTAATAATCGATTTTTAGATAGAGGCAGAATATATTTCAAAAAATGATGTCAAAGTGGGCATTTTGAACGGAATTTCCCGAAGCGATTGTGTTAGAAACGAAAAATATTGTCCTTCTGAGAAAATAATTGTTTATATATCAAGTTTTAATTAATTGAACAAAAAATAAAAACACAGGTCGCTTATAAATCTCTTCAAAAATCACGTCAGCCAGTTTCATATTTTTTTAAAATTAAAAATGAATCTGGAATTATGCCAGAAAATTTCGAGTTGTTGAGCATGGAAAAGTATTTTTTTGAATATCGCCCTAACATGATTCTGATAAAACCAGCTATTATATGAAAATGAAATAAAAACTCGTCAAGAGCGGCCAGATAAAATTGTTAAAGTGGATTTATCTATAATCATGATTTAGTTTTTGTTTGTGAAATTAGTATATTTGACTTCGAAATCTACCTCTGCCTGTAGGCCGGGCCGGCAGGGATTTTTTAAATTATAATTCAATCTTTCGAAATCTTTTTAAAGCCGATCAAATTAGCATACTTTTAGAGTCTGCAGTGTCTGAACAGGGGTTGACGAGCGTAGCTTGTAGGGGGCAGAGCCCCCTAGTAATTAACAAAATGCCTAATAAATCAGTAACAATAATTAAAAATATAGGTAAACGTTGAATTAAAAATCTCTTGATGACATGACTAATACACATATAACATATCTGACATCAAGTGAATGTTACGCCATGATCATATATTTTTGGTTTTAAATTGTATAGTTTGGCGATAGTTTTTTAAAAATGGAAAGTGGTCGATGGGATAATGGAGAAGTACCATATGTTTTTACAACATTCAGATTAAACGGTTTTATGAAATAATATACTTAATTTTAAGTTTAGAATTTTATTTCAGAATAATTTTAATATATGCTGATTTTTTATATTTTTTTATTATTATAAATTACTTTTCATTCTGTGGAAAGTTATGTGTGAATTTTCAGAATGTTATTTATTATTTTTATTTTATGTTTCAGACTCATTTCATATGCCCCTTAATCATTCTTCTACTATGGCTTCATCTACTTCTCCAGATCCTGAATTGGAGAAAAAGGTTAAAAAAGGTATTATTGAAGAAGTTGATTCATGATTCGTAGCATTCCTGTTGGTGATAAATTTTCGAAAACATTATATTTTTTTAAAAACATTGCAATGTTGGCAGCTATATCCTGCTTTTGTAAGACTGCCTTTATTCTTAATGATGACATCTGGATTCTAAATAGCCTTTTCATTACAGTAATTATTCCTCTTCCCTGTTTTCAGTCTGTAGCTCTGCATGCCAGAATATAGTATCTACCAGGGGTGCAGAATATGTCCGATCCGGCGATCTAGGATCGGGGGAAATTTTTGCCAACTGGGGAAATTCTGCAGAAAAAATATGCAATTGATTTCGATTTTAACAATGAATTACATAATTCTCTGAGATAGAAAAATATTCTCTATAAGTAAAAAGATCCGTATGGTGACCTTTACAAAATCAAACTCAGGATAATATGTACTGAATATGGGGCATTCTCACAATCTTTTAACTTTCGGGAATAAAAATCTGGTGAAATTAAACTTGCTAAAATAACATTTTAATCTGATAGACGAATGCCTTAATGATTCAAAATAAAGAAAAAATGGTCAGCAGCGAAAATTTTTTTATTTAACTGTGGTTTATGTTAAACTTGCAAGTTTAATTTTCCTTACCATTTTACCACTAAAAGTTTTTATTTTCTTCTAAATTTTTACTTATAATGAATTTGCATAGTACCCACAGGACATTCAAATAAGAAATAATAACAATATAGTACTTTTAGTACAAATTTTGGTATAACATTGTCTTAAAGGGGTGTTAAAGAAGGGACGGTTAGGTAAAAAAAGGGGACAGTAAGGTAAAAAAGGGGAATGGTATAAGAAAAAAGGGACGAAATGAGAAAAAAAGGGATGGTAAGGAAAATTACCACCTATTTTAGGCAAATCATGTTAAGACTAAGTGGTAGCCACAATGTTCATTGATTTTTTAGAAACAGTTATTTACATTAGATTAAATTTTTAAAAATTATAATTTACCACGAAAAGTGCAGGAATAAACCTTGGGGACGGTAAGACTACCAATAAAGCCACAATCTTGAAATTGATATTTAAATGCTGATTTAAATTCTGCAGTAAATTTCCTGTAAAAGAATTTTAGACATTCTTTCTCTAGCATACTTCTGTATGAGAAAAAAATTGAAAAAAATTCTGTGGCTGCATCTGAAGTGATTTTCTGCATAAGTTTAGCAAGAGGGACGGTAAGGATAAAAAACCCAGGGACAGAGTTCAAAAAATAATATCAACCATGAAAATGTGTGCAGGTAAATTTTTTGCTACATATTTATATAAAACAATTGTCCCAGTTTCGGAAAAAAATTACATAGAATTACTTTTATTGAAACAATTTTATACAGACAGATCCAAACTTACAGATCAGCATGAGGGACACGGGACAGTATAGGAGTTTTCTGGTATTTGGACCCCCCCAACATCCAAAACTTATTTATCCCGTTAATATTGTTATGCAATCATGCAATTGGATGTTCCACAGTATATGAAATAAAAAAAATGCAAGAAAATGTACTAAAATAAAAATTATTATTCAGGGGCATAAAAGTCAAAAGCTTGTGAGAATGCCCCATATACTCACGTGTAAGTTGAAAAAGTTTTGAAAAATAAAAAAAAATTCTATACCTACGGTAATACAGAATTTAAGTAAGTCTATCAGGGGTGATTCTGTTCTGAATTTTCTGAAAAATTAAGGCAGTCATTTCCGAAAATTAAAAAAAACCAGTCATAAATCCGAAAATTCGGACATAAGCTATATCGCGAATTTCGACAAATGTTCATTGAATAAAAACTTATTTCGTCAAAGGTTCGCGGGAAAAACGCGAATTTCATCTGAAAATCGCGAAAAAACACCAATTTCATCAGAGAATCGCGAAAAAACACCAATTTCATCAGAGAATCGCGAAAAAACACCAATTTCATCAGAGAATCGTGAAAAAACGCCAATTTCGTCAAAGGATCATGGGAAAAACATGAATTTCATCAGAGAATCTCAAAAAAACGGCAATTTTGTCAAAGGATCGCGAAAAAACGGCAAATTTCCCCAAAAGATTGCGAAAAAAACCTGGCAAATTTCCCCAAAAGATCGCAGAAAAACGGCAAATTTCGTCAAAAGATCGTGAAAAAAAACAGGCAAATTTCGTCAAAAGAATGCGAAAAACCCTGCAAATTTTGTCAAAAGGATCGCGAAAAAAACAGCAAATTTCGTCAAAGGGGTGCGAAAAAAAAACATAGTTAGTGACAGGAGTGGATTTTCCCTCCTCTGTTGTAACCTTTCAGAAAATTTGCTTGAATTTCAGAATTTTTTTTTTACTCACCCCCCCCCCCCTTTATTTACTTAGCATGAATTTGTTTTTAATTTGCATTTTTATAAAAAAGTTAATAAGTTTTTCAAAGAATACTTATACACTTCATGCGTTGAAAATTACACTTTTCGTCTCTGAACTCCATATACAATCCTTAAGGGGAAATAGGTATCATCAGTTTGAACTATATTCACATAGAAAAAGCAAAAGGATACGTGGTACTGAAACAGCAGCATTTCAGTTTTATACAGTAGATGCATCACATTGCTTGCTCACATTCATTTGATTATTTAGCATTAATTTCTTTCTATGGTGACTGTCAGGTCTGTGGCATTAATGAGATGTATGCTTAATGAAAATTACTGTTAATTAATTTTATTTTCTTTATGTATTGTATTTATCGGTATATCATTATCTACATACTTGGGTTATGGATGCATGTTTCTTGAAATGAAAACACGTTTGTTGATTGATATTTTTTCAAACATATTTTTCTTTATTTTGGGTGCATTAAGTAATAATCAGTTTTTGACTTTCTCTGTGCCGATATATTCTAAAAAAGTATGTCAATCTTCCTGTGATTACGAGAAATTACTGCTTTCTTCATAACAACAAACATACAAAGACTGTACATACAAATATAAAGATAAGCATTTCTTGTATGATTGTAAAGAAACTTTAATTATTGGCAGTTTATGTATTGTGCAATTTGAAGTTCTGCACAATACATAAACTGCCAATAAGCAAATGTACTCGTACTATAATCGTAATTTTTATTAGTAAGATTCTAAGATTGCATTATTATTTGGATATTATTGTTTTATTACTTTAAAACAATAATAATAATAATGTTTTTCCTATTTAGTATTTTAAATTTCTTTTATATATATGTTTAAATGTAATGTATTTAATATAAAAAAAATTTTAGTACAAAATAGGGATACACCGAATCGTGATTTTGGCCGAATACCGAATATTCGGCTTGTCGAATAATTTTATATTTCAAAGTTTAAAGGCATTAAAACGTTAAATTTTAAAACAGTTTTACATAATATTTAAAAAAGAAACTTTCATTTTGATAATCAAGAGCTTTTTTCAAGTAAACTTTATGCTGAAAAAAATCTGCTTTGAGCTATTTAAGAGGATAGTTATAAAACTTTAATTAATAAAATTTTAAATTTCATGGCTTCTTCTGTGAATTAAAACAAATAAATAAAATTTTCTTAAATTTTAAAACAAACATTTTAAAATCAAAGAGAAATTATGAAAAAATTGGAAGAAAAATTGTACAGGATCCTATATTATTTGTTTGTCAGGAAGAGACTAAAGTAAAAGTAAATAAATAATACAATTTATTCAAATTTTATAGGGTGGCAACTCAGCAAGAATAACTTTCTATTCCCTCTTATTAAGCAAGGGAGTTTTTAAATACATCCTAGATCGGTGCCTGGAGTGAGCGATCATTTTCAGAGATTGTAAATGTTGTTCTTAAAATCTTAGCAAGAAACAGATTATTGACTGGACAATGTTCAGGAACTTGCATTTTTACATAATTCCTATGAAAATCCTCGTGATTGGTTAATTTTCTTAAATAATACTTAACAAACAGCAATTAAATAATGTAAAAATATTCTCTTTTATTTAAATATATGATTCTGCAGGGGTGCAGAAAATGTTTCTACTCCCAACATTTCCCCCAATCCACACGAAAATTTCCCCAAAATTTTACGGCATGTTATAGGTAAGTGTTGTATTACCGTAGGCAGGGGCGTCGCGATGGGGGGTTATGGGGGGGAAGCCTCCCCCCAATATATGTGAACTTGGGAAATTAAAGCTTAGAGTTGGGAAATTATAGATTTTTGTAGGGGTGATTCTGTGTAACAAAAAAAATTCTGAAATTCACAGCAAATTTTCTGAAAGGGTACAACAGAGGGGTGGGGGAATCCGCTCCCGGCGTTAACTACATGTTTTTTTCGCGCCCCTTGCACGAAATTTTCTGTTTTTCGCAATCTTTTGACGAAATTTGCCGTTTTTTCGCGATCTCTTGACGAAATTTGCCGTTTTATCTCTATCTTTTGACGAAATTTTCCGTTTATTCGCGATCTTTTCACGAAATGTGCCATTTTCTCGCGATCTTTTGACGAAATGTGCCGTTTTTTCGCGATCTTTTGACGAAATTTGCTGTTTTTTCGCGATCTTCTGACGAAATTTGTGATTTTTTGACGAAATTTGCGGTTTTTCGCGATCTTTTGACAAAAATTGCAGTTTTTTTCGCGATCTTTTGACAAAAATTGTAGTTTTTTTCACGATCCTTTACGAAATATGCCTTTTTTCCACGATTCTTTGACGAAATTAGCTTTTTTCGTGATCCCTGGACGAAATTCGCGATTCTTCTTCGAACGATTGACGAAATTGATCTTTTTCAGCAATCATTTGTCGAAATTCGCGATGTATTTTATGTCCGAATTTTCGGATTTATGACAGATATTTTTTTAAATTTTGGAAATGACTGCCTCAGTTTTTCGGAAAATTCGGAACAGGATGTACTTTTTTTTAATAAAAAGTAAAAAAAAAATATATATATATTGTTTTGCTGACTACCTTTGTGAGTTCTGTAATAGTAAAATAGTTAAACTTTTCAAAAGAAATACAAAAAGCAGCCAAACTCAATTTATCATTATGTTTCTCTGTCCTACGAAAATATCGCGAAAATAATCATGCATCTACCAGACCTAAATTTCTCTACTGTTGTCCATCAACAATGTCTTTAATACATTTCCTCCAAAACTTTGTTCCTTTCTCAAAAATATGAGGCTATTTTCATGTGAAGTAAGATTATGACTTGTACACAATTGAAGACAAAATCTTTCATTAAATGAACCAATAATTATAATTTTTATGTTTTTAGTTTCAACATTTTTCTTTCAAAATAATTCTTTTTTTTTCTTTGGCGTATAAGTATCATTGTCATTAAACACACATTGAACATATAATTTTAGTTGGAAAATAGAGCAATTTGTTTCACGTTGGGAAAATGTTTGAATTGTAAGTTGGGAAAAATCTTGAATTCTCCCCCCCCCCCTCCCCCCCGAAAATTTTTTTGTAGCTACGCCCCTGACCGTAGGTATAGAAAATTTATTTTTCAAATATTTCTCAATTTATGCGCGAGTATATATGGCAGGGGTGATTCTAAGAGAAAAAAAATTTCCTAAAATTCACAGCAAATTTTCTGAAAGGTTACAGCAGAGTGGGGGAAATCCACTCCCAACACTATGTATTTTTCATGGATCTTTTGACACAATTCGTGTTTTTTCACGATGTTTTGACGAAATTTGCGGTTTTTTCGCGATCTTTCGATGAAATTTGCGGTTATTTCGCCTTCTTTTTGACGAAATTAGCAGTTGTTGTGCCATCATTTGATGAAATTCGTGGTTTTGCGATCGTTTGGCAAAATTTGCGGTTCTTTCGTGATCTTTTGACGAAATTTGCAGTTTTTTTGTGATCTTTTAACGAAATTTGCGATTTTTTCACAATCTTTTGACGAAATTTTCGATCTTTCCGTGATCTTTTGACGAAATTTGCAGATTTTTGCGATCTTTTAACGAAATTTACGGTTATTTCGCCCCTTTTGACAAAATGTGCGGTTGTTTCGCAATCTTTTGACAAAATTTGCGTTTATTTCGCGATCGTTTGAGTAAATTTACGTTCATCTTGCGATCTTTTGACGAAATAGAAGGTTATTCGCCCTGTTTTGACGAAATAGAAGGTTATTCGCCCTGTTTTGACGAAAAACGCGGTTATTTCGCCATGTTTTACGAAAATCGCGGTTGTTTTGCCATCTTTTGACGAAATTCGAGGTTGTTTTGTGATCTTTTGACGAAATTTGCGATTGTTTCGCGATCTTTTGACGAAATTTGCGATTGTTTCGCGATCTTTTGGCGAAATGTGCATTTATTTTGCGATTTGTTGACAAAATTTGCGTTCACTTCACGATCTTTTGACGAAACCTGCGGTTATTTCGCGATCTTTTGAAGAAACCTGCGTTCTTTCGCAATCTCTTGAAGAAACCTGCGGTTCTTTCGCGATCTTTTGACGAAATTTGCGGTTCTTTTGCGATCTTCTGACGAAATGTGCGGTTATTTTGCGATCTTGTGACGAAATTCGTGTTTTTTCCGTAATTCTTCGCGAAAATTCTCGGTATTTTTATGTCCAAATTTTCAGATGACCTATTTTTTTTTCCTCCCCCGGAACCGACTGTCTTAAACTTTAGGAAAATACGGAACATAATCACCCCTGATATACAGTACATATTATTCCGAAAAGAAAAGATTTTGTGAAGGTCGCCATACAGATATTTTTATTTGTACTGAAATTGTTCTATCTCAGGGAATTATGGAATTCGTTGTTAAAATCGAAATCAATTGTATATGTTTCTGAAAAATTTCCCCAGGGGTTTAAAATTTCCCCCAATCCTAGATCGCCGGATCGGACATATTCTGCTGCAACCCTGTGATTCTGTTTCTAATTATTCTGAATATCTTTATAAGTTGACTGTTAAATGTATAAGTGGTATATGGTTTTTAAAAATATGTTTTAAAAGTTCTTTTTAAGTATTCGGTTGGCCGAATATTTCGATATTCGGCCAAACCAAATATTCGGCAGGCCAAATATTTTGCTATTCGGCCAAGCCGAATATTCGGTATACTGAATAGTTTGATATTCGGCCAAACCGAATATTCGGTAACATGGCCGAATACCGAATAGATACCAAATATTCGGTGCATCCCTAGTACAAAATGAAATTATGATATATGTTTACGTATGTTCCTGTAAGAGCAACCAGTTCATCTTTATTATTTTTGGCCGTACAGGTCAGTTATTTAAAATTTGTTTTTGTGAAATGTACGCAAAATTTATTACCATTTTTTTCTTTCGTTCATTAAGCTATATGGGGAGACATCTTGTATAGAGGGTCTTGTTGCATTTTACATCTCGTAGGTCAGGTCTTAATTTCTGATTTAAAAAGTATTGGAGCTCTAATATTCTGCAATAATAATAAACTTAGTGTATTCCCCTACAGCCACACATTTATATTATTTATCTTTCATGCATCTATATAAATAAAAATGTAAATGTTCGTTTGTACAAAATCGCTAATCTACGAAAGTTCTTCATCGATTGCTTTGAAATTCACAGATTGAGTTGCATTTGAATATGAGCGTGTTGTTATATATTTAATATGAACCTCGCTCACCCCCTCTCGCAATTTACCACTCTCCACCAGGGTTGCTTTTTTAATTTTTTCTGACACCCATCATGTGATATATCATTAGAAAGCGCTTTGACCACTCTTTCATATTATGCACCTCCCCTCCCTCTCTCCCCCGGGAGGCACATTTTTATATAAATAAAAATGTAAATGTTTGTTTGTACAAAATCTTAAAGCTCCGAAAGTTCTTCACGATTGCTTTGAAATTCACGGACTGCATTGCATTTGAATGTGCGCGTGTTTTAATATACCAATTATGAATCTCATTTCCCCCTCTCTCCAATTTTTTTTCATCTGGGGGCAGTTTTTAAATTTTTTTCGACATCCATTATGTGGTACAGTACAGGACCTATTATCCGGAATCCTCGGGACCGAAGGCTTTCCGGATTATGGAATTTTCCGGATTTCGGGCCCCCCCGAATTCCGTCAAAAAAATCCCAGAAAAAACGCAAATTTCATCAAAGAATCGCGAAAAAAAAAAAAAAAAAATTCTAAGCACCGCAAAACCCCCCACAAATTGCGTCAAAATATAGTGAAAAAAACAAATTTCTTCAAAGGATCGAAAAAGCCTCCTGCAATTTCGTCAAAAGATTGCGAAAAAATCCGCAAATTTTGTCCAAAAATCGCGAAAAAAAAACAAATTTCGTCAAAAGATCGCAAATTTCACAAACAAACAAAATTTCGTAAAAGGATCGCGAAAAACACGCAAATTTAGTTAAAGGATTGCGGAAGAAAAACGCAAATTTCGTCAAAATCTCGCAGAAAAGAAACGCAAATTTTGTCAAAAGATAGCAAAAAAAAAAAAAAAAAAAAAAAAAAAAATCAAAGGATCGCAAAACACTCTCTTAATTTCGTCAAAAGATCGCTTAAAAGCGCTAATTTCGTTAAAGGATCGTGGAAAAAACGCATAATTAGTGCCGAGAGGCCCCCTTCCCTCTTCTGTAAACTTTCAAAAAATTTGCTGTGAATTTCAGAATTTTTTTTTTTTTTTTTTACTCAGAATCACCCTCTGATTCAAGTAACATAATTGTGTAGTCATAATATTTTATTGAAGTGAGAGGGAGGGTATGAAATATCTTTTTAAAAAAACGAATCGTAATATAAATTCATTTTAAACTAAAATTTGACAGAAAAATAATTTTTTTTTTTTTTTGGGGGGGGGGGGGGAAGCACCGTATTCCCTCATCACTGATGTAACATATTTTAGTGGTTACACATTGCAACACAATAGACCAAACAGAAAATTAGGAATCTGTAAAATTTTCGACAAATTTCAGAAATTGCAAAATTTTAGTAAAAATTTACAAATTTATAGAAAATTTTCAATTTTTTTTTCTTCCGGATTTTGGGTCCTTCCGGATTTCGGAATTCCAGATAATGGGTCCTGTACTGTATATTGTTAGAAAGCCCTTTGACAACTTTTTCAGAATATGCACCTCCCGTCTTCCCTCACTATCCCACCTGGGGGGCGCTTTACTGAAATATTTCGTCTGTATTTTGTATGTTTTTTAGTTCATGTTTTTTCCTTTTTAGCTCATAGGCTATTAAAGCCTGAGAGCTAATGCCCACAAATACTGTATGTACGTATTTATGTATATATGTACGTAACGCGATAACTCTTGATAGAAATATCCGATTTGCTTCAAATTTTGTAAATAGGTTCATTCTGATAAGACGCTTCCCTGATTAGTTTTGAGGGTTCATTGGTTAAGTATAAAGCAGGAAACAGGTGGCTAATCCCCCCCTTAATTTAGATAAATAGGTTTTTCATGCAGAATTATTCGATTGCTTCAAATTTTGTAAATAGGTTAATTCTGATAAGGTCCTTCCCTGATTAGTTTTGGTGTTTTATTGGTTAAGTGTAAAGGGGGAACATGGTGCTAATTACCCACCATTAATTTAGATAAATGGGTTTTTCATGTAGAATCATCTGATTTGCTTTAAATTTTGTAAATAGGTTAATTCTGATAAGGTCCTTCCCTGATTAGTTTTAGTGTTTTATTGGTTAAGTGTAAAGGTAGAACAGGGTGCTAATTACCCACCTTAATTTAGATAAATGGGTTTTTCATATAGAATTATCCGATTTGCTTCAAATTTTGCGAAAAGGTTCATTCTGATAAGGCGCTTTCCTGATTAGTTTTATGAGTTCATTGATTAAGTGTAAAGGGGAAACAGGGTGCTAATTACCCACCTTAATTTAGATAAATCGGTTTTTCATGTAGCATTATCCAATTTGCTTCAAATTTTGCGAATAGGTTCAGTCTGATAAGGCACTTCCCTGATTAGTTTTGTGAGTTCATTGATTAAGTATAAAGGAGGAAACGTGGGCTAATCCCCCCTTAATTTAGATAAATGGGTTTTTCATGCAGAATTATCCAATTTGCTTCAAATTAGGTATACTGGTTTATTCTGATAAGGCGTTTCCCTGATTAGATTTGGAGGTTCATTGGTTAAGTATAAAGAAGAGAAATGGGGTGATAACCACCTTAATTTATTTTTCAAGTAACATTATTCTTTGAATAAAGAGTATAATATACAATTATTGTGAATAACCTGCAAGATCAATGCCATCATTTTAACTGGGCACTTTTCTTTTAAATTAACTCCATTTGCCAGAGATGCCATCGCACGTACTGCAATTGATAATCGGTGTGCCAATTATGATGTTGCGAAATATTCACCAGCCAAAGCTTTGCAACTGCACACGGCTTGCAGTAAAAAAGTAATGAGCAACGTCGTAGAAGCAACAATCTTGACAGGACCTTTCAAAGGTGAAGATGTCCTCATTCCTCGCATTCCTGTGATTCCAATGGATGTGTCATTTCAATTTAAGATATTGCAATTACCAATTTGATTGGCGTTTGCAATCTCCATCAATAAATCTTAGGGCCAAGCTTTAGCAGTTTAGATCTAGACATGGATTGCTTCTCACACTGACAATTATATGTTTCGTGTTCCAGAATCGGTAAACCAGACAATCTCTGTATCTGCAAAGACAATGTAACAACAAAAAATATTGTATATATTGTAGCATCATGAAATTAAACATATTAGAAACATTCACTTTCTCATTTCTTTCTTTTGCGTTTAGCCAGACTAAGCCACAGCTATGCGTGGCCGGGTACAGCTAGTTATTTATAAAATTTCAAGCAAATTCGTCTTCAGCAACATATTTTTTAAAAATATATTTTGACTCGTATCTATAAGTGTTTATACATAATAAAATCTAATGAATGAACAGAGAAAAAATATTAAAATCAGGGGTGGGAATTTTCAAAAATCCTATTCGTCAAGGATTTCTATGTATCAGTTAAAAAAACAACTCACAGCGCTGTTCTGATGGACTCCGGAGAGCAGTCAGTATTTATGAGCTCTGGTGATTTCCGATTAATATTTAAATATTCACTGAAATCAAAGAAGTACTGGAGTTGAGCTCCAGTGTAAATTAAGCACTGCCATAAGTAGTAGCAAAGTTTGTTAGTTGTATTGGGGGAAGGGGGTGGGGGCAAATTGAACCTTTGCCCCGGGCGCAGTTTTCTCTTTGCATGCTGCTGCTGGCATTTGTATTAAAATATTTAGTTTTATCTAAGGAAATACTCATTTCATTTTTACTATGATGTCATTTTCACTTACTGAAGCACTCTGATTTTAGCATATCAATGGAATTAAAAAAAATATTGAAATGTAACAGCTTTATGAGTAAAATACGTTTTTAAAAAAAATCAAGACGTCATTTTCTGTTAAAATTTTTTTAAACTTATTATTTGTGTTATGATTATGTTTTCCTTTCATATATACAATACAGTATGGAACCATTTATCCAGAAACCAGTTAACCAGAAAACCAGTTATCCGGAATGATATTTCTGATAGACCAATTTCAGAATCTTTGCAGAAAAAGGTGTCATGCACTGCCTGTTTGACATAGGCTTTGCTTGAAACAATTGTACAATTTGATGACAATGTTTAGTATTTGAAATGAAAACATATTTAGTTGTATTTTAGATGTTTTAATTTTTATGCAGAGGAAACAGGAGAATTTTTGTTCCTAAGGGATTCCCATAAATTACCTTCTTTTAAACTCTGGTTAACTTTTGATCTTTCTTCTATTGATTTTTAATCCAAGTAATCTAATAATTTAAAATCAGAAATAATGTCACAACCACACATATTCCACAAAACTTATCAAATGGATGCTGCATTAATGCACAACCAGTTAACCGGAAAAACCAGTTATCCGGAATACATCTGACCCCAAGCATTCCGGATAAATGGTTCTGTACTGTATATTTTCTTACAAAGGGTCAGAATTTGAACATTTATGGGGAAACTATATTCTGTGTTCTGTAAGTTGCTATGCTGTTAAGCTTCACCTATTAAAGCACTTTATGTTGCTTTCTGTTTAACCTCATTGATATATCTTTGTTTCTATCTCCTGTCAGTGGCCTGTTTGACCTTGTATTCATATGTGAATGTGTGTTCATATCAGTGTCCTTTATTTCCAGAACCTGACTAACCCTACACAGAACCCTGGGATAAACATCCAATTAGGGCCCCTATAACATGCTTTTTGCCACAGTTTATATTCATTTTAAGAAAAAATTCTGTTTTTTAGCTTTGTGAGGCCCTTTTAGAGTTGAAAAAGCCTGTGGCAGTTTCCCTGTTTGCCCTTGCAATAATCAGGCTCTGTCTTTGAAACCTTTCAAAGTTTTGTCTCACCCTCCATATAAAGCCAAGAAAGCTGATTAAAATATTTATTTATAAAGTAATTGTGCAGTTCAACTAAATGAATATTTGTACAATAATGTATTTTTATTGAGCTGAGCAAGGCTGAAATTATACTTCCAATTTTATATTTTAATCATTATTACTCTAACATCTCAACAGATATTTTACTTTTGTTTGTATATTTATTTATATAGCTTCAGAGAAGATATCAGAGAATCTTCATATATTTGCCAATGAACCTTCCCTTGCTTGTTACAGACTTCAAGAACATATTCACAAATCTTTACCTCAGCTTGTTTCTAAAAGGGTAATTTCATTTTTGTATCTGTAATTATTTTGTGATTATATAATGAGACAAAGAATCCATATTTTGTATTTCCCATAGTTCCAAGATGTCGAATTCTCAATATAAAAATAAAATCAGGGCTTGAATTTCAGGGCGGGATGGCGGGATTCGCGCCCAAAATTTTGAAATCCCGTCCAAAAAACTATCGTGGGCGGGAGACTCCCGCCCAAAAAATTTCACTATTTTCTGAAAAATTTTGCATTTTGAAACTACGATCAAATCCCGCGACCGCCTTGCGAATTTCGTGCGACCGATTTTCCCATTGCGCGAGTTTTTTACAGCGAAGATTGTTGAAATTCACGATTTTTTTTTCCGCGACCGATTGACCAATTTCGCAATTTTTTTCCCGCGATCGATTGATCAATTTCGCAATTTTTTCCCCGCGATCGATTGACAAGTTCCGCGTTATTTTCCGCAACCGATTGACGAATCAAGGCTGATTCTATTCCGAATGTCCCGAAAATTTAAGGCATTCGGACCCGAAAATTATGAAAAGTAGGTCATCAGTCCGGAAATTCGGCCATGAAAAGATATAACGGAAAATCCAAATTTCGACAAATGGTCGCCGAAAAAATCAATTTCGTCAATCGTTTGAAAACAAAATCAATTTCGTCAAAGGGTCGCGGGAAAACGCGAATTTCGTCAAAGGATTTCAGAAACAACACGAATTTCTTCAAAGAATCGCAGAATAAACACGAATTTCTTCAAAGGATTGCAGAATAAATGCAAATTTAGCCAAAAAACTGCTGAAAAAACGTGAATTTCATCAAAGGATCGGGAAGAAATGCGCATTTCGTCAAAGGATTGCGTAAAAACCGTGAATTTCGTCAAAGGTTCGCGAAAAAAAATGCGAACTTCGTCAAAGGATCGCGGGAAAAACTCGAATTTCGTCACGGCATCGCGAAAAAAAACGCGAATTTCGTTAAAGGATCGTGGAAAAAACGCAAAGTTCGTCAATGGATCGCGAAAAAAACACGATCTTCGTCGAAAGATCACAGAAGTGTGAACTTCATCAAACGATCGCAGAATAAACGCAAATTTAGTTAAAAGATTGCTAAAAAAACGTGAATTTCATCAAAAAATCGAGAAGAAAACGCACATTTCGTCAAAGGATTGCAGAAAAAACGCGAATTTCAACAAATGATCGCGAAAAAAAAACACGAATTTCGCCGAATGATCGCGAAAAAAACCACGAATTTCGTCAACGGATCGCGAAAAAACGCGAATTTCGCCAAATGATCGTGAAAGAACGCGAATTTTGTCAAAGGATTGCGAAAAAAACCCGAATATCTATGCTTATTATTATATGTATAATTTTTAATCTGAAATAATATACTGAACTAACTTTTGAAAGATTGGCAAACTTCGCAGCTTTTTCTCATGATCGACTGACAAATTTTGAGATTTTTTTCCCGCAACAGATCTATGAATTTCGCGATTTTATCCTGTGACCGATCGACTTCTTTTTTTTATTAAAAAAACATTTTGCATAATTATTCTGAGTTGTTGATTTATATTGCTTCAGTGCTATTTTGTCATGTCTTTATTAATATAATTCTTAAAATGGCACGTAAAATAACTAAATAACAGTAAGTTTTAAGGATTTTCCCCTCCCTCCCAAACATTTCAACTCCCCTCCTTGGCGAAATTGAATTTCAAGCCCTGAAAATAAAAGTAATGAAACATCCTACAGAAAAAAGAGGTACCGTAATGTCCGGCCTATAATCCACGGATCAAACAATTATGTTTGGACCCAGAAATCTTATTTTATAAAATGTAACTTATTAAATCATGGTAAATATTTAACTTCAATTATTAAATAAAATTCTGGGTTAAAACATGATTGTTTGATCCACAGATTATAGGCCGGAAATTATGGTATTTCAGATTTAATTTTAACAAGAAAGAAAATTATGCATCAAGTATAAATCATGAAACACTTTCCAAAACTCCCGGAATACTATAACAGAATGTCATTGTTTAAAATATGAAAGAGGATATCTAAGTCAACAACTTAGAAAATGCATAACACATTTGAAAAGTAGATTTCAGCAATTAGCATCCATAGCTGGAAAAGTACTTCAGTTATTTTGTGCATCTCTGTACATTAGGGATGCACAACCGGTGGCCCTCGGGCCAAAAGTGGCCCACGATGGTTTAACTTGTGACCCGCAAACGTCGTAAATTTATAACTGGAAATTTTTGCCTATAGGTCGCAGGAAAAAATGGTGAATTTTGTCAGTTTTTCGCGGGAAAAACTGCAAATTTCGTTTATCGGCCGACCGATACCATAGATAGCAACATAGGAAATTCCCAAGTTTCCAATTTCGTGAGTCGCTAGTCGAAAAATAATTTGAATTTCATCGAACGGGTACTGGAAAAATCGCAATATTTGTCGATCGTAAGCAAAAATAGTGAATTTCTTCGTTCGGGCACAGAAAGGTTGCGAGTTTTGTTGATCAAGCACGGAATAAGCACGAATTTTGTTGATCAAGCTAGGTAAAATAGCAAATTTCATTAAAAAATCACGAATTTTGTCTATGAAGCACGGAAAAATCACAAGTTTCGCCAACCGGACACAGAAAGATGGCGAGTTTCGTCGATCGGACGTGGAAAAATAGTAAATTTCGTTGATCAGGCGCAGAAATATCACTAATTTCGTCGATCAGGCGCAGAAAAATCGCAAATTTCGTCGATCAAGAGAAGAAAAATCGCGAATTTCGTCAATAAGGTGTGGAAAATGTTAGATAATTAATGTAATATCTAACGGGGTTGAAAAGTTATAGCAGAGTGGCATATTACAGTGAGAAGCGTATAGCTGATTTAAATACCCCATAATAAACTTGAAACTTAATTTAAATAAATCTATAAGTACTTAATTACTGAAGCTGAAAAAGAAAAATGAATTACAACGTAAATGGTGGACGAAAGAAAGATAACAGATTTAAAAGTAACTTAATATTTATTGATTAAAACAAAAGATAAAAGCAAACAATAAAATAAAATGAAACATTAAATTTAAACAGTTACTTAATGCTAAATGACTATGAAACAACAAACTTATCTGCTTTGACATAATATATAAGAACTCGTGGCTTTTGGCGTAAATGCATCTTGTGAAAACAATCAGATGAAAAACTATTGTTTTCAATTAAACATGACTTTCAATGCACTAGGACAGGACTCCATCTATTAAAAGCATAACAGCTTATCAAAAATAACTTGCTTCAATACATTAACCGGACGATAAACAATTTCACTTTAAAAATACGAACTATGAAAAGCAAATGGTCGATCGTAGAACTTCACTTCAAAGTCATTGACACGATGCAAGCAAGCGGAAAATGAAATTAACTCTCAAACGTAAAGCTCGGACACTTTCTGTAACACCTG
Organism: Maratus speciosus; assembly: GCA_963932465.1. NCBI lineage: Eukaryota > Metazoa > Arthropoda > Arachnida > Araneae > Salticidae > Maratus > Maratus speciosus. Next base: position 399,157,363 of record OZ010792.1, read on the forward strand.
TAGCCCTTCAGGAAAAACATTTGCATTTTCCAAGGACAATTATTCAAGAACATCGTTTCATCTCGAACTACTTGCTTTCAAATATAATGATAACTTGAAGTAAATAACAAAGTCCAAAGTCCGGCCATGGATTCAAACACACTTCTTTAACACTGATACCAGAGACCAATTAAAAGATATTTCCTTTAAGTGTAGACTTCATAAAGCTGAGATTAAAAGCTGACAGAAAAACATAACACACGCCTTTAAGAAAAATAAATGTTGGCACTAAACGCCAGACGACAAACACGTTTAAAAACTCGAAACTGAAGTACTTTACGGTTGAAGGATATTTATATCACAGCCAGCCTTGATAACAGTGCTAGTACGCAGGTATGGACACGCCCATCGGTCAGATATGGATAATTACAGAAGATGTAACCATGGCAACACCTGACAACGCTAGACGGCTCACGCCATCTAGTGGCAGTTGGAAAAACTACGTAAAGGTCGTATGGCAGGAAGTAATATAAACAATACTGTAAATGAAATCAATATTATAAGTAAAAGAATGATAATGGAAATAAACAGAATTATATTAACAGAAACCTAGAAAAGAGAAAAGAAATAAAAAGATGTTTTTATTTAAAAGTAAGTGAGCTAAAACAGGAACTTATAGAATGAAGTGAAAAATGGATATTCATATGTACAGGGACAAGAATGGGAAAGCTCAAATTGGTTATCAAATAAATCGTGAATTTCATTGATTGGGCACAGAAAAATCACGTATTATTTTGATGATGCGAGGAAAAATTACAAATGTTATTTATCGGCTGCGGAAAAATCGTGAGTTTGGTCAGTTTATCGTGAGAAAAAATCATGAATTTCTGCAAATTTCGTCACTGATCACTAGAATCACTAAGAATCACTGATAGGGCGCGTAAAAAACGTACATTTCGTTGATCGGGTGCATAAAAATCGCAAATTTCGTCGATTGCGTATGAAAAAATCACAAAATTTTGTCGGTCAGGCTCGGAAAAATCTCAAAATTTGTCGATCGGGAGTGAAAAAATCACAAATTTGGTAGATCAGGCGTGAAAACAATCACAAATTTCGTCGATCAGGAAAGGAAAAATCACAAGTTTTGTCGATGAAACGAGAAAACATCGAAATTTTGTCTACTTGGTACAGAAAAATCGCAAGTTTTGTCGATCAGTCGCAGAAAATCGTAAATTTCATTGATCGGGCATGGAAAAATCGTAAATTTTGTCGAGGATGTGCGAAAAATTCGCAATAATTGCCCATTTAAACGCAAAAAGATTAAATTAGTTTATGTTCAAACTCATTGGTTGAACAACAACAACAACAAAAAAGTACGATGGATTGATTTTCTAGATGCCAATTGGTCAACAAACGATGTTTTGTTTTGTAGAATAAAAACTGTTTGATAAATATGATGCTTGAATATGTGAAGTTATTATTTTATTTCTCCAAATTTCCTTGAAAAGTGCAATTTGATCACGATATTGTTGTCCCCATCTATTCAAGAAAAAAGATAATTTCACATTTAAATTTTAATGTGAAAATGACATCAATTAAAAAAAAAAAAAAATCTGTAAATATCCAATAATCCCAATTGAAAATACGCAATTTTCAAAGCTTCATTTTTCAAAGATTTAGCCTTGTCAGATGACAATGACATCAAATTTCTTCAAGTATAAAAACAATACTTCAGTTTCGGAATTAAAAATGTATATTCTATATATTTTATTTTTTTTATTTATTGAAAACTAAAAATGACATTAATAAGACAAAGTTAAGCAAAAATATTTCAGATTTATTTTTATTCATGCTCCATATTAAACTAAGTATATAACATAATAACCATGGCATTTTCATTTGCATTCATAAATGCAAAAAACAGGTAATTGTTCGTGCAGAAGCATTCCTCTTTTTTCTTCCTTGGGAAGAGTTTTAATATCCACCCCTGTAAAATAATTAGTTGAGATCTATCTTTCCGCTATAAATACATTTCGAGTAAAAAGGTGTCAATAACTTTTCAGGTAATGCTTTACTTTACGGTTGTTGCCACGCGGCAACCTACAAATTCATCCTTATTTTCACGCTACGTAAGAAAAAAAATATATATATACATGTATAGATTCTACAAACATCTCGTAGTCTAATAAATATAGTTCAGCTGGAAAAGGCATAACACCATTAAAATCACCTTTAAGCAATTTACACTTATACACATTGATGTATACGAATTATTTTGAGTAACCCTTCATTTCTATAGAATTTATACACAGCATTTATACACACAAAAATTTAGTTTAACTTAAAAACCCTTATTGCAATTGAAAATACATTTCCTATGTTTATATCGCTGTAAATGGAATATTTGTGGTATATTTCTGTAAATGAACGATTGCTATTATCCATTCTACAGTTAAGTGCACCTCAATGTTGTATATAAATTTCATTATGTTTGAAATAGTGTAACATCATTGAAATACACTGCAAAAAATTTTTCCATTATGTAACCAAATTCTTTTGTGTGACCCTGTGAATGAATGATAAGTGCTTTACACTCCATTTTCTAGAAAAAGCATGCTTTAATCAACCGCGGAAATCCATGTCACTTTCATTGTGTTTGAAATAGTGTAACATTGGTAAAATATACTGCAAGCAAAGACCATAATGTGATGGGATTCTTTCTAGTGTTCCTCTAATTGAACTATAAACGCTACACAGTACTTTCTCAATAATGAACATGCAGTAGTAAACTGTAGCAACATATACAGGGTTCCTACGTGACTGGAAAACAGGGAATTGTCAGGGAAAATGACAAGGGCTCAAAAAATCATGGAAAAGTCAGGGAAAATTAAAATTTTTTTTTCTAAAACCTGGAAAAGTCAGGGATATTTTTTTTAATGCGCTAACATGTGTCAACATTCTCCCGAGTTCACTGTGCGTCCACAAAAAAGTTCAGTTTTTTTCCCTTAAAAGGAGAATTTTTGCTATATTCACATTTTTAACATAGATATTTTAGCTATACAAATCTGTTGCCAAATAGTCGGTACTTAAGCGAAAGAAATGTTGAGCCTTGTTAAGGTGGCTAGGATGAGATATCATGAATAATTATATAAGAAAAAGAAGGAAAATTATGAAGCAAAAAGATAAAAGAAAGCTGTAGCTGAAGTTAAGATGTTAAAAGACAAAAAATTGAAACTTTTACACAACAAACTGCTTCTGAAACAACACAAATACATGACATGATAGTAGAAGTCTAAAAAAAGTTAAATGTTTAATATGTGTAAATTCAGTTATGTAAATAAACAGTTACTTTGAATCCATCTGAGCTGTATTTTGGTTTTGCTTGTTTTATATTATATACATATTGTAAATGTCAAATGATATAGATTTTTAGTTTCAATTTTATACGTTATTTTAATTTTCATATGCAAGTTTAATCATTAAGATCTTGAATTGTAATTCGTATTTCTAAAAATGTCGTGAATTTTGGTCAGGGAATTGTAGGAAATATGGTATAGAAAACCTGGAAAAGTCAGGGAATTTTGTTATTCAAATAGAGTATGAACCCTGTATATCAGTTACATAATATCCAAGTATATTTACAATAGTTAAAGTATGGACAGAGGGTAGACAGACAAATGGAAGTCATAAATACTTTTCAACTAAGTCGGAAAGTATTAAAAAGCATAAGTGTTATTGATTTGGAGAGATTTTTTTATCACTTGGTATATTTCTTAGCAATTGATGGTTTCTTATTGGTATATTCTTTCTTTATATTCAATTATTTTAGCTAATATTAAGTTGAAAGTAGTTTGTATCGTTTATGCTCTCTTAGTGGCAGACTATAAACCATGTTGCTTTATTTCCCTCCCTTACAGTTGGAAATTTTCTCACTTAAAATAATTTAATGATAGAATCTAATATTTTTACTTTCTTCTATCTTTACAAGAAGAAAGTATTGGATTCGTGAAAAATTTCGACTTCCGGTTTTTGACGGATTTATACGTTTTAGAATGCCCAGAACACGATTTGATGGTTTTTAGAAAATGTCTGTCTGTGAGTCTGTCTGTCACTCTGTGAGTCTGTATGTGACAAAAATTTTGTGGGCGCTCTATCTCAAGAACTAATGCACGGAATTTCACAAAACTTTATATTTAGTTGGACCTTGATATAAACTGGACCTGATTAGTTTTTGGGGAAAATCGCCCAACAGGTGGCGCTGCTATGCAGCATTTTTCACGATTTCTGCAATAGCTATATCTCAAGAACTACTGCACGGATTTTCATAAAACTTCAGATTTAGTTAGTCCAGGATATAGTTTGGTGCTGATTACCTTTTTGTGAAAATCGCCCAACAGGTGGCGCTGTTATGCTGCATTAACATGATTATCGCAATAGCTCTAACTCAAGAAAAAATGCACGAATTTTCATCAAACTTCAGATTCAGTTAGTCCCTGATATAAATTAGTGCTGTTTAATTTTTGGTGTAAATCACCCAACAGGTGGCGCTGCTGTGCTTCATTTTTCACGATTTCCGCAAGAGCTGTATCTCAAGAACTATTGCACGGATTTTCATCAAATTTCAGATTTAGTTAGTCCTTGACATGAATTGATGTATAAATTAGTGCTGTTTAATTTTTGGTGTAAATCGCTCAACAGGTGGCGCTGCTATGCTGTATTTTTTGCGATTTCTGCAATAGCTTTATCTCAAGAACTAATGCTTGAATTTTCAACAAACTTCAGATTCACGTATACCTTGATATCATTTAGTGCTGTTTATTTTTGGTGGAAATTGCTCAACAGGTGGCGCTGCTATGCTACATTTTTCAGAATTTCCGCTATAGCTCTATCTCAAGAACTAATGCACGAATTTTCATCCAACTTCAAATTCAGATGTACTTTGATATGAATTGATGCTAAATCATCGTTATTTCTTGTACTATTTAAATGATTTAATTGATGTGATTTATATAGAAGAAAGTTTTGTGATGGCCACAACATACTAGTTTAAAAGTGTATTTGAATGAGTAAGTGATTATGAAATTAAATAATAGTTGTTGGACTGTGCATTGGATCTATTATACTTTATTATTAGCAGAAAATTTTGTTAATATGTGCTATATATTTGTAATTTTTTTTTTCAGGTTTAAATAACTTTTTTGTTTTTTATAATACTGCAAAAAAACTAAAAAAACTTTTTTTGTCTAATATGTTCAAATTATTACTTAACAACATGGTCATATATCTTAAAGTATATTATTATAAATTGCAAGAGAGTCACTCTATTTTAATAACTAACCGGCCTTAGCGACCAGTTTGGTCTCCCTTAAATGTATGCTAGGCATTGTATCATGTTACTTTTATTGATAGTTTAATTTACTTGCTCAATCCTTTGCCAAATCGGAAGATTCTGATAGAGAAATCACGAACTCTGTATTTTTATGTAAGCCGGGCACAGATGATAAATTGCCAATCATTGTTCCCTTCGCATTTTTTCGTATTTCATTAATTTCATTTAAAATATAATCTTTTCACTCATTTTATTTAAAACACAAAACTTTCATTTAAAACTGAAACATTTAAAATTCATGGCTTTCACTTATTTCTTATTGGCTTTCACTAATTTCTTTTTATTTTCAAAAAAGAAAAGAAAAGAAAGATAATAAATAATACCATAAATCATGGCATTTAATTTCAACATCAAAGCGTTGTTTTAATTTACCACGCGAAAAATGCTAACTGGCATGTTAAAAAATGCAATTTGTGAGATTTGTGCCCGGCTAACATAAAAGTACCAAGAATTCTTTGCGATCATGGCAAGTTTTATGTAGTTTTATTTGAAATTTTTTTAATATTTTTAATTAAAATGAAAGCTTTGGTATGAAAAGCGAAGGGGTCAGCCTATATTTTTTATAACAGTCACATGACTTGGACTATTATAATACAGATAAAACAATGGCATTGGAACAATATTTGCCGATTTATCACCTGCGCCTGGCTAACATTAAATTACCAAAATGGCCGCTTGGCACGCACAAAGCGAAGCGGTCAGCCCAGAACTGTTGATGACAGTCACATGACTTAGGCTTATATTATATTATATAGATATCAATATAAAATTATGTCCCATGTAAAAATTAAAAGTCCAGCTTGGACCCAGTCCGTTTACATTTTCACAGTTCATGGCCCGGCACATACAAAAATCAGTGAAAACAAGCCCGTCTTGTGCAAAAATCAATTAAATCAGGTCTGGTCCGGCACAACTGAATTCAGTGGCATAGCCAGAATTTCGTTGGGGGGGGGGGGGGGGGGGTGTCCAGAATTTTTCCTTCAGGTTATATATAGTAAAACCTGTCAAGATGAAATTGTAAATATTGCTGAAAAATTCCGTTTTACACAAGTTTTCGTGTTATCAGGTGTATTTGTATAGTATTCTTTTCCATAGCACTATGGAACATTTCTGTTTAAGACAGAATTCCGCTATAGGCAGGTTCCATTTTTACAAGTTTTGTGTATTTATATAAATATACTTATTTATGTCATATGAATAGAATAAAACTTGTCAAAATAGCAATTGTCTATAACAGAATCCTGTCTTTAACAGAAGCGTTACATGGTCTTAATATGAATTGTGATACAATTAAATTTGCTGAAAACCTGTCTGAAAGGGGATTTTCATCATTCTTTAATGAAACATAGTGAAACTTGTGAAAACGGAATCTTTCTATAACAGAATTTTGTCTCAAACGGAAGAGTTTCAGAATCCCTGCGAAATGAACAATAGATCTTATCTTAGAAGCAGTATTATCTGAGTGTATCTTAGAAGCATAATTAATTACACTTCTTTCTATGGAAGCCTATCTAAAATGGAGCTTTTTACCAGTCCCTTGCAATCTTGTCTTGACTGTGTATGTATAATAGAAGTATTTCGAGTAACATTAAGAATTTAGGTATATTCTTATTTAATTTCTTAATTAAAAAAAAAAACATGGATAAAAAATGTAAGGCCAATCTCTATAACTGCAACTAATAATACATTGAAGTTACATTAATATTTACCAATGAAAAAGATTCACTATGATGTAAAAAGCTGAGCGCATACTGAAAAGTTAAATTTAATTAACCCATTCGCTGTCATCCACGAGTATACTCGTGGCTTTAATTTATTAATTACTTTGTCATATTTTAGAATTAAAGAAATTACCTTATTTATTGGCAGAAATTTCGCTGTATTAGTAAAGTGAAATTTACCTTTCTGAATTTGTGGTAGCAAACGAATTTTAACAAAAAAATTTGAAAATTATTACTTTATAGTTTTGGCAGCGAATGGGTTAAATCAAGTTTCATATTACATAACATTTGCTTACAATAAAGTTAGGATCAAGTGGTTAAGTTTAAAACAGCAATTTCCATGTTTAGTTTCTTGCCATTGAATTAAGAACTTGTCCTGTAATAGATATTGGATAATGACTTCACATAAGTGTCAATCGCATGAGCCGTTCATGCCATCCATCGCACTCCCCATGGGAGTTTTTGAGATAACCCAGATAACAGGAACGTTATCAGCAAGTTTGATTTTTTCTGATATTACCTTGCCGTGACAAATTTGAATTGAGAAATTCGCAGCAAATTTCCCACAAGGTATACCATCACCCACTTGCATGAGTAGTTTGTTGTGAAACTGATGCAAGACTGTCTTTAATTCACGAAAGTGACGAAAGCAAAAAATCCCTCTGTTGAGAGAATACATAATCAGCACATATGCAGACATTGCAGGAATTTTTTTCGGTAGGCACCGCTTTTTCTAAACACTATATTTATTAAATACCAAAAAATGCTCGAAATGAAAAGTACAAATATTACCTAAACTTGTTCATGGTGATAAAACCGATGCATGCACCTTCTGACGGCACTTTCACATCAATAGACTTGATCAGGTCTATGGACCCCTTCAAAGGGGTTAAACTTATAGTGTGACATGGAAAAATTACTACTTTGCAGTAAGTTTGCAGTATTTTTGATTACTTGTTTGCTGTTAATTTGCAATAAATTTTATATAGTATGAATTTAACTTGCACGACAAATTAGCTGCAAGTTCAAAGTGTGGTGACTTTGGCGTTTGCATTATCTTGCTGCAGTCTTGTTATGAACTTTCAGTCTTGTCATGCTGAGCTTACTGCAACTTTGCAGGTTTTCAGAGCAAGAATGTTGCAAATTTTCTGCAAACTAAAAATGCTATGTGGGAAGGTTTTAACTTTAAGAAAAAGATCTTGCATTTTCAGCTACAGAAACTAGTAATGTAAGAAGCACACACATCAAATATAGTTCATCCTGGAAAAATCAGTTGTTTTTGTTACAATTGTCCTATTCAGTCATAATTCTTTTGGGTTTCCATGTTTCATGTCTTGTTACTTTTGATACCATATTCGATCTAATAGTTGCTTCCGATATCTGGTCGTCTTTAAGGAAGTTAAATTTTTGTAATAAGTTTATTTGTGATGGATAGCACTTTTTTGGAAGTATTAGAATGTGTAAAAAATAATTCATGGTGGTTTCTGTTTTTGTACTTCTCAGGCAATTTAATTTAGATGATTCGAAACAGTTTTAGAACATTTTCCAAGTTCAGCAGCAAGCTTCGGATGGGTCGCATTTATGCAGCTATGGAAGGGACACTTAGGAGTTCCGTGGAAGGGGGTAGTGCCCATCTAGACCATTAATAATCATAAAATTCCAAATCTTCCGATTGAACTCTTAAACAACTTGACAGGAGGATCAAGAACCTCATCTCTGTATATTTCAGCATTCACAGTTGCACTGGTAAAAATGTGTCGGTCACTGCAGCCATTCAAAATGATGTCCGTCCATACCATGATTCGACGACCTTTGTATCGATGCCTTTCACGTATGTTTGCAACCTTATTGTGTGTGATTATCTCCCTCCGTATGGCAACACGTCTGTAGTAACTCTCTCAATAAAATTGGGATTCATCGGTAAAGAGAACTCGGCTCCAGTCCGTGGCACTCCAATGACGATGATCTCTGCACCACTTTAACCGGGTGCATTTCGCTACCGGAGGTAGTGGAACACAAATCATGGGTTTCCTTGCATGCAGACTGTCACTCACAGTAAACCAGGATAGTCAAGTTCTTGTTGCTGCAGCAAGTTCCCTGCAATCTGAACTGACGTCAATTGCCTATTTCTTTTAGCAATCGTTGGCAAAATACAGTCCTGAGAGCATATTGTGGTATGTTGTCTGTGGACATTATACCAGCGTCTTTAAACCATTTCCAGATTCTTGACATGAAGCTTTTGGTTATTTTAAAATCTTTACAGACCCCTAAGAGTGTCTCTCCTGCTTCCATTCTCCCTGTCGCATGCAATTTCTCAAAATCGGTCAAATGTCTTCTGGATGACATATTCCACCTACTATAAGTGAAAGTTTTACCTAATTACATGTACAATCCTTAAATTTAGACTTCAAATACCCACGTGTGCCCCTTTTCACACGTGAACCGAAAGAACGGGCTGAGGCTGAAAAATTTGCATATATTTCTGTAGCGAATGTTAATCCCATTGTACTATGTCATAACGTTGATATTGAGTTACCTTTCTGGAAGTTCCCTTAATAGAATTAACATAAAGCACCTTTTTATGGTTGTCCCTTTAATTTTTCTCGCCAGTGTATTTTGAAAGTGGTAACAAATAACCAGTCCAAAAATAAAGTTACTTTTATTAATTGCAGGCAGCAGATTTAAAGTAATTGTTAATATTGGCCGTTATAAAGTGAACAAAGATAAGGGTCACGAAACTCAACCAATGTACCGTCATTGCATTCATATAAACTCTTCTTTCCCATAAGTGTCGACAACAGAACCTCATCGAAGTTTTACATTTAATCTAGTTACAGTAAATCTGTGTAAACGAAATAGCAGGTATACTTGCATAGTTATCCTTCTGTCTCGGGACATTAAAATGTTTTCGTTTATGAGAGGATTCCGTGTTTTCAGAAAACCTGCCAAGTGCCAAGAAGGATTCACAATTGGAACATGTTTCATTTCAGATAGGTTTTGAACGTTAGCAAGCATAAATATATAGTGTTGTTTTCGTCGAACCTTGAATTGTTTTCCTTTGAGGTAGGTCATCTTCACAGATTTTCCTATAATAGATTTATGCTCTTCAGAGGTGGTGTTATAGCAGCGGTTTCCAACCTGGGGTAGTGTACCCCTGGGGGTACGTGGCGGGTCTGCTGGGGTATGTGAAAATACTATCGGTAATGGTGGAAGTCACAAAAATGTTAGGAATATCAATGTAATTTGCATCGATTTATTATATGGCAGGGGTGATTGTGTTCAGGTAATATACCTGAATTCAGGTATTTATTTTATTTCCAATACCAGAATTCAGGTTTTTCTGATAGTTAAATTCATAGAATAAGACTTGTGAATATGATTGCTAAACACATGAAAATTAATATATTTCATAATGAGAGGATTTGGACTTCCTTGCAATAAATTATATGTTTTCTGTCCATACAAAAATTTTTTCTGTTAAAATTTCAGGTATTTTTCAATTATTTCACAATCACCCCTGTATATGGTTGTGATAAGAAGATTACTAATGAAAAAAAGCATGTTTACGTTATCTCCTTGAGTGGAGGGGGGGAAGGAAGTCGTGTTTATGAGAAATGGGGGGTACTCCGAAATGAAAAACCTAAGAAAGGGGTACGTGAAAGAAAAAAGTTTGGGAAGTGAGTACGTTTTAGCAGTTTTAAAGGGATACTGTGAAAACGGAAAGTGTTTATATAGGAAAACTGCCTAAAATGGAAAAGTTCATAGTCCCGAAGAAAGACATACCTTTGAATTATACCTTCTAAGACGAATACCTCTCTAAATCGGAATTTTTTATAGATCCTTTGTGATTCTGTCTTAGCAGTTTTTACTGTTGTATTTGTATCCATGATTCAGTAAACCAGGTCTACTTTGGAGGGGGGGGGGGGGCGTCCGGACACCCTGGACCCCTCCCTGGGCTACGCCACTGGCTGAATTTCTATAAAAAAATTCAGATTTTTCTTACATATAATTAAGATTCTTTTAAAGAATACTTTTACAGTATATTTTAGATTATTATGTATTCGCAAGACAGAAAATACACGATAGCAACATTATGATTACTTAAACCCTTAGACTTTCAACATTCAAATAAAGATTCATTAAGAGAATTTATCTAATTTAGAATGAAAGAAAAAAATAGTGTTAAAAACATTTCATATTTTCGTGGTGAATTTTTAGATGAAAAAAAAAAAATGCCTAGATAACTTATAAGTACTAGATATAATGTGAAATTTAGATTTGTCTGCTTTAAAATAAAAAAAAATAATAATATTTATATTTACTTTGTCCTTTTAGATAGATGTGAATTTGATGCATCGAGAACTTCAAGGAAAATGCTATGATTTAGAATATGCTATTAAGTATGTGATTTTCTTCTATATATTCTATTATTTAAACATTTTTTATCTTTATACTTTTTTTTAAATCCTGGTTTTTAATCCAAAAATCGGTTTTAATGCAAATAATATTTTTTAAATTTTGTGTATAGAGATTCAGTATAAAAAATCTATGTATCATACATTACAATGAAATCACAATCAAATGTGTGAAACTCAAAGGAATAAATAGCATAAAAATTAAACAATTAAAATGAAATCGCAAATGTAAAAATAAATGGGAAAGATAATTCAAAAGCTGACCTCAAGAAATAAGAAATCAAATTCAAAAATAAGAAACACTGAATAGCTTATGGATTCGTCAGAGTAGCTACATAAGCATAGTAAAGATATACTATTTCAATAGTAATTCATAGTAAAGATATGTATGCTCGAATATTGCTGGCATTAGGCCTAAAAATGACAGTATTAGTATTTAGCTCCTTATATCAAGAAATCCAAAGAAAAATGAAACTAGCGAACAAGAATTCTGCTTTTTCAGAATTTAGTGTCGCCCAAGGCATTTCCATTACTTCATTTTCTTCTGATGGACTGATGGCTTCTATTATTATGAAACAGACATTATAAATGAAGTGTTAGGTGAAGATGAAAGAGCAGCCGTATAGAACTCTGATTTTCTGGTCAGAATGGAAAAAACAAAATGGCCCAAAAAAATTAGGGCTATTTTTTTAGAAGCCACCAGTCCATCAAAAGAAAATAACTCGGTTAAGCAGGACTCTACTGCAGTACAAAACATATTTCAATTTTAAGACTTAAAGCACACGCTTTATTTTATGTAAAATGACGTCATTCACATCCGCTTAAGAATTCCACATTTACGATCCACTCTTAAACAACTACAGTAAAGCATGCATAGCACATCACTATCGCGAAATAATACATAAATGAGGCAAAAAGATGCCGTCATACAAGAAAATCGACAAAAAAGGGGATATCTAATGATTCATAGATACTTAAAATTAAATATAGTTTATAATAGCTCCATTGTTTTAACAGAAATCATTCGTTTATATTTTTTTTCAAAATAGCACGTATTTTAATTACATTTTCTTTCGGTTGTTATGAGAAAATGGCAACAAAAATATATAATTGCTATTTTAGAACTATTTTTTCTTTACATTCTACAGAGATGGAGTACTTCTGTTGCCAATATGAAGCAAATGGCTCTTAAAACTACAAAGAAATTAATATTTCAAAAATAAATAGAGATACAGTTTTCAAACAGAATGCATTTAAAAGAACTTTTCTTTTCCAATACGATGGTATAAAACTCAAAATTGTGCAATGCTTAGAAGTTTAAAAAATTGCTATAGAGTATTTAATCGTACTGCTTTGTTTTACAGCTGGCTTCTGTAAGATAACGTTATTTTTTGGAATACACAAAATAAGCTGGGAGAAAGAAATAGCATACCGTACCGGAGGTTAAAAAAATAAGACATAAATTATGATCCATATTTAATATATAAAAACTTTAAAAAATGATCAACAAAACTCATCCGGGCAGAAAATTTGCCAAAGATTAAGAAAGATTGAAAAATGTGTACCTTGCCCATACCATTGTTTCAGGTAATGCCTGAAGCTTTGGCAGACAGAGAAGATAATAATAAAAAATTAAGAGAAGGGCTGCTGCTGCAGTCTATCATTAAGTAAAAAAGGAAAAGCTGGAGCAGCCAAAATCTTTTAAAAAGAAGAACAAGGAATTAAAAATAAAATAACAGACATTGAAGTTACTATTGTAAATCTAGATATAAATACAGGAGACTTCCTCTCATCCTCACAGCTTGGGACCAGACGTTGTGCGGATTTTAGGATTTTGTGGATTTCTGGTCATTGCTTTGTTTTCACTTTTTAAAGAGTAATTTGAATGTAATAATGGAATTGAAATTATAAAGAGTCCTTGCAATATAGTAAAATATTAAAATAATTAAGTAAAGTAATAAACTAAAATGATAAAATGTAAGATAATTAAAAAAATTATTTAATGTAATGGTCATGTAAATAATTAATAATGTATAATTAAATCTGCATAATAAAGATAAGATACATTTTTCTTGAATTATCGAATGAAATTTGTCTCATAATGGTACCCTATTAATTCACACCAAAGTCGTAAAGTAAGGAAGTTTTATTTCAGGTTTAGCCAGTCTTAATAACCAAATTAATATATAAAAAGATTGTGATTACCAAAGATATCACATATATCTTTTTTTTTTTTTTTTTTTTTTTTTTTTTTTCAGAAGTAAATTGTACTTCCTTCATAAAACACCATGAGTTCAGTCATATTATATAGAATTAATTACATATTAAAATACAAATGGAATGATATAAAACTAACTAAAAAATTCTGTAATTTTGTCCCTACATCTGAACTGAAAGCTTCATTGTTTACATCTGCGACGATGTGCGAATTTCAGGCGTTTGTGGATTTGAGGGAGTCTACTGTATATATAAGGATTATGTATAGATAATATAGTAATAAACAATAGATAAATATATATACCTTGTAAATAAGTCTTATTAAGGTATTATCTTTAAATTTTAAAGGAATCTAATACAGATCTCTTGTATGATTCCACTTAAAGTACCACATTCATTTTAACCAACTTAAAAAGCAGACAGAGATCTCTAATGGATTACTGTGTACAATGGTCAGAAATCTCATGGTATAAGTAGCAAAACTGCAGTAGTTGCTACTTTTTTTTTGCTAATTTGTAGTATAAAACACTATTTTGAAAAATGTAACATAGTGAGTAGCGTGATATAAAAATTCCAAAATTTTTAGCAAACACCAGTGCTACTTTTAATGATACTTCAGGGGAAAAAAAAGTCTCTGGCCACAGTATTTTAATTTGTTTCTTCTGTGCAAAATATATTCTGCACAACAATTTGTGAATGTCAGCAACTTAATGGCAGTGTTTAGCAACTTGGCTGAAGTGTTTAGCAATGCATAGTATGACATCAGTATTTTTCAATTGACACTTGAAGATAAATCCAAATCAAATAAACTAATATTCTTACTGGAAATTTTTTTGTCTATTTACTCATTATTATTATTCACCCCAACCCTCCCGAACTTGTCGGTCAATGTCGTTAACTTATTGAATTTCACTTTAAAAATTTTCCAATAAGATGGTCTGAGATCAGGGTAACCTTCCTGGCAGTCTTTAAGTGGGCTGTGATTCAACCTGCTTCACAAGTAATAGTAGCCGGAAACTATAACTCCACATAAACTAGTGATCTGAACCATGTAAAATTGTGGTCAACACTATTTTACAGAATAACACAAAACCTTTTCTTGTATTAAAAACAAATACAAAAATATAGACAATTTAATTAAGCAGTTTAAAAGCACATAAAATTAAAAAAAAAATTACATAAACATTTCGAACTTGTTTAAATTTCCTCATCAGTGATGCAAATAAATGTGAATTCACAACAGAGGGTATAAATTCAACATGCAGTTCACAGCATATATTGCAAACAGTTAAGCATGGAGATGAGTATTTGAGTCAGATTAAAATGGCATTTTCGGCTGGAACTGAACTAGCTTCATTGAGTGGAAATTTTATTTAATCTGACTCAAATACCCACATCTGCGTTGAATTGTTTGTGACACGTGCTCTCAACTGTAAGTTGAATTTATAGTCTCTTGTGAATTTGCATTTATTTACATTACTGAGAGGAACTTTAAACAAATTCAAAATGTTTAATGTTATTTTTTGAAGATTTTTATGTGCTTTTAAACTGTTTAATTAAATTTTCTGTATTTTTGTATTTCTTTTTAATTATGAGCAGGCATATCTTTTTTCACTTTAAATTTTCTTTGTTATCTTTCTTAATTTTTTAATGAGCTCATTTTCATCACGTTTATTTGATTGCATCCCGGCAGATGCAATACAAGGAAGATCTATTATATTACTTAATCTGTGTCTTCAAATTCAAGTGTAGATTGAATCCTTTAACAAGATCTGAAAATAAGAAAGCAGTGACTACTTTTCAAAAATAGTTTGTAGTTGCTGTTTTCTGAAACAAATATTGTAGTTAACTATATATTTGATAAAGTAGTTCTATTTTGTTACAAAAAAAAAAAAAAAAAAAAGTGTTTTTTCTGACCCCTGACTGTGTGTCAACGGGCCCCTGAGTGTGTCAATTATAAATCTTTGAACATAATATTATATTTACTTCCAAGAAATCTATAACTTATAAAGCCATATTCTTTATTATAGGTTGCATATAGAATAAACTCATAGTGTAAGAAAAGTATTGTAATTAAGGTTCAACCGAAACAGGTTTTTAAGACTGAAACCTATTTTCTGTAATCTTTCTATTTTCGACTGAAAACGAAAATCTCCAAACATTTTTTTAAAAAAAAGTAATTAATACATGCATAAATATACATAATTATTAATTAATTATATCTGTGGCCCAGGCTCTCTGTGCCTCTCACAAAAACTTTTTCTTTTCATATAAAATAAAATTAATTCATCAACGACACAGAATGATTTTCTAATTATACAAATTTAATTTAATTAAAAAATGTTTTAGATATACATACCTCGATTTATCTTTTATAATGATTTTTGTAAATGATCATCTGTTATACTAAAACTTTCTCAAAAAGTATTTGAAACACTTCTGCGGTTTCAAACTAAAAATTTTCTATTACTGTTAAGTCTGCAGCTTTTAATGAGCACATGAAAAGCATCTTCAGACTTTAGTCATATATGCATTACTTGCTTTATAATTTGCACTCATGTCTTGAGTCAGTCATGGCTGATTAAACAATGAAGTTCATAGCGATAAATAAAGATAGTCTCATTTGAAGCGTACAGCTCAAATCAATGTGTAATGTTGAAAATTCCTGAAAGAAGAAATGAGATTTTTGTAATACAGATTTTGTGTTCAGCCAATTTTCGGCATCATTTTTGCTGAATTCGTTTTCAGCCAAACTCTGATTTTGGGCCAAAAATGAAACTGAATTTTTAGTCGATTTCTAATTGTAATCATGATTTGTGTTTGTGAGTGAACACATTAACTCCCAAATGATACTTCTGATTGAGTTTCTATTTAGCAAATAGGTTATAAACCACTGTCACAAGAACTGTATAGATTTTTGTTCTTGTTTTAATTTTTTCATGAAATGTAACCCCTCCTCCCCTTTAAGAAAATTGTAATATGCATATAAACTAATATTGTGAAAAAAAATTGTTGTATTATTTTTAAATTTTTTAAAATGTCTTTTGTCATATTGTATTTGAACTTATTATGCTCATTTTTGCTTTTTCTTGTGTGTGTGTACCAGGAATTGCCATACTATTATCTACTACATTACTTATATATTGTAACTTGACTAAAAAAACTGAAGTCTTCACAACAAGAAATTTTAATGTCGTATTCTTTCATTTCTTGAATTTCTAGTTTGTATTTGTACCAAATAATTTTTCATAACATGAATGTTCAGATTCATCGATGTCTTTTTAATTTGAAGATCAAAATAGATTGTTTTGTGATATAGATGCCTTTGTGTTCTCTCTTAAACAATGACAATGCAGAAAGTTACTTCTTTTTAACAAAGTTTGTTTGTAAAAGAGCTTATTAGTTTTGCATTGAAATTTTTCTTTTACAGTTAAAAAAACTAGTCGTTGGGGGCCACCGTAATACTTACCCATCATGGTTTATTTTCATACATAATAAAAAATATGAAAATAAAACATGAGATACAGGCTAAGCATTGTATCATATTACTTTATTCATAATTTAATTTACTTAGACTCCCTTAAATATAATTAATATAATCCCTTAAGCTAATATTACTTTTTGTTGCATTAAAATATCTCAATTTGTTGATTTTCTGTAAGCAAGTTAACACTATAGGTTTACAATGGAATTCTATTGGAATTTGGTGAAATATTAGAGATACTGCCAATTTGGCTTCACTTTTGGTGACTAATTTTGGTTGCCAAATTTGGCGATATATCGCCAAGTTGGTGACAAACTTAGCGGCATTTGGCGACAGCATAGGATCTCCCCTATGGTAACACCCCTTATAGGTATGGAGATGCATTAAATGCTTGACATTTATGATAAGCCATTATTAGCATCTAATCTTACAGTTTGGCGATAGTTTTTTGGTTGGCAGGATAATCGTGTAGAACCGAATTGCGTAAAAGAAACATCCTTATAACTCAAAAATTATAATAATATTAACTAACAGTTTACTGCGTCGGATTAAGCATCTCATTTCCAATTAAAATATATCTTTGAATTGAAATTTGAATGAAATACAGGGTCATGAGAAATCGAAGAGTGTGAAAAATAGAATTACAAATATCACGGCAACTAATTATCCGATCAAGTTCATCTATGATGCAAAATTTGTGTTTTTTTATTGTCTTTTATATTCACTCCTTCAAATAAACAATTTCGAAATTTTTTGTATACCTTTTATTAGAAAGAATATTTCGAGAGTCCGAAAAAAATAGTTCCGGATAATCGAGGTTACTGATATTCAATAGGCTTCTTCCCATTGTTAAGTACACACCGAATTTCAAGTCTCTATCTCAATTTGTTTGGGAGATAGAGCGTTTACACACACACACACACACACATACAGACGGACGGCAAAATTTTTTTTCTAAAAATATGTTTTTTGGAATCTCCAGTGTCTGAAACGTGTAAATCCGTCAAAATTTTTTTTCCGATTTTTAAAACGATTACAAGATTTACTCTATACTATGTATTAGGGTGGGCCGAAAAAAACTTTTTTTTGATTTTCGATGATGGGTAGTACGGAAAAGTGGCCACTAGTGGCACCAAGTTCACACAAAAAAATTGAGATTTTTAGGACAATTCTTATATTTGCCGCTTTTGGCTTAAAGTTTTGCTAAAATGCTGATTTTTGAACTTTTTTAGCAAAAATTTTAAAAACGTTAAATTAAACTTATTTTAATCGTATTTACTCGAAAAGGCATGTTTAATGTGCCAAATGTATAAATAAGCTCTGATAATGTATTATTTAATTGCTATGTATATTTTAAATTAGACGATTTTTATAGCCTTTTCACGTATAAGTGAGCAAAAGTTGCATATATTGTTTGAATCTTTCAACGGTTTCTCTCTTTTGTCTTGTTTATGTCTCTTGGTCTTCCTTATTTTTTTCGGTGCTTTAAAGGTCATATATTTGGGTAACGGGCATCAAAATCCCTCAAAAACAGATCTGGAAGGAGAGAAAGGAGTGAAGCAAGAACTTAAGCGAATGCAGTGACTCATCGCGATGTTGGGGGAGTGAAGGAAGAAATACAAGGAGAGAGAAAGTGTGATAAGAGATGCTTATTATTTTTCAGTGCTCAGTTTCCCTGCGCATTTGTTCAGTGTAAAAGTAAAACCATTTTCTCGTGCGATACGGTGCTTTTTGGATCATTTAACGTGCCATTACTGTGTTTTGTAGGTTTTATTACGACGAGTTTAGAAATGGCTAGTGCGAAAGGTCATGGTCATGTAAAGACACGTGATAGCATGAAAGGTAGCCTTTTTGGGACACCATGCAAATTGAAAGACTTGCAATTGCCAACTTATGCTGACATCATGCGCCATTACTATTGGTTGCGAAGTGATATAGAAGAAAATCGAGATATTTATCTTCAACCAATGGATGATATTATTAAAATGGTTGGTGAAAAAGTTTCTGAAATCTGGATAAAAGCTTCCATACCAGTCGTTTCCCAACGAACAATTAATGGAAAGATTAAAAATTATTACAGTAAGTATAGATCATTGGAGAAATCCTGTAACCATACGGGCGGATATGGGCCATCACGGCAAGACGAAATGCGGAAACCTCTCTCTTTGACATTGCAGCTTGTAAGTGTAGAGACTTGAACAATTGTAGCTGCGATATCAGGCGTAAAGTTCCACATCGAGAGGCAAACTTCTTGAAGGATCAAAGAACTGTTCGAAAAATGTTTATCGGAAATATTGATTTAAAAACAAGCAAAACTCTTGTAAAGAAAATATTGCGGAAAATGAAAAGGGATACAATTTCAATGAGGAATAGTGGTTCTGTGACAAAGCCTTCATCGAATGGAGTTAGATCCAGATGGAAGACAGATATATTGTTGGAAGATTCAAGTAGTGGGAGCTTTCAAGCAAGCATTTCGACTAAATCTGAATTTGAACCAGGGGCTTCTAAGCCAGACACTCCTAAACACGTATCCCTGTCTCACACAGCATCCGCCACATTTAGGACTGGTGTATCAGAGAGGGAAGCAGGGTTCGCACAGACTCCTTAGACTCCTTGGAAACTCCTTAGAAATGAAAACACTCCCAAGTAGTACTTAGAACTACTTAGATAAGCAAACCACTACTTAGAAACATCCTTATATTCTATTGTGGCTTCGGACGGAAGCGATATTGCTGCCGAGGAAAAAAAATCGTGATTGAAAAATGCACGGTAAATTCTTTATGCACATCATTGAATCTGAAGCACAACATTGATTGGGTAGGGTAATCTTAATAGCAAGGCTCCCACTAAGTCCGTTTTTCAATTATTAGGTCCGCAAAGACCGTTTTTCGACAGTGTTAGCCGACCTTTATTTAAAATTTTATCGATGTTTAGCATTTAGCCAAGAATCTCGGAAAAATCGCATTTTTCGCAAATATGTCCCCCCCCCCCCCCCAAAAAAAAAAAAAACCCATCAAATTTCGTTAATCGATCGCGGAAAAAATTCATAAATTTTGTCAAAGGACCGTGGAAAAACGCTAATTTCTCCAACAGATCGCGGGAAAACTCGGATTTCTTAAAAAGACGATAATTTCTTAAAAGATAGCGAAAAACGCGAATTTACTCAAAGGATCACGAAAAAACGCGAATTTCGTTACAGATCGAGAAAAAAAGCAATTTCCTCAAAAGATCGCATAAAACACGAATTTCCTAAAAAGTCGCGAATTTCTTCAAAAGATCGCGAAAGACACGCAAATTTCCTCAAAAGATCGCGAAAAACACGCGAATTTCCTCAAAGGATCGCAAAAAACACACGGTTCCATCAAAAGATCTCGAAAAAAACGTTAGTTTCGTGAAATGATCGAAATAAAAGGCGAATTTCCCCAGAAGATCGCGAAAAACACGTGAATTTCCCCAGAAGATCGTGAAAAACACGCGAATTTCCTCAAAAGATCGCGAAAAACACTCGAATTTCCTCAAATGATCGCGAAAAACACGCGAATTTCGTCTAAGGATCGAGAAAAATACGCAAATTTCGTCAAAGGATCGCGAAAAACACGCGGTTTCCATTAAGATCGCGAAAGAAACTCAGATTCATTAAACAATCGAAATAAAACGCGAATTCCATTAAAAGATCGCGAAAAAAAAAGGAACTACCCAGAAGGTCGCGAATTTCTCCCAGAAGATCGCGAAAGAAACGCGAATTTCCCCCAGAAGATCGTGTAAAAAAACGCGAATTTCATCATAAGATCGCGAAAACAATGCGAATTCGTCAAAATTTCACCTTCAAAGAAAGCGATTACCGCTGTTCTAAAAGAATAAATTCACAACTTGTTATATTTTTTCTTGTTTGTATGTTGCATTTAGCATTCTTTTTTTTTTTTTTTTTTTGCCTTTTAAAAATTTTCTTTAAGATGTATCATGTATGTGATATACATAATAAGTGTTTGGGGTTTGACATCTCTATTTATATCACCTAGAGGTGATTCTAGTCCGAATTTTCCGAAACTTACGAAAATGTAAGGCATTCATTTCCGAAAACTTTAAAAAATCGGTCACTAATCCGAAAGTTCGGACATATGGTTGCGAAAAAAATAAATTTTGTCAATCGTTTGTAGAAAAATCGCCAATTTCGTCAAAGAACCGCAAAAAACGCAAATTTCGTCAAATAATCGCGAAAACCCCCGCAAATTTTGTCAAAAGATCGCGAAAAAACCCACAAATTTCGTCAAAAGATCGCGAAAAAACCCATAAGTTTCGTCGAAAGATCGCGAAAACCCAAAAATTTCGTGAAAAGATCGCGAGTAAACGGCAAATTTCGTGAAAAGATCGCGAGTAAACGGCAAATTTCGTCAAAAGATCGCGAAAACCGGCAAATTTCGTGAAAAGATCGCGAAAAAACGGCAAATTTCGTCAAAAGATCGTGAAAAAAACCACAAATTTAGTCAAAAAGCGCATAAAAACCCACAAATTTCGTCAAAATATCGTGAAAAAACCCACAATTTTCGTCAAAAGCTCGCGAAAAAACCCACAAATTTCGTCAAAAGCTCGTTAAAAAACCCACAAATTTCGTCAAAAGATCGCGAAAAAACACTAATTTCGTCAAAGAGCCACAGAGAAAACGCATAGCTAGTGTCGGAAGTGGATTTCCCCCTCCCACCTGGTGTAATTTTTCAGAAGATTTCCTGTGAATTTCAGAAATTTTTTTTTACTCAAAATCACCCCTGTGACATGACCATTGGTCACTGCATAAAAAAGTAGATTGTCAATTTTGTATTTAAACTTACGAAATCAATAAGCAATATATTGTGAATACTGTGCAATTTCAGCACTAACAATTAGATTCTAATAGAGTAAAATTTGTTTTTGAAATGTTCTTTTCTCCAAATTGGGCATTAAAAATTGGAGTGTGCACACCACATAACGGTGCATAAAAACATCAACAACAAAATAAAAACATCAACAACAAAATAAAATGGCAAATCCTTAAAATTTTTTTGACTCCTTGGATTTTTTGGGCACTCCTTGGATTTTTTCTTCCCAACTCTGTATGAACCCTGGGGAAGTTGCGTTAATAGTTTCATCTGTGCTTCAAGATGCAGGAATTGTGACAGAAAAAGATAAGAATCTCGTCATCGATAAAAACAAGGTCAGAAGAGAGAAACATAAACTTGGAAAGAAGATACAGGAGGAGGAAGTTCTTGAAGGAAGGAAAATTAAAAGCATATTCTTTGATGCTAGAAAGGCTAAAACGATCATGATAGAAAAAAAAATGGGAACAAGCGACACCGTCGAGAGAAAGGCAAGGAACATATCACGGTGTTGTCTGAACCTACTTCGGAATATTTGGGTCACTTGACACCTAGTTCGGGTCACGGAAAAGAAATAGCAAAATCGTTATATAATTTTCTATGTCAGAACAAAGTGGACTTTTCTGAACTGATAGCACTTGGATGTCATGGCATCGCTGTTAATACAGGAAAACGCAATGGTGTCATTGCCTGTCTTGAAAAAAATTTAAGAAGAGAGCTGCAACATTTTATATGTATTCTTCATACGAACGAACTTTCACTCTGACATCTACTTTCTAAACTTGATGGTGGAACCACTGGACCTAAGTCCTTTGTCGGCCCAATTGGTTCTACACTAACAGGGTGCGAAAATCTATGTGTCACTTCGTTCGAGCCTATTGCTGTTTCATGGACATCAGAAATTGAAAAGACTGAAGATCTGAGTACAGATCAAAAATATTTATTTGGTATTTGTGCAGCGGTTTCAAGCGGACAGTATCCTCGAGGGCTGGAAAACAGAAAACCTGGACCAATTGTGCAATCGAGATGAATCACAACTGCTTGTAGAATTTTACGCTTGTACATTAGTATTTCAAATCCTGATGAAGCGCTTAAATATCTCACGCAGTACGTGATAAAAGTTTATGCACCAGTGTGGTTTTCTGTAAGAAAAAGGCCAGGTTGCACAAATGAGCCTAGACATCTGTGGCAGATTATTCAACTTTCAACATTTCTACCAGATGAGCTAAAAGAGACAGTCCATTCAGTCGTACAGACAAATGGATACTATGGCCATCCCGAGAATTTACTGATAGCAATGGCAATCGATGATAGCATAGATATTAGAAGAATAGAATGGGAAAGAATAAAAAAAATGCCGCAATTTAAAAAAGATAAAAACCAACAAAATGCGAGAGTTTCAGGTTCCAAAGCTGAACTTTAATGCAACGGAATACTATAATTCCGCCAACTAAATAGCCGCCGAAATCAGCAAGCTTCCTATAACAAAAACTCTTTCATTAGAAAAAATTGAAGAAAATGTAATTTCGGAATCCATGTTGGATAAAGCATTAATCTGCTTTACAAATCACTCCCAGGCTGTGGAAAGAGGCGTTAAAATTGTTACAGAAGCTGCATCAAAGGTATGTGGGAGTGAAGGAAGAGATACCTTCATTACAGCAAAACTGCAAGCGCAGAAAAAGATGCCAAAGTTCATTTCTAAGAAGGACTTCATAATCTAAAAAGGTACACACTTTGAATATATAATATTCTGTGGGTAGGAGGGCGAGTGGAACTCGCAGTACAGCTACTTCCTCGCGGTGAGTTCTGGGTTGTTTCGCGTTGGTACCGAATGCAAAACAAGCTAAAAGTTGTACATTTTAAAAGCACGTAGCACAAAAATAGTGCATAATCTGAGCATATTTAAACATTTGGCACAATAAATATGCCTTTTTAAGTAAATACAATCAAAATAAATTTAATTTAACATTTTTTAAATTTTTACTAAAAAAGTTCAAAAATCAGGATTTTAGCAAAACTTCAAGCCAAAAGCGGCAAATATAGGAATTGTCCTAAAAATCTCAATTTTTTTGTGTGAACTTGGTGCCACTAGTGGCCACTTTTGTGCACTACCCATTATCGAAAATAAAAAAAAAAAGTTTTTTTCAACCCACCCTACTACGAACGATGGGTAAGTAAAAATGATGCTTGTAATATATATATATATTCATTTTAGGCTTAATGCTGACAAAATTGGGAGAAATAACGCATCTTCACTATGAATTAATCAACAAGCACCTCTGATGATTCTGTGGGTTATTCATAGTTTTTTATTTTACATACTGGTTTCCAATGTTCATATTTTGTTCATCTATTAGAATTTTACCATTTGTTCATATATTTGTGATTTCATCTTTATAATATATATATATATATATATACACATACATATCTTATTAAACCATGGAAAAGTACTATAAATTCTGACATTAATTGCAGAACGATTTTTAATCCAAAGGATTCAATCAAGGATTAATAATCAAGGATTTCTAATCTCGAATAATGATGCCATACTCCTTGGAAATTCTAAGGAATGTACCCACTTTGTATTTTTTTTTTTTTTTTAAGCATGAGTTTAGATGTGATTTCAATACAATACAGGAAAGAAAAAGGGGATAGTTAAAAGTCTATAATGATGAGAAGTAAAAGGAAGAATTAAAAAATAAATTTAACATAACTTATTTCCAAAAATTGATAATGATAGATACGACAAGTAAAAGGAAGAATTTAAAAATAAGTTTAATATAACTTCTTTCAGGTTGTACTGCATAAGGAAAATTTTTGCTTTATTTAATCACAGAATTTCTGTGACTAATTAGGACAAAAATTTTCATTCAGAAATAACGGTGTCAAAAAATCGTAGCAGGTGGTAGCTATGTAGTTTGTCCAAAATATAAAGTACAATTGTTACCATAAGATTTTGATTGTAAGATTTTACTTTGTGACAGAAGGTCTAGTTTTCGTATTTCAAATCTCCTGCTCTGTACACGATAGGAGGAAGGAAAACAACAGTGCCAACTCCTAGTACGATGTGTCGCGTCACCTAATGGCCATTGGTCGAAGCTACAAGACCTCACTAGTTCTCGTATCCGCTGTGTAGTTGAAACCGGCTTTTGTGTTCTTTTCTCAAAGTCCGGATACTTTGTATGCTGAAACCTAAAGTGTATAAGAACCACCTAAAACAGGAAAATATTCTTTTTTGTTATTATGTTAGTTATAAGGTGTAGTAATATAGTAGTTGTCAAATGGTATTTCTTTGAAATATAACAACATAATCAAAATATAGCTACTTATGGGGCTACTTTGTGACAGTGACATTGTTGAAAACTAACACCACCAGGTTTCCATTTAAAGATTAAACATATATTTTGCGTTTTCCATGTCACGATGGATGTGAAACATCACAAGAACATATAAATGCAAGCTAGATTAAAAATGCAAACTCTCATATTTTAGAAGTACAACGTCTTTATGAGTAAAATAACATTAAGTTTATTGCACTCCCTCCAAATTCGATTCATCTCTTTTATCCGCTTGTTGTGGGTGGCATTGTTCTGTCTTCTAAAATCCCACTGGAGAGAAGTGTTGTCAAGCTGAAAAAAAATCCCCTTTGGTAATAGATGCACAAATGTACCAAAGGAAGAATTTCCGCAGCATCTAAAAGAGCTCATTTTTGCCCAGCGATCGAGCGAAGAATAATCTGCAGTCTTAACTTTGGTGACCGGAATCTATTCACTAAACAGAAACAAACTTTGGAACGGCTTCCAAAAACAATCCTCAAAGAAATCTTAGGATCACTGACAAAAATTTGGTGGAAGTCTTTATGGAAGAGTTAAACTAGAAGTAGGAAGACATAACAAAAAGCCGGGGCACTTAGAGATGCAAAAAGTTGAATTTGCTGCTTGGTAGAAGCATTTGTGCTGCTGGTGTCCAGAAAGCCATAGGAAATAACGTGGCTTTGATGGGACGTTTAGAAGAAGAAAAGAGGTGAGGACCACTGGCACCAAAAGAAAAAGAACAAACAGACAGCCTTCCAGAAAGGCTTCAAAGATTTTCCTCAAAGTCTTCATTTTATATCAGGAGCAGTTCTGAATACACTTCAGGCCAGTATATGACAGTAATTTTGCATTATTAGAGTTTTTCCCGTTGATTAAAGAGGAAGAGAATATGCCGGAGCTTTTTTTTTTTTTTTTTTTGGCTGTTCAGAGGCACAGCTGTTTGAAAAATCAAGAAGTGATAGCGAATTAGAGATTTTTGGTAAACTAATTTTTGAGCTTTATCCATCTTCAGCTCCACTGAAAACCAAAAAAAAATAATTCTACAATTTTATTTCATTTCGCATATTTTGTACACTGTCATTACTAAAATGTAAAACAGAGTTGTTATTTCTCGTTAAATGTTTCCTCATTTTATATAATTTCTTCGTTTGCCTTGCAATCATTATTTTTTAATTACTTAACGTCATTATATTGTGTGGTTCTTTTGTTTTGCATTACTTCCATAAAAATTTCAATGTTACTTTTGAATTATAAAATTCAAAATATTGAATTAAAAGATTATTTCCCATATTTAAATAAAAAAAATATGAGTATGAATTATTATGAAAATGTCATTGTAAATAAAGGTGTGATGCATTGACAAGAAACTGCAAAACGCTATTTGATTCTTTGCAGTAAAAATAGGAGGGATAATGGGACAAATCGATGACATATCAATATCATTATATGCAGTTTAACTTGTTTTCAGTATAATTTTCGCAGTTGAAATAATTCACAAATGTTTTTCTCTTGCATTTCAAGGCTAAAACACTGCTGTACCAAGTAACCCCCACTTGATGGGGTAACTTTGTGACATCATTAAACATAAATTTCTCAGTTGGTATTAAACATTTAGAGTGTTGCGATACATCATTATGTAGGAAAAGGTTAATGCAATGTTTGGCAATAGTCTGTTTTGGATTACTTATAAAACACACTGGCTGGTGTCAGAAAAACCTCAAAATGTGTCACAATTCTTATGGTAATAAATTTTTTAACTTATTTTATTTTTTTATTAATTAATTTGTTTATTTATTGCACCAGACACTAAAAAATGTTGCTGCCACTATTGTAAGTAATATCGCTTAATCCTGCCTACTATATTGTGTTTGTACCAAAAGTATATATAATATATATTTTTTATGTAATTGTACTTTACAGTATAATATGTAAACAAGATTGTTAATTTACATTTACTTTTGTTAATTTTGCTTCAAATCTTTCTTTACAGTGCTGTCAAATCAATGCCAAACAGCCATCAACACTTTCTAAATACGCAGCAGCTCATTTTGCAAGCCATTGCAGCCAAACAGAAATTGAACAGTGTAGAAGCAAAAAAATCTGATAAGAAAAAGACCAGCATGTACCAACGATTTTCTGGTTCTTTTGATCTGCCTTCCTCAATTTTACCAGTTGTTGCAACTGGTCTTAGCTCCTCTGCTTCTGTCAGTGCTGACCTGAAGTCTTCACCTTCTCAAGCTGCAGTTCGACCTGCATCTGCAGCTGCTGCTCCTAGGCGATCTCGGGCTTCATCAGTTTCATCAGTGCCACCACGTGCTGCCCTAACTAGACAACATTCAGCATCTTGCTCACCCACTAAGAAAGAACGCAATTAGTGACTGTTTCAAAATGAATTTTGCATCTGTGATATATATTCTGATAATTTCAATGTATGTGTGAATTTGTGTATGTATTTTTTAAATTTATAGATCTTATTCATATGTATATATATATTGTGTATTAAGTGTTTATATTATCTTTATTTGTCAGTTTATTTTGGAATAAGAAATTGTATTAAATCTTATATTAAATAATTCTTTTGAAGTAAATTATTGTTTGTCTTTCTTTTTAATCTCAAAGCCTTCTTGACATCTTCTAGATTCTTGTTAAAAGAAAGTACTGGGTGACACAAAATAAATTGAACTTTTAAAATATGTAGTGGTAGACACGTACAGTTAGCAACAAACAAACCAAAAGCTGATTTTTTAATCATTTCAGAAGTCTGCAAAAATAATTATGATAAATCATTGATTTGTTAGACTTTCTTTGGAAACACTTGGAAAAAAAAAAAAAAAAAAAAAAAAATGGGAACTGTCAAAAGCAAGCTGCAGCGTATTTCAAAATAGGAATAGGGTAGTTGTGAATTATGTCATTGTTGTGGTCAAGGGCAACAAAAAAGAATTTCTAATTGAAGGCTGCCATTTGCTACTAAAATTCTACTATTTTCAGTCCCAGGAGGCTAAGACAACTTTTTAAGCGAAAAGGACTAAAAAGCAACTATTTCTGTCAAATAGGCAATTATTTTTGAAATAGGATACTTTTTTTAAAATTTTATTCTAGCTTTTCTAAATAAATATTGAAATATCTTTATGAAATGTGAAACAACAATAAAAAACTACAATTATTATTTTAGTACAATTTTTCCAGATGTTTGAGACCTACACCAAACAACACTTTTCTTAGCTAACACAGCCAATTTCATTCATTTTTACTTTAACTTTGTTAAAACTAGTCAGATGTGCCAATCTCAAAACTTTCTTCTATCTCATACATGTTAATACTTCAAAATTCGCTAGCACAGTGCCAAAATTAAATGGCAATCAATGGCCATCATGAGGATTCTAAAAATATGAAGTTCCGTGCATTAGTTCTTGAGATATGACTATTGCTAAAATCGTGTAAATCATGCAAAATGCAGCCTAGCAGCACCACCTGTTGGGTGATTTACACCAAAGCCTAATGAGAAACAACTTAAGACAATATCTAACTGAATCTGAAGTTTGATGAAAATCTGTTTTTGAGATAGAGCTGCCATTGTAAAAATTCTGAAAAATTCACCACAGCAGCACCGCCACCATTTGGGCGATTGACATGAAAACCTAATTAGCAACATCTTATTTCAACGTCTAACTGAATCTGAAGTTTGATGAAAATCTGTTTTTGAGATGGAGCTGCTATTGTAAAAATTCTGAAAAATTCACCAGAGCAGCACCACCTGTTGGTTGATTTACACCAAAACCTAATGAGAAACAACTTAAGACAATGTCTAACTGAATCTGAATTTTGATGAAAATCTGTTTTTGAGATGGAGCTGCTATTGTAAAAATTCTGAAAAATTCACCAGAGCAGCACCACCTGTTGGTTGATTTACACCAAAACCTAATGAGAAACAACTTAAGACAATGTCTAACTGAATTTGAATTTTGATGAAAATCTGTTTTTGAGATAGAGCTGCTATTGTAAAAATTCTGAAAAATTCACCAGAGCAGCACCACCTGTTGGGTGATTTACACCAAAACCTAATGAGAAACAACTTAAGACAATGTCTAACTGAATCTGAAGTTTGATGAAAATCTGTTTTTGAGATGGAGCTGCTATTGTAAAAATTCTGAAAAATTCACCAGAGCAGCACCACCTGTTGGTTGATTTACACCAAAACCTAATGAGAAACAACTTAAGACAATGTCTAACTGAATCTGAAGTTTGATGAAAATCTGTTTTTGAGATGGAGCTGCTATTGTAAAAATTCTGAAAAATTCACCAGAGCAGCACCACCTGTTGAGTGATTTACACCAAAACCTAATAAGAAACAACTTAAGACAATGTCTAACTGAATCTGAAGTTTGATGAAAATCTGTTTTTGAGATGGAGCTGCTATTGTAAAAATTCTGAAAAATTCACCAGAGCAGCACCACCTGTTGGTTGATTTACACCAAAACCTAATGAGAAACAACTTAAGACAATGTCTAACTGAATCTGAAGTTTGATGAAAATCTGTTTTTGAGATGGAGCTGCTATTGTAAAAATTCTGAAAAATTCACCAGAGCAGCACCACCTGTTGAGTGATTTACACCAAAACCTAATAAGAAACAACTTAAGACAATGTCTAACTGAATCTGAAGTTTGATGAAAACCTGTTTTTGAGATGGAGCTGTTATTGTAAAAATTCTGAAAAATTCACCAGAGCAGCACCACCATTTGGGCGATTGACACGAAAACCTAATCAGCAACATCTTATTTCAACGTCTGAATGACATAGGCGTAGCGTCGGGGGGGCACGTGCCCCCCCAACCTTCTGTACCCCGGGCGCCAGAACAGAAAGCTTAGGGGGCGCCAAATGAAATTTTTTTTGTCTTTACATACAAAAATGTATAATGTATATGTATATATATCGAATTCGCATAAAAATGTCTCACAGCCTGAAAATCCAAAAAGAAAACTGAACCAGATGTATTAAAATTTACAAATATATAAAAAGATTCATCTATAACAGAATACTGCACATGAATTAGAAAAAAGAGCTGTTCTACAATTCCAAATGTACCATGTTTACGCCTTCTATCATTTAAATCCCTTCCTGTGTCAGGAGAATCAATAACATTTTCCAAGGTCAGTCTCCACCCCTATCTTCTGTGTGAAACTGACCCTCGATAATTGCCAAACGCCAACCGATTTCCCTGGGAGGGGGAGTGCAGAGGGGCCATATGCCCCGGACGCCAGAACGAAAGGCGAAGGGGGCGCCAAATGAAGACTTTGTTTGACTCTGACTTTTCTGATAAACAGATTCCAAGAAGGTAGTTCTATTTTTTTTTTAAATCTCTCTCCCTGAGCAGCATTGAACTTTCTTTTTTCCCGCCTTGCTATGGACGAGGTCGAGCGACTGTCCGGGACAATAAAAACAAACAAGAGAAGGAGTCAGGGCCGAAACTAAGGGGGGAGAGGGGACATGTGCCCTGGGCGCCACGCGAAGGGGGCGCCAGATGAAAATTTGGTTTGCCGTTTTATGCAATATATATATGTGCGTGTGAAATTTGTGTAAAAAATATTTTCTAGCCGAAAAATCAAAAAGAAAAGCTGAGTAATCTGCATTAAAATTGTCAAATAGATAAAAAGATTCGCCTGCAATATACAAGACAGCAAATGAATAATCCCATTCTTTTTTTAATATATAATTACTTTTTTACAGGCATATCACCATATCTGAACTTAGAGATGGTGAGATCAGGTGACTGGCTGGGACAATAAAAACTAAGCGGTCGAAAATTCACAAAGTAAAAACTTAATAATTTTGTTGTTGTTGTTTTGAGTCACACATAAAGAAATTAGCATTAGGTTCAGAAAAGTATCTAGACATATCAATCTATAAATAAGATGAGTGGTATAAGTGATAATTACACAAAACTGGTGTAGATAGTACAGGGAAATATTTTACAATACTGGAATTCATTTTTATGCCTATAGTAAATCGTGGTTTTTTAGTTCCTAAAACGATGTGACTCATATCACTATGACATTAAAGTGCCTCAATTGTAATAATTTGTAATGCTACAACAACATGTAAAATCAGGAAAAATAAAATGTGTATACAATGGAATCTTGTCTTAAATGAAAAAACTACATGGTTCCCAACAGAAAAAATACCAACAGTTATGCCTGCTAAGACGGAAACCTGTATAAAGCGTAATTATTTCCGATTCCTTTCGATTTTTTCCCAGGTTTTAGTGAATAAATATTTGATAAAGCTGGTTATATATTTCAATATTACGTATTTTACTGTTACGCATTTAAAATTTAAAAATAAGTCCGCTAATTGAAACTTTCGCAAATTTCTCTTTGTAAATTTACTTTGCGGAGGAAGAGGGGGGCGCCAAAAACCATGTTTGCCTCGAGTGAAAAGATAGCTAGTTTCGGCCCTGGAAGGAGGGCAAAAAGTTTAATCCTTTAGTAAAACCACTTAAAAAAAAAAAAAAGAGTATAGCATTTGCAGTGGTACAGTAAAAAATCTCGCACAGGACGCCATGGCTAATAAAGTCGTCCCTGCCTTTATCCCTCAAAATGATTTTTTCTCTTCTTTTTGTCATTTCTAGGCGTTTTGCCACCCTAGGCGGAAATTGAAAAATACCGCTCTGTCCCTTTTGGTGCAATTATTTTTTACATTACTTTTGGTGCATTATTTTTTGCATTACTTTTGGGGCAATGTTTTTTGCTACCAACTAGATCCAGTCTTAGAGAGACGAGGCGAGCTTGGGTGACTGCCCGTGATAAACAAAAAAGTGCGCCATGGCGCCCTTTTTTTTTTTGGCACCCAGGGCGCCAGGAATAGTAAAGCCGCAGCCGCTCCTGCTTTTACCTTACCAAATTACATTTCTCGTCCTTTTGAAACTTCTAGGTAGGTGACAACTGAAAAATGTCGCCCATGCCTTTTACTAAAATTACTTTTTTTACATCCAGATCCGGCCTCAAAGGGCGCGAGGTCGGGCAACTGTCAACGGCTAAAGACTAAGGGTTGAAATATATGCAAGATAGAATAGTAACTCCCTTTTTTAATGTTTTTTTAAGACTATTATAGCCCGGGCCGAAACTAGGGCGGGGTGCAGAAAGAGTATGTGCCCCAGGTGCCAGAACAAAGGCGAAGGGGCGCCAAATGAAGATTTTGGTTGTCGTTTCACACAAAAATGTATAAATATATATGAAATACAAGGAAACTCGCAAGCTTATGTTAAACCTATGGGAGTGTTCTTTTCAAATTTCTCGCTTGCATTTTAATATTTTAAGAGTTTTTTGTTTTTGTTTTTTTCTTAGGATAGTTTAGATTGATCTTTAGCATTGCTATACTTTTAGGTTTCGAAACCGGTACTGAAAGTGAAAGTAACTTTATAAAAATAATTTGCGACCAAAATCGAAAAAGTAAACACTAACCTGGTTAGAATTCAACCTCAGCTTTTCTAAGGAAAAAAAATTAAAACTATTAATATGCAAGCGGGACAATTTAAAAAGAACGCCCCCATACGTTTAGCATTAGTGATCCAGTTTCTTCGCGTAACTAGTTTAGGCTCTTAACGCTCAGGCTAATGTTAATCCTATGGGAGTACTTATTGTGCAAATTATTAAAAACATTCATTAATCACTGTTTCAAAAGAATATGCGATAGTGTATTATACATGGGATTTTCAGATAAATTAATGTGAAATTTATATTCACATATTTTAGGATTGTGACTTATTGAGACTTTTACAAAAACGATAAATGGCAGTGATTTTCAATTTTTAATTTTTTTTAAGATGCAATTAAATTTAAACCTCTTTAGTGTGTAGCACTTCACCCACTCTCTCTTCTACAAAAAACGAAAACGCTTTAGTTCTCAACCATCAATACGGTGCTAGCCAATCATTGATATTTGGTCAGTAGTTGTAAGTTGATCGGTAGAAGAAAATTTTTTCCTGCAAAGCTATATACTATTTTTTATAGTGTCCAGTCACCCACATAGTTTAATTGCAGTGAGTAACATGGTCACGCAAAGAACTTCTTTGACCTCTGAACTCGTGTTTCCCTCTTGTGCAAAGTGAGATAGTAGGAGCGTCTTTACCTCCCCCCCCCTCCCCCCCACACACTCATACACACACTTGGTTTGGTCTAATCTGGTCATTTGTGTGGGAATGTGCTTGTAGTTAAATGTTGTTATTATTTTTTAAACTGGTCAGGAATGAATGACCCACGCAAAAACAAGCGCGATAAAAAAGTAGGAATTTTTTTATAGAAAACTCAATAAAAATAGATGTCACGGAGTACGACATGCTGGTTTTAAATTCATGCAAGTCTGGCTTCAGAAGGACGAAAATGGAACAGAAGGTAAGAATATACAGAATTGTTTGT
This sequence comes from Maratus speciosus, assembly GCA_963932465.1. Classification (NCBI taxonomy): domain Eukaryota; kingdom Metazoa; phylum Arthropoda; class Arachnida; order Araneae; family Salticidae; genus Maratus; species Maratus speciosus. The sequence goes on from OZ010792.1 coordinate 399,191,147, forward strand.
TTTAGTAAATTAATACGTTTTCAGAAAAAACAAAAATCCCCATTCAAAAATGTGATTATTTTTGGCACATCATAAACTCATTTCTATTCCTATTTTCCTGAAAATTACAGATGTTTAAGTGACAGGTGCTTAAGAATCGAGTAGCGTCCTTTCTTTTCCTAACATTTTTCCTAATTCGAAGCAGCTTGATTTAAAGCGGATTACTAAATGGATCCGTCTTGTAATTGTCAGTCTTCGAATTCGGAAATGAAAAGTCCAACTTTGATGTTATTTTATAAAAAAATCGGAGTTTTTTAGAAAAAAAAACTTTATTCTATTTCATAAAAGCATCTCAATTGCAGGGCTGCCACTGCCTAATGACACTGAAAATAGTAGATTTAGTAGCCGCCAACGAAAAAAATAGTAGCCAAAATAGTCCTATACCCATCACTTTAAAAAAAAGGAAGAAAAAATGTATCTATAACAACTGAAGGGACTTTATGAATGTTCAGATCTTATTTCACAGTTTATCAATCAATCACTGAAATCACTCAAATCACTGAATAAAGAATAGAGTGATTTTTTCAAATGAGAAAGCAAGTTATCCAGAAAATAAGGCCCTAATGTTTCAGTTATGAAGTAAGTAAGCTTGGTTCTTCAACAATAAAAATTATGTACAGCACCAGGAAACATAGTAGTAAAAACTTCTTGCAGATTACCCCCGATACTATTTTCCATCAGGCCTTTCAAATTCAAGAGTTTCTTGAACAGAAGGAAGAAAAGTTTTATATGAGGGGCAGGGTTAGAAATAACGTGCGGGATATCGTAAATCCCACAGAAAAATGGAAAATCCCGCATAATAAGAAAATTCGTTTGGATGGAATCTTTAAATTTACTTCTTTCACAGGCATATGATTGGTAAGCGATTTTTTTCTTTTTTTCGTGAAAGCCACGATTTTTTTTCTTCGGGAATTCCGCAAAATCAATTCTCAAACAGCCGCGAATTTTGCCAATCGGTAACGAAAAACATCGCAGATATCAACAATTGGTCGTAGAAAAAAAAGTTTTCCATCGGTCGCAAAAAAAATTTGTAAATTTCGCCTAAGGATTATGGGAAAAAATCGAAAGTTTTGTCAAACTGTCATGGACAGGAAAAAAAAATACCCGCGAATTTAATCAAAAATTGAGTGAAAAATCAAGAACTTCCTCAGTCGATCGACAAAAGAAAAGACAAATTGCGAAATCTCCTTCAACGATCGTTGAAAAAGATGGCGAAAAGAAATAACTATTTTTGCCAATCGCGAGCACGGAAAGAATTGCAAATCTCCTCAAACAACAGTAAAAAATATCTTGAAATTTAACAAAGGTCGCGGAAACAAATGGCGATTATCGTCAGTCGGTCGCGGAAATATTATTGCAAATTTCGTCAAAAAATGGACAAAAAGTTGCGAATTTCGTCTAACGATCACAAGAAAAAAAATCGCAAATTTTGTCAAATGGTCGCAGACAAAAAAACGCAAATTTGGTTCTTAAAAGAAATTGAGAATTTAACCAAATGATCGCGCAAAAAATCACGAATTTCGTAAGTCGGTCGTGAAAAGAAATCATGAATTTTGACAAACAATCTGGAAAAGAATCGGTAATTTCGTCGAAATATCTCTGAAACAAATAGTAACTACCATCAATCGGTCGCGGAAAATATGTATCGCAAATTTGGACAAGTGGTAGCGAAAAAGAAATAAATTTCGTCAATCTGTCGTAGAAAAATTTGTGAAATTTGGCAAAGAATCGCGGAAAAAATCGCAAAATCTCCTTCAACAATAGTATAAAAAGATCTCAGAAAGAAAGAGGTATTTTCGTCAATCGATTATGGGGAAAATCGCGAATTTTGGAATTCGTCGCGGAAAAGATCGCGAATCTCCTCAAACAACCGTTGAAAAAGTGAGTTTGGGAAGATGACTTTACAAGCGCTTTGAAGAAAAAGATCGAATATATTCAGTAAAAATAGTCGCTTAAATCCGAAAAAAGTCACCTATTTTCTTGAAATGGTCACTTTTTGGCCTAAAATAGTCGGCATAGCCGCCGGATGCTTAAAATAGTCGATTTCAGTAGCATTTTAGTAGCAAGTGCAGCCCTGCAGTTGTATGTTAAGAAAAATTGGAATTTTATGAGAAATTGAGTCGGGCCGGACCGGGCCTGATTTAATTGATTTTTCCACGGGCCGTGCATGTTTTTACTGATTTTTGTACGAGCCGGGCTTGGCCATAAACTGTGAAAATATAAACGGGCCGGGCTCGGGTGGAAATTTTTAATTTTTACGCCGAGCTGGGTCCAAGCCTTGAAATTGCGGTCCGTGCAGACCTCTAGTGTGCCTCCCCAGGGCCTTGGAAAGAGGTTGTTAAAGGAGAGGTCGGTCGCCCCGGGCGCAAAATTTATGCTGCGAACCACGGTTTTATTCATTTTTTGGCCGCCGATCATTTTCCGGGGAATTTCTTTTTCTCTCTTGATCATTTTTTTTCCTGTCGCAAAATATCATGAACTCTCTAAGAAATGAGTGCAATTTTCCCTTATGTTATTTCGTTGTTCTAAATTTTTAAATTAAAATTAAACCTCTTAAAGTTCCAAAATAAACGCGAAATATTTATTCAATAGAATTTATTTATGTTTCTGCACTTTATATCAATTTTATAACACCCATCACAAAGAAAAAGTTTGTTTTTTTTTGGGGGGGGGGGGGCGCAAAGTTGAAAATTCGCTAGGGGCGCAGTTTCACGGCCTTGTTGCCCCCCAAAATTTCTGGTCACGCTACGCCTATGGGCTCTGCCCCCTACGAGCTACGCTCGCCAACCCCGTTCAGACACCACAGACTCTAAAAGCACGCTTAATTTGATCGGCTTTAAAAAATCTCGGAAAATTGAATTATAATTAAAAAAACTATGATGATCTCCCTGTATACAGGTTTCCATTCATTTCCCATTGATTGGGGGGATTTTAAGACCAAAATCAGCTACTGTGAAGAGATACAATGGCTGCTTTCGTCTTTGATTTCAAAATCAGTTAAACAGATGAAAATAAGCTAATGCAAAATAAATTAAGTAAACAGAGTCTTTGTCTCCCTGTATTTTTTTTAACAACGGAGAAGAAGAAAGAAAATTCTTTTGAATAATAAGAAAATTCTTTTGAATAAGACATTTTAAATGCATCGTTTTAAATCTGACGTAATTTTCATCAAAGTTTTCTTACTCTTTAATATTCACGTGAAAATACTTTTGTTGTTAGAAATAAAATATTATTTGCGCTGTCTTAAAATTCACAACATTAGTTGAAAAGATCATCTCAAACTATTAAATTAATGTCTCGCGCAAATATATTTTTAAATTTTAGCTGCCAATATTATTATTTGGCCATTTTAAATATTACGTAATTTCCTTCAGTTACGACTTTTAACGCATAATAATGAATTTATTATTTTAATATTTTCTTTCTCTTTTAAAACTCGTATTAATTTAAGTATCATATATATTAACGTCTCTATAAAAATGCAACCGGTAGACAGTGTCTGTCGCCAAATCTTCGCCAAAACATTACTTGTTGGCGGTGTCTTTAGGGTTACTTATGGTTTGATCACATGACATTATTTACAATTTTGTGAAATCGTATAGCGTCATGTTGCATGGTAAATGAGAATGAGGTGATGAATTATAAAGCTAATTAGAATCAACACTTAGAACGTATAAATTTATAAATCTTTTGTAAAACTTTGATTTTAAAATTTCACTTTAATAATTAATCTATTTGAAAATATGATTTTTTTTTATTGCGTTATGATTTTACAAAGTGGAACATGTTAAATCTTATGCATTTTATATATACAGTAAACTCAGGGATCCTTTCGTTTGGTGAACTCTGTGTTATGCGGAATTAATCGGGACCGAGAAATTTTTCCATAGTAGACAATATTCCGCCTTAGACAAATGTTACTCTATGTCTATGGATCCGCTGGGACTTGAAAATCTTTCCGAGTTAGGCAGATTTCCGTCTTACACAGAGTCCGCCTTACAGAGAGTTTACTGTAATATTTATTTTGTGTCTATCTTAAAGAACTTATTTTGTATTTTAATTGTATATCTCTCATAAACAATAGAATGTAAGGTCATAATATAAATGTACTAATGCACAACTTAAACGACATTTATGTTCTAATATTCTTGAACACACTTAAAATAGTTAAATTACATAATTTTATAAATAAATAAAATCTATGATTAAAATAGAATGTATCAGCGAATGTAGCCCATGGAATAAAAGTTAGCAACAAGTTATATTTTGCTAAAACTTTATTAAATACAATGTCATAGATGAAAAGTTTTTTAGATTTAATGCTATATTATTATAATGTATAATATTCTTTTTTGAGAAAAATAGCATAGAAATAAAGTTTTCCTTTTAAATGTTTTTGGTTTTTATATACTCTGATTTAAAAATATGAAGATTGCAAACCATGAAATTGGGAATAATGCTATATAGAATAATTATTAAATAAGAATGTGCAATTAAAAATTATTTTTTAAATGCAAAGTGTATAATAAATAATAAGTATTATTTTTAGTTCAGTCAAATTTTTTTTTATAAACGCACTAAGTATAAATGCACCAGTTTTGGCCACTGTACCAGTTTTGGCCACATTGGATCAATTTTTCCAATATTTAGCCTGTGAATTGATGCTAACAAATAATATGCATTCTTACACTTTAAGCAAACTCTCTTTTATCATTTACAATATCATTTGTTTATTTTTTGATAAAATGTGACTTGCAAAAAAAAAAAAATGTGTGAAACTGTAGTATGTGCTTACATGTATTAAGATTTTTGCTTAGCTGACAAGTTTTCAGAATCTTTCAACATTACGCACTTATAGGGTTCTATTTGTTCTGAAACAAATTTCTATTAGGTTTTATGAGGTAAGCTTTCTCACTACTGCAATTTTACATTTAAATTAATTATTTTAACAGTTTAATGGGGGGTGGCCAAAACTGGTGAATTAAATTTGCTATATGTACCAGTTATGGCCATGGGGGTGGCCAAAAAGGGTACAACATTATGTTCCACTTTTGGCCACATGATTCATTATCATTATAGAGGGAATTTTAGCCATTTAATAAATTTAAGACCATCTGGATAAATCAAAATCAATTTAGTTTTGTTTTATATAGTAATGGCTTCAATAATAATAATAAAAAAAAGCAAGGCTAATGGCAGTTCTATAAAAGAGATTTTGTTATTCTCTATCCAATAGATAATTCACTTTAGAAAGAAGGACATTGCTATAAAAAACTAAAAAAATATAGTATTGTGTTTAGTTTTGATAAAACAAAAGGGGAGGTGATATGTAATTGTTTAGATATGATAAATAAACTAAAACATAAATTTTGAAAGATTTTACAACCTATAAATTAAAACGTTCAATAAATTATAGCATGATTTAATTGCTTGTATTTTTCCTAAAGAAATGTAAGACATTCCAAAATTTTTGCAATATTTCAGGCACAAGGATTTAGAAATACTAAATATTGTGAAAATCTTTACTAGAGACATCTAAATACAAGTAAGAATGTATTTCACATTATTTAAAAAGAACAGGATTCATTTTACCAAGTTTAAAAGAGATTCTGTGCTCTTAAAAAATGGCCTAGAGGGAACACTGCTCTAATATAGGAAGTAAAATTAAGGCCATTCAAAATGTAATGCCAGCACTACAAGCTAGCAAAGTTTTGGAGTAACCCGTTCTTGGCTTACATCAGAAGTTTGTAGAACGGACACCACTTTTCTCTAATAATGTTGAATCTCAAGTAGTAGATCTAGATACTAGGAATTGAAGCTAAAAATCAATTAGAAAAGTGGATTTTAGATATTATCAGAATACTATTTCCTATAAAAATGGAACAACTTTTAAGATTCTGTCCAGAAAATTGTAGCCGGCAAGATAGAAACTCCATTTCAAGATGGAAGACCAGGCATGAAATGGTATGATTCGCTCCTGAAATCATACCCTAAAATAACTTGCAAAGAAGCAGGGTACATAAATAAAGCACAAGCTAATATAAATCAAAAGATGATTTATAACTTTTTGATGAAAATCAAATCAAAATCAGAAAATGCTTTCAAGAAATATAACTCTTTGATGAAGATTCAAGTGTTCTAAACAATCCACAATCCATGAATAATTATAAAACTGATTAAATAGTTAATCTTTATGTCCTGTAGGCACTGTTGTCCCTTTTATGACACAAATTTAAATATATTTTTTGTTTTTTAATTGAAATTTTCAGTTAAAATCAACATAAGTAATACATTTTACTTGTTGTTTTTATCAATTCATAAAGAAATTTGCAAAATTCTCTTAATACAGCAAACAAATATATGCGTGGTAAAATAGATGTTGATAAAAATGCTTTATTTTTACTTATTATCAATTAAAATGTTTGTTAAACTACATGATATTGGAGTGGCCAAAACTGGTACAAATTGGAATAAATTACTTGATGAGTTATTACTCACAATCTAAAATATTCTGTAGTAAGTCATTATAGCTAACAGAAAGACAATTAAATTTACTAAAGAGTGATGTTATTATGATTTAATATGCTTCAATCGGTCAAGAACTGTAAAATTTCTATTTCAAATTTTCTCTAAAAGTGGCCAAAACTGGTGCATCTACCCTAAATTGATACTACCTTCTCTAAAATTATTTATTTTTTTCATAATACAGAAATATCATTTTATATACATAATCAAAAACACATAAAATAAATATGTAAAAATATATTATAATAAATTATACTTTGTAAATAAAAAAACTTTCTTATTTATGAACAAATTATCAATATTAATCCTTGTAACTGTAATACGAATATAAATCAAAACAATACTGCACAGCCAGAATTTGGCTTCAAAGAGGGGTTTATTGATAATAAATCCAGTAATCACTGCTTATTTGAATCACTAGTTAATTGAATTAGTCTTTTTAATAAATGAAATCATAATGCATAGTCTGTGAAACTTACTTGATTTTTTTCCTTAAGGAAAAAAATGTGTATAGAACCAGAAAATGTATAATAGTATTATTCAATATGTTGTTATTTTTTTTTACAATATTTATTGGATTTTTTTTATTTTATTTTTTTTACCTATTATTATTAATTAAAATTTTTGATTCAAGAATTTTAAATTCAGGTAGATAGATGTTTTTTTTTTTTTTTTTTTTTTTTTTTTGATTATAGAAACAGCAGCTATGCTGGACGTGAACATGGTTCATTTAAACAGCATTTACTGTATTAGTGTTGCAAAATATAAAGTGAAATAACATAAAATTATACAGTAAAGCACCGAATATACATCTTTCAGGGGACCATTCTAAAAGGACATACAACTGAGAAAGACATACAATCAAAATAGTAGGGGAGACTTGATCCCTTTTTCAGTTTTTAATTTTTATTTTGGAAAAAACAAAATATTTAAAAAATGTTTCCAGTTATTCTTAAAGGCTTGTGTGTCTTTCTTGTTACAGTATTTTTTTTATTTTTGAAAAATTACTTTTTAAATAAAAATAAATAGTTTTCCAAAAAATAAAAAAAAGGATCAAGTCTCCCCAGTTGGAGGGAGACTTGATCCCTTGCCAAGGGAGACTTGATCCTCGAAACAAATGCATTGAAATGACTCAAATTAATTAGTAGAAATCAAATTTGTTGTTGACTAAGATGTAAAAAGGGAAAAAAAAAAACACAATGATCAAAAACATTTTCAAAGCTTGAAAAACCAAATGTAAATGTTAAGATTATTGCAGTTTGAAGAATTCCACCGAGTATGGTTGGTTTGGGTAGTTTTTTCTCAATGTCATCATTATCCACAACACTATTGTCAACCTTTTCTGGATACATAAATTGGTTGAAATTAAGTCCTCGTTTTCTTAGAAAATTGATTTCATATTCAGATGATAAAATCTTCTTTTAAATTTTTCCTGCGAAATGACTAATTTTCTTCTTTCCAGAATTCACACAATGACAAAGTCATTTTCACCAATTGACAAATATTTTGGATCTTCAATGATTTCATTAGAATTGTCATCAAGTGGATCTGGGTCGGTTGAATCATAAACACTATAACTGCTTTTATAACTTTCTGAAGATTTGGGTCTTTCACTTTTAGTGTTTTTACTTTTTTTCTTGGGATGAAATGAGCTTTTCCTGACTTTTGTTTTTTATTCAGTTGACGATCTTGTATTTTTCTTCATTCTGTCTTTTAGTTGGTGTGCTTGTCAAAATTTTTGAAGACCCTTTTTTCATTTCTTTAGATTTTCCCATTTTTGATAATGAAACTTTAGGGAAGGATTGTATGTCTGCTGGTGTCACTATGTTTGGTTTAACTGTATTATTTTTACTGCTTGTTGGAGTTAATGGTTGATTTGAGACGAAAGATGATAAAAAATCATCTTGAGAAATTCCTGTTTAAGGGATATTCCAGTGATTGTAAATCCATTTATTATGTTATTTGTCATCATGGCTTTAGGATAGGCAATTCCGATCAGTTCAGCAAATTGATAAATTGTTGTTCTTTGAGCAGGATGTTTAGTCGTCCAGTCTTGAACAGCTGCATTAAAATATCTTTTAAATGGTCCATATGCAGTACGATCCAGAGGCTGCAATTTGTGAGAAGTGTGCGGTGATATTGTTAACAAAATTATTCCATTTTCTTTGTCATAATTCAAACTCTCAATGCAATGCTTATATGGTTATCATGATTAGGGATTGACCGAATACCGAATAGTTGATTCGGTATTCGGTGGTTCAGCATGTAAACCGAATATTCGGCTTCAGCCGAATACTTTTAGGTATTCGGCCGAATAATTGCAGATAAGTATTTTCTTAGAAGTAGAAGAATTCTCTTTTACTTAACAGTAGAATAGGCTAAACAATGAGTTTGAATATTATGTGCATGAGTTCAGAGTTCAGCTGCACTACAAAAAACAAGTCAAAGGCCATTTTTTATTTAAAAAACTTTTTCCTTCCTAAAGTAGTCTACATAGGGGCGAAATCAAAACAACTGTCTACAACAGAGAAAAAAAAGTAAGGAAGATGCGCATCTTTCCCTTATCATTTAATTTTATGTACTTCTACATTACTTATCAAATATCAGAGTTCATATCTGTATATCTAAGGTGTATATTAAAGAAAATACACACGTCAAATAAGTATATCCCTATGCCAACCCTATAGTTTTTATAACCATTATATCAAAATCGCTTAAATTTCTTATCTTCACCACCACAATGTTAAAATATTAATCAAAATATAAATATGCTATTAATAATTTGACAGAAAATAGTTAAATGTTCAAATTGATATAATACCTTTTGTATTTTGAGAACATTCCTATTCAATATGTTTATAATTAGACTTAGACAATCAATAAACCAGTTTAATGACAACATTGTTTCTTATTATTTGAATGAACTTTTGTTTTTCTGACAATCCTTATCCTTAATAAGACCCTGTATAATTTAATGTTTTCATAGGTTATTTTTGGCTTTTGGGTATTGACTAGTGATAAAATAATAAAAAATAAGTTATGGGTTAATGAATTTATGAGTGGAAAGAAGTCATTAAATGTTTTTGTGTAATTAGATTTTAGAATAAAAGTGTAACTGAATTAAATTATTGAGAATTTAATTTCAATTAAAGCTTATTAAAATAGCTAAAATATGCAAAAATGCGTATAAAAAAGTTTCAAGTATTCGGTTGCCGAATACCGAAGCTTCGGTGTACACTTCGACCGAAGCTTCGGTATTCGGCAAAATTGCTGCTTCGGTCAATCCCTAATCATGATTATTCATTATGATTAACACTTTACTGTTTTGGTTATAATATCTTTCATTCTTTATGAAGTGCTATAAAAATTTTGCAAAGTTAGACGTATGTCTCACATATGCATTCATCCACCATGTGCTTGCTAACCATCATATGCAGCCACATATTAACTTTCTGTCTTTGTCAACCATCTAAAATCAAACAACCATATTCTAACTAATACAGATAATATCTAAATATCACAACGAGAAGTAGGTGGTTAATAAAATTTAACATTAATTTAGCTTAACTTTGGTTTGGGGAGACTCTATCCCCAGGATCAAGTCTCCCCATACAACAGGGATCAAGTGTCCCTAATGTGCATGTTTGGGGAAAAAAGTTGCTAAATCAAAAATAAAGATATTGTGTTGAATTTAAATAACAACATTTAAGGAGTAAGGTATGTTAGTATATTATATCAATAAAATTAAGTAATTTAGTTATATTTAGCAAAAAATATGAAACACAAACTACGTACTCAAAAAGAAGTTTGATTGTAAGAAAACAGAGATTCCTCTTTTACAAGAAAAATAAAAATGGCTGAATCAAAGTATGTTGCTAAATATGTTGATAAGGGATCACTTTATTAATGTTTCCAGTTTCAGAGACTTAATTGTATTTTTTCTTTGGTTTTAGACCTAGGGATCAAGTCTCCCTAGGGATCAACTGTCCCAAATCTCCCCTAGTCGCCAAAGGTATAAAATCTTTGTGCAAATATAATGCTGCAGTCATACAAATTTAATTTTGCTGTTATTTTTGTTGTTCAAGATGCACTATATATTGAAAAAAAGTTAAAACATTGAAAAAAAAAACATTAAATAGTCATTTCTGAAATAGAAAAATAAAATTGAGTATTATCAATCCTTATATGTTTTGTAGGGGAGAGGGGGTCACATGTGAACAATTTTTACATTTTTGACTATTTCTCAAAATTGTTATGAGCAATTGCAACAAAAATTTATTTATATGAATATTTACACTTTCTTTGTTCCTTTGGTAAAACTTTTGGATGCATTTATCAAAAATTTCTAACTGATATCATCATTCTAAGAATTGTCTATATTTGTTCATGTGTGTCCCGGTGGAGGGGGAGTTGTGAACAGACCTGGGGCACATGTTAACACATGCATAAATAAGACAAAAATATTTTTTTGTGAATAAAAACTAACTAGATGCCTTCTTTCTAGTTGTGTGAATCAATCAATAAATGTTTCAACATAGATACAAGAAATTATTCGTAAAATTATACACTAATATACCTACTCTTTTTGAGTCAAGCGTAGCAAAACTGTGTTACTTTTAAATAAGTTATTGAATAATTTTGTTATTGTGTTTTTACTTTTTTCTAAATGTTATGCAATGTGTATAACAAAATTGTGCATCGTGGTTTTATAAATTGGTAAAATTGTGATATAAAAAATTGATGATTATCACAGTACTACTTATCACTTTTTTTGGCCAACTAAATTTAACTTTCATAAAATAAAATATCTTACAAGTACTTTATTATGGGCTAAGAAAAAATAAATACATTTAAAACTGGAAATCATTAAAGAATAACAAATATATTGATTTTTACAGAAAGCCACCACTTCTAATTGTTATCTAACTTCCAGTAAATTAAAACTGTGCAGTAATCCTAAAAACATTGAATTTATAGCTCAATGTTTGACAAGGGTAATTAAATTTTAAACTAAAAAAAAAAAAAAAAAATGCATTCATAGGCTTAAAAAATACATTCATAATCTAAAATAGAAAAATGGGGCACTTGTGAACTGTTCATAAGTGCCCCATCTACCAACTTAAGCCTAACTTAAAGAAAAAAGATATTTTTAATTGAAATAAGGAAACAAAACTTTTTGTAGACTTACCTAATTAATGCCACTAAAGAATGCAACACTGAAATTCTACTTTTAAAATGTCTTGAATGAATTTTTACTTCAATAACTTTAGATGACTTTTTTACTTAACATCTTCTAAAACAAACAAATTACAAACAACCAGAAATTAAAATTGCTCATTGTTCTGAAAATTCAGCCAAAAGATGGTACCAATACCGTCATATATTGGTATTTTTTTTATTTCAGATTAACTGAGTGTAATATGTACTGTTCACATGTGCCCCATGTTTACATCTGCCCCCCCCCTCTCCCCTACATCACTTTTTTTTATTGTATGTATAAAGAGATTTTATTTAAAATAATCTTTAATCATCATCTGACATGCTGATTGTCTTTCAGACTTAAGTACAGCATTATTTGTGGAGTTAAGTTCCTGGAAAGTTTTCTCACTAATATTGTGGAAAGCAAAAAAGGTTCTAAGTGACCAGACCACCCATTATCCATTCTTTTTATCCCACTCCCTGTTCCGCAAAATTGAATTAACACCTGTAGCAGTTACACTTGTTGTTTGTTCTTCATCTTTCTCTAAATATCATTAGCAGAAAAAAAAAGAACGATGCTGGGGGAAAAATTTTGAGAAAATCAGTTACAGCATGAAAGAAATGATGTATAAACAGAACATTACAACATTAAAATACACAGGGATGAATCAAGACTGCACTGAAATGACGTACATAAATGTAAAAGTACAAATGATACAACGTATAAATGAAAAACGGGTTTTACTGTATTGGATTTAGGCAAAGTGTTTCAAAAGGGATGAGATTAAGAGATGGAAGTAAACAGTTGCAAATAATTTTTGTATAGTAGATCAGGGTTGCAATCCATTCTTTCAGTAAAAAATGAATAAAACCCAAGAGGAAAAAGAGCTTTTAATATCTGGTAGGTTATAAAAATTAATTTTCATTCACACTCAAATTATTTTAAAACGTTTGAAAAGCAGAAATCTATGAATCTTATAATGAACTTTCTAGATCAGTATTTTTTTGATTAACTTTCTCAGGGTTCGCACAGACTCCTTAGACTCCTTGGAAACTCCTTAGAAATGAAAACGGTCCCAAGTAGTACTTAGAACTACTTAGATAAGCAAACAACTACTTAGAAACTCCTTATATTCTATTGCGGCTTCGGACGCAAGCGATAATTGCTGCCGAGGAAGAAAAAAAATTGTGATTGAAAAACGCACGGTAAATCCTTTATGCACGTCATTCATCAGAAGCACAACAGTGATTGGGTAGGGTAATGCTAATAGCAGGGCTCCCACTAGGTCCGTTTTTCAATTATTAGGTCCGTAAAGTCCGTTTTTCGGCACTGTTAGCCGACTTTTATTTTAAATTTTATCGATGTTTGGCATTTAGCCAAGAATATCGGAAAAATCGCGTTTTTCGCAAATATGTTCCAAAAAATACCGTCAATCGATCGCGGAAAAAATTCTTAAATTTTGTCAAAGGATCGTGAAAAAACGCGAATTTGCTCAAATGATCACGAAAAAACGCGAATTCCGTTAAAGATCAAGAAAAAAAACAGATTTCCTCAAAAGATCGCATAAAACGCGAATTTCCTCAAACAATCGGGAAAAACACACGGTTTCCATCAAAAGATCGCGAAAACGTTCGTTTCGTCAAACGATCGAAATAAAACGCGAATTCCATTAGAAGATCGCGGAAAACGCGAATTTCTCCAGAAGATGGCGAAAAACACGTGAATTTCCTCAAAAGATCGCGAAAAACACGCGAATTTCCTTAAAGATCGAGAAAAAAAGCAGATTTCCTCAAAAGATCGCGAAAACGTTCGTTTCGTCAAACGATCGAAATAAAACGCGAATTCCATTAGAAGATCGCGTTAAACACGTGAATTTCCCCAGAAGATCGCGAAAAACACGTGAATTTCCTCAAAAGATCGCGAAAAACACGTGAATTTCCTCAAAAGATCGCGAAAAACACGTGAATTTCCTCAAAAGATCGCGAAAAACACGCGAATTTCCTCAAAAGATCGCGAAAAACACGCGAATTTCATCAAAGGAACGCGAAAACCACGGAATTTCCTCAAAGGAACGCGAAAACCACGCGAATTTCCTCAAAGGATCGCGAAAAACACGCGAATTTCCTCAAAGGATCGCGAAAAACACTCGAATTTCGTCAAAGGATCGCAAAAACACGCAAATTTCGTCAAAGGATCGCGAAATACACGCAAATGTCGTCAAAGGATCATGAAAAACACGCGGTTTCCACCAAAAGATCGCGAAAAAACGCCAGATTCGTTAAACAATCGCGTTAAACAATTCGTTAAATAAAACGCGAATTCCATTAAAAGATCGCGAAAAAAGCGAATTTTCCCAGAAGGTCTCGAAAAAAAAGCGAATTTCTCTCAGAAGATCGCGAAAGAAACGCGATTTCCCCCAAAAGATCGCGAAAAAACGCAAATTTCATCATAAGATCGCGAAAAAAATGCGAATTCGTCAAAATTTCACCTTCAAAGAAAGCGATCACCGCTGTTCTAAAAGAATAAATTCAAAACTTGTTATATTTTTTCTTGTATGTTGCATTTAGCATTCTTTTTTTTTTTTTTTTGCCTTTTAAAATTTTCTTTAAGATGTATCATGTATGTGATATACATAATAAGTGTTAGGGGTTTGACTAATCTCTATTTATATGACCTAGGGGTGATTCTAATCCGAATTTTCCGAAAATGTAAGGCATTCATTTCTGAAAAATTTAAAAAATCGGTCACCAATCCAAAAATTCGGACATATGGTCGCCGAAAAAAAAATAATTGTCCATCGTTTGCAGAAAAATCGCCAATTTCGTCAAATAATCGCGAAAAAACGCAAATTTCGTCAAATAATCGCCAAAATCCCTGACAATTTCGTCAAAAGATCGCGAAAAAAACCCACAAATTTCGTCAAAAGATCGCGAAAAACCCTAAAAATTTCATCGAAAGATCGCGAAAAAACGGCAAATTTCGTCAAAAGATTGCGAAAAAACGGCAAATTTCGTCAAAAGATCGCGAAAAACGGCAAATTTCGTCAAAAGATCGCGAAAACGGCACATTTCGTCAGAAAATCGCGAAAAAAACCACAAATTTCGTCAAAAAATTGCGAAAAAACCACAAATTTCGTCAAAAGATCGCGAAAAATCGACAAATTTCGTAAAAAGATCGTGAAAAAAACACAAATTTCGTCAAAAGCTCGCGAAAACCCCCACAAATTTTGTCAAAAGATCGCGAAAAAACGCGAATATCGTCAAAGAATCACGGAGAAAACGCATAGCTAGTGTCGGGAGTTGATTTCCCCCTCCCCCCTCTCTTGTGTAACTTTACAGAAAATCTGCTGTCAATTTCAGAATATTTTTTTTTTTTACTCAGAATCACCCTAGTAGATTGTCGATTTTATATTTAAACTTACGAAATCATTAAGCAATATATTGTGAATACTGTGCGATTTCAGCACTAACAATCAGATTCTGATAGAGTAAAATTTGTTTTTGAAATGTTTTTCTCTCCAAATTGGGTATTAAAAATTGGAGTGTGCATACCACATAACGATGCAGCACAAAACAACATCGACAACAAAAAAAAAAATGGCAAATCCTTAAAATTTTTTGGACTCCTTGGATTTTTTGGGTACTCCTTGGATTTTTTCTTCCCAACTCTGTATGAACCCTGCTTTCTCTTTCATGATTGATCTTTATAATTATATAGTGCATTTCAGTATCATAGCATAGAATAGAAAGAGATTTAAATAACAAACATTTTAATTCAGAGTAGAATGTCTTAAGGCAACATCGAAATTAGATACATTTTCGATCGTATTTTTAAATTTAGATATACAGTAGATTCCCTCAAATCTGCATGGCTTGTAACTACAAGTTGTGCATATTTTGCAGATTTCTGGTCACTGCTTTAATTGCATTTTTAAATAGTAATTTGAATGTAATAATGTCTTTGAAATCATAATTAATGTTTACACTGTAGTAAACAGTAAAATAATTAAATATTAGAGTAAATTAACAAAAACTCAGAATATTTAAAAAATTATTATAATACTAAAAGTAAAAATTGAGTTAAAAACTAAATATGCATAATAATGATGATATAAATTTTTCTTCGATTAGTTAATGAAACTCACCTCATAAAGGTACACTAATAATTTACATCTAAATTGTCAAAAAACAAAGTTTTATTTCACGTTTAGCCAAATTTTATAACCATAAAAGATATATTAATGCATAAATTATTTGGTAAAAAGATCATGATTACAACTGATATCAGTGCTATTTTGAATTTTTTCAGAAATAAATTTATACTTTCTTTATGAGAAAGCATGAATTCAGTCATATTAACCAGAATTACATTTTAAAATGTGTATGAAATGACATAAAAATTTAAACAAGAAAGAAAAATTGTGCTGCATCAAGCATAGATTATGAAACATTTTCCAACACTTCCAGAATACTTTTTAAAAACTTTGTTGTTTAATAAGGTAAAGAAGATACCTAAGTAAACTTTTCAGAAAAGGCATTAACACATTTGAAGAACAGATTTCAACAATTGCTGCACATAGCCAGAATGGTACTCTAATTCTTTTGTGCAGCTCTGTATATTCTACATAGTATGCTAAAATTTAGTTTAGGTAGAAAATTCATAACACATTTGAAAATTCACCTTTAGCAATTTCCACCAAAGCAAAGATGGAAATGTACTTGAATTCTTTTGTGCATCCCTGCATATAAGACTTTTATACAACCTGCATATTAAGCTGAAATTTAATTGAGGGAAAAGCACATTTAAAACTACTGAAATCACACTTCCAAAAATTCTGTCAATAGGAAGCCATTTATCCAGTTTTTTTACATAGCACTGTATATGATTTTATTTATATGCTACAAATATCTCTGAGTAAACTAAATGTAGCTGAGCTTGAAAATGCATAACTCAAATTTAAAAAAAACACCTTTAAACAATTCACACACTCTCTCACTAATGCTTACGAATTATTTTGTATAACCTTGTATATGGCCTATAGAATTTATATTCACCATGTAGTGTGCAACAATTTAGTTAAACTTTAAGCAGGTACCATAACAGAAAACACACTTTCAACAATCATCCCTAATAAACAATACTTCAGATACCTACTGTAGTTGTATCCGTAATCTTTCATGTGTAAATGAACAATAAATGTGATACACATCATATTCTACTGCAAGCATCTTGTAGTAAAGCTCAGCAATGTATATCAATTCCATCAAGTTTGAAAGCATTCAACATAATTAAAATACGCTTTGAACAATTTTTTCTGGTAGATTATTATATAACTGGCTCTTCTGTATGACTGTAATTGAATGATAAATGCTTTACATCCCATATTCTACAGAAAGCATGTTTTAGTGCATCTCAGAAATTCATAGCAATCTTATTTATTTGTAAATGGAGTAACATCATTAAAATACACCACAAACGATTTTTCTTTGTAGACCATAATATAACAGAATACTTTTGAGTTCCCCTGTATGTGTACTGTCTGTGCTACAGATAATGTGTTCTATAAGTACCAGTGCAACTCAATAATGTATATAAATTTCATTATGTTTAAAATTCTGTAACACTGTTCAAATACCCCGCAAATCATTTTTTTCCCATAGACCTTAACATAATGGAATACTTTTGAATGCCCTTATAAATGAATTATGCATGCTACACACTCCATTTTCAATACCAAACATGCCATGGCAAAGCTCTATAATGTATATCAATTACATGTCAATCGAAAAATATTTACACGGTTTAGAGCATGAACAGACAAACAAATCAAAGTCATAAACACTTTTCAACTATATTGGAAAGTGTTAAAAATGGTGAATTTTTGCCCTACATCTGAACTGAAAGTTTCACTTTTTACATTTGCAATGTTGTGCAAATTTTAGGCATTTTTGGATTTGAAGAAGTCAACTGTATATTTCCAACATTTAATTTTAACCCTTTCCTGTCCTGCAAAACAAAAGACTCTATTATATATTCCCACATTAAAATAAAAAACTTCTTCTTCCCTTCTATATGCAATTAGTAAAATACGTAAGATACTTCTGAACTCACAGTGTTTCAGGAAACTATAGTATATACAAATGGAGTCCACTATACGAAACTAGAAATAGCTGTTGGGAAGCTAAGGATCACGAGCAACCAATCGATCGCAAGCCTGGTTTGAAATACATGCTTAACAAGCTCTTTAGAACATTTGTTTTTATTGTAAACTAGCTGACCTGTCCAGCATTGCTTGGGCAAGTGATAATATTCTTAAATCAACCTTAAATTCATATGATTTTATACCTGTTGTGCATGCACTGAGAAATCTGTTAGTTCTGCTTTCCACTGCCAGGGTGGTGCATTCTGTTCTGAACAAAACTCTGACACATGTGCCCGCTTCCTGTGTCACTGCATAGCAGACGTACTTTGTCTGCAAAGTCTGCTAGTTCCAATATCCACTTTCAGATAACGCACTCTGTTCTAAACAAAAATATATATCCGAATGAAACTAAGTTATTCAACCTTTCTGTAGACATTACTTAAGGGGGGTTGCAGAATCAAATAAGAATTTAAAAGATTTGATCATAATAATATCTGTCATGTGGACTAATTGAGATATTTAATCAAAAGTAGCTGCCTCCCCTCCCCATTCCTGCAAATATAACAAATACAAAAATTTCTTTATAAACAAATTGTGAAGACATTTATTTTTTTCTATTAAAAATTGATTTTTTTATAAAATAAAAAAGTTATTTATAGATTTCTTGATTCAGCATAAAATTTTGTGCATAGGTGCATTAATTTCAAATTGATAAATGCGGTATTAAAAAAAATTCTATAGAGCTGGAAAATTACTTGCTCTTTTTAGTCACATGTTGTTTTGAAATAATATTGGGGTCTGCTTCAAGAACACATCTCATTGGCTGCGCAAATGCTAGACATATGGTCTCCTCGGATCGAGAATGAATCCTGCGATTTGATAAAAATCTATGCTTTAATTGAATTATAAATAATTTGCCATTCTTGTAATTGGGGTTTTTAATTAATAACTCAACTAATTATTAGAAATTAAAAATTGTTTTGTATCAGGTGCACCAGGAGAAGACTTAGACTACCCTCACAAAAATTTTCAGCTTTGTATGTGCGGTAGATTTCGCTAGTCAGCAGAAACAGACGCTCTCACACACAGAACGAAACTTTCTCTTTTTAGTATAGATTGAGGCTGTTCTCAAACCCAAACTGGCTACCTTCTGGCACATTTTTTAATTCATTTTTATTTACAAATGCATCAAATTGGCAGGTACTGTTATTGATAACCGCATAATCAAATTGTTTTTTCCATTTTTCAGTTAGGACAAAATTTTTCTAAGAAAATTCTATCAAAGTTTGCTTTTTAGCTCACAGGCTATCAAAACCTGAGAGCTAATGTTCCTGCATGTTATGTATGTATGTACGTAATGCGATAACTTTTGATAGAAATATCCGATTTGCTGAAATTTTATTTTTAGATTCATTCTGATAAGGCACTTCCCTGATTAGTTTTGGGGCTTTATTCGTTAAGTATAAAGGGGGGGGATGCAGCGCCACCCCCCCTTAACTAGGATAAATGGGTTTTTCATGCAGAATTATCAGATTTTTTTCAAATTTGGCATACCGGTTAATTCTGATAAGGTGCTTCCGTGATTAGATTTGAAGGTTCATTGTTTAAGTCTAAAGGGGGAATGGGGGACTAATACCCCCCCCCCTTAAATGAGTAGATGAGAGTTAGATAAATGAGTTTCTCTATCCGATTTGCTTCAAATTTGGTAAACAGTGTTATCCTGATAAGTCACTTCCCTGATTACATTTGGAAGTTCATTGGTTAAATATAAAGGGGGGGGGGGACGGAGGTGTAATATGCCCTTAATTTAGGTAAATGGGTTTTTATATCCGATTTGCTTTAAATTTGGTTACCAGTTTATTTTGATAAGGTGCTCCCCTGATGACATTTGGAGGCTCATTGATTAAGCATAAAGAGGAGAAACTGGAGGGGAGCTAATGCCCCCTTAATTTATTTTTCGAGGGGCATTATTCTTTGAAATAAGAGTATAATATGCAGTTAGTGTAAATAGCCTGTGTGCTCAATGCCATCAGTTTAACTGGGCACTTTTCTTTTTTATTTAATTAGATTTCCAGATGTGGCAGTGCAAGAAAGAAAAAAATTGTCATCCTAAGACAACAATTGCTTATAAGTCAAGATGTAATTCATTTATCGAAAAATGAAAAACCTGTTTGATTACAAATTACTTTGATAATCATATCTCCAAGTATCATGTTTTATTTTCAAAAATGAGTCAGAAAGCTTTCCGTTGTTAAGCGGGAAAAATAATCTTAAATGTGTAAAGAATATCTGTTTTAAATTAAATTCAGGTATTTAAAAGAAAAAATAAATAAAAGATTTGTATTTTAAATGAAATGAATGCATGTGATTGAAACATCAGAAAGCTTCCCGTTGCTGAGCGAGGAAAATATATGCTTGAGAATCCCCTTAACACATTGTGTGCGGGACACGCACATTTTCTGATGATTGATACTTGAGCGCGGGACACGTACTAGTATGGGTTAACTAAATTTGTGCGCAATACCCCCGCCCGGCACAATTCCGCCGTGAAATGTACCCGCACACAATGTGTGAAAGATATCTATTTTGAATGTAACCTGTACTATTTTAAATGAAAGGTATGTATTTAAAAGGAAATAAAATTAAAAAATTGTATTTTAGATGAAATGAGTGGAATGCAATTAAAAGATACTGGTGGTTGTCTAAGTTTAAGCATTAGAGAGAAAATAAAAACTAGTTGATAGCAAAATATTGGAATATTGGAAATTTCTATATCTGAAAGAAGGGCGAATAATAATTCATGCTCTATCGTAGTCCTTTTAATTAAAATATCTTGAGAGAGGAACCAGAATACATTATAATATTAGATAGCTAAATATTGTCATGTTTGAAATTTTGATAGTTGAAAGTTTACCTTCCCCTGATGTAATAGTGTGTTTGTATTACGGATGTGAGATAATAAGACCTCTAGGGGGTGCAGTTTCAAACATTTTCCGTACCCCTCATGTGATATATCATTGCAAAGGCCTTTGACCACTCTTTCATATTATAAGCCTCCCTTTCACCTCCTTCAAATTCCCCTCCCCCAGGGCTCTTTCTCAATTTTTCCGACATCCTTCATGTGATATATCATTGTAAGCCCTTTGACAACTCTTTCATATTCTGCACATCCCGTCCTTTTCCCCCCACTTTGTCCCCCTTGAGGGCACTTTTCTAACTTTCGCTGACAACCCTCATGTGATATATCATTGGAAAGCCTGTGACCACTTTTTCATATTATGTATCGCCCGTTTCCCCCTCCCCCGGTGGCATTTTCTCTATTTTTCCGACATCCTTCATGTGATATATCATTGTAATGTACAGCCCTTTGACCATTGTTTCATATTCTGCACATCCTGTCCCCCTTCCCCCACTCTTCTAACTTTTACCAACACACCTCATGTGATATATCATTTAAAAGCCATGTGACCACTTTTTCATACTATGCACCTACCATCCAACATCCCCCCACACAATGCCTGATTGGGGAGGCACTTTTCTAACTTTTGCCGACACCCCTCATGTAATATGTCATTGGAAAGCCCTGTGACCAACTCTTTCATATTATGCACCTCTCGTTCCCCCTTCCCCTACTTGCGCTCCCGGAGGCACTCTCAATTTTTCTAACATCCTTCATGTGATATATCATTGGGCAGCCCTTTGACTACTCTTTCATATTATGCGAACATAACCTTGCATATTTTAGTTCCATTTTATTCCACCAGGGTGTGCTTTCCTGTATCGATTTCTATGGACCCGATCGCAACGAGGTTTGGTTCATTCAATGTGGTTTTCGATAGTCTTCAATATTTCAGTTCTACTTTTTACCATCAAGGGGCGCTTTCCCATCTCGGGTTCTATGGGCCCGATGTCAACGGGGCTCGGTTCATTCAACTTAGTTTTCAATAGCCTTACATGTTTTATTTCCACTTTTTACCGCCAGAGGCACTTTCCTATCTCGAGTTCTATGGGCCCGGCTCGACTAATATATCTACGGATAGGTTGTATAACAGAGTTTTGCTAAGAATAGAGTGCGCAACCTGGTGGTCGAATGTGGAACTAACAATTTTGTAGCGCGTTCCACGCACGCCTGCTATACGGCTCGGCGTCGCAAGTAGCGGGGACCAGTGTTCAGTGATAGTATAAAAAATATTGAGCCCCCTGGCGAAGGAATGTGGAACTAAAGGATTTTTCAGCGCGTGCGCAGCATGCCTGCTATACGGTGCCGCAGACAGCGGAGGTACGTGCCAGAGTTTCGCTCTGTAAGTGGTTTCTTTAGAAAAGAGTGCGCCTCCTGGTGGTCGAATGTGGAACTAACATATTTTTTAGCGCGTGCACGCACGCCTGCTATACGGCACCGCAAGTAGCGGGGACCAGTGTTCAGTGATCGTATAAAACATATTGCTCCCCCTGGCGGTAGAAGATAAACTAATAGATTTTACGGAGTGTGCGTATCACGCCTGCTATTTGGTGCCACAGGCAACGGCGACCCGTGTCGTATGTTCCTATAGAACACGAGCCGGGGTTTCGTTCAGTTCGAGGTATGTTTCCAAACCTCGATATTGTATAAATTAATCTTCAAAGTATAGTTTTCATCTGAAAAATATTCAGGACTTTCTTTGAAAAGGATTTTTATCCGGGTCAACCCGGAAGAGTCAAAATCCGACCTGAAACCTGGTCAGATTCATGTAAAATTGGACTATCCTATCCGATGTAGAACTTATGTTTTGTCCAAGCTATACAACCCACATTCTTGAAATTGTTTAATAGGACGTCAACAAACATCAGAATCGAGATAAAGGCATACCCACCAAGTTTATGCCTTTTAACCAATTAAATTTTATTTAAAGCAACAGAACGGCTTTGTCCACGAATGGCAATAGCCACGCCTCTGCGGGTAGATGCCCTCCGAAAAAGACTGTTTATTGAACAAAGGAGAAGCAGTGTTAAAATATTCGTCGCGCCTATTTGTGTCTTTCTTCTGTTTACCCGCGGCTGAAGTTACATGGGTGAAGTCCACTGCATTCTGAGCGCTGTCGGTACAGTTTCAATATCGTTAGTGTCAGAAACAACGATAGAGAAAAGTGTTGCTTTTTAAACAACGACGTCATCAATATAGAGATGAATAATAACAAATTTTAGAATCGGGTTCATAGTCAACCATTTCTAACGGCACACGTTAACAAACACTATTTTGGTGATAATAACAGGCTTGTGAGGGTACTCAGAGATTTGTTTTCGTCCACCCTAGTCATTTTGTATGTATGTTCACAGCGTTTTCAGCAACCACTGAACGAATTTGAATATAACTTTTTACAGTTTTAGTACATTTGAGAAGGTTGTGATCTCAGAGTAGTCATCAAATGGTGTATAAATTCGTTTACAGGAACACGTCAACTATTTTAATTTAAGATTGCCTACTCCAATATCAAACTTTGTGTTACTGTAATTTCCAGTATCTCAAACGTTTGAGAACGCAGTGGACAATAAATACAATCTTCATTTATAAATATGACAGTGGCGGTGCGTATACGAGAACAAATATAGACCAGGATGCATTTATAAGAGAGTAGCGATATACGCAGACGGCGCATGCATAGACTGGAAGTTTTGTCCAAAGTATGGAAATCCACTTTTCAGAGCTGGCGATACTGACGTGAACAAGTTCGATATATGAAGTTCAACCACGTGACTACAGCGTCTAGAATACCTAGTGTGGAAATATGCTATCCTAAGGCGCGCCACACACCAAGGAGACATGCGACTCTGGCGCACGTCGCATGTATCATGAAACATCGAGCCACCACAGGAGGCAAGTTGCATTTCTACTTTTTTCATCCACACACGAAAGCGACATGAGACATATTCATGGCGTATGCGCGTAGCTTGCTTTTAATTCTTTGACAGAACAGAATAGTAGAATCATGGCGTCTGCAAACGAAGCGATTGTAAATATGGATATTTCATTCGAAGATGATGATTTATTTTTATTCACTCTACTAAAAAATAAAAGGAATCTTGAATCCCACCATCTTGAAACAAATAAACGAAAATTGTAGCAATATATAACGTAACTGCAGCACGAGACGAAAGCGCGAAACGAAGCATAAGACACGTGCAACATAGGTACTTCGTCGCATGAGTCTTTAGTGTGTGGGCACAGTGAAGAAACAGGTACGTTACAACAGTAAATTTGACGCACGAGTCAAGTGAGATGTCTCGTGTCTCCTTGGTGTGTGGCGCGCCAAACAGTGCTAAAATGTTTATCCCTTAAATGTGCGACGATACTGCTAAAATGCCAAGTGTCGATCGCAGCGACATCTGCGGGATTTTCGTATTACTAGTATTACATTGTATTGAATAGCAATACCTTGCAGTTGTAGAAAATATCCCGCAGATGTCGCTGCGATCTGTATATTGCAGCAGCATCGTTGCATATTTAAGGGATACAATATTTTAGCGCTTTTTTAAGTATTACAGAGATAGCCGATTTCCACACTATGTATGGACATTATCCGCTGATCTGAGTTCGAGGATGTAAAAGTCACATGATTGGGGAAAACAAACCGGCATGTTTCCGTAGTAAAGTATGGTGAAATTTCTTTTAACTGTCTGAAAGTAAATTATTTCACCATATGCCAAAATATTGTGCTGCGTATAGCCGTTACAACAGTTCAATTAATTCGTTTATAGACAAAAAAGTATTTTTTTTCCATAAGTTTATGCGAATACCAAAGGCGAAAGTTCCGTAATCCGTTTTATAGCCAATTGTCATATTGTAGTCAGCATCGGTTGGCGCAAATTTAATTTAACTTTCGTAACCAGGGTTTCCTGTGTGTAGCAAACATTTCCATTGGAATTTAGATTTTTTACTCCATTTTTATAATGCCTCAATTTTTAAAGTTAAATTCATAAACTATGCGTATATAATTTACACTTGAATATAAAAATCTCATCCATAACTGCTCTCATACACTTGAAACAACATTATTGTGGACATCGCATGCTTTTACATTTTGGCGTTAAATCACATTGTTTGTCGATAAAAGTGGAATCGAAAGCGTAAATAAACAAGTACAATGTATAGTAAGTACAGTTATTTTTACAGTTACATCTGCTAATATCTCCTGTAAGTCACATGATGGGGAAGTGTGACGTCAGGCGGATATTGTCCATTCTAGTCGCTATAACGTGACCATAATCCTCCAATTTGTATACAACCAATCAAAATCAACAAAAAATAGTAGGCTAACAAAATGCCCACCTGGTTGCAAAATTTGTTGCTACGGTATGACGTCAATTGCAACTGCTCCATTAGACGAATGGCACAAGCAAACAAATATTAGCTTGCCTATAATGGTAGGATCACCGAGATGCTTGATGATTCGTTTTTGTGCAAAATTATCTCAACCAATCAAATTTTGTTTCCCATATGTCGCCACTCCCATACGGAGGCACCTTACGAACTTGTTCTCTTCTCATCATGAAAGTTGCTTCCCGAGCGATCTGGTCATATTTAAATGTTTTATTAGAAAGAGGATCTTGCAAATTTTGCTTTTCATTTCATATCGACCAAGGCGTGTCTATGCCCTTTAAAAGAAACTCTCAGTACTCGCTAGTGATATTTTCTTTTCCATCCCTTGTTGAAGGGCAGGTGGTCGTCTCTTTACTCCTTTCATATCTTGATAGTTTTCGTGGCTGAGTGGTCAAGGCATCACACCGCTAATCGGTTGAGAGCGTAGGTAGGTGCGGGTTCGAATCCCGCTGGCTCCGTTGCACACTCTTTGTGGAGCTCCCGGATGTAATTATCTTGCGTTGTAAATTTCCTTGTGCTATCTTGTCCCTGTATATTGACGATGACTTATAAGCGGGCACTTGACGCCAAGCACACAGGTCAGATATATGTATTCCATAAACCAATAAAACCAAACCAATTGTTTTCGTAAAAATAAATAGACCGGGGAGCGGTCATCACCTCATTGGATTGACTGAAACTTCAAGATTAGACAGAACTCGATTTGCATATTAAAATGCAACTGGTCTGTCTAGTCATATCGGTGGGAAATACTTGCAAACTCGATTTTAGTGGTTGATCAATAGATTTATCATTGGATTTTCATGCACCTAAAGGTATGAAAACATGGAGGGCTGTCAGCAAGAAAACACAATGATAAACCTACCAGTCAACCACTAAAATCGGGTTCGCATGTGCTTACCACCAAGATATGACTTTGCAGATCAGTTGCATTTTAATGAGCTAATCGAGTTTTAACTAATCCTGGAATTTTAGCTGTCAACTGGATGAGGTGAAGGTTTGTGCAGCCGCCTTCCAGTCTAAAAGAGTTCACCGAGCCAGGATAGACTAAAATCAATATACAGTCCAAAAGCGAATCGCGTAGCGATCGACAATCTCTAAAAAAACAAAAAAAAAACAGCCTGTAGTGCCTCTATATGAGAGTGGTGACATCCGATTATCAAAGTGTGTTTAGACGCGACCAACGATCAGGGCAACACTAGATACCGGGCTTGCTCATTCATTATATCGTATATTCATTCATCCTGACGTCACAAATGGTGGCTGGCCGCTATCAACGACATACAGTGATTGGTACAAAGCGGCGCACCCATCGTTTTGTGTCAGTCGCCGTGTAAAGATGATCCACTCCGTATAACGTTTTAAAAGTCATGAACTGCCCTTGTATGTCGTTGGTCGCGGCTTAGACACACGCGTCCTTGAACATTGAAGTCCACCATAGTAGAGATTGCTTTGGGCCTATAGCAACTATGGCTTTCCGCCTCGAATGATCCTTATGATACACAAACACAAGCCACAACAATTTTTATTTTCATTTTCCATTACATACGAGGACGAGATACTCACAAGGAAAGTTGCAACACCAGAGACGATTACTTATTTATAAAGACATTAATAAAATATGGTATGAGATGTAAATTTCCAACTGGGCGAAAAAATGTCCGGACCAGGATTCGAACTCCTGGCTGAAGCCGCCAGTGTTCTGCCATCTGAGCTATCCCGGACGAATCTGGTGGAACTCTTTCACCCAGCTAACCTTAATGATTATAGCATCTGGTCTGAAACCTGGTTCAGCTCAACAGAATAAATCTTAGGTAATGGAACTCCAGAAATCGCTGGATACGAAATTACACTAGATTAATACCATTTTAATCTAAAAGATGGTATGCCCAAAAAAATTTAATAAAACTTAGCATTTTTCTTCAATCACAAAAAATAGATTTTGTTTGACCCAAAAATAGAGTAATTCTAAATAAAAACAACGATGTAAATATATAAATATTATTTTTAATACCATATTAACCCCCCCGACATATTTAGCGAAAATCTTTTTTCTAATTGGCTGCGCTTGGGTTAGCCTGGCTTAGGATCGAACAGAGATCAAACCTTCAAAATCACGTTCTAACGACCTAAATCTTGTGTTTAGATCAAAAGTTGGGTTCGTTAGACCTTGGGTCGACCAGTGAAAACGCAGCTTTACAACCGGGAACTCCACAAAGAGTGTGCAACAGAGCAGCGGGAGTCGAACCCGCAGCGACCTACGGACACACGCGTTTATCTCATCCGTCACAAATCTACATCCCAGAACTTTATAGTACCAACGTCCCCTAGATGAGGGAGAGAGCCTTGACACACGTCGCGAAAACGTCACACAGAGTTATAAAGGGTGAAAAAACCGGGTTTAATCCAGCGAATAAACAGAGTTTTTGGGAGGGGAATTAAAAAAAATTCCTGGAGTTTTCGGAAAGTTTGAGCCATGAAATATTTTCAGAGGCGTCGCTATGGGGAGTTATGGGGAAGGGGGGGACTCTCTCCCTCCAATATTTGTGAACTTGGGAAATTTGAGCTTAGAGATGGGAAATTCTAGATTTTTGAGACTTCTTTTCTTTAAAAAAAAAACAGTTAAATAAATATGAATTTTTTGTTGTTTTGGTGTTTTATTTTCTGAGAGCTGTAACTGTAAACAAGTTAAATAATCAAAATTAATACAAAAAGAAAGCACCCAGACTCAATCTGTCATTTTTTTTCTCTGTTCTATGAAAATATCATACATCCACCAGACCTTAATTTCTCTACTCCTGTCCATCAATAGTTGACTCTAATCCATGTCGTTTATTTTCTCCAAAACTTTGTTCCTTACTCAACAATTTCAAAATAACATTATTTTCGTACACAATTAATGCGATTATGATTCGTACACAATTGAAGACAAAGAATTCACAAACCTTAAACTAATGCTAGTTGGCTAAAAATAAAATGGTTATTTCACATTAGATCTCGAAAAATAAAATAAACGTTCCAATTAAAAAATATCCTACTATCACAAACGAAACTTCCTGGTCTCCTTGGCGTGATAGCAATATGTCGTCGCCAGAGCGGTTATAAGGAAAAGGCATGTTTACAAACAAACACTTCCATCACCAATCTACCACTATATTTTTATCATAGCGATCATTGCAGAAATCAACTTGGCGACGTAGACCAATCATATCATAGATCTGTTAAGGAACCAAATTCCCGGAGTTCATATGGAGTCATAATGAATGAACAGGTTTTCTTACTGACCAACAGTGACGTCAGCTACCCTTTCCTTACACAAGGTTCTTAGTCGTTGCCGTCAATGCCAGACATAAATCTGCAAATGTCACAAATTTTCTTTTAAAATAGCATCCTATTCTAATAACTAGAAAATAAAAACATGATGTCTCTTTCCTCTTCATTTTGATCTCAAATAGCATTAAAATAAGTTGAAATGGAATAACTAATTTTAAGAAAAAAGAAACAAAAGTTTTTTTTTTTTTCTAAGCATGAATAAACAAAATTTTCAGTTTCAGAAAGAATGAGCCCGAGCTTCCTTAACTATTCATTTTCCAAATTTTTCATCTTTATTTTCATGCCGAATTATTCCAAGATAGGAATATAGAAAGTAATGTAGTTTTGATTTGAATTATCTAAGTGATAGAGGTGTATTTAAACTTTTATTAAACGGCCTTAAGTTAGATAATAGTTAGAATTTTTATGTTTTTAGTTTCAGCATTTTTCTTTGGTAAAAGATTTTTTTTACATATAACTATCATTATCATACATACATTGCACATATCATTGAGTTGGAAATTAGAGTAGTTTGTTTCAAGTTGGGAAATTTTTGAATCCCCCCCCCCCCCCCTAATAAATATCTGTAGCTACGTCCCTGAATGTTTTAAATTATTATTTTTAATAACTTAATTTTTTTCAATGTAAACAACATAAATGTAGAAAAATAGCTTCGGTTTACATGAAAACTAATGAAATACGTATTAAATTGCAGAAATATTAAGTAAGAGAAAATATCATAAATAATTTGATATTTCAATCGTCGATAAATAAAGCGTGACAGATTCATTTTGTCTGACTAGAATGTAAACATCACCCCTATTCTACGAATCAGCCAATATAAACAAAAAGAAAATAATCCAAAGTAAAAGAAATTAATGTAAAATATGCAATGCAACTCACTAAAAAATTAATGTAGAGTATGCCTGAATAGTGGATATAACAGCTAACAAACTTTAATCGCCAAATCATAAGTTTAGTAAATTCATAATGATAAATCTATCAACTTTTCAGAACAGTGCTGAAATTCCGAAAAATAAAAATTTTAAATGGAAAAATGAATGATTCTGTTTACCTTAAAAACTCCTGCAAAATTTCCTATATCCCCCAAAATTCCCTGGTTTACACCCATCCCTGATCTGCGGGGTTTTTTTGCAACTCTACACCCAAAACAGGGAAACAAGGAAAAAAAAATCGAACAACTTGCATGTTTCGTTTTCTTTGGCTCGTGGAATTATTAATTACTATTAGAAAATAAGAGTTAATAATTCCACGAGCCATCGAATTTCTTTCTGTGTTTTGCCTGGTTTGTGTAACGTGTATCAAGGCTTCCTTCCTTATCTAGGGGGCGTTGATAATACTCACCTAGACGAGTGAGACAAGGGCGCCTCGATATGAGACTGTCGATAGACGGAATATAATATTTGATTGTTTTAGACAATTCTGGACTAAAGCTAATCGCCGAGCATCTTAGCGAGTCTGCCATTTTTGCCGCTTTTTAACTCATCTCATTCCCAAGCGGGTATCCTGCCATTTTTGCTGCTTTTTAACTCATCTCATTCCCAAGCGGGTATCACGAAGTCTGGAATGTACACTGTTAAAAATATCGTGAAAAATTACCTCTGTTTTTAAAGGCTATCTATTTGTTGACCAATGAGAACGCTCCATAGGTGTTTCTGTAGCGTTGTCATTGCTCAGAAAATAGATAGCCTTTAAAAACAGAGGTACTTTTTCAGGATTATTTTTAACAGTGTAGGTTCGCTATAGTTTGGACAAAAACATCCGTATAAAGAAAGGGCATGTTTACAAACAAACACTTCCGTCAACCAATCTACCAACTACATTTTTGTCATAACGATCATTGCAGGAATAGTCTTGGCGACGTAGGCCAATCATATCATAAACCTGTTAAACTTAGACCAAACAAATTTCCCTAACTCATGTGTACAGTAGGAGTTATAAAGAACGGACAGGTTTTTCTTGCTGATCCACAGTAATTCGACCACGAGGCTAACGAAAAAGACAGGCTACCGCGGTGGGTCCGATTCTTCTTTTTTTACAGACCGCTGGAGTCACGTGATGCTCGAATGCACCAATGAAGGTGTGCGAAAAGAGCATCACGTGACTTCAGCGGTCTATAAAAAAAGAAGAATAGGACCTACCGCGGTAGCCTGCCTTTCTCTTTAGCCTCGTTCGACCAACAGTGACGTCAGCTGCCCTTTCCTTATAAGCATGTCTGAGCATGCGCCCTGCGCGTGTAACGGAGCAATGCCGTCTGGAACAGCCAATGAATTACATGGTAAACTGTCGAAGGAGCAACCATGATCGTTATGTTGCAGAAATTTTTGTCTCTTCAAATTATCCCAACTAATAGGAAATTAAATACAGCGTCCAGAATACCTAGTGTGGAATTATGCTATCCGAACAGTGCTAAAAATTTGTATCCCTTAAATGTGCGACGATGCTGCTAAAATTTCAAGTGTCCATTGCAGCGACATCTGCGGGATTTTCGTATTACTAGTATTACATTGTATAGATTAGCAATACATTGCAGTTGTAGAAAATATCCTGCAGATGTCGCTGCGATCTGCATATTGCAGCAGTATCATTGCACATTTAAGGGATACAATATTTTAGCACTTTTTAAGTATTACAGGGATAGCCAATTTCCACAGTGTATATTCTAGGCACTATAACTTAAGGGTTCGTTGGAAGAATCGGAGATGATACCCAAATCAGCATGGTAACGCCTGTCCAGGGTGTTGCTGTCGGAGTGACCAGGCATCCAGATTAATTTAAAATACATAGAAAACTAAAATTGAAATCATTAAATAAAATTAAAAATAAATCGATGCTCAAGAATTTTCGAAAGCGGACTCCCGGGAATAAATCAGGATTTAAAGCCGGGATTAAACCCGTTGTTTTTCACCTTTTGCACGTTTCTGCTGATATAGGCAAAAGTGTTGCGCCAAGTTCAGACTAATTCTAAAGGGTCTATTGGCAAGCCTATCTTTATCGTCAAGCTAAACGGTTATTGTATTTGCGCACTTATCTAATCCCGCACGTTGAGGAAAATATTGCCACGTCCTAAAACTTCCAACATAAAGCTATGAAAAAAGAGGAGCAGACATATCAATATTTTACTGTGGAAAGCCTTGATTCGGAAAAACGAGTTCTTTCGCCCTCTTCTTGGTCCGCCATATTTGACTTTGACCGATAACAGTCCAATCTGCAGTGGGAAACGTGGCTAAATATGGCGGACGCAGGAGGGGGTAGGAATGCAACCAACGAAATATACTACCGGTTCACTGCTTTTAAAGCGTCACACGCAGTGGATCATCTTTACACGGCGACTGACATATAACGATGGGCATGCCACTATGTACCAATCGCCGTGTAAAGATGATCCACTCCGTGTGACATTTTAAAAGTCATAAACTGGCCTTGTATGCCGTTGGTCCATTGGTCACGAAGATGCTTGGCAATTTACTTTTGTCCAAAATCATCTCAATCAATGGAGGATATTCCAAATATGGGTTCGAGGCTTTAAAAAGTCACGTGATACCGGTAATTTACCCAAGGAACTTCTAACTGATAAGAAGGGAAGATGCTACTGCTTTGCCTGATGAACTGTTTCATTGGCTATCGGGAATTTACATTACACGTCTCCGGAGCCTTCCCTTCTTTACGCTAATGTTTTTACCTTGATCACGTGATCAAAATGCAGATGGAATATCCTCCATTCCGGTATCTCACCACTTTCATATCGAGGCACTCTATTGCTAGTGTCTCTAAATGAGAGTTAGCGCATACAAGAAATAAAATGGACTATATTCCAAATCTGGGTTCGAGACTTAAAAGAGTCACGTGGTAACGGTAATTTACCCAAAGAATTTCTAACTGATAAGAAGGAAGGTTACTACTGCTTTCCTCATGAACTGTTTCACTGGCTGGTGGGGATTTATATTACGTCTACGGAGCCTTCCCTTCTTTACACTAGAAGTTTTTACTTTGGCCACGTGATCATAACGTAGATGGAATATCCTCCATTGACTTATTTGAGATAATTTTGGACAAAAACGCATATGTGGTTGGTTGTGTTTATGACGGCCAATTATCAACACGAGGGATATAGGATATAGGCCCAAAGGGGGGGGGTGCCCTTCGTGGGGGTCTTTCTAAGGGAAACTAACCCGCATTAACGCTTGGAAATCCAAGGTTCAAAGAAAACTACGAAAACTCCGAACGATTAGGCCGACAGGCGCGATTGGGTTCGAACCCAGCACTTCCCGTCTACCAGCTTCGAGAGCAGAACCTCTCGGCCACTGGTGGGGCAAACGCATATGTGCAACGTAGTGGGATAGCAAGAGCACGAAGGGAGGCTCTCTTAAATGCTGAGAGTTTGTTCTTTAACGCTCATTTCTTTTTTTAAACTGATTTGTGGACATCCTTTTAAAGAATTTAGAAGTTGTAGCCTAAAACACACAACGTTGACGCGAGACCAACGACATACAATTCATGACTTTTAAAACGTCACACGGAGTGGATCACCTTTACACGGCAATGGAGGATATTCCATCTCCGTTTTGATCACGTGGTCAAGGTAAAAACTTCTAACGTAAAGAAGGGAAGGCTCCGTAGACGTGTAATGTAAATCCCCGCTAGCCAATGAAACAGTTCATGAGGCAAAGCAGTAGTATCTTCCCTTCTTATCAGTTAGATGTTCTTTGGGTAAATTACCGGTATCATGTGACTTTTTTCAGCCTCGAACCCATATTTGGAATATCCTCCATTGGCAATAAACGATGGGATTTTTTGTATCAGCGGGCTTGCTCATTATCATGACGTCACAAACGGTAGTTGGCCGTTATCAATGACATAGAGCGATTGGTACAAAGAGGCGCGCCCATTGTTTTTTACCATTCACTGTAAGTCGTTGATAGCGGCCAGCCACCATTTGTGTCGTCATGATAATGAATGAGAAAGCCCGGTATCTAGTGTTGACCTAGTATCAGTTACCGTGTACAGATGATCCACTCAGTATGACGTTTTAAACGTCATGTACTGGCCTTGTATGTAATTGGTCGCGGTTGATGACTGATAAGCGGGCATTTGGTGACGAGGCAGACTGAAATATTCTTACTGTACCAATCGGAATCTTTAATATGCCAAAATTTCCTGCCACAACTCGATGAGCTAATAATACTGCCAAAATTAAGAACTGGCACCTCTGCTCATCTCCCACTAAGATATGACGAGGTAGACTGAAATATTCTTATTGTACTAATCGGTTGTCTTTATAGTGTTAAATTTTAAGGCCGTAAATCGATGACGTGATATCACCAAAATTAAGAATTGGCACCCCGCTCTGCTCATATCGTACCAAGATATGACGAGGCAAACTGAAATATTCTTATCGTATTAATCGATATCTATATTATGCCAAAATTTCATGCCGTAACTCGATGGCGTGATAATATCCTCAAAATTAAGAATTTGGCGCCCCGCTCTACTCATCTTGTACCAAGATATCACGAGGCAGAATGAAATATTCTTATTGTACTAATCAATATCTAAAAAAGACCAAAATTTCATACAGTAACTCGATGGCGTGGTAATACTGCCGAAATTAGAATTGGCGCCCCCGCTCTACTCTTCTCGTACCAAGATATCACGAGGCAGACTGAAATATTCTTATTGTAGTAATCGATATCTATAATATGCCATGCCAAAATTTCATGCCGTTACTCAATGCCGTGATAATACCGCGAAAATTGAGAATTGGCGACCCCGCTCTACTCTTCTCGTACCAAGATATCACGAGGCAGACTGAAATATTCTTATTGTAGTAATCGATATCTATAATATGCCATGCCAAAATTTCATGCCGTTACTCAATGCCGTGATAATACCGCGAAAATTGAAAATTGGCGACCCCGCTCAACTCTTCTCGTACCAAGATATCACGAGGCAGACAGAAATATTCTTATTGTAGTAATCGGAATCTTTAATGTAGGAAATTTTCAGACCGTAACTCGAAGACATGATAATAGCGCCAAAATTAAGAGTTGGCGCCCCGCTCTGCTCAGGTCATACCAAGATATGACGAGACAAACTGAAATATTCTTATTGTATTAATAGATATCTATAATACGTCAAAATTTCATGCCTTAACTCGAATACCATGATAAATCCGCCAAAATTGAGAGTTGGCGCCCCGTTCTGCTAATCTCGTACCAGGATATGACGAGACTGAAATATTCTTATTGTACTAATCGATATCTATAATATGCCATGCCAAAATTTCATGCCGTTACTCGATGCCGTGATAATACCGCCAAAATTGAGAGTTGGCGCCCCGTTCTGCTAGTCTCGTACCAGGATATGACGAGGCAGACTAAAAATATTCTTATTGTATTAATCGATATCTATAATATGTCAGAATGTCATACCGCAACTCCATGACATGATAGTACCGACAAAATGGGGAATTGGCGCCCCAAACTTCTCAGATTGTACCAAGTTATGCCGAATCAGTTATTTTTTCGCGTACTGTTAATAAGCTTTTTCTAAATCACTAATTCGTCTTAAAATTTGATGGTGAAGTAATATATAGTGCAATGTAATGTAAAATATTATGTTTATTGGGTTTGAATTGTACATTATGACGCCTGTTTTGTTATAAATTTTAGTTTGCCGGCGGTTTCTACCAGGATATTTGCAGGCAGACCAAAATATTTTTTAAACGCTTTTTTTACCTTTAATTTGACACCAATTTCATCATACGTGATATCGACGCCAAAATGACGAGTTGGCGCCCGCTGCTGTTCATATCGTACCAAGAAATGCCGAGGCACACCAGTCATTCCTTCATCTACTCCTAATAATCGTGTCATACACCATGATTTCATCTCGTAACTCGATGACGTAGTCATTTATGTTGCCGTCACCAGCTTGGGCTCTAATTAATGCAACATGACCAAATTTTATACATAGTGATAAGAGTTCTAATCTTCCAACTGAGTGAAAAAGTAACCAGGCTTAGATGTGAACCCAGGGCCTAAGCTGCCAGTGTTCTACCAACTGAACTATCCTGGTCAAATCCGGTGGACACAATTCACTCAGATAAGTTTTTGATAATGGCATCTGGTCTTTATTGGAAAGAGTTCAACAAAATAAATCACAGGTAATGGGACTTCACATAAACATTGGATACATAATTACATTTCATTTAATTCAGCACAATTACACTAATTTGTAAATAAGTCATAATTTTCCGGCTGAGTGAAAAAATGTTCAGGTGATTTCAACCAGCTCATTCGCTCACAACGCTCTACAAACTTGAGCTATACTGGGCAAATCCGGTAGACACAATTCACTCAGACAAACTTTTGATAGTGATATCTGGTCTGTTGTCAGAAACAGTTCAAAAGAATAAATCGCTGGTAATATGGGACTCCAAATAAACGTTATTTTCGGACTATTATTCTATTTGATAAATAAATCATAAGAGTTGTAGCTTTATTCTGAATGAAAAAGTGTCTAGACCAGGATTTAAACTCAGGTCCTTGGCTTAAGTTGCCAATGCTATACCACATGGGCTATCTTGGACAAATACGTGGACACAATTCACCCCGACAACCTTTCAATAATAGCATCTGGTATGTATCTGAGACAGTTAAACAGAATAAATAGCAGATAATGGAACCTCACATAAATGTTGGATATGTAATTATACTTTATTAATTCGATGCAATTTTTCTAATTGATAGAAATTTCTGCATAGACACTTTTCACTCATTGGGAAAATTACAACTCCAGTGATTTATTTACCAATTTGAATAATTGCATTGAATTAATAAAGTGTAATCAAGTATCAAACATTTACTTGGAGTTTCATTACCTACAATTTATTCTGTTGCACTGTGTCAGATAACAGACCAGGTGTTACTATCAAAAGGTTGCCTGAGTGAATTGTGTCCACCGTATTTGTCCAGCATAACTCAGTTGGTAGAGCACTGGCAGCTTAAGTCAAGGTCTTGGGTTTACATTTCAGCCTGGACACTTTTCCATTAAGCTAGAAAATTACAATTCCCATTATTTATTTACCAATTAGAATAACTGTGCTGAATTAGTAAAATGTACCTACATATCCAATATTTACTTGGAATTCCATTATTTGAAATTTATTCTGTTGAACTGTTTCAAATAGCAGATCAAATGTCATTATCAAAATATTGTCAACAAATTTGTCCAGAATAGCTCAGTTGGTAGAGTATTGGCAGCTTTAAGGGACTCTTCAGTTGCAAAGACACTCCCAATCGAATGTTAAATGTATGGATGGGTTCTTTTCAAATTTCTCGTTTGAATGTGAATATTTTGAACTCATTTTTTTTTTCATACAATAGTTGAAGTTGACCTTTAATAGGGTCCTTTTTACTTCTTCGATTTTGGTTGCAGAATTTTTTAACAAAGGTACTTTCTCTGTTGGAACTGGTTTTGAAAATAACTTTATTAAAAAATATCTGCTAAGGGTAAGGCTGCAGTTTTTTCGAATGAAAATGTAAACATGGAAGAAACTAATAATTTTTTGTCAGAATCTGGTATGCAAGGCAATTTTTAACATATTAGCATAAAAACAATGCAGAAATGTAGTAACACATATTAAAAATCTGAAAATAAACTTCTACTGGCTTTATTCAAAGAACTGAATTTTTTTTATCATTCTTCCAAATCCCCAGTTTAAGGTTGCCTTTAAACATAAAAGCATGTAAAAGAAATCAAAGTTAAAAGTTGTCTCCCATGGGGATTGGGATAATGAAAAATCCCTATACTTTGTCCAGATGGTGCAACTCACCAAGAGAGTTCCTCAAACTTTGTCAGTGTGTTTGAACTTTCTATGGCTACATACAGCCACTACCATTCACTCTGATTGGATTTGGAGCTGTGTTTTAAATGATTGGCTATTCAAACTGATTTTAATGCATGTGCATGCACACACTTTTCATTTATTCAGATCTCAGGCACAGTGGCATTCAATGAGTTATCTTAGATGAATTTTGCGATCTGAACAGGTGCTCCAATTCCGGGGGTGTACCACCTTCAAAATGGTGGCCTAAAATATTTTAAATAACTGTATGAATGGGGTATTAGTTCCTTTTTTAGGGTTTCATTCATCTGACGAAACCCTATTTGTCTCACTCCTTTGTCTGTCTGTCTGTCCGTCACAGAGCCCGTTCTCAGAAACTATACATGTTAGAGATTTGAAATTTTGGGTACTTATAGCTGAACACCTCACATCAAACAACAAATCATAAAATTTTGAAAAAGTTGGTAATTAACTGAATTACGGGCTAATTAACTTCTAAAATTAACCAATCCACCTTTTTAACGCAGATTCAAATGAACTTTCTCCAAATCATCAGTGTTTCTCGTAAGGGTTGCCAGTAGAAACAGACGATGCATGGTTACCACGGAGGAAATTAAGCCGAAAAATGAAGTGGGCATTTTAAATCGAAATCGCATATCAGAAAATATTGGTCCGAGAAATTTGTAAATGAAATAGACAGACGCAGAAAAAAATCTACTTTCATTTGGTATAAAGTTCACATTTCTGCGATGTGTATAAGCTAAAATATCCACTAAAAATCGATCGATAAAAATTTATTTTCATTAATTGGAAAGACAAGGAAAAAAGATTTCAATTCAAAAGATTTCAAAGCAGGTAGACATGACGACGCTGCGGTTTTTCTTAATAGCATATTTTAATACAGAATTTTAACTTTTTAAATATTAAATTTTTTGAGTAAATTTTATGGCATCCCGATGTCAAATTTCTCGCTGATTTTATTGATACCTATTTCTAAGTCCTATCTTAATTACAAGCTGAAATATTAATTATTATTTAATTAATCGGTTTAACTCGCAGAAGAATAAATGTCGGTAACTCCCACATGTGTATTTTAAACAATTCTTTCTAAGTGAGCCCCTAATTATGTTGGAGACATGAAATTTCGGGTACTTATAGCTGGACACCTCACAGCAAGCAACAAGTGATAAAATTTTGGAAAAAGTCGTACATTTAACCCTTTGGGCTCCCACATGTGTATTTTAAACAATTCTTTCTAAGTGAGCCCCTAATTATGTTGGAGACATGAAATTTTCGGTACTTATAGCTGAACACCTCACATCATACGACAAATCATAAAATTTTGAAAAAGTCGTACATTTAACCCTTTGGGCTCCCACATGTGTATTTTAAACAATTCTTTCTAAGTGAGCCCCTAATTATGTTGGAGGCGTGAAATTTTGCATACTTATAGCTGGACACCTCACATCAAACAACAAGTGATAAAATTTTGAAAAAGTCGTACATTTAACCCTTTGGGGTCCCGCATGTGTATTTTAAACAATTCTTTCTAAGGTGAGCTCCTAATTAGTTTGGAGGCGTGAAATTCTGCATACTTATAGCTGAACACCACACATCATACGACAAATGATAAAATTTTGAAAAAGTCGTACATTTAACCCTTTGGGCTCCTGCATGTATATTTTAAACAATTATTTCTAAGTGAGCCTCTAATTAAGTTGGAAGCGTGAAATTTTGCATTTTTATAGCTGAACACCTCACACCAAACGACAAATCATAAAATTTTGAAAATGTCGTACGTTTAACCCTTTGGGCTCCCACATATGTATTTTAAACAATTCTTTCAAAGTGAGCCCCTATTTAGGTTGGAGGCGTGAAATTTTGCATACTTATAGCTCAACATCCCAGATTACACGTCAAATAATAAATTTTGAAAAAGTTTTATGTTTAACCCTTTCAACTCCAGCTCGTGTATTTTAAGCAATTCTTTCTAACTTAGCCCCTAATTAAATTGGATATTTTAAATTTTGCATACTTATAGCAGAACACCCGAGGCCAAGCGACAAATCATAAAATCTTGAAAATGTCTTACGTTTAACCCTTTGAGTTACCACATATGTATTTGAAGCAATTCTTTCTAAGAGAGCCCCTAATTAAGTTGGAGACATGAAATTTTGCATACGTATAGCTGAATACCTCAGACCACACGACAAATCATAAAATCTTCATAAGTCTTATATTATTTACCTCTCCGGGCTCTAGCTTGTGTATTTTAAGTAATTTTTCTAACATCCGCCCTTTTAACCAGGGGAGAAATTTTCCAACTTTTGCCGACACCTCTTTGACCCTTCTTTCATATTGTGCACCATAGCCTTACATATTTTAGTTCCATTTTTTACCGCCAGTTGCGCCTACTGATCTCAGGTGCTATGGGCCCAATCCCCTCGACTAATATATCTGCAGATAGTATGTAAAACGGGATTTCGTTCGGATAGATGTTTGTTTAGAATCGAGTGCACCCCCTGGTTGCGAAATGTGGAAGTAATAGATTTTTCAAAAAGATAAAGTGTTTTGAAAGGAATATTAAACGAAACCCTCTGTGCGATCTGTGATCACACTTACCCACTTGTTTAATATTAATGTACTTTAATGTTAATAAACTTAATCACCTGAGAAGAATAAATGCTACTCTCTTTTTAAAATCATGGAAAAAAAAGATAATCTGGTTGAAATTCAAAAGACGGGCAAATGTCCTTGATTGCGGGTATTCATGACCCAGCTAGTTAGCTAATAAATAAAATTAGAATGATAGTTAATCAACAACCCCCTTTGCTTGATGCAGCAAAGAACTGTTATCTCGACAAAGACAAAAGCAGTTTTGTCAACACCACAGCAATATTTTATAATGCATTATGAAAAAAGTTTTATTCAGTCCTTCACTGATCAATATGCATTACTCCAGATGAAGATTTATGTATGGCAATTTGCAGCAAAGAAAAATTTATTGGTGACCCCAACATTGCCAAAACTGCTTAAACTTTAAAAGCCAAAACTGCCAAAAACAAACACACAGGAGCCAAAAACACAACCTGCCCCCTGCGATCCTTTATCATAAAAGGCATATAATCAATTTTCTCTCAAAGTTATTCCCTGCGCATTCGGGAATTAATTTTTCTTCCTAAATTCATAGTTATTATTATTCAGCACTTTCCATTTATTGCTTTAAGGCAGTGGTTCCCAACGTGGGGCGTACACCCCACAGGGGGGCAATATGACTTTTCAGGGGGGCAATTTCAGATTTCTTATTAACAAATTTTCTGTCATTTTTTTCTAATGAAAGTAGTATCTTCATCTAAAAATAGAAATAATAGACGAAAAAATTTTAAAATAACTGAATAAAAATAAATTTTCGAAATGATCACATTTAAAAGTTCAAAAACACACTGACACCGGAATAATTATGTGAGTTTTTTTGTATAATTTGACACCTTTTATATGTTCAAACATCATTTTAATTTCTCTGGTTTTAATATTATTTTAGTAAATTACACCTTTTTTTATTACTTATTTAAAAAAAAACTTGTACATCTATTCATAGTGTAATATACCCAGGGAGGAAAATTTTACATATGGAATTTTGTAGGATATATCTAAAATTGACTATTTGGACATGTTTAATCTAAAAAATATTTTGAATGATCTAAATGAGGTGCTACATTTATGAAATTAATAAAACCCTGTGTGCGTCACGGAAGGAAAGGGTTGGAAGTAAACTTCTTATGGCTCTACTGCAGACCACATACAGAATATTACATATGCATTTTAAAATTTTAAATTGGAGGAAACATGGTGCCCAAATAATTATAATGCAGAAAAAAGGCCGCTATCAAAGGAGTATGTTATGAGAGGAAAGAAAAATAGTAACTTAAAATGGATAAAAGCGCAAATCTGGAAATGTTACTTGTGAATTGTGTTATCCATACAGTTGTGGCGATAATCAAATATCACTTAGTCTTAATGGAGTATTAAAATCCATTATAAAATGTACCAATTCTATCAGATGTAATACAAAATATGAAAGAGATTTCAAGAAATTTTACGAAAATAAAAATGTAGACTATTTTCACTTTTAAATTTGAGGTAAGTTGCCAAAAAACAACAAAACTTTTGTAGACGTAAATGTGAAGACCCATGGCATCACTGCATTCATGAAGTTAGGTTAAAAGCATACTTGTAATATATATATATATATATATATATATATGGTTTTGATAAATTAAAGAATGTGAAATCACTTATCAGAGTTAATGCTATTTTCAGACCCATCTGGGAAAATGGAAGTTTATTTTTTATGTGACAATTTTTATATGACATGGAAGGGAGGGGGGACATTATGATTTTAGAGATGCTTTGGTGGGGCCCGGCCAAAAAAAGGTTGAGAACCACTGCTTTAAGGGATCTTTCAGAAAATGCTGCAAAAGCATTTTGAGACAATTTTCATCATGCTTCAGGTCAGGATCAGTTATAAGTGAAGATATAATATATACATAATATATATATATATAATGTATATATTATATCTATATACATAATATATATATATATATTATTATTAATGAAAAATGCTATTCGATTCTAAATTACTTCAGAAGTCATGCCTACAAATTTCAGGATATTTACTTATACAAGTTAGTCTGCAAATGTGTCAGAGAGTTCGTGTTGGTGAGTGGAGAAACATATTTCTTTTAGGATAGCTTTAAGGGAAGAGTTTGACTTTTAAAGGTAGGGTTAGTGCAAGCATATGTATGAACTCATTTACTTCAGTGAAACTTACACAGGAATTCAAGTGTGCACCATGATAGAAATATTTTTTCTCTGATATTAATAAAATAGCTAAGTGTATAAACGGTGAAATCCTCTCCCGCTGAAAAAACTGAAAACATTTTTTGCATCCCGCTATGTCAAAGAAAGAGTTTAATCAAATTACTATTTCAAACATGAATAAGGACAGTGGGGGAAATTCATTCTAGAGGATGTTGGAAAATGTGTAGTTAGGAGATCATACTTGCAATATGCCGTGCTACATAAAAGATGGATTCATTTTATTAAAACATTCGTTAAGTACTTGTAAATAGGAAAAGCGCATTTTTAATGCCAGAAAACACTGAAAAGTCATAAAATTTAAAAACTACGTTTGTCTGTCCATAGAAGAATTTCTTTTTATTGTCCTTAGGACTTTTTTATAATATCATTATTTTTATAAATATATGTTATACAAAAAGGAGCCATATAAAAATTAAATTTCGTATTTTAATGTTCATGCAGCCCCCTTTTTAAATAAATGCCAAATCTGAAAGGTG
This sequence comes from Maratus speciosus, assembly GCA_963932465.1. Lineage (NCBI taxonomy): Eukaryota > Metazoa > Arthropoda > Arachnida > Araneae > Salticidae > Maratus > Maratus speciosus. The sequence continues at coordinate 399,233,948 of OZ010792.1, forward strand.
TACTTGATTTGTATACTTTTTGTATGTGGAGGTATCCTTTTATTATCAGCGGTTTGAGAAATGTCATCTATTTTTAGTCGCCCAGTACAGTTTAAGAAAATAGTAGTACTACTAATAAAAGCATTTAAGCTAGGGTGTCAACGATTTTAATCAGTTGGTTTAAATCAACGATTAAATCGTGATTTTAATCAACTGATTTTCTAAAAAAAAATCATTGATTAAAATCAAAATTTTTTTTTTTTATGTTTAAAATGTCAAAAAAAGTTTTTAAATCTAAGATGAAAATAATTTGAAAGTTTCTACAGGTATTTCGACTTTTATCCAATATAAAATAGTTTTATTTAAAAATGATATTTAAATCTAATATAATTTGCAACGACATAATTTCCTTTGGGTAATCAATTTATGCATTATTTTATGTAAAATAAATATAGCAAGTGTATTGAATTTCTGCTAATAAAAGAATAAATAGTGTCTTAGTTTCCCATTCTATTTTTATAATAATAAATTAATAGCAATCCCGAGTCAAAGAAGAATGGAAGAGTGACATCTGCTCAACAGCTAAATTGTAAATGAATGCATAGGAGAAAAAGAACTAATTGGTATAAAAATGTTAAGCACAGCAAGATCTTCTTTGGTATAGTTTGAATAAATGTTTTTTTTTTTTTTTTTTTTACTTTGTAACTTATATATACTAAATAAAAAAATTAATTAGGAATTCAAAAGGCAGCAAAACTTTTCTTAAAAGAAAAGAAAATGAACCATTGAAAGCTAATAATCCCCACTGAGATATAATAATGCTGCTATATTAAATATTTTTAGGATTTCAGATATAACTGGCTATTCTTATATATATTCTGTATGTGTGTATGAATGAGTTTAACTCATTTGCATATATATATATATATATATATTTTTTTTTTTTTTTTTGTCATCATACACATACAGGTGTGTAAGTTTAGATTTTGGTGATTAACAGTAATTTTTCTAAGTACAAATGCAAAACAAGCTGCAAATAATGTTTGTTAGTTTTGTTATTTATTTGTGCTACTAACTAATGAAATTACTTATTTGCAGTTTTTATTAATTTTGTAATTACTTTCTGTTTCTTCTAGGCCATTTTTAAGGGTGAAAAAAAATGTTATATTCACCGGTAGATGTAGTCAGAGATTTCTTGTAAAAAACTTCCCATTCAACAGTATTTCTAAATTCATGTGTCCAAGATCTTGCAAAAATAATAGAACTTTATTTCTTAAAAAAAAAAAAAACTGGATATTAAAACATGTTATTTATTTGTATTTTTCAATTTGTGATTAATAAAATTATTAAAAATTAAGGACACTTTATTTATCATACTAAAAATTATCCTTTTTTTTCTTATATCATTACTAATATATTTCCTCATGAAATAGTGACTTTTTTTCTTTCTAAAATGACCTACTACATTATTAATTATCATTTTAATAATTAAAGCTTAAAAATGTATAATATGTTCCTAATTAGAGAGATTGTTTAATAATTATTAATTTGAAGTAGTGTTAACTAAATATTAAATTCAGTTATTAATACATAATATGTTAAATATCACTAGTATTTAATAAAGTTTTACATAATTATTACAATATTAATGTATATAGCATTATTGTATATGATACTAACTAATGAAATTACTAATTTGCAGTCTTTATAATTTCTGTAATTACTAACTAATAATTTTATTAATTAAAGTGTTAAAACATAGATTATGTTAGCAATTAGTGGTTTAGTTGTTTTGGAAATCTGAAACTCTTGGTAGCTATTCGGTATTTGAATGCTGGGAAAAAAAATCATAAAAATCTGATTTAAATAAAAAAAATCCAATTAAAAAAAAAAAAATCATGATTTTTTTACACCCCAATTTAAGTGTATTTGCATTAAATAACCGTTTTAATATTTTATAGTAAGTAATTTTAAATTATACTAAAATTCATGGCACAGTAGTTAATATTAGAGTTCATAAAATGAAGACCTCATAAGAATATAATTAAATAAATCGCAACTTTATATTCTACTCTAAAACATTCAAATGTATCATAACCTGAAATATCAATCTTTCGTAAACTTTCAATGAAAGCATAACCTGAAATATCAATCTTTCGTAAACTTTCAATGAAAGCATAACAGCAGCATCATTTTACCCTAAAATGGTTTTGACCCCACTCAGTATTTTTCAAAAGTAGGCACCACTGGATGTTGATGTCAACATCAACAAACTATCAAGTACAATAATTATCTTGTCTAAAAAAAGCAGAATTTGCTTCTAATTAAAGTTTGATATTTAAAAAAATAACTTATCAATTGTTATTGTTGGTGATTTAAACAAAATAATTTCTCAAACATTAAAGTTTTGTTTTAAAAAATCTAGACATGTTACGAGTTGGAACCCATCAAAATTTGACGAACTATAATGTTCAGAAAAGAATTATTAGATTGAATTTATAATAAATTTACAAAAATAATCATAATAAAAAATTCATCTTACATTGAATGTCTAACTTTTAAAACTAATAATATTTTAAACCTAAAATTACCAAAATACTATTTCCACAAACTTCAACTGTTTAAATTATTGAAAAATAAATATGTATTAGAATATGTAATCGAGATGAGTAAATATGATGAAAATATTCAATTAGGCTCTTATGTTTGGTAATACAGAATGAAAAATCAGCAACAAGAATTTCGTTTTGTGTTTTGTCACATCATAGAATTTTTTCCCCATAACATTTAAGTCTTACATCATTTCCACATTCTCAAAATTTACATACACACTACTCAGATCTGTATTCACCATTTAATAACACATAATTATCAAAATTGGTTCAGTAGAAAGCCCAGGGCTGATGATTAAAAAAACAGCCAGGTCTTTTAAATATATAGATAATTACATAGTCTTCAACATTGGATGCCATTTTTATGGCACAATTTCATAAATTATCGATACTAGCAATTTGCTCTTTAAATATGGAGATTTTTCATCTCTGACAGCAGGAAGCATATGCAATGCTATTTAAAAGCCTACTAAAATTGACCAGTGAATGTATCCTGCAAGAGAAAAATATAAATATATATATATTTATATATAAAGCAACAACAAACAATTATTTGTACAAAAAAAAAGGGGTCTAGAACAAAGAAGCTTTATTACTGAATCTTAACTCATGTCTATGTACAGAATAAAAGAAAAACGTCTTAATGATATACTTAAGTTAATAAAGCAGCCCACATTAACTAAAATGTTCCAATAGTTCAGAAAGTTGCAATTTCATCTCAATTGTTTGTTTCCTTAAGGCTGTTCTCAAGTGCTCTGCTCTCAACAAGCACAAAACGTTTTGACACATTTACAAATTCATTTTTTAATGGAAAGTCATAAAATTGGAAAGCCTGACTATGGAAGCAATTTGGAATCGAACTGTTTTCCATTTTTTTGATAAATAAATTACTTATTGAGCTATAAGTGATTTTGATCACGTGACAAAGACGTTTTTCACCCTTTCTTGTGTGATTATTTTTCTTCTGCGCAGAAAATCAGTTCAAAACGTGCACTTTGACACTACTTTCTGAAAGATCTATTGCATTTGCAAAAAAAAAAAAAAAAAACAAAAAAAAAACAGAAAACACAGTTTGATTACATAGTTTCTGAACAACACCTGCTAGTTTCATGCATCTCCGAACAAAAATAAATTAATATTTATGTCATAAAGTTGCCCTTTTGGATTTGAGAACAGCTTTAAGTAAATGTTTTTGTTTTACTTTTTATTTTGTTATGATTTACTTAATGAAAATGTTTAATTTAGTATTGATAGTTGTTATATGCAATTTTTAATACATGAATATCATATTTTGCCTTTTTATGTAGTGAATTTTCTTTTCCTTATTGGAAAAGCAATATTTTTGATGACCAAAAGTTCGGGCTTGGTAATGTCCCGAGGATTCTGAACTTTAGACTTTGTACTGTACTTGCATATTATCTGTGCTATATCAGGTAAACATACAACTGATAACTGTCTCCAGCAATACTAATTACAGAATTTTTTTTTTCTTTCTACATGGTAAACAAGGTAACATTTTTATTTTATGCCATGTTAAAGGCTACTACAGAAATATTCTTGCCAGGAAAAAAAAAAAAAAAAAAAAGTCAGAATAAATGCTTTTTTTTATCACCTAGTAATTATGTTAAAATTTCATACTAAATTACTGTTTCACATTATAGATTTGTATTACATTGATATATTTTACTGTTATAAGCTGCCAACCTAATACTATGTACTTAGTAAATTAGTACTAAATTAATGTTTTAGAATAAATTTTATATTATTTCCCATTTCTTATATTTATTATACTATCTTATTATTTAGCATTTGTTAACTTTATGTTATTTAGCATTGTTAACAATAATGTGTATTCAATAAACATGTGTCAAATTACTGTTTTGAACATATGTGGCTATAATAAATAAAATTGGCAATTGTCAACCATGTCTTAGCCTGGATAATACGTAAGTACTCAGTTATTTAAAAACTAAATTCTGAACAGTTTGATGTCACAATATTTCTTATGTTTAGCTAAGTTTTAATTCTAATTTCTAAATCTGAATAATTGTTTATTATTCTTTATTAAGAATATTGAGATATAAGTAAATATTACATTTAAAAATAGTCTGTATAAGCTTTTCATTTAAGAATAACTTGTTAATATTCATTATCCTTAAAAACTAAAGTTCATAAATCATAATAAAAGGAAAGCATGCTTTTGACAACTAACACATAAGTATTATCAAAAAGTCACAAGACATATATATATATAAATTAGTTAATTAACAATATAACGAAACAAATAAAACTAAGCATTAATAAAACTTATCTTACTTAAATGTAATTTAATTTTAGCAAAGCAATATGATTTTTGAATTGAATTCAGGTATCCATCTACAGTTTCCTGAATGTCGAATTTTCGAATCATTATCTCGTGCAGCATAATCGAAGAAATATTGCTAGTGTGTATGGTGTGAATTATAACACACACATCACAAGCAATATTCATTCATTTAAAGAGGCCTCATCATTTCTTTAAAATCTTCAATTTTTAGTTTGGTATATATTCCAAGAGCATTGGTACGTTTCCTTTGCTTGATCGTCAGCTCTTAAGAACGCATATATACAAATTGTTTTCCTCAAGTCTTTTGCACACATTTATATTTAAAAATGCTACCGAACAAACATTGAAATATATTGTCCATTTGTTACGATGTATATGGACGTCGGACGTGATTCATTAAAATGGTGTCGAAGCGTGATCACCATCAAAAGAAAGGTAAACAAATATAAAATGAGCGGGACGCCGGACCTCATTGCAGTTACCAGCTGGGCTTTCGCTTTTACAGCTTATCGCTCTTGGCGAACTCTTGTTTGGCTACGAAATGAAAACTGTTCTCTGATTGGTAGTCTACCGTTGCATTTTTATCACGTCGTTATATATTAAAGCGTAAACCTGATTCCATGAACATAGAATAGGGATCCCTATTCTATGTTCATGCCTGATTCTGTAAGATAAGACTAAAATCTTCACGCAATTGCGCATGCGTGAAGTTAAATTTACTAGATTTTCCATTTAGAGGAAAGGTAGCGCAGGTCTGGTTAGCCGAGTGGTCTAGAGCACCAGTTTAAAGCTCCGAACTTTCGTAGACAACGTAGGTTCGAGCCCAACGCCCGGCAAAATGATTTTTGGAGATAATTCATTTCGATGATGACATATTTTATTAAGAGAAGAAGTTATATGATTTTGATTTTATTATTATTTGAATGGTTTATCATTAAATAAAATTTGACACTCAAAAATATTTTGAAAAAATAATTTTATATTTAAAATATTTAACCTAAAATATTTTGCATGTAATTATCAATTAAATAAATTAAGCTGATCTACAACTTTTGTTTATATTTTTTTACCATTATCAAGAATATATAAGTGTGTGAGTCAGAAGGAAAAGTTTGCTATTCTTTTCCGTAAAAAAATAAATAAATAAAACGGAAAGAAAGGAAAATATTCATATAAGAACTATAAAATAAATTATATTGATATCCATGGTTTAATATTTAAAAAATGAAGAAAAAAGTAAAATAAAATTCAAGTAATAAAAAATATATATTATAAATCGTTAATTGCATCAAGTTTAAAATTTAGGCTTTCAGAGACTGATATAAATAAAATGCATGGCAGCTTTTAAAGGTCGTGTAGTTAAAAAAATAAAAATAAAAATAAAAATAGATATTGTTATTTTGTTATTTTTTCAACAAGAAAAATGAGACTGTAGTAAGTAAAAATAAATGCTCTGCCCAGTATTTTTCGGTAAATTTCTGATAAAAGGAAAGCATAATTGGTTGTAAATTATAAACTTAAAGTCCTTTCACTTCATTCAATAGGTTAGACTGACAGCACCCTCTAGCGCGCTTTCAAGAAATATGAATCACTTATGCAATATAAAAATTTGTCACGATTTCAATAATTAATTTAAAAGCAACTAATTCAAAATTCAAGAATTTTTCTAATGGAACATCCAAGTTATTTACCGTCAAATCTTGACGGGTACTATCTAGTAGTTTTTATGATGTAATTTTCAACATTATCCTGCTTTTAAAACTTAATCATTTAATTCTAATTTGATTGTTTTTTCTGTTTTGAATAGCCACATGTAAATAAATTTTTAATTTGAAGGAAATATTATTATTTGGGCTGTTTTTAAAATTGGCAGCAATTTAACCCTTAAATGCCGGGTGTTGCTTTTCGGCAACATACCCAATTTAGGCTCTAAAATACTATTAGAATAGTATTGAAGCTATAATGCCAAATGTTGCCAATTAAATACATTCTGAAAATATTATTAAATCGATTTTCAACATGTAGATGGCAACACTTGTGCTGTTTAAGAATAAAGATAGATTTATTTTTTCAATTGTTGCTACTTGTTCTTTTTGTTTTGTTTGGAAGCTTGCGAAATACCCTATTTTGTTCTGCAGAGAGCAAGTAAAATTTATTTCTTATTATAGTTCCTAAAATTCTTGTTTGTTTAATATTATAGAATTTTATCAAGGAAAATTATTTTTTCAATTAAAGACCATCAGTATTGCCGATTAGTAACAAACTGCTTTTTAGCCGTAAACCATACTTAAAACAAAATATGATTTTATTAAGCATTTTTCCCATGATTTATTTAAAAAATGAAAGCCGAAAAACATTATTACAATGATTTTTGAAACGTCAGGCATTTAAGGGTTAAAATAATACCATTTTCTAAAATATGTAAGAAATATCTCTCGAAATGCTGAAAATTTAAATTTAAAATGGAAATAAATCTATAAAAAATGAGTCAAATTAAAAAAAAAATAAATAAATACAGTCTGCACACCGGGAACTTCTAATGTATAAAATGATCTAAAAATGATTAAATTCGTATGTACAGTTTTTGCTCCTATAAAACTTTTTTAATGGAACGATTTTGACCAACTTTAACATTAAATATCTCTTAAAATGATTATTTGATTTAAAAGCTTGTCATCATCTTGCATCATGTCTGCAAGCTTGTTTCATCAGCTTGTTTATCAAACATTTCTCTATAATACCACCGATTTTTATATTTTTGTATGCAGCAGTTTTCTTAATATTAACAAAGAAAAACCCTCGGTCACAAAAAACTTATAAGCGGCGGCGGTGACAGAGTTAGTTATTTTTTTTTTTAGAATAGAGAGATAATTCTGTTTGTATATAGCAGTCAAATCTTGTTACTCATTTTCCACCCACTTCCTCTTGATGTTGACACAGATCTTTGAAATTTGGTATATACGGATATATGTATTCCTGAGGGCAATACAGGAATTAAAGATCGATTTTTTTAAATTTGATCCTTTAGTGGGGCAACGGGGGAAGGGGGCATTTAAAATTGTAAAAAATCACCATATCTCACAAAACAATGGGAATAAAATCTTGTAACTTGACACTTGACATGCCTATAGTATAGTAAACGTGTGTTTCGTAATTTTTCAAAATTCGATCCCAAAGGTGGGTCTGCCGCCAAGCGCCCTTCGTTTTCGAAAAACATCGCAAAAGCATTACTTAAACTTAATGGTTACTCAATTATAATTTGATTTCCTATGGAAAAATCAGTATTAGCTTCAGCAATGAGTAGTTGTTGAAAAGTACTAATGGCACGGTTATCACAATGGCGCCAAATTTTGGCCAACTTGACGAAATATCGCCAAATTTGGTAGTGCATTTAAAAAATGTATATAGTATTTTCTACATTTTAGTGAGCTATAATGAAATCATTTTTTTTTTTAATTATTATTATTTTTTTTTTTTACGTTCATATTATTTTTGTTACATTTTTACAAGAACAATTATACTTTTTTGAAGAAACTGATCGATTGTTTCCCATCCCGCCTAAAACATAGCTTGCCACCCATTTTCCTTGTGGACCGCGACTTATATACAGTAAAACCTCCCTAAAGCGACCACGTTCCGTTCCAATAAAAATTGGTCGCTCCGAGAGGTGGCCTCTTAATGAAGGTCATACTTAAATCTAGATTTTAATTGTTGAAAAAAGGATAACAATTAATGTTACTAAAATTTATCTTTCACAATAGGAGGAAATATGAAAAATTAAGCACCAAAACAAAAGTTAATTACATAAGTTAATTACTGCAGGGTTTGAAAAATGAATACGTTGACGTTTGCATTGATTTTACGGTTTTATCTTTTATAACTTTTATTTTCAAGTCCTTCCGAAGTACAGTAAATAAATGTTTTTTTTTTTTTTTTTTTTTTTTTTTGGACGGGAACAAATAATGACGATTTCATTAATTTATCTATTTCTTTGAGAGTTTCCTGACAGAATAGGGCAGGAGAGTTTATTGACCATCATTCTGAATTTGCCACCAGAGTTAAATTCATTGCCTAAAAAGGCACAAAGGGGTTTAAACACTTAAAAGTTACCGGGAAAAAAATCTAAACTTAGTTTAGAAGTTTGATGAATGAATAATGCTCTCTCCGGAATTATTTTTATAATAAAACCTTCTTCAAGCGACCAGGAAAAAACGGAATTTGTTTCATTTTCTTCAAAGAAATCGGTTCGCTCATGGAAGGAGTTCAACTGGGATGCTCTCTGAATGGAGGTAAAATTAGTATTGAGCCTATGGGAATAAATTTCGTTCCATGAAAAAATGGTTGTTCAGGGAGTTTGTCGCTTAATGGAGGTGGTCGCTCAGGGAGGTTTCACTGTAGTTTGGAAACCATTGATCATCATTTAGCCGATTTTTTAGCTTCTCTTAGCGTGTTTAATTTTTGAAAAACATTATTTGCATACGAAATTACTCATTATTGTGGAATATTGTTTGCATTTTTTTTTTCTGCATTAGGAACCAAATTAGGATACGTAATACCAGCTTGAAAAAAAGTGCTCAAGTAGGAATGGACATAGGTTTCATTAAATTTTTATCTTAAGACATCACTAAACTGCATTTCAGTAAAGACCATTTCAACATTTTCCTGCCTAATACTAATGCTAATGTTAGACAGGTTGTTCAAAAAAGACGTTAGAGAAATTAACTGTTCTGAACAGAATCGAGTTAGAGATTTAGATCGCAGAAGAATTTTTTTTAAAAGGGAAAAGATAAGCCCGGGGGCTAGAGTCCTTCACAGGTCGCGTTGTATCAGTCCCGAACCTTAAATTTCTGCTTTAAGTCAACTTGACACCCGATTAGAATCCGATTACACTTCAACCCGTCCGTATCCGAAATATTCATAACCAAACCCAACCCGAAGTGAAAGAAAATTAATCCATTATGGAATTAATCCATTTAATACAATTATGGAAAAATAGTCAAAACAATTGTATCTTTATTATCAGAGATTTAGATCGTAGATTTTTTTTTTCTTTTAAGGGAAAAGATAGGCCTGGGGGCTAGAGCCCTGCACAGGTCGGGTTGTATCAGTTCCGAACCTTAAATTTCTGCTTTAAGTCAACCCGAGACCCGATTAGAATCCGATTACACCTCAACCCGTCCGAATCCGAAATATTCATTATCAAACCCAACACGAAGTGAAAGAAAATTAATCCATTTAATACAATTATGGAAAAATAGTCTACAATTGTATCTTTATTACCAATTTTGCCTATTTTGTATAAAAATGAACACATATACACTCGTTAATATTCAAATGCATAGTTTTTAATTTGAAAACTAATTATGACTTTCTTTTGAAAAACCGGTTAAACCTAGAAAAGAATCAATCCGAAAGAATCAAATCCTAACTCGAGACATTTAAAGCCAATTCGACCGCACGGAAAAAAATTAGTGTCCACCCGGCGCGGGTCGAGTCGGGTTCGGGTAAAATCGGGTTACCCGATCTGATGCACTGGGCCTGGTTGCTGTAAATGGACTCAATTTCTAGACGCGTTTCTAGTCGAAAACGTATTAGCACTGTAAAAAAAAATCTGTGAAGTTACTAAAGTTTTTCTGGGAAACTGGGATTCCTAGAACTTTTCATGTAACGGCAACAACAAAATTTCATGTAACATACACACTTTTGCGCCGAAAATCAAAAAATCTGTAAGGTTACTAAGAATTTTTTTGGAAACTGGGATTCCGAGAACTTTTCATGTAACTGCAGCCAGGGTTACAAATAAAAGTTTAGTAAGATTACTGAAATTTTAGCAGATTCATTTGTAAAGTTACAGATTTTTGTAGCTTTACAAAAACTAGTTTTGTAGATTTGCAGCTTTTTTCATACAGTTACAGTTGAAAGTTTAGTAAGCATGTAACTTTACATCTGTAGACCTACAGATTTTTTTCTACAGTGCGGTTGCAGACCGTTATGTTGCCGATCCATGATTCTAAAACATCATCTTGATAAAGAAATATTTTTATGCATCTATATGATAATTTTTATTTGTTCATATTTTAGCAGTGACATTCTGCAGTTAGCCATAATCATATTTTATATGAATATAAACAATCATGGAATATTTATGTTACAAGAAAAAAAATAAAAACATTTTTATTGTTTGTTACAATTTTGCTTAGCAGAAACTGTTTTAATTAATTTAGAAGGATATTTTAAATATCCTTGACGGAACATTTTGTCAGATGAATTTTAAACTGACTTATAAAAAACTTCAGACAATCAAAGGTTTGGCTACCGATATGGTTGCCTTTTCCGAAACTATATGTCCTTTTTTAGACTGTTTCTTTGAATTATGAAAGCAGCCGAGGAGCATGCCAAGTAATACAAAAAGAAGAGATAATAACATCAGTATATCCAAAACCGTGGGAGTTTTCACGGTTATCCATGCCACAAAATAGAGCTTCTGGCGGTTTTCCTTCTCTTTGGTCATCGATGAATTCTGCATGGCCACTTCTAAAAATAGGATAAATTTTAATTCATGATAATATTTTAAAATTCATTTCATATTTATGGAAATTTTTGATACACAAAAAAGAGTATTTTAATATACTCTTGTAATTCTTTGTTGACAGACAATTTTGAAATAGCTATTTTTTTAAATTATTATTACGCTTTTTTATCACCACTATTTTTGAATAGCAATATTCACCGTAAATAATATGAAGATTGTTGTTCGAAAATAGGGGTAACAAAACAGTGTAAAAATTGGCAGCTATACAAATACGAATATACTCGCTGACCGGTCAATAATGTGTTAATTTTCGAAACGTCAAGTGAAGTCTTACAGCAAAGACAAGACAAAAAAAAATTGGTGTTTGTGTGTATGTCCCGCGATAACTATCGCAAAAAGCATGTAAAAAGCTTAATATTTGGTAGATATGTTGGTGAGATACCTAGAATTAGCTGTATAGTTTTTCGGTTAGTTTGGTTCGTTTATTCGGAAAATATAAAACATTTACTTTCTTGTTTGTAATGCTTTTGCGTGGAAATTCATATGATTTTAAAATGTTATCATTCAGATGAAAACAAAATGGCACATTTTAACAACTAATTTAAACGTTAAATTATGAATACTAAATTTTCCTAAAGAGAGATCTTAAATCATTCCGATCGCTTTGAAAATTTGGCAATCCATTTATTAAAATGTCGAAATTAATTGTATAAATTATTGGAAATTTTATGCATCAATTCGAGAAAACATTTTAATTTCTCATTATTTTCAAAATTTCCAATGCATGTCTTTATTTTCTCTCTTTCATAAAATCATTACCTAGCAAATGTATTTCAAAGAATATATATATATATAATATTCATGCTTTTAAAATTATTTTAAAAACACAATAAATAAGTAAATTGCAATACAGTTTCAAACAAACTGCATTTGAAAGTACACTTTTTTTTCTCTATACGACGGTCTAAAAATTGAAACTGTGCGACGTTTAGAAGTTAAAAAAATTGCGGCAGCGAAAATTCGAAACCGAAATTTAATTGTCAGGTGTTGCCAATCTCAAAATGACGTCAGCGTTGTGCACGGACACGTTTGTCCTTTATAATATAGATAGATAGATAGACAGTCAGTCCTGCAGCCGATTTCTTTTGTGCGTCTCTGTAAATCAGTGATGAATTCAGGGGGTGGCCCGAGGGCGACATCCCCCCTCGGAGCAATGAGATGTCCGTCTCCCCGGAAGATTTGACATTTTGTGTTTTCAATAGTCAAAAAGTGCAACCCCCCCCCCCCCCCCGGATCCACAGAAATACCACCCGGAGAAAAGTGTCTGAAATAAACACTGCTGTAAATAAACTACAAATGCTGCGCAACTCCGCAATCTATAGAAAACATGTTGGAGTGCACCTAAGTGAGCCGTTTTAACTTTATTGTGTTTGAAGTAAGACGATCGTGAAACTACCGCAAACTTCTTTTCCCATAGATCATAATTTTAACGGAATTCTTTTGTGCGTTCTTGTAAACGAACTATAAAGGTCTAGACACACATATCATTCTACTCGCGGTCTCTTTATTCTGGTCAGGCGGTGCTTTGTTGTGGCCGGGCATTGCTATTCATCTTTACGGGCTTAACAAGGAATTTGCGTCAAGTTCGATCTAATCTTCTTATCTTTTTCGCACTATTGTATCTCCCTTCCTTTATTTAAAATCTGAAAGTGTGATTGGAAAAGAAAAGGCAGGTGACATTTTCAGGTAGATTTCATAAGAAATACTACTTATTGCAGTCGTTACCATGGTGTGACTTTTGAAAAATTCCTATTTTAAGTTTATATGTAATATATATATATATATATATGTGTGTGTGTGTGCTAAATTTTGTCCGCACGATAAAAGTCGCTATTATGCACGGATAGTCTTCAAACTCGCCAAAAACTATTGCAAATGGGCAAAATCGGCCCAAATGGGTGGAAATGGGGAGGATTCAAAATTTTGAATACCATCTTAACACGATTCTAATAGACCCAGCTCTTAGAGAAAAATGACAGGAAAAAATAAGCATTTTTCGTTATAGCAGTTGCCAATAAAAAAAAATAATAATAAATAATAAAAAAAAAACTAAAATTCATACAACAACAATTACTTTCCTATTGCAAGATTTCCACGAGAAAAATGAAAATGAAATAAATTTTGACGAATTAAAAAAAATTGAATATTACGTCATAACTTTTCTATAGCAAGATTTCCATGTGAAAAATGAAAATGAAATAAATAGTTTGACGAATTTTTAAAAAAAGTTAATATTACCTCATATTGGAAATATAATGGATGACAACAGGTGAATATGTAACGTTATATGAGTTTGAAAAAACGTATTGAAACATGATGAAAACCCGACTATGGAAATATTGGCATATTTTAACATTTTGATGTTCTCTAAATTTTTTTTCGCCATTTTTGAAACTATTCCATATACATACATGTGTGTATGCGTGTATATTAGAATTTTCACAAAAGGCTTTTGTCCCTAGAGCTCATTCTTAGTGAAGAAAATTGGGTTTTATTTCTGATCCTGATTTAGTTTTTGTTGATGAAATTGGTACTTAACTTCGAAATCTACCTCCGCCTATAGGCCGAGCCAGTAGGGAGATTTATTGCTTTACCACGAGAGGGAGCACTTTTCCTTTCTGAACGGAGCCTAACTGTTACTTATTCCACAGTCCTGAGAAAGCATGTTTTAGTGCACCTCAGTGATGCAGATCAACCTCATTATGTTTGGAAAATCGTAAAATTTATAAAATGCACCGCAGCGGTTTCCCCCCATAGATCATAGCGTAATGAAATTTTTAGCGCGCTTTTGTAAACTAGATATAACTGCTATACTTATTCTATGCTTCTGAGAAAAGCATATGTTCTCATCGGTGATGATCAGTCAACTTCCGTTCCAAATATTGTAACATCTATAAAATGCTCCGAAACGATTTTTTCCCATTGGCATACGGAATTATGGTAAATGTACACACATCATTTTTAATACTGAACATGCCATGTAAACATCAATAAAATATATCAATTACAGGGCAATCCAAGATATTTACGCGAGTTAGAACGCGGTTAGACAAACCGAATTCATAAACACTTTTAAACTATGTTTGAAAGTGTTCACAAACGTTCTACACATTACAATGATGTTTTTCTTGTTTTCTTGCATAAACTAGAGCTTACATTATAGCTAATGTTTCGTTTTTACAAAAAGTAAGAAGCTATCTCAACTCCTTGTGGAGAACCACTGCAGTCATCCGGAGAAAAGCAATTCCGGAAAATTTTGGTATATTTTCACCGATCATGACATTCACAAATCACACCCTAAAACGATCCTCGGTTCAAATTTTGATATATACGTATATCTGATTTTTGTCATGCGACAGTACTCATTTTTATGAACCGATTTGGAAGTGAATGAGCATATATACAGGACTCATCAAGGTCCCAACCGAGCTCGTTGGCCAGCTTCATCTATCATCTTGTTTCAAAATAGCACTTACTAAAAGATTTCAAATTTAAAAGATTTGCAAAAATATTAGACATCTTAAAAGTTTTTTTTCCCTTAAGTATTCGGCCTCGATACAAGGA
This sequence comes from Maratus speciosus, assembly GCA_963932465.1. Taxonomy (NCBI): domain Eukaryota; kingdom Metazoa; phylum Arthropoda; class Arachnida; order Araneae; family Salticidae; genus Maratus; species Maratus speciosus. The sequence continues at coordinate 399,249,021 of OZ010792.1, forward strand.
TTTCTCAGCTTTTCTTGTTTGCCTCTATCTTAAAAAATAGCCGAGATATAGTAATTTGAAATTTTAGGATGGCTGACATTTTGATACAAGACAACAGATTATAGATGAGGTATTCCTCCACACACGGGTTTAATTTATGAGCTTTATGAAATGTGTATTCTTGCAATTTTTTAATTGTGGTTACCATTGTTCTAACTCTCATATGCTTAAAGCTACATAGTCATATCCGTCAGCGTCAAATTCTAGCCAAGTTTGACAATACATGGCAAAATATCACCAGAGGCGTCGCGATGGGGGTTATGGGGGGAAGCCTCCCCCTCCAATATATGTGAACTTGGGAACTTTGAGCTTAGAGTTATGAAATTCTAGATTTTTGAAAGACTTGTTCTTTTTTTAAAAACAATACTTATTAAAAAAATATATGAATTTTTTATTGTTTTGCTAACTGCCTTTCTGAGTTCTGTAACAGTAAACAAGTTAGACTATCAAAAGAAGTACAAAAAGCAGCCAGACTCAATTTGTGATTGCATTTCTCTGTGCTACGAAAATATCATACATCTATCACTCCTGAATTTCCCTAATGTTGTCCATCAACAGTGTGTCTAATCTATTCCCTTTATTTCTTCCAAATCTTTGTTCCTTTCTCAAAATAACATGACGGTATTTTCATATGAAGTGCGATTATGACTCGTACGTAATAGAAGACAAAAAATCTGCAAACCTTAATCTAATGCTGGTTTTCTCTAATATGAAATTTTTCTATAGGTTTAAATCTTACATTTACTGTATTGTTTGAAATTGCTTCCTTAACTAGCAATTGGGTATCTTATTATTTTCATGCTCAATGATTCCAAGATAGGAAATAGAAATTAATCTAGTTTTGATTTTAATTATTTAAATGAAAGAAGTGTATTTAAACTTTCATTAAACAAACCAATATCTATAAATTTTATGTTTTTAGTTTCAATATTTTTCTTTGGAAAGGATTTTTTACGTATAAGTATCATTATCATAAACACAGATTGCACATATCATTTCAGTTGGAAAATAAAGCAATTTGTTTTATGTTGGGAATTTTTTTAATTCTACCTCCGCCCTTCGAAAAAATATTTGTAGCTACGCCCCTGGATATCACCAAATTCGGCAACAAAAATAATCCTGGCCAATTTGGCGATAATTGCCTAATTTTTTGAAATTAGCATCCAAATTTAATTTTCACGAAAACTGGGAATTTTCCCTAATCGAGTTCCACGCATTTTAGCTTCGTTCATTTGGGTAAAATTAGTCGAATTCTTAAAAACAAAGAATAAGGAAAATATCCTTTTTTTTTTACCCGGTACAAGCCGTAGAACTTTTTAGGATTTCCAGGTGTCCCGTTTTTTCTAGGAGATCAAGATTTTTTTTACTTAAATTAAGCATAACGCAAGGAACAGCTAATTTCATGATTTTTCGTAGGTTTAAACTAATGCGCATTACACATGATTTCTTTTGGAAAATATAAAAGTAAAAATATGTACGATTGTTATGTGAAGACTTGATTTATTAAAACTTTCTAGCGATGTTATGGAGAAAAAGTGTAAGTTGAAAACGTCATTTCAGTAGTTCAGCAGCAACAATTGAAACAACAGAAAATGGTAGTTTTTGTTGCTGTCGGTTTTAAAGGAACGGTAGACTGAAAATGAGAGAAAAAACAACCAGTTTAAAAAAGTTCCAACAAAAACTAGTATTTGATTTAAAATTTACCTTCTGGATTATCTTAAATTAGTTTGAGTGTATTCAAATCTGATCAAGTTTTTAAATAGTTTTATGTAGATTTAAATTCTTACCTGTGGCCAATGAAAATGATTAAAGTGTTTTCATACAAATTATTTATCTACTAGCTGAAATATCTGGCGTTGTCCGGTGTTATTATTATTATTATTATTGTTATTATCGGAGCTTACGCTCGGTTATGAGGATTTAGCTACACTCAATGAGTGGCTTTACACCTCTATTACTCTTCTCCTAGGTTCAAATACAATCATTTCTCCATGGTACCGTGTGTACCCAGAAACACCAAAACGTAGATGTAGTGATCACTAGAGCTACGAAACCTCTCTTGGTATCTGGTTGTCAGGGGTTTTAAACATGTTTGATTAGAAAAATCAATTTTAAAATTAAAGACCGTGGACTATGAATCTCGCGCAAATAGGCTATCTTTTTCAGTATATTGAAAGTCTTGAGAAATTTTGCTTTTCTACTAGTATTTAAAAAGAAAAACCTAAAAGGTTTCCTAAGCCTAAATAAATATAGTCTTAATTCTTGAAAAAAAAAAAAAATCGAAAAATAAATGTAAATTCATGAAAAGCCCTTCATGATGTCATTTTCTCTTGTTTAAGCCATGCATTAACCATATATTCGTTTTAAATATGAGGTCATACGTGATTTAACCTACAGCAGCGTGCGAAGAGAAAACTGCGCCCGGGTGAAAGTTTCAATTTGGCGCCCCCCCCCCCCCCACCCATCCACACACAATTTCTTGATGACATGTGTCACAAAATTGAAAAGTGCAAAAACATAAATAAGTTCTACGGAATACATATTTCACGTTTATTTTGGAACTATATGTTTAATTTTAATTCAGAATTCCCAAACAACTAAATAACATAAGAGAAAATTGCCCTTATATTTTGGAAAAGGGAATGGGGAAAATGGATGTAGAAAAAATGTATCTAACAGTACAGTATAACAGTTTTCAACAGTTTTGTATTTCCAGATGGAAACCCCATGCTATATTGAGACTATACGTTTTTGTCACAAGGCACAGAAAGAAAATTACACATTCAGAAAAGAGAAGGTTCAGTCCAGGCAATAGGGGATTTTACCTGGCAAAATTAATGGGAGTTCTGATAATTGGCTTACTTTATGTTTTTTGGGTCGCTAAATCCGAATTTGTAACTTCCCACCAAAATTTCCCCTGGTAAGCCCCCAAATTTTGGTAAAATGCCCCCCAAAAAAGGTTTTTATTAAGAAAATCAATTTTTTTATTATTTTAGGGGAAAAGTATCTAGAAATTCAGAAAGTAGACAAAATTAGCAACAAATTAGATATATGACATTATGCCTTAGGATGAAGGGGAAGAGCGGATCTGCCTCGGAAAATGCGTCGCGGTGTTTGCATGGACTAAGTTGGGCAATTCCCCTTAACCACTCACACGTTTACATTCGCCCTCCCATCTCCCCTCCGAACTTTCTCTATAAGGTTTACTTTAAGTTTTTTGGGTCGCTGAATCCGAATTTTTAACTTCCCCCTAAAATCCCCCCCCCGAAAACCCCCCAAAACAGTTGTTTTTAACTTAAATTTCTTATTGTTTTAGGGGAAAAGCATTACGAAATTCAGAAACTAGACAAAATTTGCAACAAATAGGATACATAATATTATGACGTAGGATGAACGGGAAGAGAGTGGGCTGCCTCGGAACATGCACTAAGTTACGTACACTAAGTTATGAAGTCCAGGCAATAGGGGATTTTACCTGGCAAAATTAATACTAGTTCTGGATTTCGACTCACTTTATGTTTTTTGAATCGCTGAATCAGAATTTGTAACTTCCCAATAAATTTCCCCCGGCAACCCCCCAAAAAATTGATTTTTTGAAAAAATTTGTTTTTTTGAGAAAAGCGCGCGGGGAATGTTCCGAGGCAGCCCCCTCTCTCCCCGTTTATCCTACATCATAATGTCATATACCCTATTTGTTGCAAATTTTGTCTAGTTTCTGAATTTCGTAATGCTTTTCCCCCTAAAACAATAAGAAATTTAAGTTAAAAACAATTATTTTGGGGGGTTTTCGGGGAGGGGGGAAATTTTGGGGGGAGTTAAAAATTCGGATTCAGCGACCCAAAATACTTAAAGTAAACCTTATAGAGATAGTTCGGAGGAGAGATGGGTGGGCGAATGTACGCGTGTGAGTGGTTAAGTGGAATTGCGCAACTTAGCCCACACAGCACCGCGGCGCATGTTCCGAGGCAGATCCCCCCTTCCCCTTCATCCTAAGTCATAATGTCATATATCTAATTTGTTGAAAATTTTGTCTACTTTCTGAATTTCTAGATACTTTTTCCCTAAAATAATAAAAAAATTGATTTTTTTAATAAAAACCATTTTTGGGGCATTTTACCAAAATTTGGAGGGGGGGGGGGTTGCGGGGGGAAATTTTGGTGGGAAGTTACAAATTCGGATTCAGAGACCCAAAAAACATAAATTAATCCAATTTCCAGAACCTCCATTAATTTTGCTAGGTAGAGCCCCTATACGGTCTCTATTGACTGGACTAGTTAACGAAAGAGACTAAGGAAGAGAACTAAAACAAGTTTTGAAACGAAAGACGTTTTTATTCCTAAATTTGTATTTGGGTGTAGGGTAAGGGCCAATGCAATAACTTTGAAACGAAAAATGGGCGTACATTCATTGGGAAAAAAAATCCCAATATGTAAATATATACTATATTTTTTTAAGAAAAAAAAGAAAAAACGAGGTTTGTAGGTAAATGTGGCGCCCCCTCAATTTCGCGCCCGGGGCGACCGCCCCCTTCGCTCCCCGCTTTGCACGGCACTGTTAACCTATACTATTCATAACTAAAAAGAAATGGCGCTTCTAGTATTTGTCGAGAATTAAGTAAAAATCTTGCACTCGTGACATTATAATTCACTTTTATATTTTAACAGAGTAATATGTCTACTATAATTTGTGACTCGTGCTAAAGCATTACGCACGAGCCAGGGCACATTGCCGTTATCATTATCTTTTTACGCGTGAAGTTTTTGCTATGGTACTCCATTGTAAAATTTGGTAATTTTTGAAATTCAATATTTTAAAAACGGCATAATCATTAGATTTGAAATTTATACAAAGAAAAATACAATTTTTTACCTTTCTAACGCAGTTTGCCTAACAATTTTCTGACAAATACTTTTCGAGCTATTAATTTTTTTCAGTAACTTCAAATGTTTCACTTTCCGAGATTAATCTGTGGCAACGATTTGCGGAAAAGCCAGTCGTCCGCAACGCGTAGCTTTTTATAAAGAGGCTTAATCGCTTTCAAATTTCTCAAATATTTTAAGGATTTTCTTTTTCGAATAAATAGGTACTTTTCTGAAAATCAAAGAACAGTTACCAGAGTTATAATTATCAAATGTATAGGAACTGACTAACCTTTCAAGGGGTCCTGGAGAAAAGATCCAGCTGGGGGGGGGGGGGGGCTATAACATGGTTTTAGCCGCATTTTTCAACAAATTCCTGATTTTTGGCTTTTGGGAGCCCCTTTGATGGGGGACGTGGACAATTGCTCCGTTAGCTCAGACTTTGAAATGCAATATTTAGGAGAGAAGAGAGGATTTGTCGAGGAAGCTTACCTGATTTGCGGAAAATATTTGTGATTTTAATAATAAATGATGCATACGATTGCACAAAATTTGCAATTTTAGAAACTGATCTTATATTAAACCAACCATTTAATTTGAATCGTTTAGAAGTCTCATAGAGCATTTTTAAATATGAATTTCATGTGTATTATTTTCGGTACTTCTCCAATAAAGGAACAGCAATCGAAGTTTTGCGCCAAATGTGGTTAACATATTTCTTTTCGACAAGTGCAGCAATTCGATTATAAATCGTCATTTATAAATTGTTTTTTCTTTGAAGATTTCCTTATTCGATCAGTAGGCAAAAAAAAAAAAAAAAAAAAAAAAAAAAAAGTCTTACAGAATTTACCATTTGCCAATTGATGAACGCTGAACTTTTCCAAGGCAAAGGTATAATTCACATTGTGATATTTGTTAATACAAATATATATATATATATATAATGTATTCCGGATTTAGAACACCAAAATGGCGCTATGGCCGAAGAATAAAAAAAATCTCTGCCGGGTCGGGCCTACAGGCGGAGGTAGATTTCGAAATTAAGTACTAAATTCACCACCAAAACTTAAATCAAGATTAAATAAAAACCCAGTTCCTTCGCTAAGAATGAGCTTAGGGAGCTAAACATTTTGTGAAAATTCTAATATACACAAATACACACACGCATGTATATGGAATAGGTTTAAAAATGGCTAAATCAAATTCAGAGAACCTCAAAGTGTTAAAATATGTTAATATTTCCATACTCGGTTTTTTATCATGTTTTAATACGTTTCTTCAAACTCACATGACCTTACATATTCACCTGCTGTGGTCCATTATATTTTCAATATGACGCAATATTTTGTTTTTTTTTTTTAATTCGTCAAACTATTTATTTCATTTTGAATTTTCATGCAGAAATCTTGCTCTAGAAAACGTATAACGTAATATTCAATTTGTTTTCAATTCGTCAAACTATTTATTTCATTTTGAATTTTCATGCAGAAATCTTGCTCTAGAAAACTTATGACGTAATATTCAATTTGTTTTCAATTCGTCAAACTGTTTATCTAATTTAATTTTTCACTTGAAAACATTGCATTAGAAAAGCAATTGTTGTGGTGAGAATTTTATTGCTTTTTTTTTTAATTGTTGACAACAGCTATAACGAAAAATATTTATTTTTTCCTGCCATTGTTGTGTAAAAGCTGGTTTTATCAGAATCATGTTAAGACGGTATTCAAAATTTTTAACCTTCCCCATTCCCATTCCCTTGGACCGATTTTGCTCATTTTCAATCTCCGCCGAGAAATTTGCCATCTTAAAGTTGTTGGCGAGTTTGAAGACGTTCCGTGCATAATTGCGACTTTTATCGTGCGGACAAAATTTAGTACATACATACATACATATATATATATATATATATATATATATATATATATATATATATATATATATATATATATATATACTTTTTAGGTGGGGGTGGTTTTAGGTTCCTGGGGTCATGTAATGAAAAGTTATGAAGGAATTTTTCAAAAGTCGCACCATGGTAACGACTGCAATAGGTAGTATTTCTTATGAAATCTACCTAACAGTACATCAAAACTTGATTGAAGATTTCTGTGTTCTTTTAAAAACTGCTGTTCGATTTACATACTTCTGGTGTACATCCATCGATTTTTGAATATTCTGTGAATCATATACTTAATTGAATTTATATAGCGTCACTCCCATTTAAGAAATATCAGATAATCTGGTATTAACAAAATACATAGCAATCTTAAATGATCATCAACATTATGCTAGCTGTGTAATAAAAAATAATTATTTGTATTGTTTGCAAATATGCTCCGTAATATGTATTCAATGAAATAGTTATATTTTTCATTAAAATATATATGTATGTTATATAAAAGCCCTTTCGGCATGCGTCGGTAGCAAGAGGTAGCTTTCATATTTCTTAGTTTTAAAATTTTGCAAGGTTTACTCGAAGCTATTTTTACTCAAATTTTAAGAAGTTAAAATGCGACAAACCCGATAAGAGAATATTTGTCAATACTGAATTTGAATGAAAAATGCGTCAAATTAGTAAGCTATAGCCAAGTTGGCATAATTTATGGTTAAATATTTTTGATCGCCAAATTTGGCGATATTTCTCTAAGTTTGTCCAAGATTGTCGAGAATTTGATGCTAACGGATATTAACAATAGAGCAATTAACATCACATGACTTTTTCCGGAGAACAATGAAAAAAGCTGAAGGACACACAAATAGAAAAAGCATTGATAAAGGTAGCGATAGCTGTCCTACAGAAGCAGCAAAAACCTGTTCGTGACGTCACCTTGCACAGCTCTATATTTAAGCATTGCGCTGCAGTGCACGGTGCAAATGGCCGCCATTTTGAAACAACATGGCAGATGAAGCTGGTCAACGAACTTGGTCGAGACATTGATAGGTACTATACATACAATAAATCTAGAGTTACAGCATGACGAAAATTATATTGTTTCAAAATGTCAGCCACCCTAGAAATTCAAACTGCTATATCTCAGCTATTTTTTAAGATAAAGACGAAACAAAATATTCTCCGGAATCCTTGTATTAAGGTCAGACTATTAAGAAAAAAATATTTTTCAGTTTTTAATTTATTTGTAACGCTTTTTAAATTTTTATTTTTAAATTTTTTTTTAAATAGCCGCCATTTTCAAACAAGATGGCGGATGAAGCTGGCCAACGAACTCGATCGATACATTGGTGTGTACTATGCATGCAATTAGTTTCATCCAAATCGGCAGGGGCGAAACTAGCCTTTTTGGCGCCCGGGGCAAACATGGATTTTGGCGCCCCCCCCCTTCCTCTCCACCACAAAGTAAATTTACAAAAAGAATTTTACTAAGTATCTAATGGACAACTTATTTTTAAATTTAAAATAGATAAAATTGAACTACGCAAACAGCTTTGTGAAACATTGATTCATTAAAACCTTTAAAACGGAATCAAAAGGAACCGAATTGCATTTTAATCTTTTTAAACATTTTTTTTTTTTTTTTTTTTTTTTTGTATAGGCTAAACGATATCTAAAAAAAAGAGTTTTACTAAGAATTTTACTTTTTGCTTTCCCCCTCCCGTTTGTTTTCATTGTCCCGGGCAGTCATCGCCCATGGTAAGACGAAAGAAAAAAAAAGAAAAGAAAGGAAGCTCAACACTGCTCAGCGGAAAAAAAACAAACAGCTTTCATGGAATTTTTTTATCTAATAGAAAAGTCAGATTCAGGGGTCGCTTCGCGTTTGGTAGTTAGCCGTAGTGGACAGTTTCCCACAATAGAGACCGACCTTGAAAAATGCTAGTGATTCTCCTACACAGGAAGTGATTTAAAAGATAGAAGGCAAATGCATAGACATGATACTTTTGGAATGGGAGAGTGAAAGAAGCATAAGAGAACAGTTCTTTTTTCTTATTCATTTGCAATTTTGTATTGTAGATGAATCTTTTTATCTATTTATAAAGTTTGATGCATTTGGTTCAGTTTTCCTTTTAAATTTTCCGGCTGCGAAAATTTTTATACAAATTTCGTATTTATATATACCGGGTGTGACAAAAAGGACTGACTGATTTTAAAATTCAATAACTTCCAAACGGTGACAGATATTAAAAAAAATCTTGCAGGAGGGTTATGCATAAAGTCAAAAGTTTTATTACAGTGATTTTCGATTTTAGTTCGAATTACAAACAATAGATGGCGCTGTAAGCAATAGTCGCTAAATACAGGCTCGATTTTTGGTCCTTTCTGTTGTTCCATGCAGAAAAAGAAGATGGAAATGTATTATCCGGGCCACGAAGTACCAAAAATCGAGCCTGAATTTAGCCTCTATTGATCGCAGCGCCATCTATTGTTTGTAATTCGAACTAAAATCGAAAATCACTGTAAAAAAAACTTTTGACTTTATGCATAACCCTCCTGCAAGAATTTTTTTAATATCTGTCATCGTTCGGAAGTTATTGAATTTTAAAATCAGTCAGTCCTTTTTGGGACACCCGGTACATTCTTCTATCAAACGTTAAATAAAATCTTCATTTTGGCGCCCCCTTCACCTTCTGTTAAAGCGGCGCACGGGGCACGTGCCCCCTCTGCCCCCCCATAGTTTCGGCCCTGCAAATCGGTCAATAAATACGAGAGTTATCGCATGATAAAAATCACATATATATATATATATATATATATACACACATCAGTCACATTTGAACGGAAGGTGGTTTTGTGGTCTGGGGGTCATGATCGGTAAAAATATATCAAAATTTTTTGGAAGTTCCTTCCTCCGGACGGCTGCAATTAGTGGCTGTAATAGCTTTTTATTTTTTGTAATGGAAGCTACCTAATACTTTTTGTAATGCTACCTAAAAATATTTCTTCGCGATATTCAGTTAAATTATTCTAAGTTTCCGGCATATTCATTATTTCCCTATTTCTTAATAATATCTATTATTTATTCCTATTTAATTTCCCTTTAAATTTCAAACGTGTATATTAATAATTATCTTATTCAAAATCTTAATCTAAAGCTTTTAGTCCCGTCATCAATTTTTATCAGCTATCCAATCTATAATATTCTGAGAGAAGCTAATTTTTATTTTTGAATGTTTTAAAAGCTATTTTGTTATTTTCATTTCTAATCTTAATTCCACGAATCTAGTTTTCCTGCGCCTTTTCGACGCTAGACTTTTTACTTCGAAAACACTACGTTACCGGGTATGGGATTCATTTTCCTTAAACCACTCCCCTCTTCGTTTCTGTACTATGTCGATATCCATCGCCCTCCGTGAGTCTAACAAAAAGCAGATGCAATGACTTCGGAGCTCAGATTTCTGTCTTGTTCAAGTGCTTCAAAATATGTTATCCGGTGTCTGCAAGTCTTGTAGTATTCTAAATTTGCTTTTTAAGATCATATAGCATGATGTAGCGATTCATGCCCAAGCCTGAGGGCTTTTCGAATTTTTTCATAGTGTGGGACTTATTTTTAAGTTTTCATGTTTGATGAATAAACGCCTTAGAACGACAACTGGCTTCGTTTTTTATGGATAAATCACCGGATTTGTAAATCCATTGCCTTGCTACATTTACTCCCTGCCCGTCTGGATTAATAGTACGACTGCAAAACAAACACATTGTGTTCTCAATTGGAATTATCCGATATCAGCTATTGCCAACAATTTCACGCAAGTTGATTGGATTTGTCGACTGCTAAATAACACAACCTTTCACAAGACGCCAGTATTCCATGAATTTAATGCATCCATACACAACCTTTCAGTAGCCGGCCGAATTTTATACAACCTTTCATATATGTATATATGTCACTAGGATTACCATTCTTATCCCCTACCGCATATTTTTCTCCTACCCAAGTTAGCTTTCGCGTATCGTCCTTTTAGTTTTTGCGCCAACATACTCACTCTGCGCGAAGTAGTGATTGTGTAAAGTGTTCGGAAAAGTATGTTTTATTTTCTTAAAAGAAGATTTTTCTTTTAAGTTACCAATTTGTTTATACTCTCTTTCAAAAGAGGCTATATATGCACTTAAATAAAATGCTTGTTTCATGTCAGTCACAGTTTATAGAGCTTTTAAATGAAAGGAAAAAAATTGTAAATCAAATGGTCTACCACCTCTTTCCATAGATAAAAATAACAAAATGACATCTTTTATGTTTAAATCGATTACCGTAAGATCGATTACCGTCGAATATCCCGCTCTGTCCGGTGTGGTAGGAAAGCAAACAGCATTGCCATCTCCTATAGTGCGGTGTGAGTGTGACACATTGCCTAACGACCATTTCTCGAGGCTCTAACACGAAATATGCAAGCTAGACCAGGTGTCACAAAGTTACCCCACCCGTCACAAAGTAACCTCGAATTACTCTGGATAAACATAAGAATAAATCATTGTATACCTGTATTGTTCAAATGATAAATTCCACTGGTGTTCTGCTTCTCTGCTTCTTTTCCTTCCTTTTCAAGTCTTTCGTGATTTTTAGAACGCCTTGAATTAAGATATCGGAATCGACTTATTCTAACCAAAGGGTGAAACATTCTGTCATAAAACGATGGTTTCGACAAACGTTCGTTAAACTTCATCTTGACATAATGTGGCGCAGCAGTAGTGAATATTTGTTCTGTTATATTGCCTGCAATGTCAACCAAGAAAATATAACTTATTTATACAAACTTTCGCTTTTTTTTTACAATTTATCTATTACTATTATTTTAGCATATCATAAGAGAATAATTTGCCTGGACATGGAAATCTGCAGTACTTAAAAAGTTCCATCTAAAACAACTGTAAATAATACACAAATCGTAGGAATCATGTTATAGATTAGGAGTCTTAAACCTGTGCACCAAGCTACCAGTATTTTGGAAAATAACAAGTCGGAAATTGTACGTCAAATGTGGCAAATGAGGTGCATTCGTACTATAACTAGTTTTATAAATATTCAGATCTTTGTGCAATAGCTGTTGCACTCTTATGAAAAAAAAATGAATGAATACAAAATGTATTACGATTATATGAGGGGCTCACAACCATAGTAGACCAAGTCCATTTTGAAAAAAAAAATAAGATAGTCCATTTAGAAGGTGTATAAAATCTTTTTTATCCACTCCCACAGTGAACCAAATCTGTTTTCACATACTTTATCATATATGTCATCTGTATCCAGGTTTGCTTTTGAGTGGGAGTGGATAAAACAGATTTTATGCACCTTCTAAATGGACTATCTCATTTTTTTTTCAACATGGACTTGGTCTACTATGGTTGTGAGTCCCTCATATATTAAATTCAGGAATTCGGAAATAATAGAACTTCATCTTGATTAGGACATAATCACCATGGGAACCTAGGGTCATTACCTATCATAGGATATCATTGAATTAATACGTATGACAGGATTTAATAGAATAAAGACAACTTTTACTAATATTTTTTTAAGTTTTGATACGATTTTCATAAAATCTGAAAAGACTCGACAAAATTCTGCATCGATTATATATATGAAATTTCAAACCATTCGGTTGGGTAGTTTTTGCGTTGTTATATACGTTGTTATATTGCACTGTTAAAGACGGACGGACAGACAGACGGACGAAGCAGACGACGAGTATAGGTGCTACTATTTATATAATTATGAAAGCACCTAAAAATTGCCTTATTTAATGATGGTAACTTTGCGATTAAAACAGGTGAAAATAACACTTCGGAATTTGTAGTGGCATTCGATTTTCTGGCTAAAAGGTTAAAAGCCCTATTTAACAACGAATATGATAATACATATAAGTTTGGAAGCCGTTCGCGTTTTCAAATGCCCGTTTCCAAAAATCGTAACATGCTTTTCGACTCATATAGATCAGACTAGAGTAAAACCGGGTACCTAACGGATTTCCTTTGTTTGCAAAAGTCCAGAAAAATAGGAAACCTTCGCAAAAGTGTTTGGGGACATCTGAGCTATTGGAAAAGCACACCTGATGCCGCAGAAAAATTCTTCTCTACGTGGGAAAATGCGTTTTCCTGGACCATCTGAAACAGCCTCGAGCGTTGGTGGTAGGATAAAACAGGGTAATAAACAGAAATTAGTTTTTTACACTTGCAGTAACAAAAAGACTTATTGCAATAAATTTTGCATCGAACTTTGCAACACATATATGTTTTTTCTGCGTTAGTAATGCTTTTTTACTCAAGTTTTCAAACAATTTTTAATGTCACTTTGTCAGTAACCATGTCACAAAAATCGCAAACGAGAACATCAGATTGCGTACCTGATACACTCCTTGTGTTCCCACTCTTTGCAGACTGAACAGTGTATCCATCCTTCACTTTCGAAACTTGTTTCGAAACTGAAAGAACCTTTTTAAAAAAAATCTGCAACCAAAATCGAAAAAGTAAAAAAGAGTCATATTAAAGATTGAGCTCAGCTATCCTATGAAAAAAAAATCGTTTAAAAATATTAAAATTTAAACAAGAAATTCGAAAACAACCTCCCCACTGATTTAACAGTACGGAACGAGTGTTTTCAAGTGAGAGAAGAATCCCCTTAACCACCGCTTGAATGAAGAAACTATTCATTGCAGAATGCTCTCCTCCTTTCCCTGTTGACGTGATTTATTTTCCGCTTTACTTTCTTCTATCTTTACAAGAAGAAAGTATTGGATTCATGAAAATTTTCGACTTTCGGTTTTCGATGGATTTACACGTTTTAGGGGTCAGAGATACCAAAAAACATGTTTTTACAAAATGTCTGTCTGTGAGACTGTGTGTCTGTCTGTATGTGACACAAATCATGTGGGCGTTCTATCTCAAGAACTAATGTACGAAATTTAATAAAAAATTATATTCATGTAGTCCTTAATATAAATTGGTGCTGATTAGTTTTTGGTGTAAATCGCTCAACAGGTGGCGCTGCTATGTTGCATTTTCCCCGATTTCCGTAATAGCTGTATCTCAAGAACTAATGCACGGATTTTCATAAAACATAAGATTTTAGTCCTTGACATGAATGGATAATGTTTAGGTTTTGGTGTAAATCGCCCAACAGGTGGCGCTGCTATGCAGCATTTTACAGGATTTACACGATTTCTGCAATAGCTCTATCTCAAGAACTAATGGGCACATTTTCATCAAACTTCAGATTCAGTTGCTCTTTGATATGAAATGATGCTGACTACGTGTTGGTGAATATCGCCCTATAGGTGGCGCTGCTGTGCTGCATTTTGCACTATTTCCTCTATAGCTCTATCTCAAGAACTAATGCACGAATTTTCATCAAACTTCAGATTCAAGTATACCTTGATAAATGTTGATGCTGATTATGTGGTTGTATAAATCGCTCAACAGGTGGCGCTGCTATGCTGCATTTGTCATGATTTGCGCAATAGCTCTATCTCAAGAACTAATGCACGGATTTTCCCCAAACTTCATATTCAGTTAGACGTTGACATAAGTTGATGATAATTAGGTTCTGGTGTAAATCACCCAATAGGTGCCGCTGCTATGCTGCATTTTGCTGTATTTACACGATTTCAGGGACAGGTATCTGAAGAACTAATGCACGGAATTTCATCTTTTTAAAATTCTCATGATGAGCATAGATTGTCATTTAATTTGGCACTGTGATAACGAATTTTGAAGTATTGACAAGTATGAGATAGAAGAAAGTTTTGTGATGGCCACAACATACTAGTTTTTTTTTTTGTTTGTTTCTGAATTTTCTCGGTTGAGCTCTCCTCCTTTTCCTGTTGAAGTAATTTGATGCGTTTGTATTTTTCTGAACTGTTTTCTTTGTTGTGGTATCGAAAAGGTTGCGCTTGCTTGTTTTTTTTTTCCTGGCAGCTTCTTCTAGTCAGAGGCGCCATTTGAGGGGGGCTGGGGGGGCAATAGCCCTCCCCAAGGAATTTGATATTTCAGAAAATTTATCAACCATCAAATGTAGGGATGCACCGAATAGTGATTTTGGCTGAATACCGAATATTTAGCCTGCAGGTAAACCGAATACCGAATATTCGGCCAGTCGAATAATAACTGTTAGGCTGAATACCGAATATTAGGCTGTCCAAATACTTTTATATATCAGTGTTTAACGTTAAAAAGTTTAAACAATTTTTTATAATATTTAGCTCAGATACTTCCATTTTGACAAACAAGACTATTTTTATAAGTAAATTTTGTACTAAAAAAAGTATGTTTTGAGTTATTATATAAGAAGAGGATGGTTTAAAAAACTTTTAAATAACAAAATTTAAATTCCATGACTTCAATTAATTCAAACAAATGAAAAGAATTCTCTCATATTGAACACGAAGCAACATATCATTCCACTTCTTTCATCAAAAATGAAAGGTGTACAAGCCGTATTTTCGTTTATAACTGAATAACAAGTAAGAAAAAATCATGTCTCAAACATAGATTATGAAACACTTTCCAAGACATTCAGAATAATGTAACAAAACTGCACTGTTTAAAAAAAATAAAATATTACGTCTAATTGAATCATATGGAAACGCATAATACATTTCAAAACCCAATTTCAGCTGTTTCCATCCACAATCGGAAAATTATACGAATTTTTTCAGCAGCCCTGTATATGATATATAGATTTGAATCTATTAACTACATGCATGCTAAAATTTAATTCACTTAAGAGATACATATAGTACTTCAGTCGAAAATTTACCTTCAGCAATTCCCTCTAATAAGGAGAACGGTAAGTGAATACTTTTGTGCAGTCCTGTATTTGAGGTATACAATTTATATATAACGAGTAAGATGCAAAAAATTAATTAAATTTAAAA
The DNA here is from genome assembly GCA_963932465.1 of Maratus speciosus. Taxonomy (NCBI): domain Eukaryota; kingdom Metazoa; phylum Arthropoda; class Arachnida; order Araneae; family Salticidae; genus Maratus; species Maratus speciosus. The sequence goes on from OZ010792.1 coordinate 399,264,740, forward strand.
GCGCATACCGAATTTTAAACCGTGCACTCCAGCAATTATTACTCAAAGACAGTAATATACTGTAACCGATTTCTTTGTGTGTCCCTGTAAATGAATAAAAAATGCTATGAATGTCCTGTTCTAATATAATCGTAGTGAAATTCAGTGATTTATATCAGTTTCAATACATTTGAAATAGCATAATGTCATTAAAATACTCTGCAAACGATTTTTCCCCATATACCATAATGTAATGGAATACTTTTGAGTGCCCCTGTAAACGAACGATTAATCCTACATACTTCATATACAATACCAAACATGCTTTGGTGACCCTAAATAACCCTTATCAATTTCATGAAAATCCGAGTATATTTACGGGAGTTAGAGCGTGGACAGACGGCCAGACGGATTGACGGACAGACGGCCAGACAAACCGAATGCATAAACACTTTTCAACTTTGTTGGAAAGTGTTAAAAATGAAGATATTTTAGCGAAATTTGCATCACATTAATTTGCTTGTATAGAATGTGACGATATCCTTGGAAGAGACTGGATTTTGGCCAGTGGTACAGTATGAGTATTGTTAGCTGCACTCTTAATAAAATAATGTCTAGCTCAGTGCTGTTTAGATATGAATGGTTGCTATTTCCAGCACTTCTCGTCATGTTATCATATTTCACAGAAATTAAAGTAACTCTGTTGACAATATAGTTACAATACCTTCATTATTGTTAAAGTAACAAAAGAAAATTAACGTTTGACTAGGGCATACACTGTATTTCTGACTGAATAAGTGAATTGCGATCCTGATTTACTATTCAAAAAATTGCCTGTTTTGATGCTTATTATTACCGCTGAAATTTTCTTCCATTTTGTTTAAAAACACTCTGTTTACGAAAAAGCAAGAAACGGATTATTTACCAGGCAATGCTTAGTAACTTGCATTTCCACATTTATTTAAAGATTCTAATTATTTTGAGTATCTTTATTAATTGACAGTTAAAAGTAGAAGTTGTGTAAAATTAAAAAAAAATATTTTTAAAAGGTTTTTTAAGTATTCGGCAAACCGAATAGTTTCATATTCGGCCTAATCGAATATTCGGTAGTATGGCCGAATATCGAATAGATACCGAATATTCGGTGCAGTTCTAATCAAATGTCAGACTAACAAATATTAGGAAATATTTGTATTAAAATATTAATACTCAAACTCTAAAATAACTTATCAGATTTTATTGCAATAAAAACATATGCATTAAATAAATGCTCATGCATAGAAATTAATAACTATAAAAAATAATATAATAACTATAAAAAATAATATATATTTGTAATTGTATTATAAAATAAAAGAAAAAAAAAGTCGCTAAAAGAATACTAAGACTTTTTAAAAAACTAAATAACGTAGGGTTGGGTATAACTGTATATATTAGAAAAGTGTAATCGGGTATACCATGAAAGTTCAAAGAGATATATGGAACAATATCAAATATAGCTATTCGTATAACTCTTTTTTTAATATTATCCTAATCTGTTTATGATGAACTTAATTCGGCACTGACAATAAAGGCAGTGCATAGTTAAACTTCATTTGGCATTTCATGAAACTAAATTCAGCGTAGTAATAACCTTTATTTCTACAGTGTATCTAAAACAAAACCTTTGTTCAAAGTTTAAATTTGACGTTGTGCTAAGCGCGCTTCGAATTGAGGTCTCAAAGTTGCAACGCCGCCTTGGTCAGTGCCGCGTTTTTCCAGTTAGGTGTTTAATTAACTTTTAAAGTCACTCGAGGCGTATTGAGAGATACAATCAATGCAAACTATCGCGAATCTCACAGTATTTATGCGATTCATTCTAATTAAATATTTCGAGGGCGATGTCCTTAAAAAACGGACACCTAATTTTAATTCCAAAACAGACAAATGGCACCAAGAATACTTAATTAAAATTTTCCTTTTATCATGTACGTGAAAATCAGCAAGTTCGCATTTTCTAATAAATTCATTTACAAATTCTGGTGTCAGTTCATTATTTCATAAGTTTATAAATAGAATTACTCCGTGCCGGAAAGGATTAAGTGGTCGCAGGACTCTTAAAGCTTTAAAATTTAAGAAATTTTAATTTTTTTAGATGTTAAACTCCTATCTTTTCTGAATATTTTGATATGTTTCCTTGAAATTCCCATTAGAACAGAAGTTTTGGCTTTTAGAATTATACCCGCTCAATAGCTGAAGCGGCGTTTCCGAAACTTCAAAGTCATTATTTTCCAAATGGCGTTTTTAGGTATAACGCGCAGGATACCTCAAAAACTTCTGAATATTTTTTCATGAAATTTTCAAAACATATATTCCATGTTATTCTGTATAAACTGAACCTAAAATTTCCTTTTTATTGTCCAAAAAAATATATTTTTAAGTGATTTTACTGTTGAAATTTTCAAAATTTTGTACTAGCTAAATGCAGCATTGCATTAAAAATATAAAAATGCTTTAAATACAAATTTATTTAAGTTCAGGGAAATTATTACAATCTGAAGTATAAGTAAGCACCAAAATTTTCATTCTAGTTGCAATATTTATTTTGTAATCCTGCGCGTAAACTGTTATGCCAATTTTTTGTTCGACAAATGTCTAACAGTTTCGAGCCCCCTATAAATACTAATTCTGTATCTTGCAATTTTTTAAATACATGAAACGAAAGAACATATTTATATCTTTCATTCCAATTAAAATTGTGTTTTAAAATCATATACATTTTAAGACATTAAATGTTGAAAATGGTCTTTTTTTCATTTTTTCCACTTTTTAGAGTCCCGAGACCCCTTAAATTAGTATGTATGTTTTTAACAATTTGACGTTTATTGCTTTTATATTGTTACTGGACATTACATTACACATATATATCATTAAAAGTCGTTAACTAGGCATAGAGTACGCCGCCCTGTTCTTGTGTATGACCAAAATGACCGTACCTTTAAGGGTTAATATCTCAGCTAATTACCGATGATTTTTTTTCGAAAATCATTATCAACAATGCTTTTATTCTTTTGCAACGATAGGTATATTCAGCGATGCTCAACAATTTTTCTGAATGCCCGTAAATCGAAATTTGTGTATAACAGAAAAATACTAATTACTCAAAAACTATGTGATCTAGGGTAATCGCTATAATTTTCCGGCAAAGTTTATATTAACGTCTAATACCTCTAATTTTTTCATAATTTTAGTTTCAGTAGATTCGCAATTAGATGGGGGGAACATATTTTTGCGCTACATTTTCAATAATATCTTTGAAAATATAATACCTAAATTAAAAGGAATGTATTTTTGAGTTCAGCGTTAGAAAAGCTTTCACAGGATACCCCACATGATATACAAAGAAAAGATTTTTTTTTCAAGTAGCATAATTAGCTCCTCTACTTTTTTACTAAATATATTTATGAATGTTTATTAATCTGAAAATATGTGGGTTAATGGTCTTTATTACTTCCCCGAATTTGAACTTTCCACGGTCCATTATTTTACGACTAAAATGGCTGTGACAGACAGACAGACAGATACAGGAGTGATCTTATAATGGTTACGTTTTTACTTTTTAAGTACGGAACCCTAAAAAAATCCTAAAGCCTTACTATTCGAACTCTCTCAAGGTGAGACATATATCTTTAATGAGTACTTAGGTTAATTTTAAAAATACATGTGAGAATTTTTTTTTTCAGTTGCTTCTCAGCTGTGTGCAAATTGATCATGGGAAACTCGTTAAAATCATTGACACAACAATCACAATAATTTTCTTCTAGCCAATTCTCGAATAAACGCAAAGAAAATAATAACATTTAAATCCCACTGATGACGGTCTTGTAATGACTGAAAACGTTCTGGGTTTTTCTAATGCATTTTAAGTAATTTTAAATTATATGTATGCACATGAAAGTAATTCTTGTGCATTTATTTGTGCTTTTTATATGAATATTAATTATAAATTTTACCTATTCTGCAGAAAAATGAAGATATATACATAGTATTCATTAATGTTCAAATGTGTAGTTTTTTTTATCTGAAAAATATTCAGAATTTCTTTAAAAAATTGGATTAACATGAAACCATCTCATAATAGTAAAAACACAATCCGAAAAAATTAACGCTCTATCTTCACTTGCAGAAAATCACTAACGAAATTTTTCTTATACTCACAGATCACAAAATTTGCAAATTGCGTTACCTATTCTTGACGTTCGTAGGCTGGTTATCTCATGACTGATTGAATTTTATGATTTTTTTTTCGCGATCATCTGACGAAATTTGCGATTTTTTCCGTGATCGATTCACGGAATTCATGATTTTTTTCTGAAAGCATTATACGAAATAGATTTTTTTTCGCGGCAGCACTTGCCGAAATTCACAATATTTTTCCGCGACCAACTGACGAAATTCGATATTTGTTTTCGTGATTTTTTTGATAAAATTCACGATTCCTTATCACTATCATTCATTGAAATTCGTGATTTTGTTTCTGCCACATACTAATAATATTTGTGATTTTTTTGCGCGAGAGTTAGACAAAATTTTGAACCTTATTACGCGATCGTTTGACGAATTTATCCTCGATTTTATTGCGCGATTGTTTGACAAAATTTTCGTGATTTTTTTTGCAATCCTTTTACGAAATTCAAGATTTCTCTTTGTGCAATCATTTGACGAAATCTGTATTTCTTTTCGCGATTTCTGATGAAATTAGCGATATTTTCCACGGTCGTTTGAAGAAATTAGCGATTTTTTAAGCGACCATTTTGAGACTTTTTTTTTTTTTTTCAAAATTTCCAAGATTCGCGATTTTTTTCTGCGACCAATTGACGAATTTATTTTGCGGATTTTGAAAGAAAGAAAAATCGCGGGCTTTCACGAAAATTAAAAAAAAAAAAAAAATGTGGAATAATCACATGCTTGTGAAAGAAGTTATAGAGACAAAATCACGTAGAGCATGTTTTATTTTGCGGGATTTTTTTTTTCTGTGTGATTTGTGCAGTTCTGCAAGTTGTGCAATTTTCCACGTTCCCTGTTCCTCAAAGGAAAATTTTCCTTGTCCTTTGTCAGGAAACTTATGAAATGGCGCCTCTGTAGGTAAAACTTCGAACGGGACTAGAAAAAGTTCCATTTAAACAGGTTTCCGTCTTAGCAAGTATAATTGTATGATTTTTTTTAACAAAATGTGATTTTTTTCCCCTTCTAGAAAGAAATCTGTTATAGACAGGTTTCGTTTTCACAAGTTTTATTCTAATACATCTGTTTTCAGAGCTATACTATAAAGCGGATGGTTTAATAGTCAGTGAGGATACCTATAAAAATGAAACTTGTCTATAATAGAATCCTGTCTAAAAAGAAAAAAAATCATGTCCAATATATTAAAATTTTACCTGCTAAGACGGAAACCTGTCTAAACCGAAATATTTCCTTGGTTCTGATTTTCCGTATTCGAAGTTTTCACTGTCATTGTAAGCATAAGTCAGTAAACGTTTCTCATACGGGGGGAGGGGGGGGGGTGCGGGTTAGACCCCCTGTATCCTACCCTTAGTTATATAGCATCCCTCAAAAAATGTTTGTCCCCCGCAAGAAAGTTCTGAAATGGTGCCCCTGCTTCTAGTTCTAGTTTCGTCTTTTATTATGTTAATGTAATAATTGCGGTCTTCCTCTTCACTTGCTTGTCTTCTTTTTAGCTTTCTCTCTTCTCTACCAGCTACTACCCGGTTTTGTCTCAACTTACGGCCAAAAATAAACGTGGTCTCCTAGAAAGCTGGACTTTCACAATTGTACTTGGCGTCAAAATATTGCGTGAAAGATATAGAAACCAGTACTTACGTAAATCGACCCGCCAGGCTGGATTTAATAGCTAGATTTAAGAGCAGAAAATACTGTGAAGAATCGAAATTTTTGAGGTGAATTTATTTCCAATAGCACGGAACGGACACAGAGATTAATTCCCTTCAAAAGCCGACGGCATACTGTTCGGGGACAATAAGGTATGTCATTAAGACGGTTACGCCCAGAGCGCAGCTTACACAAAGAAATTGAAGCGTGAATTCCTCAACGTTCTTTGGCTTACATCAACGAGAAAACAGGATACCGCCTCCCCCATTTTACCATACTCTCCCCTATATATTGGGTGATTCAAAATAGTGGTTACGGCAATTATCTCTTTAAAAGTTGATGGTAGAAAGATATTTCCAATTACAAAAAGTATATACAAATCTTTTTACTTTGATACTTTTAGAGCTAGCATTTATAGATATTGAAATACGAAATTTATCTCTTTTATATGACCACTAGGTCCTATAAGTTATATCTAGAAGGCTTTTCTCCATGTTCTCACAAGAAAAACTGTAAAAATTCCTTCTTCTATGCCCAAAACTCACCGAGTTATGATGCTTTAAAGTTTATGAAATTTCGAAGCTTTTCGGCACAAAATAAATCGTCTATGCGTTTTTAGCATGGAACTAGGAAGATAGATAGATTTGAGGGCTGTGAGGAGAACATTTGTCAGTGCTTTATGTGATTGGCATTAAAGTTGGATGTAAAAGGTACGAACATTAAAGAAAGGGCATAAAGAGTTGGCTGGTCAGACTGGAAATCGATGTAAAATAGTACAATTAAGTGAACAAGGTTACAGTTATGAAGAAATTAGAAGGAAAATTGGTGGAAATGTAACCAAAGATGGCATTTCTAAAATTTTGAAGCGGTATAAGGAGACTATGTCATTACAAAACCAAACTAGTAAAGGCAGGAAAAGGTTTACAACAACAAGTGATGATTGACTGTGCATAAGTGACGAAAAGAAGTAATAAGTGAAGTAAGTGAAGAAAATCATCTAGATGTATAAAAGTTGAAATGGTGCAAATAAATGTGATGTTGAGTGAAAAGACGGTTTGGCGCAAACTGCAAGGATTTGGTTTAAATGTCCGAATTATATATATATATATATATATATCTCCCCAATGAAGACTGAAAAGATTAAATTTGGCTAAAACCCACGTTAACTGGACAGTGGAACAATGGGGCAATGTTATTTCGTTTAACGAAAGCAAAATCTCCCCTGTTGGTAGTGATTACATAAAATACGTAAGGAGAAGAATAGCAGAAGATTTGCACCCTAATTGCATTACACACACCTTGAAGCATCAGTCAGTGTTATGATATGAAGTTGTATGACATCAAAAGGTGTGCAGAATTTGTGTGATTAACGGGAATATAAATGTTCAAAGAGACATAAAAGAAACGCTTCAATCTTAACTGAAGCTTTTCGTACGTGATCCTTTCCAAGATAATGAAGCATTTATATTTTAATGGTATTCAGTTCCACGTCATGTTGCCAAAGTTTGAAAAAAGTGGTTTCAAGATAATCATATCCCAGATCTTAACCCAGTTGAAAATCTGTAGAACCGACTAAATAAACGTGTTGTACAGAAGCAATCGGGTAATAAAATTCATTTAATAGAAGCAATAATTCAATCTTGGTATCACATTATAACAGCTTCAGAACTAAAAGATTAATTCACACAATGGGAAGGCTTTGTAAAGTCGTAAGTAAGAGTAAAGGTTGCTCGACTAAGTACTAAGATTCTGATAATTTTTGTATATTTAATTTTTTCGATATGTTTCAATTTTCTTCTTTATAACGGTTGTTCTAATAAAAATTACTTCATAAAATAAGTTGCATTACATTCTTGATTAAACTATCTTTCCATTGGTATATAATTTTATGATATTACTTGAAGAGAAAGTGATGTTATGAACCATCAAAGTTACTTCAAAAATACATCTTTTCAAAAAGGTTTCTACAATTTTGGCCACTACTGTATATATGTATGTATATATTATATATATATATGTATGTATATGTCTATGTATGTAATGTATGTATATATATATATATATGTATGTATATGTCTTTGTATGTAATGCATGTATTTATGTATGCATGTATATATGTGCGCAGAAAAATTTACTCTTTTTAATATATTTAATGACAACTTCGGAATATTGATAATTCCTTACAGGCAATCTTGCCTAGGCTATACGAATTATCTCGTAGATACTCACACAGTTTTCTAAATCGTGGCTTCTAAGATTTATATCCATTTCTGTAGCCAGATTATATATTTGTATTCGTGACATTTTTCTCTCCTGACTTGTGTTATAAAAATCGTTACTGAAAGACCAAAAACAGCATCAGGAACAGCCAACAAGTTATTAATCACCACGGCGCGTCGTGAGAATTAATTTGGAAAGCTACATCGCGACGTAGCCTTCTAAAAGTCCACTGTAAGATAATACCTATGCTATTTTTAGGTAGATTTCGTAAGAAATACTACCTATTGCAGTCGTTACCATGGTGCGACTTTTGAAAAATTCCTTCATAACTTTTCATTATAGGACCCCAGGAACCCAAAACCACCCCCACCTAAAAAGTTTATATATATATATGTATGTATGTACTAAATTTTGTCCGCACGATAAAAGTCGCAATTATGCACGGATCGTCTTCAAACTAGCCAACAACTTTGAGATGGCTAATAGCTCGGCGGGGATTGAAAATGGGTAAAATCGGACCAAGAGAATGGAAATGGGGAGGGTTCAAAAATTTGAATACCATCTTAACATGATTCCGATAAAATCAGCTCTTACACAACAATGACAGAAAAAAATAAATATTTTTCGTTATTGCAGTTGCCAACAATAAAAAAAAAAAAGCAATAAAATTCTCACCACAACAATTGCTTTTCTTTTGCGAGAATTTCACGTGAAAAATTAAATAAAATAAATAGTTTGACGAATTGAAAACAAATTGAATATTACGTCATAAGTTTCCTAGAGCAAGATTTCCGCATGAAAACTCAAAATGAAATAAATAGTTTGACGAATTAAAAACAACAACAAAATATTGCGTCATATTGGAAATAAAATGGACCTCAGCAGTTGAATATGTAACGTCATGTGAGTTTGAAGAAACGTATTAAAACATGATAAAAACCCGACTATGGAAATATTAACTTATTTATCACTTTGAGGTTCTCTGAATTTGCTTTAGCTATTTTTTAAACCTATTCCATATGCATGCGTGTGTGTATTCGTGTACATTAGAATTTTCACAAAATGTTTAGCTCCCTAGAGCTCATTCTTAGTGGAGGAACTGGGTTTATCTCTAATCTTGATTTAAATTTTGTTAGTTAATTTAGTACTTAACTTCGAAATCTACCTCCGCCTGTAGGCCCGAGCCGGCAGGGATTTTTTTCTTTCTGCGACTGAGCTTTTTATAACTGTTAAAATTTCATTGTGGTCATTGGCTTTAAAGTCCACAGTGGTCCTCCTAGAGTGTTGTTTAAAATAATTACGCAGGAAACAGGTTAAACGAAACTGGCGACGAGGAAATGCACCCAAACAAAAAACGTTAAGTGAGGGCTTTAATGGAAAAGTATCGAAATGTTTTTAACCCTCCGTCGGTCGCAATAGGCCTGACAGCCACAGCATTATTATTTCCGTTCTCCTCTCCGCCTTTAGAGTGTGCAGTGCTTCGCTTTTCCAGATACTGGCCTCTTTTTCAGAGGTTTTTGTAACACACCTAGCAGTTTCACCACCATTCGCTCTGAGCACAGATTTAACCCTACCCAGCAAAGAGGAAATTGCTGGCCAGCAGCAAGATAAGTGCTGGCAATGATGGAGAAGTGATGGCTATTGGTCTACCACTGCATGACCACTGCTGGACAGCTTCAGTCAACTTTGCTGTTGGAAATTATCAGATAAAATTCTGGTGGGCTTCCGTTTTATCTCATGCGCTGGCCCACCACTACATGGAAGTGCACGAACTTTTGCAGTATTATTGCTGGGAACCATTACGCTAGGTGGCGTTGCGAATATCGAAGACACTGAGTATTTGAACACAAATCTGAAATGAATATCTTAACACAATTTAAGCTGTGAAGCTAATTTTTTTGAAAATGTAAATAATATAGCACCATTGCCACCAACAAAATAAATAAGTAAATGAATAAATAAATAAATTCTTTATTTCAACACACTTTTTTTTTCTCCTTAAATCTGGTTTTACTAAGTTACAAAGGATTTCGGTTTTCATAATTTACACAGTTCAGAATCAATAATAAAAAAAAGCGCATAAAATATATAGGATTTCTATACAATACAATAATTTCTATACCAGTTTAATGATTGGGAACGTAAATCACAAAAGAACAAACTTGAAATAATGTAATGAGAGCTTGAAAACTAAGAGCGGTCATAGCATACACAGAAAGTACTTGTTCATGTCCGATCACGAAACCCAAACAGCATCGAGCGCGGTCAGTACTTGGGAGGTTGACCACATGGAAACCGCTGCAAGTTCAAATGTTTCTATAGACACTTCTACAGATATTTCTATAGCTCTTGGTGAAACTAGCTTATAGAAAAAAGAGCCGTAATTCTACAAAACTTTTTTTTTATAGAATTCTAAAGAAATTTTTGTAAGGGAAAGTGCTGGGCCAGCAAAGGAATAGCAGTGGGATAGGTGCTAGCACTGCAGGAAAAGTGCCGGATTGAAGTAATGTGATGGCATACCAATGCTGGCCTGCTGTTGGCCATCACTGATGGGCCAGCTGCATTCCGCACGGACACTTTTGTACAGGTTTAAGTAATGGCACCACTGCACTTTACCGCTGATGGCAGTGCTGGTTGCCATCTTTTTTCCAGCTGATGGCCCACTGTTTTTTTCTTTGCTGGGTAGTGGCCTCTCAGGCCAATTGCGACCAAATTCGTCCGTTTTTTGAACGTTCTTATTTTGTATTATTTATAATCACAATTGTTTATTTCGCTTATTTCATGAATGAAAATTAAAAAAGTTGTGAATATTTTGTGGAAATATGTAGATTTGAATTAATTTTCGTGTTCAATAATGGGAATGTTCTGGTTTCCTACATCACTCACGAAAAGATAAACGTCATTCTTGTATTCTCTATTCATGACAACACTCCAGAAGTGATTACTTTCTATAACGCAACCAAAAGTGAGGTTGATACTGCATATCAAATGTGCGCTGTGTACAACGTAAGCCGAAACATCAAGCGTTGGCCAATGGTCATTTTCTTTACAATGCTCAATGTGGGTGGCATGAACACTCAAATCATTTATTTTGGCAATCAACTCGAACCACTGCGCAGAAGAGTGTACCTGAAAAGGTTGATCCATGAACTGATATTTGGAAAGATACCTCGAAGAAATTTTGGAGATAAGTGGAATTCTAAGCAGCCTTCAAGTCCACTTGAAAAGATATTGTCCCATCGATGATCAGGATAAATCCCCCACCCTCCCTGCTATCCAAGTGATGTAGATTGCATCACCTGTATTGCAGAAACAGGCCACAGATGGATGTCGAACTAGAAATGCTATAAATGCCCTCATGCGATCTTCCTGTCCCACGCAATTATGATCTGCCAAAGTTGCACTTCAACGGGTCAACACACCTCCACTGTTCAATATTTCGACAGTGAATAAGACTAAGGCTGACTGTATTCTACCTGTATTTTCAGTTTTTTCATAATTGTAATGTTTTTGTGAAGAAAACTGGAAGCAATTTGGTGTTGAGTTTGAAATTTCAATCTTTTTTGTATTACTTACTTTTAGTGTAATAAACAAGATTTTTTCATTCAAATTTGAAATACTCTCTCTTTGTACATCCTAATGAATGTCACTTATCACTTTAACTGCGCTAAAGTTGCGTCAATTAATTGCTAATGACGATTTTCTAACAGGTGCCTGTCAGGCACATTGCGATCGAACTCGGGAGTCCCAGAGTTGCAACCGTCGGAGGGCTAAATAGTTATTTTTCGATTTTCTTTTTAATGGAAAGCTATCAGGCGGATTAAAGTAATTATTACTTATTTTATGCGCTCTCAAAATTTCGTTTTTTCTTACTAGTATGCTTATGTACGAAATAATTGCACAGCTTTTGTAAAATATAACCGCTAGAATGAAAAGCTATGCTGAACTTGATCGTTTTTCATTTATACGCCTGTCTAATATTATTGAATATAGAATATACAAGTTCTATTTACCTGTAACATTGCTTATCTTGCCATGAAATGAACCATTGACTTTCTGTTCTTCAAAATTGACTGTTTCAAAATTTTGTTTTAGAAAAGGAGTATTGATAGTTTTTATGTCCTTAATTTCCTCAGCCATCCTTTCCTTATCCTTGGCTTCTTTTAACATATCCTTTAAATAATTCACAGTTCGTGGCCGAAAATTATCCCAAAAAGCTGGAAATGGAAATGGCTCAGGCGCTATTTCAATAAAATCATCCTCAGAGTTGATTTGTTCTGAAGTCTGTGGGTTATAACCTGAATGGAATCTCCGGAATGGCAAGATCCACAATCCATTTATGGAATCTATGTAATATTAAAGAAACACATTTAATTTTTCAATAAATGTATTTTTATATATTATTTTAAAAGACAGTTTATAAAATAAGGGTACGCCTACCGCAGTTAAAAAGCCGTAAAGGGCACTTTACTGTACAAGTTAGTTGTTAGTTATAGAAAAATAAAAAAAAAATAGTTTTTGACTCTACATAAAATTTGCAATAAAGTTTATTTCTATTTAAAGTTTAAAATTGAATGTTTTCAGCTTTAAATAGAAAAATTCCTTAAACTAGATTTTTGCATAAATACAGTCGAACCTCGGTATCCCGACACTGTAATGACTAGAAAAAAGTGTCGTCATAAGCTGAGTGTCGCGGTAACCGGAGTTGGAGAAAAATGTGGCAGCGATCTTCTGTAGTCGAATTGACATTTATTTTTCTTTGACTGAGGGATTTTTTTCGGTGTCCAAGGCCTCATCCACGGCTGATGCGACAGTTGAAAGCTGTTTTCGTGCTTGATTAAGAAAGATCAATTACGAATTTGAAAATCAGCTTGAATAAAATGTTCAAGCTGATGTTGCCGGTGAGGAAGTAAAAAATGTCTCTGCTTCCCGGACTTTGATAACGTTTAGAGGAAAAGTTTCTTTCAGTTTTCTTTTTTCACGATAACTTTATCTCAAGAACTAAAGCGCGAATTTTCATCAAACACTGCACATTCTCTTAGACCTGGACATGCATAGCTTTTGATTTAATTTTGACGTTGGTCACTCAACAGGGGATGCTGTTATCTAATACTTGGAGAAAAATTTCTAATCAAGTCCAGAATCAATTGATGCAATTTAGAGAGCGTTTGCAGTATTATGAAAGCCATTCCTGTAACTCTCATACACTTTTAACCACATTGTTGCCTGGATAACTTATTTTTGGCACAAACCTTTGGATGTGAAGACACTTTTACAGAATATTATCTTTACTTTTTTTGCGATTAACATTATAGCTGTATCTTATTTCGTGTAGAAATACACCAAATTTTATATTTTAGTTTAAAGATTAAAAGTTAGAGGAAGTTCGGGTATTATGGAATGGTCGGACAATATAATATACTATGATATCTCGCGGACATGATGTTGCAGCCAAGCGTAAAACTGTCAAACAACTTCCAAGTACTCCTATGAGCACTGTGCTCAGTTCTGTTTGGATACCTGTTGTTGGAGCGACGTGATTTGATTTTGCTAAGAGAATATTTTCATGACTAGCCGCCTTTGACGACCAGTTTGATCTCCATTAAATGTATGCTAAGCATTGTATCATGTCACTTTTGTTCATAATTTAATTTGCTGATATCCTACGCCAAATCAGAATATTGTGATAGAGAACTCATGTGTTTTTATGTTATCCGAGCGGAGGTGATAAATCGCCAAGCATTATTGCCGTCGCAATTTTTCATTTTTCATTCATTTTATTTAAAATACATAACTTTAATTTAAATCTGAAATATTTTAAATTCACGACTTTCATTTTAAGAAAAGAAAAGAAAAGGAAAATAAATAATACCATAAACCATGACATTTAATTTCAACATCAAAGCATTGCTTTAATTTACCACGCGAAAAATAAAAAAATGCTAACTGGCGAGTTAAAAAAATGCTATTGGCGAGATTTGCGGTCGCTAACATAAACATACCGAGAATCCTTTGCAAAAATGACAACTTTTATGCAAAAGGTATATATAAATATTTTACAGACATACATACAATAAATACAATAAACCCAACTGGAGTGAAAAATTAGCCAGAGCCAGGAATCGAATCCGGGACCACAGTATACAAGACTGCTGCTCTAACCACTGACTACTCCGGCCGATGCCTGAGTCTGCAATTTCTCACTAATAAACCATGTTGGGGAAGTCACCAGCCATCTATACGACAGCCTTGAATGACCGGACAACGATGAATAGATTATTATATTTATAGATTTTATTATATTATATTATTATATAGATTTTATTATATTATATTATTATATAGATTTTATTATATTTATTATAAACTTTTATGCAGTTTTATTCGAAAAAATAATTTTGATTTTTTAAGCAGAATGGAATGTTCTTTGCATATGAAAAGCGAAAAGGTCAACCCGTAATTATTTATGACAGTTAAATGACTTGGACTATTATAATATAGATGAAATGATGGCGATGAAACAATATTTGGCGATTTAATCATCTGCGCAAAGTCATTCTGCGCTAAAAGTAAAAAATGGCCACTTGGCATGTAAAAAGGGAAGCGGTCATCCCGGAACTGTTGATGACAGTCACATGATAGATCAAGAGGGAGTCTTTATATAGATTATTTTTTCGCGAGCCGTGATAAAAATTCATATCACAAAATGGATTTATGAGAAAATAGTTTAACTTTTAGAACGTAATTGCATTACATAATTTCCCTAAGAACAGAAACTTAATTTAAATTTAATAAAATGTTTTGTTATCTATTGTTGAGTAATACATACCTAAGTAAGAAAATGAAGTCAAAGCTGCAAATAACACAATTAAGCTTATTCCCCGCATTTTCTTTCATATAACTATATATTTTCTGGAAAAAAAGGAAAAAAAAAACTTAGTGTAAAGCCTTCCTTTATTATTACTTAATATGGAGTTATCCACTGTTATTGTTTCGTAACAGCTAATTCTTAAATCTTTTATTCTAGTCATATACATTTACAGTTGCATAAAATGTTTAAAATAACTAGAGAGAGGCGTTATTTAAACGCAACATAATAAATGTTAGTAATAATTACTTAAAATTTTGGAACGTCTCATATGAAAAGCATTAAAGAAAAAAAGTGAAAGCTGAAAAATATTTTATATCATTATATTTTATTCATCATTATTAGAAAGGAATATACACATATAAGTAAAAATAAAATTACCGAAAATTGTATAGCAAGCATCTTGAAGTGCACATCACATCAGTGATAGATATCAATTTCAACATGTTTGAAATAGGACATGGAGAACATGGGGAAAACATTGAGGACTGGGAGCAGGAAAACACAATGGTAAACCTACGAGTCAACCACTAAAATCAGGTTTGCAGGTGTTTTCCACCAAGGTATGACTTGGCAGACCGATTTCGTTTTAATATGCGAATCCAGTTTTAACTAATTCTGGAATTTCAGCCGTGAACTTGATGAGGTGATTGTCTGTGCTGCGCCTCCCGGTTTATAACAGATACCTGAAAACAGGATTTTATCGCCAAAATGACGCAAAAAAGCGCCAACCCCGGTGCATATTATATTATTTAATACTATGATAATTTTATTATGTGGCAATTTATCACCTGCAACCACCTAACATAAAAGTACTATGCTATATGGTTGTAAAAAAAAAACAGGTTACTATAATTAGCGCCATTGTTGGCGCAATTGTATCTTCAGGGCACGCATAAGGTACTTATCTATTACCCATGAAGATTCTTCATGGGTAATAGATAAGTGCCAAATTTACTACTAATATAAATCAGTATGCTTAATAATGGTACTTCCTTGTTGTAGAGGCTCCCGCAGTTACGAGATAACCCTAAGGTCAACCTCAATGGCACAGATGTCATATACGCACCGGCGCGATTTTTTTCTGATGCCAATGTCATATAGGCAACGGGTACTTAACTGGCACCAAAGTGTCATTATTTTGCTTGATATGGTAACCCGAATGTTGTTGTTTATGCTGTTGATGTTTTCGCCAAATTGGCGTCGGAAAAAAATCGCGTTAATGTGGGGCATATATGACATACATGCCCAAAAAGGAATACCTCGAAAAGAAAATCCTCCAAGTCAAAGGACTGTTGCTAAATCATTAAAATGCTTAGTGTCAACTGTTAATCATTAAGACTGATTAGAATTTTTAAAAAAGCCGAAAAACCCAATGCTCATTGATTTTCACCACGACATATCGCCAAACGTGTGATACGAATGAATGAATTGAATTCGGTTGCAGGTCGAACTATGATCGATTTCATTGCATGAAAAAAGGAAATTAAACAAAGATAAAAAATGGGTACAGATGTCATATTCGCCCCATATTGGCGCGATTTTTTTCTGTCGCCAATCTCATATAGGCAATGGGTACTTAACTTGCGCCAAAGTGTCGTTATTTTGCTTGATGTGGCAACCCGGATTATGTTGTTTATGCTGTTGATGTTTTCGCCAAATTGGCAACCGAAAAAAATCGCGCCAATATGGGGCGAATATGACATCTGTGCCAAAAAATACTATAAAAGTGATGGAACAGATGTCATATTCGCCCCATATTGGCGCGATTTTTTTCTGTCGCCAATATCATATAGGCAACAGGTACTTAACTTGCGCCAAAGTGTCGTTATTTTGATTGATGTGGTAACCCGGATTATGTTGTTTATGCTGTTGATGTTTTCGCCAAATTGGCAACCGAAAAAAATCGCGCCAATATGGGGCGAATATGACATCTGTACCAAAGTAATATAATATGGTACTTGTTAGTTATCCCGTCGACCAAATTACTGTCGCCAAATTGTAAGATTAAATGCCAATGATGGTTGATCGTAAATGTCACATTCACTTGACAACACGTGTTTACGTCATCAAGAGATTTTTATTTCGACCTTTTATTTGTATTTTTATTAATGTTATACTAATTTATTTGTTTTTTCGTTAATTAAAATAAAAATTGTCGATTTGTATAATTTGGCGAGTGGTTTGGCGATTTATATAATTTGGCGAAATTGGTCGACGGGATAACTAACAAGTACCTATAATATAATACTCATTTTTAGATTAACGCTCGTTTCGTCGCACAAATTGGCGTCAGAAAAAAATCGTGCCAATATTCATGACATCATGATATATGACATCTGTGCCTTCAGTTCTTATAGAAAATTCAATCTTACTTTTAGGCTACTAATAATTTCCTACTAATTTTACCATTGGTACTACTTAGTTATCCCGTCCACCAATTTCGCCAAATTATATAAATCGTCGAACCACTCGCCAAATTATACAAATTGACATAATTTTTATTTTAAATAACGCAAGGGCAAATAAATTAGTATAACATTAATAAAAATACAAATAAAACGTCGAAATAAAAATCACTTGATGACGTAAACACGTGTAACTTGCTTAAAGTCAAGTGAATGGGACATTTACGATCAACCATTATTGGCATTTAATCTTATAGTTTGGCGATAGATTTTTGGTCGACGGGTTAACTAAGTAGTACCGAAAATACTTTAAATAATTGCATTTCTAAAAATCAAGATTTATTCATATATTTATATATTTTAGTATTTATGGGATAGAATAGAAAAATTCAGAGAAAATCCTGAAAATATAATTCTCCAATTAACATAAATATCATTGTTACAATACAGCGGAAAAAAATGTTCACAATTTTATGCATCTAAAAATAGGTTATTTCTAAAATAATAAAGAGTGAAATGCATTAATTCATATGGATATATTTTTAATTATGATTGAAATCTGATATAAAAATACGTTGACAAATATTTCCAACTTACCACAGTATCCTTAATTTTGATTTGAACACTGAAAGAAAATGTTATATGATTATAATGAATAATACGAATTATCGAATGGAAGTGAGAGTGCTTTCTTTTAAAAAGCTATAATAACACGTGCACTATGAGATTCAAAGTGAATGCATGAGAAACGCTCTACAGAGGATGATGAAAATAAATGAAAGTCAAAATTATAGTGCTCTATTCACCTTGAATTAAATAATTAAAATACAGATAAAAAAGCACAAATAATTTACAAAAATTGCTTTCAGATACATACATATAACATTAAATAAAAAACATAATTTGAAGAACAAATTAAAAAAAAACAAAATGCAATTTAACAAATTACAACGACCATTTGGAAAATGATTTTTTCAAAGACTAAAATTTAAGACATAAAAAATAGCACGGAGTTGATCATACATTACATACGCCATGAATTAAACATTAATAGTGTTATTACACGTAAAAGTTGCAAGCGAGAAAAATCGCCTGCGACTCGTACATATTATCCACCTGAAACTTTAGTATTATCCAAGCATTTCATTGGCTGTTCGGGAAAAGACTTTTCCATCGTCAGATTTCCAAGAAATCTGGAGGCCAATTTTAAATGAAATTTATTTCTTAAACTTCTAAACATCCCACAATATTACTTTTTATATCGTTGTATAGAGAAAAAATGTACTTTTAAATGCAATTTGTTTGAAAGCTGTATCTCAATTTGTTTCTGAGTTATTAATTTTTTTTTTGTAATTTTTATTAATTTTTTGTCATAGTGGCAACACTCTGTTGTCCATCTCTGTTGAAAGTAAAGGGAAATACATATTACTGTATAGACCAATCAGAAAACGAATAAATTGCAGATTAAACCAATAAAAACCTTCAGATATGCTTTTGATTTCCTACCCTGACGAGGACAATAATCATTTTTCCAAATGGTTAGAAAACAAAATTTATTTCCTACATTGTTTAAGCCCGAGAAGGGACAGATATTAATATATTTCATTCAATTAGTTCTACATTTAATATTAAATGTTTGTAACAAATAAGTTAAACCAATTGAAGATTAAAAAATAAAAATAAAATCCATACAATATAATATTTAAAACACCCTAAAAAATTAGATTCCCTTCAAATGAAATCGAAATAAATCTTAGACTTCTTCCATTTTTAATTGAAAATATTTGTACTGCAGATTTTGTATTATGTTTATGACGATTGTACATAAATTGATAAGATGCATGCAAAATACAAAACTTTGAAAAAGCCTAAGATTTATTTCGATTTCATTTGAAGAAAATCTAATTTTTTAGGGTGTTTTAAGTATCATATTATATGGATTTAATTTTTATTTTTTTAATCTTGAATTGGCTTAACTTATTTGTTATAAACATTTAACATTAAATGTAGAACTAATTGAATGAAATATATTAATATCTATCCCTTCTCGGGCTTAAACAATGTAAGAAATAAAATTTTTTTTTTCATTTGTTCTTCAAATTATGTTTTTGTTTATGTTTTTTATGTCAAGTTTTTTAATAACTACTGCATTCAGACGAACTCATTTCAAAATTAATGGAGGGTATCATCATCAGGCTTTTTGATATATGCGGTATTGCATCACAATGTGTGATGCACTTTACCAGTGTATAATTCAAAATATTTCACCACTGCAGTAATGCAGGTTCCTGTAGTTTGGACAAAAAGTCCAATTTGAACGTAAAAAATCTATCAAAACATAAAAAATTAATTTCACTTAAATTTGGATACCCTATTTCCCACTCAGGAACGCTATGAATGCAAACATAAATTGTGTTGAATCCTTACTGCTAATATTTCGCAGTATTATAGCTGTGATAGAGTAAAAATTAAAAAAAAAGTTTTACATAAATTTTGTTATCTTATTCGCTCCCAATGGGTGATGTAAAAGCAAAAGAAAATCATTACCCAAGTTTAACTTGGAATATAAATAGTTCCCACCTTGAAAAATAAATGCATTTTAAAATTTAAATTATGTAATTCCTCACTAAGTTCGCAACCTGCGTAAAAATAGCTATCCTTTTAAAACTTTTTACTAAAACATAAACTTGCCAAAGCAAAAACTTATTCTGAAAATGTCCTTTTCATTTCCCCTATGACGCCATATTCATCTTTTTAATCCTTAAAAAAAAAAAAAAAAAAAAAAAAAAAAAAAACTATTTCAGTTTAATTTTTCACGTGGAAATCTTTCAACTAAAAAGAGATAAATTAATATTACGGTTTTTGAATTATTTGCAACAACGAAGAAAAAACGTTAAATTTTGTAGGAGAAATGTCCGTTAATTTTCAGTGACAAAAGTGAAATTTGGAATTATTAAGAAAATTATTTGAATAATGTAAATAAAAATTAGGCCATGTTACTCTCTGGGTTATAATTCACCCATATGTAAAGGCATTTTATCAACTGCCCTGGCGTCAGGCAAACATTTTTACACCTTAAATTTATAATATCATTAGAATGAGTAAAGAATAATAATAAAAAAAAAAATGTGGCATCAAGGCAGTGTTGTCAGATTGGGGACTTTTTTAATTCAGATTATTTGAAATTTTTAATCTATTTTTAAATGGGCCGTGTTTCTATTTTTAAAAAAAGCGGTGACAATCAACAATCTTGGGGGGGGGGGGGGGGAGTCCTCAATCTGGCAACACTGCATCAAGGACATAAAGGTAGGAAGAAAAAAAATGAAAACGTTATGAGCTTCATAGGCTTTTCTATATTAAATTAACATTGAGAAGTGACACTGTAAATAGATAACTTAATATATATATTTATTTAAAAGACAATGCTGTTTCTTAGTCATGAACTCAGAGCTTTATACTGAACCAGTTTTGATAATTATTTTTTTAAATGAAAGCTGTTCATTTATACATGTGCCCGCAGTAGTTATTTCCCTTTTTATATTTTAAACTAGGGGGCTCTGCCCCTTGCAAGCTACGCTCGCCAACCCCCGTTCAGACACTGTAGAATCTAAAAGCACGCTAATCAGATCGGTTTTAAAAAGATTAGAGAAGATTGAATTATACTGAAAAAACTTGTAGCGATCTCCCTGTAAACGGGTTTCCATTCAATTCCCTTTGATTGCAAAAATTTAAGGTAGAATCAGTTGCTGTTAAGACATTCAATGGTTGCTTTCGTGTTTGGTTAAAGACGATCAGTTAAACATTTGAAAAGAGGCTAAAATAAAATGAATTAAGTAAACAGAATCTTTGTCTCTCGGTATTTTTTAACAGCATTATAAAACGATTGACATAATACAATTACTAAAATTTGCTGCTTTAACCCCTTCAAGGGCGGTGGTTCATTTTTGGACCACTTAATTTTAATTCTTAAATGCCACATTAGCATCAGAATATTGGGATGAAAATTTCCCTTTTATTAAGTAAGTGAACAAAAGCATTTTTGTATTTCGAAATTTGTTTGTAAATTCTGGTGCCATTCACTGATTTCAAGATTTTACGAATAGAAGTGCCTTGTCCTTGAAAGGGTTAAACGCATATTAATGTATTTATTCAATTCCTACTATTAGCTCACACTCTCCCTATATTTATTTATTTATTTATATATTTATCTTGTTCAAATTTTCAATCGTTAATAAAATACTCATTATTCATCCTATCAAGTTGAAATAACTTTTTTTAAACTTGTACTGGATGACAATTGATGTTAATACAGTTTTTTCCAATATTAATTAATTAAATTTTAATTAATTAATTTTAGTTTTGCATGGGAAACAAAATGGCGGCCATTGGTTGTTGAAGATCAATTAAAGTATTTTCAATAAGGGGTTACCATAGGGGGGACCCTGTTCTGTCACCAAATACCGCCAAAAGTGACGCCAACTTGGCGATATCTCTAATATTTCGCCAAATTCCCATAGCGTTCCATTGTAAACCTACTTGCTTATAGAAAATCAACAAATTGAGATATTTTAATGCAACAAAAACTAATATTAGCTTAAGGGATTATATTAAAATTTTCTTTGATGACCTAAATAGGAATTGACTTTAAAAACAAAATTTTTATATTACTTGTTATTTTAAAGTTTCCTTTCCCTTTTAATATTCACGTGTAAATACAATTTTCAGGACAAAATTTTCAATATTTTCCTGCCTTTAACACGTACTCATTTAATAGTAATTTTAAAGTTCTTTTTTCTGTTTTTAATAGTCACGTGAAAATATATTTTTATCGTTAGGAAATATTATTCTTTGCGCTGTTTTTAAAATTGAAAACAATCTCTATAATAATAGCCTAAGTCATGTGACTATCATCAACAGCTCCAGGCGGATCCCTTCGCTTTTTATATTCCAGCCGGCCATTTTGGTACTTTAATGTTGCCAGCCACAGGTGTGATAAGTCGCCGAATATTATTCTTTCTGCATTATTTCGTTTATATTATAATAGTCCAAGTCACGTAACTACCATAAACAATGGGCTGATTCCTTCGCTTTTCACAAGAAAGGTTTCCATTTTGATTAAAGAATCAAAATTATTTTTTCGAATAAAACTACATAAAAGTTGCCATGATCACAAAGAATTCCTGGTATTTTTATGTTAGCCGGGTGAAAATCTCGCCAATAGCGTTTTTTTAACTCACCAGTTAGTATTTTTTTATTTTTCGAGTGGTAAATTAAAACGGTGCTACTTGGTTATTTCATCGACCAAAAATCTGTCGCCAAACTATAAGATTAAATGCCAATAATGGTTGATCGTAAATGTCACATTCACTTGACTTTAAGGAAGTTACACATGTTCACGCCATCAAGTGATTTTTATTTCGAAGTTTTATTTGTGTTATTTTTATTAATGTTATACTAATTTATTTGTTCTTTTGTTATTTAAAATAAAAAATATGTCAATTTGTATAATTTGGCTATTTATATAATTTGGCGAAATTGGTCGACAGGAGAAGTAATAACATTAAAACGTTGCTTTGAAGTAGAAATTAAATCTCATGATTTGTTGCATTGTCACATACGCACCGGGTTTGGCGTGATTTTTTTTTTTTTTTTTACGACAATTTGGCGAAAACCTCGTTTTCAAATACCTGTTACATATGTATTTTTAAATTATTTTCTGTTATTTTTAAAATGAAATAACAATAAATAAAAAAAATTAATTAATAACTATAGAACAAAACAATTTATAACATTTTTTGTAAATAAAAAGAAAATAAATTCAAATAAACATTTATTAATAAATAAGCAACAATAGCCGGGTTACCACGTCATGCAAAATAACGCCATTTTGGCGCCAATTAGGTACCCCGTTGCGTATATGACATCTGTGTCTAATATTTTTCTTTTCGTTTCGTTTAAAAAAAAAGAATGAAATAAAAGCCATTTATTTTAAAGGTTTCAATTTTAAATGAAAGTTTTGTATTAAATAAAATGATAATGAAATACAAACTGAATTCTGAATGAAAGTAACATGATGCATTTCTTAGCACACATTTAAGGAAGACCAAACTCGTCGCCAAATTAATTTAAAATAACTTTTTCTAAAATATGAAAAAAAAAAATCTGTTATGATTAAAATTTGAGTTGCCATCATTAGAAAAAAGTATTTAAAATTAGAAAAAAATTAATATTTCGAAAACTAATTCTAATTTTAAAATTCTAATACCAGTTTTGAGATCTGTGGATCAATACGGATTTTTGGTGTTAATTTCATCGCAAAGTATTCCATATTTTAGGAGAAATCGCCGTGAAACGTAATCAGTTGTTTAATCAGTCGTTTCATAGAATCGTTACATAAATTCGTTTCAATTCGACTCATTAGGATTATATATATATAGGGTAGATTTAATTTTTAATGTTTTTTATGAAATTTATTCAAAAGGATGGCATTTGTGTTATACTTCCATTATTGCAGATAAATGAGAAATAATGGGATTTGTTTTTAATGATTATATCCTTACTAGCCGCCATTGGTGACCAGTTTGGCCTCCCTTAAAATTAACCAATAAAAAATCTAAATCCACCAATTTGGATTTTCTGTAAACAAGTAAACCCTATTGGTTTACAATGGAAGTCTATGGGAATTTGGCGAAATATTAGAGATATCGCCAAGTTGATGTAACTTTTGGTGACTAATTTTGGTCGCCAAATTTGACGATATATCGTCAAGTTGGCGACAAACTTGGCGGTATTTTGCGACAGAACAGGGTCTCCCCCCTATGGTAACCCCCTTATAGATATGGAGAAATAAAAGTAACTGTTTTATAATTTTTGAACAAAAAACGACGTCAGCGTTTAAAAAAGCACATTCCCTCATAAATCTTTTACATTTCAATATTTTTTCATTACGCGTTACTTATCAATTTGATTTTGAGACGCTAAGCCAAAATATTCAGAGAGTGAAAATTATGTCATATTTAAAACAAAACGGCCATGTTCTTTGATAACACTAAATATTTGACCACGAATATATAAAATTCTGAAAAGACAAATTTCTGAATTTTTATTCGCGGGTACTGCGATTAGAAAATCAAGTTTGTGCGAATGTTCACATGAAAATTTGTATCAGACAAACGTGACTTTAAGTTTGGAAATATATTCATTAATAACCTATTGCGCGGGTACTGAGATTAGAAAATCAAGTTTGTGCGAATGTTCACATGAAAAATTGTATAGGACAAACGTGACCTTAAGTTTGGAAATATATTCATTAATAACCTATTGCGCGTTGAAATATTAAATTGTGAATATGGACTTGAGTTGTGCCTATGTAAAATTTGAGAATGTGAAAATGACGTAACGTTTAGGTTTTATGGGGGGAAAGGGGGATTTTATGATGTGACAAAGCGAAATCCTTTTTGCTGATTTTTCATCCCATAATAGCAAATAAACGAGCAAACATAACAGCAAACATAATCGATTCCGAATAAAAACTTCATCGATAAATAAAATAAAAACATAAATAAATCACAAAGTTAACAGCTATTTAATCGAATTATACGCTTATCTGTATGTAAATGATATTCCTGTTTTAAAATCAGTATGGTTAAAATATATTTCAATTTTTTTTGTTTAAAATCTAACGTCATTAGGTACGTTCGTAATTATATAAATAAGTAGCACCTATAGTTGTCGTTCAGTCCGTCTGTCCGTCTGTCCGTCCGTCCGTCTGTCCGTCCGTCCGCATATAACAGAGCAAAACTGCCCAACCGAATGGTCTGAAATTTGGAATATATGATTGTAGTAAAATTTTGTCTAGCCATTTCAAATTTTATGAAAATCGAATGTATAGTTTAATTACAGGGACAATCAAATTTTTTCTTTACATTACGGCCAATGGGAAAAATTATTGCAAGTGCATTTTAATGATGTTACAGCCTTCCGAATGGTCTGAAATTTTAAATATACAATTGCTGCAAAATTTTGTCAAGCCATTTCAAACTTTATGAAAATCGGATGTATAGTTTAATTACAGGGACAGTCAAAATTTTTCCGTTTCATTACGGGGAATGGGAAAAAATTATTTCAGTTCATTTTAATGATGTTACAGACTTTGCACTTATGAAGTGAAAAAAAATATACATTCAGTACAATATGGGGTGAAAAAAATAATTATAAAACTAGCTATAGTACGAACGCACCTCATTTGCCACGTTTGACGAGCAATTTCCAACTTGTTTTTGCCTGCTTTCTGTATTTACTAATATTAATACTCTTTGTATTATTTATAAATGGTTGAAAATCTCTTTTTTATTTCCACTATGACGCCATGTTCACCTTTTTAATTCTTTAAAAAAAAAAAAAAAAAAAAAAAAAAAAAAAAAAAAAAAACTACTTTTTCACGTGGATTTCTTTCAACTAAAAATAAATAATTATATTATTAAAAATAAATAAATTATTATATTATTATTTACGGCTTTTGAATTATTTGCAACAATGAAGAAACAATGTTACATTTTCTATGAAAATTGTCCGTTGATTCTCAATGAAAAAAAAGCGAAATTTGGAATTATTAAGAAAAATATTTGAATAATGTAAAAACAAATTGGCCCATGTTACTCGCTGTGTTATAATTCCCCCATATGCAAAGGCATTTCACCATTTGTTTTGACCTGACCACAGGCAAACGTTTTTACACTTTAAG
Organism: Maratus speciosus; assembly: GCA_963932465.1. NCBI lineage: Eukaryota > Metazoa > Arthropoda > Arachnida > Araneae > Salticidae > Maratus > Maratus speciosus. Next base: position 399,290,826 of record OZ010792.1, read on the forward strand.
TTTATAATATCATTAGAATTAGTAAAGAATAAAAAATGAGTGGCATCAGGGACAAAAAGGTGGGAAGAAAAAATGAAAAAGTTATCATCTCCATAAGCTTTTCTATGATAAATTAACATTGAGAAATGACACTGGAAATAAATAAGTATTGCGCTGCCGCGCAATACTTAAATAAAGATATTTAAAATATGTTAAAAATATTTTAAAATACATTAGAGCACATTAGAAACGTCACATTGACGTCTATGATCAGGGCTCGAAATGGAAAAATCCGTGAACCAGAAAGCTATTTCAAAATTATTGATTACGAGTCGGAACTCGTCCATCGAATTCGACGAATGAAAATGTTAAAAGAACTGATTAACAGAATTTATACAAAAATCACAAAAATATTTTCAATTAATCAATCTTATATTGTCTGGCTCTTAAAACAAATAATATTTTAAGCTAAATTTTATCTTCAACTTTTCAAATTATTGAAAAATTAAACTTTATTCCTATACGTAATCAGTAACATGCAAGTAAGATAAGAAATTTTGAATTTATTAATTGAGGGTTTAATCTAGAGCTCCCAAGTAAATAATGTCCCGCGTAAATCGGGAAACTAAATGCTTTGAACACCTCTAATTTCTTGCAGTTTATTTCAATTATGTATTATCATAGACTTTCTAACTGTAAGACACTTTTTATGCTACCAGAATGGCAACAAGCCATACACGATAAAGATAGTTCGAAGTTCTTGAGCCGGGGGTGAACGGGATTGTCTACGCTGACGATCTCGGGCCCGGTATATGAAGATGTGCTCCAGAAACTGTAGAAGACATTCCACTCATTGGGGGAAATTACTGGAATCTTCGGTTCAACGTATCTAAGAGCGCCATAATACACATTTCAAACAAGAGGTTCAAACCACATGACACCGTCTACATAAGTGGACAACCAATTCCCTGGGTCGACTTTATCAAGATCCTCGGTCTAAAATTTTTATGCAATTTGACTTGAAACTCGTACGTAGCATAGATTCGGCAAAAAACACTACGGAAACTCAATGTTTTCAAATGTATTACCAGCCTATACAGAGGTATCGCAACCAGAAAATTCCTGCAGATCGCCCAATCGGCAGTGATCAGCTATTTACATTTCGGAAGTTCACTGCACTCGTTGGCGAGCAACACTACCAGGTAGAAACTTGAACCGATTCTACATGGGGCCTTGCGGGCCGCAACTGGACTCCGTAAAGGGATTTCGATCTCCATTCTGAGACAGATTACGAGAGCAGCCAGATTACAGAACTATCACGACCTCCAACGTAAAACCTTCATAATTAGACAATTGTCTCTTGGTAAGATGTAATCGTTGGAAGCTCAATTTAAAGACAGCAGATGTATATTTTCCGATGAGGCTCAGGAACTACTGAACCAGCTCAAAATAGTATCCACAGAAATAATTAAGTGGTGTCTAATCCCGGAAACCCGAAGCAGCCATCTGGTCAGCTACTATTATACTAAATATCCATTCCAGGACAAATCATTGGCTGTTGTTTGCGCAGCATTTAGACAATTATAAAGATTTGCACATAATAGTGACTGACGCCTTTAAAAGTCCGTCCAGGACTAGCACCGGATGCTGGGACCACACAAGGGGTTGCGGCCAGTCTTGGGAATTGCACCACTTGAACTCAGTTTTCACGGCAGAAGCTATTGCTCTTTGGAAAGCCCTTCAGTGAACGCCTAGCAGCGAGAAACGTTTTTTACTCTACGACAGCTTATCAGTGATCTCAGCTCTTGCTTCAGTGAACTACGAATACCCGAAAGTAATTCTTTTTCTGCGTGAGGTACTAGCCCAGACAAGTTCACATGTTGAAACTATCGAAGTTATTTGGGTGCCCGGACATAGCGGGATTCAGTGTAATGAATTCGCAGATGGACTTGCCTGCCATCTAAAGAACCCCGCGGGAACTATCAGGCTAATCTTACCTGACGATATCATAGCCTATCTCATAAAGAGGTACAAAGAGAGAGACACCGAACAGTGGTTGACAAGTGGCTAGATTGAAGACTTTCCTCATCTCACAAAGAGGAGTTGGGACTACAGGAATCTAAAGTTCTCCCGAAAGGGAGAGGTGCTACTAGCTAGATTACAAACCCGCTCGTTGCCTACCATGGCACAACTTCATCGTTTTGGTCTATGGAATTCATCCCTCTGCCCAGAGTGTCAAGTCCCAGAAACCACCGACCACTACCTTCTAGAATTCCGAAAGTTTCGCAAAGAGCGAGCTCAACTTTATCAGCGATTGGATTTGTCTGCTAACAGCGCGACTTTCCATAATATCTGTGACCTGGCTGTGGTGGGCAAATCAGCCTCCAAGCACCTTGTTTCCTTTCTATTGAAAACCATCAGATTCTGATGTAGGGGAAGTCTCGCCGGATTATAAACCTCAAACATGTAATCAAAACAAACAAATTCTCATCTGTAGATATAAAGTCAAATGGAAGAACTGTTTTACGGAGAACTGTATTAAAAATTTTGGAACATTAGGGGTACAAAACCACCAAGTGAAGTGAAGATAAAATTTTCATAATCGAGCCTAGGCTCCAATAATCAGTCAATCAATGTAAATATACTTGGTAGTCACTGACAGATAGCTATGTTTCTTGCTGGTAATCTAATATAATAAATAGCTTTAAGTTGTATTTGTATTAACCATTTATATCTCTGTTACTACTCAACAATTTGGCGACGAGGTAAAAGTATTCAACTAAACTAAAAGTATTCAGAGAACTGCGAGAATTGCTGAAGATCGAAGCTATGCTCACGTTTTAGGCCTAACTGCGGCAGCGCTTATCGATGTATCAGAATTGTGAGTAATCTCTACATTCTGCTAATTTCTAATAAAGAACTTTTTTTTACTCAACATCGTTTTGTGAAGAACATGGCTACTTTCGGCAGCTTGGAGCCTTTCGATGTATTAGAACTGTCCAGTGGTGTAGGAACTTTGTATAAACAGGGGGAGCCGGGGAATATTGCGGAAAGCTAGTGGCGCGGGCATTTCGTTCATTTTGGAGGGTTCCTTCATAGAGTTTCACGTTTTACAAACAGAAGTATAAAATAGAAGTATATCAAAAGATCACCAACTCTTTAATACAGTTAAATTAATTTTTAATAATACTTGATACATAGAAACTTAATTTATGTCCGATCCCGAATACAATATTAAAATTTAAGTCTTCTCCCACTTCCATTTACCAAAAATGAAAGTGCTTTCTGTTGTTTTGCTTACAAATTCTTTACAAATCTCTTTCAAATCAATTTTAAAGGCCTCCTCTTTATAAATATGTTATCTGTGCAGATAATTTGTAGTAGACCTATATAAGGCCCCCCTTTTTTGGAAATCGGGAGGGTTATAAATAATGAGAAAAAGGGTGAAGGCACAAACAAGTGTGCTCACCATCTCCTCTCTCTCTACTCTTTGTGGTTTATTGTGTAAATCTCCTAGAAAAAGTATACTTTGTTTTTTAATTCAGCAATATATCGTAAACAGATGTGGTGCGAGAATTTCTTCCGGGGGAGCTGAGCCCGTCTGAAATATTCCAGGTGGAGCCACAGCTCCCCCAGCTCCCCCGGTTCCTACGCCCTTGGAACTGTCTACGTGGGATGCTTACCATGAACGCTTTGAATGCTTTTTAAAAGCAAACAATATCACCGAACCAACGAAAAAAACGGGCCATATTTTTGAGTGTGTGCGAGGCGTAATGAACATATTTTAAGCGTATCCACGAATTTCACGTTATATCACAATTCACGATATTCTGATGTGGAGAGCATTATTTGGAGGATTCACGATTCCTTTTAAATCATATTAAAGTCACCATATTTCACGACTGAGAGTTTTACGCTGGTGTTGTTCAATGTAAATGAGCACGAGAATTAAAAACTTTGCTAATTCTATTTTTACACATCTAAATATATACAGATTATTTACAACGAAACATTTGGTTAATACTTGTTTAAATATATATAAATTCCACTGGGAATCCAAGATAATATTTTACGAAATCAAGAACATTTTATTTTCTTCCACTTTTGGAAGATCAAGAAATAAAACTACAGCGTGCAAGCTGTTATCGAATTTTCACATTCTACTACTACAACTAAAGAACAAGAGAAAAAATGTTTTTAATATCAATTCTCTGGAAGGTCACGTGATCATTGGCGCCGTTCAAGTCTGGCCGAAAGAGGCCCGCTCAAGGAGTTTGCGAAATATTCCACAAACCCTCCCCCCCCCCCCCCCCGATGAACAAGGGTTCATAAAAAAGGGGGTTCAAAATAATTGAAGTAGAAGAAAATTATTCTAAAACAACCTCAATAATACTATACACAAATACAATACAAATCAAAATATATACTTACATACTGCACTTCAAATAAAAATAATAAAGTTAAATTATATCAATTTAAATATTTTGTCGACAGATGTCTGCTACTAAAAATAGAAAAAAAACCCAATGCAAATTATTTTAGAATATTTAATACAAAAATTAAACTAAAAATTAGAAATATTAGTAAGCAGAAATATATATATATATATATATATATATATATATTTAAGTCAAAAGAATAAAAAGTCTTTGAATCACTTACTGAAACAGTTCAAAATTTTTTTTTCAGTTTGTCAGTTTTAAATTGTACAAAAAATTAATAGGTCTTTTAATGATGGAATTATTTGTCTCCAGTTCACAAGACCTTATTATTTTTTTTATCTCTGCTCACAAATACCCAACTTCCACAAAGTTCTTGAAACATGTTCATATGCATAAGAACCACATCATCTACTTTAAAGTCAGAAGTTTTAGTCTGGTCCGTGTAGTAAGCAGATTTTAAGTTGAGAAGATACTCATTTTTCCAACGCTTCCAAAAATGATTTAGAAGAGTCTCGCTTAAACGAAAGCGTTTCACTAAAGATTCTTTGGTTGCTGGTAAAATTAAATCGTTCACTTTTATGATAGGTAAACCCAAGATACGTTTTCCGATTAAAAAATGTGCAGGTGTAAGATGAGATGGTTCTTCTAACGCGGAATGCGTGTAAGTCAACGGACGAGAGTTTATTATAGCTTCTACTTCAATTAGAAGCGTTTCTAATTCACTCAATGTTAAAGAAGATGTTACGATAACTTTATGTAAGCTAGTTTTCACTGAGCGAACCATTCGCTCATAGAGGCCACCCCACCAGGCTGCACGCTCTACAATATACTTCCAGGAAATCCCATGATTGGCGCAAAATTTTTTAACATCAGGATGGTGAATTACTTTCCACATTTCTTTTAGTTCAAGATCAGCTCTTTTGAAAGTTTTGGCATTGTCTGAATAAATTACAGCAACAGTCCCCTTCGTGAGATTAACCTGCGAAATGCTAACAGGAATTCTGCTATTGACATGTCTTTTACTAATTCTAAATGAAGTGCTCTTGTGATAGCACATGTAAATAACAAAATATAAAATTTATTTTTATTCTCCTTCACATATAGGGGCCCCGCATAATCAAGACCTGTTACTAAAAACGGTGGAGCTTCGTTAATACGGTCACCTGGAAGAAGGCCTATAACTTGTTGACCAGGGCGTACGTTAAATTTCTTACAGATTGTACATTTGTTCAGAATTGATTTTATGCACTGTCTGGATCTTAAAATCCAAAACTTTTCACAAGTTTACACTAATGTACTGGACACTCCTGAATGAAAACTTTTTCATGTGCATCTTTCACGATTAATTCAGTAAATTTATGTTTTGCAGGAATTATAACAGGATGTTTTTCATAAAATGAGGAATCAGACTTTTGTAACCGTCCTCGTACCAATAGCAAACCTTCACCTGACAACATATGATTTAACTGAAGAAGATTCGACTCTTTAGGGATACTCTTCTTATATTTCAAGCATTTCATAACTTCAGGAAAACTTTCTTCCTGCACTAGTTTTAACCAAAAATTTTCAGCATGTAATATTTCCTCAGTTGATAATTCTGAAAAATCTCTTTTTTTCTGCCTTTAATTTTATATTAGAAATAAATCTGAATACCCAAGCAGTTACTCGATACAATTTCTTTAGGGAGCTATACTTTTCCAGATTAAAAATGGGAATTTCACCAGCTTTATTTGTTTGAACAACGCAAAAAATGGCTGCTTCCTTTCGAGACTTCTCTTCAGAAATATCAGGTAATCGTGATGCAGCAATTTTAACCCTAGGCCACTGATTTTCGGGAAGGGAAAGAAATTCATGACCATACCACCATTTTTGAGAATTTATTAAATGCTTCACAGAACAACCTTTCGTTATTAAATCTGCGAGATTAAGTTTACCGTCACAACGTCTCCATGAACTAGGATCAGACAAATCATGAATTTCAACAATTCGATTACTAACAAATGGTTTCCATTTTTCTTTTGGCCCTTTAAACCAATGAAGAACAATTTCTGAATCAGACCAGAAAATAGTATTATTTAATTGGATGTTTAATGTTTGTGATAAACTTTGCCATTCTGGAACCAATAAGTGCTCCCATGAGTTGAAAACGTGGCAGAGTTCAATGGCGTAGCTAAGGGGGTGGGGTCCGCCCCGGGTGTCGCCCTGTAAGGGGTGACACCCGATGTTTATTTGAAGAAAAAATATATAATCTTATAAGATTTTGGAAAAGAATTCTGACGTAAAAGGAAATTTCTAGCGCACTACGCAATATAGTCAATTTTTTCCCTTGGAAAATCTGAAAATTTATACAGAATGGGGTGTTTAAATTAGATATGCACTAGTGAAGAAAAACCTACCTATCCAACGAATGGGTAGAAAAAACAAACTTTAAAAGGAATAATTTTCTTTTACATATTATTGACTTATGAGGACTATGGGATGAGTGATGAGTCGTCCCTGTCGTTTCTTATGTGGGAGGCAAAGGGTAAATAAGGAATTGTATGTGGTCATTTCCTGCGCTACAATTGCCTTGGGTTCTTTTGCCTTTCTTTCGAAAGCGATTGCACCTACAGACAATATAATCTACTAGCTGGCTCAACCCCCTACTCACTAACGCTCGCCAACGCCCGTGAACAGCTACGCGATTCAAATTGGTACCGCTACTCGATCCCAGCTCGCTTCGCTCGCTCGCCACTGCTTTAGTCAACTCTAGCTATCGGATTTCATTTTGGGCAATTCAAGATCCGGAGAGAGATTCCGAGAAGCCTTTGCTAGAAGAAAAATCTGTTTGGCACGTATCTCTGTCCTCTGTATGAATTCAACACGTCAGCGTAAAACGAATCAATAACGATTGTTGTTCTGCTTCGGTTAAACGGTTTGTGTTAAAAGAGCGATTCTGTTTGGAGTTTGGTTTCCTGAATGGGTCGAATCATGTGACTTAAATTAACCATTGCGAATGGTCGCTGTGGTTGTTGCCAGTAGTAAGCTACAAATTCAGCCTCTTTTTAGCACTACGTTAGAGAAATGTATATATAGATAGATAGTCGTCTGTGATTGCACCATTGAATTGCAGGAAAGGCTTCATGTCGTAAACTAGTAGACCTCATGTTCACAATCACTGTACTATTCAACCTAAAGCTCCTACAATTCGTATTATAGTAGTCCTAACTCAACCATCAGGAGATGGCGGCTGTGACGTATGAATCACGTAGTGGTAATTCTGTTCCGAAAATTTAAGGCATTCGGTTCTGAAATTTTTTTTAAAAATCAGTCATGAGTTCGAAAATTCCGAAATATCGCGAATTTCGACAAAAGCTCGCAAAAAAAATCAATTTTGTCAATTGTACGCAGAAAAAATCGCCTATTTCGTCAAAGGATCGCGGAAAAAACGCGAATTTCATCAAAGTATCAAGAAAAAAACACAAATTTCGTCAAAGAATCTAGAAACCCCCCCGCTAATTTTATCAAAGGATCGAGAAAAAAAACGCAAATTTCGTCAAAGAACGCTAAAAACCCCGCAAATTTCTTCAAAGGATCGGAGAAAAAACACGCATTTCGTCAAAGGATCGCGAAAAAAGCAAATTTCGTCAAGAATCGCGAAAAAAAGCGAATTTTGTTAAAGAATCGCGAAAAAACGCAAGTTTCTTCAAAGGATCGCGAAAGAAACGCAAATTTCTCCAAAGGGTTGCGAAAAAATCGCAGTTTTCTTAACAGGATCTTGAAAAAAAAAAACAGCAAGAGTCATCAAAAAAACATCGCGAAAAAAACTGTAATTTCGCCAAGGGATCGAGAAAAAAAGACAAATTTCGACAAAGAAGATCCAAAATATCGCGGAAAAAAGCGAAATTCTTCAAAGGGCCGCAGAAAAATGTATAATTTAGGGATAACGAAAAAACGCAAATTTCGTCAAGGGATTGAGGAAAAAACGCAAATTTCGCCAAAGGATCGAGTAAAAAGGCAAATTTCGTCAAAGGGCCGCGGAAAAATACATAATTAGTGCTGGGAGGAGATTTCCTCTCCCCCTTCTCCCCTTGCTGCAACTTTTCAGAAGATTTTCTGTGAATTTCAGAATTTTTTTTTTCTCAGAATCACCCGTCACGTGTGGTCAGAAAAGTTTATTTCACCAATTTAGCGAACGGAGGAATGGGAAGAGAACTTTTTGACAAAGCAAGCGCTTTGATTTCGGAGTACCATATTCGGGTAGTTAATTTCAATTGATGAAAAATATAAATGCGTATTTTAAACAGTGTTAGCTATAACATTTACCCTAAAAAAATTATTTTGCTGTTATTAGAAAAAAAATTGCTTTTAGAAAGAAACAATTCAGTATAAACAAAAGTGGTCTAAAAATTCTAGGACGCCTGATGGCTTTATAAAATTCTTAATTTCATTTATATGTTTTTTCGAAGGATATTTCCAAATAGATTGACTAAAGTATAGAGTATAAAAATGTAATACAATATTTCTTTTCTTCGTTCTTTTATTTTTTTCTTCTAATATTATTACTTTGTTAATATAAAGTTGTTAAAAGTTCTCCACAAAAATGTAAAAATTTTATTTATAATAACGAAGAATTGTGATTGAAAAAATATGACGGGTGTATATGTGGAGGAGGTGGGGGGGATACCATTTACATCTGCCCCGGGTTTCACCGATCCTAGCTACGCCACTGGCAGAGTTAACTTCTTCAAGGGAGCAACCCTAGAGTTATACATTAGAAAACTAGTTTTAAATTTATCTTTAGAAAAGGAATACCGTAAGTATGCCACTGCATCATACGCATTAGGGTTATCATCACTGAAAATATGCAATTGGAGATGCTCCTTTTCCATGATCAGGTTGCTAAAATAATGCCTGGGAATTTTCAAGTGTGTGAGATCCTAATGTAACATTTATTTATATCTTATATATACCACTCCGCCCTCTGTCGCGCGTATTGGCGGGCTCAGCCTCGGCTGAAATTTGTAATTTTTTTTTTAAAGACCTCAATAAAGGGGACCGGGAGGGACAATCTATGCTCTACAGACTCACTTCCTAGTCTGAGCAGTCTCTCTCGGGCAGTAAAAGTAACAGTAAAAGTGTGTGAGATCCGGGATTTCTGAAAGCCAATTTTGCCAATTATTTTCTAGTTCACCCGAAAAAACTTTCATCCCATGGTATTCCCATTAACCATTAATATATTCCCATTCCCATTAACCCATTGTTGTAAAAGGCATTTGATACGAAGGATAAAAGGGGCAATAGCTGGATCAAACAACATAGCTACAAATTTCGAAACGTTCCGTTTTGTACAAGAATCATTGCTTAAATTTGCTAACAATGGTCGTAATTCTAGTCCCAAATTATCTTCTGTATTGTTCCAGATAAGACCTAAAACTTTTAGGGAAGTATTTGGGGGTTCGGAACTCGAAATAGGTATCTTTTCATCAAGCCATTTTTTCCTAAGTTCCTCAGAATTACTTTCAAATTTTCTCAATTTCATCGCTCCTTCTTTCAAAGTATCAACAGCTTCTTTAGATAAGTTAAAAGCTTCTAGAATATCGTTTCTCCTGAAAATAAATCATGTGCATAAAGAGAAGAATTTAGGATTTCAAATCTTTTGTTATGAGAGTTTTTATATTTATTAATCTGGTGCTTAATAGTACAAGCGTGGATAAAGGGACTGCAGGTGACACCAAAAGTAGCTCTGGTTATTCTATAGGGTACTACGTTTTCATTCTTACCAAAATATTCATAATATAAGAATCTAAGATAATTGCGATCTTCTTCGGCTATGGATATTTGTAAAAAATAGCTTTTTCAATATCAGCCGAAAAAACAATTTTATGTAAACGGAATTTCAAAATTATATCTAAAACATTAGGATTTAAGTTAGGGCCATGATTCAAACATTCGTCTAATGATAGAGAATCAACAGAAGAAGCATCATAGACTATGCGCATTTTGTTGTAGTTTTGTCGTCACGGATAACAGGTTTGTGTGGCATGTAATAGGAGGGTACACGACATTTCGGTCCCGACACTTCTGTCCCGCCATTTCGGTGCCGCCGTTTCGGTCCCGCCATTTCGGTGCCGCCGTTTCGGTCCCAAGACATTTCGGTCCCTGGCCAATTCGGTCCCGAGACATTTCGGTCCCGAGACATTTCGGTGCCGAGACATTTCGGTCCCTATCTATTTTGGGTCCCGAAACATTTCGGTCTCTGGCCATTTCGGCCCCAGGCCATTTCGGTCCTTGGTCATTTCGGTCCTTAACCATTTCGTTCCCTTGCAATTTTGGTGCTCACCACCTTATAACTCGGATTCTAATCTTCGCGGGCCCGCCAAACGCTGCAATTTGAACATTATTTGGGCCCTTTTAAAAAATATCCCCCTCCCCCCTTCAAATTTTATAAAAAGCTGAATATAACAATCTGATAAATTTAAACTTTTATAACTCGTGATTATGAAATCACAGCGAGCTGAAAATTTGTTTGATTGAACAATGTGATATAATTTTACAGGGGACATTGTCTTTTTTAAAACTATTATTATTTCACAGAATGGATTTTTTAAGTTTTATTATTTATTATTATTATTAAGTATTTTATATATACTATAAACTGCCATAAATGTTTTTTTTTGGTTGTTTTCATACATTTTTAGAACGTTTAAATTATCATTAAATAAATAATTAAACTGTGATATTTTTCTTCTTCCAATTATATTAATCATAAATGTCTTCAATAATTCAATTAGACACTTATATGCAAATATTTCCTCAAATCATCCCTCTACATCCTCTCCGTTAATAATTCAGAAATGAGATATATTTATTGAAGCGCAAATTTAATTTTTCTTATTATTTTTATAATACAAAGTTGCATCTTATAAATTTGTTTTCATAAGTTACTTTACCATTATAAGCATTGGGAAAACTATAGTGATTTGGTAACTCGGCGTGCTATAAAAAATATTTTGTTTTCAGAAAACTCCACACACCATTTCATTTTTTTTTTTTAATAATTATTGCTTGCGATTTTCTAAGTCTTCTCACCATTTGAAGACGATTTTTGTGAGCTAATTTTATTGAATCTGGGCCTATTTCTTTATAATAAGATTATTATTTTTAATTTTATATAATAATGTAACTATTATTTTAATTAATTTTATTTGTAAATTTTAACTGACAAAACTAAGCTTTTTTATATTTGTCTTTTATTTATTTATTTTTTATACCACCCTTTTCCTCCCACTTTCCCAGAAAAAAAATAATATATTTTTATTTTACTTTTATTAATAATTAAATAGTTTTACATTTCGGTAACTTTAAATATAAAAATAAGCAGGTGAAGGATAAATTTCAGTTTATAACTACTATAAAATATAATGGTAAATTGAATATAAAAAATATTATGTATCGATTTTATTTTAAAATAGAAATTTGTAATGTATATTAATAATGTTATTAATTTAATAAATTAAACATACATTAACTTTAAAACATATATATTTAATAAAATATTAGTTTAATTTTTATACTAAAATTACTAACAGTTTTGAGAATTAATTAAAAGCAATTATTCATCACTTAAAGCTTTCATTCAAAATTTCTGATTTATTATTTTCAAAAAAATAAAATAGAAATTTTTTGAAAAATTAGCCAAAAACATAAAGTCTAAGTAATAATTAATTAATTAAACATAATAATACTAACAATAATAATAATGCAACATTGTACAAATACATAAAAATAATTTTTAACAGTGAGGTGACATTATTGTCCAGATGCAGATTTTATTATTATTTTTTTTTAAGCACAGTTATAGTTTACAATTCGCAAAAAGCAAGATATTAATTAATTATAATTAAAGAGCAAGAAAAATATTATAAATTAACTAATAAATAAATAAACAACATATTTATCTTCAGAATCCTTATCATTTTTATACATCCCAATGAAGTTAATAACATTATAACAACCGAAAATTAAAAAAATATATTTGCATTTACCCTAAAATAACTATTATATAGTTCATGTAATAGTTTTTAAACAAGTAATTGATAAGTTAGTTATATAAACAATTAATAATTTAAATTATTTTGAATTGTTATTAATAAATACATTTAATAAAAACAATTTAATTTTTGAGAATTTTTTTATTTAACAATTTAACTATGAATGTTTTCAATTTTTCTAAGATGATATTAACCAATTAATAAAATACAGTATGATATTAGTCAAATAGCAAATCAAAACCTGGTGGCTTTTTCAAGAAGGCTCACGTTTTCAGCACCAGCCTTGGCGAGTTGGCGAAAGCGAGAGCGTTCAGCTAGCTCTAACGCCAATCGTCGTCTTGTGTTTTGTTTTGAACCGAAATGGCGGAAGACGAACTAGCATATTTTAGTCCTACCTAAATTAAAGAAATATTTTCAGTTACGTGTTCTAGATGAAAAGAAATCTTCTTCGAAAGAAATTGTATTACGAATTTTTATACTCTGTTTTATCGAAGGCTTTTATTACTTTTGATGATATAGACTAAAATTTTGATTATTTGATCCCCTCAAAAATCTAAATTTTCATTCAATTGAGCATTATTAATTCCATACCTCTTAAACAAAAACTCATTACCTTCATATATTTAGATATTTGATTACATATAAAGATGGATTTATGGGGATCATGAATTAATGCAGTTTCAGTGCATTTTGATGTATATATAAGCACAGATTTTAAAAAATACCTGTGGCAGAAAATTACTATATTTTCTGCGATGAACTTATATAATTAATTTAATACCAAATCATTCTGCAGAAACAGCCCCCAAAGTCGAGTGAAAATAGGCCAAACCAAGAAAGAAAAAAATAACCTTTCACACCCCCAAACAGGATGTTTAGAAATTGCCTTTTCAATGCGAGATGAAATTCTTAAGGGGAGGTGGGGTAGAAGGAAGATTGAATGACTATCTTTTGTTACTTCAAAGTAACAAATAAAATCATTAGAGAATTTTTTTAACTGTATATGATAGTGAGGGGCTATAGATTTAAATAGTTAAATTTATCAATTAACAAATAGAAAAAACAAACCAAAAAATTAAAAACTTGGAATATTTAACCTTTTTTTGGGGGAGGGGTGGGGGGGGGGGGGGGTGCGCAGAATTTGAATAATAGGTCTTTTACTTATAGTTACTTCAAAGTAATAAATAGGACAGAAAATTTAAAAAACTGTAAAGAATTAAAAAAAAATGAAAGCGTGCGCACAAAAGGTTAATCCTTATTATTATTTTTAAAATCTTTCATTCTATTTGTTTCCTTATCTTTTTTACTTTCTTCTATCTTCAATAGAAGAAAGTATTGTAATCGAAATTTTTTTCGACTTCCGGTTTTCGACGGATTTGCATGTTTTAGGGGTCAGAGATTCCAAAAAACATGTTTATAGAAAATGTCTGTCTGTCTGTCTGTGTGTCCGTCTGTCCGTCTGTCTGTCGCCATTGTACCATCAAAAAGTGTATGAAGTTATGTATAGAATTAAACCAAAATTTTATTATAAGTTTTTAGCTATGGCAAGCAGGTCCTCCCGGAATTTGGAAAAAATTCGCCGGTAGGGGGCGCTGATATAACAATTTTTGTGCGATTTTGAATATTGTACCATCCAAAAGTGTATGGAGTTATGCATAGAATTGAACCAAATTTTTAGTTTAAGTTTTTGGATATGACAAGCAGGTCCTCCCTGAATTTGGAAAAAATTCGCCGGTAGGGGGCACTGTAAATGCGTTTTTTGTGCGATTTTGAATATTGTACCATCGAAAAGTGTATGAAGTTATCCATAGAATTGAACCAAATTTTTATTTTAAGTTTTTGGCTATGGCAAGCAGGTCCTCCCTGAATTTGGAAAAAATTCGCCGGTAGGGGGCGCTGTAATAGCGATTTTTGTGCGATTTTTAATATTGTACCATCCAAAAGTGTATGAAGTTATGCATAGAATTAAGCCAAATTTTTATTTTAAGTTTTTGGCAATGGCAAGCAGGTCCTCCCTGAATTTGGAAAAAATTCGCCGTAGGGGGCGCTGTAATAGCGATTTTTGTGCGATTTTGAATATTGTACCGTCCAAAAGTGTATGAAGTTATGCATAGAATTAAACCAAATTTTTATTTTAAGTTTTTGGATATGGCAAGCAGGTCCTCCATGAATTTGCAAAAAATTCGCCGTTAGGGGGCGCTGTAATAGCGATTTTTGTGCGATTTTGAATATTGCACCTTCGAAAAGTGTATGAAGTTATGCATAGAATTGAACCAAAAAAACATTTTAAGTTCTTGGCTATGGCAAGGTTGTCCTCCCTTAATTTGTAAAAAAATCGCTCGTAGAGGGCGCTGTAATAGCGATTTTTGTACAATTGTTGTGCCATTTTGAATATTGTACCGCCGAAAAGTGTATGAAGTTATGCATAGAATTGAACCAAATTTTATGTGTTTATTTTTGGTCATGTCAGGAAGGTCCTCCCTGAATTTGGAAAAATTCTGCCGGAAGGGGGCACTATAATTGCGATGTCTGTACCATTTTCATTATTGTACCATCGAAAAGTGTATGAAGTTATCCATATAATTGAACCAAATTTTTTGTGCATGTTTCTGGCTATGGCAAACAAGTCCTCCCTGAACTTGAAAAAATTCCGAAAGAAGGGGGCGCTATAATTCCGATCTCTGTGCCATTTTCATTATTGTACCATCGAACAGCGTATAAAATTATGCATACAATTGAACCAAAATGTTTGTGCTTGTTTTTGGCTTTGATCAACAGGTTCTCCTTGAATTTGGAAATATTGCGCGGTAAAGGGGCTCCGTGCTAGCGATTTTTGTATACTTTTCTTGATTTTTCGTAGTTCTATTGTGCATCGGCGGCTCATGCAGCGGCGGGAACTCGCTTCCTGCTATGCCGGCTATTCGCAAACAGCTGATAACGACAGAATAAGGAAAAATTAATAATTTTAACAAATATCATGATATAGATTAACTCGTTTTTAGTCCGTTTAATTGACTTGAGCAGAAATTTAAGATGAAAATCAAAGTTGGTATAGTATTGAACTAATAATATTGAAGTATTAACATGTGTAACTAGGTTTTGAAATATTAAGATGTATAAGATTGAAGAAAGTTTTGGGATTGGCACATCCAACTAGTTTATGGTAAATTATTTATTCGTTATTTAAAAATCAAAAGATAGAGCAAAACAGTAAACTTTGTGCACTGTTATGGATAAGCGAAGGAATAGTTAACATTTCAGACGCAATTTTAACTAATCTTTTCTGTAAGGCAACAATGAATTTTAAATGGGCAAAAAATAGTGTGATGGAAGAGAGGGGGGTGGGGGGGGGGGAGAAAATTCGAAATGGTAGGTTGCCTCAGAAGATTGAGCATTATTTTATTGCCACTTCAACTAATAGAGCAATATGTGTGCAGAATGACGAAATATAAAGTGTGTGTGTGTGGGGGGGGGGGGGGGGATTTCATTCGAGAGTAGAATTTACATGATTTATTCAAATATGACGAATTATTATTTTTAAATAATAAATAAAACAACTAAGGCGAAATAATATTTAAAAATATGGCAAAAATTTTAAAATAAAAAACTGAAGAATTTTAAAGATTTTTAATTTTGTGCACTAGGGACAGACCAATATCTTTTTCATAAAAACTCAAATAATGATAAAATTTTAACAATATTAAAATGTAATAGTAATTGATTTAATTCCATGCATCAACTTGCAGTTATTTTAGCTGATAGATTTAATTGCAGGATACGACTAAATAATTTATGCTTTATCGTTCAATCTAATTATAATCGAATTGATTTTTACTTTCAACTTCCTATTAACTTCTAATCGCAATTAAATAAAAAAACAATTAATTTTTAATGAATTATTTCAGTGAAAATGTGTTTTATTAATGCAATCAACACGTCACAAAATTATGCCGCTTAATAATAAAAAAAAAAAACTAAATTAATTCAGTAATAATACTAATAAAACTATGTTCAATTGTGTCATAAAAACATGATCAATACAATTATATTTATTAAAGAATATTTTTACGTCTATTTTCAAAATACGTTCTCAATTTCTTCGAACATATAGCGAATTAATGAAATAATTGAATATTATAGAACTGAAAAAAATAACTTATGTTTGAATTATATATATTTGTGCAATTAAAAGTTATTTTAATCCGAAAAAGATCTTTGTTTTAAGCAAGGTTCTAATTGCAAAGCACGGTGAAATAACATTTCGTCTAGCTTTTTACATTTGCGGAAAAAACAAATGAAAAAAAGCACATCTCTTCCTCTCAGCAAAGGAATGGGGTTGCTGTTCGCTACGCGTACGACGTCACGAAGAAAAAAGGGTGCGTAGCGTTGAATTCATCCCCGCGCCAAACCTTACTCTGGCGATAAGGTGCTCAAAGCGTGAGCCTTCTTGAAAAAGCAACCTGGTGCCGGGATTTTTTTAAAACTTTTTATGATGGTATTGGTATATTATTAGAAATACTAATAAAGTAGCATCTAAATACTATTATCCCCTTGTTAATGAAAATTATGCATGCCAATCAATTGTGAACGCCCGTCTTAACAGTTTGGCATCTTTATACAAATGTCAGATGCAAATCCCCTTTCCATACAATAGCCTTTTCGCTCCCGAGTTCAACCGTAGACCGGACATCCCACATCATTATTTTCATTCTTAGAAGAAATATGAATGTTTTGAAAAGAACAGCATTTCTCGATGTTTTTTATACTTTTCACCCTGTTATCTTGATTTCAGGAGTAACTGAAATGCCATTCTACATAAATTTAGAATATGTGCAGAAACTTTGAATATGTGCAGTGCATGGGCATTTATGCATATGAAAATTAAAGTTCAACTTATAAATGTTTTTAAATTGTCTGGTCTTTATATTTATTATAGGCTAAAATATGAGGAGCTTCTATAAAGAATCCACATGACTCCCCCCATTCCCCTTCCACCCATTCCTAAAAGCGATTTCTTCTAACATATGAAATTTGTATGGGGTGCTACAATTTGTATCCGAGTTATAAGTGTTTGCGGTTTTCGGGCCCTTATATTCGTGTTATACTAAAATTTCGAGAGTTCAGTTAAAAAATCAGATAATATCCCTCCTTTTATAAAGATTACTTTTACCATACAAAATATGAGTGTTTTGCGATAATTATAGATCGAGTTATAAATGTTTTAATTTATCAGGACCTTATACTTATGATACACTAAAATATAGAAAAAGCCAACAGAGCCCTCCCCCCCCCCTCCCAGTTTTGTAAAACGATTACGATTATCATACGAAATTTGTGTGGGCTGCGACAATTTTGATCTGTGTTATAAGTGTTTGCGTTTTCGAGTCCTTATATTCGGGTTATACTAAAATTTAGGGAGTTCGGTTAAAAAATCCGATAATGTCCCTCCTTTTATAAAGATTACGTTTACCATACAAAATATGAGTGTTTTGCGATAATTTAATTAGCGAGTTATAAATGTTTTAATTTATCAGGACCTTATACTTATAATACACTAAAATATAGAAAATGTCAATCCCCCAACTGCTTTTTAAAATAATTACTATACGAAATTTGTGCTAGCTGTTACTAAAATTTTAAGGCCTTTATTTAAAAAACTCTACAATGTCCTTATAAAATTATGTCACCTATTTCAAGTGCATAAAATTTCAGCTTGCTGGAGAAGGGACCGAAATGGCAAGGGACCGAAATGTTTCGGGACCGAAATGTCTAGGGACCGAAACATCGGGACCGAAACGTCCTGCTTCCGTAATAGAAATTATTGGAATGTTTCTCGGTGCACATTTCTATTACACCTTCATTAAACTGCTCTAGCAAAATGGAATTATATTCCTTACGTAAAGAATCATTTTTCAGGAATTTATTTTCTAAACTGGAAAACCGCTTCTTTGCTACTTCAAGATTATTTCTAAGCAATTCACGAGAATTTTTCCACGATATTTTGTTTCATAACGCCCATTTACGAATTTTAAATTTTCTTTAAATTACTTTATTACCTCAAGAACGGTAATGTTCTTTTCATTGCTTTCAGCAATGCCAATTGCTTCGAGATCCCAAAAGGCTCTCAGCTGAGTATTTATATTTTCAACTGAAACACACAAACAAGCTACTTCTTTTTTATTCGACTCTAACTGCCCTTGTACCTTATGACCGAAAACAGTTTCTGCAACATATAACTCTTTTGTCAATTTTCCCTCGATTCCCTTTAATATTTTCCGCAAAAAGTCGGACCCTAGCAAAATATTTATTTCCTGCTCAAGACCTGTATCAGCAGGCTTATAGCTTCTTGTTCTCATTATGTCTAGAAGTTCTGGTTCTAGGATTTTTACAGAAGCTCCAGTTATATTATCAACCACAAGAGCTTCGATCTTTATCGAGTTGATAGGTTGCACAACATTGGATAATTCAAGCGCAACAACTTCGTAACATGATTCATAAGGGCGTCTCCGTCCAAAGGGATAAATTAATAAATTTTCTCTTCGCAATGGCTTCAATATTAATTTTTGTACTAAAGATCTCTTCACAAAACATTTTTCAGAACCACTATTACATAAAACGCGAGCCAATAAGCATTGTTTACCAGCAGACACCAGAAACTGTACAAGTCTGCAATAATGTAGCTTTATTTTGTTTATATTTTTGTTCTGACATCATAGATACAATTACACCTTTCGGTTTATTTTCAGGATTTTCTTTTATTGTTTCTTTAAGACAAAACAAATAATTATGGGTATTGTTACCACATTTGGAACAAGGGTTAATTTTTGTTCTACAATTAACTGATAAATGCGATTTATAAAAGTACTTGTAACAGCGACCTTCTTTCTTTAATTTATATCGTTTTTGTTCATCCGTGAATTTCGAATAAATTAGTCCTACATGATCAAAATACTTGAAAAATATGCAAAACTTAAGAATGCTTGTAAATTTCAGGATAAATATACTTATTAATCGCAGTTTGATGCTTTAATAAATGACCGTAGGAGCCTGATGGTAATCCTAATGCATCAAGATTCCTAACGCTAGTTTCATTACTATCATATAATTTTCTGAGCGAAGTGATATTATTAGTAAATTTTACTGGTTCAAGATTTAGAATTTTATTCATATAACAGTTTATTATATTTTCCCGCTTCCCATACCTTTCTTCTAACAACTTTAAACATGTAGAATAATTTTGATCTGCTAATTTGAAACCAGCCACAATATGATATGCAGGTCCAGACAACAAAGATTTAAGATATTGGAATTTTTCAACGATTCATTTGAATCTATCGCACTAGTAAATAAATTGAAAAATTCTAAGAACTAGCTTGCATCACCAGAAATTTTTTCTATGTTTAGTTTAGGCAGCTTCACTGCCGAAACTGGTTTACTACCGATTTTTGAACCGTTATTTGTTTCTAGTAAAACTTTTGGTTCAGTTTCGATTTTACCCTTTTTAAGCCTCATCTTAATTTTAAATTTCAAATTTGATATTTTTTCAGAATATTCTTCTACCGATTTTAGTTCTTTTTCATAATAACTTTTTTCTTGAATTAGCTCATTTATTTCGGAATCTAATTCCTTGAGTAGAGCTTCCTTTTCATTTATGAGCTCTAATGATTCCATTAAAATATCGCAATCAGTCTTATTAATAGCAAAACTAATAACAATGTATCACATTTTGTGATTAATTTCGTAACCGCTGCTCTAATAGTAGTCTTTTACTTTTGAGCTTTTCTGGCTCATCCATGCTTAGATTTTAATTCAATTTTCAAAATATATTATCATGAAAAAATGTTTATTTTCAATAAATCAACAGTCAATACTCATGCAGAATAATAAAGGTATTTCTTACCTTTTTTTTTTCCGGGTGCTTCGGCTCCAAAAATAATATAGATATTTCAAGTGTATCCACGAATTTCATGTTATATCGTCGCTACCATGTCAAACTATCCAATGTGAGAAAATGCATTTTTCATATTTTGTGCCATTTTGTTGTATTGTGCATGATACGTACTAATCAAAATCGTCACGTCTCTAGCTTGCTTAGAAACTTAGATAACGACCTCTTCAAAGTATCCAATATTCACTTTTTCCTAAAATTTACAATGTCAAACTGTCCAATATGGCATATTTGATCCTTTGCCGCAAATGTTTGGATATTTTTATTTTTCTAAGCATCCGTACCACGTCAAACTATCCAATATGAAAATAGTCCTTTTATCAGAAAGACAAAAACTGTTTCAGCTATGGATTTAAATTTAGCGCAATTGATATATGTTTTTGAAGTTTACTATAGCATATGTTTTCTATTGTTAATGGAATGTGAGAATTTTTAGTTCATTTACATGCACACTCAAAAGAATCCCGTTATATGACACTCTATATGGAAAAAGAGCGGTGTTTTTTAATGTTTTTACGATATTTAAAACATAACGAAATTAATATGGATTTATCAAGTGTATTGATACATATTTTATGCAGATTACGGTGTGCAAGCCATTTATTATTATTTATAAGTTCATACAAAAGAATGTCGTTGTATAATAGTTTACAGTAAAAGAAAAAAAAAGTTTGAAGCATATTTTAATAATGTTAAAATATTCCAAATCAAGTGAAATTGATTTACATTACAATTCGCTTACTGTAGAATATGACATGTATGATAGTTATCGTTAATTTACAGGGATACATAAAGAACACGGTTACAATGCTGTCTATTAGCGATAGTTGTTTGAAATGCGTTTTAAATATTTGAATACTACGTGGTACGTATAAGTTCTATAGATCATATGCAGGGCTATACAAAAGAATTTGTACGCATTACTTTGTATGGGCGTGAATTTCTTAAAAGAGGTTTTTAATTGAGTCATGCAATTTCGGTCTTTTATTTATTTTTACTATACTAAAATATGTTAGTAGAAATTACTAATATGCAGGGCTACGCAAAGTACTAAAAACATTGGCGGCTATCACTGGCAATTTCTGGAAGTGTGTTTATAACTTTTTTTTTGCCTGAATTGAATTTTACCATATTACGTAACATGTATAAAAATCTGTAGATAATATACAGGGCTATACGAGAAGTTCCAGTATATTTCCGTTTATTGGCGGAAATTTCTTTACGCGTTTTCTAATTAAACTAAATTGTCGCATACTATCTCGATTATATACAAATCTATAGATCATTTACAGGGCTTCACAAACTGATTCGAGTAATTTTTTTCTGTTTGTGGACGGTAATTGTTTTTTAGAAAATTATTTTGTGCAGCAGTGTATACAAGGTATATAATTTTTATACAACATGAAAAAAATAGTTAAATTTAAAAGCGCATACCAAAATTTAAAAACGCACTTCCAGCAATTATTGCTCAAAGAGAGTACTGTAACACATTTCTTTTGCGTGATCATGTAAATGAACGACAAATGCTATGAAGGCATACCTTAGCCTGTCATAATATTCTTGTAATGAAATTCAATGATTTATACCAGTTTTAACACATTCGAAATAGATTAATGTCAGTAAAATACTCTCCAAACGATTTTTCCCCATACACCAATAGTAATGGAACTATTTTGAGTGCCCCTGTAAATGAACTATTAATGTTACACACATCATATGCAATACCGAACATGTCATTCTAAGCACCATTAATATTTTTCAATTGCATGAAATTCCGAGTATATTTACGAAAGTTAAAGCACGGTGAGACGACAGAAAGGTATCATTCCCCACGTTCGGGAGAACATTTGCAATTATTGTATTAAAAGAGCCTATAATGATTTTTTTCCAAATTTTCTTCAAAGTCAAAAATCATTAGTTCCAACTTTTTTTAATGGGAGATTAAATAAATCAAAAATTTCTATTCGAAAATAATGGCAGAAATCGGCCCATGAGTTTCTTAGAATAAAATAGCGCGAAGATTGCTATCTATAATTACGGGTATGAAGTGCCTGTTGTTGCCCACCCCATTATTTGAGATATTTTTGTTTTCTTATATTTTATAGAATTAACAGAATGTTTAAAAATAAGCTTTTTTCTTTATTAATTTACTGTATATTCGTTATTAAAATTATTAAAAAAATTCTTAAGAGTTTTATATTGAATATGTAAATACCAAATGTTTTACAAATTAAACTAGTGAATACGACACATTTGCTATTATGAAACGTGAATCAGAAAAAGCACAAAATTTTTACAAGTCAAACTATCCAATATGGCATATTCGCTACTGTGGAATGGCGAACCTGGGAAAAACACAAAATTTTTACAAGTCAAACTATCCAATGTGGCATATTGGATAGTTTGAAGCTGAAGAAGTTCAACGAAGCTGAAAACGTACAAATAAGCATACCATATCAAACTATCCAATGTGATTTTTTGGCGAGTAAAATTATTCAAAAGATTTATCTCAATAGCATGGTTAAATAGGATATAAAATAGCACCAGAAAAATATAATAATTATTTACTGCTGCTTGGCGCTAATTTTGAATCCACAATTAAAACAGTTCTTTTGCTCTCCTGAAAAGTGGCTATTTTCACATTGGATAGTTTGACATGGTACCGACGATATCACAATTCACGATATTCTGATGGGGAGAGCATTATTTGAAGAATTCACGATTCCTCTTAAATCATATTAAAGTCATCATATTTCACGACTGAAAGTTTTACGCTGGTGTTGTTCAATGTAAATGAGCACAAGAATTGAAAACTTTGCTAATTCTATTTTTACACATTTAAATATATACAGATTATTTACAGCGAAACATTTGGTTAATACTTGTTTATATATATATACATAAATTCCTCACTGGGAACCCAAGATAATATTTTATAAAATCAAGAACATTTTATTTTCTTCCACTTTTGGGAGATCAAGAAATAAAACTACAGTGTACAAGTTACTATCGAATTTAAGAGAAAAATGTTTTTAATATCAATTCTCTGGAAGGTCACGTGACCATTGGCGCTGTTCAAGTCTGGCCGAAAGAGACCCGCTCAAGGGGTTTGAGAAATATTCCACAAGGCGAAGATGTACGCAACGATCCCTTCTCTCATATTCCCAGAAAACCCTACTACTAAACCTTATGACGAGCTAATAAAACTCGTTAAAGCCCATTTCTGGATAGTGTGTTGGCGAAAAATTGCCGAAACCTTCCGAGATCTTCCTGCGATTTTTATTTTATCGAAGGAATCAACAGTCGGGAGAAAGTGTAAGTGCATTCATTGCAGAGTTACGATAGCTACCCGAGCGCTGTAATTTCGGCGCATCGTTAGATGTCATGCTCCGAGATAGGTTGATGTGCGGTATGAGACATGAAGCTGTCCAACGACGTTTACTCGCCGAAACATCGTTGACGTTTGCTCAAGCATTAGATAAGGCCTTAGCAACAGAAACGGCTAATTCTCATGTAAAAGAGATTAGAGGATCTGGATCTGTTTCAGTTATTTCTCTTGACAAGAGACAAAATCGAAATCAAAGGGAATCTCAGAAAGGAAATTGTGCTGGTTGTGGAGGCACACATCCAGCGCACAGTGCAAATTTGAAGATGTTGATTGCCAAACCTGCAAAAAGAAGGGTCACATATAAAGAGTTTGTCGGAATCAAATTTCTCTAGGAAAACAGTACATGAACAGAATTTGCAAAATAGTGATTCTGATTACTCTGACACAGAGAGTTTAGAGTTTAAATTCATCACTGAATTCATTGAATCTGCAGATGCTTTACCTGAATTTAAAATACTGTGTTACCAAAGAAAAATCAAGTTCTTGCGATAAATAGAACAAGGTTTGAAGCATGATGGACAATAGCATTAAAAGTGCAAGAAGTAACAGTTTTGAAATATTTATTCTTGGAATATTATGTGCTTAATCTTCTTACTTCTTAAAAAATTCAGTTATAGAGTGTATTCACATAATTAGGTAGCTTTCTTTACAAAAAAGCTACCTATTGCAGCCGTTCGGAGGAAAGCGATTTCAAAAAATTTTGGTATATTTTCATCGATCATGACCCCCAGACCCCGAAACCACCCTCCGTTCAAAATTGATATATATATATATATATATATATATATATATCTATATATATATATATATATATATCTGACCTATGTCACACTGTAACTCCCGTAATTATGAACCGATTTCGATCTAATTCGGTGTGTACATAGTACATACCAATGTCTCGACCGAGTTCGTTGGCCAGCTTCATCCGCCGTTTTGTTTCAAAATGGCGGCCATTTAAAATTTTTAAAAAAATTTAAAACTTGAAATGTGGTACCAAAAAATTAAAAATGGAAAAATATTTTTTTCTTATGTATTTGACCTTTATACAAAGATTCCGTAGCAGTTTTTCTTTCGTCTATATCTTAAAAAATGGCTGAGTTATAGCATTTTGAATTTCTAGCGTGGCTGACATTTTGATACGTCCTAAACTTTGTCACGCGATAAAAGGCGTATTTATGAACCGATTTGGATGTAATTCGGTGTGTACATAGTACATACTAATCTCTCGACCGAGTTCGTTGACCAGCTTCATCCGCCATTTTGTTTCAAAATGGCGGCCATTTAAAAATTTTTTAAAAATTTAAAATTTGAAATGTGGTACCAAAAAATTGAAAATGGAAAAATATTTTTATCTTATGTATTTGACCTTTATACAAAGATTTCGGAGCAGTTTTTGTTTCGTCTATATCTTAAAAAATGGCTGAGTTATAACATTTTGAATTTCTAGCGTGGCTGACATTTTGAAACGTCCTGAATTTTGTCACGCGATAAAAGGCGTATTTATGAACCGATTTGGATGTAACTTCGTTTACACATAGTACATACTAATGTCTCGACCGGGTTCGTTGGCCAGCTTCACCCGCCATCTTGTTTAAAAATGGCGGCCATTTAAATTTTTAAGAAAAATTTAAATTTGAAATGTGGCACCAAAAATTGAAAATTGAAAAAATATTTTCTTCTTATGTGTTTGACCTTGATAAAAAGATTCGGGAGCAGTTTTTGTTTCGTCTATATCTTAAGAAATGGCTGAGTTATAGCATTTTGAATTTCTAGCGTGGTTGACATTTTGTAACGTCCTGATTTTTCTCTCGTAATAACAGGCGTATTTATGAACCGACTTGGATGTACCTTGGTGTGTACATAGTACATACAAATATCTCGACCGAGTTCGTTGGCCAGCTTCATCCGCCATCTTGTTTCAAAATGGCGGCCATTTAAAAAAATAAAAAAATAAAAAAATTTAAATGAGATACCAAAAAATTGGAAAATGAAAAAGATTTTTTTTGTATGTGTTTAACCTTAATACAAAGATTCCGGAACAGTTTTTCTTTCGTCTATATCTAAAAAAAATGGCTGAGTAATAGCATTTTGAATTTCTCTTGTGGCTGACATTTTAAAACGACCTGATTTTTGTCACGCGATAACAGGCGTATTTATGAACCTATTTGGATGTAACTTGGTCTGTACATAGTACATACCAATGTCTAGACCGAGTTCCTTGGCCAGCTTCATTCGCCATCTTGTTTCAAAAGGGTTGCCATTTAAAAAAAATTAAATTTAAAATTCAAAATGAGGTATTAAAAAATTGGAAAGTGAAAAAGATTTTTTTTATGTGTTTGGCCTTGATACAAAGATTCCGGAGCAGTTTTTGTTTCTGAAAATTTGTTCTTTTGTTGATATCTTAAAAAATGGTTGATTTATAGCACTTTGAATTTCTAGCATGGCTAACATTTTGAAACGATCTTGTATTTGTCACGCGATAACACACGTATTCGCCTATTTCGATGTAAGAAGGCGTGTGGATAGTATACATCAACACCTCGACCAAGTTCGCTGGTCAGATTCATCAGCCATCTTGTTTCAAAATGGCGGCCATTAAATTAAAAAATATATATATATTTAAAGTGAGGTGCAAAAAAATTAGAAATTGAAAAAGGTTTCTTTCTTAAGTATTTGATCTTGATATAAGGATTTAGGAGCATTTTTTGTTTGTCTTTATCTTAAAAAATGGCTCAGATATAGCAGTTTCAATTTCTATTGTGGGTGACATTTTGAAAAATCTGATTTTTTGCATGCGACAGCACTCCTATATATTAACCGATTCCGATGTGAGTGAGCATGTGCACAGCAATTACTAAGGTCTCGACCAAGTTCACTGCTTAGCCTCATCCACCATGTTGTCTTAAAATGACAGGCACTTTAAGAAATTGCCGAATTTGGCAGCCAAATATAAGTTACTTTAAAGAAAAGCAGCTTGGATAAAGCTGACTAATTTCGCGAAATTCTCATTCATTATATTGATAAAAATTATTATTGAATCTCCTATATTCGGTTTCCACTAAATTGAGCTTCGTGTGTTTGCATGATATAAGTTGGCTTTTTTTTTAATAAGGATTATGAAAGCTACCTCTTCCTCCCGGCACTGGCCGGAAGGACTTTTTTGTATTGATTTTGGAAAAAGAAATACATGTACGAATGTAAGATGTGAATAATTTCTAATATGTTCTATCTGATAGCCCTTTTCTTGAACTATCGTATTACATCTTGATTTCGAAGATAAAAGTGATTTTCCTAAAATATCACGGTTGATTTTGTTCCATTCCTGCACCACAGTCTTCCAGAGTTCATCCAATGTTTTGGGATGCTGCTTATAAAGAGATTGTTTTGAAAGTCCAAATACACAGTAATCAATAAGAGACACGTTGAAGGATTTAGGTGGGATGCATTTAACCCTTTCGCGAAGAGAAACTTTTACAGAATTTTTAATATTTTATCACCGATTTTTCAAAACAGAAATTTTTGCCTAATTTAATGGAGAAAATGCCCTGATTAAATAAGGCAAAATTTATAATAAAAAATAACTAATGGGAATAATCAAAGATTCTGAGCACCTTTTCGGCACGTATGAAGCTCGTCCCCAAGGGGTTAAATGGATTAGCCTTAATTCCAATTTCGTTTCTCATTTTTTCGAAATATATAGCAGTAGATTTAGAGATATGGGTGGTACCCTTATCCTGATAGAACTTATCGACATAATGAATCATGTTTAAAGTGCAAATAAACAGAAAATTGCAAACATTACACACTTTGAAAATTACGTGATTTTGATGCAGTTATGAAAGAATATCTTTATAAGAAAAAGCCGACATAAAGAGAATAAAACTTCATATTAATATTCGGAAATTTTCCCAGAGAGAGATATTCACCTTGCATACAATATTTCAAATGAAAATGAAATTTCAAATTATTTGCTTAAAAGGCGCAAAGCCCAACCTAGTGAAAAAGATTCCATGCCGAGACTCGAATCCGAGCCATCAGTATAGCGCACTGACGTTCTACCGACTAAACCACATGGAACGACACCCAGCCTGGAACTTTTCACTATTACAGGTTGGTAAGCCTACAAACTCAGCAGAAGATGGAAAATTTTTCCGTGAGCCACCGACACGGGGCAAACACAGACTCATAATTAAATACAGCATCGATTGAATCTATAATAATATTTGGAAATTTTTCCAGAGAGAGACATTCGCCTTGCATACAATATTTCAAATGAAAATCAAATTTCAAATTATTTGCTTAAAAGGCGCAAAGGCCAACCTAGTGAAAAAGATTCCATGTCGGGACTCGAACCCGGGCCATCAGTATAGCGCACTGACGTTCTACCGACTAAACCACATGGAACGTTCGTCCATGGGTTCGAGTCCGTACAAAAAATTAAATTTCGTA
The DNA here is from genome assembly GCA_963932465.1 of Maratus speciosus. Taxonomy (NCBI): domain Eukaryota; kingdom Metazoa; phylum Arthropoda; class Arachnida; order Araneae; family Salticidae; genus Maratus; species Maratus speciosus. Next base: position 399,319,065 of record OZ010792.1, read on the forward strand.
ACTTTTTAAGAATTTTTTATATTGACCCAAACGACTTTCAAAATAATTTTTTACCTCATTTAAAACATTTTTGTAATTGTAACTGGAACTATATGTCTGTGACTAACGGATTAGGAATTCAGATCCGAAACTAGGGGTACGCAGAGGAGGCTTGTGCCCCGGGCGCCAGAACGAAAGGCGAGGGGGGTCCTATAAGTGATATTTAGTAAACATTTCCTGTTACACTAAAAAAAAGACAAAAAAAAGGTCCCGTCTATATAACACTAAAATTGACCGAGTTATGAAACTTTGAAATGCAGGACTTGTACTACTTTTTTACTTATGAACACAGATGAGTTCGGCCATGCTTCGAGGGGCCATATACAAAGTGCTTAAAGTATTAGAAGAACTTATTTCACGTGCATCTGCGATTTGAAAGAAATCGTACAAGTATTACTTGTACACTAGTTAACTTTTATTTATTAAGTTTCAGATTGGTTAAAATAATTATATTTTAACATATGTTTTATTTTGTAAAGATTTGAGGCTATTTCTTTTCATGATTTCTTTTAACAAAAATTATGTTACTTTTATAAGCTTTTATTTAACTTGCAACGATCGTATGTATGTCTTTCCAGTTCAAAATTTGTGCTCAAACTTTAACTCACTTTAATATCCGATCGAGGTTAAATATTAGAGACTGACGTAAATCCGATGACAATGTAATATTATTATGAACTTCGGTACTTACCATTTATACTCATTTTACAGGATAACACAAAAAATTCCGGATACATTACCGCCAACAAGTTTAAGAAAAAGTTTAGATTAGATAACACGAAACCCTGCTATGGTTGTGTTTTTGAACTTTTATAATTGATTTTTATGTATGCTTTTTAGCGCTGAATCCGAAAATTACCTTCATTTTTAGCCCTCAAGTAAGAATTTTTTGCAAATCGTAAATTTTAAAGTTAAAAAATAGCGATATCTGATACTATAAAATAGATGTAAAAACTTTTTTTATTCAATTTTATTTAATTCAATAATTTATTCAATATTTTGGTTTATACTAGGACTCTTACAGCTAAATAGCTCAAGGTTTCGATGAGGTGTGTCTGTGTGTAAGGGAGGGGGGGGGGGAAGGGGGTCTATTTTAACTTTGAACTTTATAACTTTGAAATTTAAAATTTGCGAAAAATCCTGACGTGATGGTTAAAAATGAAGGCCATTTTCGGATTCAGTGGTAAAAAATACATAAAAATCAATTACCAAAAGCTAAAAACACAACAATCACATCTATTTTATAGTATCAGATTTTCTCTGTTTTTTGACTTTTTAACTTTGAAATTTACGATTTTCAAAACATTCTTACGTGGTGGTAAAAAATGAAGGTCAGTTTTGGATTCAGCGCTACAAAATACATAAGAATCAATTATCAAAAGCTAAAAAACCTGATACAACCCAAACTTTGCAGTCTTCTGTAATCTAATAGCTAAAATTCATAAAGATATGAATAAATTTATTAATCAAGGGAATTTTGCAC